>CM062815.1:389524365-391924365 GCA_031772625.1 Pinus tabuliformis
TCTAAAAATTCCACACATGGATGGATTCATCCAAAAGAACACATGTAAAATGGAATGGCCCTCTAGCCTTATTTATTAAAAAACAAAGTTACATATAATGGGAATTCAACCTCTCTGCTCATTTTCTTCTTACAACATGTAAAAATTACCATACAATACCAAGCCTATCACTATAATCATTTCCCCACCTTAGCCATCTACTCTACTGTTATAATTTCACCATTGTTCACGTTTAGTTCATTTTGGTTTGTTCTTGATCCAAAATGGATCTTGGATAAACCTCTAAGTCTAAAAGACTTCATATAAGAGGTAAAAGGTGCTAAATGGCACAAATCCTTTGTAAATCTGAGTCGGATAAAGAAAAGGGTCAAAGGCGGAGTTATATGTAAATGTTGCATTGGAAAGGTTCAAAGGGAGGATTAACTAAAGGCCTTAAGGACCCTTGATTGTGATCTCCGACATATCGCATCGGAGGTAGGTTTCCATACGATATTGAAACCCAGGCGAGCCGATAAAGCGATTGCGATCGGCGGATCGACGATTGGCACAGTCAAAGGGAAGACCCTCGGGGCCATTGCAATAGAGATATGTGATGCGTTGATATTGGCGATCAGTGATCGGAAATCGGTGAATCCTAATATAAAGTGCCATTGACATATGATTTTTGTGATTGCGATATGCGATCAAAGCCTGGACCCGATAGAGTTATGGATGTGATCGAATATAATTTGAAATCTAGAATTTCAGATTTTCTATGTATTGCCCATGTATTGATGCTTTTGACCTCCTGCTTGTACGATTGCGATTTGCGATGATAGGATGGAGCCGACAAGTTTATAGGTGTGATTGCATATATTTTGAGTTCCGGTTAAAAGGCCCATGCTATGTTTTGTGTGCATTTTCCTGTGTATTTATGTTATTTGGCTATTTCGGCCAGAGGAAGGTAAAGCGATCGGGTGGCCATGCCCGCCGGTTCCTTTCCATTTGTAAACGGATTATTCTAATGAAATAGTCTGTCTTCAATGATGGAGGCGATGTAACTGATGTATTACAAAAATCACAGTGAGCTCAATTGACAGGGCAGCTCAATTGAGAGGACAAGAAGCAAGAAGGGTTGAAGGCATTCTTCTTATCCCAAAGGACCTCAAAGCAATCCTTGAAGTACAAGAGATTTGTTGCAAAAGGTTGCTTGACTAAGCTCTTTGTTAATCTTGTTTGAAGTTCTTTTGTTCATTTTTATAATGACTACTTCTACAAGTGAGTCCTCACAGTCTTCTTTCTTCGCAATATTCTTTGATGAAGACATGAAGCAAGACTTGTTCATCATGATGGATATGGTGAGATAAATGTATGAGGATGGAAGGAAGAGCACCGAACTTCGAGAGCAGTTGAATTCCAGAAGGAAGAGAAGCAGTTGATTTCTGACAAATTGCAAGAAGTGGAAGGCCAACTTCATATTGAAAATATGAACCTGGAAAGGATGCACGAGTTGGAGACATAGCTCCTTGTTGCCAAAGAAGCCTTGGTCAAGTATCAGCTTGAAGAAGAGGTAAACAATTCTTGTTTGTCTTCAAATTCTTCTAGGAATGTTTATGTTGGTTCTTTTGAAAAAAATACCAGAGGCATAGGTTCCAAGTTAATGTCCAAAATGGGCTATGAAGGAAAAGGCTTGGGCAAACATGCACAGGGTATTGTTGAGCCAATAATAGTTGAGGAAAGGCCTAAGTATTTGGGTCTTGGCTATGGACAAGCCTATGGAGAGAGTTCCAAAGCTGCCATGAAGACCATTGAAACAACTCCAAGAAGGAGTTTCATTGCAGGTCTTCTACCTCAAGAGTGTAAAGATTGTATTCATGGGGAATGCAATAGTTTGTAACATACTTTGCAGGAAGAAGGTGTTCATAAGCATACACTTAAACCAGAGAGTTGTGGAAACTTTGAAAGCCTTGAAGAGATTGATGGTGTTCCAAAGGGAGCGACTTCTTCATTTGATTCACCTCCTCATGAAGGCAATAAAGGTGAAAGAGAAAGGTATAAATCCGGTTTTAACCATACTCCTTTTGATTGTGTAAAGCATGGTAAATTTCCATATAAGCATGGGAAAAGAATTGCATGTTCCTTTTGTGGTTTGGATAACCATAATGTTTCTAGATGTTGGAAGAGAATGGCCACATACAGGAAAATTTTGAAGGAAGGGAAGCAAGAAGCCAAAGGTCCACTGGTCAAGGAAAATCATGCTATCAAGAGGATGCACATGTGTTGCACTTACTGCCATAAGCAAGGAAATATTGCTGCAAAATGTTGGACTCTGAATCCAACAATGCTTCCACGAAACTTGAAGAAGGTGGAAAGAGAAAATGGCAGGAATGGAAAGAAAGATTCCATGATTGATGTGTTTCAGGATGATTCACATGTTGATGCTGATGTGCAGACAAAGGAAGGACCTTTGAAATGGATTGGTAAGAAATGGTTAGAATTCTTATCCAATTAAAATTGCATGTATATTGATATAATGCATCTATTTTCATTTCTTTGTTAATGGAATGCAAGTCGCAAGGTTTTACCAAGAAGGTGAATGGAAAAGTTGAGTAGGAGACTCACTTTATTGCTGCAACATTGTATTCATTTCAGCTTTGAAAGTATAGTGTACTTAAGCGAAAGTTGAAAGATGAAATGCATGCATAAGCTTGATATGCCTGGACACGGGGATGTTAATAATTTCCTTGTATTTAAACATGTATGTGTGATTAACTTGAAGGGTAGATTGCTTTGTTTTTAAACATGCATGTAATGCAATATTGACTTGAGAAAAGTTGATTTGGTCTCCAATATGGAGATGATGATGAAGTGTTTCATCTTTGAAAAAGAACTGTAGAATTATTTTTCTACATGCTTGACTTGAAGGGTTAATTGTTTTAAAGACATGTTTTGTTGGATTGTTATCTAGTCGATCATTTGTATGCGGATGTAAAGACATGGAGGTGTTCACAAGATGTGAAAATCTGTTTCTTTTGTTGAAGTAGGAGTTTAGGCCATCCAATTGTTGTCTGTAATCCTGTTGTTGTTAATAGTTGTTGTTGACAGTATGTTAAACAGGTACAAATGAAAATTTTGTGAAGAAAATGTAATTTCACATTGGTTTGAGCCACCTTGGATCAATGATCAAGGTAGAGAAGTTCAAACTACCTTCTGTGACCTTCTCAGCAGGAGTTCTGCAGGAAGTCAAGGAGGAAGACAGTTCTTCCCAGGAGGACAAGCACATCCAGGAAGGGAGTGTTCAAAGGCTTTGGTTCAGAGGCACTATGCAAGGCAAGTGTATGGAGGCTGAAAGAAGAGGGTGATGTACTCTCATTTACTGTTCAGATCATTATATCGGTCTTTTGGAGTCAAAAAGATTTTTAGTGGGAAGGCGTGATCCAAAATGGACTTTGGATAAACCTCTAAGTCTAAAAGACTTCATATAAGAGGTAAAATGTGCTAAATGGAACAAATCATTTGTAAATCCGTGTCGGATAAAGAAAAGGGTCAAAGGCAGAGTTATATGTAAATGTCACATCAGAAAGGTTCAAAGGGAGGACTTAACCAAACGCCTTAAGGACCCTCGATTGCGATCTTCGACATATCGCATTGGATGTAGGTTGCCATGCGATATCAGAACCTGGGCGAGCCAATAGAGCGATTGTGATTGGTGGATCGACAGATTGGCGATCGGCACAGTCAAACGGAAGACCCCCAGGGCCATTGCAATAGCGATATGCAATGCACTGATATCGACGATCGGTGAATCCAAATATAAAGGGCCATTGAAATATGCTTGTTGCAATTGTGATATGCGGTCAGAGCCCAGACCCAATAGAGTTATGGACGCGATTGAATATAATTTGAAATCTGGAATTTCAGATTTTCTATGTACTTCTCGTGTATTGATGCTTTTGACCTCCCGCCTGTGCGATTGCAATTTGCGATGATAGGATGGACCCGACGGGTTTATAGGTGCGATTGCATATATTTTGAGTTCCGTTTAAAAGGCCCATGATGTGTTTTGCATGTGTTTTCCTGTGTATTTCTGTTATTTGTCTATTTCGGCCAGAGGAAGGCAAAGCGATCGGGTGGCCATGCCCACCGGTTCCTTTCCATTTGTAAACGGATTCTTGTAATGAAACAATCGGTCTTCAATGATGGAGGTGACTGTAACTGATGTATTACAAAAAACACAGGGGGCTTAATTGATAGGGCAACTGAAGGTTGCTAAGATTTGCTTGGAGGTTGAACGAACCATTGATAACACAGAGAGGTAGAGTTATGCTTAGGAGAAGCGCAAAGAAGCCCAAGAGGCTCAGAGATGCTTGAATGTTGAGTGTAAGCCCAGAGGAGGAAGTTTGCGGAGTGGGGGTGACTCAGAAGCCAAGGGTCACTTGGAGGTCAAGCGAAACCAGAAGCTCGTGAAAGCCGAGAAGCCACTGGAGGTTGGGGCGATGGCAAAGGGGTGATTTCCCAAATAGCTGAGCACAAAAAAGTTGCAGAGCGTAGAAGGCCAAAGAGCTGTAGATTCGTAGAGTGCCACCAGAGGTTGGGAGGACAGTGAAAGAGCCACCAGAGGTTGGAGGCTTGACAAAGAGCGAAGAGCCAGAGCCAAGAGCTGAGAGCCGAGAGCCAAAGCCGAGAGCTAGAGCCGAGAGTGAGAGTCGAGAGCCATAGCTAAGAGCCAGAGCTGAGAGCTAGAGCTGAGAGCTAGAGCTAAGAATTAGAGCTGAGAGCCAGAGCTGAGAGCCAGAGTCGAGAGCCAGAGCTGAGAGCCAAAGCCGAGAGCCAGAGCTGAGAGCCAGAGCCGAGAGCCAAGAACCAAGAGCTAAGAGATGAGAGCCAAAGCCGAGAGCTAGAGCCAAGAGCCAGAGAGCCAAACAACCAGGGATAAAGATGGCATTCTAAGCCCATTGGTTTAGTTGTAAACCTATGGAGTTGAGTGTGGAACTTGTAAAAGAATTTAAGCCATAATCCCAAAGAGCCTAGTTGAGTTGACTAGATCTCGGGGAGACGTAGCCCAAGAGGTTTGGGTGAAATCCTAATTAAACTTGTTGTCTTGTGGTTTGCTTATTTGCTGCTTTATTTACTGTTATATGCATTTCATATCAGTTTAAGAAAATGAACATAAGCACTTAACAGTTAAAGGCAAACACAAGCATACACCTATTTCAAGTTCTTTTAATTCCACAAATTATCAATTATAAGCTAGATCTTGGGAATATATAAGCTTTAGAGTGGGAGAGGTTCTTGTAAGCTGACAAGAAGCCTTTAGTGCCCCATTTCAGATCAGTTCTAGTGGTTTGGGTTACCACATCCCTACCCGAATAGTTATATATATGCTCCTTTAGTTATGGTCTCATTTCTATTCATTGAACTACTCCCACTTCATTTGTTCCTTCCCCCTTCTCTCGTGCTTCATGTCCATATTTATATGTGTTAGTGGAAGTTGGTTGAACCATTTTAATGGTTCAGCAATCACATCACTTCACATGGTTAGCTCACCCATATACAAAATGGCTCCCTTATCTACTCATTGATTCATTTGTTTACTCATAGGTTTCACTCATTTATTCATTGGATCACCTCTATACTTGTTATTTGTTTCAAAGTTGGGGGAGACTGAAAATTTTATTATCATTTATGTTAGGAGACCTCTATGTCGATACATGGAACCCCTTCCATATTTGTAGGAATAAGGAGATATATATCAAGTTAGCGTAAGCAAATTGCAGGTCATGCTAGCAAGGGTTACAAGGAGGCCCCATATAGAAGCATTGAAACCTTATAAATAAAGAATAGGTGAACACATTCACAGAGTATCCATTATGAAATATGAAAAACTCATGTAGAGATAACATATGAGGCGTGCAAGGATATGAAAGGTGTTTTTGGGTCACAATGTGGAGAAAAATGTGAAAATTATGGTTGCTTCTATTTACGGGAGAGAATAGGTGAAGGCCTTAATGTGGATTCCATATACCATAAAAAATAAAAATGTGCACACAACAAAAATGCATGACTAATGTTTTATCAAGTCACAGGAAAGTTTCAACATGGAAAGAATATGTAAAAATAATTCTTTCATACTGGGACAAGACCGTACTAGGAGCTAAATTCAAGTGAATAGATACAATTTTATTGATATGCATTTTTCTTTCCATGATAGGAAAATTGTTCTCCAATTGAAGTTTGGCGCACTATGAGAATACTATACTGGGATTTACATTAAATAAAGTGCATGTGTTTTTCCAATATGTTGATATTCTCGTTCCCTGATTTTGTTAACTAATAAGAATTATTGATGTGAACAGGATATATTGATTGAAGTATATCTATTCATATGAAACCACATTGTGATATTTCAAAATAAGTGAATGCTACATTTTTTAGTGCTTCGATATGCTGATGGTCCCAACTAATGAAAAATTTACCATCTAATGAAATTTGTCTATTGGGACAAACTATAGCAAGAAGTTTATAAAATGAACTCATATAAATCCTATCAGATCACGATATTCTAATGCCTGAGTCTGTCTAGTGACATTGAATTTGTAAATATATGATATAAAATAAAAAAGTCTCTTCACTTATATAAAATAGTATTGGGTTTTTAATGGTTTTCTATGTTAGTGGACATTCGGGTTTTCTCCAATATACTGATATAACTATTGATTTTGAATATTTGACTCCCTAGCACCTAGTAACATTTATTAAAAATGTCATTATCATTGAATGTAGTCTATTACACCAAATCAAAATTAAAGTAATGTTTATCATATCCTCTAGTGTTTCAAGGTCCTGGTAAATTCTAGGACGTATCACTTGGGAATATGGCTATAACATTTGACTACTTTCGGCTGCGTGCATAATTGGCACGGGATCCAGTGGCTAGCCAACTGCTAGTCTAGTGGGGGCTTCTAAAGTTTCTTCAGAACCTCCTATTGAGATCATAGAACAAGTTCCTCTACTTTTCTATTAGATGTTGGGATGTGGACCAACATGTTATGGTTATCCGTCTGAAGGATTTTCCGATATCAGTTCATACTTATATTTATTTTGTTACTGGTATGCTACCTTGTGGGGAGGCTTTTCCTTATCCACTGCCAACTAGGCATGTGGATATTCATCAGTTGGTAGAGGCAGAGGGTGCTGCTCATTGTGGGTGTGAGTCGTATGAGGCGGGCTGTATTAAGATTACAGTTGTGTTGGACCTCGCGTATTAATATTACAACTATGATTATGAGGGTGGTGGGATCAACATCGCCCAATAGAGCATTGGGGCCCCATATAGCGGTTCTTCAACAGCTACAGGCGGCGCAATTTTTTTGATTAGGACTGATTGCTACATTAGGGGATGTTTTCTTAGCTTATGCAGGTGTGGCACAGTGCACTCAGGAGTTTCTAATATGGGAGTGTACTTTGCAGCATTATATATGAGTGGGTAGTTATGCTTCGTCTGATCTTAGCAGTGCTAGCGGGGCCTGTCAGGGACCCACTTATACGCCGTTGGGAAGCCACAATGCTGAGAGATAGGGGTCGTGAGGTAGGGCGTTATTGGAATGTCACAGTAGAGGATTGGTTTAACTCCAATCCTCAATTGATTATGGAGTATCCCTACCATGGTGTGGACTTTCGGGGAGATCCAAATATGGGACTTCCTCCGGGCGATGCTTAGGGACCAACATGTATATTTTGATTTCTGCATTTGTATACATATATTTGTTTGCATGTATCGTTATGATGTTTTATTTATGATGATGTTGATGCCATGCTTGTTTACAAGATCCACAGTACAAAGAAAGTGAATAGTTAAACCAAAGCTTCAATTTGTTTTCAGAGGAAGAAGTGGAAATATGTAAGTGAAGGCTAACACTATACCTTAATACTTACCAAATTTTCCACCTGGGGTTGAAATCCACCTCCACCAAAATAGACAAAATGATGTGTGGAAAGAAGATAAAGCTATAGTTGTTATGGAAAATTAGGAAGGGGAGGCAGTTCGATACCTAGTAGTAGAGTTGAGCAGTGCTATGACTGTAACAAAAATGAAAAATGACCAAATGAATGCATGGTTATTTATTTTCTTCCTTAATAGAAACCCTTTTCATGAGAAACATTGATTTTCCAAACCAAATCGAGGTCGTTGATTCAAAATCAATGCATTCCTATGTGAAGCCATGTAAGGTCAGTTGGGGATTCATATGTAGTTCAATAGTGTCAAACCATATGGCCAAGCCATGGTCCCCACATTAGTATTATACACCACGTTAAAGGACGAGTAAGGAAAAAATCATGTATTTCTATAAATCAAATGAATATGAAACCAAATAACACACTAAAATAATTATTATATGTTATGTTTAAAGATTATGAAACAAGGATGGGCCAATTCTTATCATAAAGGAGAAAAGAGGGCAAAAACCTTATATAAATTCATTGAGGGGCACTATAACACACCCCCTCCTAATCCCAACCCAAGCAAAGGTTAGAAGGAGGTGGTCATTATGCTAACCTAAGATCCATGGTAGTGTTATGGAAATGGGGTCTAAAAATTTTGATCTTTTTAAGCTTCCTTAAAACTTCAAATGAATGGCCTCAATATGTTCGTCTCATTGAGACAATTTTAACGCTATAAATTTTGTCCCAATCTGACCTCTGGATTGAAATATATGACTACTTGAAGTTTAGTGCCATGCCATCAACTAACCATGTGGCACCCATGTGGCTATCCTAGACAACCTCCTTACCACCACTTGGCATCAGTGTAATGGATACCGACTATTTCATGCTCCCATTCTTACAAAGGCACATTGGTGTCCTCTCTCCATGCATCCTCGCATGACCTGAAGTAATGCACATATAGCCCACCACCACCACATCATTTCAGAGGAAAATTTCTTGGGTGAGAACCCTTGGAAGGAACTCTGAGACACCAAGTCCTTAATTGCAGTGGTTCCGAGGTCTAAGGTCCCAAGGTCTATGTCACCCTAGAGGAAACTCTCATCTCAGAGGAAAACTTTCTCAGTGAAAACCCTCCTTAGAGGAAATTTGTTCTCGACGAGTACCTTTCTCAGAGGAAACACACATTTGGTCCCACACCTACCATGTCATATTTGAGGTCTCTCTCTCAGATGAAACTCCTTGGGAGAAAATATGATAGAGTAGGTTCTTAATTATTGAGGTTCGAGGTTCTAAGGCTTACCACTTCACCCTCAAGGAAAATCACCTCGAAGAAAACTCTTCTCGGAGGAAACACATCTCAGCAGAAACTATCTCAGAGGAAACTTGCTTCCTCCATCTGATGATCCACAATTATCTAACTGATCTGATGGTGAGGGGGACCTTCTCCTCCCCTTTCTAACATCACAAGGTGGAGGCCCCACATAGATCCTGCTTGTTAAACAATCTACAACTGTGATCTTGGAAGGGGTTACCTCTTCCCATGTCTATGTCATAGGGGAGAAGCACCCTTCAACCGTCGATTTAGCTCGCTATCCTATGTTGTTAAATTAGAGTCAGACTTCCACTATGGTGGGTACACGAGACAAACCTTTACCTCTCGACATAGGTTTCAGCCTCGACTAGCTGACCTGGTGGGTCCAAACCACTCGACACCAACCTAAGGCCAATTTTAATATTACAAGACGATTCCATAAGCATGGTTTTTGTCCTTACGCCATTGATCTTAACAATTCCAACTTTGTATGCACCATGAGTTGTGAATTAGGCATTCAACCCAAAATATTAGAAATTTAACTTGGTTACGTGTATGCAGGAACACACACACACACATAGATATAAAACACAGTTCACTCTCTTCGAGCTATACATAGACCAAAGTTCCATGTTAAGAACAACAAATTCATTATAGTGAATTTAAGGATGAACATCAAAAATATGTAAATGAATCCTCACGCATGAGTTCATTACCTTATAAAATCACCATTAAGAATAATATTTCCTAGCATATCAGTCAGTTATGTACACAACCAATTTTCATATCGTGCCTGATACAGTGCATGCAAGAATTCAATCATTCCATTAAACATGAGTACAAGAAATCTTATATCTCTTAACACATCGAGAATCACATTCCTCATCAACAAAATAAATATGTAACTAGCACAATAACATATTCATATCACTTAGGCATGAAAATTTCGCATAGATACTTATCTCCTAAAGAAAACACATTGGAAACTAAGAGTGGGACTTCAACTCTTCACCCAACCAAGGACAAGTTGCAATCAAGTATTTCTTGTAGTTGTTACCCCTGAGCCAAATTCCAAAGATTGAGGTAGGGTTCTTTCAGAGGAGTTTTAAATTAATATTATCAACTAAAATACTTTTTCTCAAGGTTGTCTCATCTCCACCCACCAACTATCAAAACCAAGAGAACATGATGAACTACTTCATGGGCATACAACCTCCTTCTGGTTGGAAAACTAAATCAATATCATAAGATAAAACATAGTGTCTCATGAGCACATTGAATTCACCCATTATCTATTCAAATATTTCACATCAGGCGGGGGATGATTTCTTGTATACAAAGGGACTTATATTACAACATCCAAACATCTCTAGGGATTTAGTCATAGAAAGTCTCAATTCAGATAGGAGAAGGATATATATAGTTAATGAGATGGAGGATTTATCATCCATGTTACCTTTGAAGGAATAAGAGTGAAAATCCCAATATCTCAATGGAATATTCCACCTGTATTTTCATCCCAAACTCCATGGAACCACTATTAGGTTTTATCAACTCATTAGCCCTGTGTGCCTCCACCTTTAAAAGGATATCAACCAACAAAGTCTCCAAGGGATTTGTTAGCTTTGTAATCAAAACCATTACTTTGTGATTATCATTAAACAAGCTCCATGTGTTTCTTAGGTGGATATCATTAGTTTCTCTTCTCCATGAGTTATCTTAGTTCTCATTTCTTCTATTGACTCTCAACGATGTGCTCAATCCTCAAGATCCTCTCAGCCTCCTGTTTTCTTCAATGTCTCTGTTTTGGATCTTTGTTCTTACACAACAATTCTAGACATTGCATTCTTTGTAGATGAATCATGCACATGTGTGAGAGATCGCACGCGTATGAATCGATGTATGAATGTTCTCCTTTCTTCCCCCAACAAAAAACTAACTGCCTTTTCTCTCCACGATTTGCATAGCAGTCAACATCCTAACAATGTAGCCCATGCATGTCTTTAATTTCATCCTTTTCTTGCTTATGGTTGGAGCTGAAGGACACTTGGACTTTTCCTTATTTCTTTAGTTAAATTTAATGCAATGTCAACACATTTAATTCTTTTCATCCAACCAAGATTGATAATTAAAAACAATAATTTCCTCAAGAAACCTACTTCCTCAAGCAATGGAATCTATCTCCCCTATCAACCTTTTAAAAATAATCACAATTATTTACAATATAGAATTGTTAATCAATGGTTTTTTTGGTCCCCTCCCCCTTGACGGGAGAACCATCCTCGCTGTTCTCATTACCGAACGCAAGAGAATATGCTTAACCAAATAATAAATTATTTGGAGCTTTATATTTACAACCCAATTACAATTACAAATCACATATATATTTGCTCGCCTAAGAACTAAAGAAACATAAGTATTATCCTCGGATTAGCCACTTGTTTTGGCTCATTAGTAGTCTTATTAATGCTTTTTTTGCACACCCTGATATCTTAAAGTCATTGCAATCCTCTTTTCAGTCAGATTCATTCACCTATACTGAGCAATTCCAATGCTTTCTTGGGACATGAAATGCAATCTCTAATGAGATTCATTATAAATAATTTGCAAGAATTTAACATATACATCTTTCCTTTTCCTTTAAATGGTTTCTCAACCATTCACACACATATCTTTAACAAATCCCAAATTTTAGGATTTTTAACAACTTCTCAGTGTTACACTAGAGTGGCTACAAATCAATCATTAACAAGCCCATTTATCAGGTTTTCTCAACAACTCCTCATTGTTACACCACAATGGCTACAAATGAGTCATTGGAAAGCCCATTTATCTAGTGTTCTTAATAGCTCCTTGATATTACACTATAGTGACTACAAATCAGTCATTGACAAGCCCATTTATCAGGTGTTCTAAATAAATCCATGTTGTTACACCACAATGGCTACAAATTAGTCATTGGCAAGCACATTTATCAGGTTTTCTCATCAACTCCTCACTGTTACACCATAGTGGCTATATTTCAGCGCAAAGGTTAATGTAGAACACAAAGATCATTAGTTCGATCTTGGAGAGAGAAAGACAATCAATAATGAGGAGGTTTTATCAACTGCATTAATCCTGAAGGAACAAGAGTGCACTCTCTAGTACTTTTCAGTGTAACTACCACTTGTGTTCTCATCCCAACCTCGTGGGACTACCATTAGGTGTTATCAACCTAATAGTCTTAGTGCCTCATCCTCCCAGACATTATCAACCAACATAATATATAATGGATTTATCAACCCATAAGGCACAACCAATGCTCAATTATTATTAACCAACAAGCCTCATGTGTTTCTCAATTAAGCTATCACTAAATCTCCTCTGTGGTTATCAACTAGCAAGCCTTTTGGGTTTCTCAATTATGCTATCATTGGGGTTATGCTCCATGATTATAAGCCAACAAGCCTAATGGGTTTATCAGCTATGTTATCATTAGAGTTACTTTACTCCACCGAACTCTCTTTTGGCATCAACACAATGTTTAGTGGAGTGCATATCCAATCCCTCAATCAAGGATTATGCTTATTAGTTAATGTGCATGGTTCCATAACCATCAAAATTTCATTTTCATCTGCATGATGAAACATGAACATATACAATCATAATTTTATTTAAAATCATTGGTCAACTAGGGATTCCTGCCCCATTGGTTCCTCCTTTAACGATGAATCTCATTGGACCACTTATCACATCATCCCATATAGTCATTTACATTTTCATCAATCAAATTTATACAACCATTCTTCGACAAGAATGATTCTCGACAAGAGCCTGTCAGACACATTGGTGTTCACACATATATGTATATATCAACATGATCATGAACATACAATTGTATATGTTCTTAGGGTTAGGGTCGAGAGAATGTCCTTTGAGCCATTCTCATTTCTTCCATCCTATTTTCCATCATCCCATGGAACAAAATAGTATTCTTGACTGTCATACTGCTATCCACTTAGTCAAGTACATATCATACAATAACGCATGTAAGATAAAACCAAAGTTTTAGAGGATTCCCTATATTGTTGTTTTTATTCACACAATAGTTTTCAACTTGCACGTAATATCTTTTCTACTTGTTGTCACTAAGTATTTCTACCATTGATTCCACACACACTTAGTTGTTAGTGTATTAATGGAATAATATAAATAAATATACAAGATTCCATTTCTCCATGCTAAGCCAAGTACAATCCGCGTAGGTGTTAACAAATCCTTAAATTTTTATTAGTCACATGTCTCAAAATATAGGACATAAATATCTCAACATAATTTTCAAAAACCAGAATTTCTACATGCACATATAAGCTCATTTATGACCATGCTTTCAAAATATTCTAGTTTCTTTGTCAAGTTCAACTATAATTGGAAACCAACTACTATGCCAAAATCAACATCGTTTCATTCAGTCTATGTACCGAGACCAAAAAAATGATTTGAATTCAACTTTCATACCAAGGTTAGAAATAAGGGAATACAAAATATTAAGAAAATTAATTTGAAACCCTTTAACGCATCAAAATAATTTCATGCATAATCATGTACTTATAGGATTAAATTTCAGAATTTTACCTGAAATTATCAACATTGATTACTTATTAGCCTCTTTATCAAGACCCCTATTATCACCTATTAAAATCAGCCTTCAAAATTAAAAATAATGTCATCCTTAATTGGCTTCATTTGGTCTTTTTACTAATATTTTTTTTTAACAAAGTCGGATACTCATATATTATAAAAGCCTGCGATACAGAATTCTAGAACATAGGGAAAAAGGATCTGAGAGCTGAGGATCAAGAGCAGGTTCGCAGACCCGGATTCCTCGCTGCTTCTCTTGATTAAACACAAAGACAAATACAAACGGCTATATTGCCTAACAAAGGATCCACCGATCCAACAAAATTTACAAGGCATATCTTTTAAGGGAAATGAGGCGTGGCTGAGTCATCAGGAAGCGGATCTTTCCTGATGCTTGCTTTAGTTGAAGCTTCGGCCTGGTAACTTTGAGTGAGGGAGCGGATGTGTTCAATGGCCTCTTCTAAATGGCTGCATCGTTCCTTCAGCGATTCGATCTCTATCTTTCTTTTTTCCAGCTTCTTGCGCTTTGAGTTCCTATCTGCCTGGTAATCAGCATTCAGTTCATTGAGTTGTTTGGTCAAGCGGTTGATCATGAACGTATGGGCCTTGCACATGGTGCAATCCTTGTTGTTGAAGATATTTTCAAATGGATTATTGGGCTGAGCCTGGTCGGCTTGAGGATTAGGCTGCGCTGCCATTTGAGTGGACCTATTACAGGTATTTGAGGAATGAGTGGGCTCGGGGGGAGTTGGATGCAAGGGTGAAAAGGGAGGGAAGACTGAGGAACAGAGAAGGCTCGTAAGGGAGGGGATCAGAGAGCCCAGGGGATTGTGAAGGAAGTGCGACAGAGGGATGATAGAAGCCCTGCGAAGATGAATAAACAAGCTGTCAGTAATAGATAAAATTACAGAAAGGATTCCATTGTTTACCATGCGCTGCGGACGTGAGACTGGCTCCCGATGAGAGTTGAGAGGTTCTGAAGGCTGCCGACGCTTATGACTAGCACAGAGGAGGTTCCTTGGAGAGCCGCGATCTGTGAGAGTTCTGAGGACTGAGATGCAATAAATAGGAGGAGGCCTGCTCTTCAGAGACGTGATCCGATGCTGAGGAGGCCCGAAATTGGGGATGGGGCAGTACTTTGGAGTTTCAGTTCTGCCATAAAACGTGCTGGAGGGATGTGCTCTGTCTTTTTCCCTTAGAGTGACTGCGCTACCTGGGATATGCTTCAGAGTGAGGAGGATCGTAATGATGCAATCCTGATCCTGAGAGCTGATATGGATCCTTTGATGCCAGGTTATTATGCCGAGAAGAATCATGGGGCTGCAAATGGATTTGAGGAGATATTCGATGCGATGGGTATTGTGCCTGAGGTGACTTTTTCCTTTGGGAGTGGAGGAGGTGATTGACTCTTTAGGGAATGTCTTTTCCATAGATTGCCTCATTCTCTCTTACCTGTCCTACTTGTCTTCTTGATGCTTGATTTGCTTGCGCATCCGCCTCTGTGTTATTACCTCTTAACACATGTTTGTATGTGACTTTGCCCAGGACTTTGATGTTTTCCATTATCCTATGTCTGATGTTATTCAAGGCCATCTGAATGAAGTCTTTCCCTGTGGTCATGGCCGCAATAATAATTGCTGAATCACCAATGATGAGGAGATTCTGGAGACCAAGATTCCTAGCTATTGAAGTTCCCAGGAGAAGGCTATAGGCCTCAGCTTTATTGTTTGTCATTTTGCCTAAGCCCCACTCGTAAGATGCTATTATTTCCCCTTGTGGATTTTTGATGATCCCGCCCGCTCCCACTTGTCCCGGATTATTCTTTGAAGCGCCATCAAAGTAGAGGACCGGTCTTCTTTGGTTTTGTATCCACATACTAACTTCATCCTTTGTCCCTCTAAGCTTCCATTCCGGATTGCTTTTCCCTGAGCTTAATCTTTCTCTTAGTTTTATTTCATACTTAAATTTGTTCATCCAATCTTTTAATCTTGGATCTGTCTCATCCAAATCCTTCTGAGTTATACCATTTGTTTCAATAGTCTCGGAAATGAGTGCTGTTGTTTTTGCCAGGATGCCAGATATGCTTGGTTTTTCGTTGTTAAATATGCACTTGTTGCGGGCAAGCCAAATCTGCCAGCAGAGATTTGAAGGAATGCTGGTCCAAAACCTTGAAGCTAGGGTCCTGCTTTTTTTGTTTTGAGGAAGATTTTTCCCCCAAGTTTTCTGTAGAAGAGTGATCTGATTAGGGAGATCGCCTGAGGTAAATGGACTTGTGAGGAGTTTCCAGCAGGTTCTAGCGAAAGGACATTCTATGAAGATGTGATCGCTGCTTTCCTCCGCGGACCTGCACAAGCAACAGATTGAGGGGCCTTGGATGCCTTTCTTTCTGAGATTCTCTGCTGTGAGAATTTTACCCTGGAGAAGGGTCCAATTGAACACTTTAATCTTTGGCAGACATTCGGGCCTCCACACAGCTTTGTGTAAGGACCAGTTATTGATTGCTGAGGCATTCTGAAGAGCTTTATAACCTTCCTTAACCGTGTATCCTCCCCCATTAGGATCCCATATGTATTTGTCCTCTGACAGCTTATGAGTAGGCGCTGAGCCAATAAGGGAAGTCTTGAGCTCAGCCCATAGATTTGTGAGGCCTATGGGGAGATTGAGAGATTTCCATCCGATCCAGCAATTCTGATCCCAAAGAGATAAATCGAAGAGGGTATTGTAGTTTGCCTCTATCAACCATCTTTGAAGAGGCCTGAAATTAGGAAGAGTTTCCCTAGCATTTGATCCCATTATCCTATCATTCCAGATGTTGATATCCCTGCCATTGCCCGGAGCCCTGGAGATGTGGGTTTTGAATTGAGGGAACGATTTTTTGATTAATTTCCAGATGGGTGTGCACTGTCGGTCTATGATAGTTTCTGAGAGAATGTTACTGTTGGCTCCATTCAAATATTTCTTTTTAATTACCTCTGTCCACCAGGCTTTTCTCTCATTGAGAATTCTCCATATTAATTTGTAGCCCATAGCCATGTTTTCAAGTCTTGGGACTCTGATTCCAAGCCCGCCCTTCTCTATAGGGAGAATGACCTTGTCCCACTTTACCAAGCTAAATTTTTTTGTATTTTGCTTTCCTCCTTGCCACAGAAAGCTTCTGATTATCAGCTCCATATGCTTGTGGATGCTGGCTGGGGCAAGAGTGATTGCAAATTGATAAATAGGGAGAGCTGCTAGGATGGCTTTGATCAGAATTGTCCTGCCTGCTAAATTTAGCCAGTACACTCCCCAGCTCTGAAGCTTTCCTCTCAGCTTTTCAATTAACTTCACCCAGATCTCAGATTTAATTGGATCCTTTGCTAAAGGTAGCCCTAGGTACATAAAGTGTGTCCAGTTCCTTTGAGCAGGGATTTCCATTATTAGGGAGATTCTCTGAGTTATGTGTCTAGGGACATTCCAAGTGTAAATCATGCATTTGTTGTTGTTGAGCTTGCCTCCGGAGGCTTGAAGGAAAAGGTCCAAAGCTTTCTTGAATCTTCTGGCTATGATGCTTGAGGCACCACCAATTAGTAAAGTGTCATCTGCAAAGAGGGAGTGGTTAATGCCCTTGGTTCCTCTGACTATTTCGACCCCTGTTATTTCTCTTGACAGCCGCTTTTTTTCTAACTGTAAACTTAAAGTTTCCGCCATGAGAATGTAGAGGAAAGGGGAGAGCGGGCACCCTTGCCTCAAGCCTCTCGAGCTTTTGAAAGCTTCGCATGGCCTGCCATTGATGAGAGGGGCTGTCCAATTATCTGAAATGCATTCCATAACCCTGCTGATGAATAATTCAGAGAAACCAAATCTCTTTAGAACTGCCTTGAGGAATGAGTGGTTTACCCGATCAAAGGCATTTGCCATATCGAGCTTGATGATCATACCTCTTTCCTTTCTGGATATGCTACTCTGAATAGCCTCCTGGATAAGAATAACGTTGTCCGTTATTTGTCTCCTAGGGACAAAACCACCTTGGTTCTCGGAGATTAGAGAGGGGAGCAGATTTTTAAGCCTGTTTGCTAGGATCTTAGTAATGATTTTGTAAGAAACATTGCAGAGGGATATAGGGCGGAATCTATCAAAAGATTGGGGATTTGGGTCTTTGGGAATGAGGGCTAGATGGGAGGATTTCATACCACTGCCCATTTTACACTTTGTAAAGAAGTTTCTCGCCACTCTGATGTAGTCCTTTTTTATAATATCCCAGTGAGTTCTGAAGAAGTCCACCGTGAAACCGTCAGGGCCCGGAGCTTTGTCCGAAGCCATACTCTTGATTGACCATTCTATCTCCTCGACCGTGAGCTCTTTGTCCAGCTGCGTGTTTTGTGCTTCTGAAATTTTGTTTTCTATGATGTTGAGGAATTTCGGGTTGTCAATGTAATGCGGATCAGCTGTTAGGAGGTCTTGAAAGTGTTGTGTCGCTGCCTCCTTGATTTCCTCCTGTTCTATTAAATCTTTTCCGTCCACTGTGATTCTTTCAATGGTGTTCCCTGCCCTCCTAATTTTGAGGCTGTTGTGAAAGAATGAGGTGTTTCGGTCACCCGATTTGAGCCACAGGCATCTCGACTTTTGTCTTTGCTCCTCTTCCTTCCTTCTGTTCTGTTTGTACAGTTCTCTGTACAATTCGTTTTCCTTGACATGATCCTCTTCCGTGTCTTGTCTGGCTTCCTTTTCTTGGTTCCATTGCGTAAGCTTTTCTTGGAGATCTGTTTTCTTTTTATCTTCTTCTCTTGCTTTGTGTCTTGCCCATTGCTTGATGGCAATCCGGAGGTGTTTTATCTTGGTTTCCCAAACATAATGCGGGGAGCCTGAGATTTCTATTGCCCACTGATCTTTTATCAAAGATCTGAAATCCTCATTGCTGTCCCAAGCTCGGTTGTACTTGAAGGGAAGTGGACCCATATTCTTCCCTCTGTCCAGTTTCATCGCCACTGGTTTGTGGTCTGAGATGTAGCCTTGAATGATTAAACTTTGGATGTTTGAAAAGCTGGCCACTATTCTTTCCTGAACCAGGATACGATCCAGTCTTTCTTTGATATTGTTCTTACCTGTTCTCTTATTTGACCATGTGAACCTCCCGTTTTGGGGAGGGATGTCCACTAGATTATGAGCCTGAATGATTTCTTCTAGAGCGTCTCTTGAAGAGTCTGCATAGAAGTTCCCTCCCATCTTTTCTTCTGCATTCCTGATTAAATTCATGTCCCCTCCCAGGATGATGTTCCTTCCTTGGGCATCTATTAGATCTGAAGTGATTGAATCCCAACAGAAGGCTTTATCTCTGAAATGGGGGGGGGCGTAGATATTGTAAATAGTGTACTCTTCTGTCATAGCTGTGTTTTGAATATCTGTTCTTATCCACCATCTATTTTGCCTGTGATTTTTAAGTTTCCATTTGTTTTTGTCCCAGATTGTCCCTATGCCTCCTGAGGCACCTGCTGCGCTGGCTGCTATTCCTTCATAGATTCTGCTTCTTTTCAAGCTGTTCTGGAATTCTTGTTCCGTGATTTTGGTCTCCTGTAGTAGGAGAATGTCTGGATGCTCTGATTTGAGAAGATCTCGGACTGCATTTGTTTTAAGGGAGGAGCCCATCCCCCTACAATTCCAGGAGACCAAAATCATCATTTACTATGTTTATAATGGGCCCCTCCTTTCTCTTTCATTTTCTCTCCGCTTCCTTTAGTCTTGTCTAGATAGGTATCCATTGGCTGTTGGGTCCCTGTGGCCATTTCTTTAGCTGCGTTTTCATCCCTTATCTCTTTATTGAATTTCCTGCCTACTTTTCTAGGGGGGTCGGTTGAGGTGCTGTTTTCCTTTGACTTGTTCCTTGTGAGTATTCTTTCTATGGTTGGGGGAGGAGAGGATGGAGGGGGGGAGTCGGGTGTTACCGAGGGAACTCTCGGGGACGGCGGAGGGGAAGGGGGGTCTTCTGCAGACAGGGTTTCGAAAGGGTTGGAAGACGAGGGGAAGGAAGGGCCGGATCCTGAGGGTTGAGAGGGGTTTGCTGAGAGAGTTTTGGATATATTCCCTTGTGAAGGGTTTGATTTTTTCTTCTTGACTGTTTCCCATGTTTCTTCCGGAGCTTCAGTGTTAGTTTCAGATGCATTTAACTTAGATTTATCACATCTGTTAGCAAAATGCCCGTATTCATGACATACCTTACACTTGAAGGGTAGTTGCTCGTAGTCCACTTGCTGTATGTGTGTCCACTGATCGACTTTGAGTTTGATTGCTTCTGGCAGTCCCTTCCCCAGGTCAACTTCTACACATATCCTCGCACAGGCGTGCATATTCTCCTTTGGTTCCGATCTGTCAATATATTTCCCCACAGCATTTCCTATTGCTCTCACTGATTCGTCTCCCCAGTAATGGAGTGGCAGGTGCGGGAGGCGAACCCAGACAGGCACTGCATTGGGAACATCCATCTCGGGGTCGAAGTCGGGGGTCCATCTATTCAGGTATAATCCTCTGGTGTCCATAAAATAGGGCCCATTTCTGAATATCAGATTTCGGTCTTCCGTAGATTCAAATAGAAATGTGAAGAAACCCCTCCCACAGAACCTTATTTCTATCTTCCCTTGGACTATCGAGTTCCAGTTCCTTTCAACCCACCGTTGGACTGTGCGTGGAGATGGCCATAATCCGGTGAACTGGCCTACCAATCCACGTTCTGCTAATGCCACAGCTGCTCTTCTCGGGAGTGCTGGAGGGAGTGATACTTCCGGGATCTCATCTAGCTTTTTGATGAATCTTGAGGCTGTAGGTCTGATTCTGCCCGAAGAGTTCTCTGGAATAAGAGAGGAAAAGGATTTTTCCAGTTCGTCTTGTTCCTGATCAGGGGGATCCAGTGGAGGCATGATTGCAGCACCACCACCTCTCCAACAGAGGCTGAGGATGGAGAGAGGCCTAGCAGCAGCGCTGCCAGGCGTTGTCGCTCAGAGGAGTCAGGTCCAAAACGAGGCAGAGGCCCCGTGGAGGGCAGAGAGAGCAGGAGGCTCGGGGAAGGGAGGGGCAGGAGGCCCAGGGGAAAGGGGAAAGTGAATCCTAGCAGCCACGCTGCCAGGCGCAGGCTCACAGAGCGGCTAGGTCAGAGGGCAGCCATGGAAGCTCCAAGCACGCGATCCTCACTATGTTTTGCTCTATTATGTTTAATTTCTTGTCCGGTCTTTTTACTAATATTGTCACCACTAATCAAGAGGTCATCTTTTCCAGAAGAATCCAAAGTAGTATGTATATTCAACCTGTTCATTCAGGCCAACTACAATAACACATCTCATAAAGTTGACCACCATTTGTAGCAGTATCATTGACATGTTCAACCATGTCATTACCTGAGCCACATTCTTTAATTACTTTGTCCAATATAATAGAAGAGTACCCCACACAGACAAAATCAACATTTATTTAAGAGGATGATGTAACAAAAGGGACTCATGATAATTCAAGATAAACTCTAATATTGCAATCTCTTTCTCTAGTAGAGCTACAAATTCTTCATCTACAAGGTCTACACAATACCCTTGCCTTCGAAATAATCTAATTTAGGTATTAAACATGGATGTTCTATCTCATAGTGAGATAGCAACCTTTACAGGCTTCAACCAACCATTTTCATATGTCACACCCCATTCCTTAAACAAGGCGTTGGCCACGAAGACATACATTCATAAGGAAGACATAATAACTTGAATCATCATAATAAATAGTCAACCTCCATCGAGGTTTTTTTTTCAATATATTCATATAAATATATTTACGTTCAATTAGAAACAAACCATGCTATCTAGGCTACAACAACATAGGGATTCCATCCACATCCCTCATATCAAAGGGGCATTCACATGCACAATCATTCCAAGTTGCAAGATCACATCACTAAAATAGTAGTGATGGTATGCTACAAATAGCCATACTTATCATTATGAAAGAAGTTTTGAAAAATTAAAGAAAAGGATAGATATCTAGATATCCAAGGTCACAACCATCGGTTGTCCAAACCTTTAAGGTGCATGATAGCAAGTACATGATTTGCCAAGCCATTTATTGAAATAATAGGTAGATCACAGTTGCAGTTAATGTGAAATCCAAGTCAAATTCTATGAGTACGACACCATCATACTCATATTTCGTTACTACACTTAGAGCTGAGCTCCACTCACTTCTGAAGGTCCAAGTGTTGAACCTGGAAGCTTTGATACCACTCTGTAATGCACCCCTCCTAATCCCGCCACAAACAAAGGTTAGAATGAGGAGGTCACTATGATGATCGAAGATCCAAGGTAGCGTTATGGAAATGGGGTCTAAAAATTTCGATCTTTTTCAACTTCCTTAAAAATTCAAATGGATGACTGAATTGTCTTCATCTCATCAAGATGATTCCTGTGATATAAATTTTTTCCTAATCCGACCTTTGGATAAAATGATATGACCATTTAAAATTTCATGCCATGTCATAAAACCACCACATGGCCCTCACGTTGCACCCATGTGGTTGTCCCAGTTAACCTCGTCACGACCACTTGGTATTGGTGTAATGGCTACTGACCCATTCATGCTCTCATACTTACATAGGTGCACTGATGGCCTCTTTGCATGCGTACTTGCACAAGCTGTAGTAACGCACACTCAACCCAAGTCCTTAATTTCGAAATTTCTGAGGTCTGAGGTCCTAAGGTCCGCATCACCATGGAGGAAACTCTCATATCGAAGGAAAAATTTATCGACGAAAACCCTCCTCAAAGGAAATCCTTTCTTGACAAATACCTTTCTCAGAGGAAACAAATATATGGGCCCACCCCTGCCACATCATCTCAGAGGTAACTCTCTCGGATGAAACTCCTCAGGAGAAACTCTGATAGAGAAGGTCCTTAATTTCCGAGGTCTAAGGTTCCTAGGCTTGCCAGATCACCCCAAAGGAAAATCACCTCGGAGAAAACATTTCTTGAAGGAAACACTTCTCAATTGAAAATATCTCAGAGGAAATCCACCTCTGCCATATGATGGTCCAAAATCATCTAGCTAATCCACTAGTGAGAGGGACCTTTTCCTCCCCTTGTTGACATGACAAGGTGGAAGTCCCACATATATCCTGACCATTAACAAATCTATGGCTATGATCTTGGTGGGGGTTACACCTTCTCATTTCTACATCACAGGGGAGAAGCCCCCTCTAGTTGTCAATTTTTTGTGCTATCCTCCACTGTTTGATCAGAGTTAGAATTATACCATGGTGGGTACACAGGATCAACCCCGACCTCCTAACTTGGGTTTCGACCCTAACTAGTCAACCTGGCAGGTCCAAACCACTCGACAACAATCTAAGGCTAATTTTAATATTACAAGACCATTCCATAAGAAATGTTTCTATCCTTACGCCATTGATCTTAATAATTCAAACTTTGTATGCACCACGACTCGTGAATTAGGCATTCAACCCAAAATATTAGAAACTCAACCTAATTACATTTGCATCTATATATATATATATATATATATATATATATAACACAGATAACTCTTTCTAAGCTATACCCAGTCCAGAGTTCCATGTTAAGAACAACATATTCATTATAAAGAATTTAAGGTTGGGCATCACAAATATGTAAACAACTTCTTGCACATGAGTTCATTACATTAAAAAATCACCATTAAGAACAATATTGCCCAATATATCAGTCAGATATATACACAACCAATTTTCAAATCATGGTACATACTCTACATGTCGAAATTCAACCATTTCATTAAACAAGAATATAATAAATCTTATATATAGTAACACATAAGAAATCACATTCCTAAAAAATAATATAAACATGTAACCAATGAAATAACATGTGCATATCACTTAGGCATGAAAATCTCACATAGATACTTACCTCATAAAGAAAAGACACTGGAAACTAAGAGTGGGACTTCAACTTTCCACCCAATCATAGACAAGATGCAACCAAGTATTTCTTGTAGCTATCATCCCCGAACTAGATTCCAAATATTTAGGTAGAATGTTTTCAAAGGAGTTTTAAACCAATATTATCTACTAAAACAGGGTGTCTCAAGGTTTCATCACCTCCACCCAACAGCTATCAAAACCAAGAGAACACAGTGAACCACTTCATGGGCATACAACCTCCTTTTGCTTGGAAAACTAAATCAATATCATTAGCTAAAACAGAGGATCTCAAGGCTACATGACCTTAACCCACCATATATTCAAATATTTCACATGAGGAAGGGAATACTTTCTTTTATACAAAGGGACTTATGTTACAACATCCCAACATCTCTAGGGATTTAGTGACAAAGAGTCTCAATTTGTATATGGAGGGAGAGATATATAGTTAATGAGACGAAGGATTTATCAACCATGTTACCATTGAAGGAACACAAGTTCACATCCCAACATATCAGTGGAGTATTCCACCTACAGTTTTAGCCCAAATTTCATGGAACCACCATAAGGTGTTATCATCCCACTATCCCTAACTTCCTCTACCTTTCAAAGGTTATCAAACAACAAGGTCTCCAATGGATTTGTTAGGTCTTTAAGGCACAAACATTACTTAGTGATTATCAGTTAGCAAGCCCCATGGGTTTCTCAGTTGGATATCATTAGAGTTTGTCTTCTTCATGAATTCTCTTATATATTGTATCTTCTCTTCCCTCTCAATGATGCTCTCGATCCTTAGGATCCTCTCAGCCTCATCTTTTCTTCAATATCTCCCTTTCTACTCTGTGTTTTTACAAAACAATTCTAGACATTGTGTTCTCTGCATGTGCCTCTTGCGCACATGTGAGAGAGAGTGAATGTATGAATCGATGAATGATTTTTCTCCTTTCTTTAGATAACAAGAAACCAACTACTTTTTCTCTCCACGATTTGCACAAAGGTCAACGTCCTAGTAGCACACCCCATGCCTATCTTTAATTTTGTCCTTTTCTTGCTTTTGGTTGGAGCTGAAGGACACTTGGACGTGTCCTTTTTTTTATTAAATTTAATACACATTCAAAACATTTAATTATTTTCAGCTAACCATGACTGATATTTAAAAATAACAATTTCCTCAAGCAACCTCCTTCCTCAAGTAATGGAATCAGTGTCCCTCTCTCAACCATTTAAAAATAATTACAATTATTTACAAGAGAGAAATCTTAACTAGGGGATGCCACATGCATAAATAAATATATTCCTAAAAACATATGCATAGTTCAATATTTAGGTTTGTTAAGTTATGGTATGTTCTATGCTTATAACAGTTTACTTCTTTTCCTTATTATATTCCATATATTAGCAATCACATGTACATAAAGTAAAGTGCATATAGAACATTAAATGATCAACAGAAAACAAGCCAAGACAAGAGACACAAGATGTGGCGGCTAGCCAGGGACAAACCCCACAATGTGTGGGGAAACCCTTTGATCAAATATTATTTTATCTTCAATAATTCAGCAGAGAGAAATAGTACAATAAACCTGATTTACATCAGTAGTAGCAAACCCTGGATCAGCAGCATCAGCATTAGCGGCTTCATCATCAAACTAGGGCAGAAGGTATCTCACAAACTGACTGTCGGATTGGCTTGATTCCACCACCAAAAGTTGCGACTTCCAGAGGAGGTTCAGATGAACCTACAACATAGTTCAGATGAGGAGATATTCTAGTCCATGTAGGTCAAACTTTACTTCTGCAGTTGCAGCTTCAGTTTCGGCAGCTTCCGGCTTCAAACTAGGGCAGTCGATATCTTGCAAACTGTCCGTCAGATTGACTTGATTCCACCACCAAAAATTGCGGCTTTCAGAGGAGGTTCAGATGAACCTATAGTGCAGTTCAGCTGAGGAGATATTCTAGTCCACGCAGGTCAATCTTTACTTCTGCAATTGCAGCTTCAGTTTCAGCAGCTTCCGTCTTCAAATGTGTGAGAGAGAGACCCTTTTCTGTGCACTAGAGAAGAGACCCTTTTCTGCGCAGTAGAGAGAGAGAGAGATGTGATGAGATGAGTGATTCCAAATGAGGAAAAGTCCTCCTGTATTTATACACAACGTTGATGTTTGAATAGATGCGATTGTTGGGCTTCTGAGCCTACATGAGTTGTAGGTCAGCTTGATAATAATTCCATAATCAAAATAAATTCATATCTCCATGAATACTTATCAGAATCAGATGATCTTTATATCAATCCTACACCTCTTGACGAGAGGAATCTAATAAAACTATTATCAACCATGAATAAGATGACCCACATGAAGTTTTCCCTAGTTTCCAATTTTAACACTCCCTCTCAACTAGGGAGAAATTCATCTGCAATCTGTCTATCGGTCGTTACTATTCATCCATCAAATGCGTTTCCATATACAACCTATCCCTTTCCCTACTCTGCTCTATTCTGCTACTTTGTCTTGTTCTACCCTATACTGATCTGTATTGTTCTTCTCTATTCTGCTCTGCTTTTGTCTGAATTATGAAGAAGAAGAAATGATCGAGGATGTATCATACTGACTCAAAGTCAGTCTCAGAGTATGTACCACTAGTCCCAGACTAGTCTCAACCAATCCGAAGTCAGTGTCATAGTGAGTACAACTCCACTGGTCCTAGACCAGAATCATCCTCCACTGACTCAAAGTCAGTCTCAGAGTGTGTACCACTAGTCCCAGACTAGTCTCAACCGAACCGAAGTTAGCTTCATAGTAAGTACCACTCCTACCACTGGTCCCAGACTAGTATCGTAGTCTCAGAGAGTGTACCACTAGTGCTAGACTAGTCTCAACTGACCCGAAGTCAGCGTCATAGTATGTACCACTCTCACTGGTCCCAGACTAGTACTGCACTAACACGAAGTCAGTCTCAGAGTATGTACCACTGGTCCCAGACCAGTCTCAACCGACCTGAAGTCAGTGTCATAGTATGGTACAACTCCTACCACTGGTCCCAGACTAGTGTCATTGATCCCAGATCAATGGAGGTCATCCTAGCGTAGGGAGTATGGTAGATACAACGATGCATCCATCGGTACTACTATGGTCCCTAACTTCATTTCCCTGCATTGATTAGATGAGAGGTACTTCCCATGAGTCCCAGACTGCATGGGTAGGATGCCTCGACAGGAGAACTAATCAATCCTGTCCTCACAGGAGAACACATCAATCCTGCTACAATCACCATGGAGAACACATCAATCCAGGCCGCCATGGAGAACACATCAATCCAGGCCTCACAGGAGAACTAATCATCCTGCTACACAAGAGAGCGAATCACCCTTTTCCACAAGAGAGCGAATCATCTTGTCCCACAAGAGAGCGAATCATCTTGTTCCAGTGCGCACTACCAGGGGAGGGTGAGTCACCCTGTGGTCGTATGTTGCTCCAGTAAGAACCACAAGCCCTCAGAACTCCCAGAGCTCAATGTATGCAACATGCAGGACCCTTGTACAAGGGTTTCTTGGCGACTCCAAATCGTTTGGGAAAATCACAGATTAGATCTTTCCTCGAGACTTTATAAGGTGTATCAACTTGTACATCATCTTAATGCGATGGAGCCTCCTTGCTCATCGAATTACCATATCCCAGATGATGTCTATCTATTGGATCAATCGATGAATACGAGATTCCTCAATAATCGAATCCCACCTCTGGTTGTTACAGAGAATCACGGTGGTATCCAATGTAAATCAAAACAGTACACTGAAGAGCTTTCGCAACCAGACTGCCTCACAGGAGGCCATGCTAGTAGCAATATATTCTGCTTGGTGGTGCTCAAAGCCACCGACTTCTGCTTCCTGCTCATCCAAGATATCAAAGCAGATCCCAAGGTGAAATAGCACCTAGAAGTGCTCTTACGGTCCACCACACTGCCTTCCCAATCAACATCAGTATATCCAAGTAGTCTCACATATCTGGCAGTGTATCTTAACCCATTAGTAATTGTGCCACGAAGATATCTCAGAAGATTCTTGGCATCAAAGTGAGGCTCAACCAAATATGAGCTCACAATGCTAACTACAAAACATATGTTTGGACGAAGGTTCACCAAGAACATCAATGCGAATGAGTTTATGAAACTCAGAGGCATTTCCAAAATTTGGTCCGACATCACTACCATATAACTTCTAAAAGTTAAGATCCTCGAGGTAGTCACAGGCTTGCAGTCCATCATACGAAATCTTTCCAATATCTTTACCACATATTTTCCTTGAGATAGGAAAATTTCCCTTGGCTTCTGCCACACTTCAAGTCCTTAGTCCTTCATTTCAAGTTTAGAAGCCAACTCCCTCTTACATTTGTGAATGGGAGGGTCTGCACCTGTTAGAAAGAGGTCATCCACATACAACACCAATATGAGAGGCTTGTCATCTTCAACCTTAAAGTAAAGGTTAGGATCAGCTTCACTCCTAGTGAATCCTAGCTTCATCAAGTAGCTATTGATCCTCTCATACCATGCTCGGGGTGCTTGCTTCAGCCCATAGAGAGCCTTCTTCAACTTGCATACATGAGATTTTCGATCATAAATCTCAAATCCTTTGGGTTGCTCCATGTAGACCTATTCTTTGATCGAACCATGCAAGAACGTGGTCTTGACATCCATCTGATGTAGGTTCCATCCTTGTGAAGCCGCAAGGGCTATGATCGAGCCGATGTTCATATATCTGGCAAAAGGTGCAAATATCACATCATAGTCTATACCTTCCTTCTGGGAGAAACCACGAGCAAGAAAACGAGCCTTATACTTTTCCGTACTTTCATCTGCTGCATGCTTTATCTTGTAAAGCCATTTAGAAGTGACAATTGTCTTGTCCTGGGGTCTGGGAACTACTTCCCAGACATCATATTCCATAATAGACTCATATTATTTGGTCATAGCATCCTTCCATACTTGATTCTTGACGACATCTAAGAATGATGGAGGCTAATTTTGTATGATCGTGTGCATGATGGTCAGGTATCCCTGATACCTATTAGGTTTCTTACTTTCACGGAAGGTTCCTCGGGGTGCAACATGTCCTTCAACATCATCAAGTATCCCCCTAAGCCATGAAGGCCTCTTCCTAGAAGAGGGAGGCTCAGGTGGATAAATAAGATCCATGGGTTCCTCCACATCAGGCATCATCTATCCATAGAGACAGCTTCCATAATCATACTTTTCTTTCTTTCCGCCACACCATTCTGCTCAGGAGTATGTGGTGTAGCAGTCTCCCTCTTAATGCTAGCCTCAGATATGCCTGAGTGAACCAACTGTAATATATCGGAGGTCTTGCTTTGGCTTGAGGGGAATGGTCCCCTATACACCTTCTTTCTCTACTCGGAATTTGGGCATCCCTGTCACCATTTGTCTTACACCAGGTAGAGCTTTATAATGAGGGTGGGCAAACCTCCAATGCCAAAGTTCGGACTGAAGAGATGTGCCATAATATATGACACCTAGCGGACTTCCATCGACCTGATATAATGAATCAACATGAAACCCAAGAGTAAAGGCATCTTTAACACTATTTTTCCATATACGTACCTTGCCATCGCTGAAAGTTACCTTGTAGCCTTTGTCTTCGATTGCCAAGATGGACACCAGGTTCTTTTTGAGGTCAGGTGCATTTAATACATCCTGGAATTTCTAGCCTTCTTGAATGGTTGTCCTCTTCCTTGATTTCCAGCATTCCTTTTACCTTTGCTATTGAATTTTCCATCCCTTTGATTACCATGAGAGGGATTTTGATCATCGTCAAGGTGAGAGTCCTTTCTATCAGGGCATTCCCTTGCATAGTGACCTGCTTTATTGCAAATGTAACATCGTCCTTTTCTTCCACCCTTAGGCCCAGCCTTTCCTTTTGATTTAGTCCTAGAATTATTTATTTTCTTAGCATGAGAAGAAAAGGCAGCAGGAGGACCTTTAGGCATGGGCATTTCTTGCTCTTCTACCCTTGTTTCTTCTTGAATGCATCTAGCCATTAATTCCTCAAAACCAGGAATTACATTATTGTTCAGAAGAGTAGTCATGAACATGTACCATTCAGATGGTAATCCTCCAAGAGTTGTGAGTGCCATTTCCTTATCAGTAATAGTTTCCCCAATAGATAGGAGATTTTTCTTCATCTTGGTGATTCTTAAGAAGTATGCTTGCATACTCTCATCTTTACCCTTCTTGATTTCCCTCAGCTTATTTCTAAGAAACAAAACTTGATTTGCATCATTAACTTTAAATAAACTCACCAGTCTATCGTAGATTTCCTTGGAGGTGTCCAGTTCAGAGATGTAGGCCACCAAGTGCTTGTCGATAGAGTCTCGGATGATCTTCTTCGTTTTGACTTCTTCGTTTTTCCATTTGTTCTAGGCAGCAACGGATGCATTTGATGGAGGCTTAGCAATATTGCCTCTTACATGGTCCAACACTCCTTGATCTTCTAGGGTTAGATCGATAGACATCTTCCATCCGTGATAGTCAACTTTCTCATGGAGCTTGTCTTCAGTAGGAAAGAGTGTTGAGGACCCCATAGTTCTTTTAAGATAGCCTTGCCAATCTTCTCTTCGGTGATTGCTCTTGCTCTTGCTCGGGCTTTGTCTTCACCTCAGCTCTGATTCCATGTTAAATTATGGTATGTTATATTCTTATAATAGTTTACTTCTTTTCTTTATTATATTCCATAGATTAGCAATCACATGTACATAGAGTAAAGTGCAGATAGAACATTAAACGATCGACAGAAAACAAGCCAAGACAAGAGACACAAGATGTGGCGGCTAGCCAGGGACAAACCCCACAATGTGTGGGGAAACCCTTTGATTAAATCTTATTTTATCTTCAATAATTCAGTAGAGAGAAATAGTACAATAAACTTGATTTATATCAACAGTAGCAAACCCTAGATCAACAGCATCAACATTAGCGGCTTCATCATCAAACTAGGGCAAACGATATCTCACAAATCGACCGTCGGATCGGCTTGATTCCACCACCAAAAGTTGTGGCTTCTAGAGGAGGTTCAGATGAACCTACAATGTAGTTCAGATGAGGAGATCTTCTAGTCCACGCATGTCAAACTTTACTTCTGCTGTTGCAACTTCAGTTTTGGCAGCTTCTGGTTTCAAACTAGGGCAGTCGATATCTTGCAAATCGTCTATCGGATTGACTTGATTCCACCACCAAAAGTTGTGTCTTTCAGAGGAGGTTCAGATGAACCTACAACACAGTTCAGATGAGAAGATCTTCTATTCCACGTAGGTCAATCTTTACTTCTGCAGTTGCAGCTTCAGTTTCGATAGCTTCCGGCTTCAAATGTGTGAGGGAGAAACACTTTTCTGCGCAGTAGAGAAGAGACTCTTTTCTGCGCAGTAGAGAGAGAGAGATGTGATGAGATGAGTGAGTCAAAATGAGGAAAATTCCTCCTGTATTTATACACAACGTTGGTGTTTGAATAGATGTGACTGTTGGGCTTCTGAGCCTACATGAGTTGTAGGTCACCTTGATAATAATTCCATAATCAAAATAAATTCATATCTCCATGAATACTTATCGGAATCGGATGAGCTTTATATCAATCCTACACCTTTCGATGAGAGGAATCTAATAGCAATATTATCAGCTATGAATAAGATGAACCGCATGAAGTTTTGCCCTAGTTTCCAATTTTAACAAGGTTGGATATTATGATGGTTAAAGGACCATAATGACCTTAAAGGCAATTATGTTCTAATATGTCACAAGTCCAAACCACAAACAAAGGAGTGTTTTGGAAAGGTTAAGAGAAACTTAAAGATGTAAGTGTTTATCATGTTATCTTAAGGATGTATATGATTATAAGGTGATGAAGCCTTGTGTAAGAGTGAAATTTAACTTATACACTAATATTGTAAAGGAAACTTGGTTAATAACCAAACCTGTATAATAGTAATATGACTCATCCATGTGAAGAACCTCTTATGAATTGTAATTCAGTCAGTGGGATTGTTTTTTCTTTTCTTTTTTACTGTACCTTGAGGTACATTACAATAGGTTTCCTCGGAACCAATTAATCACTGGAAGGTTTATCACAGGGAAAATGGTTAGTCTCATATCTTCAAGAAAGCCTCCTTAGCTATTAAGAAAACACATCATGTCTTTGGGAATTGAAGTATGGGTGGATATTAAGAATTGTTTTCAATTACCTACTATTCCACCCACTGAGACAGTTGGTAAGGTGCTTTGTACATTTAATACAACGACTAAAAATTCCATATTAAGTGGTTTATCAAATACTGAGTTTTTCAAAGTGATGCATTACAAGTCATCCAACAAACTACGGGACAAGCTCAAAATTTATTATGAAGGGGATGAAAAAATAAAAGAGGCCAAGCTGCAAACTCACAAAGGTTAGTTTTAAAGTTTAAGAATGGAAGAAGATGAAAATATTACTTCTATTTCCTTTGAGTAGATGGTATTTTCAACTCTATATAGGTCTTGGTGAATGATTCAATGAAGCTGATATTGTTTGAAAAATATTGAGATCAATTCCCTTAAGGTTCAATCCTAAAGTATCATCCATTTAAGACATATTTGACATGCATACGTTAAACATGGATACCCTTTATATAACTCTTACTACATATGTAATAAGGATAAGAAAATAGAAAACAAGATCTAAAGGCACTGCATTCAAAGCAACCGAGGAAGGAAGCAAACACATGACTCAAGAAGACTCTAATGATGAACCAAATGAAGAGGAATCCAAATTTGTAAGAAATCTAAACAAGGGAACTGGTAAGTTCAAAATTAAGTTTCCATTTAAATGTTAAGTAAGTTTCCATTTAAATGTTTTGAATGTGGAAGAATGGGACACTATGCTTCTAAATGTCCTTATGAAAAAGTGAATGATAGTGATGATGAAGTAAAGTTTAAATCCAATGATTTCATTGAGAGGCACTCTACAACAGAGTATAGGGGAGATGTGTAGAAATAATGTATGTAAGTATGTATGTCAACATTTTATAAATGTCAGGAAAGGTGATGTCGTAGTGGTGTAAATTTTTTTAAACATTTAACATTTACATGTTAGCTCAATTAAAAAAAAATGAAAAGTTAAAAGTAATATAGAGTCAAGGATGGGAGACATGTCCATAAATAAGTTAAACATTTCAATTAATAATAAAAAGTTAAAAATAATCAAAATAATAAAGTTCAATTTATTATATTGTAATTTTGTTTTTATTAATAGAATATAAAATATTTTTTTAGATAAAAGAAAATCATAATATACCTCTCACATTAAAATATATAGCATATAAATAGTATCTATAAATAAAGATCCATTTTAGCATACAAATTAATTGATTTCTAAGGCACAAAGACTTGCATAAATTTTGGTGGGAAATAACCACTGGTAAGTCACATTTACAATTTTACTCCTACAAAAGTGCCAAGGAAAACATAAACAATGGTGGGAAGTGAGTCTTGAGAAGTATATTTATTTACATATTGTTTCTATCCATTCTTTATGTAAGGACTTGGTTAAATTATGGTGGGAAGTAACTTATGGTAGATATGTTATTTACATGAATAAGCGCTATTTTCAAATATTACACAAATATCTAAAAATCATTCATGAATATTGGAACCATATGCATAGTTATGACATAAAATATGTGATGCAGTTATCCAAATGGAATTATATTATGCAAAGTGGTGAGAACTAGTATTGTAGCAAGAATGCTGCAACTCCTGGGGCTACCAACTTTACTTCATCAACCCGAGGTTCATACAAACTTGGAGGTGATAGTGTTGTATACGCATTAGATGCAATGGTCTACTCTTGTCACTTTTCAACTGGGAAATGGAACACTAGGGTTTTTCAAACGAGTCTTCTATTGACTAGAAGGAGTATGACTACCAAATGGAAAAGGGAAAATTATCCTTAATGCAAAAAGGGAATGTTGCCTACTTGACGAAAATAAAGTGTTGAATTGAAAGGTGCTATAAAGGGACATGAAATCATCTAGATAAACATCTGCACATTTTTCTTGCAAAAGAAACCTAACTTAACCTTGTTTATAACATTTAGTGACCTAGACTAACTAAGCATGGAATTTGATCTATGAACTATTATGATTGTTACATGTATATGCTAACTTAGAAATTCCAAAAAAATCCTTTTTGATGTTTAGTTTTATTAATGCAATTGCTAATTTCCAACTTGTTCTTTGGTAGGGGAGACGGGTATGGAGGAAAAGGTCTGGACTAGTTTCAAGGGTATGGAAGTCACGTGGAGGCCTAACCTAAGCTCAAATGACCATTTCTGCTCAATTCGGGCTTAAAATAAGCTGCTAAAGGGTTTCCTGTAGTACTACAAGATGTCCTAGTTCTACTAAAGGATGCCTTATTTTACTACAGGAAACATGCCGAAAGATTATAAGAAGGTAGGAAAGGTGGAATGAAGTTTGAGAAAGGTGTCTGATGGGGAAATAAGGCATAGAGGAGGTCCACACTCCCAAAGGCTCAATCAAATGCTTTAATATGGTTGGATTTGCTCAATGGAAGTGACCGCTTTGCTTATAAAACAAGAATTCAGATTAGGGTTTGGTGGACCTTGGCAACATAGGTGGAGAAGACTTGGATGAGGCGAATGAGATGAGGTCTCCCTACAGATTAGAAGCTCCTGCAACAACATACACTCTTTTCTTCATTTATGCACAAATTCATTTATACATGGAAAAGATGAGTTGAATGGAGGAAAACAAAGTTATTAATAACTAATGGCTATGTTCATGAATGGAAGTGCTTCTAAACCATGGAAAACTCAAGAGATCAAAATGACAATTGCAGATACTTCTAAGAAATTTAGAGACAATGATCTATTCAACGAGAAACCCTAGGTGATGTAGTAATCAAATAATAAATCTATCATTTTGGGCTGTGTGAATGGAACCCTCAAATCATGATCCCATAAGGGAGATGAGGTGAAAGCCACTATCACAATATTTTTTGAAGTGTTTATTGTCACTATGATACCACTAATCTATATATCCACAAATGGAAGAAAACTAATCAATCATCCAAATACTTGCAGATTAACAAAACCAAAATCACTTCAGCAGCTAACTATGAATGTAATCTAAGCATACATGTACATAAATAGAAACCTCTGCTGTTAGGGTTGGGCCCTAACCCAAGAGCTTCAACCCTCTAAGTCAACTCAGAACTGGATCAAGGGAATGCTTCTCATTTTCATTAAAATATAAAAAATACATAAGACATATCAGTCCCAATGTCTTATATTAAAAATACCTCTTCGCTACAAAAAAAAAGTCGAATCCTAATGAGGCTCTAGGACTTCTTATTTATAAAGCTGAAGCTACCAACAAATTCCTTAAATTTAGGGAGGCTTGGCTCTAAACTTGAGATCAACTTGTCTTTAACTATCATTGGCTTGGCTGCTTGTAACTTCGAGCTGATGAAATCTGATGGAGGAATCTTCGAGTGAGTGAGGAGTTAAGGAGGGAGATCCAATCTCCTAAAATCCCTCTCACTTTTCTACTACGAGTTCCTACACTTTAATTAGCCAAAATTGCTGCAAATCCTGTAATTAATGGACATTAGGCCACATGACATAACATCTCATCTTTACCCTTCTCACTAAGCAAAATATAACAAAACATGTAAAGAAATGTGAGAAAAGTTGATTTTAATAAGCTAGAGAGTGGCATTAAGGTCCATATAATTTACCCATTGATGAGCCTCATCATCACCCCCTACTGAAAGTGTTTCTCATCCTCTGAACAACTCAATCTATCTCCATGTATTTCATTTCTTTGGTGGTCTCTCTGACATTCTAGGCTTCTATTGTTGTATCCCCTTCTTGTGGATAAAATATTGCATGATTCTCTATTTCCTCCCACTGCTTTCTTTCTTTCTTATTCCTTTCTTCCTTCTAACATACCCAAGAGAGATGGTGGACTGAGTTTCAAGAAAATCCAGTTGATTTTCAATCTATGAAGTGCCTTCTTATACAATGGGGTCCTGTCTAGTGCATCCCTAATTCTTTCAGGGGAATGATACGCCCTGGGCTTTAGGTTGTATGGTATGGTGGGCCATCTCCTTTGGCATGCTTGATGGCTTTCATCCCTTAGCAATCTCAAAGTGTCCTCAAAATGAGTGACTACTTACTCTTGTGTAGCTAGGTATCTTGGTGCAAGCTGGGGATCATTGGCGAAGAGGTTGTGGGTGATAATTACAATCATGGAATTGATCTATTCTACTATGACGTAAAGGGGATCTGTTTCTTCTCTTTCTGACACTCTTTTTACTTCCTTAGCCCTGGACTCCTCATGACTCATCCATGATGCCATGGCCACCAGTTGTAAGTCCCCTAGCATTGGATTGGGGTCCCACCCATTCAAGTCTATTAAGACCAAGTTAGGTAACTAGAATTCAGATATCTTGGCCCTATCCTCCAGTGTTCTTTGGTCACAGATCTCAATGAACTACCTATAGTCTTGGAAAGGCATAGTCCCTCATTGTGCTAGGGTCTTTATCTGAAATTGCATCCATTGTTCTTTTAGGTACAAGGCATATGATTTTGCTGGAATCCTACACTGGAGTGCCTGCATAGAGAGACTTGCCATAGTTGCCAATTGGCTCTCTTTTTCCTGTACTTGCCTCCTCATCCATGTGTTCTCAGCCTGTATTTGAGATTTCATCACTCTTTCTCTGTCTCTTAACTCACTCAACTCTTTTCCCATCTCTAGCAGCTTCTCTTCCATATTGCATACATCCTCTACATTATTTGATTTACAAATTTGCATCCAGCGATGTTTCCTTGCTCTCTCCTTCTCAAGCTAAAAGAATAGATGGATGGAAAAGTTTTGTGGTATTACTCTACCTCCCTCAATGAATCTGTAATAGGAGCTGAGATTTGGTTGCGAGCTAGGTACCTACAGCTCTTGGGATTCTCCCTTTATTGTCTTTGGAGTATCTATCTCCCCCTGTACTTGTGTTTCTGCTTCCTTTCCTTTCCTTTGTCCTCGTTGTCCTTCCTGCTTCTTTTTCTGTGTTTCCTGTAGTGCCGACAAGAGTTTCTTGTAGGACTATCTGTGTTTCCTATAGGAGACTTTTCCCTTTTTGAAAGGGGGTCAAAGGTTCTTTACTTTGAATTTCTAAGGCTGACATGGTAACAGGCCGCCTAACAGAGGTGATTGGTGACCTTGGGGAAGCCTGTTTTGATGTGCCTTCTTCACCTTTCATTCATGGGGCGACTAGCTCTTCTTTTCCTCTTTGCGAGTCTTCAATGATGATAGGAGTCTTGGTAGGTGTTTGTGGTCTTCCTTGTTTTATCCTGGTGCTCCTCCTTGTTTTGAAGTATAGGGGAGTTTGCCTCTGCCTTTTTCCTGTTGACTTTGTGGGTGTACTTAGGGCAGTCAAGGTAGCAACTACCTCCTTCTCCGTGGGTTCAGGAGACACTCTTGGGGATTCCTCCCCTTCCTTGTTATGTATTTTAGGGCTTATCTCATCCTTTTGTGCTTCTTCCACACTATCCTTCTCTTCCTCTGTTTCATTTATCTCTGGCTCCTCTTCTTCCTCTTCTTCAGGCTCTTCTCCCTCTTCTTCTTCTTGTTCTTCTTCCTCTTCTTCTTTTGGTTCTTCTTCCTCTTACTCACCACTAGAGGTTGGGTCTCTTTCATACTCAATTTCTTGAATTACATCTTCTGCATCCATGTCTGCAAATGTGGACCATAGAATACTATTATTGATTGCAACCAAAAGTAGGTCACACCAAGTCTTCTATTAGGGTAACTCTTCTCCAAATACCAGCTCATGGAGGAGTCTAAACTAGTAACCATAGACTATACTAAGCCTTCCCTCAAAAGAATTATAATTGATAATGTGATAGCTTACTTCATCCCAAGGATATGGAATGCTTTCCCTTCTAATCCTATTTTTGTCCCCAATTGGTTCCTCATCTTCCAAGAAAAAGTTCTTGTTGGGTTATGTTATATTCTTTCCATGACTAGCCCTCATAGTTAACTGGGGGGTTAGAGGGGGGGCGGAGCCCCCCCTTCATAGCACCGATTGCATAGTGGGGGGTTTGAAGGGGCGGGTATCCAAGGATTTTTTTTTTGGACCCTATATTAGGTTGGGTAGACCTACCTATGGTTTTCTGCATGGTTTTTGGACATGGTTTTGGACACGATGGTTTTTGGTCCATGGTTTTGGACGTGATGATTTTTGGTCCATGGTTTTCGACGCGATGGTTTTCAATCCATGGTATTGGATGCTTCGGCATGTATAAGTATGTATTGTAACATTGAAAGGAACATAATGAAAAATCAATCTGGTAGTCTTGGTTTTGGGATCTAGGGGAAAATCTTTGTGTATATGTGTTTTATGAGTTATTCTCTTGCATTGTTTATTTTCTGTGTTTTAGAATTTGTATGCAGGTAATTTCTGTATGGGGTTAAAACCTAAATTTGGTATCAAAGCTATTTTGGCTTCAAGGGGATGCCTTTGTTGCTGAGGGGTTTCGCTCGGGCCTGTTGTAGACCCTGTTCAATGGGAGATGTGTGGGATCTATTCTGGTGGTGAAAGAAGATGGCGAGCAGTGGAAATATAGAGATCGAGAAATTTAATGGTCAGAGTTTTGAGTTGTGGAAACTCAAGATGCAGGATTTGTTGGTGGATAATGATCAGTGGATCATGGTAGATCTGGACACTAAACCAATGGGAGTGTCCGATGAAGAATGGAAGAAGTTGGATTGGAAGGCAAAGAGAACAATATGATTATGTGTCTCAGATTCAGTATTTCCAAATGTATCAGGGGAAGCTATGGCTAAGGATTTGTGGGACAAGTTAGGGACTTTGTACCAATCTAAGTCTCTGGTGAATAAACTGTTCCTACGGAAAAAGATGTATAACCTGAGGATGAAAGATGGAGACTCGGTGACAGAACATCTGAACGCATTTAATACTGTGGTAAGTCAATTATTATCTGTTGATATTAAAATTTCAAATGAATATAAGTGCATCAATTTGTTGTGTTCTCTACCAGATTCGTGGGATATTCTAGTTATTGCAATAGGTAGCAATGCAACTACCTTGCAATTCGATGAAATAGTCTCATCCTTGCTGACGGAGGAGATGAGACAAAAAAATATGGAGATCCAAAATGGTGATGCCTTGTCTGTACGAGGACGGTCCCAGAACAGAAACAAAAATAAGTCATCAAGTGGGAGATCTAAATCTAGAGGGAGATCTAAATCTCCAACAAAACCTGTAAAGGTGGTGTGCTAGAAATGCGGAAAGGAAGGGCACTACAAAAGGGACTGTAAATCTAAAGCTCCTGAAAAAGGAAAGGGATCTGATGATGCTCCTTCTATAGAGGTAAAACCACCTCAGATGAAGGTGGGGATGTGTACTTGGCTTCTTCAAGTACACATGTAGATCATGAGGCATGGTTGATTGAATCAGGTGCATCCTTTCACTTCACTCCCCATAGAGAGTGGTTCTGCGAGTATGAGAAATATGATGGTGGTGATGTCTTCTTCCAGGATGACAGGAAGGCTTGAATCATTGATCGTGGAAAAGTAAAGTTGAAGTTGCGAGGTGGAAGGGTTAGAAAACTTCCAGATGTTTTGCATATTCCTACATTGGCAAGAAATCTAATTTTTATAAGCAAGCTGGATGATGTAGGTGTAAAAATAGTGTTCGAGAAGGATACCTTCAAGATGGTTTGAGGAGCATTGGTATTGATGCGGGGAGTTCGAATTGGAACTTTGTACAAGCTGCAAGGTAGCACTCTTGTTGATGGGTGCAACAGTTCTGTGGTTCCTGAAAGTGGAGCAGAAAATCTAATGGTCTCTGGAGAGAATACCATGTTGTGGCATCAAAGGCTTGGACATTTTGGAGAGAAGGGCCTTCGAATACTTCATGGTAAAGGTATGGTAGAAGGTATGACTAATAGCTCTCTGGATTTTGATTTCTATGAAAATTGTGTATATGGGAAGTAGAATCGGGTAAGTTTCCCCTCTGGTGGTAAGAGGGCAAAACAGATATTAGAGCTTGTGCACAGTGATGTGTTTGGACCTATGAAGGTTCCATCACTTGGTAAGTCTATGTACTATGTATCATTTATAGATGACTTCTCAAGGAATACATTGATATATTTCCTTAAGAAGAAATATGAAGTCTTTGACAGGTTTAAAGAATTTAAGGCTTTGGTGGAAAACCAGACAGAGAAGAAGATAAAGGTGCTGAGGACGGATAATGGTGGAGAGTTTTGCAGTAAGGAATTTGAAGAATTCTGTAAGAAGTGTGGTATAGTACGACATAAGACTACTCCATATACACCTGAGAAAAATGGATTTGCAAAAAGAATGAACAAGATGTTGATGGAAAGGGCAAGAAGCATGCTTAGTGGTGCCTGGTTAGGACAAGAATTCTAGGCAGAGGTGGTGGAGACAGCATGTTACTTGGTCAATAGACAACCTTCATCAGTGTGGGAGGATAAGTCTCCACAAGAGGTATGGACTAGTAAGAAACCCTCTCTTCACATCTGAGGGTATTTGGATGTGATGCATATGTACATGTTCCAAAGGAGAAAAGAACCAAGTTGGATAGTAAATCTGAAAATTCCATCTTTATTGGGTATAAGGATGATTTAAAGGGTTATAAGCTTTGGAACCCAGTAACAAGTAAGGTTGTGTACAATCGAGATGTGGTGTTTAGAAAGGTGAAAGATGTTATTAAACATGAAGTCCCATCAAAGGAACCTGAGAAGATAGAGATTGAGCTAAAGGAGGAAGAAGCAAACTCTACAGCAGAGGAGGAATCAGAAGATGAAGAGCCACAAACTTTTGTTGTGAGAAGATCAGTTAGAGAAAGAGGGTAGCGAGAAAGGTATAGTCCATCTTCTTTCTGTTCAAATTTTGCTTTATCTATTACTGATGATGATCCCAGAACTGTGAAGGAAGTAGTAGATTCAGAGGATGAAAAACTCTAGAAAGAGGTCGTGGTTGATGAAATGGCATCTTTGCAAAAAAATGAGGCTTGGGATCTAGTGGAGTTTCCGACTGGAAGGAAACCCATTGGCAGCAAATGGGTGTTCAAGAATAAGACAAATGCAGAAGGAAAGGTGAAGAAATACAAAGCTCAGTTGGTAGCAAAAGGTTATTCCTAGGTGTCAGGAATTGATTTTTGGTGATATTTTTTCTCCTATTTCCAAGGTAGCTTCTATTAAATTACTTTTATTTGTTGTTGCTACTTTTGATTTTGAGGTAGAACAGATGGATGTGAAGACAACATTTCTTCATGGGGATCTGGAAGAGGAGATCTACATGAAGCAACCTAAAGGCTTTGCAGTGAAGGGTAAGAAAGAACTGGTATGCAAGTTAAAGAAGTCTCTGTATGGGTTAAAACAGTCACCAAGGATGTGGTATCAAAAATTTGATACATTTATACGGGGACTTTGCTTCACCAGAAGCAAAGCAGATCACTGTGTGTATTTTATATTAATTGGTGACTGTGTTATTTATCTAGTCTTGTATGTGGATGATATGTTGTTGGCTGGAAATGACAAAGAAATTATCTAGGATTTGAAGACCTAATTGTCCTCCAAATTCGACATGAAAGATCTTGGTGCTGTAAACTATATTTTGGGCATGGAAATTAAAATATATCAGGCAAAGAGGAAGCTCTTGTTAAACCAGAGGAAGTAGGTCGAGACAATATTGCAGAGGTTTAATATGTAGGATAGTAAACCGGTGAAGGTTCCTATTCCTGTAGGTGTGAAATTATCTGCTGAATAGTGTCCCAAGACACAAGAAGAGGAAGAGGACATGTCCCATGTTCCATATGCAAGTGCAGTCGGTAGCCTGATGTATGCGATGGTTTGTACTAGACTAGAAATTGCACATGCAGTGGGAGTATTGAGCAGGTTTATGTCACAACCAGGGAAGGAGCACTGGACAACAGTGAAGCGGGTTTTCAAGTATTTTTGTGGCACTAGTGATTATGGATTGCGCTACCAAGGAAGACCAGGATTGGATAGAGTGTTGGATATTCGTGTCTTTGTTGATGCAGGCTGGGCTAGAGATCTGGATCAGAGAAGATCTACAAGTGGGTATGTGTTTAACCTATTTGGAGGTGTAGTTAGTTGGATGAGTAAGAAACAATTTGTAATGGCACTATCAACTACAGAGGCAGAATACATGGCAGCCACTCATGCAAACAAGGAAGCGGTTTGGTTGTAGAGATTGTGTTCAAGTATGAGGTTAGTACAGGGAGCTATAAGGATAGACTAAGACAACCAAAGTGTAATCTTCTTGGCAAAGAACACTGCTTACCATTCAAAGACAAAACACATTGATGTTCAATATCACTTTGTGAGGGATATGAGAGAAGAAAAAAGGTGTTGCTGGTAAAGGTGGACACTTTGAAGAATACTGCAGATGCATTGACAAAATCTGTGAGCTCTGAGAAGTTCTCTTGGTGTAGAGAAACAATGGGTGTTGCAGGTCTGGATAAATGACTAAGCTCTCCTGTGGAAAGAAAACAACAAGTGGGAGAATGTTGGGTTGTGTTATATTATTTCCACGACTAGCCCTCATAGTTAATCGGGGGGTTAGAGGGGGGGTGTAGAGAAACAATGGGTGTTACAGGGATGGATAAATGACTAATCTCTCTTGTGGAAAGAAAACAACAAGTGGGAGAATGTTGGGTTGTGTTATATTATTTCCACGACTAGCCCTCGTAGTTAATCGGGTGGTTAGGGGGGGGGTGGAGCCCCCCTTTCGTTGCGTCAATTGTGTAGCGGGGGGGCAGTAACCCCCCTTATCCAAGGGGTTTGAGGGGGTGCGTAGCCCCCCTCTACGGGGTCCGGGGCAACGCCCCAAGAATTTTTTTTTTTGACCCTATATTAGGTTGGGTGGACCTACCTATGGTTTTGTGCACAGTTTTCGCACATGGTTTTGGATGCGATGGTTTTCAGTCCATGGCTTTGGACGTGATGGTTTTTAGTCCATGGTATTGGATGCTTCGGAATGTATAAATATGTGTTGTAACATTGAAAGGAGCATAATAAAAAATCAATTTGGTAGTCCTAGTTTTAGGATCCAGGGGAAAATCTCTGTGTCTGTGTTTTATGTGTTATTCTCTCAAATTGTTTATTTTCTGTGTTCTAGAATTTGTATGCAGGTAATTTCTGTATGGGGTTAAAACCTACAGTTATTTTTAGCATAAGTGATGCTAGCTTTATCCTCTTTTCTCCATTGTAAACCTAGAGGAAGTGTAGTAATTCTGCTGATGCTTTTAGGGGTAATTGTTACTAACAATCCTCTCACTACAACAATGGCACTGACTCTAGCTTGAGGTGTGAGTGACATTGCAAATTCCCAAGCTATATCATCATCATATCATCTAAGTAGCTCGAAGCATTCCAACCGTTGATTCCTTCTAAATATCTCTACCACAGGAGGATGGAGATGTATTCTAGTTGTTCTTGTGGGATCCCTTCTGTTGAAACCTCCTGTCATCTTCTCTCTCTGTCAATCTGATTGTATGAAGTATGGTGGATTTAGCTTAAAAGATTTCCTAGGTGACTGAGGGTTTAGAGTTTAGGAGGGTGATGACTACAATTTTCCCTTTATCTCCGCACAATTCCTCCACACAATTCTGTCTATCTCTATACACACTATAATTAATAGAAAGAAATGAAAATTTATTTTCCTTTCCTCTTTATAAATGAAAGCACAAAGGATATGGGCCACCTACCTTTCATTGTAATTCCTTGTTTGAGGAGAGTTCTTGAATAGTTGGGCCCTAGGCACCTCCTTGTAGAATTTTTGATAATTCTCACTATTTCCTTTAGTTTTCCCATGTTTCTTGTAGGTGCTCACTGTAGGATGGTCGAGACTAGATTTCTCCTTTGGTGGCTACTCTAGGTAATCCCAACTCTGAAAATCTCTAAATGAACGATGTAATGCATGAAATTTAGGGAATATTTCTATTTATGGTGGATTCCTTTGAGTGATTGCTGGATGGCTGGGTGCATAATTTCTTCTTTTGGACCGTTGGCCCTCTATTAGTTATCATGTAGCCCTTTCTTGTAATCATCACCTAGTCCTGTACAACGTAACTCAATCACATTTCCGCTTTATTTCCTTTGATGTGACCTTGCCATATGTTTAGCTGAATAGAACTTGACTCTTTGTTTTCAAGCTGAGGGTGGCCAAGTTAATTGGCCACCTTTAGCTTATAAAACCAACTTTTTCATATTCCTACAATTTTTATCATATTTGTACTTAGGAGAGAGTGTCAATGAGGTGCCATACTTGTGGTTTCCTTTTCTTGGTTGATGCATGCTGGAGGGTGGCTCTGCTATGCTGCTTCTGGTTCAGGTACATCTTCTCTTCTGCTCTTGTTTTATTGATTTTATTATGCTGATAGGTTGTCTTCTTATTGTGATGTGCAGATGCTGGCCTCTTCTATTGTGATGAGATTCGGATAGGTACCATAGTTCCTGCAGGTGTGTTGCTACTCTTCCTTTGCAATGGGTGCTGAAGGAGGAGCCAAGAGACTTCTGCTGTGACAATATAGGCTGCTACAGGGTTTCTTGTAGTACTACAAGAAATCTTGTAGCTGTCTCTTTTTGATTTTTTTTTTTTTTGTTCTTCTTGGAGGAGGAAGACGTGTTGATGTAGGAGTGGAAGGGGTGGAAATGGGGAGATGGAGTGGTAGTTAAGGTAGTCTACTAATGGTATGGCCCTTGTACTCTCTCTCTCTCTCTCTCTCTCTATATATATATATATATATATATATATATATATATATATATATATATATATATATATATATATATAGATATGCAAATAACAGTACAAGGGCCATACCATTATTAGCCTACCTCACCTACCACTCCATCTCCCCATTTCCAACCCTATATATATATATATATATATATATATATATATATATATATATATATATATACTTTTTCCCTTTTCTAAGTGGATTTCTTGATGGACACAGAGGGTGACATGGTCATGAAATGGTGTTGGTTGATATGTGGTGAGGTCTATGTAGTCAATTTAGTGTCCTAAATTTCTTGCATGAATTATCAACCGAGCTTTATAGACCAATGAAGTGTGATGCACTATATGTGCTTAGTTAACTTTTCTCTTACTTTGTTGCTTTGTATTTTATGTTTGTTTTGGGGGGTTTCTGTTCTTCGATGTCTAAGAATATACACTCTATGAGATATTTACATGGATCTAATGAGTTTTTAAAGAAAGTATAGGTTCATAAGTTAGTCTAAACTCCTAAAATGGACTAAGAATCATTTTTATCCAGTTATGACCTAATAAGAAAAACAAAGCATCTAGCTTATCTACCCATTTAGCCTTAATCCACCATTTAGTCCTAATCTAATAGTTAGTCCTAATCCATGGATCTAATTCTTAAAACAAAAAGTAATACTGATGCAGAAGGTAATTCAATAATTGCATTCATTAACCATTCAACCATCCAATTTGGAACATGATAGAGTCAATCTCCTTGAAATGATCTTTTGGAATGTCAAGTGATGCAACTAAGTAATGACCTCAAAACAGAAAAAAAAAGATGACAGTTTGTAAAACTAACAATGTGCTGAGTAAGCTCAATCACTGCATGCATTAGATATTCAACCAATTAAGTTAGAATTGTCATCATTTCGAAATGGTTTTGAGAACATCTATTAATACAACTAATTGACAGTTCTATGCTAAAATGAGTAATCAAAAACAATAAGAAGCTAAGCAACTGTGTATTCTCATTTCTCCATTTTTCATTTAGTCATTTCTCATACAATATCTCAGAAGAATAAGAATTGCATAGTTGTGATTTTTATCCTCACACTTTTGGTTACAAACTGAAATGAAACAAAACTAAAGAAAATGGACTTGCAGAAAAATAGACTAGTAGAAATTAAAATGAAAACAAGTAGTGAAAAACCTCCTTCAGTGCAGGGGCCCTCTGCAACTAATGTGGTTGGATAACAACTAATTAAATATTGACTTTTAAACCACCATTGACAAAACATAGTTTGTATTATCCACAAAATGAAGTTTGAACAGAGTTTTTAACAAAAGGCCTGTAATCCTCCCTTTACTTCTAACTGCTTCTCGGTCTCATCTAACCGATATTTATAGAAAAACAACATAACTGTCAAAGAGAAAATCTTGTTACAAGTGGCTTGATCCAAATCTATCATGAATGTTTATAGAAAGACATGATACAAATGGCTTAATTCGAATTGTAATGAGACTGTTAAACTTCTGAATTACTACAGGTGGCTTGATATGCATTAACTCCTCAACTCCTGATCAGCTACAAGTGGCTTACTCCGCATTAACTCTTCAACAAAACCATTAGACTCCTGATCAACTACGAAATATCAAGAGTCCTACTGCTACTAGATAACATATTTGACTCCATCTTTGACCAAGACTTTAGGCATGCTTTTCTGTCGATCTGGATCGAGTGAGTAGGATAGAATCCATGTAGAGTTGATTCTAGAGATGCCCATGTGGCCCAGTTCTTCATTTGACACCTGTAACCTGCCAAACCATAGCTATGGAACCCATAGTTAGCTGTAGAATAGGCTATGTTTTGTAGCTAATTTTCAAAAATCTATTAAAATAGCAAGAACATGAAAATATAATATGGTGATCATTTTAATGCTTTTTTTTTTTCCGAGGAAAAAAACGAACCTTTTTATAAGAAATAAAAAAGTTACAAGCACATGAGTTAACATTCCAGCAGCTACTGTGATCATGAGACCACCATCATTCCTCAAGGAGAGATACATACTCCCCTTTGAATCACCAAAGTCCAAGCATAAAAATGACCATAAGCAGTTTTTCCGCTTACTTTCAGCACTTTAACATGACCAAAAAATAACATGGGCCTCCTTTTACAGCAGGAAAACAACCCACGGATCTGTTTTCAATAGACAAGTTTTCTGAAGCAAAACCGGTGAAACAAGAAAATAGTAACCAACAGAGTTTTCTTTGACCGAAACAGAAAAGAAGAGCTGTAGAAAGACTGTCTATATATCCTGTAAAAGAAAAATTAAGTGTGGGGAGGGAGATCCGACACACGGATCTGTTCGTTCATATGTTCAGTTATCCTCCACGAGTCCACAGCGAGCTGCAAACCCTCTTTAGAAAGCCTATCTGCTTCTTCGTTCCTGTCCCTGTAGATATGTTCAATGGAGAAAGTATTAAAATGTAATTTTAAGTTTTGAATCTCTTCCAGAAGCGGTCTCAACATATAATTTTGACATCTGTATTTCCCAATGACCCAGTTAATTACATTCAGAGAATCACCAAAGATCTGAATAGTGAAGATGTTTCAGTTTATGAGCCAGCAAAGTAGTAGTTTAAGTGCAAGAAGTTCAACAAAATTGTTGGTGCCGGGACCCAATCCCACAGCGGCTTTGAGAGAGTGAGAGGGGTTTATATGAATAGCGATTCCTGCACCCGCAACATTGTTTTGGGCCGCCCCGTCAAAATAGGCCCACGGAATTCCTTCCCTAATCCGTTCTTCCTTTTAGGGACTGAGTTTCGTGGTTCTTCAGACTCCGGGATACTAGAAAGAATGGCTGAACTTTGTATTGTAATCACCTTCGCTGGAGTGAGCTGATCTCTGAAAATGCTTCTGTTTCTAGCAATCCAGATACCCCAACAGAGGATGGGGGGGAGATTCCTAAGGTTTCTTTCTGAGAAATGGTTCCACCAATATTCCCAAGCAGCGAGAAGAGAATCCCCTTCCCAGCGGAAATTTCTCCCCAAAAGCTTTTGCATTTCTTCCCAAACTTTCCTTGCAAAAGGACAAGCAATGAAAAAGTGGTAAATGGATTCAGAGTCTAAGAAGCATAGGGGGCACCTACCTGGGCCTTGTTTGAATCTGGATTGTAGAGTGTCCCAGGTAGGGATTTTATTTCTTAAAACACACCAGAAAAATAATCTTGCTTTCTTGGGGCACTTCAATTTTAGTAGAGGTTTTGTCCACCATTCTGGATTAGCCCACCCTTTCTTCTTCATCAAGAAAGCATACCCCACCTTTGGTGAGTAGGCTCCATTTTCAGCATGAGCCCACACCAATTGATCCGGCCTGTCCTGAATTCTGACATTTGATCTCTTTAGCTCCTGAAGAAAACTCTGCCACTCATTCCTCCATCTGGGGTCGATTCCTAACTCTTCTTCTGATTTCCATGCTTGGCCCTAAATGGTTGACTGAGCCATATTAGCAATCTGATTTAAGCCAAGAATCCCCTTCGAATCCAGATGGGCATTCAGTTCAGGAGAAAGAGCGAAAGATTCATTGCATCCCACCCAAGGGTCTCTTCCAATCCTTACATTTTCACTGTTTCCTACCTACCAGGCCAGACCCTGTTCGATTACCTTGAATGCCTCTATTGTGGCTTTCCATATCACAGAGAAATTCCTTCCTTTCTTGTTTGTGTTCCTTATCCAGTCCTCTAGGGGCATGGGATCTATATATTTCCTCTTGACTACTCTGGTCCATAGGTTCTCAGCAGTGATTAAATGCCATCCGGATTTTGCAGCTAAAGAGGAGCTGAAGTCAATGAGATTTTTAATGCCCCAGCCGCCCCAGTCTTTTGGCCTTGCAATTTTGTCCCATGACACCCAAGGAAGCACTGAGTCCTCCTTTGACCCTGACCAAAGGAATCTGCTGCATAGTTGTTTAATATTGTGAAGAATGCCTTTTGGGATCCATATCAGAGCTGCCCAGAACACAGGCATGGCCTGGAGGACTGAATTCACCAGAGTCAACCTGCCAGCTCGAGATAGCCACTTGAAACTCCAATGGCATATTCTTTGTTCAATTTTTGCCACTAGCCAGTTCCAGTCCTGCTTTCTGTACAATTGAGGCTTTAACCAAAACCCAAGATACTTGAAAGGATTCTCCATTTTACAGGCCTCAAAAGGTAAGTATGATAAAATCAGGAGTTCCTCCTGTCTGTTGAAACCCTCCAGAATAAGCTGGGATTTTCTAGAGTTTATTTGAAGGCCTGTTGCTTTCAAGAACAAGTCAAGAATACTTTTAAGCTCTCTAATTTCATTTAAGCTTCCATTTGTAAATAATAAAATATCATCTACAAATAGGAGATGGGTAATAAACAAATTTACAGCTACTTCCAAACCTTTTACCAAACCTGATCTTTTGGCATTTGATATCAATCTGCTGAGGCCTTCAGCAGCTAGGAGAAAAAGCAGAGGGGAAAGGGGACACCCTTGCCTCAATCCCCTTTGTCCTCTGAAGAATTGGGATGCAGCCCCGTTTATTAATACTGCAAAACTTGCATTTGAGATGCACCCCATGATCCAGCTTATGAAATCCACCTTGAAGCCCAGATGGGTCAGCAACATCCTTAGATAATTCCAGCTGATTCTGTCGTATGCTTTGGACAGGTCAATTTTTAGCACGACCCCTTTTGCTTTTGAGACCCTGATGCTATGAATGGTCTCCTGAGCCACTCCTATAGCTTCATGGATTTGGCGACCGTCTAAAAAACCGAATTGTTCCGGAGAAATGCAGTTTGATAGGACCGGTTTCAGGCGGACTGCAATGGTTTTTGCAATGATTTTGTAAATGCAATTGCACAGTGAGATCGGCCTAAAATCCTCGAAAGTTTCCGGATCCTCCTTTTTAGGTATAAGAGCAATGAAGGTAGCATTGAAAGGGGGATAAACCTCGCCTTTTCTCCTTGATTCCTCCACCACTTCCGTTAACTCTTCCCCAATCAGCTCGAAGAAATGAGTGAAGAGTTCAACAGTCCATCCATCCGGTCCCGGACTTTTGTCTTTTGCCATTGATTTAACAATACTTTCAACTTCCTCTTTTGTCACCTCTCTAAAGAGGTCTTCAGCCTCGTCCCCCTCCACAAAACGAGGGAAAGCTTGAGCTGTTCTGATAATTTCGGCTAAAGAAACCCCTCCTGGGTCTGAGAACAAAGATTTAAAATGATTCTTCCCTAAGTTTGACAAAGCCTCAAAAGACGAGACCTCTCTGCCCTCTTGGTCTTTTAGCTTCCAGATTGTATTTGCATTTTTCCGGCCTTTTGCATAATTGTGGAAAAATTTTGTATTCTCATCCCCTGCTTTCAACCAAATTGCCCTACTCTTTAACCTCCATTCTTCCTCTTTGTCTAGTAGGATCTTTGCTTGCGCTTTCTCCAGAGCCACAATCCTTTCTTTTGACTCCTGAGTAGCATAAGCGTCCACCTCAGGGTCTTCTAGTGCTCGGAGCTCATCATCAATTTTAATCAGGGCCTCATTTTGCGTTTTCCTTCTTTCAGCTGGCCACTCTACAGTTGCTTTCTTTAGTCTTTTAAGATTTTCCATAAATAGAGCTCCTTTGTTTCCAGAAGAGTCTCTACCCGTATGTCTCCAAGTATTCCTGAACAACAGATTAAAAGACTCTTCTTGCAGCCATGAAGCATTGAATTTGAAGGGAGCTGCAGGTTTTGGGGGGGGCTTGGAGAGTTCTAAAAGGATGGGGAAGTGATCAGAATTTCCCCCTTCACCCACCCATTGTCTGAACATCGGGACATTGGACGCCATCAAGTCATTTATTAGGAAACGATCAAGCCGTTTTGCTATCCTCTCTTCCCCAGTTCTCCTATTCCGCCAGGTGGGCTTTGCCTTTATATAATTTACATCTATCAGCTTGTGGGATAGGAGGAGTTGAGCAAAATAATCTGAGAGAGGGTCGATTCTAGCCGAGGGTCCCCAAGCTTCCGCATTCCCTAAGGAGAAGTTTAAGTCACCTTCGATTATCATATTTTTTCCTTTTAAGAAATCTTTTGACATGAAAGCATTCCAGAAAGCAACCCTTGCCTGACATGGCCCATAAACATTTACTATCAGAAAGGAGAAGTCGAAATCTGGGTAGATAACCTCCATACCCATCACATTATGCATACTCCAAAAACTCAAAATTTTCAGTCTGCCATCCCTGCAACCGATGGCGAGACCCCCCGAATGACCTACTGCATCAAGGGCTACAAAGGTCCATCCCGGGAGGAGGGAATTTAGGACAGGTTCGATATCTACACCCCTTCCCAGGGTTTCTTGTAGAAAAACCAGATCCGGGTTATAACGAGAGATTAATTCCTTCAAAGCCAGTTTTTTGGGCTTACTGGTTAAACCCTTGCAGTTCCATGATAAACAGATCATTTTATAACCGCCTCAGGGGGTTTTGCTGCTCTAAGCGCCCCAAAAATCATCCTTTGTTTGCCGTCAGCCACATCCAGTTTAGCTTTAACCTGGGCTTTTGACAGATCTGACTTTCTCCCTCTACCCTTTTTCTGAGAGGGTCTAGACGATGAAGGTCCCAATACCCCCACAGGATCCCCCAGATCAGGAGAAGGGTCAGACTTTTTACTGAGAGATCTAAGGTTATAAGTGCGGGCAGGGGTGGATCCGCCTGAGACCGGGTTAGCTAAAGAAACGCCTTCACTATTCAGATCAATGGAAGGAATATCAGCAGTTAATTGTTCAATGTTTGTACATATTTCTTTGCAGTTTGAGTTCAGAGGAGACTCCATAGAAGAGGGGACAATATTTGACTCAGGAAAGCAGACAAAGTTTGGGGGGAATGATTGCTTACTGGATGGATCAATTGCAACAGCTTCAGTAATTCCGCCAAGGGGCTTTTCGATTCCGCTCAGATTCTCGGCCGCTTGGATCAGGACTCCTTCAGTCTGGGCCTGAGCTTCATCCTCCTGAGATTGAACCCCTTCTATGGGCTTGACCTCTGTGCTAGTCTTCCTTGCCATATTTATATCGTCACCCATACTTCTCTCCCTCTGCTCGACAGATTTTTGGACCCTCCTTCTGCGCCGCCCCATAGGACAATCCCTTGCCAAATGTCCGAGCTCATGACATCTGTGGCACCTAAAAGGTAGTAATTCATAATCCAGCAACTGTTCAAAGACATACTCTCTATATTGCAGGTTTATCGAGTCCACAAGCCCTTCACTTGGATTCAGACGAACTAATATCCTTGCCACTGCCCTTTCATGGGTGTCTAGAAAGGACATATCCGCTTCCAAAAACGTACCCAGTGCATTCCCAATTGAAGAGAAAACCGACTCCACCCAGAGGAACGGTGGAAGACCAGGTGCCCTTACCCAAACGGGGAATTCCTCCACTTTTTCCTTGGACGCGTCGAAGAGTGGTGACCACCTTTTGAAAAATATTGGGCGTTTCCCAAAAGCCCAATTCCTTCCTTCAACCCACTCCATGGCTTCTTTGCTATCAAACCTGATCATGAACCACCCTTTTACCATAGTGGCCGGTTTGAAAGACTTTGCCGAAGTTTCCATCCATAGATGCTCTGCCCATTGCTGAAGAGACTTGCCAGAGATCGAACGCCCCCTTACACGGCCCACAAGCATACATTCAGCCACCTCCAACGCGTCCTCTACTTGGACGTCCATTCCCAGTAGCAAGTTCCCGGCTAACCTTCTCGATTTTAGGGATTTTTCCTTCTTACGCTTTTCCCCGACCCTTCCTCGCTCCAGATCCGCCTCACTGTCAATGCCTGAAGTGTCTGGTGCCCTTAGTGCTCCATGCACGATGCTCGCATGAGGGTTATCTTCCTTTCCTGGGGTAAAAAGGCTTGGACCTCCTGTAACCGTTCCTTCCTTGCCATTAGCCTGATCCCCTTTCTCTTCCGACCTTCCAGTGACAGGGTTTTTTTCATTCTTCCCCTGAATAGAAACCTTGTCAAGATCGGGAAAGACCCCCTTAGTAATCGGGCCGCCTGAAGGCAATACAGCTGATGTAAAGGTTCGATTAACCGTCGAGGAGCCGCTTCTATCACTGACTTCTCTATCTGTTCCTTGAAAGCCCCCTTTAGTCCTCCATAACCCCTGTCTGGAATTAAAGTTTATAATGTCTTCTAACCCTCCCGACTGACTGAAAATATTTGAAGGGGAAAGAACCTTACCATCTAGAAAACCTATTTCTTTCTGGATGCAGACCTCCCGTCGCGCTCCTGAAGCTTCTAAGCGACCACCAGTAATGCCAAGCTCCCCGGCCGGGACTAAACGCTCCTCCAAATAAACCCTAGACAGTTTACTTCTCCAAGGATCTCCTGCTGGAAATTTGTCGGGTGCGGAAATACCCTCTCGGCCGAAAAACTTGTCCAGATTTTGATCCATGACCTCCTTTCCCCAGACCAAGAGTATGTCTTCAGGGGCTGGGTCTAATTCCACCGCCTCGCTGTGGTAAACCATGTTCGCTAAACCGCGTTAAAACCTGACACCTCACAGAAACCCGTTACCACAAAGCTCGCTCCTTGAAACGCCTGGGGGGTAAAACACCGGTTTGTTTAGGGTAAAAACTTGATCGAAACCGTCTCGGGACAAATATTCAGAGGTAAAACCTTAGGGTAATGCTGTCAACACCAAGACCACCAGCACTATGCCCCCGAGAAGCTAACTGTAGAAACCAAAAGGGGGAGACCGCCCATCTGTCAACAGCTAGGTTACCTCGTAGCCGCAAACCCACGGAGAGTCTGCCATCAGTCCTTCCCGTACCTGCTCGTCGTAGGGTAGCCTGTCAGTGTCACCCAGGCCCGAAGCCTAGGGTTTCAGGGTCGAACCCTGTGCCTTCCTCATCCCCTCCATCAAAAGCGTAAATGATCAATCGTGGCTATTACCAGTTGGCAGTGATAGTTGCTTCGATCATTTTAATGCTTTCCTAAGACAAAATCTAGCATTTATCATTGATTGGATATGTAGTCTTGTAAGAAATCAAGAGAAAGAGGTGAGAAAAAATGTCAAGGGGAAGGTAATTCTGAGGTTCAACATACCCCCACTACAAAATCATTGCATGTCCTCATGCAATTTGCCAAAAATGTGAATTCTTCTTCTCTAATGCATTTGCTTAGACACTTCTACTAGTACATCCAATTTTCTTCTTTTTCTCTTCTTTGAAGTGACTGTCATTCTGGGTTTCCTCATAAGAAGCCTGTATTTGAGGTTGATGACTGTTCTATTCAAACTTCTATTCTTCCTTTTCAACTTCCTATTTTTCTTATACCACAGTCCTAGATGCAGAATGGTATTATCATGGATAGCCTTGTCCAATTTACTTTGTTCCCTCAAGGTTTCATTCTCCTTCTTGATATGTCTGTTCAATATCTCTAATTCATAAATTTCCTATTTGAGAGAGTCAATTAGAGGTTCTTGTGGATTGACAGAGGGTTCTGGATTCATTAAGGCACTTTTATTCTCCATTGATTCTATATAATCATATATTTGTTGTTGTACTGGGTCTATCCCTGGAGATCTTTTGCTTGGGCTACCTTCAAAATGATGGTTAGGAGAATTTTGAGGACTGTGTGTAGAAGGGATGTTAACAGGAGAAGTTTCTAGGGTTTCCTCTTCTAATTTTATAAACTCTGTCCCTTTTAATAGTGTTTTCTTTGCCAACCCTCGGAGTCTAGAGTTTATTCTAGGTTGTAGATGACTTATATTCTCTTTCTCTGTGACGTTTTTCTCTTTTCTTATCTTTCCTCTTGCTCTGATTTGTTTCCTGATTTCTGTTAGTTCTTCAGATATTAATTTTTCATCATCTTTCTGTGATGAAGACTCAAGTTTGTATTCAATGACTATACCAATCTTCTTTCTTCTACTTTTTCTAACATTATCTTCTTTGGGTGACTCTGGTGCTTCTTGAAAATGATTTCTAATGAGGAAATCCTCCCAGGTATCTCCTATACTTGTTAAATGAAACTCAATCAGTATCTTTACCAACTCATGATGGTACATGGTTGTGCCTATGAATTCTATTTTCTTCTACACATTTGAAGCCATCATTCTTAAACTATTTAGTAGGAAGAAAGGAAGATTGATTTCTCAATTTTCTAGAAAATTCATCAATAAAAGTATATCATAGACATACATGCACCCAAATCTCCCCTCACATGTGATAAATTTCTGTAATATCAAAAGCATGCTTCTCCATTTACTCTTAAGAGCTGAAATGCGAATTCCTTTTCTAAAAAAAGAGACATCCATACCTGGGTTCCTGAGGATTACTTTCCATGATTCACTATGGAATTCCTTGTTTTTGAACCATCTTTCACCATGTCTCAGAAGTTCTGTAGCCTCTGCTATGAAGGATTATGTTATTGCAAACTTAATATCTCTAATTTATACCTCTGTACCATCAAAATATCTAGCAAAAGATTTTGTGATCTCTTTATGAAAACCATCAAATTTTTCGATGAATTTGAGCCATCAAGCCTTCTGCAGCATTTCCTTGAGTTGTGGGTATCCTTCCATATATTTTTCTCCTACCTAACAATGAGTCCCATGTCTTCTATTTCGCAAAATTCCTTAACCTTTAGAATTACCTTCCTGGTTTATGAAATGGATTGACTGCGAGTATGGTGAAAAGAACTGCAGGCTTGTGTGAAATAAGTAGATGGTAAGGGTTTTGGAGAGATGTGGGCAAATATGTCACGTCGTATTATGACCATTAAAAACAATGAGGGAGTTAATTATGGACCATTATGTGACAGAAGACGGATGGTGTGGCGAATATGCAGTACGATGGAGATGGGAATCAAATCAAACGTTGATTTGTCATGGAGACATATGAATGCTCATATTATACATATTCTATGTTCTAACCTTTCCATTTTAAAATAATTTTTTACACTTTTACCTCTTGGAATTTAACCTTCTTGTTTGTTGTTTTTCTTTGATGTTGATCCATAGATCCTCTTCTTAGCATATCAGTCTTCAAAAAAAGATTCCTCAATTCCCTGCAATCAACATTTATTTGGAACAGAGTTGTAGAATGGAGTTATGGCTGCAGAATCAAACTGGCTGCTGAATGGAGTTAGCTGCAGAACATGACAAAGATGAAATATGGCTATGGAACATGGAAAATAATAGTGAAATGGAATGAAAGTGAAGTGAGATGAAATGAAATGAAATGAATTTGCAGATTAGGAACTACAAATGAATGTAGCTTTATGTCACTACTTGTTACAGAAAGAGAAATAGGAAATATAGGATGTCAGAAATCTCTGATTTTCACCCTGTATTTCTTGTATAAGTAAGCCAATGAACAATTGGTTTTCAGACTTATACATTATATATATGTTTATATATATATATGTTATATATATATATATATATATATATACAGGAAAACTAAGTTAGTGGAGAAGAAGAATTCTTCTTCACCAACTTCATCTCAGTGTTATCTTGGAAAATTCTGACAAAATCCTCCCTTGAAATTGGCTTATGATATATCTTTAATTGATGACCATTTACAAGAAGAGGTACCATTTTCTTAGCTATTGTCCTTATTCTCACTGCTCCATTGTTAAAGACTTCTTCAATCTCATATGGTCCAAGCCAATGAGTCTGAAACTTCCCTTGAAAATCTTTGAATTTTAAATCGAACAAAAGTGCCCAATCTCCTGCTTGAAACTTCTTCCCCTTGATATACATATCATGCCATTTAGCCCTTTGTTTTTGGACTAAACTAGTTCTTTGAACTGCATCTTTCTTGATTTCATCAAGCTCATTGAGTTGCTCCAATCTATGTTTCTGTGCTTCTGATAAATCCAGTCCCAATTAGACTGCCATCTTGAAGGTTCTGATTTGAAACTCTATAGGGAACAGGACTTTCTTCCCATAAACAAGCTCATAGGGAGTATGTCCTGTTGTGTTCCTTCATGTAGTTCTGTAGGCCCATAAGGCTTCAAGAAGCCTTTCTGTCCAATATCTTCGATGTAGATGTATAGTCTTAGTGAGAATTCCTTCAATCACCTTATTGGTAGATTCAACTTGACCATTTGCTTGTGGATGGTAAGGAGTAGACTTCCTATGTTTTATCTTGTATTCTTCTACAAGTCTTTCCACCATTTTAGATGTAAATTGAGATCCTTGATCTGTCACTATTTCTCTTGGAACACCGAAACGAGTGAAGATGTCCTCGATAACAAAATTAACTACATATTTCTCATTAGAAAAAGGTAATGCTTTAGCTTCTACCCATTTAGTGACATAATCAGTGCATACCAAAATATACTTATTTTGTTTATATGGAGGATTAATTGGTCCAAAAATATCCAAGGCCCATTTTTCAAAAGGTTCAATGAGTACTTGAGTTTGTAGTGGCATTTCATATGAGGGAGTAGGTTTCCCCATCCTTTGAGAGCTGTCACACCTTTTCACATACTCTTTGGCATCTCTAAAGATGGAGGGCCAATAATATCCTAAATGAAGGATTTTATAGGTTGTCCTTTTGTTAGCAAAGTGTCCACCATAATGTTCATCATGGTATGCCTTAATAATTTCAGGCATTTCATCTTCTCGAACACATATTCTTATCATGATATCTGGACCTATTTTATACAATTCATTAGTAATCCATGAGTAATTTTCACTTGTTTGAATGATTTTTATTTTCTCCTTAGGAAACAGATGTGAAGGTAATTTTCCTGTGACTAAGTAGTTAGCGATATCTTCAAACCAATGAGCTTGAGTGGTCATTGGAAAAAGATACTCATCAGGAAATTTATCTTCAACTGGAGTGTTATCTTGGATATTTTGAATTCTAGACAAGAAATCAGCAACTGTATTTTGTTTTTCAGGTCTATCTAACACAGTGATGTTGAAATATTGCAGGAGTAATAGCCATCTTGTAACTCCGCCATTAGTAATCGGCTTATTCATTAAGTATCTAATTGTAGAGTGATCTATATGAACAAAGGTTTCATAGCTTGTTATATAATGTATGAACTTGTTGATAGCATGAACAACAACTAAGAATTATTTTTCAGTTACAGTGTAATTTAACTCAGTGGGGGTCAATTTCTTACTTGTGTAGTAGATGGCATAAGGGATCAAATCTTTTTGTCCTAATACAACTTCCAGAGTTGTATTTGAAGCATCCGTTGAAATATGAAAAGGTCATTTCCAAATTGGACCTCTTAAGAAATTTTTGCTTTCAAGGTCCCAAATTCCAACTAGCAATCAGGATTCCATTTGAATTCACAATCCTTGGTGAGCAATTTGAAGAGTGGTGATTCTAGTTTAGTGAAAATTTCTATAAATCTTCTATAATATCCTGTGAATCCTAGAAAAATTCTAACATCCTTTTGATAATTTGGAATTGATAACTTAGAGATGACTTCAACTTTAGATTTATCAACTTTAATTCCATCTCCTGAAATATGATGTCCTAAAACAATCCCTTCTGTAAACATCAGAAAACATTTTTCATGGCTTAGTGAAAGGTTTGCTTCTTTACATCTTTTAAGAACTTTTTCCAAATTTTCTAATGCTTCCTCAAATGTATTCCCATAAACTGTAAAGTCATCCATATATACCTCTACACAATCATGTATCAGATCAGAAAAAATTCCTAGTACTGCTCTTTGAAACGTTGCAGGTGTATTGCATAATCCAAAAGGGAGTACTTTGTAGGCATAAGTTCCCCATGGGAAGGTGAATGTGGTTTTATCTTGATCTTTAGGTGCTACCTGAATTGATTGTAACCACTAAAACCATCCAAGAATGAGAAGTACTTTTTACCTGCTAATGTATCTAACACTTGATCTATAAAGGGCAAATGAAAATGATCTTTTAGGGTAGCTTTATTCAATTCTCGATAATCAATACATACCCTCCATTTACCATTATTTTTAGGCACAATCACTAGAGGAGAAACCCACTGACTATATGAAATTGGGTAGATAAAATTTACATTCAGAAATTTTTGCAACTCTTCTTTCACAATTTCCCTAAGATTTGGATTCATCCTTCTTTGAGGTTATCTGATAGGTTTACAATTTTCGTCAATGTAGATGTGATGTATACAAGTATTAGGACTAATTCCTTTCATGTCAGTGTATTCCGATGCATATGCAGAAGAATGTTGTTATAAAGTTTTGATTAGCTTTTCCTGTTGTATTTTTTCCAAGTTATTGTTGATGTTCAATTTTTTCCCTGGAAAGATTTCAACTGTAGAGCTACAATATTCTTCCATAGAATAAAGAGACATCTGCCTAGATGACAAATATTCAATATTAGATTTTTCTTGAAACTGATCATGTTTATATTTTGGAGATGATTCAAAATTTTCCATTGCATTCAAGATTTGACTATCTTCACTAATGGTTGAAATAGTAAAGAGAGGCTGAATATCATTTTCATCATCAATCGATTCTTTGTCATCTATCTCTATGATTGTTCTTGCTGGAGGATATAAAGTGAATTTCTTAGTTTAATTACCATTAGAGATATACATATCACCAGATCTACAGCTAATGAATGCATCAGCTGTAGCTAGCCAAGGTCTTCCTAATATAAGTGGATGTCCTCCTAGATTTCTCTCTCGGGTTAGGATCATAAAATCAACAGGGTACTCCCAAGAGTCTAAGGACACTGAAATGTCTTCTAACACACCATCTAGTTTGATTATAGATCTATCTGCCAATTGCAGTAATGTAGGTGTATAAAGAAGATTGGGAAGTTTGAGTTGTTCCATGGTTTGTTTGCTCATGATGTTTATTGCTGCTCCTAAGTCAATCAGTGTATTTGGGATTTCAACTCCATTGATATGTGTTTTTACAACTGGACTTCCTGGATCTACATATTTTTGTATGGAAAATTTTCCCATCATTATGTCTGTTATTTTTCCTGCTAGGTGAATTCTTTTTACTTCTTTTGTTTTTCTTCCTGGTTTCTTCATGCTCAACTCTTTTATTGTTTTAGCTAGAATTGGAATCTCCTTAATGGCTTGTAACAAAGGAATTTTGATACAGACATTTTTCAATTCATCTAGAAAATCATAATTAGGCAACATAATATGCTTTTCTACCCCTCTATCAACTTGTAATCTTTCTAGAAAAGGAGGTGTAGAAGTAGATACTAGTTGTTTCTCTATGATAGGAGTTGAGTTTATTGGTTCTTTCTATTTTTCATTTTCAGTGTTCTGGTTTTGAGGAGATGTTCCTTCAAAACTTTTATTTTGCTGTAGAGAATCTTCCTCAGAATTGTCTTGTTCTTGAATAACCACAGAAGGTTTTTTCTTTTCTAATATCCTACCAGATCTCAATTGGACATCATTGAGATCTAATGGAGTGATCATGTAAGTTGGAAATTGTTGTCCTTCTACCATGTAGGTATTATGAGGATTTTTATTGTTGGGGTTAGGTAATGGTTGGGCAGGTAACTAATTTGGTCTCTGTGGAAATGGTAGTGAAAGTTGAGGGTTTTGGTTTTGAAGTTGGGGCTGTTGATTTTGTTGAGGAATTTGTTGGGGAGGATAGTTTGGATATGATGGAGGGTATTGATAGTATGGAGAGAATCTTCCATAAGGATTTTGAATTCCTTGAGCCCAAGGTTGAGTTTCAGACTGAGATTGAGGCCAAGGTTGTTGCCAAGAATTCCAATTTGGAGGGGGAATGCATATACATTTGGTTGTTAAAACCCTGATTTTTCTGCCCTTGCCAAGGTCTTCTAGAGACAAAAAAAGAGATTCTGTTGGATTTGAAAAACAACTTTAAGGCCAGGGATTGAAGGACAACTCTTGGTCTCAAGGTTTTCTCAACAAATCACCCAAGTCTCTATGACTTTTGCATCTAAAGGGCATTCTCTTAAAGCGTGCTTCTTTCTGCATTTGGGACAGAAAATAGCGAGAGCATCAGTTTTGGTTTTATGCTTGTTTTTTAACTTAAGGGTGTCTATATGTTCACTAAGGCTCCATAGAATATCTGTTTTAAATTCATCAAGAATGTTTCCAATTTCTGCTCTACTCACTGATCCAATTGCAGATTTATTCACCCTAACAAGAGAAGGATCTCTTGGACCTTTCCCAGTTTTGGATTTTCCTCTTGAGAGATGAACACATAATTCTCCTATGTCACTTAATGGGAGTTGAGAGATATCTCCCTTCCCCATCATGTTAAGGATATCTATCCACTCATCTCTAATGGATTTTAATAGAAGAGCTTTTAAAGTATCTTGATCTAGGTTATCCATTTTTGCTCTTTTTAAGTTATAGTTGAATCTCTAAATTAAATCCTCTAAATTTTAATTCTCTCTTTGTATCATTTTGAACACTTCATCCTTGTGATTGATAGGCATGCAATAATCCAAACACCTATCCAAAAAAACTTTCTTCATGTCATTCCATGTTCTAATGGACTGAGTGACCAACCACATGAACCACTTTAAAGCAACTCCTTTCAATGTTGAAGGGAACAATTTAAGTTTTTGAGAGTCTTGTAAATAATCATAAGTTTTGCACAAGACTTCAAATTGAAATTTCATGGTATTCACTTTTTAATCCATGAAAGTTTGGAAGGAAAGAAGGTGAGATATTTTTCATTGTGACATTTGTTTCTTCATCAGCTATAGGGAATCCAAAAGAATTATCAACTTCCATATTTCCTATACCTCCTCCATTATTTCCTCTACCTTCTCCATTATTTCCTCTACCTTTTCCTCTACCTCCTCCTCCTCCAAACAGTGTGAATTCTCCATTCTTTCCTTCTTTGCCATTATAGTTTCTTCAGAGTCAATATAAGATTCAACCTGCAAGGTTAATTGCTCTTCCTCTGGTTCCTCCATTAATGGTATGTGGGAGAGAGGTTCTACTTCTTCTTCTTCACTAGGTATTCTTAATTCTTCCACTAAAATATGTTCCCTGTGGAGGTGGAAAAGGCTACTCCTTTTGTTGGAGATCCAAGATTTTCCTCCTCTAGGACTGCCTCAGTAGATGAAGTAGGAGATTCTCTTGATTGAATTTCTGACCTTAGAACCTCAGGAGGTCTATGGCTCGAAATATGAGCTTGAGATGGAGGTGTATCTATTCTTAGCCTTGGTGGAGTAGGTGGTATTGTAGGAATTGAACTCTTGCCTCTATCTATAAATTTACCCCTAGAGTGTCTTTCTCTACGCATATCATTTTTTTTCAATGTAAGAGATAAGGTTACCTAATTACACTTCCCGGGAAACGACACCAAAATGTTTAGTCAATTTAGTGTCATAGATTGCTTGCACGAATTATCAACAGAGGTTTGTAGACTAATGAAGTGTGATGCACTATATGTGCTTAGTTAACGTTTTTCTTTCTTCGTTGTTTTGTATTTTATGTTTGTTTTGGGGGGTTTATGTTCTTTGATGTCTAAGAATATATAGTCTATGAGAGATTTACATGGATCTAATGAGTTTTTAAAGAAATGATAGGTTCCTAAGTTAGTCTAAACTCATAAAATGGACTAAGAATAATTTTTAAACAGTTAGGACCTAATAAGAAAAACAGAGCATCTAGCTTATCTACCATTTAGTCTTAATCTACCATTTAGTCCTAATCACTAGTTAGTCCTAATCCATGGATCTAATTCTTAAAACAAAAATTAATATTGATGCAGAAGGTAATTCAATAATTACATTCATTAGCCATTCAACCATTCAATTTGGAACATGATAGAATCAATCTCCTTGAAATTATATTTTGGAATGTCAAGTGATGCAACTAAGTAATGAACTCAAAACAGAAAATAAAAGATGACAGTTTGTAAAACTAACAATGTGCTGAGTAAGCTCAATCATTGCATGCATTAGATATTCAACCAATTAATTTATAATTTTCATCATTTCGAAATGGTTTTGAGAACATCTATTAATACAGCTAATTGACAGTTCTATGCTAAAATGAGTAATAAAAAACAGTAAGAAGCTAAGCAACTATGTATTCTCATTTCTCCATTTTTCATTCAGTCATTTCTCATGCAATATCTCAGAAGAATAAGACCTGCACAGTTGTGATTTTTATCCTCACACTTTTGGTTACAAACTGAAATGAAACAAAACTAAAGAAAATGGACTGGCAGAAAAACAGAGTAGTAGAAATTAAAATGAAAACAAGTGAAAAACCTCCTTCAGTGAAGGGGCCCTCTGCAACTGATGTGGCTGGATAATAGCTAATTAAAGATTCTCTTTTAAACCACCATTGACAAAACAGAGTTTGTATTATCCCCAAAATGAAGTCTGAGAAGAGTTTTTAACAAAAAGCATGTAATCCTCCCTTTACTTCTAACTGCTTCTCGGTCTCATCTAACTGATATTTATAGAAAAAACAACGTAACTATCTAAGAGAAAATATTGTTTAAGGTGGCTTGATCTGAATCTATCATGATTGTTTATAGAAAGACATGTTACAAATGGCTTAATTCGAATTGTAATGAGAATGTTAAACTTCTGAACTGCTACAGGTGGCCTGATATGCATTAACTCCTCAACTCTTGATCAGCTACAAGTGGCTTACTCTGCATTAACTCTTCAACATAATCGTTAGACTCCTGATCAACTACGAAATATAAAGAGTCCTACTGCTACTAGATAACATATTTGACTCCATATTTGACCAAGAATTTAGGCATGCTTTTCTGTCAATCTGTCTCGAGTGAGTAATATAGAAGCCATGTAGAGATGATTCTGGAGATGCCCATGTGGCCCAGTTCTTCATTTGACACATGTAACCTGCCAAACCATGAGAGTAGCTACAAAACCCACAGTTAGCTCCAGAATAGGCTACGTTCTGTAGCTAATTTGCAAAAATATATTAAAATAGTAAGAACATGAAAATATAATATGGTGACCATTTTAATGCTTTCGTAAGACAAAATCTGGCATTTATCATTGATTGGATATGTAGTCTTGTAAGAAATCAAGAGAAAGAGGTGAGAAAAAAATGTCAAGGGGAAGGTAATTCTGAGGTTCAACAAGGTCAATGACCTCCTCTTTTAACCCAAAACTTTCCTGCATTATGATTTCTCAATCGGGTTTTCATTCCTGTAGATTTTTAGGACTTCCTGTAGTACTATAGGAAACTCCTGTAGTAATTACAGGAAATCCTATAAAAGTGAGAAAATTACCTGAGAATTGGATTTTTGATGGTTGGAGATGAGTATGTATGTATGAGACATGGATGTAATGGAAGATATGAAATGAATGAATAAAGAATGGAGTTTTGCATGGCTTTCTGCCATTTGAACTTCGTGTCCATTATTTTCTTGAAAACCTGCAAAAACCAGGCACTGTTATGAGTGGGTAGGTTTGAGGTCCCTGCCATTACATTTTTGTGTTTTTTTCTCTTTTTTTTTGAAAGACAACCGGGTCGCCTCAAAGGAGGTTTTTAACCTCTTTGCCTGCCCTAGGTGCCTTAAGGGAGTTTTTCACCCAGGGGTATTTTATTTATTTTTTCACTCTTGGGCTGCCTGAAGTAGGTTTTCAACCCAAAAGTGGGTCTTAGGTGCCTCATGGAGGTTTTCACCTAGGTTTCTTATTGTTTTTTTTTTTTTTTTTTCAAAAATTCAAGAGTCTTCAAGAATTTGGTGAGGTGGAAGTTGAACCTCCTTCAATCACCATTACTGCCTTACTAATACTACTAACAAACTCTTCCTTGGACAAAGGCTTTTTGTAGGCTTTCAATTTATACTCATTGACAAGAAGGGGGATACCTTGTTCATCAATGGTTCTTATCTGAACAACCCCATTGTCATGGCACTTTTCTATCACATATGGGCCCAGCCATGTCATCAAATTTCCTTTGAAATCCTTGAACTTGGAGTCATACAACAGAGCCCAATCACCTTCTTGAAACAATTTTTCTTTGATATTTTTGTCATGACAAATATTTCTTTGTACTTGAGTCACCTTTGTGTGCAGGAGGGCCTGCATCCTCAATTCATCTAACCCATTGAGCTAGAGAAGTCTCTCTTGTTGTTCCCTTGTAACATCCAAATCCAACTGTGTTTCCATTCTTAAAGTGTTGTACCGAAACTCAATGGAGAGTAGAGCCTTCGTCCCATAGACCAAATCATAAGGGGTGAAGCTACTGGCTGTCTTCCAAGTTGTATTGTAGGCCCAAGTGGCCTCCACTAGTTTGTTAGCTCAATCCTTCATGTTTCTTCTCACCACCTTTGTGAGAATTCTTTCCAATGCTCTGTTGGTAACTTCTACTTGTCCATTGGCCTCAGGGTGGTAGGGAGTTGATTTCCTATGCTTGATCTTATGTTGGCTTAACAGATTCTCTATCATGTGTGAGGTGAATTGAGTGCCCTGATTAGTGACTATCTCTTTAGGGTATCCAAACTTGTAAAATACATTCTCCCTCAAGAAATAAACCACCTTCTCTTTTGTGGCTACCTTGACAACCTTGTTTTTATCCCACTTTGTCAAGTAGTCAATGAACACAATTACATACTTTTTTTGTCCCGCTGGTGGATCAATGGGCCCAATGAAATCCATGCCCCACTTGTCAAATGGATCAAAAATCACTTGAGGTTGTAAAGGAATTTCATCCCTAGGAGTAGGTTTCCCCATTCTTTGGCACCGATTACATTGGCTGATATACCTTCTTGCATATTGGTGGAGAGTGAGCCAATAATAGCCAGCTTGTAGTATCTTGAAGGCTATCATTTTAGTTGCAAAGTGACCTCCACAAGGCCCATCATGATAGGCCAGAAGGATGTCAAAAACTTCCCCCTCCCTGACACATCTTCTTAGAATTTGATCTGGGCGTAGCTTGAAGATATTGCCCCCAATCCAAGTGAATGGGGTGCTTTTCTTTATAATTCTACTCGTTTACTTGGAGGGAACTATGCAGCTACTAAGTAGTTGGCTATGTTAGCAAACGACTGAGAGAGAACTAAAATAGCGAATAAATTCTCATCTAGCATATAGTCATCAACCATTCTTTCCTCACTAGCAGGAAAAGCAATCTGGACAAAAAATCTGCAACTACATTTTCTCTACCAAGCTTATCAATGATAGTTAGATCAAACTGTTGTAACAAAAGCAACCATCTAATAATTCGGTCATTCACATCAGGTTTGTTCATCAAATAATTAATATAAGCACGGTCAATATGTACAAAGGTATGGTAACCATGTAATGCTAAATTTATTCAAGGAATGGACAACAACTGGGAGCTCTTTTTCAGTCATGGTATAGTTCAATTCAGCCTTGGACAGATTTTTGTTGATGAAGAAAATGGCATAAGGTAGCTTGTCATCTATCTGGCCCAAAGTTGCTCCTATAGCTTTGTTAGAGGCATCAACATGGATGTGGAAAGGAAGATCCCAATTTGGGCCTCAGAGTAGGGGTGCAGTAGTCAACTTGTCCTTTAGGATTTCTAGGGCCTCTTGGAAGCTTTCTAACAATAAAAATTTGGAATCCTTGGCCAATATTCCAAACAAAGGTGAGGATACCTTGTTGAAGTCTTTTATGAATCTCCTATAGTATCCAACTAAACCTAAGAAACTTTTGACATCCCTCTACTTCTGAGGAGTAGGGACCCTCTTTATGATAGCTATCTTATTTGGGTCCACTTGTTGTTCTTCCTGGGATACTGTGACCTAGAACAGTCCCTATAGTTATCAAGAACTCACACTTCTCAAGACTAAGGGATAAGTTAATTTCAATGCATTTGTTTAATAATTGTTCCAGGTTAGAGAGAGCCTCCAGGAAATCACACCTATAGGGCGTGAAATCATCAATGTAAATTTCCACAAAGTCATGGACTAGCTCTACAAAGATGATCAGGACTGCCCTCTGAAAAGTGGCAAGGGCATTGCATAATCCAAAAGGAAGGACCCTATAAGAAAAGGTACCCTAGATATAGGTGAAGGTGATTTTATCCTTGTCCTCTCGGCTAATCTAGATCTCATTGTAACCACTGAATCCATCCAGGAAACAGAAGAACTTCTTTCCTACCAGACCATCTAATACTTGGTCAATGAAAGGTGGAGGGAAATGGTACTTTTTTGTGGCTTTGATTAGCTCTCTATAGTCCACACAGATCCTCCACTTCCCATTTTTCTTTGGAACTAGAACCATAGGAGATACCTACTCACTATCTGAGATGGGGTAAATGAACTGTGCATCCAAAAACTTCTGCAATTCTTCTTTGGTTATATCCTTGATGGTTGGGTTCATTCTCCTTGGAGGTTGGTGCACTGACTTTCATCCTTCCTTGATGTAAATGTTGTGAGTACACACTGAAGGGTGCACTCCCTTCATTTCCTTGTAACTCCAGGCAAAGGCATCCATATGCTTTCTTAGCATGACACATAACTCCTCTTCCTGATGTTGGGTGTGGAGCCTGATTATCTTCTTTATTCATAGGTATCACCACATTGGATCCCAGTTCATAATGTGGTGGCAACACCACTTGTAATATTTGCACTGCAAGGGGGGTCTAAGGGGGGCAGCTGTGATATTTGGGAGCACCCCCTGGCGGGGGATCGGGGCAGCGCCCCCGAAGCTAAAAAATAGATGTAAAATTTCCTTGTAAAATATTGTAATTTCATAGTCAATATGGGTCGTTCATTAGGCATGATCTGATGGTATAAGTTATGTTTAATTTAGGGTTTTTTTCCCTAGAAGGCAACCCGTCACTATATATGAGGGAATTGTATCATGTCTATGTAGATACGTATTCTGAGTGAGAAAGAGAGAGGAGATTGTGTGAGAGTGAAGAGGGAATTACATAAGATCTACAGTAGGTTGTATCCATTCAGTTTGAAGCATAGTATAAAAGGAAGGAATTTCTGTTTCTTCGTGGACGTAGCCCAAATTAGGTGAGCCACATATATTTGTGTCTCTCTTGTTTTATGTGTTTTCTATGTTTATATTTCTGCAATATATTTTCTATGTTCCATTGCTCTATGATATACAATTTCCTAACAACATGTATTAGAGCCGAAGGCCTATTTGGCTGATAAACTCGCAGAAGAGAAGGGATCTTGGTTCGAGTGGGAGCAATGGTGGAAGATGGTAGGTTTAGGGTCAAAAAATTTAATGGAAAAAACTACCAGCTATGGAAGATGCAGATGGAAGATTATCTGTATTAGAGATATCTGTACCTACCATTGAGCAAAAAGATGAAGAAGCCCACGATTATGATAGACATAGAATGGATATTCTCGATAGAAAGGTACTTGGAACAATACGACTGTGCCTGGCGGTGTTGGTAGACTTTAATATTTCAAAGGAAACGACAAAAGAGGGTTTAATGAAGGCATTGGAAAAACTATATGAAAAACCCTCGACCTCAAATAAGGTATTTCTTATGAAGCGTTTATTGAATATGAAGATGTCAGAAGGTGGATCTGCTGCTGATCATTTAAATGAATTTAATACAGTTACCAGTTAGTTAAGGTTTGTAGGGGTAACTTTTGATGATGAAGTTAGGGCTCTATTATTTCTATGCTCATTTCCAGAAAGTTGGAATAGTTTAGTTATGGCCATTAGTAACTCTGTCTCTGGATCTAGTACTTTAAAGTTTGATGATGTTGTCGGTGTAATCCTTAGCGAGGAAATGCGACAGAAAAGCTCTGGTGAGACATCAGGTAATGCTTTGACTGTAGAGACTAGGGGAAGAAAATTGGAAAGATGAAAGAGACCAGGATATTGCAGTAATTCAAGGAAAGGCAGATCCAAGTCTAGATTGGGGATGTTAGGGCCTAGATTTACCTCAGGCTGAAAAGGTAAGGTTCTAGGTCCACATCAAACCACGCTCAGCCTCGTAGCTAGCCCTACGAGGACAGGAGAGGGCTCTCTCTGGGTCGATCTCGGCAAAAGACAAGCGATGGGGCTGGAGATGAATGAAATAAAAGCTCATTTTAGGCTAGGTATGAAGTACAAGGGTTTGATTTGAGTTTTTGGGGGTTTTGTGCTGGAAACAGGGAAAGGAAAATTGGGCTCGGGGACGAGGCACAGTTTCTGCAGAGTTCAGCAAGGAAGGAAATCGTTTTGATGCTTTAAAGTGAGTGAATGGATAGATCAGACTGGTGAGGAGCCAAGGAGAGCAAGAGAGTCTCAAGAATACTACTTAAACAGATGAAAACATGGAAATTTAAACAAATTCAAAGTAGAGCATAACAGTTAATGGATTCTACCTTAATCACTCATTTATTCAAATTCAGAAGAAGAGACAGGAAAATGATACACATAACACTAATGAACTTACAATTACTTAGAGAAGAACACCATCAAAACATAAAGCCACATGGATCCCAAACAGTGCTGCAAAACCCTGGTCTTTCCTTAGCCAAAAATGCAGAGATAGAATGTACAATGATATGCCAAAGAAATCCCTAGTGTCCAACCCTGAAAATGACTTAGGAATTACAAGATATAGAATAGCCCAACCCATTCCCTTGCCTCTAGGGGTCGAGCTCATCATTCTAGGAGCTGTTTCAACAAATTCTAAACAAAGCACTAAAATCTAGGCAATCAAAACAACTTGCCTCTATAAGGTAGGAAACTGATACATTCATTAAATTTTCACTTTTTAGTGAATGAATCCTCTAGAACAAGTAAATAAGTGCCAAAATTACATCATTTTTATCCAATTACATCAAGATAGATCAAAAATTACATCAAAAAGAAAAACTAGTCAAACTGGCCGAATTTCTGAGCTGGAAGGTGAAAAATTGAGCAAAAATCCTCTATGCGTCATGCCAAATCCTCTATGCATCGTGCCACTTTGAGGCTGAGTTTTAGGCACTTCCTGAAGTCCAAATTGAGCCCAAGATAGCTTGTTGGAAAGCCCTGCCTGTCTACTTTCCAACCCAAGTGGAATTTTTGAATTTGGATGTCATTTGCCCCTCAAAAAATTCAATCTCCCAAGACTGCTTCCTATGTGTCAAAATAGGGGCAGTGAGGTCATTTTTTGAGTGTTTTTGACCCTTTAGGCCACCTAGAACTTGATGAAATCTCTCGGCCATTCCTGAGCATGCATAATTTATCATAACAAACCCAAAAATATCAAGTTTTCCTCCAGAAGATGTCCCAATCATAAGTGCGCACCAAGTGGAGCGAAGCATTGGGAAGAAAAGCCTATTTTTGCTCAAAAATTTACCTGTTGTCCTGCACCCATTCGTCATGTACCCAGCGGACCTGACTGCACTTTCTATGTGGTAAAGGTGCGGACCACTGAGTGCGCCGCGCCACTACTCAGGTGCACTGCGCCTTTTTGCAGATGACTTTTGGAGGCCTTCCCGATGTCCAAATTAAGCGAGGGATAGCTTTTTGGAAAGGTATTTGAGTCTAATTTCCAACCCAATTGGAATTTTTGAATTTGGAGTTTATTTCGCTTTTAAAATTCAAATCTCCCAAGACTGTTCAAAATGTGCCAAATGAGGCTGCCTCAAGGCAGAGTGATGTTGCAGCCAACTTTTGAAGGTCTTCCTCAACGAAAAATTGAGCTCATGATATCTCATTGGAAAGCTATTTGTGTCTAATTATCATTTGACTCATCAAGAAATTTTTTTGGCCAACCAAGCTAGGAGAAAACTTGATTTTCCCAAGGTCACTTCGGAGGTTCATCAATTCTCCCGAGGCAACTGTATTTTTGACATTTCTCTAAAACCGTGACACCTGTGTAAAAAGTGAAGGAGGTTTTCTTCCTTGGCCTATTTTGGAAAAAAACCTCTCTCAATTTTCCCAATTTCATCTTTTATTTCTCATAAGCATCATTGGAGTAAAACCTATCCCAATGTGTGGAAGAAGGGATTTGTCGAAATGAAGCGAAATGAAGGGGATAAGGGGCTTCTAAATTCTTGAGAAAATTTTTGGAAGTAGGGAGGGATGTTAGGAAGTAGGGGAAAGTGTAATTTCAAAGATTGAGTGAGGGGAAGAGGTTCAAAAGGGCTAAACACAAGCCCAACCTAGAAAATAGGGTTTGTGGGAAAAATGAGGAATTCAGGGGATCTGAGTGATGGGAAGTGTTTAATAAGGTACATTAAGGATAGGGGAAGGTGTTTGAACATCAGGATACAAGTTTTTCTTATGATTTGACCATCCAAGAGAAATTACCTCCAAAACCCTAGGAGAGGGAAATGAACTTTACCTAGGCACAACTGAAGCATGAACAAGGCATAAAATGACCCAGTGGAACTTGACATGATGATGAAAACTCTCTGAATGATGGTACACTCAGCTGAATGGTGACATGGACTGACATTTGGACAACTTTGACAGGAGTAAAAGCAAACCCTAGACCTAATACCTAGTGACCAAATTTTACTTGAAGACTCACTGAAATGACAAAATTTGACCTTGACACCTTAAAATCACTTCGTAAGAGCATGTTTGATCATTGGAGGAAGGCTGCAAAGATTGACACTAAAATTGGCTCCAATGGGGATGGTAGCTCCTTGGAGGTGCCAAGAATGGTAGATCTTTGGGAGAGCAGATGAGTGCCTTATCCATTAGGCAATGGAGTCAAAACTCAAGCTGAAATGACGACACAAACTAACTTAACAACAAGACTGAAAACTGACTGACAAATGACTCATGGCTGACTTAACTAAAACAACAACTTACAAAGCTTATTGAAGGGAAACAGTCCATCAATATTTCAAATCATGATGACAACCACCTGCATATTAATGAAATATGTACAATCATGTGTAATGAGCTTTCCAATGTAACCAATCCAACAGATGGCTACATACCAAATTTCTGCTCTCACTCTTCTCGAGTAGGCGGAACGATGAACTTGTAGGCAATTCAAAATAACCACTGAAACCAAAGCTTATGATAATGAACCAGGCAATATTTATCTTTTCTAATGCTTGCAGAAGAATGCCGAAGGGATCTTGTAAATCCTGAAGCACTTTCTTGTCTTGAGATCCAACAGCAAAAATACAAGTACTCCCTTCATTTTGATCTGAAAGAACAATTGATTTCCGAGGGATAGGAATGCACAGAGAGGTATGTGCTTTTGCCATCTGAGTGTTAGTTGTAAATTCCTTGACCGTGAGAAATTCTGGCATATTGTCTCTCTCAAGTTCATATTCTCAATTTCATGGCCTAGGTCATTCTTAAACAAAAAACAATCTTCAAGATCATCAAACATGATAGCCTTATCATCTTCATGAAAGAAAATATTATCTGTTTGCTGATCAATAAAGCTAATTTCAAGACTATCATTATTTTCAAAAGTGGAAGAAATTTCACCAACACTTTCTTGACCATGTGTACATTGCAGACCTGCATTAGCTTTGGTTGTAACCTGACCTTTCAAGAGTCGATCTATCTCATCTTCAGGCAGAGGATATAATACTTTCTGTTTTGTTTTGCTCAAGTGATTTTTGTCTTCTTGAATAACATTTCTAAACATGAAAAACTTGAATGACAGTCCTGACCTTCTAAAATTTGGAAACATTGTTGATCATCTTCATATGACATGGCAATCAAATTATCCAAATTATCATTTACCACCGAATTATCAAAAAAAGATTTTTCACTTACTTGAACAAAGGTTTCATCTTGTTTTTCATCAAATGACTGGATTACCTCCTCATGAAGGCTTTGTTCAACAACTCTATCTTCTTCATACCAGATGATCTCAGCAGCAGAGCTCTCCTTCATGGGATTCAACACAAGGTAGCCTACATCATCACGATCTAAATCTAGATTTGAAATAGCCGACTTGACTTTATCACATTCTGAAATTGAAACTTGACTTTCCTGCATACTGTGTTCTTCATCTATGGACAGATCTGAAATAAAACCTTCTTTTTCATCATTTTCCATTGTACCAAGATCTTGATCCTGCTGCAAAGCTTCCTGAGCATCTTGATGGGAATCCTCTAGGTTCTCTTCATGTTGCTGAAATGGATTCTTGTACAAGGCTTCCATGATCTCATCATCCATGAAATTATCATCTTCATAATATTTCTCAAGGCTTTCAATAAAAATATAAGCATCTTTGCAATAGTCTTGAACTAAATTTAATGATGGATAAGGGTCTTTATACCTTTCAAAGAACATGGCATGAAATTCATTTAAACAGTAAATACAAGTAGGTGGCAAACTTTCATACCAAGATCGAGCTTCACCTTCCAGAGTGGCCATGAATATCTTCATCAAGCAATCTTCAGGAAAATCAACCTTCAACTTGCGAATATGTATGTGAAATCTAACCAGATGTAAGGCAACATCCTTCCTATCATCATCTTTAAACATAGGCAAATTCTTTTGCAAATCTACCTTCGAAATTTTATTTGGAAAACCTGGGATGTGATCTCGGCTCATAGAAGCGTATCTTCTTGCAACCCGTTCCATCTTGAAATCTTAAAGCTACTGATCTTCCTGCAGTGGAGTCACCATGAAGCATTGATTTCTGGATTTTTCAGTGAATGAAGTCGCCAGGTGAATGATTTCAGCCTTCTTATGTCTGATCGTTGTCTACCATCAACAATCAGATCTAAACTTGATACATGTACTAGGGCAATTAACAAGTTAGATGTCACATTTTCAAGCTAGACCGGAGATTAACTGAAGCAGCGTTTATCTACTTGCGCTAATGCAAAGCAAAAGTGTTTCCAAGGCTACCGACATAACTTCAGGCTCCGTCTGTAGCTTATAAAACAAATGACATCAACAAGCAAACCATTTTCTTCCCCAGTATGGTCGCCACTATGTTAGGGACTAGATTTACCTCAGGCTGAAAAGGTAAGGTTCTAGGTTCACATCAAACCATGCTCAACCTCGTAGCTAGCCCTACGAGGACAGGAGAGGGCTCTCTCCGGGTCGATCTCAGCAAAAGACAAGCAATGGGGCTCGAGATGAATGAAATAAAAGATAATCTTAGGCTAGGTATGAAGTACAAGGGTTTGATTTGAGTTTTTGGGGGTTTTGTGCTGGAAACAGGGAAAGGCATATTGGGCTCGGGGATGAGGCACAGTTTCTGTAGAGTTCTGATTGGGGCAAGGAAGGTAATCGTTTTGATGCTTTAAAGTGAGTGAATGGATAGATCAGACTGGTGAGGAGCTAAGGAGAGCAAGAGAGTCTCAAGAATTCTCCTAAAACATATGAAAACATGGAAATTTAAACAAATTCAAAGGCAGAGCATAGCAGTTAATGGATTCTACCTTAATCACTCATTTGTTCAAATTCAGAAGAAGAGACAGGAAAATGATACACATAACACTAATGAAATTACAATTACTTAGAGAATAACACCATCAAAACATAAAGCCACATGGATCCCAAACAGTGCTGCAAAATCCTGGACTTTCCTTAGCCAAAAATGCAGAGATAGAATGTACAATGATATGCCAAAGAAATCCCTAGTGTCCAACCCTAAAAATGACTTAGGAATTATATGATATAGACTAGCCCAACCCATTCCCTTGCCTCTAGGGGTTGAGCTCATCATTCTAGGAGCTGTTTCAACAAATTCTAAACAAAGCACTAAAATCTAGGCAATCAAAACAACTTGCCTCTATAAGGTAGGAAACTGATTCATTCATTAAATTTTCACTTTTTAGTGAATGAATCCTCTAGAACAAGTAAATAAGTGCCAAAATTATATCATGTTTATCCAATTACATCAAGATAGATAAAAAAAACATCAAAAAGCAAAACTAGTCAAACTGGCCGAATTTTTGAGCCGGAAGGTGAAAAATTGAGCAAAAATCCTCTATGCGCCGTGCCAAATCCTCTATGCATCGTGCCACTTTGAGGCTGAGTTTTAGGCACTTCCTGAAGTCCAAATTGAGCCCAAGATAGCTTGTTGGAAAGCCCTGCTTGTCTACTTTCCAACCCAAGTGGAATTTCTGAATTTGGATGTCATTTTCCCCTCCAAAACTTCAATCTCCCAAGACTGCTTCCTATGTGTCAAAATAGGGGTAGTGAGGTCATTTTTTGAGTGTTTTTGACCATTTAGGCCACCTAGAACTTGATGAAATCTCTCGGCCATTCCTGAGCATGCATAATTTATCATAACAAACCCAAAAATATCAAGTTTTCCTCCAGAAGATGTCCCAATCATAAGCGCGCACCAAGTGGCGCGGCGCATTGGGCAGAAAAACCTGTTTTTGCTCAAAAATTTAACTGTGGTCCTGCACCCATTGGTCATGTACCCAGCGGACCTGACCGTACTTTCTATGTGGTAAAGGTGCGGACCACTGAGTGCGCCATGCCACTACTCAGGTGTGCTGCGCCTTTTTGCAGATGACATTTGGAGGCCTTCCCGATGTCGAAATTGGGTGCGGGATAGCTCGTTGGAAAGGTATTCAAGTCAAATTTCTAAAACAACTAGAATTTTTCAATTTGGAGTTTATTTTCTCTTTCAAAAGTCAAATCTCCCAAGACTGGTCAAAATGTGCCAAATGAGGCTGCCTCAAGGTAGAGTGATGTTGCAGTCAACTTTTGAAGGTCTTCCTAAACTAAAAATTGAGCTCATGATAGCTCATTGGAAAGATATTTGTGTCTAAGTATCATTTGACTCATCAAGAAATTCATTTGGCCAACCAAGCTAGGAGAAAACTTGATTTTCCCAAGGTCACTTCAGAGGTGCATCAATTCTCTCGAGGCAACTGTATTTTTGACATTTCTCTAAAACCATGAAACTTGTGTAAAAAGTGAAGGAGGTTTTTCTTCCTTGGCCTATTGTGGACAAAAACCTCTCTCAGTTTTCCCGAATTCATCTTTTATTTCTCATAAACATCATTGGAGTAAAACCTATCCCGATGTGTGGAATAAGGGATTTGTCGAAATGAAGCGAAATGAAGGGGATAAGGGGCTTCTAAATTCTTGAGAAAATTTTTGGAAGTAGGGAGGGATGTTAGGAAGTAGGGGAAAGTGTAATTTCAAAGATTGAGTGAGGGGAAGAGGATCAAAAGGGATAAACACAGGCCCAACCTAGAAAATAGGGTTTGTGGGAAAAATGAGGAATTCTGGGGATCTGAGTGATGGGAAGTGTTTAATAAGGTACATTAAGGATAGGGGAAGGTGTTTGAACATCAGGATACAAGTTTTTCTTATGATTTGACCATCCAAGAGAAATTACCTCCAAAACCCTAGGAGAGGGAAATGAACTTTACCTAGGCACAACTGAAGCATGAACAAGGCATAAAATGACCCAGTGGAACTTGACATGATGATGAAAAATCTCTGAACGATGGTACACTCAGCTGAATGGTGACATGGACCGACATTTGGACAACTTTGACAGGAGTAAAAGAAAACCTTAGACCTAATACCTAGTGACCAAATTTTACTTGAAGACTCATTGAAATGACAAAATTTGACCTTGACACCTTAAAATCACTTCGTAAGAGCATGTTTGATCACTGGAGGAAGGCTGCAAAGACTGACACTAACAAGGGATAGTGTGCTCAAATGCGAGAAGAAAGGACACCTGAAGAAGGAATGCAAGTCTCTGAAGGGAAAAGAAGGAGATGCGCAACAAGAAAATAATCATGAAGCGAATGTGACTGGTGATGTGTTGCAAGATGCTTTGATTCTTTCATTAGAAAATATTATTGATGCATGGGTGGTAGATTTAGGGGCTTCATTCCATGCCACACCTCATAGGAAACATTTTCATGATTATGTTCAAGGATATTTTGGACAGGTTCGATTGGGTGATGATAAAACCTGTAAAATCATTGGAATGGATACAACTTTCATAAAACAGTGGAATGGAAATCAATGGCTATTGAAGGACGTAACGCATGTTCCAGATTTGAAGAAAAATCTAATTTCAACTGGGCAGTTGGGAGGTGAAGGATGTGTGACTACTTTTACAGATAAAACCTGGAAGGTCACTAAAGGATCCCTGGTAATATCAAAAGAAGAAAAAGTTGGTACATTGTATTTATGCAATGGTATTTCTATTTTTGTTAATTCTTTAACCTCTATAAGAGAATATACAACATTGTGGCATCATAGGCTTAGGCACATGAGTGAGAAGGGGATGCAGATTCTTCACTCAAAAAATTGTTGCCAGGTTTGAAGCATGTTGATTTATAATTCTGTGAAAATTGTGTTTATGGAAAACATATGAGAATCAGATTCCTTAGAGTTGGGAAAGAAAATAAGAGTGAAAAAATAGAGCTTGTGCATACAAATGTATGGGGCTTGCTTAGGTATCATCTCTCAATGGCTCTCATTATTATGTTACTTTTATTGATGATGCAAACAAAAAAATGTGGATTTATTGTATTCAAAATAAATCTGATGTATTTGATACTTTCAAGAAATGAAAAGCTTTGGTTGAAAATGAGATAGGAAAAAGGTTGAAGTGTCTCAGATCAGAAAATGGAGGTGAATATTGCAACAAAGAGTTTGATAGGTATTGTTCGGAGAATGAAATTCATAGAGAGAAGATAGTTCCAGGAACACCACAAGAAAATGGTATGTCAGAAAGGATGAACAGGACAATCGTGGAGCATGCAAGGTGCATGAGATTGCATGTAGGATTGCCTTTACAATTTTGGGCAGATGTTGTAGATACTGTTGTTTATCTAATAAATAGAGGGCCTTCAAGTTACTTGGAAGGTGGTATTCCAGAGGAGTCATGGATAGGTAAAAAGGTAAACTACTCATTTTTCAAGACTTTTGGTTGTGAAGCCTTTGTCCACATTAATAAAGAAAATAGAACAAAGCTTGAGGAAAAATGAAAGAAATGTACCTTTATTGGATATGGTGTTAATGTTTTTGGTTATCGCTTTTATGATTATGAAAAGCACAAATCATTAGAAGCAAAGATGTCATATTCAATGAAAAGGTTTTGTACAAGGATCAGCTGCAAGAAAAGAAACATGAAAAAGAAAACAGAGAATACAATGTGCTTAATGAGATCACAGAAAAAGTGATGGTGCCTGAAAATCATAATGATCAACAACCAGAACAACAACAACAACCACAACAACAAGAAGCACCTCAAACACCTAAAAGTGGTGTTAGAAGATCTACCAGGATAAGTAGACCCCCTAAATGATACTCTCCTTCATTATATTATGTATTGTTTACTCATTCTGGTGAACCAGAATGTTATGAACAAGTAGTGCAGGTAGAAACCAAGAAGAAGTGGGAGCAAGCCATGAAAGAAGAGATGGACTCCTTAGTACATAACCGCACTTGGGACTTATTCAAGTTGCCTGTAGATAAAAACATTGTAGAATAAATGGGTTTACAGGTTGAAGGAAGAAGATGGAGGTAGAAAAAGGTATAAAGCTAGACTTGTGGTAAAGGGGTTTGCACAGAAAAATGGTATAGACTTTGATGAGATATTTTCTCCCGTTGTTAAAATGACTTCAATTAGAACCATTTTAAGTCTAGTAGCAGCTGAAGTTTTGCATCTTGAGCAGTTAGATGTAAAGACAATGTTTCTCCATGGGGATTTGGAGGAAGAAATATATATGCAACAACCACAAGGATATGAGGTAAAAGGGAAGGAGAAACTAGTGTGTAGGTTGAAGAAGAGCTTGTATGGCTTAAAACAAGCTCCAAGGCAGTGGTATCTAAAATTTGACAGGTTTATGTCTAAACAAGGTTATACTAGATGTCACTCTGATCATAGTGTTTATCTCAAAAGGAAAAATGATGGCAACTATATTATATTGTTATTGTATGTAGATGACATGCTTATCGTAGGTTCTAACATGCAGGAATTAAATATGCTCAAAAGAAAATTGGTGAACTCATTTGCAATGAAGGATTTAGGTGCTACAAAACAAATCCTTGGTACGAGAATAACTAGAGATGGGAAGAATTGAAAATTAACATTGTCTCAGAGTGAGTACATAGAAAAGGTGTTGGAAAGATTTAATATGCAGAATGTAAAACCAGTTAGTATACCTCTGGCTAGCCATTTCAAACTAAGTAAGGACGTGTGTCCCAAGACTCAAGAAGAAATGGATTATATGTCTAAAGTTCCATATGCATCAGCAGTTGGAAGCTTAATTTATGCAATGGTCTGCACAAGGCTTGATATTGTACAAGCAGTGGGAGTTGTAAGCAGGTACATGAACAATCCAGGAAAAGAACATTGCATGGCGGTGAAGTGGATTCTCAGGTATTTGAGAGGTACCACAAATCCAACATTATCCTTTGGTGTTTCAAACATTTCTCTACAGGGATATTTTGATGTATATATGGCAGGTGATAGAGATAACAGGAGGAGCACAACAGGGTATGTGTTTACTGTAGGTGGAAAAGTTGTCAGTTGGGTTTCAAAACTGCAAAGTGTTGTTGCACTCTCAACAACGGAAGTAGAGTATGTTGCTGCTACAGAGGCTAGTAAAGGAATGATTTGGTTACAAAGGTTTTTAGATGAATTGGGTAAGAAGCAGGAGTTGGGCAGGTTATACAGTGACAGGAAGAGTGCCATACATATTGCAAAGAAATCTGTATTTCATTCCAAGACAAAACATATACAGCTCAAGTATCATTTCACACAGTCAGTGTTGGAAGATGGACAGTTGAAGATGGAAAAGGTACACACTATCCAAAATCCTGCAGATACGTTAACAAAAGTTGTAACGATGGAGAAACTAAGAATTTTCTTGGTTTCAATTGGTCTTCAAGTATGATAATGAAGATGAGAAATAGCCAGGTCCAAAGTGGAGTCATTTTCCAGCAAATGAAGCAGCGGTGGAGTTGCTATAATCAGTCTCCAAGTGGGAGATTGTTGGGTGTGGAGCCTGATTATCTTCTTTATTTAGAGGTATCATCGCATTGGACCCCAGTTTGTAATGTGGCGGCGACGCCGCTCGTAATATTTACGTTGCAAAGGGGGTCCGGGGGGTGGGGGGGTGGTGGGGTTGTGATCTTTGGGAGCCCTCCCCTAGCGGGTGATTGGGGGTAATGCCCCCGAAGCTAAAAATAGATGTAAAATTTCCTTGTAAAATGTTGTAATTTCGTAGTCAATCTGGGCTGTTCATTAGGTAGAGATCCGATAGTAGAAGTTATGTTTAATTTAGGGTTTTTTCCCTAAAAGGAAACCCCTCGCTCTATATGAGGGAATTGTATTGTGTCTATGTACATCCATATTATGAGTGAGAAAGAGAGAGGATATTGTGTGAGAACGAAGAGGGAGTTACAACAGATCTGCAGTAGGTTGTATCTCTTCAATTTGCTGGATAATATAAAAGGAAAGAGTAGCTATTTCTCCGTGGAAGTAGCCCAAATTGGGTGAACCACGTATATCTTTGTCTCTCTTGTTTTATGTGTTTTCTAAATTTATATTTCTGCAATATATTTTATGTGTTCCATTTGTCTGTAATATACAATTTCCTAACACCTGATGTACAAAGAGAGAGGGGTTGATTTTCAATGTTCTTTCTGGGCCAGATTCTATCATCTTGACATGACTAGGACTTGGGTTAACTAGGCACAAATCAGTACAAGGGTTATCTTCAACTTTCTTCACTAACTCTTTAAGAGACTTGGTGTTGGGGGGGTTGATTCTAGAGGATTTTCTCAATCATGTCATCTTAATTAGGTTTTCCCCCTCCTATAGTAGCATCTAGGGCACATATTGGGGAAGAGTAGATTTCATATTCCTCCTCCTCTTCTAACCATAAAGGTAAGTCATGCTCCAAAGAAGTTTGGGCATGAAGGTACAAGACCAATTGTTTGGACAAATGCCCATTTTTAATGGAAATATTCCCAGCCCTGCAACTTATGTAAGCATCAGCAGTGGCTAACCATGGCCTTCCAAGGATGAGAGGATAACCATTGAACTTGGTCTTAGGTTGGAGAACTAAGAAATCAACAAGGTATTCCTAGGAATCAATGGAGACCATCGCATCCTCAACAACTCCCTCAAGAGCTACTGTGGACCTGTCTGCAAGCTGCAAGACTGTTGTGGTCTTTCTTAATGATCCTTGGAGATTCAGTTTAAGCATAGTCTCCTTAGTCATCACATTGATAACAACCCCAAGATCAATTAAGGTATGGGTGAAAATGATGTCATCGATGTGCACATATGCAAAAAGACTTCTAGGATCTAGATACTTTGGGCAAGTCACCCACCAAAAAATAATGCAGACAGTTGTCCAATGACATTAATGGTAGGGGTGTATTGCTTTCGCCTCCCAAGATTTTTGAAACATTTCTCCTTGATTAACTTGTTGTAGATGGGGACATCCTTGATAGCTTGGAGGAGTGGGATTTTAACAGAAAGGTTTTCCAATTCACCGAGAAGTTCAGTCTCTTCTGGGTGTGCTGGACAGGATGGATTAATCTCTTATGAAAAGGAGGTGGATTTTCTTGAGGGACACTCTCCTCCTTTTCCTCTTCAAGCTCCTTAGGTGGAGACGAAAGTTGATTATCTGGAAGCACTCTTCCAGACCTGAGGTTCATTTCTTGAATTTCCACAACATAGGCATGATAAGATGCTTCCCCACTATAGACCTGTTGTGCATGTCTGTTGTTCAGGTTCAGATTTGGTTAAGCAGGCATACAAGGTTTCTTAAGTGGAGTAGGGTGAGGGAGTTGTGGTTGAGATGGAGGTGGAGGCAGTAAGGCTAGAGATTGGTCATATGGGGGCCTCCACCCCTGGGATGGTGCATTCCACTGAGGTTGTGGAGGAGCATATGGCTGAAATGATTGGTTGGCAGATTAGGAATGGTATTGAGGTGCAAAATACCAGGGAGAAGGCGTGGACCATGAAGGATGAGCAGGAGGGCACCAAGGGGGAATAAATGTATTCAAGTTAGGGTTGAAATATGAATAGGATTCCCCTCGCATGCCTTGCTAGTATGGTTGAGGTCCTTGAGGCCTCCTTTGGTTGATATAGTAGAGTTGTTCAGTCACCCCTTCAGTCCCTTGATACACAACTTTTAATCCAGGCAGAGAAGGGAACTTGTCTGTGGAGTCTTTCTCCTCATAGACCAAGCATAGTTCTATAAGATTCAATGAACATTTTTTCCTAGGGTGCCTTCTAGTGCATCTAGGGTAGAAGACAACTAAGTCTCTTTTTGCATCCTCATGCTTCCTCTTTATCTGCATGTTGTCCATTTGCAGGGAAAGGGTATGCAACATTTCACTCTTGAATTCTTCCAACATGTTCCCAATTTCACTTTTTATGGATGTGTTGGAGGAGGATGAACTGGCCAAAGCTTGACTAGCCCTAACCTTCTTTCTAGCTTCCCTAGAACAATTTTTGAAAACTATCTTGACATCATCATAGGGTAACTAATAGATGTCCCCTCCTGATAACAGGTTTAGGGTTTCTAGGAGATCTTCTTTGATCCCTCTAAGAAGGACTAGCTTAAGTGATTCAAGATTGACGGTGAACCTGACCCTTTTGTAGTTGATTTGGAACCTTTCCTCATAATCTTCCAAAGATTCATCATGTCCCAAGCTCATTCTAAAAATTTCCTCTTTGGTATCTTTGGATCTGTAATAATACCTATACTTATTGTTGAAGGATTGTTGCATATGAGCTTCGGTGGTGATGTTGTCCCCAGGTAAACCCATGAACTAGTGTAAGGCTACATCTTTGAGGGTGTATGGGAAAAATTTCAGCTTCTGGTCATCAAAGGTGTAATCATAAGTTCTACATATGACAACAAACTCAAACAAAAAGGTATCCGGGTCCTTTGAGGTCAAGCCATGGAAGTGAGGAAGGGTAGAGGGGCTTATGTTTTTCATCCTAGCATATCTATTAGTTTCTTTGATGGGAAAATCACCCTCAACTCTATTCTTTTCTCTTTTTCAATCTTCAATCCCATTTCTATTTTCAGCCATGGTGTGGGTCGGTGGAATGGTCTCTTTCTTCTTTTGCAATAGGCTCTTCAAAGATCTCTGGTTGTTCGCCTAATGGATCCTCTAGCTCATAACCACCGAAGAAGAGGGAAGGTTGGATGTTCGATGTGATGGGGGTATTTGGAAATTTTTTTCCTAAGTTGTCTCTACTCCTATGAGGCATGAAAGGATTTTGTTTTCTTCAAGATTTTTTAGAATTACTTTCAGAATTGAAAAGAAAGCAAAGATTGCAACTATTTGTTGAATGGAACTATTTGCAGAATTAGAAAGAAAGAAAGAAAGCATAAATCACATCTACTTAGAAATCTCCCTGACAATGGCTCCAAAAAGTGGTGAGCACCAGTATTTCAGCAAGAATGTTGCAAATCCTAGGGCTACCAACTTTACTTCATCAACCAGGGGTTCATACAGAATTGAAGGTGACAATCTTGTATACACAGTAGATGCAATGGTCTACGCTTGTCACTTTTCAACTGGGCGATGGACCAGTAGGGTTTTTCAAACCAATCTTCTATTGACTAGAAGGATTCTAATTACCAAATAGAAAAGGGACAATTATCCTTAATGAAAAAAGGGAATGCTGCCTACTTTAGGAAATGAAAGTGCTGAATTGGAAGGTGCTATAAAGTGACATGAAATCATCTATCTAAACATCTACACATTTTGTTTTCAAAAGAAACCTAACTTAACCTTGTTTATAACATTTAGTGACCTAGACTAACTGAGCACGAAATTTGATCTAAGAACTATTATGACTGCTACATGCATATGCTAACTTAGAAATTGCTGAAAAAGCCTTTTTGATGTTTAGTTTTATGAATGAAAATGCTAATTTCCAACTTGTTCTTTGATAGGGGAGACATGTATGGAGGAAAAGGTTTGGACTAATTTCAAGGGTATGGAAGCCACGTGGAGACCTAACCTATGCTCAGACGACCATTTCTGCTCAATTTGGGCTTAAAATAGGCTTCTACAAGGTTTCCTGTAGTATGACAGGATGTCCTAGTCCTACAATAGGATACCCTATTTTACTACAGGAAATAGGCAAAATGCTTATAAGAAGGTAGGAAAGGTGGAATGAAGTGTGGGAAAGGTGTCTGATGGGGAGATAAGACATAAAGGAGGTGCACACTTCCCAAGGCTCAGTCAAATTATTGAATATGGTTGGATTTTCTCAATGGAAGTGACCACTTTGCTTACAAAACAAGAATTCGGATTCGGATTTGGTGGACCTTGGCAGCATAGTTGGAGAAGACTTAGATGAGGTGAATGAGGTGAATGAGATGAGGTCTCCTTATAGATTAGAATCTCCTACAACAAAATACACTCTTTTCTTCATTTATGCACAAATTCATTTATACATGGAAAAGATTTGTTGAATGGAGGAAAACAAAGTGATAAATACCTAATGGCTAAGTCCATGAATGGAAGTGCTTCTAAAACATAGAAAACTCAAGAGACCAAAATGACAATTGCAGATACTTTCAAGAAATTTAGAGATAGTGATCTATTCAACAAGAAACCCTAGGTTATGCAGTAATCAAACAATAAATATGTCTTTTGGGTTGTGTGAATGGAACCCTAAAATCATGATCCCATAAGGGAGATGAGGTGAAAGCCACTATCAAAATATTTTTTGAAGTTTTTACTGTCACTATGATACCACTGATCTATCTATCCACAAATGGCAACAAACTAATCAATCATCCAAATACTTGTAGATTAACAAAACCAAAATCACTTCAGCAACTAACTATGAATGTAATCTAAGCATACATGTATAGAAAGAGGAACCTCTATTGCTAGGGTTGGGCCCTAACCCAAGAGCTTAAGCCCTCTGAGTCAACTCAGTGCTGGATCAAAGGAATGCTTCTCATTTTCAATAAATATAAAAAATACATAAGAGTTATCAGTCACAATGTCTTAGCTTGAAAATGCCTCTTGGCTACAACGAAAAAAAGTCGAATCCCAATGAGGCTCTATGCCTTCTTATTTATACAACTGAAGCTAACAAAAACTTCCTTAAATTTATGGAGGCTTGGCTCCCAACTCGAGATCAACTTGTGTTCAACTATCACTGGCTTGGCTGCCAATGACCTCAGTGGCTTGGCTTCTTGTAACTCTGAGATGATGAGATCTGATGGAGGAATATTCAAGTGAGTGAGGGGATCTCCTAAAATCCCTCTCTCTTGTCTACTTCGAGTTCCTGCACTTTAATTGTCCAAAATTGCTCCAAATCCTGCAATTAATGCACATTAGGCCACAAGACATAAAATCTCATCTTTACCTTTCTCACTAAGCAAAATTTAAGAAAACATGTAAAGAAATATGAGAAAAGTTGATTTTAATAAGCTAAAGAGTGGCATTAAGGTTCATATAATTTGACCATTTATGAGCCTCATCACAAAGGCTACAATAAGCCATTCAAGTTATGGTCCAATTAAATGTTTAAAAAATAACTTTTTTAATGATATTGAAAAGTAAATATTTATTTTTCAAGGTCAACCATTGTAGGTTGCATTGGTCAATGTTAAATTAATAACTGCCCATGGGAAAATTGGTTGCTAGAGTCCTACCTTGGTGGGGACTAATAATGATTTTGTATCCATATTTAAATTTAATTAATAAGAACATAAAAACTTATCAATTACAATAAACTTACAATATAACAATATTCATAACCATGGATTTTCATCCCCACTTACCATGGATATTATTAACTTGTAAATAGGCTTTGTTACAATATCATGAGCCAATACCATGGTGTATCAATGCCACATGCCCAAAAACCATAACTTATTTCACAATCAAAATATTTTATTTTAACTTAATTTTATAACATTTTTTAAAATTAAATCTAAAATAAAAAAGGTTATACTTTTTAGATATATTTACTACTAAAAATATTTACTCGATATTCCATAGAGAATAAATCAATGCTTTAACAAAATTAAAAATGGGAATACTTTTATAGATAGAGATGTGAAATTTTTATAATACCATCCTAGATTCATCATAAATTGTGATCTACCAAGCACCAAGAGGGATAAGTCTCTTTTCACTCCAAAAGTGGTTTGCACCTCAATATATTTGATCCCTCCGAGTTCTTGGTAGATTTGGAGTTAAGATGGATCTAGGCTGGTTATAAAAGAAGATGAAATCTTAAAAGAAGTGTTTTCTCCAAATATGACAGTAACGATGAAAGCAATGAAAGTGATGCAGAAGTATTTACAAGTCAAAATCATCTTTGATCTTCTTAGATCAAAACCCCATTTACCAAGGGAGTTGGTTACCTAATTGATTTCCAAGTGAATTTAGTTTCTCTAAATTTGTAATAGATATAGTCTAGAATGAATTAATTCACTAGGAGGTTAGTTGAGTATTCTTATTTTCTATATCGAGAAGAATCTAGATGAATTAGGCACCTATAGAAAGTTAAGGAAAAAAATATGAGTTTGTTAGATAATTTTATTAAAAAGTTCTCTTGTGTAATCGAGAGAGGTTAAATAGAGAGTGATTAAGAGAGATTAATTTTTTTCAAGTATATGAAGGGAACTGTGTGTTATAGAGAAATTTTGTTTCCATTTCCATTTCAGAAATATTTTATGGATTTTCATGCCTCTATTTAATTCCCCTAAGTGGGTTGTGTTTTTATGCTTATAGTTAAACTATTCATAGTCACAAAGTTTAATTGTGGTTGCAGGTTGTGTAAGTAGATGGTTGAGAGTTCAATTGAGTTACAGGTACATGTCGGTTTTATTATTTATAGGAAGATAGAATCAAATAAACCCATAGACTATTGTATATAGAAAGGTTTAGACTTGGACAAAAACATATCTCACACTCAACAAAAAGACTAGAATTTCAAACATTCCCTATCTCAAACTAGTGGATAGATTAAATTTTAAAAGTTAGATATCCGAAGTGGCACCTAGTTGTGTAGAAATGACATTGAGTAGATATAGATCTGATTTAATTTAGATATTTGAAAAAATTCCATTTGCTAAGTTTTCTGAACCATCAAATTGAGCCGAATATGCAAGTTGGAAGACATATGGTTTGTAACAGAAGTGTCCCTTGATAAAATCTTCGAAATACCAGATAAATCAAGAACAAACTCCATTGTGGTTGTAATGTAACTACAAAAATATTAAAGTTTACTACCAAAGAAATTTAAAGATTCAATACACAAATAAGATAGAAGTGCTTCTCTTTATTAATCAAACCCTTGAGGTAGGGTAATGCCATATAACTACTTCTTAAGGAAGGATATCACTCCATAAGCTAATGCATGTCAATACAAAGAATACTCAACGTATCTCAATGCGGAGTCTCTAGCCTCTATATAGGCTTCATACATATAATACCATGGATAATTACCATGGGTCTCTAAATACATACATCCAATACCATGGGCTTATCACATTATTTCGTAACTACTTGTGTTCCCTTGCATAATGCGAGTTAACCACTTTATTTATTAAATATTGCCAATTTATTTATCATACTTACATTATTCATTACATTATTCCCTTGGGTACCTCCCTCTATAATCCATATTATCCCCCCTAGGTATACTACATTCCACCTCACTTCAGCAAGTTATCCCCCTAGGTATACTACATTCCACCGGTCTTCTGGATGGCGCTCGCCTGGATCCCTCGAAATATCCTATCAAAGCTACAGCAACTTTGCAACAGATACTTATGGGCTGGTAATCAAGAAAAGCGCACCTTCGCTTGGATCGGTTGGAATAAGATTGCCCTGCCCAAGAAATGGGGTGGCTGGGGTTTAAAGGATCTCCCCACCTTTGCACGTGCTCTGGCAGCCAAAATGGGTTGGGCTTTGCTGACTTCCCATAGCTTATGGACCATCATCACCTACCACAAATATATATGGCCCCTCAACATTATGGAATGGGTCAGACTCCCATCATGGAACAAATCTGGCATATCTTCTATTTGGAAAGCTCTCCTACACTCTCTGCCGCTTATCAGGAACAACTTAGTTTGGCGAATTAAGAGAGGAGACAGAGCACGTATCGGAATAGACCCTTGGAGTGGCAGTGGTGGGAGACATCTGCTCCCACAAGCTCTAGTGGAATTCCTTACGGCACATGGCATCAAGGTGATTGCACAGATAGCGGATCAAGAGCAATCAGACATTTTCCATCAGGCTTGGAAGACAGCTACCCAACTAAACCTCCCGCAGAGATGGCACACTGCTTGGCGCGAATATTGTGCTGCCCTGATGGAATCCCACATTAGAATCATTGAGGGATCAGATGAACTTGTCTGGCACCAGGCTGAAAGCGGGATATACACACCCAAGGAAGGCTATATCCAGTTAATCAATCAGAAGAAGCCTGAAGTTTTGGACAGTTGGTGGCAGAATATTTGGAAACTTACAGCCTCGCCTCGATCAAAGCTTTTTACTTGGTGCGTCCTCAGAAACAGAATCCCCACGGGAGAACATCTTATGCGCCGAGCTCAACATGGACCGACGAGATGTGCCCTGTGCAAAGCCGATGCTGAATCTACAGAGCACCTATTCCTGCGATGTAGTACTGTACAGCTCGTGTGGAAAAATATAAAACCTTTTATACACTATTCTGGGGAATGGAGTGGTACTGATCCAATCAACGCTTGGATAGAATGGGATAAAAGACACAAGGGCTCGAAGGCTGCAAATCTGCCCATTATAGTAAACTGGTCCATTTGGAAAGCTATAAATAGTATGATCTTCGAAGACAAAGCCATCCACTGGCCTCTCATCGAGGCTGGCATTATCTCTGCATTCAAAGAGCTTCTGGATCCACCTCCCCCAAAAATCCGACGGCCAAATCCTCCCCCCATCATTGACTAGGGTACCCCTTGGGCTTATTTTGATGGAGCTGCAAATGTACAAAGCTATGGGGGTGGTTTCATTCTGCACTTATCTGACAAACACTCCTACAATATAAAAGCGGGACTGGGCGCTGGAACAAACAACTTCGCTGAGCTCATTACATTGCGCCACCTTCTACACTTTGCATTGAGCCAATTAACCATATCACTGTTTCACATCAACATATTCGGGGATTCACAAATTATCATAAATTGGTTCAATGATATTTCTACATGTCACATGCACACACTCAGCATCATTCTTGATGAAGTTCTTCAGCTCAAAGAGGCATTTAACCATATCACTGTTTCACACATCTACAGGGAACATAACCAGGATGCTGATAAACTGTCCAAGGAGGTCGCGTTGATGGAACGAGGACTTTGGGAGATCACCGAGATTCAGGACCAACAGGAAATTTTTTTTTACCATCGCCCTTACATAGACCCGGGATACCCTACAGCGGGTCTACATCCTACTTAATTTATACAGGAATATGGCAGCAGCACTATATATGACAGTTTTTGTATAGTCTTTTTTGTAACAGACTGAAGGATGCCGAAAGGCATTAAATCTATTAACAACCTAAACAGAAATACTCTGTGCGGTATAACCAAACAGCACAATCATGCAATTTTTGTAAAATGTACAGATGTATAGTGAACATGGCATATGCGATAAGCATCTACATATGTAATTTTTCATATTAATGAAATATTACGGATTTTTCCAGTGGAAAAAAAAAGAGACTTCCAGTGAATAAGAAATGGAAGAAATATTAGAGGAAAATATGCTAAAGATTTTTTCCAAGATGACCGCCAGACCAAAAATGGAGGTACCACTCTACGAAGGTAACTTGAACGTTGATTAGTTCATGGGTTAGATAAATTCTCTAGATAAATATTTTGATTATGAGGATGTCAAGGGATAATAAAGCCAAGTATGTTGTGACTAGAATTAAAGGCCATGAAACACTATTTTGGGATGAAGTACAAACTAAATGAAAGAGGAAAGGAAAGTCTAATATTAAATATTGGGACATAATGGTAGAACACTTAAGGGAACATTTCTACCAAAGGAATACCAAATTAATTCTTTTATATAGTTAAATAAACTTAGACAAAAGTCCATATTAGTTAGAGAATACACTGAAGAGTTAATTTACAAGTTGAATATTAGAGTTGGTCATGTAGAAGATGATGCTGAAAAGTTGCTAGATATATAAATGGTTTGAGATTTGACATTTAAGATGAAGCCAACCTATTATCCATGAAAATTATTGAGGATACATATCATGCTTCCTTGAAGGTAGAAGATAATATTTCTTGAAAGAAAAGCTAGTGAAGTCCAGGAAGGACTCCTATAAGAGGGAAAGGACAATAGAGTGGAACGAGAAGAGTCTAGTCTACAAGAGAAGAAGGAGAAGTATTCACCAATCAATCACCAAGAGGAGGTGAAAAAAAGGGAGAAGATCATTCTCCAAAGGAAGAGGTCAAGGAAGAGGCTATCATCCTAGATGTTTCAAATGTTAGAAACTAGGACATATGTCTCATAAATGTCCCAAGAATGCATTAGTGAGACAATGATGTGCTCATGTTGCAAAATCAAGGGAGGAAAATTATCATACCACCACAATTAAATAGGTTCCTAAAGTAGGTGAGTCCTTGCTGATGAAGAGAGTATTAATTAAGGTAGAGAAGGAAGCCAAAGAGCCAGCTTAAAGGAAATTATATTTAGGACCATGTGCAAGTCTAAAAGTAAGTGCTGCAAAGTCATAATCAATAGTGGTAGTACTAATAACTTAGTCTCCACTAAAATGATAGAGAAATTGAATTTGAAGAAAACAATACACTCTCATCCTCAAAAGGTGTATTGGTTACAAAAATGACATCAAATTTTAGTTAATGAAAAATGTAAAGTGGATTTCCAAATAGGTAGGAATAAGGATGAAGTCGTGTGTGATGTGATGCACATGGATGTTTTGCATGTTTTTTTGGGGAGAATTTGGAAGTATGACTAGAAAACCATCCATGATGGTAGAAGGAACATGTACACTTTTGAAAATGATGGTTTAAAACATACCATATTTCCTTTATTAAATGAATAAGACAAAGATGAAGTAGGTTTAGAATTTTATTGTTCATGAGTGGGAAGGAGCTGTTGTGAGATGCAAAAAAAAGAGGAGGTGCATTTTTCTCTAATTGGGAAGCATCAGGGAATTCTTACAAGACCCAATTTGAATGAATTTTGTGAAGAAATTAGGAGCATGATGGATCAATTTGCTGACATTATTGTTGATGAGCTACCAAATAGTTTTCCTCCTATTAGAAGCATTAGCCATCACATTTATTTGATTCTTAGATCGACTCTTCCAAACAAAGCAACATATTGAATGACTCCACAGGAAAATGAAGAGGTGAAGAGGTAGGTTTATGAGTTCTTAGATAAATACCTTATTAGAGGAATATTGAATCCTTTTGTTGTACCAACAATGCTCAGTCCAAAGAAGGATGGTGGATAGAGAATGAGCACTGACTCAAGAGCCATCAATAAAATTACAATCAGGTATAGATTTCCACTTGCACAAAATCATGATCAGATTTACTGTATAAGTGGTGCAAAGTACTTTTTTAAAATTTAATTAAAAAATGGATATCACCAAATTCGAATTAGGGAAGGAGAGGAATGGAAAACTACTTTAAAATCCAAACATGGATTGTATGAGTGGCTTGTGATTCCATTTAGCATTACTGATGCACCCAATACCCTTATATGACTAATGAGTGAAGTATTGAATGAATTTATAGGGAAATTTATGATTTTTTATCTAGATGACATTCTAGTGTACAACCAAACAAAATAAGAACATCTCAAAAACCTTAAGCTAGTTTTGGATACTCTACAAACAAAGAAATTGTTGATAAATTTAAAGAAATGTAGCTTCATGAAGAGTGACTTGGTGTATTTAGGTTTTGTAATCTTAGAGGAAGGACTAAATATGGATTTAGACAAGGTGAAAGCAATCATAAATTGTTTGATTCCACAAGATGTGGTTGAGGTAAGAATCTTACAAGAGCTTGCAAGCTTCTATAGAAAGTTTATTAAATGTTTCAATGGTCTCTGTGCACCCGTTGTTGAGATCATCAAGGAGAATTATAAATTTTTTAAGTGGACTATGGTTGCAGATCACATTTTCAAATTCCTTAAATAGAGGATTATAGAACAACCAATTTTAGCATTGCCAAATTTTAGAAAATAATTTTAGGATGAAATAAATGTCAACAATGTTTCTATTGGAGCATTTTTTAGGCAAGAGGGATGCCCAATTTCTAACCTCAACAAAAATTTGAATGAAGCCAAGAAAAAGTATTTTTCATATGACAAAGAATTTTATGGATTTGTACAGGATTTGAAAAATGATGGGATTATCTCATGCCCAAAGAACTTATCTTGTTCATTGATAATTATGCTCTACAAATTATAAATATTCAACCAAAACTAAAGCAGAGTCACACTGCCAAGTGGGTGGTTTTTTTCAAAACTTCACTTTTGTAATTAAGCATACTAGTGGATCACCGAACAAAGTAGAAGATTATTTAAGTAGGATTAATTTAATTCTATAATAATTTCAATTCCATGTCACAAAATTTGATGAACTTAGAGAAATGTACGAAAGCTTTTGTAGATCTCAAGGAAGTCCATGTAGCATGTGGGAATCCAATGAGCACAAACACAACTCAATGGTCAGCCTACATGATTTAAGAGGTCTTTCTTTTCAATGATAGTAAAATTTGCATTCCTAGATTTTCTATGGGATAACTTAATATAAGAAAATCATAATGGAGGATTAGATTGACATTTTGGAGTTGATAATATTTTTGTTGTATTAAGATAATTTTATTAATGGCTAGGCATGCAAACTAATGTGAAAATATTTGTGTAAATATGTAGAATATGTCAATTGGAAAAAGTGTGGATTTAGAATGTAAGGTTGTACCAAACACTACCAATTCCAAGCAATACATAGAGTTCTATCACCATGGATTTTATTTTAGGTTTGTCTCGTATACAAAAAGGTAATGGTTCCATTATCATTTTTGTTGACCGATTTTCTAAAGTGGCACATTTCATTGCTTGTATAGGAAATACTTATGTAACTGGTGTGGAAAATTTATTCTTTAAAGAAATTGCTAGGTTACACAGACTACCCAGAAGCATCATATCACACAAGGAAGAAAAATTTATGGGTTACTTTTGGAGAATGTTATGGAAGAAACTAGGCACCAGCTAATACTTTAGTTCATTTTATCATCTGCAAATAGATCAAAAAATAGAGTTTGTGAATAGAAGTAAAAAAAAAATTCATAGAAGTTTGGCGAATGAACATTCTAGGTAGTGGGATGGGGTGCATGCTTAAGCTTAATATGCCTACAATGATTCACCCAACAAGAGTACATGAATGAACTCATTTCAAATTTTATATGGAATGCATTTGAGGGGAGTGTATGAATTAAAGAACCTAGGAAATCAAGAATTTAGAAGTGTAATAGGTGAATATTTTGTAGTGAGTATGGAAGAATTGTAGGAAACAATTAAGTAGTAGATACTGGAGAATAAAAAAAGTATAAGCAAAGAGAAGAATTGAAGAGAAGACAACTATATTTTAAAGTTGGAGATCTAGTAATGGAATATTTGAGGAAGGAAATATTTCCTCCAGTGACATATAACAAATTAAAGCTCAAGAAAATCGGTCAATTTAAGCTTTTGAGGAATTTTTCTTCAAATTATTACAAGATAGAACTTCCAAAAGGTATTGGAATATCACCAATTTTAAATGTAGCATATCTAAATCCCTTTAGGGAATTAGACAATGTTACGACATATGCACCTATAAGTGATCAAAATCGAACCAGCAAGTGAAGAAACAATTTCCCAAAGAAACTAAAAAGGAGATTGAAGCCATATTCAATTAGAAAGTAATTAAGAATACCATAGGTAAAGAGTATCAACAATATTTGGTTGAATGGAAGCAGGAACTAGTAGAATATGTTACATGGATGATAAAATATGACATCATGAAGTACAAAATCAATATTAAGGAGTTGATGAACAATTCTTTTTTTCCTTGGGAGTCTAATGCAGGAGCATTTATAAGTCAAAATCATGTTTGAACTTCTTAGATCAAAACCCCATTTACCAAGGGAGTTGGTTGCCTAATTTATTTCCAATATAAGTTGGTTTCTATAAATTTCTAATAGATATAGTCTAGAATGAATTAATTTATTAGGAGGTTAGTAGAGTATTTTTATTTTCTATATTGAAGGAATAATCTAGATAAACATGGGATTTGTAGAAGTTTAAGGAAAAAATATGAGTTTGTTAGAGAATTTTTAGTAAATTTTTTTCTTAAGTAATCGAGAGAGGTTAGATATAGAGTGATCAAGCAAAAGATTGATTTTTTGGTGTATATGAAGGGAACTTTATGCTATAAATAAATTTTATTTCCCTTTCCATTTTAGAACTAATTTATGGGTTTACATGTCTCTGTTTAATTCCTTTGAGTGGGCTATTTTTTATGCTTATAGTTAGATTGTTTGTCGTCACAAAGCTTAACATTGGTTGTAGGTTTTGTAACCAAGAAATTGTCAGTTTAATTGAGTCACAGGTAGTTGGAGGTTCAATTATTTGCAGGACGAAAGAATCAAATGAACATATAGACTATTATGTTTGGAAAAGATTATACCTGGCCCAAAATACATCAAACACTCCATAAAAACACTAGAATCATAAACCTTTTGGATCCTTGGATTAACAAAAATATTGAATTTTAAAAATTAGATATCCAGTGTGGGACCTAGTTGTGTAGATCCAGATTTGAGTTATTATGAATCTTTGAAAAATTGTCTTTTGCTAAATCTTTTGGGTTATTGGAGCAGGATATATATCTTGGATGGAAGAGATCTAGTTTGCAACAGAAATTTCACTTGTTAAAGTATTTCGAATATTGGATACATCTAGATAAAACTCTATTTTGGGCCCCAACACTATGCGTGGATTGAGGAAATTTATATATTTTACTAAGTTCTTAAAAGTGATTCTTTGAGATTTGGGGCTAGAACTCCAAACACAAAAATTATGGAAAGATATTTGGGATTGAGAAAATAATCTATAGGCCCCTTGATTTTGAATTTTGGGAGAAAATGAACCATATTCTTATATGTGAATTCAAAACCAATGAGAAAAAGAGTGTTTTAGGTGACTGATCGACATCAGAAAGCATGTATGATGATGAAAGAGGAGAAACATTATTCATAGCTAAAAAAGAGATTGAAGTAGAAGTAGACTTTTAAGGAGAACTCAATAAGATCTCTAAGAAATAAGGTAGATCAACTATAACAACAATCGCAAGAATACAAAGATAAAGATCGATTTGTCAATTCTATCATCCTTCTCAAAATTTAACTAGAAGAAAATAAGAAGATAAAGGAGACTTTGTCAAAGTAGTTAACATAAAAAGAAGAATACCGTTAAAAATTGGAAGAAGAAATTATTATTTTGGTAGAAGAATTAAAAAATTCATCATACTATCTCAACATAAACTTGTATTTTCTCAAAGGCTTTGAGTCTTTAGATCACATCATTAGCCTCTAGAGATATCACCTCATAAAAATAGGTCTCAGTTATCAGGAATATTGTGAGACATAAAAAGTTGAAGCTCCCTCAAGGACACCAAATGGAGAATAAGTTAAGAGATAGGTGCATATATTCATTAGATCTAGCATATACACATTTGAATACTTCAATTAAGAGAAGTATCAACTAGTCCCATTCACTTCATCATCTTAGGTGACACTCAGAAAGGAACTAGAAATTAATAAGAAACAACTAGCTCAATCAAGGAAATAAATTAGGATGATGGTGTAAGGGCCACTATGACATTAAATATTCTCAAGGGATCCACAACAAATAATATAATACAACAAAAAGATAAGCAAATATATGAGTCTCTTCCAAGGAACACCATAAGAAGAAATGCTTCATCTAGACAACTCCATCCAGTCAGGTATCAAAATATATTTTGTACATTCATTGTTTTGTTAAAAATATGCAACAGTGGTCAAATTCCACTATAGAAAAGTGACCTAATATAGATAATTATTGCATTGAATTTCTATTTTTGAGAGGACCAAAATCGACCTAAATATCATTCAAATAGGATAAGGGAAAGTGTAATTATGAAGAAAAGCCCACATGTGCATATTTGATAAGGTCGGCCCTAAAGCAAAGTGGACCACCTTGAAAGGCTATGAATGCAAGTTCCCTCTACCTAATTTAGACACAATAATGAGACACTCTTCTATCTTTGTTTTTGGCTCACACAAGTCTGAGGCTCATCTGTGGAGGATCAAGTTCACTCTGAGGTGCAATTGCAGGGTCTGAAGCTCGTATCTCTAATTTAGGGTTTTGGGCCTCAATCGTAGGCACAACATAGGAAGGATTCAACCATAGCTACATGCAAAGAATCTCATTGGTGTAATTTGATCCTTCCAGTTGCACGAGCACCTCTCCATCCATGAGACTAGGGGTTTAGGGTTTTCACAGTCTCTCACCCCAGTCACCTACATGTTAGGCCTAAGGAAGTGAATGGGAAGCTATAATCACTCACATGACACCTCCTCCATGCAACCATGACCTAAAAGATAACATGTTAGTCTTCCAATTTTTTTTCTCATTGACCTCAGAGTTCAACAGTTGACCACATACACTGACAACTCATTACAATCTTTAGAATCAGGGTTTTGAGTATAACCATTATTAGGTTCAATTTATGGACATTGTATTTGTTTTGTTGGATCATTGCATAGATGAAGATATATATCATTGTACGCCCTTTTGTTAAAGTTGGATAGTTTCATAGATGAATATATGGATCATTGTACTCTCTTTTATTGAATCATTTGATGACAATCTAAGAAGAAGAACTTGCAAGGGTTTCACCATAGTTGGTTTTGCCTTGGTCTCCGACCAATCCTGGTGTATCTATGTGTGAATTCTTTTCTTATGTTTTTCCTTTATGTTCCATTGCATTGATGATGATGATATTGTTCTTTCTACATAGTTGCATATGATGGTGAATGATGATGTAAATCTCAATAATGTTATGATGTTATGGGGTGAACTTAATGTGCTAATGAAGAAATGCAATTATCAAAGAAAAGAACAATATATCCCTATGAAAATTAATTAACATGTTTCGCATGCACATTATTTGGATATAAAGCAATGTGTTTCAAAACCTATGGCATGAAATATTATGTCAGATATAGAGAATACTATCAGAATTCCAGGAAAAATATGTGGGAAATTAAATCAGATGTTATAAGAACAGGTCATATTGGCCATTCCCGCCAATATTCAAGTCTAATATAGAATGTTACAAATTTCACAATAAGGGACATACAACCCACAAGTGTAAGGTTAATTTAAGATGCATCAATGAAGAATGTTTCTCCATCAATCCAAGAGAGATCACAAAGGCATGGAGAATGAAACAAGAAGAACCAAGGATAGATATGAACACTTAGATCTAATTCATTGGTCATAACTTATTCAAGAATATTTATGTTGGAATGAAACTTTAAGAAGAAAGTATATACAAGATAGATGCATATTTATAGAAAGAAGGGAGACCTGACATAGGTGTAGAAACCATCAAAAGAGCAGTTAAGAAATCCAGGAATGTTTTATTAGTTCTTGAGATACTCTAATGAATCAAAATTTTGTGTAGGTATAGGAGTATAGATAGGAGTGTAACCACAAGATAGGAAAATTTTAGAGCAGTATAGGGCTAACATACAACCTTTTGAATGGCGGAGTATGACCATAAAAGGAAGATTTCATAGGAGGGGAGGTTACTCATAGGGGGAGAGCTCATTAATAGGGGGAGTAGGTCCACAAGAAGATACATAAATAGTTGGAAAAAAAGTAAGAAGACACTAGACAAGTATACATCTTTAGTGGGTCCCTTTTCCTTTAATGTTAAAGGAGCATGTTGAAATATGTAACTAGGTTTGGTATTCATAAATGTATTTGAGTCACAATGAAATGTGTTTATCCAAAGAGTGAAGAAAATATTATTATTATTATTATTATGACTTATTAAAGCATAGATTTCATGCTTGGTTCATCTTGTTTTAGGTCAAAGTACCTATTAAGGACTTATAGGATTTATTCTATGCCATTAGAGTCATAATCCATTAAAATAGATCCTTCTTGGGATTTTGAATCATGTAAAAAGAATTAATATTGAGTCAAATATACTATTTGTCCCCTCCACACAAAGTCGTCTTCAAAGAGATCAATTCGGCTTGAAGAAGGATAATTTTACCTCACTCGAAGACTATATATACAAGGCAGTTCCAATTCATTTGGAGCAATTCACTCTCTCTCATAAGTTCGATATCTAGAAGGAAGAAGTTGGGAAGTGCATAGTTGAAGAAGAGCTGGAAAGAGGTTGGAAAAGTGTGCAAAATTTTTAAGGAAGGAAGAAGACGCCAAGATCGAAATTTTGGGCTATCTATCTCTCACTCAAGTGGAGTATCTAGGGAGATTGAAGTTTTCCTTTGTCTAGTCAAAGCTTCTACTACTGTTGCTGCTACCATTTGCTCGGTCGAAGATTCTACTGTAGGTTGATGCTACTAGGTCGAAGTTGCTATTGAAGGGTTATCATCTGCAAGAAGGATTTAGGGATGACTTGGCGTGGATTAAGTCTTTGTCTAGGTCAACAAGGGTCTTGGATTAACTCAAGAAACTATTGAAGGAAGAATTATTGACCGGGTTTTCCCTTAGATATGGGTTTTTCCATGGCTGTCTACCTACATTTGTTGTCCTTGTGCTATTTTTTTGGTAATTCCTTGATGAACTAAAAGATAAAAGAAGAACATAAAGACAAAAGAACAACAAGTAATTATCTATATAAGAAAATATTTCTAATTTTCTGATTTTCTAACATGGAATCAGAGCTAAGGTGAAGAAGGAAAAAGGTAGTTTTGAGAATCTATTGAAAGGAGTCTAAAGGATTAAACAAGGGATCATATAAGGAGATCTTATAAGGGAAGAATCTTACTATCTTCAAGTAAAATGTCTAACACAATAAAGAGTGAGAAAAAATTGGAAGGAGCATCAAATTACAAGGCATGGAAGTTTATAATTGACATCATTCTTGAAAATAACAAGGTCTTGGATTTGGTCAAAGGAAAAGTGAAGAAACCTTCCAAAGAATCTAGTGATGCAGATAAAATGAAGTTTAGAGAGTTAGAAATATTGGCTATGAAACTGATAGTAGAAAGAATAAAGGACAATCTCATCCCATACATTTCCAATATAGACCATACTCAAGAAATGTATGTAGCCTTATCAAAATTGTTCACTATCAAGAACATTAGTAGAGTAGAAAGTTTGAAGAATGAATTAAGGACTACAAAAATGACAAAGGATGACATCGTGGCTTCCTTATTTTCAAGGATATCTAGAATTAGAGATGAAATTCAAGCCATAAATGAAATTGTACCAGAAAAGGAGATAGTAATTATTTCATTATTGGGATTACCACCTAATTGGAGTTATTTTGCTTCAGGTCTTAGCAAATGGAAAGAAGCTAATACCTTTGAGAAATTATGGAATTTTTGTAGCCAAGAAGAAAAGAGAATCTCATTAGTATCCAACAATGAATAAGAAAAGGTTTCAAATGCATACTCTGCTTCTCACAAGAAAGGAAACTTCAAGAAGCCAAAAGGGCCAAGAATGAAGGTCGATATGTCCAAAATAAAATGCTACCAATGTCACAAAATGGGTCACTATAGAGGTGGCTATCTTGTCAATTCGAATAACAAGAAAAGAAATAGAGACCAAGGTAGTTTTATTGAAGAAGGATCTCTAAAGAAGAATAAACCTAAAGAACTTGATATAAGGGACTTGCACTGCTAAGTCCTTTGATCTAAGCTTTAGTTGTTTCATTTTTTATTTCTAATACTTATAGGTTTAACATATTTTGGAAAAACATTTTTTATTTTATTTTATAAGGTTATAAGTATCCCTTAAGCTTGGAGGGAGCCCTCACCAACCTCCAAAGATAAGTATCATATTACCCTTTTTATTTATACTTTTCCTTACTTATATAGTTTTGCTTGCATTAAATACTAATCACATTCCTATTCATATTTTCCTTGTTTAGGAAAATATTTCTGAATACTCAAGGATTATGGAAGAATGCTTCATAAGACAAAGCACTGGAATTACAAGGTTTGTTAAGAAAGTAAGGTATGTTTTAAACTATAATTTTTTTTGTCTTCATGATATTCATTCTTGATAAACTTTTACTAACATCATTGTGTATAGCTCTCCTAAATCATAAAGGTTATTGATTGGGCTATTCCTCATTAGATAAATCTCCCCTCCTCATATCTTTGATTACTCTTGTAGAACCGTAGAAGGGTTATTTGTAAAAACCCTAACATAAGGATACATCGATGATAATGTGTGAAAACATAGCCTAATTAGGGTTATTAATGAAGTCTAAAGAAAATGTTTGATTCTTTGATAATGTCATGTTTGGGGTTTTGGTATGGTTATGAAAAACCTAGCCTGTTAGGGTTGAATGATGATGTCTGAAATCCCAAACCTTTGAAGTATTGATAATTTAGGGTTTGCTATGTTTTGCATTGAAACCCTAGATCATTATAGTTTGGTGGGGTTTATAAGCAAGACCCTTATTTTATATAGTGTCCTAGAAATGAAATCCTTAGTATATGTTTGTTTTTTCTAATCAAAACCCTAGTCTGATCAAGTTTGTAATAGGTCTAACTTTAATATATTGATATTTGTGTCATTCGGTTTGACTAACACATGTTATAATATTCTTGTGCATGATGATTAAATCCTAGATGTATGTATTGACCTAATTGTTGATGGTCATGAGTCCTAGGGTTTGGAACTAAGCCCTAGTTTAAGTTATGTTCTCTAAGATGATTGTATTTGTGAATTCTATGGTTTTGTAACTAAACCTTAGTATAATTCCAACTCTCTAATATGTGATAACTAATGTGATAACCTGAGATTTATCAAAAATTTGTTGAAATCTGAAATTGAGTTGTGATTGGTTTTTGATTGTTGGAGCTTAATGGCTCATGTATGAAATCTAGGATCTTGTACTAAATCCTAGTGGAAGTCTAACATATGAGTTCTAAAGTTGTTAGATGCATTGTAGAACTATATTTTTTTGAATTTCTTGTAGGGTTTGCAATATTTTGTAGTAGGGTATGTCATACCTTTGGAAGAAATACTGAGGCCTTAGATATAATGAAGGTTGTTATCTTGTTTGAGGTGCTCAAAATCTTCATAATGAAATCTAGGGTTTATGACAAAACCATGGTATGTAGTTGAAGTATAAAAGTATGTGATTCTTGTTGTTTGTAAACCTAACTAAGTTTAGGTATTTTATCTCTAATGTCAAATGCTTCCATTGTTATATGATTGTGATATGGTTAACTTCATGCCTCTATAGAGTTGGTTGTACTTACTATTTAAGTTATGTAGGTACATAATCTTCAAAATGGTGAAGATGTTCGTAAGTAAAGTTGATATGATAACCATGATGAAGAAAAGTGATATGAATGATGATGGACATGATAGATATGATAAGAAGGATGGAAGCCATGAAAGATTCTTTGATTCCATAGAAAATAAATTTTAGCTCCCTAAGTTAATAGGGAGCTTGGATGAAAGAAATATCCCTAGTTGAAAGGGAGGGCATATCATAGTCATGATGGACACCTTGAAAGAAAAAATTGGAGAATGCATTTTGAGGAGTTGTTGAGATAAGAAAAGAAGGTTTTTTTTGTTACCACATGTAAAGTAGGAAAGGAAGATGCATGATTAAAGAATCTTCCGTCAAGATTCGTTTAGAAGTCCTACTATGATAAATTCAGAAGCAACATCAGTTTTCTGAAGGACCTCAGAGGTTTGTTTTTACTTATGTACATTTGAAAGTATATTACTGATTGGGGTTGTCTTTGTTCAGGTAAATCTCTCATATGTTTGATAAGATGTTCATTACATGAGAGAGATTTGTTACTGATCTATTTGATTGGGAAGGATTTGTTATCGATTGAATTAATCAGGAGTGTTGATGCTTTTTGTGTAAGACACATTGCCTCAGGGGACATCTAGTCGATAGTATGTGTTGATGTCTAGTTCCCAAAGTATGGAGGGTGGCGTTGGCCATGGATCTCTGACCTTGGATATGCACCTAGATCCCTAGATTGATGGTTAGTAAGTAAGTTTGTTGGTACCTAGAGAGGTTGAAAGCTTTAGTCCATCTTAGTCCCACCTAGATAGATTTCCTTGGTTAGGAATCTAGTCCATGGCATTGTGAGCACCTAAATTGTTGAAGGATCTTGGATAGATTTCCCTGGTAAGGAATCTAGTCCATGACATTGTGGTCCCTAAACTCTTCATAGTTCATATGGTTCAAGATCTTCCTTGTACTTGTATATGTTATTATGAATACCTCCCTAGTTAAGAGGGTGTGTTGAAATATGTAACTAGGCTCAGTCTTCATAAATGTATTTGAGTCACAATGAAATGTATTTGTCAAAAGAGTGAAGAAAATATTATTATTATTATTATGACTTATTAAAGCATGTGTTTCATGCTTGGGTAATCTTGTTTTAGGTCAAAGTCCCCATTGAGGACTTCTATGATTTATTCTAAGTCATTAGAGTCGTTGTCTATTAAAAGAGACCCTTCTTGGGCTTTTGAATCATTTAAAAATAATTAATATTGAATAAAACATACTATTTGTCCCCTCGACACCAAGTCAACCTCAAAGAGATCAAGTCGGATTCATGAAGGAAAAATTGACCTCACTCAAAGGCTATATATACGAGGCAGTTCAATTTCATTTGAAGCAATTCACTCTCTCTCATAAGTTCGATATCTAGAAGGAAGAAGCTCGGAAGTGTGAAGTTGAAGAAGAGCTAGAAAGAGGCTGGAAAAGTGTGCAAAATTTTGAAGGAAGGAAAAAGACATCAAGATCAAAATTTTGGGCCATATATCTCTCACTCAAGTGGAGTATATAGGGAGATCAAAGTTTTTCTTTGTCTAGGCAAAGTTGTTGTTGCTACCAGTCGTTGGGTCGAGGCTGCTACTGCAAGTTGATGCTGCTAGGTCAAAGTTGCTATTGAAGGGTTATCATCTGCAAGAAGGATTGAGGGTTGACTTGGTGTGGATGAAGTCTTTGTCTAGATCAAGAGTCTTGGATTATCTCAAGAACTTGTTGAAGAAAGAATTGTTGACAAGGTTTTCCCCTAGATAAGAGTTTTTCCTTGAATGTTTGCATACATCTGTTGTCCTTGTGTTATTGTTTTGGTAATTGTTTGATGAAATAAAAGATAAAAGAAGAACATAAAGATAAAAGAATCAAAATAAATTATCTATATAAGAAAATATTTTTGCCTTTCTGATTTTTTAATAGTGGAGAGAAAGAAGAAATTGACTAATGCATATTCTGAAGCAACAACTTGAGAGGGAGAGTTCAACTTGACAAGGAGATTTTCCATCAATGAACATCAATATTTAGTGGTGTTTCCATCAATGAAAAATGGGGAGATTGTTGTGCATAGTTTTTTCATTGATTCCAAAATATATATGACAAAGGGAGGACATTGTTGGACATAGTGTCCTCATTTCTATGGTGTTGAAAGAAGTATGATGTCATTAATATATGATTCCTTGAAAGATCACACATTAGTGATGTCGAAGTTGAATTGAATATTATTGAATTTTTGTTGAATTTATAACAATAAAATAAGTATGCAAATAGTCTAGTTGGATAGTCCTTGTTGAGAAATTTCCAATGGTATACTACATTTGGTCAAACTCCTCTATATTAAGAAGATATGATAGTTTGGACACGACACTCTAGAAATCATATCTTGAAGTTTACTAAACATTTTACATAATTATTCTGATCAAACAAACTCATTAATGATTTGGTTGGATAATGATCTTTGAGACCTTTCCATTGATATATGACACTTGGTCAAATTCCCACTAGATAAGGATAAATCTAATTTAAAGTTAAGCATGTTTATAATAAAATAAAAGTAGTCAAACCCCAAAGTTGTTAACTAGTCTGCATCTATGATGGTGGATCAGGCGACCAATTCCTAACCTAGGCTATCAATGGTGGTGGATGAGCATATTGCATGAATGTTAAGTGAAGGGTAGTTTGAATTGTGTCATGGTTCCACTCAGGAACTAAGGGTCTGAATCCATTCCACATGAGTAAATAAATTTGTGCTGGCATGGTTTATATAAGACTAATGATGTATCTAATACCCATGTGATGTGGTAGTTTATATGGACTAGTGTAACCTTGTGATGTATCCAAGACCTATTTCATGTGGCAAGTTGTTGTAGAGGCTATGACAAAACCCTAAAATTTATCCTACCACTCAAAATTTTGGTCATCTTCTACTTTTCAAGGCTCCAATGGTTATGTGGATGTCTTATATTGATTAGATCTTTCAATGACCTAGCCGCCATCAAATCCTATGGTTTCTCATGCTTTCATAATGCATATTGTATATATCAACCATTAATTTATCTTGCTTGATCTTCTTTATGAATGCATTAGGGTTTAGGAGATTACTATTTTAGTGATTCAATTTCAAAGCTTTTTCTCTCTATGACATGCATTGCAATTCACAAATCATGAGTTTATAAATTTGGGTGAATGCATGAAGATGGGTTACACTTTTTGGCAAGTACATGTGTTGTGAGGGAGAAAAAAACAGGGTGATTGAGCTATATTTATCCCTCAATTGAGTTGTTTGAGAGCTTAAAAATAAACCCTTTATCAAGCTCCTACATAATCCACAGTTACATAGGAGCTCGATCTAGATCTATTTCTTAACCATGTCAAGAGTTCAATTGAGGGTTTGTTAAACCCTCAATCAAGCTATTTCAAATTTTTTAAGTGCTGGATAGAGTTGTTGAGGACCTAGAAAATGGATTTTTAGCTCCCCTTCAATAGATTTCTGTGAAACATGTTATTATACCCTAGGTGAATTCAAGAATAATTTGTATTTATGTGGTGGAGTTGATCATGTTGGATTCATGAAGGAATCCTCTATCCAATAGCATAAGAGTTTGACATTTTCGAGTTCATATGATATTTTTCATCTAATTTCTTTTAACATAATGTTTGAAATATTTTTGGACAACTTCAAAGGGGATGAATAAATACAAATATATTTGTTTACGAGTAGTATTCAAAAGACTACTCTTGGTTTTTCAAATAATTTAAACATTCAAAAAATATATTACACAAACACATGTGTCTACAAAATGCACTTGAAATATTAATAATAAAAAATATAATTTTGCATAAACAAAATGTTAATATGAAAAACTTAGCTCTATCTATGTAGATCATGCTTATATATATATATATATATATATATATATATATATATATATATATATATATATATATTGGGAACACACATATAGATCTTAAGATGGACTAAAATTTGTGAGGACAAGCATTTCATTTAATGAAAAATTGACATATAAATTAAAAAATATATATATCATTAGTACAACAACATAATTCTTAGCAAATTGTATTTTCATTCCCAATCAAAATTCCCAATGATTATATGAATTCCGAGGGCTTCAATTCCATAAAAGAGATTTTTTTTTTTAAATTTCATAGTCATATTTGGCCCAAAAGTGTAACCCATCTTCATTCATTCACCCAAATTGCATGAGTGAGCATGATATGGTTTCTTTCTTTTGGTTCTCATCCTATTAAATGCATAAGGGTTTGTGAATTTCCTGCTTTCTGATGCACTTTTAAAGCCTTATGTTTCCATAATATGCATTGCAAATGATAGGAAGACATCTTACATTGTTGGCTATTATTTATTATGGTTTTCATTCTCTCGTTTGTATCTTCAAACCTAAGCCTTCATGAGAATTTCATGTGTTTGAAGATTGAATTGGTTTTCAAACTCAAGTATCTTTTGACAAATCAATGCAACTTCTAGCACTTTATTTTTGACAATTGCATATCATTTTGTTTAAAGGAATGTGATGATGATGCCAGACTTCAATTTCCATAAGTATGTTTGATTATGAATGGAGAAGAAGGTTTAGATATAAGTATTGTCATATTCAAGAGTACATCTTCAATTTTCACATTATGCTTTGAATTTGTTTTCAAGAAAATATATGAGAGACATCACAACCATGTTATGCTTACAATCTCAATCATTTATTAGGTGTTCAAAGATTTAACATTTAAAATTATAAAATCTTATCTTATGTAGCACAATCTTACTAATGTTTGTTATGTTTGTGCATGTAGGGTAACCTTCTAGAGTTCTATATATGAAATAAGCTTTTCCCTTTCACATACATCTAGTGTTTATTTAGGTGAATCTTGAACATAGACAAGTTAGGATTTCAAATCCACATTAAACCCTAATAAGCATAGGAACCCTGCAAACCTTAATTTCATGAGGACATAGTAAAAGAGCCTAGCATGAAGATAAATGTTCATTACCTTTCAAGGTAGTATGGAGGTTATTCAAATGGCAATAATAAAATCATTTAACACATACAACTAGTCAATTTCAAGTTTGGAGGGTATTCTTCTGCTTGAACTTCCAATGCTTATATTATTGCATTTATATCTCTTTAATTAATAAAATCTTTCATTATTCTTGTAAATTATTTGCCACAATGTATCTCATCTACTTTCATGCTAAATTAATAGAATTAATTTCTCATTTTAATTCTCTGTGCACAGATACACATTAAATGTGGCAAGAATCATATATTTAACAATATTGCACTGGAGATTAATGCAATTGCTGCAGATAAGGTATAATAAAGAGTGTATACAATGCATTTTGCAGATATATTTAAAAAATGCATAGCATAATGCAAGCAATTACATATTAAAATGTTGATGCATTGAATAAAAATATTACAATGCAGTGAAATAATTAAAAAAACAGCACATTGAAAAAATAAAATAAAGCAGCACATTTAAAATAAATAAATTAATTAAAACAGCACATTGAGATAAAAATTAACACGCTCCATTGAAAGATAATAAAACAATGCAATTACATTGAACAATGCAGTGAAGGAAAAGGCTGTGCAAAAGAGATATTGGAAATGTTACATACAGACAATACGTTAAGATGGATCCACAAACAACAGATTCAAATATTGATACAATTGTTGCATTCAAAGGTTATGTAAGGGAAGCGTTGGAAACCATTTGAAAAGGGTATGTAAGGGAAGCGTTGGAAACCATTTGAAAGGCAAATTTGAGGCATAGAAAACAAAAATAAAGCAAAGCAATACGTTGGGGCATTAAACTGCTTACAATGGTACATTAAACTGTACTGGAATAATGTGAAAACAATGCAAAGGTAGCATTAGAAGCCATCAAAGGTAGCATTAATAACCATTCAAAAGGAGTATTGAGGAACATTTAAATAACCATTCAAACAATGCGTTAAAGAGACCATATGCAATAATATGCATGGAAGGATACACTACAATGCGTAGGGTACGAGAATGCAATGCATTGAAGGAATATTGTTAAGGTTCAAGAGACAGACAACTCCTAGAATAAAGTGATATTATAACACTTTCAAATTATATATCCTAGGATGCGGATGAGAACTATAAATCAATAGCAATAATGTCAAGTTCAAAAGACCGCCACAACGTTCTATTAAAATGCATACGATGAAAGAATAATTCAATTGAATCAAGTAATAATAACAAAATTATACTATATAAGATAAGAAAGAATAATTCAATGCAATCATGAAATAATAACAAAATTATAAGATAATACTGCATAAAGGATATGATGAGGTGAAGTTTTAACATTGAAAGCATGCATAAAACCTATATCAAAGCATTAAAATGGAAAATATCAAAATGTAAGCAAACGGAGAAATATTACAATGCTTTGCTAAAGGAAGGAAAAACAACCAATTAAAAAAAAATGTTGAAGTAATATATTGGCATTACACTTAAAAAAGGGAGAATAATATAATGCAATGAGAATATTAAATGATGTTATAAAAAATAATGTGAAATCAGTGAACCAACACATTATGAAAGGATGATGATTGTGCATGTTTTAGGAGATGATGATTTGAATACCTAGGTATGGTTTCTGTTGCACACCATATCTGATCTCAGCATTTTTCAAGAGTATTTTCCAAGAAAGACACTATATTTGATCTCAACTCTTTTCAAGTGTATTTTCCAAGAATTTCTTCTTTCTTTAACCCCTCCATAAACCATTGTTCAAGAAAAGATCTGTAACAACAAATGAAACCATACTAACAAGTGCTCCATCTTAGAATCCAAAAATTAAAACTTAAAACACTTGGCCGTAGAACACTTGTAAGTTTAAGTTTCATTGAAGAGAATATTTACATGGAAATGGAAGCTAGAAGGAATGAAATATTGTCCAAAAAGTACATTTGGAACAATATTGCTATTATTTTTATTAAATCGTTGAAAGTTGTGAAGCATCAACAAACCAATTGTTGGACTTTGTGAAGCATCAACAAACCAAGAAGTTGATTAACATATGCCAGTGTATAAGAGAAACAACGCAACCATTTTGTTACACGGATGCAAACTCCTCCTAATCTCTCAATATTGATTTGAGCCCTCTCATGAAAATACTTGCTATGCATTCTTTTAATTTTTATGATGAAGTGTTCTAATGATTGGTTGTATGCTTGCCTAATTAGAGCCATGTGAAGTCACGTAGAAGACTATTACATTACACATGCTATGAATTTTATTTCAGTTGCTTTATTGTACATATTATTGTTTTATAATAAACAAACAAACGGATACATTAAACTTGAAAATTTATTACCCTAAAAACCATAGTCATAGGAATATGTGAAAATGATATGGAGGTTTTAGGAATCTAACACTATTTTAAAAGGTTGTGAAGAGTTGTGAGACACTTAAAGGAAATTTTATCTTAGCTTGGTATTAATTTTTTTTCACAGTTTATTATGTTGAAGCATTTTAGATTTTATTAAGTTGGAACATTTTATGCAGCACCCTAATTATTGGCTTCTTGCTTGCAGGAATAAAGATGGTTGGAAGCCTACTACCTTACATGAATTAGCTCACTGTAGCATTAAATTTATTATGTCTTGTTTTAATATTGATGTTATTGTTTTCTATTTATAAAAGAGAAAAATGAGCCCAAGATGATCTATATATGAAAGTGTCATGAACCCTAAAGACTTTAGTCATAGGAATGTGTAAAGTGGTAATGCAAAAGTTTTAGAAATCAAACATTCCTCTAAAAATTGTAAAAGATAACCAGGTAGTGATTGGAGACTATGCCCTAGCTTGTTGCAACTATCACCGTCTCCTTTCCTATTTTCTTTTATGATTTTATTGATTAAGGTTTACTCATTTATTTAGATACATTATGGAGCATTTAGATGCAAACTCATGGAATATTAAAAAGAAGTTGGTTTTAAATGGAGAAATTAATAAGCTCTTTTGATGATTATATAGGAGTATTGCAATGACCTCACCTAATTTAGATGTCTAAATCAAACACATGAATAACATAAATCCACAACAATAGGAACTTGGTACCATTTAGAATTTGGAACTATTGAGAAGGATGTAGGTCATAATCAATTTCACACTCATGTCTCAAATCCTATTTCATTTATTTTATTATATTGTAATTTCCATGTCAATAATAAATAGTAGGAGTGCCTAACAGTCACTTGGAATGTAAAGAGTTATGTATTTCGAATGGGTAATGGGAGGATCTCAAGAGTCATGGGAAATTTGAAAGGGTACACACCCATTTGCATAAATGACCCTCATGTCTCATTCTTAGAGGGATTTTGGTACTTGAATGCTTTAGCATACCTGTAGCATTCTAGGCTTTTAGCACATCTGCTCTTGGTAGTTGATAGGATAAGTGATTGTGAGGCTAGGGTTTTTTCTTTGAAGATGATATGAAATTCTCTTGTCCCACAATTGGGTTTTGAAAGACTTGTAGTACATGTGCTTGGATTTACCAGTAGTATTAATGAGAAGCTCTCAGCTTATTGCATTTATTTTCATGCATGTTAATGACACTTGTAATGCCTATTCATATTTTTTCTTATGAATGTGTGTTTACATATTGGTTACATATTAATGAACTAATTTGTTGCATGCAACTGATATGTTTTCTTTCAGTCTCTTCTTTTCATTCCATGAAATGCTAGTAATTAAATTTTGAACTAATTTGCAATTGGTTTCTAACACTTCCATGTTTATAAATGTCTTAGTTAGTCTCATTTATTTGATTCTTTCTTAAGGTCTACTCTTCCTCATTAGTTTTCTACTACTTTCTTGTATTATATTTTGCAACTTGTTAATAGAGGGTTGAATTCATGCATTTTAAACTTGGTCTCACATTCATTTCTCTGCATTTGGAAGCCAAGAGAAACACCTAAACAAATGGTGGTAGTTGGACAATGTGAGGTCTAATTGGAACTTCACATCCCCTACTATGACCCTATCAAAACTAGTTTTAAGTCTTCTATCTTGAAATGGATCCTTCCCATATCTTTATTCCATGTTGTTTTTATGAAAAGGTAAATATTTCAATACCTATGAAGTTATTCAATCTCTTGCCAAATAATAAGTTCGATGGTGAAGGGGAAATCTTTGCATCTGAGTATAAATTATGATTTCTTGATATTTTTGTTCAACCAAGATTTTGATCATGACAACTTCCTATGAAGATTTTTCTTTCTCACCTTTCAAGGTCAAGTCAATTCATGGTGTAAAACATTGCCATATGATTCAATTCATTGTTTTAAACAATTCAATCATTAGATTGCATCTTCTTTTCAAGAGTTTACTTTTGAATATCTATTTAAAGAAGTTGATGAACTTAGAATTAGAATGGATGAATTAGTGAATGATTTTTCCAATAGATTTCTCAACATCTCCTATAAAATTCTTGAGAAAGATAAGGATTGGTATCATTTGATAAGAGAGTATAATACTTAGTCTTTCTGAGAGGGAATCCAAATATAAATTGAATATTTACAATTAGAAATATGAGGATTCAAGTGTTTTGTTCCCTAATTTCATTATGCCTACTTTTGTTTTGGGTGCAAGTCAAAGAAAACCTTGGGTTTTGGAAGTGGAAATGGTTCCCCATGATTTCCTTTTTCTTCCTTCATCTCCCTCATCAATTGAACTTGAATTTTGTACTAACATCCAAATCTATATTGATAATTAATCGGGTAATAGAAAACTTTACATGAAAAGGGGCAAATTTGTCTTAGTTTAGAATTTCAAATAAACTCTGTTGAGGTGGAGCAAATTCAAATTGAAAATAATATTTGTAGATCATCCTTTCATCCTCATATTGATGAAATTTATGTTGATTTAGTTAATCCTCCATCTTCCCATGATGTACTCTTACCTTTACCTCCTTGCCATGACTAAGGCATTGTTTTGGGTGACAGTGGATATTCAAATGATTCCTTATAGCATAACATGCATGTTGATCCCTTGATTCCTAAGGCTAATACTCATGTGAAGGATGTGAGTTTTGAATCAAAATTAGTTGGAATTGATGTATCTTCACGTAACTCTTTTCATATTCCTTCATTCTTAACACAATATACATTGTACCCTAATTGATTTATTTGATGAATCTTCTACATCAGTGATGTCTTCAAATACTTTAGATATTTATTTTTCTAGCCTTGATTTCAATGAGGTACATGATGGTTTGGTTTCAAAATTTGAAGATGAAAAGAACGAATTTAATTTTTATGATCTATTTGATCTACAATCTTTAAAAAGTGAAGAGGAAGATTATATATCTCTAAAATCTGAAGAAATTACTTTGATTAATTCATCCCCATTCTTAATCCATGAAGAGTCTCATGTATTAGATTTCAAAACTCATCAAATTGGCAGCTTTTACAAATGTCATCCTATTGATAATGTCTTCACTGATACCTCTCATGATAGTTTTTCACATTCAATTGTTGATTCTTCTAGATCAAGATCCCTAAACAAGATCAGATGTGAATTTCTTGATGAGATTCCTCTCCTAGTATTCTTTCACCAAATGAGTGCTCATTTTTGAAGGTTTTTCAAGCTTCTCATATTCCTCATTTTAAATATTAGATACAATCACTAATTGGTTGGAGGATTTTTATCTAGCAAGCTCTGTTGCTAATAAAAAGTTTCAATTTTATCTTGATCTTTCCATGAATGAATATGTGGATGAATGCATATGTGTGAGAGGTTTTTAGGGTGTTCATTACCTTGAGGATAGATTTGTGGCATCACTAAAACAGTCTTTTCTGGTTAACTCTTTTGCATGCAAGCTTGACCTTCTTGATCAAGTGCAAGATATTTAGGTAAATCTCTTTGTTTTTACACATTATTTCATGCCAATACTAATATTTGTGTTTGCAGGTCATGAGAAACTCTTGTGGTCTCATTTGAAGTTCGATTTCACATAATTCCAACCTTCTTTTCAATTAGATTATGACTTAGCTTTAGGATAGCTTGTTTTGTTATTAATACAGTTTTGCATAGTTATACATAGATGCATTTGTTTTACATTTACTTAGTTCCATTACATGATTCTTTTAATTTACTTTGCATTTAGATGTTGGCACCTTGCATCACATAACTTCACTTGCATTTAGTTGTGATTCAATGTTTTGTGCTTTCTTTTTGCATCTAATTAGTGGTCTCATTTTTTTTACTCACACAAATGTTTCATTTTGCATTATGCATTTATTTAGGCATGCACATGCATTCATTTTTCATTTTATTGCATCATTACATTGTATGGCATCCCTTGTTCTCATTTAGTTATATTCCTTGCATATCTTTTGCATTTCATATAGCTCTTGATTGTTTCATTGCATTATCTATTTAGCTTTACTTTTATTTCATGGCATTCGATTGCTAGTTTTTCTTGCATTATACCTTATTTTTCATTTAACATTCTTATAGCCTTTCATTCCATTTATCCTTGTCTCATTTACGTTTTTGAGATCAACTCATCCTACATTCATTTCCTTGCATTATGCATTTGCTTCTCATTTGAACCTTGTACTTTGCATGTTCTTTGCAAGAATGTACATAAATGATGGGTGGAAAGCTTCTTTTGTCTATTCACTTGCCTTATCCATAGTGTTGAAATCTCAACCAATGCTTGTGCATGGTTGGTGTGGTCACTCCAAGAGCAAGCCTCTTATTGACTTAGTATTGAAGCCTTGTCCCTATTATCTATACATGAGTCTAATTTATTAATAAGGAAAATATGACTTGATACTTGTGGGGAGCTCTAATCAGTTTGTAAGGCCTATATCCATAACCTTTTCTAGTTTTGTATTAGTATTCTTAGTGTGTTTTCATTGTCCACCTATAAGTTGGAGATGTTAATGTAGAAATTTGACATGAGGGAAAAACTAACCTAGAATATATTTTAGTTTTTGTCAAACAAGAAACAACCTCTCTTGAATGTAAAATACTATTGGGATCCCTCTTCTGGGCAATGAGCACCTTAATAAATTATGCCAAATTTCATTTAAAATAAAACTAATTACATAAAGGGTAAAGGAAGAGAAAGACTTCCTACAGAAAGAGGTGATGCAAGCAACTTTTCTCAACTTTTCTAGGGTACTAAACAAGCCTTTTGGTAGTGAAGTAATTCTTGTGATTTATTGAGTGACCCCATTTCCTGCTAGTAGTGGACCAATGCCAAAAAATCAATTTAAAATTATGAATATAATAAGATCTCTATCATGTTCTATATATCATTATTGAAAATTGACATGTGTTAGATCTTGATGTAGTATTTAAAGGCGAGTAGGACTTGTGGAGGCAAATGAATGGCATCTTTATAAATGGTAAAGTATCTCAAGTGTTACCCATGGTATTTAGTTCAATACTTGCATTTATTAATAAAACTCAATCTATTGAAGGGACTAAGGCAGAGATATTAGATTCTACTAGTGGTTCACCATGTGTTGTAGAAGCTACAATAACCACCTAAAATTTAGGGAGCCACTCAATTTTTTGGTCTTCATTTGCTTTTTAAGGCTCTAATGGTTAGATCTATGTCTTATATTGATCATATCATTTAATGACCTAGCTTCCATCAAACCCTATGGTTTCTCATGCTTCCATAATGCATATTGCATATATCCACCATTTTTTCTTGCTTTATCTTCTTTATGAATGCATTAGGGTTTGGGAGAATTCTATTTTAGTGATGCACTTTTAAAGTTTTGTGTCTCCTTTACATGATTGCAATTGACAAATCATTTCTATTACATGAGTGAGAATGAAAACCTTTATTTATTTTGGTATTCATCTTATTTAATGAATTAGGGTTTTTGAATCTATTTCTTTCATGATACAATTTTAAAGCCTTACCTCTCCATAATATGCACTGCAAATGATTGATGACTATTATATATTTAGGATTTCATTTTTTGGTTTGCATCTTCAAACCTCAACCTTCATGAGCATTTCATGGCATTTTTAAGTCATGCTAGTTGCATCATGATTATTGGAGATTGCATTTTAGATTGATGCCTTTGGTCATTAAGTTGGTTCATGTGTTTTCATATTGAATTGGTTTTAAACTCAAGTAGCTTGTGACAAACCAATGCAACTTATAGCACTTTATTTTTACTATTGCATATCATTTTGTTTGAAGGAATGTGATGATGATGCAATAATTAAATTTCCATATGTATGTTTGATTATGAATGGATAAGAGGATTTATATATATGTATTGTCATATTCAAGAGTAAGTCTTCAATTTTAATATTATGCATTGAATTGGTTTTAAAGAAAAGATATGAGAGGAATCACAACCATCTTTTGATTACAATATCAATCATTTATTAGCCATACAAAGCTTTAGCATTTAGAATTATAAAATCTTATCTTATTTAGCACAATCTTTCTATGCTTATTTTGTTTGGGCATACAGGGTAACCTTTTAGAGTTCTATATGTGCAATATGTTTTTCCCTTTCAAATCCATTTAGTGCCTATTTATGTGAATCTTGGACATACACAAGCTAGGATTTCAAAGTGACATTAAACCCTAATAAGCAAGGGAACTTTGCAAATCCTAATTTCATGAGGACATAGTAAAAGAGCCTAGCATGAAAATGGAATGAGGGGCACATGAAGATAATTTTTCATTACCTTTCAAGGTTGTATGGAGGTTATTCAAATGCTGCAATAATAAATATATTCAACCCATGGAAATAGTTCATTTCAAGTTTGGAGAGTATTCTTTTGCTTGAGCTTCCAATGCTTATATTATTGCATTTATACTTCTTTAGTTAATAAATTGTTTCATTGTTCTTATAAATTATTTTCCACAATATATCTCATATGCTTTTCATACTAAATTAATAAAATTGATTTCTCATTTTAATTCTCTTTGTAAAGATACACATTAAATGTTGCAAGCATCATATATTCAACATTGTTACATTGGAGATTAATGCAATTGTTGTAAATAAAGTATAATAGTAAGTATATACAATACATTGAAAAAAATAAGATAAAAATTACACATATATTAAAAAAAGCATGGCTAAAAATAATGCAAACAATTACATATTAAAATATTAATACATTGAATAGAGATATTGCAATGCATTGAAATAACAATAATAATAAATACATTGAAATAATAAAATAAAATAACACAATAAAATAATTAAAGCGACCATTTTAACATTAATTAATTAAATAATGTAGCACATTGAGATGATAATTAATACGCTCCATTGAATAATAATAAAACAATGCAATTGCATTGAAGAAAGCGTCGAAGGCAAAGGATATGCAAAAGAGATATTGTAAATGTTGTAAGGACAATGTGATGAGATCACAATTACATTAAACAGTGTGTTGAAGGAAAAAGTTGTGCAAAAGAGATATGGTAATGTTACAACAGTGTGTTGAAAGAAAATGTTGTGCAAACTAGATGGATACACAAACAAAGCATTGAAATAATGATGCAATTGCTGCATTCAAAGGACAGTGTGTTGAAGGAAAAGGTTGTGCAAAAGAGATATGGTAATGTTACAACAGTATGTTGAAGGAAAATGTTGTGCAAAAGAGATGGATACACAAATAAAGCATTAAAATAATGATGTAATTGCTGCATTCAAAGGACAGTGTGTTGAAGGAAAAGGTTGTGCAAAAGAGATATGGTAATGTTACAACAGTGTGTTGAAGGAAAATGTTGTGCAAAAGAGATGGATACACAAATAAAGTATTGAAATAATGATGCAATTGTTACATTCAAAAGATACATAAAGGCAACGTTTGAGTAATAAAAAATAAAGCAGCATTGAGGAGGATCAAATCTCAATGATCAAATGCAATGAGGTAAAAAGAATATACAAGCAATACATTGAAGCATTAAACTGATATATTAAAATGATAATGTGAAACTGATATATTAAAATGATAATGTGAAAGCAATGGGAAGGCAGTTTTAGATGCCATCAAAGGCAACATTAACAAGGTCAACTGGAATTGCGGTTGTCCCTGCCTACATGTAGACCAATCTTAAGTTATGGAACGTAACAATGATAATAACCTTTAAACAATGATACAATGACATAATGGATACATGGATGAATAATAACTTAAAATCATGATCTAGCTGATTGAAACATGCAAAAGAAGCCAGCGTTTCCATCACAAAAAATAAAATATCAGAAAATTTATTATTGCAATTGTTCAAGTTATATTCAAATCATGAACACTGCTAAAATCCTCAAGGTCAAACATGAACAAAAGATGGGTGATATTAATGTTATCAATGATCGAAAAATGCCACGATGCAAATATATCATACAATCTTGTGGCCCAAAAAATATCAGTAATGATTATGAGATAACAAAGGATATCAACAAAATAACATATCAGTAGAGTCAAGTGATTAGAGGTGTAATATTTTTTATGTGAAATATTAAACTTTAAATGCTTTGTTTATTTTTATTACTTTGACTATCATATATATTTTTGACTATCATATATATTTTGTGTGGTTGAGTTTTACATTTTCTTTAAACTGTCTTATATGTTTTACTGTGTTATATGTTATAGATTTGTTGAAGTTTGCTTTCCGTTTTGTTTTTATATTTTAGAAGATGGGTGCTTCCTTTTAGTGAGATAGTTTGTAGACTGGGTAGTGAAATAATTTGTAGCAAAACTGTTCTAGTAAAACTTAGGACCTCATATAGGGTGAATTTAAGCAACTTCCATATTTCATTATTGGTTATAATTCTAGTAAATATATTTTCTTGTTTCAACTATTTAATATTTTTGGTTATTGGTTATACTTCTAGTAAATATATCTTTTAATGCTTCAACTATTTAATATAAAATGTTTAAAAGAATTAGAAAACTCTCTTTACAGTTTTTGAATTTTTTTTTATATTAATTTAAAAATGTGAAAAACTCAAATACATTATTACAATTATATATATCTGTAAAAATTCATATATATATTAAAAAAAACCAGGAAAAAAACTATTCTATTATGACTCAACTTTAGCATAAATAGATTATTACAAACCTGATGGCCCAGCCCTCTGGCCCAGCACTCGGTGACGTGGACACAGTCACGTGACTCACTTCAGTCCCACGGTGGTCACTTGTGCGCGGACAAATATCTTGTGGACTTTACCTGGCCCCCAATCCGAGGCTCATTAAAACATATATCTGCTGGTTCTTGGGTGTAGTCACCGGCTCGTCCAGTCAGGATGACTTCCCGCCTATGTCAAACCCTAAAGGGTTACCCTTAGTTCATTTTCACTCTGTCATTCTGCTGTTGCGCTCTCCGCGTTGCTGTGGCGATGTCACTATGCGATAGCCCAACGAACCCTTTGCTCCGTCACTGGTTACAGTTCTGTTTGAAATGCGAATCCTTCACCTTCGCTGCTATCTTCAATGGCTTTGTTCGGAAGTCTGTGGTAAGTGGTTTATATTTTCATGGATTCTGTGTAGAAGTCTTTTTGGTTTTCAACTTCTGAGCTTTAGTTCTGTACAGGTGTTTGCGACCACGAAACTGCCGCTCTTCCGAACTCTATCTGCCCTCGAGGTAAGCTCTCGTGCTATGTTTTACCCTTCTCTGTCACCTATTGTCGACACTTACAGGTTTTTGTGCATTCTCAGCTTGTGGCACTGGGTTCTGTCTCAGCAATCTCCGTCGACCCGTGGGTAAGTTCGTAGTTCCTTTCCACTCGCACCTTGCTGCCCTTTCGTTCTCTTAGATTGATATTTGTTCTGGTTGGTAAACGGACTAACTCAAATTGTTTTTCTGTGCAGGTTGACTAGGAGACCTGCTCACGAGGGTTTCAAGTTTGCAGTCTTCGATTTCTTCCAACCCTGGTACCCTTTGTAACCGGGTAGGGTTTACTCCTGCTCCAGCATTTCTATAGTTTGCTCAATATGGTGTTAGCTGTAGTTTTCTGTTGCTTAAGTTATATAGGGTTAGCCGTGCCCTTTGCCGGCGTTTACAGTCTCTGGGTTTTGTCCCTTTGCGTCATTATACGGTCTCAATGCAACAAGGTTTTGGAACTTGTATTGTTACGGCGGTGCCGGGTTTAATACATGGTTCTGTGTTATTTGTCGAACTTTCTGTATGTAAAGACTTATGAAATGCTCTATTAATAGAAACAGTATGGTTTGAACTGTTACCTCTTCTTTAATAGCTGTTATATTTGATTTGTGAATGGCCGTGTTGCTCCTTGTATTTGGCTTGCGGGTTCTGTGCTGTTACGACTGCAACCTGGGCTTGCTTTGATGCCTGTGTCGTTCTTTATTCTTGTAATACTCTGCACGCATATACTGTTAAGTATGACCGCCTTACGCTGCCTTGCCTGCGTGTTAGTTCTGATAATATAGATTATGGTTTTGACTCGATGCCTGTAACGCTCCAGAATTCCTAGTTACAGTATAAAAATTTCGTTCTATCTCAATTCATTTCTAAAAACAACAAATACTCAGTAGTGCTTAGATGTACAATATGGGAAAGATAATTAACAGTAGATTATCTCAGAAAAGAATTCAATGTTTCTGTTACAGAGGGTTTGGAATATCGTCTTGCTGTTTCTTCTTATTTCGTTATGAGGTGAACCAAAAAATTCCTGTTACATCCGTCCTTTTCATTTTTAAACTACATGGAATATAACTGTCTATAAACTAAATTCTGTAACTGTCATTTGCTTCTTTAAACAAAAAGTTAACTAAACAGTTTTTGGTTTCCTAAGTTAACAACCAGTAACTTAACTTGTTCTGAAAATAAAAAAAAGAAATGAACAATAATTAACAAAAGACAACAACCAGTTTTTTCTTTGATGACCTGTCCAACCACTCTTGGAGTCGTGTCCTGTTTCACCGTGAGTCAGTCATCGATCTTCTGTCTCCTCGGAGCTGGATGCTCCTGCATCAGGCTCCCGGGGTGGCAAAAAGTCATGGCTCCGTTCCATGAGGTCGTCAACAGAATAGCCCGCTTTAGTTATCTGCGCTGCGTTGAGCCAAGAACTGTCCTCTATTGGACGGTTCCGCCACTTGACCAAATATCGCAGATACTCTTTCCTGCGCGTGCGTCTAGCTACCTGTGTATCCAGAATTCCTTCGATCTCAAGGGGTGGTGCCTTTGGTAATTGTCTTGTCCAAGAATCTTCCTCATAGCTGTCTTTCTGTGGCACTGTAGTTGCTGTATCATTCTCTGAGTTGGCGACATAGGGAAACAGATCTGCCACGTTAAAAATGGGAGAAATTCCAATCTCAGGTGGCAACTGTATTTCGTAAGCGTTCGCAGAAAATTTGCGGATGATTTTGCAGGGGCCGATCTTCTTGAATTTTAGCTTGTTGTACTCCCGCTTCGGAAACCTCTCCTTACGTAAATACGCAAGGACTTCATCCCCAACGTTAAACTGAACTTCCCGACGCTTTGTGTCAGCTCGCTGCTTGTACTTCTGACTGCTGTCCTGCAATTTCAGCTTGACTTGTTCGTGTAAATTGCTCATTGCTTGAGCGAATTCTTCCCCATCAGCGCTCCGTTTCTCGAGTTTCCCCAAATCCCGTAATTCATGCACTCCTCGCGGATGCATGCCGTACAAAATCTGGAACGGACTGTAACCGGTGCTGCGGTTAGGTGAATCGTTGTACGCGAACTCTGCTTGAGCAAGTACACGGTCCCATGTCCGGGAATTTCCTCCTGTCAAACTGCGAAGTAAGTTCCCTAGGCTTCTGTTTACGACTTCCGTCTGACCATCAGTCTGCGGATGATAAGCAGAGCTGAACTGCAATTGAGTATTTAACTTTTTCCACAGAGTTCTCCAAAAGTGACCAGTAAACTTTACATCCCGATCAGAGATGATGGATTTCGGGAGTCCATGTAACCGAACGATTTCAGTAAAGAATAGGTGTGCTATATAGGTAGCGTCGCTGGTTTTCCTGCAAGGTACAAAATGTGCCATTTTTGAAAATCGGTCAACTACAACCATGACTGAATCGAAGCCCCGCTGTGTCTTTGGTAAACCCAAAACGAAGTCCATGCTCACTGAATCCCATGGTCGACTCGGAATCGGCAATGGCGAGTAAAGACCAGTGTTTTGACTATGACCCTTTGCTAGCTGACAAACTCTGCATCTACTCACGTACCTCTGCACATCTCGCTGCAGTTTCGGCCAAAAATAGAAGTGCTGTACTTGAGCAATCGTCTTGTCGATACCAAAGTGTCTAGCCAGTCCTCCACTGTGCTTCTCCTGTATTATATTTTCCCGCATAGAACAGTTGGGTATACACAGTTGTCCTCCTTTAAACAGCAGTCCTTCTTGCAGATTATAGTCTAGCCACATGCTATCATTCCTTAACAAAGGGTTTTGGCAGGCTTCATATGCCTCCCCAAATTCGGTATCAGTTTGATACAACTCCTTCAAATGCTCAAAACCCAAAACTTGCATTGTGCTTTCCTGCAGAAGCAATGTTCTTCTGCTCAGTGCATCTGCCACCTTATTCGCTTGGCCACTAATGTGCTTTAATACGAATGTAAAATTCTGCAGATACTCCACCCAAGCTGCATGTTTGTGGTTCAATTTATGCTGTTGCATAATATACTGCAAGGCAGAATTATCTGTAAACAAAACAAACTCATCTCCCAGTAGATAATGCCGCCAATGCTTCAACGCTTGTATGATTGCATAAAATTCTTTGTCGTAGGTTGAGTACTTCTGCCTGCTCTCATTTAGCTTTTCACTGAAGAAAGCGACCGGTCTGTCCTCCTGACTAAGGACTGCTCCAATGGCTGTCCCACTGGCATCACAACGAACTTGAAAAAGTTTGTTGAAATCTGGCAGTCTCAATATAGGTCTTTCAGTAATCTTTTTCTTCAAAGTTTGAAAACTACTTTCTGCCGCTTCAGTCCAGTGAAAAGGCTGATTTGCCTTCTTGATCGTGTCCAACATAGGTGCACAAATCTCGCTGAAATTTCTAATAAATTTCCTGTAAAAACTGGCTAGTCCATGGAAACTCCGGACTTCAAATAAACTCTTTGGTGATGGCCAGCTAACTATAGCTGCCACCTTTTCTGGATCCATTTTTAGTTCATTTTCTGCAATAATAAACCCCAAATACACTAATTCTCGCTGAAAAAAGGTACACTTTTTCAGATTAATCAGCAGCTTGTTTTGCTGCAGCTTCCTCAACACACTCTGCAAATGCCTGAAATGCTCCTCTTTAGTCCTGCTAAAAATCAAAATATCATCCAGGTAAACTATCACGAATTTCCCATTAAACTCCTTCAATACCTCATTCATCAAACGCATGAATGTGCTGGGAGCGTTACTCAATCCAAATGGCATCACCAGCCACTCATATAAGCCTTCGTTTGTCTTGAAAGCTGTCTTCCACTCGTCGCCTTCTCGTATTCGAATCTGGTGATATCCACTCTTCAGGTCAATTTTTGAGAAATAGGCTGCCCCACTCAAGCAATCCATCATATCGTCCATCCTTGGTAAGGGAAACCTGTACCTGACAGTAATTTTGTTTATGGCTCTAGAGTCTGTGCACATTCGCCATTCTCCTCCCTTCTTTGGAGCCAAAACAGTCGGTACTGCACAAGGGCTCATACTCTCTCGAATCAACCCTTTATCAAGTAGTTCCTGAACTTGCTTCCTAATTTCCTCATGATCCTTGGGACTCATACGGTAAGCAGCCTTATTTGGTAAGCTTGCACCTGGTATAAAGTCAATACAATGACTAATACCCCTCCTTGGTGGTAACTCATTGGGAAGATCATCCACCACAATGTCCCCAAATTCTTGCAGTAACTGCTGAACTTCCTCAGGCAAATCTGATAGCTGTGTGTGTAATACTACTGCCTTTGGTCTCCTTATGATAGCAAAATTGATTTCGCTGTCCTCAATCTGTTTCACGAACTCCTTTCCTCCCAACAGCAATGCCTTCACTCCACTGGCTTCTGCTGTATTTTCCTCCTTGATGGGTACAAGCGTGTGCTTGATCCCATCTTTAACAAACTTATAGCAATTCTTTTTCCCGTCATGAACTGCACTTCTATCGAACTGCCAAGGTCGTCCCAACAGTAAGTGACAGACATCCATTGGCATGACATCACAAAGGATCTTATCCTTGTACTTACCAATCTGAAATTCTACCTCACATTGTTCGTCGACTAACAGCTGATGTCCTTTCTGCAGCCATGACACTTTGTAGGGTGTAGGGTGCTTTAATTTCTTCAATCCCAACTTTTCTACCATCTCCACCGCCACAAGATTGTCCGTACTCCCACTATCAATAATCAATTTGCAGCACTTGCCCCGCGACTTGCAGACAGTGCGGAACAAAGCTTTACGTTGATCTGGTTCTGCAATCTCCTTTGCTGGTTTCAACAGCACTTTGTTCAACACCAAAGCTTCACCTGTCTCTGGTGCATTTTCTGCTTCCTGAGGTGTTGTCTCAGCATCCTCTGTCTGAACAACATAAGTTCCTCTTCCGCCTGCTGGTTCAGCTTCAGGACATTCATAAGACTTGTGCCCCCATTTGTGGCAGCGATAGCACTGGACAGCTCCCCTGCCCCGACCATTTCCTCGCCCTCGCTGAGGTGGTCGTCCTCCTCTCGTGCTATTGTCTTTTTCTGTCGCTCCAGCAGATTTAGAGCTGCTGCTTTCTTCACTTGGACCTGTACCTCGGCCTCTTCCAAACACTTTACCCTTTCCCCTGCCAGTTCCACCTCCTCTCCTGGCATTCTGCTTCCGGTTAATCTTTTCTTCTGCCTTCAGTGCAAACTGATAGGCTTCTTCCATTGTCCGGGGTGAAAGGATACCAATTTCATCTAAGATTTCCCCCCTTAAGCCATTCACAAATCTGGCTGTTTTCTCCGGGGTGTCTTCCACATATCCTGCTCGCAAATTTAACTTGTAGAACTCTTCTGTAAATTCTTTCACAGTCATTCCCCTCTGCTTCAAGTTCTGTACCTGCCTGTACAGCATAATCTGATAATCCTGTGGTAAGAATTTCTCTTTCAGTTTGGCCTCCATTCTAGACCATTTCTTTATAGGCTGTTTGTTAAGCCTCCTCCGTTCCGCCTGAACGCTGTCCCACCACAAGGACGCATGCCCCTTCAACTTGGTGGCGGCGAACTTCACCTGCTTATCCTCGCTGGTTTCCTCAAATTCGAAATATTTGTTGACTTCACTTAGCCAATCCAACAACACGTCTGCGGACAGACTTCCGTCATAAGTCGACAACTCATGTTTTGGCTTATGACTTGACAGCAAAACCGACTTCAACAGTCTAAATTCTGGTGTCACCCCCTCTAATTCTTCCTCTGGTTCAACTTCTTCTTCATCACTGTCATCTGCTGGGTTTCTTCTTCCCCCAGCTTCCACCACTGCCAATCTTTCACGCAAAACTCGAATCTCCTCTCGAAGTCCATCATCTACTACCCTCCGGACTACTCTTCCCCTTCCTCTTCCTCTTCCTCTTCCTCTTCCTCTTCCTTCACCTTCACCTTCTACCTGTTCCATTGGTTCTAACTCAAGAAACTGCTCTGATACCACTTATGATGGCCCAGCCCTCTGGCCCAGTACCTTCGAGGAGACAGAAGATCGATGACTGACTCATGGTGAAACAGGACACGACTCCAAGAGTGGTTGGACAGGTCATCAAAGAAAGAAACTGGTTGTTGTCTTTTGTTAATTATTGTTCATTTCTTTTTTTTATTTTCAGAACAAGTTAAGTTACTAGTTGTTAACTTAGGAAACCAAAAACTGTTTAGTTAACGTTTTGTTTAAAGAAGCAAATGACAGTTACAGAATTTAGTTTATAGACAGTTATATTCCATGTAGTTTAAAAATGAAAAGGACGGATGTAACAGGAATTTTTTGGTTCACCTCATAACGAAATAAGAAGAAACAGCAAGACGATATTCCAAACCCTCTGTAACAGAAACATTGAATTCTTTTCTGAGATAATCTACTGTTAATTATCTTTCCCATATTGTACGTCTAAGCACTACTGAGTATTTGTTGTTTTTAGAAATGAATTGAGATAGAACGAAATTTTTATACTGTAACTAGGAATTCTGGAGCGTTACAGGCATCGAGTCAAAACCATAATCTATATTATCAGAACTAACACGCAGGCAAGGCAGCGTAAGGCGGTCATACTGTTATAGATATTTTTGTGCCTCGCGTCAAGGAGCAGGAAATGTCGATAATTACAGGGATCCTCAGTCCCTAAACATGTTGTTCTTACCCCTAAAAGAACAAGGTCATCAATCAACAGCACTTCCAATCAGTTCTCCACCTGAAAACACTTTAGAACAGGCTTATTTTGGATCATGTCAGCTGCTTAACTGAGCTTCTGCGCTGTATTGCAACTGTCCCACTCTGTACCTGCGCTGGAAGTCAAAAACAATGAAGGCTACCTGCGCTGGGCGAGATTGGCCAAGTGGCACAGTCCTCCTGCAAGGTGTCAATTGCCCAGGAAGCTTCCAAACTGACACTTGGTTCATCAGATTCGCCTTGTGATGAGTAAGAGGTACTTGATCACCATGTGTAACCAAGGATCTCCAAGTGGACTCAAGAACTGAAGATTAACTGAAGAGGGAGAGGACACTAGTCAGCTCTATGCCAGCCTCAAGCTGACTCATCCTCTCTTCTTCTCTCCTATATATAGAGCTCTTCTATGAGGTCTAATGAGGCTGGAATTTTGTATAAGCAAGGAGGTGCTGTTGGTATACTGCCAGGATTATTGGGTGATTGTTTTACTAGAGGTGAAGAAGAGAGTTCTTGCTGCCGAGGAGGTGCTGCTGGATTGGGGCCAACATCATTGGTTGTAACTTCCTCTGGAACCCTGTTACTTTCTATCAATAAAGTTTGCATGTTCTTCTATATACTTGTTTTACATAGATGCTTTTGTGTTTACATGTATATTTGATGCAACCTAATCCATGCTTCAATTATGATTGCTTGTATCTCGTAGTTTGCTCCCTTTTGTTGTGCAGATTCTGTGTGTAGCTGGATCGGCTTGGAGAGTAAAGAGCTGGGAACGGGATACAAAGCGAGAAGGACAAGGATCGACTAAGCGCAAGACACCAGGTTGGTTGATCCTCTTTCTATTCTCTCTGTGCTTTCATAAAGATGAACATGAAAACTTTGTCATTCAGTTGTTGCTAAAGTCTGTCACCTTTAGAAAGGGTTAGTGTCATCCGCATCGGATACTTTTCCCCACAACAAACTGGCGACTCCGCTGGGGAGATCCTAGTATCTTGTTGTTGTAGAATTTTGCTATTCATTTCTTGAAGAAAGGAGTACCGAATCGAAAAGCTTTTAACTCTATCAAAAGCGAAGTAGAGGGTTTTTCTACTCTTGCTCCTTTGCTGAGCAAATTCAAGATTTAAAGAGCTAATCTACAGATGAATCCTTACTCTTTGTGATAGATCTTTATCCTCTTGATCATCCCTTAGCCTGTACTTAACCCATAGCATTTTATTTCAGTCAAAACAGTACATTTTTGAGCTTTTTATGACCCGGAATTCTTAGCAGACGTAACTCTCGTAAGTCAGTGCAGGCTGTCCACAGGCAGTCTGCATTACAGCGCAGGTGCTCCCTTCGGGAACTGCGCTGAGAGTGAAACTGGCAGACCAGTGCCTGCGCTGGTCCAGTTGGCCTTAGTCTAGCTCAGCTCTTCCTTTATGTCTTGGCCCTGTTTGCGCTTGTTTTTGGCTGATTGCTTGCTGGTTATTGTATTTGCTGTAGACCTTATCTCCTTGACATTATTCCGCCTCAGTTGTGTGATGAAATTGTAAACGTTCTTTCAGTATTTCTTGTTTCAGTTACAATTTCCCATTGTGAAAAGCGAACCTAGTAGCTGTGGCCTCTTAGATTGCGATCTTATGAGTTAGTGTTATTACTGTTCATAGCTGTTTAAGTTGGTTTGTTTTCACTTTATGGTTTGAATTCATATATTTTTGGTGTAAAACAAGTACCTGTAAAGCGTCTTTTCATTTAGACAATACTTGTTTGTTTACGCTTCAAATTGAATTCGAAAGTCATACAACAGTTTTCCTTTTGTTAAGCATCAACATTAAAGGAAAAGAAAAGAAATACATGCATCTTGCATTTGCATAGTTTGGGTGTCTGATCTAGGAGAAAGTGCATTAGTTTGTGCTTTGTGCTCTGTGTGGAAAGATATTGTTTTTCTCTCCCCTCAGTAGTTAGGATTTTCAAAGCTAAAAGGATTGTGAAAGCTTGCTTATCATTTTAGCTGCATTTAGGAATTTGTACCAATACATCTCGTGGTGATCCTGAAAGACAAACTGATAAACAAGATCAACTTAAAATATATTGAATGAATCTAAAAACGCATTGTAACATAACGCTCACAATAGAGGTCTAGGTAGAGACGTGTTCCGGCGTCGTTAAACGTAGTGACTGTCGATCTCTACGAAGGTGGGTGATTCCTCCTGAGGGACGATAGCACTAATACGGATTTGAGCTCCCGCGTACCGTCGCGTATATTGGGAGACCCCTATAGGCAATTATCCTTTATCCTTAGGAAGCCGTGTCGACCGCCCTACTGATCGCGATGCAGTGAACACAGCATTCACGAAGATCGACCACCCGTACCGTAAAACGTATTCTGTGGTTTCGCGAAAGGTTTGGCACACCCTCTGCCTAGATCTCCAGAGCAGTTTCTTTTGGCTCTTTTCAAACTCTATAATTGAAAAGGTCCAACCGAGCATTTGTCACTTCGGGCTCGTTAATACATCGAAGGCGACTAGAGTCATCTTTAGCTTTTTCTCGACTCTTAAAACATGAAAAAGCAAAGTTGTGTCCAAAAGCGTCTAATAAAATTCATTCAATACGGAAACATAATTCCCCTTTTTGTATTTTAGTTGATCAAGTAATCCGCAATCGTGGAGGAAAGTCAATTAAAACCCCGTCGTTCAGGGAGGCTTGCAGGTCGACCATCTTTGTCTCCGGAACCGAAAGTAGTACGAGCAAAGCGATCTCGCTGGACCAGGTCAAAATCTCCTTTTAAAGTTAGAACGGAAGTTCCAACAACATCTGAGATTCTGGTCACTCCCAATATTTCTGGAATCCCTGCCTCTATTGAAGAAGTTCAACGGCAACAGAAGGACAATTGTATTGATCCTAGTCTGAAAACAAGTACTTGTTTAACTGAACCAGTTCCATTTGAAACCGGTCCACAGAGTCTTGCTGTTCAAACAACTGTCGCTGTCGAAACAACCCCTTCTTCGGCACCAGAAATCTATTACGGACCTGACGGTCTGCCTCTTCCTCCTGGTCTGATCGCAATAGAAGAAATCGTAGAGGACCAGCAAGCAAATACTCCAATTCATTTTGGAGTAGGTTCCACTCTTTTTCCTTCTGCATCAGAAGTTTGTCTATCGCCACAAGAAGTTCCTGAAGAATCGTTAGGAAGTTTATTGGATAGACTTAAAATGTCTGAACAACCGTCGACATCTAGAACTGTGCCAAACGACACGGCGACAGCAGAAGCTCCTGCTGCCATTCCAACGATGTTTGCCGGCATACCATCTGTCCCAACTAGTTCTCATCAACTAGAAGGAGTCCACCCAGGGACTATTATGACAACTTGGTCTGTTCCAGTTTGCTCTTCCGGTATAATACCCGGTAATTCTTATGTTGAAACTAGACAAATTGATCCCTTTGGGAATCATTTTGGGCCATCCAGTCCTCAAAGGCCATCTATACCCTTGAGCTCCGGATTGTTACCGTATGGGGGGCAATATGCCCTTTCACTTCCTCTTTCGGGAGGATACCCATACGGCAGTTTTCAACCACATTCAGGTTTGACTGAAGTAACGACGAGTGGTTGGGTACCTATGTTACCCCAACAACCAAGAGTTGTATATTCTATGCAACAAAGTGTACCTATGTCTCATATCCCGACAACGCTAGCAATTGTAACCGTGTCGCAAGTTCAATCGATGCCTGTTGTATGTCAACCCCAAGTTGTAATGCAACAGCCAATTGAACCTGCAACACAACCACAATCGCCAACTGCCGGGACGACACAGATACAAACGGGGACCATAACCCCGCATCTTGGGCCGTCGGTTAGTGTTGCACAACAAAACATGGCTTCACAACCATGGATGGTGCAATACCAACAACCTCAGTTTCAACAGGTATACCAGGGATCTGAGCAACAGATCTTTGCGAATAGTGGGCAACCCTATATTCAGAACGGGTTAAACCAACCACTTTACAGTGGCCAAGCCCACCAACCATATCAGTCATATCAACACCAGTTGCATTATACTGGTATGCAAAGACCTACTGCTCAGGCGATTCCATCGTACCCTGGGTACGCCTCGCCAAACCTGAATCAGCAGTTGCCATTCGTGGCGACTTTAGAATTACCAGATTTACATCGATTGACGAACGATCCAATCGCCTATGCCCATTGGTGGCCAGCGATTCCTCACAAAATTCCTTCGGACATTCCTAAATTCAATGGAAATCCGGGCGAAGACCCGTCGAATCATGTGATGACATTCCATCTGTGGTGTTCGTCGAATACCTTGAATGATGATTCAATAAGGCTTCGTCTTTTCCAGAGGACATTGACTGGTCCGGCGGCCAAATGGTATATTGAATTACCTAGAGCCTCTTTCGACAATTTTAGTTCCCTAGCCACGACTTTCTTAACACACTTTCAGTTACCTATAAGGTACGAAACTGGAACAGAAATCTTAACTAATTTCAAGCAGACAACCGCCACACATATATCTGATCATATACATGAGTGGCGTCGTCGTCGCAGAATGGTAAAGACCTATGTTCCAGATCAGCTATTAGCTGAGTGGTTTATAAAGTCGCTTCTGCCGGCAATTACAGAAGATGTGGCCAAGGGGGGCGTCGTAACAGAGGAGCAGGTTATTGCTCGTGCTCAGTATTTGGACTTAGTGTATACTCAGTCGGGCACGCTCTATGATAAGATACCTGATGCCCCCAGACCGGAATTTTCAATCCCTCCTCCTCCCGGATCGAATAGTGACTCTCATGCCGGTGATGGCGTGATTGGAACTGCAAACGCTAAGTCGACAAGGGATTCGAATAAGAAAGCCCGTAAGACTTCGAATCAAAAAGCAAATCAAGAGATTCTTGCTTCGGAGGTACATGCTGTATCTACAGATAAAGACAAAAACTCCAATCAACCAGGAAGCAAGAAGAAACAAAACAAAGGGAAGAAGAAGAAACAAGGTGGATCATCCCCTCAAAAAACTTCTTCAAACCCTCCTGGGCAAAAAAACAATTTCCTCCATGTCAAATATGTGATGAAAATCATTCAACAAGGAACTGTCCGTTCAAAGCTGAGTTGAAGAGGTTCCTGAAAAGTTCCCAAACTTCAGCTGTGTTGACTGATCCGTTTCCTGCCCCAGGTCAGAATATGGTTGATAGTGGAAATGCTTCCCCGTCACAAGTGCTTATGCTGTCGGTTTCTAAGCAAAGTGATGCTTTGATATCGACTAGGAATAAAGATTATGGAAATCCGCCGGTGTCGAACGACAAAGGGAAAGATCAACCCAGTAGTTCGACAACAACTTCGGCAGAAGTTGTACCCCCCCTCACGCATGAATTAACAATAAAGCCACCTAAGGGAGTAGTCCACAAGTCGACATTCAACCCTCGCGCCAGAGCGGCGCAACACTATAATGTAGTGGAGGATTTGGCCCAATCGCCATCTGCTATGTCGACTCTTGAGGTACTACAAAATTGCCCATCCCAAAGACAGGCATTGTTATCAGCAATTGGTGGAGTGGATCCTAAAGATTCCAATCTTGTATCCTTTGATCACAAAGGATATGATCCTCAGTTACCAGCGCAATTAGCTTTCCTTATTCAAGTGAAAGCACTCAACAAAACTGTTCATAGAACGATTATTGATGAGGGCGCATCGACATGTATCATGTCGATGAGTTGCTGGAAAACTCTTGGATCTCCAACATTGTCGTGATCTTTGACGACATTGAAAGCATTTGACGGTAGGACGTACACTCCGTACGGAATCCTAAATAACTTTAAGGTTGAACTAGGAGGAAAAACAGTAGAGATTGATGTTGAAGTCATTGATGGCAATCTTGACTATAACATTCTACTGGGAAGACCATGGATATATGCCATGGCAGCTGTAGTGTCGACATATTTTAGGAAGATCGCATTCCCGTTTGAAGGAGGGATTACGATCGTCGACCAACAGAATTTCCTCCCTAATGGTTCACAAGTTACTGGAAGCATTCCCCTGATCCATGGGAGCGACCATTCAATAAAAGATATAGGAGTAGGCTTGCTAAAAGATCCCACAATGATGGGAACTTTCGCGTTGCCACCTCCGTTCCATGAAGGGAATATCCCGTTTGTAGCAACATGCAACATGGTATCTTCATCGAAGGTCGCAGAAGACAAAGTCGTCATGGATCATCAAATGGTTTTGCCCCCTAGCCCTATTGAAATATTGTAGCAATCAATGTTTCAGGCATGGGAGGCGAGCCCAAAAGAACGCTCGTCAAGCGTTTGGGTAGATAGGTCCGAAGAATATGGTACCCCATTAGATCCATGGTCAAAAGTTCATGGGACTGACGAAGGAATCTTGCAATCAATGATGATTAAGGGGGCACCATGGAATGATAACCACCATCGTTCCCTTCTTCCAGAGTGTGAAGAAGAAACTCATCACGACCTATACCACCCTTCAGTGTTTGAATTCCTAACAAATACTGTAAATACGGTGGATTCAGAAAGAAACCTATCCAATATTGAAGAGACCATAGCCATAAATATCTCGACAAAATCTGATGTTGTTGAGAATATTCATGTCGGCAAAAGTTGTTCCCCTTCAGAACTAGAAATATATAGTGCTCTCTTTCGCGAATTTAGAGATGTCTTTGCATGGTCATATGATGAAATGCCAGGCATTGACTCGAGCATAGTTGAACATGAAATTAAAATGTATCCTGATATCAAACCAGTAAGACAACGGCTTCGGCAGGTACATCCGAAGAAATCCGCTGCCATTAAGGCGGAAGTTGAAAAACTCCTCCATGCTGGATTCATCTACCCGGTTCCTCTAACCGATTGGGTATCGAATATTGTCCCTGTTATGAAAAAACAAGGGACGATAAGAGTGTGCGTCGACTATAGGGATGTAAACAAAGCTTGTCCAAAGGACAACTACCCTACACCCTTCATCGACCAGATAATTGATGAATGCGCCGGATGTGAAATCTTTTCATTTATGGATGGATTTTCCGGGTATAATCAAATAAATATCCGCCCACAGGACCAGTCTAAGACTGCATTCATCTGTCCGTGGGGCACATTCGCTTATCGAAAATTACCCTTTGGTTTAAAGAACGCAGGGGCGACGTTTCAGAGGGCAATGAATTATGCCTTCCATGACATCAAGAACATCGTTCAACCTTACCTCGATGATCTTCCGGCTCATTCGCGGAAGCGGACTGATCATCCGCGGCATTTGAGAGCAATATTTCTACGTTGCCGACATTACAAGATAAGACTCAATCCACATAAGTGTGTGTTTTGCGTCGACTCTGGTCGCTTACTTGGATTTGTGGTTTCTAAGGACGGGATTCGTCTCGACCCCTGTAAGGTTCAGGCAATCATTAATTTGCCTCCACCTTCAAATTTGCTTCAGATTCAGAAACTCCAAGGGAAAGCAAACTTTCTGAGGAGGTTCATTCCTAATTACGCAGAACTTGCAAAGGGTTATACTCGTCTTTTGAAAAAGGATGTACCTTTTGTCTGGGACCAGGTTGCGCAAGCTTCCTTTGACGCTCTGAAAGATTGTCTAGTAAGAGCATCATTAATGTACGCCCCGGACTATCAAAGAGATTTTAACCTGTATCTTGCTGCAGCAGATACGACCATTGCGATGGTCTTAGTGCAAGAAGTCGATGGAATAGAACATCCTATTTATTATTTAAGTAAAAACTTAAATGACACGGAAAGTAAATATTCCTATGTTGAAAAACTAGCGCTTGCTGCTGTTCAAGCGATTCAAAGGTTTCGACATTATGTCCTCTTTAGGAAAACTACCGTTTTGTCAGATTGCAATCCCATGACATATATACTGTCGCGACAGTTGCTTGGGGGCAAATATTCAAAATGGATAGCCATCCTTCAAGAGTTTGATTTAGATTTTGTAAAATCCAAATCGAAGAAAGCCCTAGTTTTCGCGGAATTATTATGCGATCTCCCATCGTCGTCCAACGATAATACATCAGAAGAGTCAATCGTGGATGAAAATTTGTTTCTGATATCAGTAAGCGATGAGTGGTATGGAGACATCATTGTTTATCTCCAAACCCAAAAATTTAGGCCTAATACCTCACACTCGGAACGAAAACGTATACGATACCAATCAAAAGACTACATGATCGTCGGTGATACACTTTACCGTCGTGGCATCGATACAGTTCTGAGGAGGTGCCTTACCCATGAGGAGGCCGAAAAAGCCCTGAATGATTGTCATTCAGGCGCGTGCGGGGGGCATCAATCTGGATATGCAACAACACAAAGAATCTTACGAGCAGGATACTTCTGGCCAACTATGTTTAAAGATTGCATAATAGCTGTCAGAAGTTGCCATGCATGTCAGATCTTTGATAGCAAAACCAGAAGACCACCCGCACCCTTACAGCCGATAGTTGCTGTTGGGCCCTTCGCCAAGTGGGGCATCGATTTCATGCAATGTAACCCCACCTCGACCGGGGGGCATGGGTATATTATAGTCGCTGTTGACTATTTTACCAAATGGGCCGAGGCGATGCCTACATTAGATAACACTGGTGAAACAGCTGCCCTTTTCTTTTTCAATCATGTAGTCGCCAGGTTCAGCGTTCCGCAAGCTATAGTGACGGATCATGGATCGCATTTTCGCAATCACATGATGATCGAATTAGCTGCCAAACTAGGGCTATCTCACGACAGCTCTACTCCGTATTATCCACAAGCCAACGGACAAGTTGAGGCAATCAACAAGGTCCTGAAGCGTATGTTGCAAAGGATGATTGGGGTTCATAAAAGAAGATGGCATCTAATCCTGTACTCAGCACTATGGGCTTACCGAACCTCGGTAAAAAACGCCACTGGGTTCACACCATTCCAATTGGTGTATGGCCTGGAGGCAGTTTTACCGATCCAGTGCGAAATTTCGTCACTTAAACTCGCGATTGACCTCCTCCCCGAAACCTCAGAAGAAGAGGCTCGTTTCCTGGAATTGATCCAGTTGGATGAAAACCGTCGTGACGCCGCTTTGGTGAACGAGGCTCATAAGAAACGAGTCAAAGCACAGTTCGATAAGAATGTCAAACCGCGCAACTTCTCTGAGGGTGACTTGGTTTTGCTTTACGACCAAGAATCCGATAAATTAGGAGCAGGAAAATTTCAGTCCTTATGGATGGGTCCTTATATTGTTAAAAGGGTGTTAGCAAAAGGAGCCTACGAGTTAATGGATTATGACGGAATACCACTGGCGCAACCCCGTAACGGGTTGTACCTCAAGCGTTACTATGCCTAAATAGTAACCTGAGTGCTTTTGTTGTATTTTGTTTTCGCTAAAATGTTTGTTTCGGTAGTAATCCACCCTTCTCGTTTGTTGCAGATGTCGAATTATTCTGAAACATATGTGGGATATGCCGACGGAGCGAGTCGTAGTACGCGGAATTTGTCCTCCGCTGCCTGGGCCATTTTTGATCCAAGTGGCGAGTTAGTGAGTTTCAGAGGTGTGTGTATTGGACGGTCGACAAACAATATCGCTGAGTATAGTGCGTTGATCGAACTCCTCTCTGATACCATTGCTCATGGTATACGCCGACTAATTGTCAGGCTAGACTCACAACTTGTGATACTACAGCTCACTGGTATATACTCAGTCCGCAATCCAGCTATTTATCGTATGTTTCTAAGAGTTAAGATTTTGGAAAGAGAGTTTGATTCAATTCAATACTAGCATATTTCCAGAAACTTGAACACATTAACAGATTCATTGGCAAACTATGTATTAGATAGACATTTACAACATATATAAAAAGAGATGCATCGGTGCTATGTAAGTGGATCACAAATAAACTGAAATAAACTCCGAAAATCAAAATATATAAAGCTGTTTATAGTTTGTACATAATGTGCTGTAATCAAAACAAAATTGGTCATACGACCTAGAACTCAAAAAGATGCTAGGGGGCACCCTAGCCTAATGGTGCTCATGAAAGTACGTCACGGTCTGTGCGATCATGCGCAAGAGACGAGTCCATCGTCTAGGCACGCCGATGGTGTGTCGCTGCAACTGTAAAGGTAACTCGTCAATCTGTACATCCGGAAGGCCACGAGTAAGGCTCTCAACCTGCTCCTGCACAGCTGCAAGTATCTCAGTATCACCAAGGTCGCGAATAACAACTCTCCTAGCAGGCTCTGCTGCTGGGGCAGCAACTGGCGACCGTGGACGAGCTACTGGACGAACAGGACCAACATCTGCATGCACCCAAGAGTTTGATCAGTTTTGAACAGTAAACATCATGAATGAAAACAATAAACAGTGATATGGTCAGAGATTTTACCAATAGCACCCCATTGCTCGCCATCCGGAAGCACCAAGTCCGGATCACCTCGGTAGTCCATACCCACGTATGGATACTCAGAAAATGCCATCTCCTGACGCTCGAACCACCTAAAGAAGGACTCAGTGAATGTAATATGAGGTTGACCAGCATGCCGGGACATATGGTCAACCCACCTCTGCATGCGTGGCTCGGTCGGAGAAGGCACATCAAGCAAGATGTACTGAGGTTGCATCAATGGGATTTTCTCCAAGACAAAGGCAGTGAGAATAGAACCAAATCCGAAGTTCTTCAGCCCCCGTCCTTTACCTTGGTCAATTGACTTTTCATCTGAACAAGTACTGCATCACACCAGTTAAACACTTTCGGTTGGAGACACTCCAAGGCGTGCTGCATATAAGATCTGTTGGCAACATGCAAAGCTGCGCTACCGGCCATCCTACCAATAGTAAACAGAATGGACCTGAGAGACCTGTCAGTGATGTCACGGATATTGATCTTGCCGTCTTTGCTCGGCTGTGAACCTTCCCGGCAATGCTGACGGATATAGTCTCTGGTGGAAGTAGTCCCTCGAGCCGTACCTGACAAAGAAATGGGAGCACCCCGCCTTGACAACCCAGTCAAGAAGTACATGTCCTCTATGGTCAAGGGGAAGGACTTCCCCCTAATCTGAAATACTTGGTTAACAGGATCCCAAGCATCTAGCATATACTGCAGTAAAGAAATCTGTGCTCTCATGCTAGAGATACGGAAGAACTTCAGCAGGCCACAGTTCCGAAGCGCGTTCACCGTGACTGGGTCATGGAGTGCAACCATGTCCTCTGCTTCATGTTCTCGTTCTCGCCATGTAAGGGACATTTTGTCCAAAGTTCCCTACAATCAAACAAGAGAATGAGTAAGTTCCTGAATTTGATGAAAATCTGGCGAAAAAACATCAAAAAACTCATGCAAACTCAGTCTTTTTAGGCCCAGCGCAGGCAGAGATTGTTCCCCCTGCTCTGTAATTCAGTTTGCCTCAAAGCTGACTGGAATACAGCGCAAGTTTCGAAAGGGGAACCTGCGCTGATGCCAGGGCGCCCTAATGGAACCCCTGGGGCCCAGAAACACTGAAAAACAGGCATGAAACTGAAAAAGGAAACCATGAAAGTGAAGGGCTAAAGTTTAGCTCCTACCTGGTCCAAACGGCGCCGAAAATCGTCCACAGAATCTCCCGGAATCAGCTGGTGAAAATCAAGGAAGAAGAGGCACCTCCAGAGCTCCAACAAGCAAAATGCAAATGAAATGGTAAATGAGAGGTAAAAACCCCTTTTTATGACTTTTTACACCGTTTAAAGTTAAATATTAGGGTTATATTCTCGTTTTCATGCAATTATTATCCATTTCTAACAAAATTTGTTGCAGCAATTGATAATGAAGTACTACATTTGAAAAGAGAAAAGCTAATGAAAGTAAAAAATTAAATTTGACCATGAAACGAGCAGTTTTACCACGGAATTTATACTCGTTAAAAAAATAAAAAGTGTGAGCAGAGTTTTTCCGCCAAAGTTCAAGCTCATTAAAAAATGAACCTATCTAGGTAAATAACCATTGCGATCGTAAATTTATAAGCCTTAAAAACCTTGGTCGTGTTTTCATCCGTCACCTCCATTTCATTTGGCCGATCGTTCACCCCCATATGTGTGTTTACCTATTTTGAGGAACAGCTGCGAAGAGTGATTTCACCTAGCCCTCCTTGTGACACTACCGTGATTGGAAATTCCAATTTGTACCTGGAATCAGTTGCTATCCTTGTTTATCACTCGTTCCTCAAAAGACGAGTCTTCTTTGAGCTCTTTTCACTGACTCGTAAAATATGAAAAGTTTGCCGAGTTTTTGGCCTTCTAGCTCGTTAAACGACCGAAAGCTATCCCTCCTCTAGATTTTAATCTTTTTGGACCTGAGGGATTATTACACAAAAAGATCGAGCGCTTGTCTTGTTCGGCTCGTAAAAATACCGAATAGCCATCCCTTCTGTATTGTTTTATACTTTTTCGGACTTAAGGGATTAGATGACGAAAAAGGAATTATGGAGTTGACTTTCTGTACCTTTTTAGACTCTCTAAAAATGAAAAGGACCGAGTTTTCCTTGTCGTTAGACTCGTTAAAATGATTAAATAGCGACAAACTTGTCTTTAGACGAGAACGAGTTTCCCTATCGCTAGGCTCGTTAAATCTTAGCGATGGGCTTGCCCGAAGGGCAGGTTATAGAACAAGCATATGTTATCCTCCTCAAGCTTGACAAAAATAAAGAGGTACTGGTCAGAAATGACTGGGGAAAAATTGGGAGAACATCAAAGTTTAGAGGTAGCAAGTCACTCTTGAACATGACACTTTTCCTCCGTATCACATCGGGTTGGGTTGTCTCATTCACCGGTTTCATCACCATGGTCCTCGCCACACCATCCATTCGGGGTAATGCTACCGATCCATCGCATCAGTGTCGTTATATGTTCAAGAGGGGTCATTCAGAAAGTGTCAACCGTGTCCCATCCACTACCATACATTATCCTTCATCCATTTCACGATCGCCACCCTGAATCATATGTCACAGTTTGTTTCCACCTCCACTAAATCATTAGCTCCGTTCCGTGTCATTGATGTGGGATTCATTAAGGCCCTCCTTTGACGGATCGCTTCTTGTCGACATCAGCTCATTATCCAAGAAGTCGATCTAGGAACACCCCCATCAGTACTTTGAAGCTTGCATGCCTCAATGGCAAGTTTCTCACTTCCGGCGACAGGTATACATCAATGACCTTCGACCAGAAGATTTTGCGTGGCGTTCGACGCCAAGTCCTTTATTCACGCCACGTGAATTGTACTGCCGTACCTTGAGGGTCATCGTCCTTATTGGTGATTCCTCTCGCGCTTGTTAACGGTTTTCATTATTGACCGGTAATCAAGCGATGTCTTTCCATGTTCGACTTCAGCGTAATTCTCACATGGATCGACTTGTACTTAGAGTGAAGATCGAACGAGTTTGAAGACCCCGGATCTAGTTTCATCCATCCGGGCTGCGATATATATTCAGGAAATATAAAAGCATTTGCCATGTACATCATTGCAGCAGATGATCATCCTCCTCAAAGGATGATAATTTTAGCGGAAGATTATCAGTCTGTCTTCAGACGATCGTCTGCCATATGTACCAAAATGTATTTATAGAAAGCTGAGCATGGGAATACCCGCCTCAGCTAGATCATGAGAATAATGATGAATGAAAGATAATGTATTGTATTGTATTGTATTACAGGGCACTCTCCTCAGCACTGAAACGAACTTCGGACCCTCTAGCTAAAGCATTTCACCCGATTAACGGCCTCATACTTTAGGGGGCAACTGTTATAGATATTTTTGTGCCTCGCGTCAAGGAGCAGGAAATGTCGATAATTACAGGGATCCTCAGTCCCTAAACATGTTGTTCTTACCCCTAAAAGAACAAGGTCATCAATCAACAGCACTTCCAATCAGTTCTCCACCTGAAAACACTTCAGAACAGGCTTATTTTGGATCATGTCAGCTGCTTAACTGAGCTTCTGCGCTGTATTGCAACTGTCCCACTCTGTACCTGCGCTGGAAGTAAAAAACAATGAAGGCTACCTGCGCTGGGCGAGATTGGCCAAGTGGCACAGTCCTCCTGCAAGGTGTCAATTGCCCAGGAAGCTTCCAAACTGACACTTGGTTCATCAGATTCGCCTTGTGATGAGTAAGAGGTACTTGATCACCATGTGTAACCAAGGATCTCCAAGTGGACTCAAGAACTGAAGATTAACTGAAGAGGGAGAGGACACTAGTCAGCTCTATGCCAGCCTCAAGCTGACTCATCCTCTCTTCTTCTCTCCTATATATAGAGCTCTTCTATGAGGTCTAATGAGGCTGGAATTTTGTATAAGCAAGGAGGTGCTGTTGGTATACTGCCAGGATTATTGGGTGATTGTTTTACTAGAGGTGAAGAAGAGAGTTCTTGCTGCCGAGGAGGTGCTGCTGGATTGGGGCCAACATCATTGGTTGTAACTTCCTCTGGAACCCTGTTACTTTCTATCAATAAAGTTTGCATGTTCTTCTATATACTTGTTTTACATAGATGCTTTTGTGTTTACATGTATATTTGATGCAACCTAATCCATGCTTCAATTATGATTGCTTGTATCTCGTAGTTTGCTCCCTTTTGTTGTGCAGATTCTGTGTGTAGCTGGATCGGCTTGGAGAGTAAAGAGCTGGGAACGGGATACAAAGCGAGAAGGACAAGGATCGACTAAGCGCAAGACACCAGGTTGGTTGATCCTCTTTCTATTCTCTCTGTGCTTTCATAAAGATGAACATGAAAACTTTGTCATTCAGTTGTTGCTAAAGTCTGTCACCTTTAGAAAGGGTTAGTGTCATCCGCATCGGATACTTTTCCCCACAACACATACTTAACAGTATATGCGTGCAGAGTATTACAAGAAGAAAGAACGACACAGGCGTCAAAGCAAGCCCAGGTTGCAGTCGTAACAGCACAGAACCCGCAAGCAAATACAAGGAGCAACACGGCTATTCACAAATCAAATATAACAGTTATTAAAGAAGAGGTAACAGTTCAAACTATACTGTTTCTATTAATAGAGCATTTCATAAGTCTTTACATACAGAAAGTTCGGCAAATAACACAGAACCATGTATTAAACCCGGCACCGCCGTAACAATACCAGTTCCAAAACCTTGTTGCATTGAGACCGTATAATGACGCAAAGGGACACAACCCAGAGACTGTAAACGCCGGCAAAGGGCACGGCTAACCCTATATAACTTAAGCAACAGAAAACTACAGCTAACACCATATTGAGCAAACTATAGAAATGCTGGAGCAGGAGTAAACCCTACCCGATTACAAAGGGTACCAGGGTTGGAAGAAATCGAAGACTGCAAACTTGGAACCCTCGTGAGCAGGTCTCCTAGTCAACCTGCACAGAAAAACAATTTGAGTTAGTCCGTTTACCAACCAGAACAAATATCAATCTAAGAGAACGAAAGGGCAGCAAGGTGCGAGTGGAAAGGAACTACGAACTTACCCACAGGTCGACGGAGATTGCTGAGACAGAACCCAGTGCCACAAGCTGAGAATGCACAAAAACCTGTAAGTGTCGACAATAGGTGACAGAGAAGGGTAAAACATAGCACGAGAGTTTACCTCGAGAGCAGATAGAGTTCGGAAGAGCGGCAGTTTCGTGGTCGCAAACACCTGTACAGAACTAAGGCTCAGAAGTTGAAAACCAAAAAGACTTCTACACAGAATCCATGAAAATATAAACCACTTACCACAGACTTCCGAACAAAACCATTGAAGATAGCAGCGAAGGTGAAGGATTCGCATTTCAAACAGAACTGTAACCAGTGACGGAGCAAAGGGTTCGTTGGGCTATCGCACAGTGAGCATCGCCACAGCAACGCGGAGAGCGCAACAGCAGAATGACAGAGTGAAAATGAGCTAAGGATAACCCTTTAGGGTTTAACATAGGCGGGAAGTCATCCTGACTGGACGAGCCGGTGACTATACCCAAGAACCGGCAGATAAATGTTTTAATGAGCCTCGGATTGGGGGCCAGGTAAAGTCCACAAGATATTTGTCCGCGCACAAGTGACCACCGTGGGACTGAAGTGAGTCACGTGACTGTGTCCACGTCACCGAGTGCTGGGCCAGAGGGCTGGGCCATCAAAACCCCTCTCAAATATATGTGCACTATATTATCACATAGACAAAAATATAATAAAAAATAAACTGATTAATCTATGCGAATTTTTATGGAAATAAATATTTGTTTGGTTTTCTATTTTATTATTATTTTGATGGGCCTGTATTGACAAGTATCCAATGTTAGTTCTTAAAACTTTTTCGGGCTACAGGATCTCTGCTATTAGATTTCCCAGTTCATCAAAATGATGAATGTTTAGCGCATACAATTTAAGCCATTAAGATATTGCCAACTTCGTTAACGACATTGATTTCCAACTTAGATAATCATACACTTTTATTTAAATTAACATAAATAGGTATAGGGCTTATAGGAATGTAAGTAGTTTTTATATACTCTATTTCAGAATGAACAGACAGCAGAAATAAAGCTAGAGTTTAGATGGTACCTGAGTTTCAGAAAATGGTTACCATAAAAAAAACTGGTATTAAATACAACTATAAATTTTAAATAAGAAAAATTAGATTTCATGCATTTATTCATTATGAACCCTGCACAGCGTGGAAACAACACATTCCCTCCATAAATGCCCACAATGTCAGTGACGAAAGTGACCTAATGAGGAGCACCGTGAAGGGTCTCTTATCACTGTCAAAAAGTAATCAACCACTGCTCAACCCTTTTTAATTTATCTAAACACAAATTACCATTGAATTTGTCTGCGGGTCACTTGTTTATACTCGGTATTTCCTAAATTGGACTCCAATGGCAGCAAGCAGCGAATAGGCTCTACACTTTTATTCGATTATGATGCGATAGATAAGCCTAAACCAGAGATCCGAACTACTTGCTTCGGACCATTACGCTATAATTCAATTCGCAATTTCAATGCAACAGAAAGTTCTAAATGCCAAATCATCCACACATTTGGTGGATTAGGTCAAAAGGAGAGAGAAAACAGATTCGGAGTAGTCCGCCCAGTCGTGTAAAATATAATAATCTTTTAAATAATTGCAAGGGAGACTTGGCTAAAAGACAAAGAATCACAGTGCATGGACAGGGAAAATGTACAAAATGTGATTCTCTCTCGCTAAAGGATTTCGGTCATACACAAAATGTGAAGGGAAAATGTACAAAATCAAGCAGAAAACAGCTGTGGGAGGCATTAGGATGGTAATGGGTGAAATCGTCGCAAAAAATCTCTTGATGTTGCCACATGAATCATTTATGAGCATTAACTACTAAACTTACCAAACTTGTAGCGATTCTCACTGATTGTTGCATGTCTTTACTAAACTTGTAGCGATTCTCACTGATTGTTGCATGTCTTTTCTGCGTGATGTAGGATGGGTTATAACATACATGGGCTTGAATCATTTATGCGCATTAACTACTAAACTTACCTCACTCGTCGCGATTCTCAGCGATTGTTGCATGTCTTTTCTACATGATGTAGGATGATTATTGCATGTCTTTTTTGCAGGATGAGTTTCTGAAGAACAGGGCTTGTATTTTCTTCAGGATTTTATTGTTGAAAGAACAATACAGTATTTTCCTCAGGATTTTGTGGTTGGAAGAACAATACGGAATAACCTTTCTGTTAAGTTAATGGTGGAATGTTGGCGGTGAAATGAAGTAGCAGGATGAGTTTTTGTCCTCAGGATGATTTTTTGTGGTTGGAAAAACAGTACCCAATAACCTCTCTTTTGGTGGTGGAATGAAGTAGAAGTGTGAAAAATAGTGTTATTGGCCTTGAAATGAAACAATGATAGGTGGTGAGAACTACTGGCCACAAGTGATGGGAGGTGGCATGAACTTGGATAAAGGTTCTAGACTTTGTATAAAAATAAAATAACTTACCAGAATTTCCATAAAATTAACAAAGAGAAACCTCAAACTGAATCCAAACTTTGGATAATGGTGGATAGACCATTCTCACTCCATGGGCTCCACCACCAAAGGTCCAAAATTTGGATAAAATTAACAGAGCCAAATGGCAAAGCTAGTTCATACTTTGGATAAAACTTATTTGTGGATTGCAAGTTTTACAACCGGGTAATAAGATCTCCAATATGAACTTTTGGCTAAAAGCAAGTGTTTTTGCAAAAATATTGGTTAAATGCATAGATCAACCCAAATTAATATCGATAAAGCAAGTATTTTTGCGAAAATATTGATTAAATGCATGGATCAACCCAAATTAATATCGATGCAACGTGGAATCGATCACTATAGGTCCCTGCACTGCCATAGGCAGGGACTGACAACCATTCGAAAGGATTATTGACAAGCATTTAAATAATACGATGAATAACCATTTAAACAGTGTGTTAAAGAGACCATAAACAATAATGTGCGTTGAAGGATACACTACAATTGAACGAATATTCCTTATGGTTCAAAAGATAGTGATATTATAACCCTTCAAAATGAGATATCGTACGATGCAGATGAGAACTATATATCAATAGCAATAATATCAAGTTCAAAAGACTGCCACAATGTTCTATTAAATGCATGCGATGAAAAAATAATTCAATGCAATCATGAAATAATAATAAAATGATGCAATAGAATATAATAATGCATAAAGGATACAATGAGGTCAAGGTTTAACATTGAAAGCATGCCATCAAGTCTATGCCCAAGCACCAAAGTGAAAAATATTACAAGGCTTTGTAAAAGAAAGGAAGGGCAATGTGTTAAATAAATAAATGTCTTGAAGTAATACATTAACATTGCATTGTAAAAGGGAAATATGATAAAACAAATGCTTTGCAAAGAATAATATTGCAAGAGAATATTAAATGATGCTATAAAAATTAATGTCAAATGTCCCCGCCAACACACTTTTAGAGGGTGTAACTTATGATATTGATAGGAGAAGGGTTTGTGTAGGATTTAGCATATGATGAAATGAATATCTAAGCATTAGGGTTTATATTGCACACCATGCTTGATCAACTCTCAGCACTTTTCAAGCTAATATTAGAGGGATATCTTCTTTCTCTGAGCCTTGCATAAACCATTGTTCAAGAAATGATTCGAGCAAGAGAGAATGAAGCAGTTACAACAAATGAAAGCATACTAACAAGTGTTTTATAAAAAAAATCCAAAGATTAAAGGATGAAAACTTAAAGCACTTCGCCATAGAATGGTGGTAAGTTTCATTCCATAGAAGATTTACCTGGAAATGGAAGTGAGAAGAAATGGAAGATTTTCTAAGTAGTACAATCAAAAAATTGCTACTATCTTTATTAAATCATTGAACTTTGTGAAGCATTAACAAACAAGGAGTTAATTAACATATGTCATTGTATAATAACAACAACATGGTCATTTCATTACAAGATGCAAAGTTCTCCTCCCAATCTCTTAGTATTTATTTGGGTGCTCTCATGAAAATACTTGTTATGCATTTTTTTAATTGTTAATATGACGAGGTGTTCTAATTATTGGTTGCATGCTTGCAGGAATAGAGCTAGGTGAAGACAACATAAGAACACTTAATTACACATCCTATGGATTTGCATTCATTTTATTTTAGTTTCTTTATTGTACATATTATTGTTTTATAATAGATTACTTAAGGGTGAAAAGCCATTAAACCTAAAAACCATAGTCATAGGAATATGTGAAAATGATATGGAGGTTTTAAGAATCTAGCATTCCTTTCAAAATTTGTGAAGGGTTGTGAGATACTTACATGAAATTGTACTTTAGCTTGCTATAATTGCTTTCATAGTTTATTATGTTGAAGCATTTTACATTTTATCATGTTGGAACATTTTATGCATTACCATAATTATTGTTTTCTTGCTTGCATGAATAAATATAGTTGGAAGCCTACTACATTGCATGAATTCTCACCGTGGCATTAAATTTATTATGTCTTATTTCAATATGAATGTTATTGTTTTCTCGTTATAAAAGACAAAATATCCCACAAGCTAATCTATGCATGAAAGTGTCATGAACCCTAAAGCCTTTAGTCATAGGAATGTGTAAAGTGGTAATGCAAAAGTTTTAGAAATCAGACAAAATATCCCACAAGCTAATCTATGCATGAAAGTGTCATGAACCCTAAAGCCTTTAGTCATAGGAATGTGTAAAGTGGTAATGCAAAAGTTTTAGAAATCAAACATTCCTTTGAAAATTGCACAATATAATGAGGCATTGACTAGAGACTACCCCCTAGCTTGCTGCAACTATCACCCTCTCCTTTTAGTGATTAAGGTTTATTCATTTATGCAGAGACATTGTGGAGAATTTAGATGCAAATTCATGCATTATTAAAATGAAGTTGGTTTTAAATGGAGAAATTAATAAGTTATTTTGATGATTATGCAAGACTATTGCAATGATCTTGTATTTGTGGCTCAAGTTCACCTAATGCAAATGTCTATAGCAAGCTCATGAATAACATAAATCCACAACAATAGAAACCTAGTACCATTTAAAAGTTGGAACTATGGAGAAGGTTTTCAGTCATAATGAATTGCAAGCTCAAGCCTCAAAGCCTATTTCATTTCTTTTATTATATTGTAATTTCCATGTCAATAATAAACAATATGATTCATCCAAGGGTAACTTGGACTATAAAGAGTTATGTAATTCAAATGGGTAATGAGGGAATCTCAATAGTCATGTGAAAGGTGAAAGGTTACACACTCATTTGCATAAAAGGCCCTCATGCCTTATTCTTAGAAGGCTTTTAACACTTGAATGCTTTAGCATAGTTGTAGCATTCTAGGATTTCAAGAGATCTGCTCTTGGTAGTTGATATGACTAGTGATTCTAAGGATAATGTTTGTGTTTTGAAGATGACATGAACTACACTGATCCCACTATTAGGTTTTGAGAGGCTTGCCTTACATGTGCTTTTATTTATCAAGAATATTAATGAGAAGCGTTTTACTTATTGCATTGATTCCCGTGCATGACACTTGTAATGCATATCCATGCTTTTTTTGTTTATGGATGCATTCTTACATATTGGTTACATGTTAATGAACTAATTTATTGTATCCATCTAGTATGTTTGCTTTGAATCTTTGCTTTCCATTCCATGCAATGTTAGTAATTAATTTGTGAACTAATTTGTAATTGTTCTCTAACACTTTCCTATTTATGTATGTCTTATATACTCTCAACTATATAATTATCTCTTAAGACATACTCTTCCTAATTGTTTTGCTACTACTTTCTTGTATTTTGTTTTGCAACCTATCAATGGAGGGTTGATTTCATCTTCATTATTTAGGCATTTTACACTTGGTCTCACATTCATTTTCTACATTCAAAAGCCAAGAGAAACACACACATGGTGGTAGCTGGGCCAACAAACTCGATGTGGTTCCTATACCAAATGGTGTGAGGTATAATTTGGACTTCACACCAGGGACCCCCTACAGTTGGTGGAAAATCGAGCACCATCAACACAAGTCCAATGCAACTCCTTTATGACATGTGGCTAGTCTGATGTATTATTTGGTTGATGTGGTAGAATCACGACATGTGGCAGGTCCTATATAACACATTTTTATGTTGATGTGGCAAAGATGGCTAATGTGGTAGAATTAGTTGATGTGGTGGAAGTAGAGATGGTTGATGTGGAAAATGTAACCCTAAGTGGAAGATTTGTTTGACGTGGTGGAAGCAGAGATGGTTGGAATGGTAGGACCATGACACATGGCACCTCAAGGACATGACACATGCATTTTTGAGTGGCCAATAGGGCTGATTTTGGGTGACACATGGCACCACCCAAATGGAACCATGTGTGCATGATGACATCATGCCTATGTCAGCAACACGTTTCCCATTGACAAGTAAGGTTCTTGTCACTTGGTGAGGTCATATGGAAAACAATTCCCTCCCATAATCCCTAAGGGTCAACTAGTCAAGTTGTTGTCATATGGGTTGTATGTCATGTGGTAGACTCTAAAATTTATGAATGAAAGGTCTAGTCAACCCAACACAGGTTTGTCTCAACACACACACACACACACATATAACACTCATCACTATTTAAGGCATGGTGAAAATTCATGAACATAAAACATACATTTCATATCTCTATGGTCTTGTGTTTGAATTGGAATCATGACTCTATGGCTGAATGTTAAGTTGTATCTCTAATCACATTGGAATTGTAGTTATGGATTATATCTCTATGGAAGCATGTCCCTATGGTTGAATGTTGAGTTGTGTGCTTGTGGTCTCATTTTTGAGTTGGAGGAGTTGTTTTGTGGCTGGATGTTGAGTTGTATTCCTATGGTATCATGTTTGATTTAGAAGCATGCCTCTATGGATGAATGTTGAGTTATATGCATGTAGTCTTGTGATTGAGTTGGAGGCATGGATCTATGGTTTAATATTGAGTTGTGTGCTTGTGGTATCACATTTGAGTTGAAGGCATAATTTTGTGGTTTAAATAGAAGGACCACATTTTGGTCTGCATAACATATATCGTTTGGTACTGAGCTCATCTCATATGTAGTGTTCACAAGCTCAAGTCTTGTCAACAATGTGTTGAGAATTGATAATACATGTATAAATATATTTAGCAGAGACTAGCTATGGAAACATAACACATAGTTGAGTTGGTATTCGCATCGATTTGGTCTACAGTGGTCACGTGTTTGAGTTTGAGGTTGAACAATTTTGGTATTTGGAAACTATACGAGGGAAAAGTATATTTTTTGAACCACATTCGTGCATCTTTTCAAACTGATTGGTACATTTTGTAGAAGACACATGGAAAGGTGCATTTTTTCAAACCAACTGGTACATTTTGTAGAAGACACATGGAAAGGTGCATTTTTCCAAACCGACTGGTACATTTTGCAGAAGACACATGGAAAGGTGCATTTTCTAGATGGTGAACCTAAATGGTACATTTTGTTGATCTTATAGGATCATTTTGTCAAACATTTAATCTTTATAATGTTTTGTGGGTCATTTTGAGTTCCAAATTAATTTTGGAAAAGGGGAAAATGGATAGAATCCTTTTATGATCTAAAAAGGGGGACATGAAAAGTCATGAAGACAATTTTATGAGAAAATGAGGCCATTTTTCTTTTGTTATTGTTAGAATGTTATGAATTTCATGAGCATATTTTATATTGGTATGGAGAAGAGGCTGCAAATTGATTAGTGAAGAACATGTTGAAGTTTTAATGATATGATTAGCTTTGTCAAGGGAATTTGTTGTATTTTGATCTTGTGGATTTAGTATGAAATATTGTGAATAGTCCACTATGATTTGGTGAAGGAGGTGGGTGTCTCAATTAGGTTGGAGCCTACATATTTTAGATTGGTGCATCTATCAGGTTGGTGCTTACATATTTCATAGGTTGGTTCCTCAATAAGGTTGGATCCTACAACAATTTAGTGCTTTCATATCTTTGAAGGTTAGTGCCTGCAACAAGTTGGTGCCTACAGATATATTTTGTGGGTTGTTTCCTCTAGTAGGTTGGAGCATGTAAATCTATTTTTGGGGTTGGTGCCTCTAGTATTTTGGTCCTTGCAAATCTATTTTTGGGGTTGGTACCTTCAACAAGTTGAGGTGTGAAAATTGTTGTAATTAAAAGATTGAAGAATATAAGAAAATTTGTGGTTTTCTCTTGTAAGGGTTTCCATGTACATCTGGTGTTCTCAAGTGTTGATATGATGATTGATTTAATTGATGCATTGTTACACCTTCAGTTATGATTAACTAGAAAATTATTTAAGTTGATTCAAATTGGTCTATACACTTATTCACCCTCTGTCTCAGTGTAATCATAATTCTAACAATGGGTGTATGGAAGGAATTAACGGAAAGATATTAAGGAAGAGAAGAAATGGATAGCTTCAATATCACCTAATCAATGACAAATGATGTGGATGGTGGAGGATATCCAAAAGGAAGAAAGGAGTGGGGGGTTAAGAAATTCATTTCCTACCCAAAGTATGATGATGGAGTAGAGGATATGGATGGGGCTAAAAGTTGGGGATGAAGTAAGGTGGGGAAGGGGAGGAAATTTGGGTGGATATATTTAAAACACACCCCAATTGAAAAAATTATGGGAATATATGGATGAGGTTGAAGGTGGGGGATGAAGGGCAGGAGGAAAGGGGGTTCTAATATCACATGCATCATACCTAGACGATGAAGGATGGGATACAAGGAGATGGACAAAGGAAGTGAATAAGGAGGGTTTGGGATCTCTGTTTCTTCCCATGGGTGAAGGAAGGAAGGAGATTGGTTTAGAAAATATGGAGGATGAAGAAAGTGAAGAAGTGGTTGCTATAAAATTTTGGCTCACTTAAAAGGATGATGAAAAGGGATAGATCATTAGGGATTATGTCATTCCTAGCAATAAATTAGCCTCATCGATTCAAACCATAATTTACCTATGTAGTGGTTGCTGGCATCTATCTAGTGGTTATATCCATAGATAGATTCCATGTCATGAGAGTATGAGCCTAGCCTAATTGATGATACTTAAATTCACAAAAAAAAATTGCTAAAATTTTATAATATTTTAGATTTAGCATTTTTACTATAATGATATTTGTATCAATTAATGGTTTTTCTTAGGTTGTTAAATAGAAAAGGAAAATCCTATTTGGCAATGGAATTATTGATTTGTAAAAAGTTCATATGACATATGTCATGTCAATCTTTTCTATTATCTATTTAACAAAATACATACTTTTCATATAGCCCATTACATATTAGATAACTATAACAATGCTTTTCTAAGATGATTCAATCAAGTATTTGTGACATAATAGATTCAAAATTTAAATAATACTACCCAATCCATCTTAATTTGTAAACATGTGTGAGTAGTAACACCTTATAAATGGGGATTCAATGTCTAATCTAAGACAAACTCATGCTTTTGCTGGATAACATTCATATATATTATAATTTTTCAAATTTATGTTAACACTTTTCAATCATACATATTGTGTTAATGATAAGTGGATGATTAAGATTTATTATTTTAAAAGATTGAAGTACAAAGGATTTGTTATTCTCTTCATTATAGATTCATTCTCCATTCACACATTTGAAATGGTATTCTTCTAATTAACTCTTTATATGAACAAAATTGCATATATATATATATATATATATAATTGTCATTGTCATTGTCATTGTATAATTAAACACTATAAATGACTAAATCTTCTCTAAATTATAATTTTTTTTGGTTTATAAAATTATATTGTAAATTAATTGTTTTTTTTTTTTTTTTTTTATAATTTAATTTTTATATTTTTAAAATTATTCATAATAAATGAAAGTTAAATTTGATTTACATGGTATGAATTTTTAATAAATTTTTTAATTAAAAATAATAATTATTTTATACTTCCAATTTAAAAATAAAACTATGTGATTGATAATTATTCTCTATTTTTCCGCATATTTATATTAATAATTAAAATAATTATATTAATTTGATATTTAATAGGATTAACTTCCGATTTAATCATATATAAATATATGTAGTTGTTAAAAAATCAATTTAATTATATTTTAAAAACAAATCTTAGTTTGTTAATAAAATAATAATCAAGGTCACAGGACACTTATTCCAAGCTGAATGTTGGGAAAAAACATAGTGATGGGATCACTTATGATTAATAAATGACTATGGAAATTGGCAAAGGCAAAGTGGCATTAATTGGCATTTCATTTATGAAAATAATGGAAAATAAGAGAAAAGGAAGGTGAAAAGTAATAGAATTACATGAGGAGGAAATTGAGAAAAAATTGAGGGAAAATAAAGAAAATGGAGGCCTCAATGATAAAACGGCTTCTAATGATCAATTCATAGTATTTTTCAGTTGAGTCTCTTGACAGTTCAGTTTTGGAGCTCTCTCTCTATTCTCCCTCTATCATACTCTTGCACACTTAGAGAAATATTGGAGCATGCTTGGATCACTCTAGTTTTCATTGGATTTGGAGAAAGAAGGAAAAGGAAAAGAAAGAAATCACAAGGGGACAATGAGATTAACAACTGCAGTAAGATTGTTTTGTAGGTATCGAGTTGCACGCATGCTTTCCTTGCTAGTTTTTGCATGCATGGTATATGCATGTGGTTATTTGATTATGATCTGTTATTGGCATGGAGGATTGTCTGGATTGACATTGGTTTTTCCTAGCCTTACCATTTCTATATAGTCATGGTGTTGTGGGTTTTCCAGTTGTTGTTTCTGATTGGTGCTCAGGTTCCTATGGTTGTGGGTTGAGTTACTAGTTCCTTGACCTGTTGGTTGGAACAAATGCTCTGGAGCCCTGGAATAACCATAGGGGATTCACTCAATGAACCTCTGACATATCACATGCATGGCATACTAAACAATACTCTTAATTTCACTACATATTGGAAAATACCTCTAAAATCACATTATTTAGCCCCCTACCAATACAAACCCTATACACCTTCCCAATTTAAAAAACCTTTACGTTCACTAGGTATTGTAGGTATCCATTTTTTCATTAACATTTTTTATACCCCTTTATATTTTTCATTAACATTGAGCTCCCATTTTTATACCTGCCAATATAAAAACCCTTTACCCCATATATATACCCCAATATATTATGTCATTTTTTCCTCAATATATATCCCCCAATATGAATGCACGTGGTATGGTATTTCTCCCCTATTGAAGCCCTCCTGGGAGAAAATTGGGTTAATTTACTAGTCCTGGAGTTTTGGTTGGACAAATGCTATGGAGGCTTAGAAGGTTGTGGATTGAGTTATTAGTTCCTCGAGCCGCGATTGGGACAAATGCTCTAGAGCCCTGAACAACTTGGCTAGAGATTGTTCTAGTTGGTGTTAGTGATGTCCAACCACGAGGTGGAATCACTGGTTGAGGGTTGAGGTGGTTTGGCCTCTAGAAGCCCTGGTTTGGTTTTTCTTGGTTTATTCCATGATATCCTAGATTCATTCTTAGAATATGGCGCGAGTGTGATTGGATGACAAAGAGAATTGGTTCAGCGCAATCTATGGTTGTGTGGTATGTGGAATTCCGTGACTTGGTTGGATTTGTATATGTTAATAAGAACTCTTTTCCTCTTGTATTTATATGAGTAATTGTACTTGTTATTATGTAGCTTTGATGGTTATTCTATCATGATGTATATGTTGTTCATTTGTTGGTTATAAGATGTATATTGGATATGGCTCTTGATGTGTTTTGATTGATTGATAAATGGTTAATGAATGCATGAGTTAATATATGTTATTGCATCTATTATGAGAGGGAATTAGACCTTCTTGGTGGTTCACATATAAGTTTCAAACTCCTATGTTTAGATATGCATTCATGATATGTAGATCACATGTTCACTATATATTTGACGAAATGTCTGTCATGGTTAGGCTTGGTTAGGTCAAGTCCTTAATCAAGTTTTGTGTTATAGGCTTTGTCCTTGTGTCATTTATTGTTCTAGAAAGTGCCATCAAGTCCTGGGTAGTGGTCTGGAGACTAGCCCTGAAAAGGTGGCTCAGATTTTGGAACCGCACCCTCAGAACTGGGAAATATGGGTCACAGTCGCATGGAGGGAGAGTTGTGCATGTGACTGGAGGATCATAACAGCTAGCTTGCAGGCGTGTGCATGCAACTGAAAGTCTAGGTCAGTGAAAAATAAATCCAACTCATAATTTGGGCACTTGGAGTGGTTGTTCAGCTCTTGGGAGTCCAAAGGAAGGTCAATAAAGTTTCAGTTTGTTGAATCCACTTCCTTAATGAATCTAGGAGGTTGGGTTAGGTCATAGTATCTCCTCCTCTCATGCTTACCTTAACAGGTTGGTGAAACTGGGTAGATATGGGAGGGGTGGTTACAATCTCAAGGAGCGAGTTGAGGTTGACCTTTAAAAAATGTGGGTTTGCAAGATGAAGTGAGGAGACTTCAAGAAATAATGGAAGCTATGGACACTGTAAAAAGGAGAGGAGTTGATGTGGGATATGCTAGTGATGCTAAAGAAGTGTCTTTCAATGAAAAAATGGAAGAAATAATAGAGAAAAAGATGTTAAATATTTTTTCGAAGATGATCGCCAAACCAAAAATGGAAGTACCATTATATGAAGGTAACTTGAATGTTGTAATGACCCATCTCAAATTTAGGACATAATATGATTGCTATCATTCATATGAGACATGCACATGATAGCTACACATCTTTGCATGGCATGAAGTTCATTAGTATACCTACTAATTAGCTATGAAGAATGTCTAAATATGGATAAATGATTTAATATTAAATTTAATACCTAACTATCATGAATGTAAGGAATTTATTAATTTTAGAATCCTATAATAAAACTTAATGGATATAATAAACCAATATTATAAGTAATAAACTTATTTAAAAGCTCATTAATTAATAAGTCTGCTTAAAAATTCATTAATAGAAAAAAATAGCATGCATGAAATAAGGACCAGTGCACCACTACCAAATTATTATGGACATCTCAGTTACAATTGATTACAAAATTGTTTAAGTTGATTCAAATTGGCCAATACATTGATTCAACCCCTCTCACAGTGTAATCATAATTCTAACTAGGAGTGTATGGAAGGAATCAAGGGAAAGAGATTAAATAAGAGAAGAAAAAGATAGCTTCAATATCACTTAAACTATGACATATGATTCAAATGGTGGAGGATAAGTAAGAGGAAGAAAAGAGTGGGTGGTTAGAAAATTCACATCCTACCCAAAGGATGATGATGGAGTAGAGAATATAGACGGGGATAAAGGTGGGAGATGAAGTAAGGTGGGGAAGGGGAGGAAATTTGGGTGGATATATTCGCAACACACCCCAATTGAAATAATTATGGGAAGATATGGATGAGGTTGAAGGAGGAGGATGAAGGGAGGGAGGAAAAGGGGTTCTAAGATCACATTCATCCTACCTAGAGGATGAAGGATGGGGAACAAGAAGATGGATGAAGGAAGAAAATAAGGAGGGTTTGGTATCTCCATCTCTTCCTATGGGTGAAGGAAGGAAGGAGAGTAGTTTGGAAAATATGGAAGATGGAGGAAGTGAAGATGTGGTTGCTTTAAAAATTTGGCTCACTTAAAAGGATGATGTAAAGGGATAGGTCATTAGGGAATTTTGAGTTCAAAAATGGTTAAAAAATGGGCCTAAAAATAAAATATGTACTAACAAAATCAGCTTTAAAAAAACCAATTAGAATCAAAATGATGATGTCAATCTCATCAGTAAATTAGTGTCATCAATTCAAACATAATTTACCTATGTAGTGGTTGTTGGTATCTATCTAGTGGTTATAGCTATAGATAGATTCCATGTCAAGAGTATGAGCCTAACCTAATTGATGATTCCTAAAGTTACAAAAAAAAATTGGTCAAATTTCATGATGTTTTGGATTTAGCTTTTTTACTAGAATAATATTTGTATCAATCAATGGTTTTTCTTACATTGTTAAATAGAAAAGGGGAAATCTATTTCTCAATAGAATTATTGATTTGTAAAAAGTTCTTATAACATATGGCATTTCAATATTTTCTATTATCTATTTAACAAAATACATGCTCTTCATATAGCCCATTACATATCAAATAAATATAGAAATGCTTTTCTAAAGTGATTCAATGAGGTATTTGTGAAATAATAGATTCAAAAATTTAAATAATACTACCCTATCCATCTTAATTTGTAAATATTTGTGAGTAATAACTCTTTATAAATGAGAGATTCATTGTCCAATCTAAAACAAACTCATGTTTTTGTTTGAATAACCTTCATATATATTATAATTTTTCAAATTTATGTTAACACTTTTGAATCATATATATTGGGTTAATGATAAATAGATGATTAAAATTTTGCACTAACCATAGTGTATTATCATATAAAATAATAAAGATTTATTATTTAAAAAGATTGAAGTACAAAGGATTTGCTATCTCTTCATTTTAGATTCATTCCCCATTCACACTTTTGAATGGTATTTTTTAAAGTTAATTAGTTAATTTTATAGGACTAAAATAGCATGCGATTAAACGAGAATATTCTTGTTTTATCTCTTTTCATTATCATTGTATTGCATAATTAAACATTATAAATGATTAAATGTTTTTTAAATTATAAATTATTATTGTTCATAAAATTATGTTGTAAATTAATTGTTTTTCTCATTTAATTTTTATATCTTTAAAATAATTTATAATAGATGAAAGTTAAATTTGGTTTACATAGTATGAATTTTTAATAAAAATTTTAATTAAAAATAATTAGTATTTTATATTTTAATTTAAAAATAAAATTATGTAACACCTCCTCTCTCTTGTGTGTTAGACTATTGTAATCTAAACTAAGAAAAGATAGGTGTGATATATAATATGGAAAACAAATATATTATTAAATAAATTAATAAATAAATCACTTGGAAAAGCAATACACCAAGAGATGAGATTCTTGCCAAATCCCACTGAGGAATGGGATAGGATAAATCTTTCATGGTAAAGCTTCTAGATGTGATTCTAGATAAGCTTGGATGGATTGGAGATAAATATCTATTGGATGGAATGGAGATAGATATCCATCAAGGAAAAAACATAAAATATTTGTGAGAGATAAAGGCAAGCTTTTATGAGGAAAAGCCTCGCGGGAGATAAAGGTGACATTTTCCGAGAAAGGCCTAGGCAAATGGATAAAAATCCATAAAAGCGAGATGCCGCTAATGGAAACTATATCATGAAAGCGGGTATTAAATACCCATTGCATAGATCAATTGGGGGTAGTTGATCCATGGCAAGAACTTATCTCGGGGGGAATAAGAGGAGATTCATGGTTGGGTGGTGGTTCTCTGCTCTACAAGCGGTGTCCCTTCTTTAGATCTTGTCGAACTCATTTGCATAGGATCTTTTGTATGTTGGCCTCTAACCCATTATGTCATTAAATCATGTAGCTTAGTTGTATAGATGATGTGATAATGGTATGTGTGAAAATAATGGAAGTCTTATGCATGTAACTCATATTGCATCCAAGTAAATGGTGTAATTATAGTAGATAGATGTTACTACTTGTGCCAATGAGTTAGTTTACTCATGATCGATTTTGCATATGATTGTTATACAGGAATAGATTTACCTAGGCTAATGATATTTATGAGATGGTCATATATAGATTAATGTGTGAGATATCTAATGGCATGAGATATTAGTGCATGTCAAAAGAATGGGACCTTATGAGGTTAGTTTAGCTGCTTTTGCATGTTGCATAAAAGTCATATCATTTAATCTTTTGACTATGCATGTAGGATTATGATCTTGACTCCTAGCTATGCTGGTTACCATTAAGCTCAAATAAATGTTTCATTAATTCTTGTGTGGGATTTCAAATTCTTGCATGATGTTGTCAAAGAGTTTTGTTGACTGCATGCTATGATTAAATCCTCTCTCCCAATTGTGAAGTTTGACTAAAGATTGACTGACATACAAGCCTTATAGATGGACCTAAAAGTCCACATCATGGATCCACCTCTATTGTCATCAAATTGATAAGACTATGGGTTTTTTTATAAAAATAATAATGATTATATAATGACAGACTAAATATACCCTTGGCAAGGGCATATTTTTAATTGTAAACAAAGAAAAATTTCTAGAATAGGGAGCCTAGTAGCTAAATCCAAAGGGTAGGCTCAAGAGGTACAATACAAATGGTATCAGAGCCATAGGTTCAAACACTAAGGCATATGGACCAATCCACCTCTGCAATTTATTTTTTTGTTGATGATTTTTAATAAGAAAAATAACCCCAAAAATTTATAAAGGGTAGAGTTTAATCTTGAAAATTAAAGGGTTGAATTTCAGATTGATTTCTCGCCATCAAAGAAAATTACGATTCTTTGTGAATGAATCCAAATATTAACATGGTTACTAAAGGGTCAATAAAATATATAAAATTCACTTTATATATAACATGTTATTATTTCCATGAGTTTTTATGTATATGGTCCTTATAAAATAAGGATCTCAATTGATTAAATTATGACATAATTGTGCATAGTGAATTATGCAAGATTGGGAAATGAGTTTTGTTTAAGGATGAATTTAAAGATTAAAATGTTTTGATTAAGGAAATGCGGAAGCACTGACATTCGTAGATGCTAATCCACTTCATGTAAAATATTATGATGATATTAAATCACATAAAGACCGGTGGGTATTATGCATAAATAGAAGAGCGATCTTTATCCAATGAGGGTTTAATGATGCTAAGGACATGTCCTTATTTTTAAATAAAAAAACTGGCTTCATAAGGCTCCAAAGTTAGGGTGCTAAATCTGGAATACGTTCTCCCACAAACGGTCAACCATAAAAGGATCATAGGAACCTTAATCTACTCTGATTGAATAACGGTTTTTTTTTTCAAGCATAAAAAGGTGGTGGGTATGTTTTCGATGGCATAATTCTCCCTCCACCTCCCATACTATGTTATTGGGGAACTTAGTATTTCTAGAACTTCAAACTCCAAATCACGACCTCCTCCAAAAGTTCTTCGTGCACTCGACTTAGAGCTAAATGGTACAAATTATCAATTGCCATGATGATGGACAGATTTGGTACTTAGCCTAAATGTTGGATTTTTAGTAAGTTGTTAACGAGCCATTCATTAAGGGTTCGAATACGTTTTAGAACAGGAACTGAATTATTTTTCCTTAGGAAAAGAGTATACCACCGTAGATACAACTGCGGTCTCTGCTCGCCCATAGATGGAAAGGGTTTGGTTCATTCATTACCCAATCCAATTAGTGGATGTGGTATTGGACAGTTTTAGGATCTACTACATCACAGAATTTGGAATTCTCAAAGCCAAGCCACCACCGGTATGGGGTGCGTACATCTGAACGGATGGTTAACAATGTAGGAAGGCTGCCCAACATTGGTTTTTGGGGTCGTTTTAAAATCTAGTTAATTAAAACATAAAGCAACAACATTACAATGACACCCCTCCAAATCGCTGCACTGGTTGCGGGTAGTATTGCATAAATAACAAATCATCAAAAGATTTCTATTTTTTCTGGCTAAGCCACCCTCTGTCTGTCGAACTGTTAGTTGAAGGTTATCCATTGATAATGATTATATGCTAGTTTCCAATGATAAAAAAAGAGCGATAATGCCAGATGGACCCGGGATAGGTTCAACCATATCCACGGTTTGGGAAACATCCAGGAGAGCTCGACCATGTCCAATAAATCAGAGAGGTTTGTTTCCAAAGGCTAACTTTCTGCTTACAGATATAGAAATGTTATCCATGATCATGTTGGTAAAAGTAGTTGGAAGAAGGAAAAATAAAATAAAATCTTTTAATGATATGGATTATCTAAAATGATAAGAGATAAGCCTTTCCGATGATCATTATCTAACCGCCATGGCATATAAACCTTGCCGACAAGGAGGCAGTGGCTTTTACTCTTGCTTTTGGAAAAAAGCAAGGCAAAATTCACAGGCTTTCTGGTCATGTCAACAATAAAAAAGACTATTGTGAAAGCAACTCAGTTGCTATAAAGACCATTCGCTGAAATCTCAAACATACAACACCCTACGTCTCTTGCCTTGCATGATTTCTTCTGTTATCACTCAGGTTGTCCTTTTGGTCAGCTCAAAAGGATACGGCCGAGGTAACCACAGACCAATCTTTGGACTGCAGGTTCTAGCCCACCTGCAATCAGAGAGGGCTCTCTCTTTTTTATTTAGCATTGTTGATAAGGTTCTTAGGCTAGTTATTGAGTTCAAGGGGTTTTGTTTTGTTTTTTGGTGGGAAGGATGATGCTTTCAAGTAAAGAGGCATGGATAGCATGAAAGTTTTAGAACCATTGGGCGTGGAGTCAAGGAGTAGGACTGCTGGTGCGTTTTCCTGGTCACAAGAAGGAATATGGAGCAAGCTAGCTGTATATGAAACAATCATTCGAGGTACAAGAGATGGGTTAAAGGCTAAGGAATGAGGGGCAATTAAGAATCTCTCATTCAGGTTAGCAAAGAGAAGACAAATGAGCCCTATCTAGGAGAAGTTAAGAATTCCTAGATAACAGTCATTCATATGTGAAAATAGGTCAAACATGAGCCATAACAGAATTCATATTTATGCCTAATTCAAGAGGAAAACATTAAGAAGCCACAAAACTTGAGTATAGAGTGCAACCAAGCAAATTCTAAACCAATCCTTTGTTCTGTGACTTGAGCATATGTGAAATCGAAATAACAGAGGTAAGGAAAACTTATTGATTCATATAGCAGCACAAGAATTCCGCATTCAATTATTCAAAACCATTAGACACAGAGCAGACAGTCATTCCTCCAAAGCTTTTCAGCAATCTTTGATTAAGTAAACATCTCAGATCTCCAGTGCGAGTCTCTAATGAGGATTATCAACCAACCACACCCTTTAAACAATACAGAGGGTCCATATAAATAGGGAAAATTATCCAAAAATTAAACTATTACAGCCGACCTAAACAGGTCTGAAAGAAAATTATTACTTTAACCTAATCTTATCCAGAAATAAATGCATGAAAATATCTTTGAGCTGCACTGAGGGCAGCTGTATCAAAACTGAGTTAATGTCTGTCCTGGGTGGCTCGGTGCAGTCCTCATGTAATCATTGTGATTTGTCCTTTATCTCCACCTCTAACTTGGTTTTGCTGCTGTTCGCTGGCATTAATGTGTACTAATCCCGACCAAATAGGCTTTTAAATGGCCTTAACTGCTTTATTAACTTTGATGAAGGTTTTTAATTTAACCTACTTTGATGTTGCTGAACTGATACTCTTTGCTGCTTCATCTTCCTTGTGATACTCTTTGGCGCTGATCCTGGAGTCTTTAATATCTTTTGAGTGGTTTAGACTGTCCCATCGATCTTTCATGGTAGTTGTTCGGCCCCCTGTTGCTTTAAAAACTGTGTTTGCCTCTTTCTGAATGCTTCGCGAAGAAAACCGGGTCATTCTGCGCCTTTCGGGCTTGCTGGGGGTTGCGCGGTGAGGGGCTTTCCACTTTGGCCTATTTCCCGTAGCCATGCGCGATGCCTCAGATTCTGATTCCGGGCTTCCTAGGCTGCGATTTGCGCCTTTCGCCCTTTTTTACGATGACGTTAGCAGTGGGTCCCAATACGGCAGTGACGTGGCAGGATGACGTCAGCAGTACGGCCGGGTGACGTGGCGGTACGACGGAGGAGGTGACGTGGCGGTACGGTGGCAGGGCAAGGGGAGGTGAGGGATTAGGTGGCGGCAATCGTGGCACAGCAGTGGAGGCGCGGAAGGTGACGCATGGTGGAACGTCGCGCTGATGTCATGCAGGCGAGGGCAGTAAGTGGTTTCATGGCGCACCGCTTTAGCGCCTGGGTGGTTTGGGAGGAGGGGGCTCCGCCACAGTCGGGAGGGTGACGCGTGGCGGGAGTACGACGGCAAAACAGCCGATCTCCCGGGTGTTAACCATCGGCATGTCCGGGCGCGAAAACACCCGCCCACCGTAGATCTTGGGCGTGCCAGATCTGACGGCTGGCGGGGCGGACAAGGCAGCGAAAGGATAAGGGACAGGGCCCGCGGTGCCTTTTGAATGATTTATTAAATGGAGGGGGGTTTTAAACATTAGAAATGCGGGTTATGGGTTATAACAGACTTTTAAAGGCGTCGGAAGGGGTCCGAAAGCCTGGAAAGATGGATTTATGCATTTTGAGAAGGGTTTTAAGGCAAAACGAGGGGTTTATGCCTTGGGAGGGTGAAAATAAGTCAAATAGGATGGTTTTTTTTTTTTTTATACACATGAAAGGAATTTTATGCTATGTGTTGGAGTAATATGCATGAAGAGATAGTTTGAGGGTGGAGATGAGGGTTTTTGCTGAGTTTTAGATAAACTTAGCAATTCCCAATGAACTTATGGTTATGTTTCAACCAGGGGGAGGGGATAAGTATATAGGGGAGCTATTAACATAATTTTAGTGGGGGAAGGGGAACACAGATAGGGATTTACATAATAGAGTCAGTAGTTAATATGGAAATGACAAGAAAGCGCTAAGTATGTGGATATTAGGCTACCAAAGGGGGAAAAGTGACTCATAGAGGAAGAATGGAAATCTTTGAGTGAAGCAGATCTTCACCCGACAAATGATATGGAAAATGATGAAACTAAGAGGAATGAAGCAGATATTGACCTCTTCAGGGAAATTAGTGAGTGATTTGGGGGAAGAGGAAGAAGGAGAGGTTAGAGATATCCAGTTTGAGCTCCTCCAAATGAAAACTGCCTTGTAGCTGTGATCTGAAGTACAATATCACTTTAAAACACAAAACTGATCACATATCAACATTCTGCAACCTCAAAAACTACCTACCCAGCCTACTTACCTAGCATTTTTTCTTCTTTTTGGTTTGGGTGCACTTAGACTTGCAGACCCTGCTTTACAATTTTTCTTTTGACTGCCCTCCTATCTAAATTTATCCTTATTTCTTCCAAGGGCCTAGATTAAGCAGTTAGGCTCCTTTGATTCTCTACCTATCTACAAATCTGCCAAGATTAAGCTGTTTGGACAGATATCAATTCTCTATATTCTAAAACAAGAAATTGAAACCTAGGGAAGCCAAGATTAAGCTGTTTGGACTTCCCTTTTACAGAACATTCTTCAAAAATGGTTAAGTCATCAAAATTGGAATACAGCAGAGGCATTTGGACTGGCACATATTCATGGCCTCTTCTTTGGCCTCTTTAAGAAATATGGAGCATTGCAATATGCAAAGTATGACATATTTGGCATGTAAAACTATCAATCATGAAAGATGAACACCTGTTGCAACAGGAGGCTAACGGTGGCTCCACTTGGGGATGGCTTTTCCTTGTGAAAAGCCAAGAACAACAGGTTAGATTGCCTTGATCTTCTATTGTTGCTGTAGATTGAAAAACTTCTTTATGCTGGCTGTTAAAGTGTGAAACTTTGAAATATGAACAGCTCCCTCCACAACTGAATTATTGTGAACTGTATAGCATCACCTGCTTTCTTCTACGTGCTTGATGTTATGTACAGTATTGCTTGAGCATTGTGCCTTTGAAAAACATAGATCAAAACTGATGTGTTTCCTTTAGCTCTGGTCTAGAAACAGTTGCTGATGTGAAATTAAAAAATGCTCCGCTCTTACTGATACTGTTTGACTGAAGACTGCAAGCTGCCCACTGTTTGCTTTTACCATGAATTTCTGTGATATGACAGTGCTACTATTGCTGTTTTACCGAGAGTAATGCAGAGACAGAGCTTTAAAAATGGGATACTGGCAATTGGCTGTGTGTTCACAAACATTGCTGCTGCTCCTCTAACACTCAGACTGCTTATACAAAAAATAAAAACAAAGCGCTGATATATACAAATATCAATATACAAAGAGATATGTACAGAGCTGGATTGTATCCCTTTAAAAGGGATCATGGTAATGTTTCAGCATTCGGCCATTCACAGGGCCTTCTTCAGCCGTGTTGCCCTCTACAGATTTGAGAAAATATGTGTTATTTCTCTGAACAACAGAAATAACGAATGGCCCTTTCCATAAAAAATCAAAATTTGCATGTTTTCCCTTGTCTTCTCTCCGTGAATCCCACCTTAGAACTTTGTCACCAATGCAGAAATCCTCAGCCTTAGCTCTCTTATCAAACATCTTTTTGAGCTTTTCTTGCAAAATCTGAGCTCTGTCATAAACTTGCTCTCTGGTTTGCTGAAGATGAATGGTTTGGTTGATTCTTCGTTGAATGTCGTTTGGTTCAGCCTGAATCTCCTGTAACAGTCTGATAGTAGGAATGCCCAAATATGAAGGAAACCTGGCTTCCATGCCATATACTAGCTCATAAGGGCTCATCCAAATGGATTTCTTTGTTGAAAGTCTGTTTTCCCATAGGGCATTTGTGAGCTTTCTATGCCAGTTCTTCTTGTTTTCTTCTAGCACTTTCTTTATGATATTAATCAGGCTCTTATTAGATGACTCAGCCAAGTCATTACCTTGGGGGTAATAGGCTGTGGAATGCCCCAAGGTGATGTGAAATTTGTGGCAAAAATTGATCATTTTTTTGGATTTAAAAGCAGCAGCGTTATCAGTAATGATCTTCTCAGGGCAGCCAAATCTAGAAAGGATGTTGCACTCAAGGAATTGGATAATGATGGTGTCATTGGCTTGTCTGCATGGGATGGCCTCAACCCACTTGGTGAAATAGTCGGTGGCTGTTAAAATCCAATTGTGTTGGCCTGAGGAAGAGGGATGGATTTCTCCAATGAAGTCAAGACCCCATTGTTGAAAAGGCTTTTCAGTTGAGATGGGTTTAAGGGGCAGGGGCAACAGTTTTCTTTTTCCCTCAAAGATTTGGCATTTGTGACATGAAATGGCAAACTTCTTTACATCTGCAAAAAGAGAGGGCCAATAGAAACCAGCCCTTAGAATTTTATCAGCAGCAGATTTCCAATATAGATGTCCTCCACAGTCACCTGCATGGAATTCTTTCATGACATTGTTAGTTTCGTTCATGATTAAACAATTTAGCAATATACCTTCATGATTTTTCCAAAATAATGCACCATCTATGATGCAAAAATTTGAAGCCTTCATTCTTAAAAATCTTTTCTTAGTTCTGGACAATCCTGGGGGAGCAAACAGGATTAACAAAACAAAGCATATATCAACATACCATGGGGATTGCAAAAAGGTTTCACTGATCTGTGGAGTCGCCAGCTCCTGTTCATTGTCCAATTGGTTAATGTCTAAGGCTTGAAAGTTTGTTTCGGACATCAGTTTGGCTAAACCTTGTCCCTTTATGAGCTTGGTTGGTTTTATTTCTATGTCATACTCAAGGATGTTTGCAATTCATTTGCCTTTTTTGCCCTCTAATCCCTCTTGGGTTAATATGTCTTTTACAACAGCATTTGGGACAAAGGCAATCACATGTGAATATAAAATGTACACTCGGAAATCTTTGATTGCTTTGACCAGGGCATAGGCCTGCTTCTCCATGATTGGGTATTTCAAAGGGGCATCTCTTAAGGCTCGGCTGAAAAATGCAATTGGCTTTTCATCTCCCTGATCATCCTTTTGCAAAAGGAGAGCAGCTATGGTGTGATCAGATGCAAAAGAAAATATGATAAAGTCTCTATCAAATTGTGGACTTGTAAGGACAGGGGCTTGGGTTAAGGCCGATTTTATGCCCTCAAAGGCTTGCTTGGTTTCAAGAGACCATCTTACCTTGGGATCCTTTTTTAACATGTTGCTTAACAGTCTTATCAACTCAGCTAGATTTGGAATAAATCTCCTTAGGAAGTTGATCTTTCCCAGGAATGCTTGCAACTCTTTTATGTTTCTTGGATATGGGATTTGGAGGATGGCTTGGATTCTTTCAGGATCAATTCTAATCTCATCCTTTGATATGATATGGCCAAGGAGTTTTCCTTCTTCAAGGCCAAAGAGGGATTTTTTGGGGTTCAAGGAAATGCCATATTTCCTACATGTCATGAATATTTGCCTCAAATGTTTCAGGTGCTCTTGATCAGATTTAGAGAAAGGGGTTAGATCATCAAGATATACAACTAGGAAATCATGTATTTCTTTGGCAAATGCAATATCCATTGCCCTTTGAAAGGTAGCACCAGCGTTTTTAAGTCCAAATGGCATCTTCACATACTTAAATGTTCCCCACGGTGTGGTAAAGGTTGTCTTGTCTTGGTCATCTGGGTGAACCAATATTTGATTGAAACCTGAAAAGCCATCTAGCAAAGAAATTCTAGATGATCCCACTACTCTCTGCAAAATATGATCCATTTTGGGCAATGGGTAGTGGTCTTTTAGGGAGACTTGGTTTAAATTGCTTAGGTCTACGCATAGCCTAATCTCTCCTGTCTTTTTTCTTGTAGGAACAAGATTGGATACCCATTTAGAAAATCTGATGGGTGCTATGATACCTGCTTCAAACATTCTTTTCACTTCCTTTTCAATCAAAGGGAGAAGCATAGGATTGATTCTCCTCAGTTTCTGTTTGAAGGGCTTTTGGTTTGGTTTTAAGGAAATGGTGTGTTGGATTACTGAGGTGTCATAGGATTTCAAATCCTCATAACTCCAAGCAAATACATCTTGGAATTCTTTGAACAAATCAACATATTTGGTCTTCTGATTAGGTGGCAAATTTTTATATAATTTGATCATTTTGGGCTTCGTTGCTGTCCCGATGTTATGTTCTTCTATAGTAGTGTTTAGAAGTTGCATTTTTGGTTTCTTGGGAACATCATTAGCATCAAACATGTCTTCCAATGGAGTGAGGCCAGCAGGGAGTAAGTTATCTTTCAGATCAACGATCTCGGCCTTTGTTTCGGCTATTTCCTCCAAATGCATCAGTTTCAGCTCTTCTATATTTGTATTATAAAAAACAGTTGGGTTCAGCATTCGTCTGGCCGTTATAGGTGTTACAGCCTGCTGATTTTCATTGGTTTTCTGTTGTTCATCCGTCATAGCATCCATGTCAATGTTAATATTTGAAAACTCATCGTCAAGAGTGAGGAAATTGTTAATCTGGGCATCATTCTCGAACACTTGCCAATCTTTAACATTATTTGGGACAGCGGGCCTGTGTTTTATTTCAGCAGTAAAATGATGATTTGGCTCAAAGGAAAGGTTTCATGTACTAGCAAAAGTGGCCAGGCTGTGTGCATGAATGTTATGCTCTCTTGAAATCTTGGCAAGCTTGGATTCAGTGAATGTGTTGAGTATACTAGTGGCAGCAGTCCTATAGTCCCTCATTCTATTGTCATTGGTAACTCCTTTCATCTGTTGTATGATTAAATTAGAATCACCTAAAATGGATACTTTTGCAGCTCCTAGAGCTTTGAGCAGTTTAAGGCCTAAGAGGAGAGCTTCATACTCTGCCATGTTATTAGTGCATCTGAAATTTAGTTTGTAGGCATGGCCTTCTGCATGATTGTTATATGTATTGTGAATCCAGACACCTGCCCCTGCTCCTAACTTGTTGACAAAGCCATCAAACTCTAAATACCATATGATTTCTTGCTTGTGGTTAGTGTCAAGAGTTTCAGTCATTCTTGCAGCGGACAGATTTGTATTTTCTGTTTGGGGAGGTTCTTCTTGTAAGCTGGTTGCCTTGATTGTTTTGACAGTTTTATCAGTATGGGCAACCGATTCTTCATTGATGTGTGTGTTCATTTCTAAAGCCAATGACTTGTCATCAATGGGAGGACTTATTTCATCATTAAATAAAATAAAAGAATCCATATCAGAATGGATTGAGTAAATGGGAAAATTTTTCAGGCTTGCTCTCACTAGTTACCACATATTTCATTAGTGTTTCTCTATACAGTCTCTTTGGTTGCCCAAAGACAGATATAGTGGCATAAGATAGGTCTAATTGGAGGGATCCTTGGAGTTTTTCTCCCCAAGATCTTGACAATAAGATGCCATACTTTGGTGGAATGTCAGCAACCACCACATCCATGAGGATTGTCTTGTTAGGAAATTGGACTAAGGAGACACACAGGTCTTTGATGAGGCCTAAACACTTGACTTGACTTGAGTCAAAGGAGAATAGATCTTTGTAGGGTCTTGTAACATCAAGGTTTGGCTTTTCCATTATAGCTTTGGGCATAAGGTTGTGTGAGGCACCTGAGTCAAACATGGCATTGTGCTGGACTTTGTCATGTATATGTAAACTGACATAAAAGGGCAAGACAGATCCATATGTTGATTTTCCATTAACTTCTGGACCAAACAGCAACTCAGGTTGATCATCAAGAACATTCACGTCATCCTTTACCTCCAACATCTGAAGTGACCTTTGAATTTGTTGCCTATACACATCATGTTTGGCCAGTTCGGATAAGGGGATGGATATCTTCAATTTACCATTTCTGCCTCTAAGTCAAATGATTTTTCAGATTGGTTTTTAGTAATGTGAGAGGCAAGTTTCCCTTTTTCCATTGGAGTATTAGCAACTTGGTCTTTCTTATCAGTGTTATGGGAAGTGTTTGATTGCGGTTTTTCTTTTTTAGGAGGGATTTTTGGAATGCTATTTGAATTTCTTTCGAGGAAGAAGTGGCAGAGGCTGGTCAATATAAGGCTGCATTTGTGTTATGCCCTCTACAATCACTTGATGCGAGTTTGGGACAGGTATATCAGCTGGTTATGTTATGACAGTCTTGCCTTTAATCTTGTTGGGTTGTTTTCCATCCTTTGGTTTGTTAGGTTCAGGAATATCAATGGTCCTAGTTCTCATCTTATATTGTTTGTGGACCTCATACACAGCAGTATCATAGCCTTGTTTAAAATCAAAAGACTCACCAGACTTAGTATGAAATTGATTAAAGTCATGCTCATCTTGGTCTTGTTGAGTTAGAAAAATTTGTTGCTCAGCCCTCGAATCCACCAGGTTCATGTGAGTGTCCTCTAGGGGTTCACTAGATGTAGATGCTTCCACATAATTTTCATGAAAATGTTGTCTTATATCATGGTCTGGACTAGACCTACCAGCATTTGTGTTCTGCGTTTTCCTGAAATTTGGGTTCCTTATGGTATTGGACTGTTGTCCTTCCCATGATGATTTCCTCTCAACACTTTCTACTCTGTCTCCCAGCCTTTGCATGCCATTGATAATAGCATCAAGTTTCTGATCTAAGGCTATGGGTTCTTCTTTGAAAGTGGTTCTTCACTCCATTCTAGCTCTATTTCTTTTGGCAATTAGGTTGGCCTCTACGCTAACAGCAACATTTTTCATGTCTGCAAGGGTTTGAGGGGCTCTTTCTTTTAACTGGTAGGCCATATCTAGGTCGAATCCATCAGGGAATTTATACAAGGAAAGGTCAGGTGGAGGTCTCAGGTTCCGTGGTATTGCATTATAGACATTATTGAATCTTGCACAGTAATCTAGGACAGACTCTTGAGGGCCTCTTTTTATTGTATCGTACTCAGCAAGTATGTGCAAGGGTTCTTTCTTTTTCTCCCATCTGTTGGTAAAGGATTGGTAAAACTCATCCGGAGTGGTTATGGAATTTGCAGCAAGTGATCTGAACCAAGTTCTTACATCACCTATTAAAATTTGAACAAAAATTTTCATTCTCACACTATCATCATCTATTTCGTAGTTATCAAAGTAGTCTTGCATCTTCTTTGTATGCTGAAGGGCTGTGTAAGTGCCAGTTCCATCAAAATATGTGATTTTACTTTGATAATCCTGAGGCATAGCCCCAGGGTTTGCAGGTAATTGCAGGGGTGCATATCTATTGGCCATGTTTACAGGGACGAACGGAACAACAGGGATAAGTGGAACAACTGGGACAATTGGAACAACAGTAGTGGTAATGGTAGTATGTGCAGTGAATGGAGGTGTGGAAGGAGTGCTTTGGGAATTAGATGATGAACAAGGGGAAGTAGGGGTTGAATGAAATAAAACTTTGACAAGGGTTGGAACACTGCTGGGGTGAACTGCTTCAGGATTGTTATCAGCAAAATCTTCTCTTTTTTCTTGCTTCCTAAGGATTTTTGGGATTAAGTTCGGATTTTCAAAAGCAGCTGGTGGATTTGGGTCTAGATTTGACCTAGTATAACGAGAATTCTTTTTGGGAGCCAGATTCTGAATTTTTTTTGGTATTTTCTGCGAATGTTTTTAGAATTAGCAAGGAACTGATCAAATTTCGGGGACAACTATCTGTAGTTTAAAACTAGCATGAAGATTGACTGAAGCAGCATTTATTTACTCCTGTAACTGCAAAGCAAGAATAGTTTCAAAGGCTTCCTGGCTGACATTCAGACTTCATTTGTAGTTTTAAGGAATAGACAACACTGATTTTTGTTCCTATGGAGTTTTCCAACTTGATTTGTGAAAATAACTGAGGATTTCCCCAGTGGAGTCGCCATTATGTTATCACTCAGGTTGTCCTTCTGGTTGGCTCAAAAGGATACGGCCGAGGTAACCACAGACCAATCTTTGGACTGCAGGTTCTAGCCCACCTGCAATCAGAGAGGGCTCTCTCTTTCTGATTTAGCTTCGTTGATAAGGTTCTTAGGCTAGTTATTGAGTTCAAGGGGTTTTGTTTTGTTTTTTGGTGGGAAGGATGATGCTTTCAAGTAAAGAGGCAGTGATAGAATGAAAGTTTTAGAACCATTGGGCGTGGAGTCAAGGAGTAGGGCTGCTGGTGCGTTTTCCTGGTCACAAGAAGGAATATGGAGCAAGGTAGCTGTATATGAAACAATCATTCGAGGTAAAAGAGATGGGTTAAAGGCTAAGGAATGAGGGGCAATTAAGAATCTCTCATTCAGGTTAGCAAAGAGAAGACAAATGAGCCCTATCTAGGAGCAGTTAAGAATTCCTAGATAACAGTCATTCATATGTGAAAATAGGTCAAACATGAGCCATAACATAATTCATATTTATGCCTAATTCAAGAGGAAAACATTAAGAAGCCACAGAAACTGAGCATAGAGTGCAACCAAGCAAATTCTAAACCAATCCTTTGTTTTGTGACTTGAGCATATGTGAAATCAAAATAACAAAGGTAAGGAAAACTTATTGATTCATATAGCAGCACAAGAATTCCGCATTCAATTCTTCAAAACCATTAGACACAGAGCAAACAGTCATTCCTCCAAAGCTTTTCAGCAATATTTGATTAAGTAAAACATCTCAGATCTCCAGTGCGAGTCTCTAATGAGGATTATCAACCAACCACACCCTTTAACAATACAGAGGGTCCGTATAAATAGGGAAAATTATCCAAAAATTAAACTATTACAGCTGACCTAAACAGGTCTGAAATAAAATGATTACTTTAACCTAATCTTATCCAAAAATAAATGCATGAAAATATCTTTGAGCTGCACTGAGGGCAGCTGTATCAAAACTGAGTTAATGTCTGTCCTGGGTGGATCGGTGCAGTCCTCCTGTAATAACTGTGATTTGTCCTTTATCTGCACCTCTAACTTGGTTTTGCTGCTGTTTGCTGGCATTAATGTGCACTAATCCCGACCAGATAGGCTTTTAAATGGCCTTAACTGCTTTGTTGACTTTGATGAAGGTTTTTAATTTTAACCTACTTTGATGTTGCTAAACTAATACTCTTTGCCGCTTCATCTTCCCTGTGATACTCTTTGGCGCTGATCCTGGAGTCTTTAATATCTTTTGAGTGGTTTAGACTGTCCCATTGATCTTTCATGGCAGTTGTTCGGCCCCCTGTTGCTTTAAAAACTGTGTTTGCCTCTTTCTGAATGCTTCGCGAAGAAAATCGGGTCATTCTGCGCCTTTCGGGCTTGCTGGGGGCCGCGCGGTGAGGGGCTTTCCACTTTGGCCTATTTCCCGTAGCCATGCGCGATGCCTCAGATTCTAATTTCGGTTTTCCTAGGCTGCGATTTGCGCCTTTCGCCCTTTTTGATGATGATGTCAGCATGACGTCAACAGTGGTTCCCAAGATGGCGGTGACGTGGCAGGATGATGCCAGCAGATGACATCAGCAGTACGGCTGGGTGACGTGGCGGTACGACGGAGGAGGTGATGTGGCGGTACGGTGGCAGGGTGAGGGGAGGTGAGGGATGAGGTGGTGGCAATCGTGGCACAACAGTGGAGGTGCGGAAGGTGATGCGTGGTGGAACGTGGCGCTGATGTCATGCAGGCAAGGGCGGTAAGCGGTTTCATGGCGCACTGCTTTAGTGCCTGGGTGGTTTGGGAGGAGGGGGCTCCGCCACAGCCGGGAGGGTGACGCGTGGCGGGAGTACGACGACAAAACCGCCGATCTCCCGAGCGTTAACCCTCGGCATGTCCGGGCGTGAAAACACCCGCCCACCGTAGATCTTGGGCGCGCCAGATCTGACGGCTGGCGGGGCGGACAAGGCGGTGGAAGGATAAGGGACGGGGCCCGCGACGCCTTTTGAATGATTTATTAAACGGAGGGGGGTTTTAAACATTAGAAATGTGGGTTATGGGTTATAACAGATTTTTAAAGGCGTCGGGAGGGGTCCGAAAGCCTGGAAAGATGGATTTATGCAGTTTGAGAAGGGTTTTAAGGCAAAACGAGGGGTTTATGCCTTGGGAGGGTGAAAATAAGTCAAATAAGATGGTTTTTTTTTTATACACATGAAAGGAATTTTATGCTGTGTGTTGGAGTAATATGCATGAAGAGATAGTTTGAGGGTGGAGATGAGGGTTTTTGCTGAGTTTCAGATAAACTTAGCAATTCCCAATGAACTTATGGTTATGTTTCAACTAGGGGGAGGGGATAAGTATATAAGGGATCTATTAACATAATTTTAGTAGGGGAAGGGGAACACAGATAGGGATTTACATAATAGAGTCAGTAGTTAATATGGAAATGACAAGAAAGCGCTAAGTATGTGGATTTAGGCTACCAAAGGGGGAAAAGTGAATCATAGAGGAAGAATGGAAATCTTTGAGTGAAGCAGATCTTCACTCGACAAATGATATGGAAAATGATGAAACTAAGAGGAATGAAGCAGATCTTGACCTCTTCAGGGAAATTAGTGAGTGATTTGGGGGAAGAGGAAGAAGGGGAGGTTAGAGATATCCAGTTTGAGTTCCTCCAAATGAAAACTGCCTTGTAGCTGTGGTCTGAAGTACAATATCACTTTAAAACACAACACTGATCACATATCAACATTCTGCAACCTCAAAAACTACCTACCCAGCCTACTTACCTAGCATTTTTTCTTCTTTTTGGTTTGGGTGCACTTAGACTTGCAGACCCTGCTTTACAATTTTTCTTTTGACTGCCCTCCTATCTAAATTTATCCTTATTTCTTCCAAGGGCCCAGATTAAGCAGTTAGGCTCCTTTGATTCTCTACCTATCTACAAATCTACCAAGATTAAGCTATTTGGACAGATATCAATTCTGTATATTCTAAAACAAGAAATTGAAACCTAGGGAAGCCAAGATTAAGCTGTTTGGACTTCCCTTTTACAGAACATTCTTCAAAAATGGTTAAGTCATCAAAATTGGAATACAACAGAGGCATTTGGACTGGCACATTTTCATGGCCTCTTCTTTGGCCTCTTTAAGAAATATGGAGCATTGCAGTATGCAAAGTATGACATATTTGGCATGTAAAACTGTCAATCATGAAAGATGAACACCTGTTGCAACAGGAGGCTAACATCTTCCACTTCGCATAGTTTGAGTTTCATACCCATTTAATCAACGGAAGGAAGAGTATGGTATTCGATTAATAATGTAAATGAGCTACCATATTTCCAAAGGGACTTGTAACATTACAAAGGGGGCATAGGTAGCTTTGCAGGGGGTGGATCAGAAGGGGGAGAGTTCGTAATGTCTGGAGATGCACTAAGCAGTTGGGGGGAGGGTTTTGGTGCACGTAAGCACTAAGAACCCTATTGTGCTAACATTGGAGGCAGTGTTGGGCCACCTTAAACCATTCAATTTCAACCTCCTTAGCTCTAGAGTGGTTTCTCAATATGGTTTGACCCCCCACCTAGTTTCAGAAACCATCTCTCAAGTAGGAAGGTAAAAGCAAACTAAAGAAAGAAGTAAGACGTTTGACAAAATAAAACATAAATTTTTTATTTGCAGTAATATAAGTAAATCTCTGTAAGGTTGCTACGCATTGACAATGGCATGGATATGTATTTTTTTTTTGTATTACGCGATATGATCACAGGTCTCGAATGAATATGAGATATGTGTTTGACCAGAAATTTTTTTAATATAACTTTATGAAACTTGAAAGTTTGATTGAGTTGGCTTACCGAGACATTGTAATTCAATGAAAAGTCGACCAGAAAATGGTACCTCTCTTTCAATAAGTTATGAATATTCTCGAGTTGCTTAAGGGTTGTATCCTAGCCTTTGTGTATATATATGACTTATTATGTGTTTATGATAAGCAACAAAGGGGTGCATGACCAAATTATGAGCATTTTCTCATGTCTAAAACCATAGATTTAAAACACTGTGGAAGGGATATGGGAAGACTTCATGAGTAACCGAGTAGGTATTAATCCCTACAGTTATATGAAAATTGTTTACAACTGAGTTATTATTTCATGCGTAAACTATATACCATAATGAACAAGTCGTTTAAAATTATGATGATAGATTTTGTTATGGTATACAAATATTGCATGAAGAATTAATGATATTATATGTTGCATATGGCTACTAGAATTTGTTCATGATTCATTGAATGAAATCGTTGTCTTGATATTAAGAGTGATGATGGCTTTAGGTTTTAATAATAAGTTAATAACGAGATGATGCCCAAGAGGGAGCTATTTGGTATGTGGTTACTAGAAGTTGCTCTGGTATGTTGCATGTAATAAACAATGCTAAGTGGAGAGTTACCATGAGTTGCTTTATTGTGTCCCCTCTTAGATGAGGAACTTTATAAGTTGTCAAAAATTAAGCCTTGAAAATTGATGCTTGCAAATATGTACAACAGGGTAGATAAATAATAGATAACCATGGGAAAGCATGGTCTTCAGATTAATACAATGATAAAGATCAATAACAAGTAATGCATATAGGAGGAAGATATGATTACTTGAGTGGTACACTTACATGTGTTGCCTTCATGAGTGAAGGAATGACGATTCTAAATTATGATAAAATCAAAGAGGAAGTTACCCTGTATGTGGGAGAATCTAGGATGTAATAGGTCAAAGATTAAGCTATGATATCTTAACAATCATTAAATGAATATATGAGCAAAGCATTACACCAATGATAAACATACAAGTTGTTGGATAGTTGTAGTGTATGGGGAAGAGAGACTCCCTGGAAAACTATAATGAAACAGGATCAAAACTAATTAGTTCAGTAAGTAATAAGTGATTGATAGATTTGATGACATGGTCAATATAACATATTTAAAATTTTAAGACTGTATGGTTGCCATATAAGGGAAAAGCCTAAATAAAATACCAACTCATGAATGTAATATAGTGATAAGTCATCTTATCCTAACTATATCTGAAATCAAATTATGAGTGTATGTTGTCTAAGAAAGAACATAACTTAAGGAAATTAAGTTATGCTTAAAAGATCCTAAGAAGGGATGGGAGATGTGAAAGACAAAGTTTTATACGTAATATGAGACTAAGTACTTTAAAGTTGTCTTTTAAGTTAAATGTGACTATATTGATCAATGCACATGCAAGTCATGATGAAATTAGACTTGGATATGGGTTGTCAATAAATGAATCATTTTAATAAGAAAATGATCTAAATACACCTTAATGAAGGAAACAAAACCTTATAGAAAATTATGCATAGTTAATTTAACATGCATAGGTTGGAATCTATGGGATTCCGGTTGAATAAAGCAAGAGTCATAAAGTACATGATAATCTAACCTAAACCAGGAATGAGATTGTCAAGTGGATGTGAAAATATGATACAACCTATTGTAAACATCATATATTAATAATGATGGTATGATAAGAAGGACAAGGAATTGACACCAAAAGTACACCTAGTGTACATACATAATGGAAATCTAGAAGAAAGTCTTGATGCTTCTTCAGAAAATGCCTCTGAGTTAGTACGCAGGAAATGGGTAAAGAATTTTTTTTTTGCAGAATTATCGCTCATAATGATCTAAAAATCTAATGTTAGGATAACACATGCATCAAGTAAGATAAGATAACCAATTCCTTGGTCTTAAGGATATGAAGTGGAGAATAGTATAAGTTTTCACTTATAACTCCTATATGGGAGTTGTATGCAGATGCATACTGTTTAACCATAATGTTTAGACCTACATGAAACTTATCATAACTAACAAGATGTTGGAAGAAGGAAATAATATGACATGATTATTTAAGATGGAATGATTAGTAATAAATAACCAAATTTGTTCTGATGAGCATGAGACTTCAAGCATCTATGATAGATTGAGTATCATAATTAATAGTTGGCTTTATGTTGTATTTCATTGTTGTTAAAACCTGGTATAGGTGATAGATTAAATCCCAAAACTAAAAGTTATGGGTATGATTAAGTTATAGTGTGCATGATGACTGTTATGATACTATTATAGTGTGCATGATGATTGTTATAGAAATGGAACAGGTCCATGAAAGTCCTTAGAAAAAAAAATCTGAACACAGTTTTCTCTATTTACTAGAAATAGATGAAGAAATGTTGGGCATAATGTTATCATGATTGAAAACATGTGGAGAAGTGTATGCCATGTAGGCGATACTAGGGACATTGGTAGGATATGCAGTGGTACAGATTGTATTATGTACAAGAAGTACATATGGTACCAATATGGATATATGTATGACATGATTAAAACATGATATGTATAGCTATGTGTGTAATACACCTTGTGTGCAGGTATGCATGAAGACACTGAGTGGGTGTCTGGTAGGGCAACCGACCTAGAGGTTGCACAAAAGAAAGAAACTAAGAAGTGGTTCAAGGATAAGTAACAATGGTTTAATTGTAGTTTGGAATACATATGATTATGATGAGTATATATGGTTATGATGGTATGTGAGCTAACCTGTTATGATGTTATATGCATATTAATGTGGAAAATATATTAATTGACTTGTTGTATGCAAAGAAATTGCAGGAAGCAAGTGTTCGGCAAGAACACAAAGGCTTGGAAGAATGCAGGGGAGAGACATGCATTCCTTCAAACACAATAAATGATGAGAAATATAAGTCATAGCTACTTTAGTAGTATTGTGTATTAAATTATGATGTTAATTGTGGAAAATTTTGTTGCATTTCTGCATCTAAAATTTCTTACAAAATTGTTTGAAACCAATGTTACAGGTAGCAATGGAAGGAGATGTGCTGGGAGCACTCCTTGTAACTGATATATATATATATATATATATATATATATATATATATATATCAGTAGATTTGCATCATATGGCAAGGCCATAAAAGTTGTGGATTCATAGACAACTACCTGTGAACGAGGATGCAGTAATACATTGAGGACGGTGTAAAATTTAAGGGGGGGAGTATGTAACACCCCTCCCTTGTGTGTTAGACTATTGTAACCTAAGCTGAGAAAAGCTAGGTGTGATATGTAATATGGAAAACAAATATATTATTAAATTAATTAATAAATAAATCACTTGGAAAAACGAGACACCAAGAGATGATATTCTTGCCAAATCCCATTGAGGAATGGGATAGGATAAATATTTCATGATAAACCTTCTAGATGTGATTCTAGATAAGCTTGGATGAATTGGAGATAAATATCCATTAGATGGATTGGAGATAGATATCCATCAAGGAAAAAATATAAAAGCTTTGCAGGAGATAAAGGCAAGCTTTTATGAGGAAAAGCCTCGCAGGAGATAAAGGTGAGCCTTTCCAAGAAAGGCCTAGGCAAATGGATAAAAATCCATAAAAGTGGGATGTCGCTAATGGAAACTATATCATGAAAGAGGGTATTAAATATCCATTTCGTAGATCAATTGGAGGCAGTTGACCCATGGCAACAACTCAGCCCGGGGGAATCAGAGGTGATTCATGGTTGGGTGGTGGTGCTCCACTCTCCAAGTGGTGTCACTTTTTCAGATCTTGTTAGACTCATTTGCGTAGGATGTTTTGTATGTTGGCCTCTGATCCTCTATGTCATTAAATCATGTAGCTTAGTTGTATAGATGATGTGATAATGGTATGTATGAAAGTAATTACAGTCTTATGCATGTAACTCTTAATGCATCCAAGTTAATGGTGGAATCATAGTAGATAACTATTACTACTTGTGCCAATGAGTTAGTTTACTCATGATCGATTCTACATATGACGGTTATACAAGAATAGATTTACCTAGGCTAATGATATTTATGAGATGATCATATATAGATTAATGTGCGAGATAGCTAATGGCATGAGATATTGGTGCATGTCAAAAGAATGGGACCTTATGAGGCTAGTTTAGATGCTTTTGCTTGTTGCATAAAAGTCATTTCATTTAATCTTTTGACTATGCATGTATGATTATGATCTTGACTCCTAGCTATGTTGGTTACCATAAGCTCAAAGAAATGTTTCATTAATGCTTGTGTGGTATTTCAAATGCTTGCATGAGGTTGTCAAAGAGTTTTATTGACTGCATTCTATGATTAAATCCTCTCTCCCAATTGTGAAGTATGACAAAAGATTGATTGAGATACAAGCCTTATAGATGGACCTAAAAGTCCACATCATGGATCCACCTCTGTTGTCGTTAAATTGATAAGACTATGGGTTCTATTATAAAAAAATAATGATTATATAATGACGGACTAAATATACCCTTGGAAAGAGTAGATTTTTACTGTAAACGAAGAAAATTTTTCAGAATAGGGAGCCTAGTAGCTAAGTCCAAAGGTAGGCTGAGGAAGTACGTTACAAGTTATGTGATGCACCATTATTTTCTCAATTTTTTAAAAATATTTTTATTGAATAATTAAAAATTATATTAATTTGATATTTAATCACATTGACTTCTAATCACTCCAATCATATTTGATAAATATATATATATTTTAGAATAATTAAGGAATATATGATTGAAAATAGACATATTGAGGGTTTTCAGAAATTTGGCTCAAGGAAGCAAGCCACATTTTCCAACCTCTATTTGATTTATTGATAATAATGAAAAGTTTCGATGCTTATTCATGTGAATTGTTGGGTAGCAGATCCCCCCATAGCGGGTTTTTGGGGCTTGTAGCCTGAATTTTGGTCAAATGTAATGTAAAGACCCCGCAAAATGCAGGTGTAGAGCACGAGAGTCTAGGGTTGTCTGCCCTAAAATATTGTAATTTAATATATAATGTGTCAGCTTACTCATGGTTCGCGGACCATGGGAATGTATAAATAGAGCGAGGCTCTAAGGGTAGAAGTCAGGTTTTAGTCTTGATCGTAAGTGTTATGGGTTTTTGAATAAGGAATTCACTTTGAGTATGTAAGTCCAAGTCTTGGGTTGTAGGAATAGGAAGAGGCTCTGTAGCTGTGTGCACAGAGGCCTGGGTTGAGTTCGCAGCTGTGTGCATGGACACCTGCATCTGAGTGCCCAGGGTGGAGTTGGGATTGTACTGAAACAATCGATTAATAAAAGATAAGTTGATTATGAAATATTGTGCATCTGCTCATAGATCTATATGTTTATGATTCTGTTATATCTTTGTATCTCTTTACAGTTTATGATTGCACACACTTGTTATGAATGTTGAATGATTGATGAGAATATTGGGCCCACATAATTGAGTTAAAGATCTATAATAATAACACCGTAAGGATAAAGGATCTAGACAGTGCCTCTTCGCGCTTGTTACAGAGCTGCACGAAGATCAGATGACTACATGGAGTGGCGCAAGCACATAGGATTGGATCGTGAACTTCTCAGACTTCATCAAGACATCCTTAGGGTGTGGAAACCTGGTTCCAACACCCTCCCATACTACCTCAGGTGAGACCTCAGTCTGCGCTCTGCAGACTGTTGTTGAAAGGGCCAGTAGTTTTAGGATTTGTTTGGCTAAATCACTTTTGAACTTGGGTTAGGCCCCAACAAGCAAATAAATTGTTTCATTGTCGGGACTAGGATCTGCCTAAGCGATGTCTGATGTCGGAACACTAGAATCCTATGAAGAAGGAAATTGAAGATTGGTTGGATCAAAAGCTTCACGAGTTTGTGACACAAGAAAACAAAACTCCACAGATATCTGAGAAGAGGTGGCTGGATCACTAAGTATATACAGAAATACACGAGATCTTTTTCACGTCCTTCTCTTCAGAGCTGTATGATTGGATCGCGAGGTTAGTCGACAGCCAGGGAAGGTATAAGCTCGATCAATCGATAGTGTGGACTCTGGAGTTAGTGCATAGACTAGAGGCATCAAAAGATAAGATCACACGGGTTGTGGACCATTGGCTTGACCGGATAATAGGGGGATTTATCACTCAGTTCGCGGTAGACATGATCGTGAGCTATAGCGAAGCAGAATGACATTTTCTCAAAGGACCACGATGTAGGTACATCAAATCCCTAAATACCTAGTTTAAGATGCTGTTATGTGAAAATCGGGTTATGCGAATACATTAATTTTTGGAACGATGCAGAGCGGAAAGCCCTACAAAGGTATTGAAGGATTAGGAAACAGTCCCTAAATTTCACCTTCACGAGAGAGCGAGGAAGAGCACGCTCGGGTTTCTCCGAGAAGTGCGGTCATTTTGATAAGGCAGTGCATTCCAAAGTTATCACCTCCACTTACGCCATCACTTGTTTCACCTACTTCACCTCCATCTTCACCCACCCCACCCCCACTAAACCTGCAGTTTCGCATGGCACGCGAAATCAAGCTACCCGTATTCAGAGGAGTAGGGAATGAAGATTTGGACCAGTTCTGGTTCATGGTAAGAGTAGTATGGGAAGCACAAGGGGTTACAAATGACAACATTAAGAAGGCCATATTGGTGAGCATGCTGCAGGATCGAGCGCTGACATGGTATATCAAGCACTCAAATGATCACCCAAATGCAGGAATAACAGAGATCCAGAATGCACTGAACAGATAATTTAGCCAATCGAAATCAGAGACATAGTCAATCATTATGTTTAAAGAGATCGCGATGCTTCCAGGTGAGACCCCCTGGGATTTGGATCAGAGGCTGAAGAGTACGATCCATGAGGCTAATATGACGTTAACGGATGCGCAGCACCGCGCATGGTTTGTGGCATCTTTGACACCACACTTGAGGATGGCGCTGTCACAACAGAAGCTTTCAACCCAGGCCGAAGCGTTGGAAATGGCGATGAGGTTGCATGAAACACCGATACATGATCCAGGGTTGGGAGTCCAAAAAACCCACGCACAACTAGAAAACCTATGCTTGGAGATGCAGAGTTTGAAGCAGGATAGGGTACCACGACTGGAGGCGCGTGAAGAAGTGTGGTGCATAAAGTGCAAAGGCCAGGGCCATGACAAAGACCACTGTCCAATATTCGCGAACTACTTGGCAGGAGGGGGGCCAATGATATTAAGACCAGAAGCACAGGTAGGGCCAAGTGCGGCACCCACACTATGGTGTGAAATCTGTCAGATAGGAGGAAAACACATGACAGATAACTATCACTTGTTGCAGAAGTATACGTAGAGTCCCCAAAAATGTTTTGTAATTTTTGTAGATCAGTGGGCCACGATGAGCATACTTGTTAGAGCTATGAGTTAATGATGGATCGGACCCCAACCTATTGAATGTAGACAGAAATGCAAGCCCTTGACCCAGCAGTGGGAATGGTGCACGATGGATTTCAAGGGTGAGGTCGAGGACGAGGAGGAATGGGGCCAAGAAGTGGCCGTAGACAATTAATTTGTTACAATTACGGAGGACCAGGGCACTACGCCTATGATTGTACCAACCTGATGAGACTATATTGTTCATACTTTGCTCAATTCAATCATGAGGCAGTAGATTGTCCTATGTTGATTGTGCATGTGTGTGAGAAAGGGGTACTTCAGCCTACTCCGACACAAAATATTCAAATGATGAGGTCTGAACCACACGAAGAAGACCCAAATGTGAATATGATGCTCAGAAGTGGTGCAACCACAGGGGAATATAAGGGGAAGCAGCCCGAGGAAGATACATGGGTTTGCAAGGCCCCTACAAAGGAACCTGAGGTTGATTTGGAACGCGCAAAGGAAACAATTATGGAAGCTAAGAAGACCTTTGCTGAGGCCTCTACTTTAGGTAGTAAGGATCAACCAGAGCCTGGAATGGATCCTTCTATTCTTACTACCTTTTTAGAGACGTGCATGAAGCTACTGCTTGATAATAGGGCAGTTAAAGGGCTACAAGAACTAATTAATAGGTGCCCGGGATCGAGTGAACCATGCGTAGTCTGGAAATTAGGAAAGCATATATTGCACACTGGAAGGGAAATGAGATTAATTACGTAGATTGGTGAATATGAAATGGATCAGGTAATACTAGACTTGGGTTCGAACACAAATGTATTACCAAAGCAGACATGGGAATGCATGGGTAGGCCCACATTGCAGTGGTCCCCTATTCAATTATGAATGGTGAACCAATAGAAGATTTTTCCCACGGGGAGGTTGCAAGGAGTAACAGTGGATATTGAAGGCGTGAGAATGCAGAAGGACTTTGAGGTGATAGAGATTGTTGATGACAGCAACGCTTACCCCGTGTTGCTAGGCATACACTGGGCCACTAATATGAATGGAGTCATCAACCTAAAGAAGTAGAAGATGATATTCGAGAAAAAGTCTGTACGCATGGTAGTTCCACTAGATCTAGCCAAAGGAGCGCGCTACACTGAACCTGTGCAAACGATGACAGCGACGAGGAGCTAGACTTCCATTTACCAGATAACGGTGCAAGACCAAGATCGGGTCAACCTGATTGCAGATGGGAGAATCTCATGGGAGCATGAGAGTTCCTATACTTCGGATTCAGATGAAGAAATAGAACATTGGCAGAACTAGTTGCATGAAGTGGCAATGCTGAATTGCAACATGATGACTAGATCACTGCGGTGCGTGATGGCAGAAGCAAGGGAACTACCAAAATATGATGGGACAATAGGAGTGGATGAATTCTTAGATAAATTTGAAAGTGCAGTACCAGAACAGTAGCAGTACGGTGCGCTGGAATGGGCGTTGCACGTGACACTCTGATGATGGTGGAGTACACATCAAAAGACTATTGGAAACTGGCACGAATGTAGAAGGTGGATGCGCTGGTAGTTTGGAAGTCTCCAGCGTTGAACAAGAGCTGGGCAGCTAGGACAAAGTAGTTTGCGTGACCACTGGTGTCGATGGGTGTAGACGTGTACTGTGCGAACACATCCCAGACTAAGGATCGAACATCAGAATCAGATGCGGCGATGCACACCACAAATATTCCGTGATGGAGAATTCAAAAATCTATGCAGAATCATGAACAAAGTTCACCAGGTGAGACAAACTAACTGGGACATGCGTGTACTAGCGATTCGATGGGCCTATGGGGCCATAAGCAAAAACCGAAGCGTGTACTTGACCCCAACACTGACAAGAAGAGATGAAACTATGACAGTAGAAAAGAATCCCCAAACCACAACTCCCACAGTTGGGCTAGGATGTGAGGCCCTGGGTAAAGGAATTAGGCCGTTACAAGAAGCCATTCAGCAACGGAGCTTGAAACTTCGTGAACTCGACGAATATTGGGCACAGATGAGGAAGAGAAGCATGACATTGGACGAAGAAATCAACAAACTGAACCCTGAAGTTGTGCAAGAAGGCTACGCCGAGAAACTAAGTACGATGGGACAAAGTCTGGACAGCCCTACTACTACATTAGAAGAAGTTGCGACCCTACTACTATGGTTGCGAGCGCACCTTACTAAACAGGGAAGCGTACCATACAAAGAAGAATGTGATGCACTAACAGACGCAAGGGTAGTTGAAGGGTGCCTCCGGCCTGGGCTAGCAGGAAAATGAAAGCTTCGCACTAGTGGTGCGACCACCTGACTATCTGTAGGAAGCACAGTCTCAACACTCCAAGCAGTTGAAAGAGAGCATGAGACTATAAACAAGTCTGTAGGAGGGCTACACGAGAAGGAGGTTACGTGCAGGATCAATATGTCACAGGGGTTGTAGTCGTGCATAAGGGGTTACGCTGCTATGCAGGTTGGCTGGAAGGTGACTGTTGATGTCACAGTTCATGACAATAGGTCCAATTTAAGGTAGAAAGCAGTGGGCGGTGGGCTATTAAGATAGGAATTAAGAGCTACATTTAGGACGATCTACTGCCAAGAAGGTATTAATGACTCAGAAGTGGAGGGAATGGTCGAATTCAAATTCAAACGATACTATAAAATCCCTTGGGGTAGCCTCGAGATAGCACTTGGTTGTTTAATATTTGAGCCAGTATAGAGCATTGAGCACCAAGCTACCTTGCCACCTGTGAGTACGCGACCGAACGAATCCAGTGAGAAACGATGACGATTGCGAGAACTAGAGTGCGATTCACGGAAGTTACCCCAGAGCCCCGTTTGACCTGGGAGGAGCCTGAAGAGGCGGCAACTACACTAGAGGTTCCAAAGTCTCCACGCACACCGTGACCAAAAAAAGACAAATAGACAATGGGGCCAGTCTGGGTATCACCACGAAACCCATGATTTAGTAAATTGTCAATGGCAGAGAAGGGAAAAGCTCACACCTTTGAAACAGAGGAGGAGGAGGAAGATTTGCAAGCCCTGATTGCCCAAATTAAAGCATAAGATGATGAGGCAGAGAATGTCTCCCAAGTACCTTCGGCGATAAAGTTACCCCCCTACATCCCCCTGTGGAAGGGGATAGCCAAGATGCCAAAGGACTTGGAGGCCACGAAGAGTGCGCTCCAGACCCCACTTCTTCTGGATGAAATAAGGTTTGAAGGTCCGCCACTAGGACGGGTACCTAATATAAAGTTCAAATACTGGGACCTCATAGACAGCAAGAAGTTCCCACAATTGGCCGCGGAGAAATTACTGCAGCAGAAATGGCTACGCAGTGTGGAGAAGGATGGGTTACTCCATCTGTGCTGGATACCCCACTACCATCACACGCCCATCATAATTTTTATCATCCAGAAGCTACTATGTCTAGTACATGATGGGTATCTCTAGCTGGAGGAGCCGATTCCCATCATGACCAATTTAATTCACTTGATTCTTGGCTGCCCATCAAAGGAAACAATCCCACAGCCATAGCAGGAAAGAGAAATGACTTGGCCCTCACAGAAGCTATGAAGGCCAAATATAAGTGGGAGAAGAGGAAGTGAGGGTATGTAATAGAAAGCATCAAGGACCAAGGGGTGTGTCTAGCCACCCAGCTACTAGCCAGCAAGCTAATGAGGAAATGTCACGCAGACGAGGTGCCAACATTTGTAATTGCATTGGCAGAGCAGTGCGCAGAGGGGCTCCAGTTCAACTGGGCGTAGTTTCTTTGCGATGAGTTTTTGACAAATTTTATGGAGGCCTAGGAGCAGGGTAAGACCTTCCACTACATGTGGTTGCTCTTATCCATCCTATTGGTTGTAGGGGAGCTGCCGGAGGATAGCCAGTTTCCCACCATTGAGAGGAACCTACTTGAAGCCATGAGGTACACCTCGCTCTGGGCAACGAAAGACGCGACGAGGGTTCGTGAGATCAAGGTGTTTTGGGTGTTCATGGAGGCAAGAATCCGAACGTGGATCAACTGCAAGCCGCGCTTGTCCTCGAAAATATATAACAGTTTGCAAAGCGCGACAGAATTCAAGGTGGATATGCATAATCTGTATATCTGGGCGTGAAAGGATGTAGCCTGAACGTGGGTGAAGCTTCCGTTCATTACAATGGACGATGCAAGCTTTGATGTAATGGCGTCATGGTCTTCGGAGTGGCACGCTCCAGACTTGGCAGAACTAGAAAAGATCGCAGCACAACAGCGGAAGAAGGAACCAAGCTGCGCATCGCGAAGCTGGCGGAGAGAAAGCGCCAATAACAAGAAGTGGCCACACAGTGGAAGGCGGATGAGGTAGCAGCGATAGCGTAGATGGCACAAACCACAACCACACCCACCGAAGAGACCGAGGAAGGTAGGGAAATTTCCACAAAGCAGGACATATAGGGGGAGGCTGAGACAGAGGAACGCACAGACCCTACAAGAAAATCGACCCAACTCAAGACAACACACGTTCAGGAGAAGCCAACTACACAGAAAAAGACAAAGGAAATGAAGATCTCTAAGGGAGACCTTCTTGATAGTGGTGAACCAGTTCACGATTTCACTAAGGATGTTCTTGAAGAATTAATGATGGAGCAGACAATTGTGTTGGGGGCGCTCAAAGCACAGTTGCAGGCATTACAGGTGCGACCGAAAGGAATGATGACACTACACCTTGTGGAAAGTGCATCCGAAGCCGAGCAGATGTTGTGTGCCTACACATCAAACACTTTGGTGTTACCAGAAGGCATATTCTTAGCAAAATCTCAGGGTGACATGTGGGGTTAGGGGTTGAATTTGGCTGCCCTTCCCAGAGAAACCCTATACCAGCTGCAGGATGGGGTAGCTACTGAGGGAGCGGTGCAAGCACACAGGATTGGATCGTGAACTTCCCAGACTTCATCAAGACATCCTTAGGGTGCGGAATCTTGGTTCTAGCACCCTCCCATACTAACTCGGGTGAGACTTCAGTCCGTGCTTCACGGACTGTTGCCGAAAGGGCTGGTAGTTTCAGGATTTGTTTGGCTAAATCACTTCTGAACCTGGGTTAGGCCCCAACAAGCCAACATAAAGGAAACAACACAAGTTGCATGGCATTTTTCATAAGTTTTGAGACGTATTGTAACACCCTCCTCCCATATCTACCCAAGTAACCACCCAACCAGGTTAAACATGTGACTAGAAGCTACTATGATATGATTCAACTCCCTAGGTGAAAGTTAAGGAAGTGGAACCGACGGAACACATCACAAAAACCTTTTGCACCTGCTACAAGACACTCATAAGCCTTCCCAGTCATCCCCATGATCAATCCCTAGGTCCGACTGAGTTTTTAGACCATTAAACCCCTAGATTCTCCCTTGATATGGATGAGGGTGCGTCTGGGAGGCTCTAGTCACTCCCACAACAAGGCATGGTTGTGTCTGGGGACTTTTCTCCTCAGTCTTGTGCCTGCAACTCTGATATTTGTGCCACTTTTTAGGCCCATAGCCCAAGTCACTGCCTAGAACTCAATGATAGGTTCAAAAATGAAATTTCACAGTGAAACAAAGATACATTTGCAAAAACATCAACTAGGACTAGACTAGACCCCTACTAGCCATGACAGACAATTCGTCAAACATGTCACAAACATGAAAGCTACAGGTCTTAACAAAATAAATGAGCATAGGGGTCTCATACTTATATGAGAATTGCTATGAAGCATTAATGCCTCAACGCACTAGTTGTAATTTCATCTATTAGGCCATAAATACATTGTTCATTCATGTACAAGTAAAAACATGATGAGATCCATACATAGCCACTGTCATAATACATGTTTATAACTAGCATAATAACAACAGAAATATCCAGGATACATCAGCCATAGAATCCACATATAAACCAATACAATTACACACGAGATACCAAGGAAAGAACCTCTTATTAATGAATGCAAAAGCCAACCCGGCATGGGACTACCATGCTCCACCCGACCATAGATTAGTTGAGCCAAATATCTCTTTGGACAATCACCCTTGTATCATATTCCAAGCATGAATGTGGGAGTCAAACCAAAAGAACAAACCAGGACATCCTGAGGCTAAACCACCTCATTGTCATCAATAAAAACCCGACTTTAGCACAATCCACACTAGATCACTAGGCCAGAACAATAAACATGTAATAATAGGATTTACCATGATCTCCACCAGATCACTAGGCCAAAACAAGCATGGATGCCACTGGATTTCTCTAGCTACACCGTGAGGAATTTTCCTGTCTCCCAATATCTAGACTTTATCGCAATCCACATCGGATCATTAGGCCCTAACCGAGACTCAACTCTCTAGGCCATACCATACATCTTATCCCAGGATTACTAGGCCTAATGGAGAGCACCCACCTCTAGGATTTACCACATATCCCACCATTCACCGATCGAGGATTCCTAGGCCCACCGAGGCAACACAAAATCCGTCTTTACCACAACCCACATTCTGGTTCAGGGGTTACTAGGCCATGTGTTATTTTATTCAGAGATCCACCTCACTTAGATTTGAATCCATCTGACAATCTAGCTCAATCAAAACTTGAGAACCTGTTGATGGTGTTGGACCCACCAACTTTCAATGGATCTCCCCGATATGAAGTACCAACTAGACCTCACATCGTTTAGAGTAGGAGTCCTAATAGTGGGTGGTAATGCTATGCCTTAACTACGGAGATGTGCACAAAAAAGTATGATAACTTTGGGTAAGAGTAAGCTTGTGACCTTGCAGAGAGTCAAGTGTGATGCATGAAGGTTCCAACACATGAAGGGAAAAGGAAGTATGTCCCTTGGAATCCTGTAATAGTATGAAACTTGAAGGAACACAGGAGCGGAATGACATCACAAGCTAAGATATAGAATATTTCACAAATTGAAGTGATGAGTTAATCCAACAACCCACATTCAACACAATTCATACAAATGAAAACAAAATAGTTCATAAGCATATGCATAAGTTAAATAACATACATTTCCAATACAACAAGAATAGTCCTACTATATTAACAACATATTCATGAAATCATGTTGGCTCCAATTTTATTATTATAATTGAAATTTCCATCCATGCATACACCATTGACAACCACTAGCCCCAATAGTGGAATATTGTAGTCAAGAATACCTTCTCTTCCAAAGAAATATACTCACTCTATGTTATGAAGAAGCCAGGGCTCTTCACAATACTTCCAAGCTCTTTCTAAGCCTAAGCCTAGCCAAAAGCTTGGTTACCAAAAGCATGTTACATGAGTTATGAGGTTCTATTTATAACAAGAGGGGGTGACTCTTCAACTCCCTTTTGTGACCTTTGGACTGCCCTCACGACTCTTCAACTTCTTCACAAAATGACACATTACATTACATGATGAATTTTCATATTTCAATAATGACACTTGGAATTTCACTTACAACATAATTAAGAATAATATTACATTTTTCCATTTGTACCCATATCAGATAAAATAGGGTAGGGACAACTTAACAAGTCACAACATTATGATTCTGGAGTTTGGGGGGAGTCTATCTTAGTAACCTCCACTTGCTACTTCTCAGTCACATATTGGTGCCAAGCTTGGTACTATGTGATGGTGTCCCCAAACTTCTTAATGATGTCTTGTTGGAAGCGGATTCTAGCCTTCATGGCATCCAGGTACACTATCCTGGAACTTGTGTCCTACTCATTCTGAAGCATGAGAAAAATTGTTTTGACTTTGACAGGACCACCAATGAACTTCTGCATGTTGTGTGCATTCAACTCCAAATCTTCTTTGGTGGCTTCATGTCTTAGCTGCTCCAAGCACTCTTCAACCTCCTGAGAGACCTGTTTCTTGGGCTTAGCTTTGGTGAGGGAACCGATTGATGGGATCTAGTCTGTTCTCACCAAGACATCCAAACTATTATACAATTGCACATATGAGGCTTGTATGCTTCTAATGAATGGGGCGAGCTGATTGTTATTATGAATCAACATTCAAACCTTTTCCTTCTCCAGCTCTACTTGTGGCTTCATTTTCTTCATTATGTCAAGCGGGACCCCTTTGAACTGCATTGTCCACTCCTGTACATAAGTGATGGAAGCATGTATGTTTTTGAGAGTTTTAAAAAACTATTTGCTCTGCTGTTGTAGGCCATGCAAATATACAACTACTTTATGCATGGTAACAAACCCGTCATAGAGCTTCCATATGGTTTCTCGAAGTGCTGATACTTCAGCAAGTATGGTTGTTCTCATATCCCCCAATACGTAAACTAGATTCTGCACTTCTTCTCACAGTTTTTTTGCCTCTTGCCTGGCAGCTTGCGAGTTCTCTATCAGTTTCTCATTCTTGGCCGTCAAATACTAAAGATTTGATCTTGTTGCTCTTGCATAGTCAAATATGGCTTCGGAAATGCAAGTTGGATGCTTCCTGGTATTTGACAGTATCACCCTTTCTTTGATGAATATAGGTGAAGCGTGATCATCCAAAAAGTGCTTCCTCTACGCTTGTATAATCCTCTTATGGAACTCATCGAATGATAGATTGTACACCTCCATGACTAGATCATCATCAAGGAGAACAACATATCCTTGCCCACTCAGGGTTGGCTTTGCTATTGCAGGTGGTGAAGACTAAGGGATGACCTGTGGTGCTCTCAGCATCAGGTTAACATATTCATGTTGTGGCTCCTGTTCCAACTCCATGTTTGTCATTTCGATCAATTTCTCTATCTGTTGAGCAAGCTCTTGATCCTCATATGTTCACCTTCCTCCTCAATTCTTGGTTGTTTTGGTTCTTCAACCTGTATTGATGTTGTTTCCTCTATCATCGCACCTTTCCTTTTTTCTTCTTCATTATTCTGCTTCTCTTCTTGTTCTCTCCTTCTCAACTCTTGTTCTTCCTTCATATTCTTCTTTATCTTCTACAACTTTAGTTCTACTTCCTGCAACGTCTGATTTTGTCTCTTCCTCCACTCTTCTCTCTGCATCCTTTGCTTCCTATTTTCTTTTTCTGCCAAAGCTTCCTCTGCGATAAGAGGATCCACTTTGATTTTGGAGCTTTGCTCTCCTTTTGGACTATTAGAAATATTCCTCTCTCCCTTGTCCCACACAAGATTGCTGGCTTTTGTTGCTGTTGCTTCTGAAGTCACTTTTTTCTATGGATCATTCTTTAAAGTCCTTTCTATACTAATCGACTCATCGATTCTGGAGGCATTATAGTAGTACCTTCAAGGATCCTCTTCTAGCCAATGAAATTCCCCACTGATCTATAGAAAGTAAAATCTCATACAATGGTCCTTACAAATACTGTGGGGATCATACATGTTAAATTACTTAGTTCCAAATTCAAATTTCACTATCTCCTTAGTCTTGACATTTTCAAATTTCAAGTTCTTTATCTCGTATAATCTGATCCACAAAGGAAGAGTGGGCCATGGTGCTTTCTTCTTCCTGTGCAGTGTTGCTAACAACCCTATAGCAAGGTGGTATGACACTTCTTGCATGATCATTTTGTTAGTGGCATAACTTAGTAAGACATGTGAAGGATTATCCACACCAAACACTCTGATGAAGGTGCCACCTGGTGAGGCATACCAATCTGTAATGTCTACTATCACCTCCATTGCTTCTCGGGACATGAAAGGTGGATCTTGCTCAAATGTAAGGTTTTACAGTGGGATGATAAATTGGTCAGTTAGTCGTGCCATTACTTATCGATAAATCCATTAAGAAAGCAACTTGCAATAGATGTTCACGGCAGTCTCTCATGTGTTCATGTCCAAGTTCATGCCAAGGAACTGTTGTTGTGCATAGATTGTATCCAGTAATATGCAGAAATATAGAACCTTGCTCACTTATCTTTGGGCAGATTCTGAGCTTGTGCTACATGGGCCTTCAAATGTTGAGCCAATATATCCGACCAATTGAATGGCCTTCCATCGCTTACCAATTGGTCCAATAAGATTTCCCACCCTTCAGGAAAGGTTTCAGTGCTCTCTTGACCATTGGTCTTTCAAGTGAAGGTATTCAAGAATTGGTAAGCCTTCCTGAGGGACATTGTCTTGTAAACATGGGTGGGTGTCTGCCAAAAATTTTATGTCTCTTTCACCCAACGTTTGACAATGTCTCTTGTGTCTACGTAGATGTGGGTGGCATAGAAGAGTGATTCCATGCACTTCAATAGCTCGGGAAGGTGATACATCCACTGGAAATATTATTCCCTAGAGGTGGAAAGCTTCTTCATGTTGGAACTGCTCAATGTCATAGTATGTTCATCCATGTGTGAGATAATACAGTTGATGATGTATGGACACAGGAAGGCAGGATACCTGCATGTAAACTTGTACAACCCTAACTTTTAGATGCTAAGATAAACCTTATGGTCCTCTAAATCTTCCTCAAAGTCTTTTGCAAACGTGTCTTTAATTTGTTGCCATGTTAGTGTTGATCCCTTTTCTATAAAAAACTAAGTATCCTCATATACTAGCAAATCAACTGATGTTTGCTCAACTGCTTTCCCGGTACTGCTCTTGTTGGTTTCCTTTGATGCAAATCCCTTAGATTCTATGGTAATAATGACTGTTGGATAGATGCTCAACAACTGATGTACATGTGGGACAGAGAGGGAACTCATGGAAAGAAAATGTCATTTTAAAGAAAAAAAACTTACCAGGCAAGCTCAAGTAGCAAACTAGGCACTAGATGGGAAGGTTTGCACAAATTTTTTTGACAGGGGGAGCTGGATTACTATGGGAACTGTGCACTACCCAATTCCAATAGCCAAGGTGGAAACTTGTTGGTTGAAATTGCGCAATACGCAGTTTAGCCGGGGAAAAGGCCTAAGAGAGACTGAGCATTGCACAATCTCAGTGGCCAAACTAAGAGGTTGGCTCCTAGAACTGTGTAATGTGGAGTTGGAGCCAGCTGAGACTATGCACTGCATAATTCCAAAGGTCAATCTTGTGGCTTGAGCCTCCAGATTACGTAGTGCCAACTGTGCAAAGTAAGATTCGGCCAAGGGAACCTAGATCTGCCCAAGGGAAGTGTGAAAAATAAGCAGATCTGAGGGATAGTGTGAATTTAAGTGCAGATATGACTAAGTGTAGATGAATATATGTGAATCAAGTGCAACAATTGGTCAAATTTAAGGAAAATGAAGTAAGTGAGGAGAGTCGCCACAACAACGACCATTAGTGCAAAAATAGGAAAAATGATGCGACACTTGGGAAATGAAATCTATAACTTGAAACAAAAATTCTGCAAGTTATAAAAAGTTAAAACGCCAACAACCATGAAGAGAAACAAGTGAAACAACACTCACACAAGCCAAACAACAAAAAGCAACATAAAAAGCAATAAAGACGACAAAATAACAACTCACTTGAAAGAGCGATGATGATCGCACCGAAGGCTCCTTGATCTCCTCAGGAATGCTAGAGATCTAATATTGAGTGTGAAAATAAGCTCTAGCAGTGTTAATTAAATAGATTTTGACAAGTTAGGGTTTATGACACTCATGCCTAAAATCAAGGAAAAAACGCCACTTCGCAGAAGTTTCTAAAAGTAGTGCAAGTGCCTCCTTTGGGATACTAAAAATAGATCCCTTATTTTTAGGGATGTTTTTTTTTTCTTTTTTTTTCTCATTTTCTTTTTCTGAGGAAACTTTCCATGCACCCCACTAGGAAATATTGCGCAGCTCTGGGAACTGGGCAACTTTCTGGCTTAGTGCATTGCGCATTTTTCGATCTCAGTGAGTGTTTCACAATTTCTAGGCTCAGTTCTGGGCTGCCCCCTCTTAGTTGCATATTTCCTAAGCTCAAGGCTCACTGGTAGGTAGAAATGTAAAATTCCCATCAGTAAGGCTGGTTTTTCTCAAGGATTATGTAGTTTCTGGGGGCAAGCATGTTGGGTGTGGAGCCCGATTATCTTCTTTATTCAGAGGTCTTTATTTTAGTCGGATGTATACCCCAAGAAGAGTGTACACTCCTCCATGCATGGGGGGAACTTGTAAAATTCCCTTGTAAAATATTGTAATTTCGTAGCCAATCTAGACCATTGATTAGGCGAATGATCTCACATTACAAGTTATGTTTAATTTAGGGTTTTTTTTCCCTAGAAGGCAACCCCTCGCTATATACGAGGGAATTATATTGCGGCTGTATATATATGTATTCTGAGTGAGAAGGAGAGAGGATATTGTGTGAGAGCGAAGAGGAAATTATAGTGGATCTGTTGTAGGTTGTATCTCTTCATTTTGTTGGATAATATAAAAGGAAGAACTGGTTGTTTCTCCATGAACATAGCCCAAATTGGGTGAACCACATATATCTGTGTCTCTCTTGTTTTATGCATTTTATGTGTTTGTGTTTTTGCAATATTTTATGTGTTCCGTTTCTCTGTAATATATAATTTTCTAACAACTGGTGTCAGAATCAAAGGTATTTTTGGCTGATAAACTCGTAGAAGAGAAGGGTTCCTAGTTCGAGTTGGAGCAATGGCGGAATATGGTAGGTTTAGAGTCGAAAAATTTAATGACCAAAACTACCAGCTATGGAAGATGTAAATGGAAGATCATCTGTATCATAAAGATCTGTACCTACCATTGAGTAGAAAGATAAAGAAGTCGACAAGTATGATGAACACATAATGGGATATTCTCGATAGAAAGGAACTTGGAACAATACAGTTGTGCTTAGCGACATCGGTAGCCTTTAATATTTCAAAGGAAATGATAACAAAGTGTTTATTGCCAGCATTATCCAAACTATATGAAAAACGCTCAGCCTCAAATAAGGTATTTCTTATGAAGTGTTTATTTAATATGAAAATTTCAAAAAGTGGATCTGTTTCTGATAATTTAAATGAATTTAATATGGTTACCAGTTAGTTAAGTTCTGTAGGGGTAACTTTTTATGATGAAGTTAGGGCTTCATTATTTTTGTGCTCATTGCCAGAAAGTTGGAATGGTTTAGTTATGGCCATTAGTAACTCTATTTTTGGATCTAGTACTTTAAAGTTTGATGATGTTGTTGGTGTAATCCTTAGCGAGGAAATGTGAGGAAATGTGATGAAAAATCTCCAGTGAGACATCAGGTAATGCTTTGATTACATAGACTAGGGAAAGAAAAATCGAAAGAGGAAAGAGCCTAGGATATCGCAAAAAGTCAAGGAAAGGCAGATCCAAGTCCAGATCAGGAATAGTGTGCTGGAAATGTTGGAATAAAGGACAACTGAAGAAAGACTATAAGTCTCGAAAGGGAAAAGAAGGAGACGCGTAGCAAGAAAACAATCATGAAGTGAATGTGACAAGTGATGTGTTGCAAGGCACTTTGATTCTTTCATTAGAAAATATTATTGATGCCTAGGTGGTAGATTTAGGGGCCTCATTCCATGCCACACTTGATAGGAAACGTTTTCATGATTATGTTCAAGGAGATTTTGGACAGGCTTGTTTGGGTTATGATAAACCCTGTAAAATCATTGGAATGGGTAAAGTTTTCATAAAATATCATAATGGAAACCAATGGCTATTGAAGGAGGTAAGGCATGTTCCAGATCTGAAGAAAAATCTAATTTCAATAGGGAAGTTGGGAGGTGAAGGTTGTGTAACTACTTTTACAGATAAAACCTGGAAGGTCACTAAAGGAGCCTTGGTAATAGCAAAAGGAGAAAAGGTTGGTACATTGTATTTATGTAATGGTATTTATAATTATGTTAATGCTTTAACCTCTACAGGAGAAAATACAACATTGTGGCATCATAGGCTCGGGCACATGAGTGAGAAGGGGATGAAGATTATTCACTCAAGAAATTTGTTGCCAGGTTTGAAGCATGTTGATTTGGAATTCTGTGAGAATTGTGTTTATAGAAAACAAAAGAGAGCCAAATTTCTAAGAGTTAGGAAAGAAAAGAAGAACGCAAAATTAGAGCTTGTCCATACAAATGTATGGGGGCCTACTCAGGTATCATCTCTCGGTAGCTCTCTCTACACGAGCAAATACAACATTGTTGCATCATAGGTTCGGGCACATGAGTGAGAAGGGGATGAAGATTATTCACTCAAGAAATTTGTTGCCAGGTTTGAATCATGTTGATTTGGAATTCTGTGAGAATTGTGTTTATAGAAAACAGAAGTGAGTCAAATTTCTACGAGTTAGGAAAGAAAAGAAGAACGCAAAATTAGAGCTTGTCCATACAAATGTATGGGGGCCTACTCAGGTATCATCTCTTGGTGGCTCTCACTATTATGTTACTTTTATTGATGATGCAACTAGAAAAACTTGGATTTATTGTATTCGAAATAAATCTGATGTATTTGATATTTTCAAGAAATGGAAAGCTTTGGTTGAGAATGAGATAGGAAAAAGGTTGAAGTGTCTTAGATCATATAATGGAGAAGAATATTGTGGCAAAGAGTTTGATAAGTACTGTTCAGAGCATGGAATTCGTAGATAAGATAGTTCCAGGAACACCACAAGAAAATGATGTGTCAGAAAGGATGAACGCGACAATCATGGAGCTTGCAAGGTGCATGAGATTTCATGCAAGATTACCTTTAAAATTTTGGGTAGATGTTGTAGATACTGTTTTTTATCTAATAAACAGAGGGCCTTCAAGTTCCTTTGATGGAGGTATTCCAGAGGAGGCATGGATAGGTAAAAAGATAAACTACTCATTTTTAAAAACTTTTCATTGTGAAACCTTTGTCCATGTTAATAAAGAAAATAAAACAAATATTGAGGCAAAATCAAAGAAATGTACCTTTGGATATGGTGTTAATGATTTTGGTTATTGCTTTTATGATTATGAAAAACACAAAATCATTAGGAGCAGCGATTTCATATTCAATGAAAAGGTTTTGTATAAGGATCAGATGTAGGAAAAGAAACAACAAACAGAAAACAGAGAATACATAGTGCTTGATGCGATCACAGAAAAAGTAAAGGTTCCTGAAAATTATAATGATCAACTGGTAGAACAACAACAACAACCACAATAGCAACAAACACCTCAAACACCTGAAAGTGGTGTTAGAAGATCTACCAGGATAAGTAGACCCCTTGAACAATACTCTCCTTCATTATGTTTTGTATTGTTGATTGATTCTAGTGAACCAGGATGTTATGAAGAAGCAGTGCACGTAGAAACCGGGAAGAAGTGGGAGCTAGCCATGAAAGAAGAAATGGACACCTTGGTACATAACCAGAATTCAAACTTAGTCAGGATGCTTGCAGGTAAAACAACATTGCATAATACATGGGTTTACAGGTTGATGGAAGAAGATGGAGGTAGAAAAAGGTATAAAGCTAGACTTGTGGTGAAGGGGTTTGCACAGAAAAAAGGTATAGAATTTGATGAAATATTTTCTTCTATTGTTAAAATGACTTAAATTAGAACTATTTTAAGTTTAGTAGCCGCATAAGGTTTACATATTGAGTAGTTAGATGTAAAGACGACCTTTCTCCATGGGGATTTGGAGGAAGAGATATATATGCAGAAGCCACAAGGATATGAGGTCAATAGGAAGGAGAAACTAGAGTGTAGGTTGAAGAAGAGCTTGTATGGCTTAAAACAAGCTCGAAGGCAGTGGTATCTAAAATTCGACAGGTTTATGTCTGAACAAGGTTATACTAGATGTCACTGTGATCATTGTGTTTATTTCAAAAGGAAAAAATGATGGAAGCTATATTATATTATTATCGTATGTAGGTGACATGCTTGTTGCAGGGTCTAACGTGCAGCAAATAAATGTGCTCAGAGGAAAATTGGAAAATTCATTTGCAATGAAGGATTTTGGTGTTGCAAAACAAATCCTTGGTATGAGAATAATTAGAGGCAGGAAAAATTGTAAATTAACATTGTCTCAGAGTGAGTGCATACAAAAGGTGTTGGAAAGATTTAATATGCAAAAATGCAAAACTGGTTACTACACGTTTGGCTAGACATTTCAAACTAAATAAGGAGATGTGTCCCAAGACTCAGGAAGAGATGGATTATATATCTAAAGTTCCATATGCATCAACAGTTGAAAAGTTGAGTATGCAATGGTCTGCACAAGGCCTGATATTTCACATGCAATGGGAGTTGTAAGTAGGTACATGAAAAATCTAGGAAAAGAACATTGGATGGCAGTGAAGTGGATTCTCAGGCATTTGAGAGGTACCACATATCAGAATTATTCTTTGGTGGTTCAAACATTTCTCTATAGGGATATGTTGCTGAAGATATGGCAGGTAATTGAGATAACAGGAGAGCACCACAAGGTATGTGTTTACTGTAGGTGGAACAACTGTTAGTTGGGTTTCAAAATTGTGAAGTGTTGTTTCACTCTCAACAATGGAAGCAGAGTATGTTGTTTCTACATAGGCTAGTAAAGAAATGATTTGGTTACAAAGGTTTCTGTATGAATTGGGTAAGAAGCAAGAGTTGGGAAGGTTATACAATGATAGCCAAAGTACCATTTATCTTGCAAAGAACTCTGCATTTTATTCCAAGACTAAACATATACAACTCAAATACCATTTCATATGGATAGTGTTGGAAGATGGATAGTTGAAGCTGGAAAATATACCAACTAGCCAAAATCCCGCAGATATGTTAACAAAAATTGTAACTAGGGAGAAACTGAGCTTCTGCTTAGTTTCAATTGGTCTTCAAGTATGATTATGAAGATGAGAAACAACCAGGTCCAAAGTGGAGTCATTTTCCAGCATATGAAGCAACAGTGGAGTTGCTATCATCAGTGTCCATGTGGGAGATTGTTGGGTGTGGAGCCTGATTATATTTTTTATTCAAAGGTCTTTGTTTCAGATGGATGTATACCCTATGAAGACTTTACACCCCTCCACGTGGGGGGGTGTAGGGGGGACTTGTAAAATTTCCTTGTAAAATATTGTAATTTCATAGACAATATGGACTGTTCATTAGGCAGATGATATGACAGTAGAAGTTATGTTTAATTTAGGTTTTTTTTCCCTAGAATGAAACCCCTCGCTATATATGAGGGTATTGTATTGTGGCTATATATATGTGTATTCTGAGCGAGAAAGAGAGAGGAGATTGTGTCTGAGAGAAGATGAAATTACAGTGGATCTGATGTAGGTTGTATCTCTTCATTTTGATGGATAATATAAAAGGAAGGACTGGATGTTTCTTTGTGGACGTAGCCCAAATTGTGTGAACCACGTATATCTGTGTCTCTCTTGTTTTATGCATTTTCTGTGTTTGTGTTTCTGCAATATTTTATGTATTCCATTTCTCTGTAATATATAATTTTCTAACAAAGCCTAGAACTGTTGTGGGACCAAATAAGGAGATCAGCTTGTGAGTTAGAAAATTAACTAAGTAAACAAACACAAGCCAAAATGAAAATATGAGTACTAGTTGAAGAATGAATACCTGGATCAGTGTGAGGTGAGTTGTTGTGGATAGTAAGGAAGGCTCCAAAATCAAAGCATATGAAAAATTTTGGAGGGTGGTTGTAGCCGCTAAAACATTGACAACACACTGGTAGAACTCTAGCTCTCTGTATGAACCTTGTATCATGCAAAGCGTGTCTAACTCTTCTAGAAGTATTTTTTAGTCCTTTTATTATCATAGCTTCTTCACTTAGCTTGAGTCAAAGATGTTGTCCCTACCATTCTCTTTGTCAGCAACACACACACCAAGCGAAGTCAAACTGAGTTGTTTCAATTGGGGATGAAGGGTATATAGATGCACAAGTAAAATAGATTGTCAGAGTTTTAGTTTTATCTCTGGAGTTGCTCCGCTACCAGCGTGCCTCGACAGTACCGTGGTAGAGTCACTTTAGGAACATAAGCATTTCTTCACTGCCAACGAGCTTGGAAAGTACCCTGATGGATTTACTTGTTTCACCTCTCTACATAGGAATCCTTTCTCTTTTTTCACTCTTTATTTCATTTTTCCATTTTTTTATTTTATTTTTTTCAAAGAACTGTGCATAGGCACTTATTTATTTCATGAGGCAAAAGAGGAATCCTGACTTATTGAGAGCATAATAGATTGTCCCTTCAGAGAATGATATTTATATATACCTCTGACATACTTGTTAAGGTTTTCCCCATCTCTTTACTCTACTTGACTTAGTTGAAAAGGGTTAACAAAAAATAGAAAACCGATTAGATCAGGAGGTACTAGTTAAGAGTGCAAACATCGTGATTTCACCATGAGTGCCTCCTAAAGGAACATATTTTCCATCAGGGTATCACTGACTAAAAGAAATGCAAGATTCACATAAAGAGAGGGAATAAGCAGATAAACAAGTGTTGATAGTAGTACAAGTTCCTCTTGAAATTTACCCTACTTGTCTAAGAAGCCAAACATAGTTTCATGCGAAAACTAACCTACAACTGCAAAAGCAAACAAACAAAGGAAAGAAGCAGAGTAAGGGGAAACAAGGTAAAGGAAATCAGAAAAACAGACAAGAAAATCAAAAAACAACTCCTACTCCTAATCTAAACAGAACATATGCCAAATTACATAAACTGATACTTTCAATTCAGCCATTGATGCATTGGTTAGCCCATGTAGGTGAGAGCATGCATGTCAAGAAATATATACAAGAAAATCAGCAAACAAGAAATATAAGAAAATACAAACCATAACGTCTGAAGCTTGAATGAACCCGTAGAAAATTAAAATGAAAAGCACATGAAAGGAATTATGAGGATGTAACATGGTTTCCTAACACATTGCAAGTTAAAAGCAGGTACACACTTTTGAACTTGAGAAATAAGCAAACATGAAGAAAGAAGAAAATTTCTGTTGTACAATAATGCTTGATATGTATGCCTCCTCCAATGATTGAGTGATAGGAACGTGTGATACATATGGAGGATGCAAAAATGGTAAGATAGATTGATTTTCAATTTTTACAATAGAGTGATGAGGAGCCTGGAGAGAACAACACATTTATGATTGGAAGTGGAGATGACCTCACGACTACGAGAACCTAACATAACCATAATCTTGGGCTGAAGTGACTTGACAGATTTGGGAGGTTCCAATTCATTAGAAGATGGATCATCAACCATTGGTGGCTTAGAAAGATCGATAGTGGAAGAATCAGAATCATGATTAGATAAGTGAATGAAAAGATAACGATAGCCATGATCAGAAAGCTCAAGATCACGAATAGGGGCATCCTCATGATATGGCAAATCATAAAGAGGAGATGATTGAAAACGATAAATTTCACCCTCTATGTTCACAAAAAGTTAAGATGAGAGATTGGAGGATCAGGTAGTACAAATTTGTCCTCTCCAAATTGAAATGAAAAATAGGCATTCAACGTGTTCTACGAATGATTGAAAGTAGAAACATCTGAAAATTAATTTTTACAAGGTTGAACAGAAATGATAGAATTGTGGAAGATGTCAGGATAATGTAGAAGAGGTGTGAATAGAAGGTGGTCATCCTTCACTGCAAATTCTTGTTCAGACTCCCACACATACTCATAAAAAATGATATTGCAGGTTGGTTTTTGAACACCAACTCCATTGAGAACTTGATCCTCGTGAACATTATAAGAGAGATTTGAGACAGGTGAACACAACGCACTGAAATCCAAAGGATCAGAGGCGCCAAACGATGGAGGACAAGGAAATAACACTTCATCACAACCATCAGAGTCACAATGCAACTCTACGCTGAAATTATGATTAAGTGGGATAGGAAGAGATGGTAGTAGATCAACAGGAAAATTATCAACTTCTCCCACCTCAAGCTGCAAAGCTAGAGCTGTTGGATGAGAAGGGGATGGAGGGTCACTTGGGACAATGACCTTGTCCATATCAGATTTAGAATTTCTAACACCAAGGTATGTTGCGAGAGGTTCAAAAGATTCTAACTCATGTGGATTTTTGGAAATGTGAACAAGATATTGAAATCTTCCAGCCAAGAACTCCCAATCAACTTCATTTTCTAGAAAATCAAAGCAGTAATGAACAAAATGATCATGATAATCTTGAAAGGATTTTTTCGATGCTTTTTGCAATTTTAAAATTTTCTTATTAAGGGCTTTATGATCATAGAGAATGAAAGAGCGGCATGATTCTACAAAAAACTATTTGAAAGAGTGTATGGAGGTTGTGGGAAATGTTTAACACCATTGCTTTGGGTGCCCTTTGAACTTGAGAGAAAACAACCCATAGGAAACATCATCAACTGTATGTCATGTCTATCATAGAAGCCAAGAAAAGAAATTGTGTGCTTGAGCAAGGTTGTTCCACACTCACCATTGAACTTAAATTTGGACAAGTCATTTAAAATTCTCGTTGGCACTTTAAAATTTTCAAAGTTAAAAAAACATGTTGGGGTTATGATTTGGTGAGAAGTCATCAAATATGTACAAAAATTCAAAGCAAACTTCAAGGACTCAGCTTGTCATCTGGCCCTCCTTCTGGCACCAGAAATGTTGATGGTGTTGGACTCACCAACATTCAGGGGATATCCCCTATATGAAGTCCCAACTAGACCTCACACCATTTGGAGTAGGAGTCCCAATAGTGGGTGGTAATATTATGCCTTAACCATGGAGACACGTAGAGGAAAGTATGATAACTTTGGGTAAGAGAAAGTGTGTGACCCTCCAGAGAGTCAAGAGTGATGCATGAATGTTCCAACACACAAAAGGAAAAGGAAGTGCACCCCTCAGAAGCCTATGATAGTACAAAGCTTGAATGGAACACACGAGTGGAATGACATAACAAGATAAGATGCGGAATAGTCCACAAGTTAAAGTGATGAGTTAATCCAACAACACACATTTAACAAGATTCGTACAAATGCAAACAAAATAGTTCATAAGGATATGCGTAAGTTAAATAACATACAATGCCAATACAACAAGAATAGTCCTACTATATTAACAACATATGCATACAAGTGTGTTGGCTCTGAAAGCTCCATCTGTACATACACCATTGATGACCACTAGCCCCAATAGTGGAACATTACAGTCAATAACACCTGATCCTCCAAATAAGTGTACTCGCTCTATGCTTTAGAGAAGCCAAGGCTCTTCATAATACTCCCAAGCTCTTAGCCAAAACCTTGGCTCCCAAAATCATTTTACATGAGTTATGAGGTTCTATTTATAACAAGAGGGGGTGACTCTTCAAATCCCTTTTGTGGCCTTTGGACTACCCTCACGACTCTTCAACTTCTTCACAAAATGACACATTACATTACATGATGACTTTTCATATTCCAATATCGACACTTGGAATTTCACTTACAACATAATTACAAATAATATTACATTTTCCACTTGTACCCATATAAGAAAAAATGGGGAGGGACAACCTAACAAGACACAACGCTATGATTTTGGAGTTTGGGGGAAATCCAACTCAACAACCTCCACTTGCTACTTCTCAGTCAGATATTGGTGTGAATCTTGGTACTATGTGATGGTGTCCCCAAAATTCTTAACGATGTCTTGCTGGAAGTGAACTTTGGCTTCCATGGAATCTGGGTGCACTGTCTTGGAACTTGTGTCCAACTCGTTCTAAAGAATGAGAAACATTGTTTTGACTTTGAGAGGACCATTGATGAACTTCTACATGTTGTGTGCATTTAGCTCTAAATCTTCCTTGGTGGGTTCCTGTCTTCACTGCTCCAAGTAATTTTCATCCTCCTACCGGACCTAGTTCTTGGGTTTAGATTTGGTGAGGGAACCGATTGATGGGATCTGGTGTGTTCTCACCAAGACATCCAAACTAATACATAACCACACATATGAGGTCTATATGCTACCAATGAATGAGGAGAGTTACTCATTATTCTAAATCAACATTTGAAGCTTTTCCTTCTCCAGCTTTGCCTGTGGCTTCAGTTTCTTCACTAAGTTGAGTTGGGCCCCTTTGAACCGCATTGTCCACTCCTATACATAGGCGATGACAAAATGCACGCTTTTGTGATTTTTAACAAACTATTTTCTCTGTTTTTGTAGTCCATGCAAGCGTAAAACTATTTTATGCATGATGACAAACCCATCATAGAGCTTCTACATGGTTTCTCCAAGTGTTGATACTTCAGCAAGTATCACTACTCTCATATCCCCCAATGCAGAAATTGCATTCGTTGCTACTCCTCAGAGTTGTTCTACCTCTTTCTTGGTAGCATGCAAGTTCTATGCTACTTTCTTATTCTTGACCATAAAATACTGAACATTTGATCTTGTTGTCCTTGGGTAGGCCAAGTTGGCTTTGGAAATGACAGCTAGATGCTTCACAGTATCTAACACTATCACCATTACTTTGATGAATGCAGGTGAAACATGATCATCCAGAAATTGCTTCCTCCGCACTTGCACAATCCTCTTTTGGAACTCATCGAATGATAGATTGTACACATCCATGACCATATCATCATCAAGGAGAGAAAAATATCTTTTCTCGCTTGGGGTTGGCTCTATTGCTAGAGGTGGTGGAGACGAAGGGATGACCTATGGTGCTCTTGACATCAGGTCAACATCTTCATGTTGTGGCTCTTGTCCCAACTCCATGCTTGTCATTTCGATCAATTGCTCAATCTATTGAGCAAGCTCCCACTCCTACATCTCTTCTCCTTCCTCCTCAGTTGCTGGTTGTTCCAATTCTTCAACCTGTAGTGGCATTGTTTCCTTTTTTGCACCTTGATTTTTTTCTTGTTCCTTCTTCTACTTATCTTCTCGTTCTCTCCTCCTCAACTCCTGTTCTTCCTTCAACTTCTTCTCTGTCTCCCAAAACTTTAGTTGTGCTTCCTGCAACATCTTATTTTCTCTCTTCCTCTGCTCTAGTCTTTGCATTTGTTGCTTCCTCTTTTCTTCTTCTGCCAAATATTCCTTCATAATAAAAGGATCAACTTTCATTTTGTAGCTTTTCTCTTCCTCTATAATATCAACAATCTTCCTCGTTCCCTTGTCCTGCACGGAGTTGCTGCCTTTTGCTGTCGTTGCTTCCAGAACCGTTGTTGTCTATGGAGTAGCCTTTAAATTACTTTATATACTGACTAGCTCATTGAGTCTAGAGGCATTATATCAATACCTCCAAGGATCCTCTTTTGGTCAATGAAATGCCTCACTGATCCATGGAAAGTAAACTATCATATAGTGGTCCTTGCAAATACTGTGGGGATCATATGAATTAAAGCCCTTAGTGATGAATTTAAATTTCACTATCTGCTTAGCCTCGACATCTGCAAATTTCAAGTTATTTATCTTGTATAATTTGATCCACAAAGGAAGAGTGTGCCATGGTGCTTCCTTTTTCCTATGTAGTGTTGCTGACAACCCTGTAGCGAGGTGGTATGATACTTATTACATGATCAATTTTTTAGTGGCATACCTTGGTAAGACATGAAGAATCTTCTCTCTGCCAAACAATCTGATGAAGGTGCCATCTGGTGAGGCATACCAATTTGCAATGTCTACTATCGCCTTCATTGCTTCTCGAGACATGCAAGGTGGATCTTATTCAAATATAAGTTTGTATAGCGGTATGATAAAGTGGTCAGTTAGTCATTCCATTACTCCTTGAAAACTGCATTCTGAGAGCAACTTAGAATAGATGTTCGCAAAATTCTCTCGTGATGTCCATGTCCAGTTCATGCCAGGGAACTGATGTTGTGCACGAATTTCATCTGGTAAGTATGCAGACATATAAAACCTTTCTCGCTCATCTTTTGTAGGATTCTGAGCCTATGCTACATGGGCCTTCCATTGTTGAGCCAACATATCCGAGAAGTCAGATGGCCTTCCATCGCTTATCAACTAGTCCAATACGACATCCCACCCTTCAGGAAAGGTTCCAGTGCTCTCTTGATGATAGATCATACAAGCGAAGATAATCAAGAACTGGTAAGCCTTCCTGAGGGAGTTTGTCTTATAAACATGGGTGGGTGTCTGCTGAAACTCTGATGGCTCTTTCACCCAACATTTTACAATGTCTCTTTTGTTCACGTAGCTATGGGTGGCATAGAAGACTGAGTCCATGCACTTCATTGTTTTGGGAAGGTGATACATCTATTGAAAATTGTAGAATTTCCCATTGTAGATCACCTGATAATGCAATATACTAAAGCAAAATACTTTATCTACTTCTATAAAAAAACTTGCAGAAGCTTAATCGATTTTGAGCAAGATCAAATAGAACACATATAACAGAGAATAAGAAATCAATCACACATGAACACAAAAGAATACTCTGGGAAAAGCCTCAGCTAAAAACCCCGATCTATGTATTATCATATAAGTGGAAATATCTCATGATTATACAAATCTTTAGCTCACAAGCTATCTAGCTCTCAGTACAATCCCTCTGCTGCTCATAGACAGTCAAAGGCTTCTCACAAACCTTCTCCTCTACCCTCCAAGCCTCCTATTTCCTTGCGCAATTTCTCCTGGGGTCCAATGCTGCCACATGTGTGAATTCACTTCTCACACAACTCACCAAACTCAGAAGTATCTGCGCAATCCTAAAGGAGATAATTCCTTCTACATGGATGAATTTCCTATATAGGAAAAATCCTCTAACTAATAGTACATTGTCCCTTCCTCTGATCTCAACTGGGTCTCTAACTAAACTGACATGCATGAGTTATTTATGAGAGAATATTCAGTTATCTGGAGAACACTAGTTGCGTGCATGCATGCATTAACTGACTGAACTCACAATCAGTTCCAAAAACTATTGGAACTAATCTAACTGGAATTAACTTAGTTAACTGAGCTAACTAATTACAACTCAATGTACAACTCATCCTTATCTCCTTGATCAAAGGAATAACTGTTGCATGTCTTCACATAGACTTCATGTTTGATTTTATCCAACTAATTAACTCAAGATGAATTAATTAATTATTTTTCAAACAGCTAGTGAGACTAAACTTGAATTTTAATTCTCATTTTTAATTCAGGGACTAATTAAAATTGGAATCTATCCTGAAAAGATATTTATAGCAATTCTATTTTTATCATTTCTATTTTTGCTATTTCCACCAGAGATGGAGTATATCCTAAAATGCTATTTATAGCAATGCTATTTTTAGAATTTCTTGTTGCCATTTTCAACACTCCCTCTCAACAAGAAATGCATTCAATTCGAACTCGATCTTGAACCTTTGGAATGTTCTGCATGCAACACTTCTCCCTAGTGTTGTTGCTCCATCAACTCTAGAAACAAAAAAATATCCAGCCTGAATCTGAATGATGCCTCTATCATCAAAGTCTCTGACTGCTATTGCCTCTGTCGACTAAAAATCTTTGCACCACTGTGCTCTTCAGTATCTAACTTATCTAGCCTCTGTCACTTTGATCTCTAACTGCATCAATCAAACTGATTCCTCCTGCTGCATTCGTGTTGCTGCTGGTCCTGTCTCCCAGCACTGCATCTGCACTGTACCTCCTCTTATCATGTTGCATCGTGCTACCCACTGCTGCACTTCAACTCAGTTACTGAGAAGTAAGTAACTGATCTCCCAATTGACCTCCCTCTTGGGCTAGAAACACCCTCTGATGCTAAAGCTCCCTCTGCCGCTGACAAGTTCTCCCTCTTTGACCTCTACGCTACTGCAACAACTCCCTACATCTCGCACTGTTGCACACCTCTCTGTGCCATCTTGTACTGGTGCAACACTCCTATGCCTCTCGCATTGCTATAGCTTGCTAGCTCTGCACTGTCTTGGGACTCCTACACTATAGCTCTCTCTATCGCTCCATCTGCATCTGTCTCTACCCACTCAGCCAATCCTGCTACTCCTCATCGGGGCTCCCATAGCAAGGTCTAATCAAAGAGGTTGGGTACCTCAAGGATCCTACCCCTATTTCAACCTTCTTGGGACTATCACTTCACATCGCCCCACCTCCCACCTGGATTTGTGGATGCATGTGATCCCTCTACCCACTTTTCTTGAAATTTCCCCCTATTGGAGGTCTCTGCATGAGTGGATGCCTCCACTCAGTCTCCACTCGGCTTCTCCAGTTGTGGCTGCTCCAAAACCTCCTAAAGTTTCTTCACCAATTGTGCCTCGTCCACAATTCTCTGAGACTTCTTTTGGAGCTGCATGTTGAGTGGTAATGCACTCTCCCTCTCAACCACCAATTTTCCAATAATTTCCTTGCTCCTCAAGGCTTTGCATGCATCTTGAACCTCAAGAGCATACAGGTTCTTGACTTGTGAACTGATATGCATCACCTGTCTCGTGGTGATGTGTCTAAGGAAAACCTTTCCCTTACTGAAGACTACATCATAGCCTTTGTCTTCCAGCATCACGATCGATACCAAGTTCTTCAGTCCTGGCACATAATTCACATCTATCAAGGTAATGCGAGCTCCATGCTCCCTCTGAAAAGAAACCATGCCCACACCTGAAACACTATACTTTTCATCATTACTCATCGCTATGAGTATCTTGAGGTCTTTCTCCTCCAAGGTATTGAACAGACTCTTATTTCTGGTCATGTGGAATGAAGCTCCATTGTCAACAAACCAACCACAACCCATCATCGATGAAACCATGCATGCGATGAGGGTAAAATCCAATTCGAACTGTGAGGCCAATGCCTCACCTTCAGATCCTTCCTTGGATCCTATCTTGGATTTCTTCAATGGACAATTTGTTGCATAATGGCCCACCTCATGACAATGAAAGCATCACACTTTCGATTTGTCAATCTTATTCCCACCATGGGAAGAACTCAATTTGGGATGAGAATCCTTATCCTTCCCTTTCTTTGCCTTACTCACTAAGGAGCAATTTTCTTCATCCTCCCTGGATGAAGAACCATCTCCGGTGCTTCTTCTTATCTCCTCCTTCATCAGATTCAACCAAAGTCATTCCCAATATAGCAGTTTCTCTCTTCCATTTACTGAGTCTTGGTAGCTATGCCAACTCTTAGGAAGACCGAGGAGAGCAAGACTCACCATGTCATCATTAGTTGTCATGATCCCTACACTTCCAAGCTCATATCTACAAGTGGTGAGCTTGTTTAGATATGTAGAGATCGTGTCGCCCTTTTCACACTTGATTTTGCAAAGCTTACCTTTCAGAGCCAGCTTCCTCTAATCGTTTTTGTTTTGATATAGATCCTTCAATGTTTTCCACATTGAAAACATTGTCTCCTTCCCATGGAGACTCGAGACTATGTGGTCTCAAACTCCCTCCATAAGGATTCTCCCCGCTCTAGCCACACATTTCTTCCATTCCGCCAATTCTTGGGCATTAGCAGCTGTTGGCTTGGGGACTTCTTGATCAATGAAGTCTTTCAAACCGTTGTCCTCTAATACTACTTCCATGCGATTCTTCCAGGCTATATAATTTGAGCTTCCAACAAGGGCATACTCGAGTCTCAAACCATTGAACGCCATTGGTGAAATTTGAGATGTGATAAGAATTCGAATTATATAATTAGGAACTTCAAACTTCGAACTTCTCCCTTATTTGTATATTGTTCTTCACTTTGATCACCTTTTCTTTGATACCATGTATAATTTCCCACTTTAGATCACCTGATAATGCAATATACTAAAGCAAAATACTTGATCTACTTCTACAAACAAACTTGCAGAAGCTTAATCGATTTTGAGAAAGATCAAATAGAACACATGTAATAGAGAATAATAAATCAATCACACATGAACATAGAAGAATACTCTGGGGAAAGCCTCAACTAAAAACCCCGATCTCTGTATTATCATACAAGTGGAAATATGTCTAGATTACATAAAGCTTTAGATCACAAGCTATCCATCTCTCAGTAAAATCCCTCTACTGCTCATAGACAGTCAAATGCTTCTCACAAACCTTCTCCTCTACCCTCAAAGCCTCTTATTTCCTTGCGCAGTTTCTCCTGGGGTCCAATGCTACAACTGTGTGAATTCACCTCTCACATAACTCACCAAACTCAGAAGTAATTGCACAATCCTGAAGGAGATAATTCCTTGTGCATGGATGAGTTTCCTATATAGGAAAAATCCTCCAACTGATAATGCATTGTCCCTTCCTCTGTTCTCAACTGTGTCTTTGACTGAACTGACATGCATGAGTTATTTATGAGAGAATATTCAGTTATCTGGAGAACACTAGTTGCATGCATGCATGCATTAACTGAATGAACTCACAATCAGTTCCACAAACTATTGGAACTAACCTAACTGGACTTAACTTAGTTAACTGAGCTAACTAATTACAACTCAAAGTACACATGAACATAAAAGAATACTCTGGGGAAAGCCTCAGCTAAAAAGCCCAATCTATGTATTATGATACAAGTGGAAATATCTTAGGATTACACAAAGCTTTAGCTCACAAGCTATACAGCTCTTAGTACAATCCTTCACTGCTGCTCATAGATAGAATAGACAACACATATGCTTGCTCCTCTGTCCTCCAAGCCTCCTATTTCCTTGCATAGTTTCTCCTAGGTCCTCCAACTGCAACCTGTGTGATAATCACCTCAAACAAAACACTGACCTCTGAAATAACTATGCAATCCTGTAGGAGATAATTCCTTCTGCATGGATTAGTTTCCTATATAGGAAAAATCCTCCAACTGATAGTACACTAACCCTTCCTCTGATCTCAACTGGGTCTCTGACTAAACTGACATGCATGAGTTATTTATGAGAGAATATTCAGTTATATGGAGAACACTAGTTGCATGCATGCATGCATTAACTGACTGAACTCACAATCAGTTCCACAAACTATTGGAACTAATCTAACTGGACTTAACTTAGTTAACTGAGCTAACTAATTACAACTCAAAGTACAACTCATCCTTATCTCCTTAATCAAAGGAATAATTGTTGCATGTCTTCACATAGACTTCATGTTTGATTTTCTCAAACTAATTAACTCAAGATCAATTAATTAATTATTTTTCAAATAGCTAGTGAGAATAAATTTGAATTTTAATTCTCAATTTTAATTTAGGGACTAATTAAAATTGGAATCTACCCTCAAATGCTATTTATAACAATGCTACTTTTAACATTCTATTTTTTGCTATTTCCAACAGAGTTGGAGTATATCCTGAAATGCTATTTTTAGCATTTCTTGTTGCCATTTTCAACAAAAATATTATGCCCTGAAGGTGGAAAGCTTCTGCCACTGGCACTGCTCAATGTCATAGTCTATTCATTCATATGTGAGACAATCCAACGGATGATGTATGCACATGGGAAGGTGGGATACTTGCATGCAACCTTGTATAACCTTGACTTCCAGATGCTAAGATAAACCTACCAGACCTCTAAATCTGCCTCAAAGTCTTTTGCAAAGGTGTCTTTAATATGTTGCCATGTTAGTGTTGATCCCTTCTCTATAAATGATTGATTATCTGCATATACTCGAAAATCAACTGATGCATGCTCAATTTATTCCTCAATATTGTTCTCATTGGTTTCCTTTGATGCAACTCTCTTAGACACCATGGTAACAGTGATCGCTGGAGAGATGCTCAACAACTGATGTACCTGTGGGACAAAGAGGGCACTTATGACAAACAAATGTTAGTTTAAAGAAAAAAAACTTACAAGGCAAGTTCAAGTAACAAATTGGGCACTAGACGGGAAGGATTACGAAAATTTTTCTGACAAGGGGGACTCGTTTCCTATGGTATTTGTGCACTACGTAGTTCCAGTAGCCAAGGTAGAAGCCTGCTAGTTGAAATTGCGCAATGCACAATTCAACCTGAGAAATACTGCACTTTACGTAGTCCTAGTGCCAAGCTGAGAGGTTGGCTCCTGGAATTACGTAGTGTTCAATTGGAGCCAGCTTAGACTATGCACTGTGCAATTCCAGAGGCCAAGCTTGTGGCTTAAGCCTCTAGATTGTGTAGTGCCAGTTGTGCAAAGTGAGATCCAGCCAAGGGAAACCCAAATATTCCCAAGGGAAATGTGAGAAACAAGAAGATATGAGAGATAGTATGAAGTTGAGTGCCGATATGACTAAGTGTAGATGAATGCATGTGAATCAAGTGCAACAATGGATCAAACATAAGGAAAACAAAGTAAGAGAGGAGAGTCACTGCAACAACAACCATTCGTGCAAAAACAAGAAAACGGATGCGACACTTGGGAAAGGAAATCTATAACTTGAAACAATGTTTTTAAAACTTAAAACAAGTTAAAACACCAGTAACCATGAAGAGAAATAAGTGAAACAACACTCACACAAGGCAAACAACAAAAAGTGATATAAAAAGAAGCAAAAGCCACTAAAAGAGAAACTCACCCAGAAAAGTGACGACAATCACATCAAAGCCTTCTTGATCTCCTCGGGAATGCTAGAGCTCCAATATCGAGTGTGAAGATGATATCTAGTAGCGTCGATTAAATAGTTTGAAAAAAATAGTGTTTATGATGTGCATGCCTAAAATTAAGTAAAAATCGACAGTTGGTTGAAGTTTCTAGAAGTATTGCAAGTGCCTCCTTCGAGCTACTAAAAATAGATCCCTAATTTTTAGGGATGCTTTTTTGCTTTTTCTTTTCTTCTTTTTTTGTGGAAACTTTCCATGCACACCATCGAGAAAGATTGTGCAATTCCAAGAACTCGACAACTTTCTATCTCAATGCACTGCGCAGTTTTCGAGCTCAGTGAGGGTTACACACTTTTTGGGCTCAGTGCTCGACTTCCTTGCAGAAACTCATATAGATTCATAGCTCATGCAATGTACTAAAACACAGGACAATAATCTACTTCTACTTTCAACCAGCGGAAGCCAATAGATCGATGAAAACAATAAGAACAAGAAGAAGATAAATCAATGACACATAACACCAGATGTATCTGGGGAAAGCCATTGCTCAAAACCATGCTATCTATATTGCCTATATTAGAAATATGAGTGAAAATACAAAGACTTTTCTCTCTATAAAAACTCTGCACAAGTATGCTCAACTCTCTTAGCTCACAAACTAGCTCTTGGCCAAAACTTATCCAAATCTGTAGCTCTCCAAGCCCCTAATCTCTTGCGTAATTCCTAGGATGAATATCTCGTATTTAAAGGGAATTCATGCTTCCAGAACTGCACAATCCAAACATAGGATCAATCTCTTATGCATGCACAATATTTACACTCGAGTAAATAATACAAAAAATAGTACACTGTCCCTACGCTCTAGTCTCAATTGGGTTTTTCTCATCATCGACATGCATGAGTTTTTGATGAGGGAATATTTAGTTAACTAGAGTGACACTTGTGGATGCACTAGTGCACCAACTGACAATTAAATCTCTATTAGTTCCACAAACAGTTTGGAACTAATTTAATTGAACTTAACTCAGTAAATTGAGTGATCTAATTTCCAACTCAATTTAAACTCATACTGGACTCCTAAAATTCAGGGAGAACATATACATGACTACAGAAAGACTTCCAACTCAAAATTTCTAATATAATTAAGTTAATTAAACTTAATTAAATATTTACAAGTTCTTATGAGAATAGAATTCAATTTTAATTCTCAGTTTAATTCAAGGAAAAATTAAACTAGAATTTCTTGTTGCCATTTCTCAACACTCCCTCTGATCAAGAAAGGGAATATCAACTACCCTGATCTTGTCTCTGTGAAACTAAAATTTACATCTTGACAATGCCTTTGTCAAAATGTCAACATATTTCTCCTTTGTGGAAATGTACTCTAACAACATAATCCACCTCAATACACAATCTATGAGATGATGATATCATATATCAATATGCTTAGATCGATCATGAGAAATTGGATTTTCAGAGAGTTTGATACAACTCTGATTATCGTGGTAAATCACAGTTGGATCCATCTGTTGACCAAATAAACCAAACAAGATCCTCCTCACCCAGATGGCCTCACATGTTTCCTGACTTGTAGCCATGTACTCTACCTCTACCAAATTGAGTGCAACCAATCTTTATTTCCTGTTGTACCAAGAAACTACCACTGACCCAATACTGAAGATCCCTCTTGATGTGCTCTTCCTGTCGGATGGACTCCTTGCCAAATCTGCATCAGTGAAGCCTTGAATATTCACTCCATTTGTCTGTCTGTACCATAATCCATACTAAGAAGTGCCCCTGAGGTATCTCAACACATTCTTTGCTTCCTTCCAATACAACTTGGTAGGCCTAACCATCACTTGACTAAGTTGGTTAACTGCATAGCACACAGTCGGTCGTGTGTTCACCAAGTACATGAGTGAACCCACAAGTTTCTTTTAAACACTAGCTTCCACTACTTCCCTTGAAGTAGCATCCTCCTTCCTCTAGTTACCTTCTAGAGGAGTCTTTGGTTTGTTTCTCTCCATGCATAATCTCCCGAGTATCTCGTTGGCATACTTTCCATGAGACACAAACAAATCCCCATCTCCCTACCATACCTCCATGGTAAGAAATTAATGCATGAGCCCCATTTCCTTCATCTCAAACTCTCTTGCAATGTCCTCCTTGCAAGAATTGATCAGCTAATCATCAACTGTTATTATGAGATCATCAACATAAAGTACAATGATAAAAAATTTACCTTCCACCACTATGTGGTACAAGTTCTCATCTTCTTCACTCTTCGTGAACCCCAACCTGGTGAAGTAGCTATCTATGTCAGTGTACCAAGCATGGGGTGCTTGCTTTAGCCCATACCATGCTCTCTTGATCTGACACACATGCGACTCATGATCAAAGGTCTCAAAACCTTCAAGTTGTTCTATGTACACCTCTTCCTCAATCATGCCATTAAGGAAGGTTGTATTCACATCCATCTGATGTATGTTCCAACCCATCTATGCTGATAGTGCCAATATAGATTTGACTGACAAGTACTATGCAACAGGAGTAAAGGTCTCATCATAGTCAATCCCCTCTACCTGTGAAAAGCCACAGGCCAAAAAGCTAGCCTTATGCTTCTCCACACTACCATATGCAGCTTGCTTTACCTTGTAAAGCCAATGGTAGCTCACCACTGACTTGTCCTCCAGTCTCAGACCACATCCCAAACACTATTACAAACTATGGAGTCATAGTCCTCCACCATAGCATCAACCCAAACTGGCTGTTACACTGCTTCCTTAAATGAATATGGCTCTCTCAAACACATTCGCCCATAAGAGACATGTATCCAATGTAGCTATCATGTTACCTCCTCTGCCTACGCTGAGAAGTGGGTGCTCCCACATTCTCCCATGCATCATCCAACAATATGTCAGCCTCTTTGGTGTGCTTTCTTCCCTCTCCGGAAGACACTACATGAGTGGATGTATCCAATCCCAGATCCTTTGCATGTGGTTGCTCCACATCAATTTGAGGCTCCTCAATCTTAGGACCTAAAATCTCCTCATTCTCATGTATCTTAAGCTACCTCTTAAGGGAAACTTGCTTGATGTTCTCCTCATCGAATCTGACATCCCTACGAACAATTGTCATCCTTTTGGTCAACAAGTACACCCAATAGTTGTGAGGTGTATTAGTGTACCCCACAAATATCCCCAACTCTGTTGTAGGCTCAAGCTTCTTCCACATCTTTGGTCACATGGAAATATACCGATCACCCAAAAATATTGAAGTGACCAACATCTAGCCTCTCACTGGAATAAACCTCCTCTGGTGTCTTCATCTCAAGTATTCGATGTGGGCTACGGTTTTAAACATAAACTACTATTTTGTGTGCCTCATCCCACAAGTGTATTGGTAGGCATTGATCATGAAACATTTCCCTTTTTTCCCCTAGTATGCTTCTGTTCTTCTTGTTGGCCACCCCATTCTGCTGAGGGTTATGAGGTGTTGTTTAATCCCATCCTCTGCACAGATTTTCTTAAACTTGTTTGAGACATACTGTTATAGACATTTTTGGGCACTGCAACCCCAATCAAACATGTCCATAAACCAAGGGCTCCTACGTCCCTAAAAGTGTTGTTTCATACCCTAAAGGAACAAGGTCAGCTGATTACATCATCTCCCAGAAGTTCTCCATGAAAAACTACTCAGAACTGGTCAAAACTGGATCATCTCACTTACTCCATGGCCAGGGTGCGATGCATCGCACCTTGTACACACGGGAAGTGCAATGCATCTCAAAAACCCCTTCTATGGGGTGCGATGGATGAGAATAGACAAATGGCGGAAGCAGTTTGCTAAGTGGATGATCTTGGAATCTTCCAGAAACTTCTCCTGGGACATTTGCCTCTCAGAATCGCCCAAGGATGAGTAAGAGATCAATGAGATCTCCAAGTGGAATCAAGAACTATCAGAGAGAAGACACTAATAAAAAACCCAGAGCTGACTCACACCTCTGCAAATATCTATATATAGATCTCTCATCCCAGAGATCAGGAGGTTGGAGGCTGGAATTTTGCATCTTGTAAGGAATTGCTGTTGGTTTCTTGAGGCAACATCATAGTGTTGGGTGATCTAAGCTTTGCATGAGGTGAAGAAGGGCTTACTTGCTGAGAGGATGATGCTGGGTTAGAACAACTAGTTGTAACTCTCTTGGCTCTTTCTTGATTATCAATAAAGCTATTCAAGTTTTCCTCCATAATCTTGTGTAATCTATGTTTTGTGCATTTGTATGATCAATTTACATCTGATCCTAGATTGTTTATGATAATAGATCCATGTTCTCGTATAGTGTTATGCTGCTTTGATTCTATAGGTACTCTGTAAAGTTGGGTATACAAGGAAGCGAGTAGCAAAGGACTATCAGAAGAGGGAGGAATCGAGCAAGGAACCAAGCGCAAGACAGAGGTTGGTCTCCTTTATTCTTCTCTCATCTATCTTTCATAAAGGAAAACGAAAGTAGTTTTACTTTGTTTGTTTCTAAGGTAGCTACCACACCTTAGTGGGATTAGCAGTTATGAATAGACACTTTTCCCTGTAACAAAATGGCGACTCCACTGGGGAGCGACTAGGTTGTTTGTTTATCTACATTTGTTTACTTTATAAACTTACAGACGGAGCTTGAAGTCGAGCCAGGTAGCTTTCGAACTGCATTTGCTATGCAAATGCAAAGTAGATAAATGCTGCTTCAGTCAATCTCTGGGTTTTTTTTATGATTTAAACAACTGATTTACAAACTCTCTAATTGCCCTTGTGGTGGCTCTAGTAACCTCCTTAGATCTACCCCTGTTGTTGATTTACTGATTACCACTTTCTCGGCCAAAATCCCTGAACTAAACTGCAAACTGTGACCTGGAACCCAAGAAAAGTCTCGTCTTTGGCCCAGCACACTCTTTGTTATGTGAATATGAAATTCAGCGCACTTCCCGAGTGTAGTAGGTGCGTTGCATTTCAAATTCACTATGTTACAGGTGCGCTGATCAGACTAGGCATTGTTCCTGAATGTTGGTTTCTGTTCACTCTTTTAAGATCTATTCAAGAATTTTGTTGCCTGTAGTCAGTACACCTCTGTTTGAAACCCCTTTCCTTACTGATATTCCGCCTCCATTGTGCAAAGAAATGTAAATGTTTTTGTGTATTTTTTGAGTCATTTTCAGTTCTCCTTTGCAAAAAAGTAACGTAATTGTACTTTCATTTCTTGATTTGAAAGTGTCGCAAGTGTCATTTTCAGTCATAGAAGAGATACCGATTTCTCTTGATAGTCGATTACCCTGTTACTATTGTATTTGATCTGAATTAGTAGTTTTTCTAGTGTCGAAAGCAAGTCTTCATTTCCAAATCGCAAAGTGTTGTCATTGTCTTCATTTTGATTTTGAAAAGAAACTTGTTAGTAATTGTCGCTTGAAAAGTAATTCATATTTGCACATTAGCTTTCTTTTTATCATTCACATATTAAGAAGGCTAAAAACAAATACATGCATGTGCATTTTCATTTAGACTATTTTATTGGTTTGATTTAGGACAATGCATATAGTGTGTGCTCTATGCTCTTTGTGAAAGAATACTGTCTCTCTTTCCTTAGTAGCTAGGATTTTCATTGCACAAAGAAGATAAAAATACTGTTTATCATCTTAGATTGCATTTTATGAATTTTACATCTACATCACGCGGTGAACCTGAAAGGCAAATTTCTTAAGCAAGATCAACTATAAAATAAATTTAATGAATCTAACAATGCTTTGGAACCTAACGCACAACATCTAGAAGTCTAGGCTAGAGACGTATTCCGGCGTCGTAAAGCCTGGTAACTGTTGTTCTCACTGTTGGTTGGGTGATTCCTCCACTTTGAGACGATAAGTGCCAGTACGGACTTGTGCTCCCACGTACTATCGAGTATATTTTTGGAGACCGCAATAGGCTTAATCCTTTATCCTTAGGAAGTCGTGTCTGCCGCTCTATCGATCGCAATGCACCGAACATAGCATTCGGGAAGATTGACTACCGTACCATAAAAAGTATTCTGTAGTTTTGCGATTGGTTTGGTAATCCCTCTGCCTAGATTTCTAGAGCAGTCCCTTTCGTTCCTTTTCAGACTCCTTAATGGAAAAGGTCCATCTGAGCACTTGTCACTTCAGGCTCATTAAAAATCGAAGGCGACTAGAGTCATATTTTGTTTTTTCTCGACTCTTTAAAATTGAAAAAACAAGTTGTGTCAAAGCATCTAAAATTTATTTTAAACGGAATAATCGTCACCTTTCCTACGTTGGTCTTAGGTTGAGAAAATGGAGTCTACCAACCAAGGAGTTCCCCTTGGAGGAAATCCTAGTCCCTTCTCCTCTTTGGGAGATGTTGGTGCACCCCACATGGCCACATTGTCACTTCCAGGATTGACAATTGGCTTGCCCGTATGGTTTTTCTCAACCTCCGTCATTCAGAACACCGCGCTTCCTGAACAATCAAGTCAACAACTAGACAATTCCAGAGTTACCCCCCAACCCTCTACTTCGTCCAATTCTTCCTCTCCTCCTTCCTCTTCGCTTGATGGGGCTGGTGAAGCCAAAAATCAAGTATCTGAGAAGAAGAAGGAAAAGAAGAAGAAAGAGAAGAAGAAGAAGGAGCCAAAGGCGAAAGGGGGCAACCAAGCGTCGTCTGGCGAAAATCCACACACTGCACTGACCAGGCCTAAATCGCCATGTGTCATTTGCAAAGGAGACCACTATCATAGAGATTTTCCTTGCATCCCTCGGATCTTGAGGGACTGGTCTCCTCGTTTGCACAACCCGGTGTCGTCAACCTCTGATGATCATGTTGAAAACACACCGTTGACTAGTGAAAGTGAAGTCCCTGGACAAAAAGGAAAGTGCAAATTTCCTTGTAAACTGTGTGAAGGCGATCACGCCGTCCACCATTGTCCCTTCTTAGACGAGGCTAAAAGAGTTTTGGACGATCGTCCGGTTTCACCGTTACGACTTCCTCCTGGATATAAGAAACTCTTGCCGAGTCTGTCGCTAGTTGAAAATTCGGCTGACCTGCCCAGGTTGTCGACCGAAGCATTTATCATTGAAGATAAACCTTCTGAACCCATACCAGAGGAAATTCAAAAGGTCGAGGTGGCAGTTGACCCGGTCTTGCCTTCAGAGGTTCCATCTTCAGATGATACAATCACCGAAGAGAACAAGGATGACACCGTCCAAATTCTTTTCATAAACACAGACTCCGATGAACATGGGGGCAATTTACCCATTCCTTTACCGCAGGAAGGAAGTTCTTCAGAGTCGTACTCGGCCGTCTATTCGGTCTGTTATCACCTAGAACTACAGTCCATGTACATAATGTTTTCCCAAACAAAAATGAAAATTTTCATTGTCAAAAAATGTGTGTCTAGTGGTTATGTTCCTATGTGTGTCACTTAGGGATTATGTTTCAAAAAGGTATTGATGTGAATCATTGCAAAAAACCGTTAATCATCCTTCATCATAATTGTTTAAGGCATGTCTTGTCTTGTTTGCGTCATTGGTCCTTTGCGCAGTTTCGCAGCGCAGTCTGATTGGCCAATTTGGCAGCGCAATGATGTTTCCGCCTTTTCGTAGCGTGTCATCCACCAGCCATTTCGTAGCGCATATTGTTAATTCATGACTGTCTGCGCTATGAAATCGGGGATTCGAGGATTTTGCAGCGCGTTTTCTTGAAATGTCAAGTCTGGGGGGATGAGTCATTAGGTCCGTCCATATATTGTCAGTTGATGTCCTCTCCAGGTCATTATGGGTCATCATTCCGCCATGAGGTTCAGAACCACGCACATAAAAATCATTCAAAGTGATTTTATGATGTATGGTAGTGTCATGATATTTGTTATTAGTGCGTAAACTGACTTGCTTGTATGACAAGACAATTGAAGCGCAAAGGAGCCCGAGTTTTCATTTAAAAGGACCTGATTGCAAGCGAGCCTGCATTCCAAAGCTCGAAGTTGCCTTTTGAGTTGAAGCTGCTGTTAGTCCTCTGTCCGAAAGTTTTCAAAGCAAAATGGAGAAAAGGGAGCATAGATCAGGAAGGTGCCAAAGAACAGAACCGGAGGGGCTGGATCTTGCGTTAAGAGATGAAGGAGTAGCAAAAGCTTTTAGAGATGCTGGTTGCTGGAGGTTTTGTGAGAAGTTGCAGGGAGGGCATGCAGAGGTAACAAAAGCTTTTGCATTGAATTTTACTGGTTTAAACTCTAAGGTGTCAATGCTTGAATTCCCTGTATCACCAGAAGCCATTTCTAATGTGACCGAGATTCCTAGAGGGGGACATGAATGGTTCAAAAATTTCAAATTCGATATGAGCCCTTGTAAGGAATTCTTGAAGGAGCCCTATGTAAACGAGGATCTCACAAAGGCTGTGCCAAGGAGTTACGTGAAGGAGCATTTTGCACTGCTCCTTACATGCATCCAAAAATATTTAACATGCGAAGGGAGGTATAACAAAGTTTATTCCTATCATTTTAAACTTTTGTTACATTTCACAGGCAAAGCATCAATAGATATCCCTTTCTACTTGTTCAGAAGCCTCAGTAAAATGTGTGATAAAATTCAACTGAAAAAAGATGACTGTGAAACATCACTGTTTCACCATGGTTTGGTAAAGCTGTTAGTGTTAGATGGTTTGCAGAAGATTGGTAAGGATTGGGACTCCTTTATTTTTATGGCTGGCTTTCAGAGCAAGACAGGCCTCACTCCATTGCCTGTTAGGGAAAGAAAAGAAACAATTGAAGAACCTACTCTTGCTGAGCTTAGAAAGAAGGTGAAAGATCAGAAGAAGTCCAAAACCAAGTTGAAGAAACCAGTGAAGCCCTTGGTAGTCAAGGAGACACCTCAATCATCATCAAAAGAGAAGGTCAAACAGAAGAAGGATGCATCTGTACCAAGTGAAGTTGAAAGGGTATCAAGAGTAAAAACCAGAGGTCAGTTAAGCAAGGAGAAAGGCAAGTCAATTGCTGTTGAAGAAAGTCCTATGTCAAAAGCTAGTTTAACTGATTTACTTGAGGCAATTGAGCTTGAACAAGATTAGCCAGTGCAGATTGAGCTAATAGAGTTTGAGTAGGACCAGCCAGTGCAGCCAATGCACATTGACTCAACACAATCTTCACCAGAGAGCATGAAGAAATCAAAGGCTTCTAAAAGGTTACGGTTTGAGGAGCCTAGTGAAGAATATGTGTTCAAGCCACGGAGGCCAATTACAAGAAGACAAATGAAAGAGGCCAAGAAAGTACATAAAGAGGAGGCAGCTGTAAAAATGCCCAGTACAGAGTTTCTTGAAGTTTTGACTAAAACAGTGCATGCAGCCAGGTGTAAAGACAAGAGTAAAAAGGTTATTATTAGCCAAGGAGGAAATGTCATAGCTATCAAAAACCAGGCAGGAACAACCCAGGAAGAAGTGGCTCAGATAAAGAATGTTTCTAGAGAACGTGCAATGAGATATGCTAATTATAGAAGGGCTGTATTAAAAGGCAGCACAAGCCTACTGGGTCAAGCTGACTCGGGGTCTGATGTCTTTTCATGGATGGTACCAGCACTGAAGCAAGCAAGACTCATAAGAAAGCTGAACATGAGCCTGAGATCAGAAAATAAGGCTTTGAAGAAAGAGGTTAGCAGTTTGAAGAAGAAGCTAGGTAAACTAGCTCACTGATTTAAAAGGAAAGGTGCTTTTCAAGTTTTGATAAATTTTGGCTTAAGCTCCATCATTTTGAAAATATTTAGGTCCCTAACACCTGTACAAAATGTCTGAAGAAATCATGAGTTTAAGCAGAAAGCGCTTCAAGATAAATATGTTCTGTTTTGACAAAAACAGCAGTTTCGTAGCGCGCTACGAAACTGCTGTAGATGCAGTTTTATAAGAAAACAATGAATTTGGTGATGAGGTCAGCGAATTTTGAAAGGAATACCTCGAGGATAGGAGGGAAACCATACAAGGCTATCATAGCAATTCAAACAGTGACAGGTGTAAGTTTTGGAGAAAAGGTGAAATATTTTGTTTTTTGCTTAAGTTTTCTTAAAGGTACTTTATGACCAAATTACTAGGGTTCTGGTAGGGTTACCGGAATTTTTGGTTTGTACACCTGTTCAGTCCACAAGGCATCCAGATCATGAGGCATATGGTGTTATGCGTTGTTATTGATGAATTAAAGAGCTTGGAGCGTGGTCTTTAAGTAGTAAAGAATAATGGAGGACAGGGACCGTGAAAACAGGGCACTCATCTTTACTAATTAATGAGCCATCTACACAGCTAGTATCCAAGGCCAGCTCGTTCAGTGAATGCTCCTCCAACATATCTCGGCCACAACAGAAAATGTACAGGTGTCAAAGCTCAAGAAAGGCATCATGCATACGAGGAGATAGAGTTAGAATTTCAATGTGATTAGGACTCTATGTATTTACAGCACAATACCTTATGTATTTAATAAGTTTGTTTAAAAATAGATAAGGTTAGTTAATGATGGATCATCGAGCTCCCCTCATGCTGGAGGAGGAGACTCGAGGTAGTTTTAGTTTGGTTTTCCTATATATAGAAAAAACTCTGATGTAAGTAGGGTTGGAGATTTATGAAAAAACAGAGTTTTTATATTGGCTAATGTAAAAAGACTTTTGACAGTAATAGAAAGATTACTTTTTCTTCCCAAGATTCATCTTGTGTTCAAAGGCTCAGAATATATATGGTTTTGTCTTTATCCCTTTTGTTTTACAGCTCAATAGACATGCAATCACTCTGAATTCACCTAGTGCTCAGACTTCCTGTGTATGTTTATGAGTTGAGGTTCTTTTTGAGAAATGTTCTGAGTGTTTAAACATTATATGCCTTGGCTTCCATGATTGAGTAGTTAATAGTTTACTGCAGAGGTGTTTGACTCCATGAGCCCAATGGAAGAAGTGTTATTTTGTTGTTCCAACCAGCTTATTTTCATGAACTGTTTGAAGAGTTAGCCATCTTTTCTTGTTATTAATTCATATCAAAAATCTGTGAGAGAGCCCTCTCTGACTAAGGAGGCTAAGCCTTAGTCTAAAGCCAGGTTTGAAATAGTTACATGAGATCTTGCTAAGTAGCAGCCCTTAGTACACGATTTTGTGATAACACGGTCCCACCTCCAAGCAACCTAGTTGTTTCCTTCGACTGGAATCAGCTAGGCAGACCCCATTTACCAGCTAGTATACCATTCCGAATCATTGCTCAAATACATAGAATGGTTATGGCTGGTACCATCAAAGATGAAGGGGCTTCTGTGAGTATCCTTTCCTTGACTGCTTGGAAAGCGCTTGGTTCGCCATCGCTTTTGCCTGAGATGAGAAGTCTAACAGGCTTTGACAAAGGAACCAGTTGACCGTTAGGGATCCTTCCCAATGTGCCCATAACATTGAGAGGGAAAACCGTTCATATGAACGTAATGGTAGTCCAAGGACCCCTAGATTATAATCTACTCCTTGGACGAGACTATATTTATTGCATGGGAGCCATTGTCTCATCACTCTTTGGAGTAATGTGTTTTCCGCACGAAGGAAGAGTGGTCAAGCTCGTAGACCAGCTTTCATTTCCCGGTTCACACATAGAAAATAGTCATATACCATCCCTAAATGGTCTTTTCACACAAGGAATGTCTCATCAATCCCTAGTCCATCCTCTTGATGAGCGCGAGTGATTCGGAGGACATGACTGAAACCCAGGGGGCATGCACCCTGGTCTTCTTCGGCAGGAAAACTTCAGATATAGGGTAGGTTTCCGCAAGGGATATATGACTAGTATGGTGCTCCCATCTGTGATTGGAAAAGGGTGTTGGACTGGAATAAGATTCCCTTGTCAAAGTTATGTGGGTGGAGGCGTCTGCGCCACTCGCCTTTGTCTATTTCGGTAGGCATCGACGAAGAAGTGTTTTGTTTGCGGTCCGGATAAAACAATCTTTGGTAACCTGAGAGAGGTAAACCTTTCCTGATAAAACAAATGTCTTGTCGGTAGAATAGAAGGTGACCTTGAAACTCTATTTTATACCTGGGGGCATGCAAACCTTTTGGTGTGCAAGCGAAGAGCGACCATTTATTTTTTAAATTTGTAGGTCCTCTAACCCTTTAAACTCGTAGGATTGGTCGTTTCCTAACTTGCATAAAGAAAGGATGTGGGGCAAAGATTTGAAAAATTACCATTTTTATATATGAGACATCCTTATTATACGACTGGATATATCGAGCAGTTTTAACGTGGACTTCATGCTAATTAAAAAATAAACATAAGCAATGAGCAAATGTTTCCCCCAGCGTTTAAGCTCAATAAAAAATGAACCAATTCCCGGTAAACAACCATTGTGAATGTAATACTTCAGCCTTTAAAGCCTTGGTCGTGTTCCTATCATCACCTCCACTCTGTATTGGCCGATCATTCACCTCCATTTGATTGTTTACCCCTTTTGAGGAACAACTGCGAAGAGTGATCCTGCTAGCCATCCTTGTAACACTGCCGTGATTGGAAAATTCCAAACCTTACCTGGAATCAACTGCTACCCAATTTTATCACTCGTTCCTCAAAGACGAGTCTCCTTTAAGCTCTTTTCAACTGACTCGTAAAATATGAAAATATTGCCGAGCCATTGGCCTCTCCAGCTCGTTAAAGGGACCGGCAGTGCTATCCCTCCTTTAGATTTTAATCTTTTTAGACCTGAGGGATTATTACACAAAAAGATCGAGCGCTTGTTTTGTTCGGCTCATTAAAAGTATCGAAAATTCATCCCTTCTATATTGTTTTATACTTTTTCGGACTTAAGGGATTAGATGAAAAAGGATTTTTGGAGTTTCCTTTACGTCCTTTTTCAGACTCTTTAAAATTGAAAAGGACTGAGTTATCTTTGTCGTTAAACTCGTTAAAACCTAATAGCGACAAACTTGTCCATAGCAGACAAGAACGAGTTTCACTATCGCTAGGCTCGTTAAAACATAGCGATGGGTTTGCCCGAAGGCAAAATTATAGAACAAGCATATGTTATCCTCCTCAAGCTTGACAAAAATAAAGAGGTACTGGTCAGCAATGACTGGGGAAAAATTGGGAAGAAAACTTGAAGAAACTTTGTTGGTAGCAAGTCGCTCTTGAACATGACACTTTCACTCCGCATCCAAGTCGGGTTGGGTTGTTTCATTCACCGGTCACATCACCATGGTCACATCACACCATCCACATTTGGGGTTAATGCTACCAATCCCTCGTGTCAGTGTTGCCAATATGTTCAAGAGAAGTCACTAAGAGAATTCACCTGTGTCTCACCTGCTGCAATACATTTACGCTCCATTCTTTCATGACCGCCACCCTGAACCTTATATCACCAGATCGTTTTCACCTCCATTAAAATCATTTGCTCCGTTCCATGTCATTGATGTGGGATTCATTAAGGCCCTCCTATGATGGATCGCTTCTTGTCGACATCAGCTCATTATCCAAGAAGTCGATCTAGGAACACCCATTTCAGTACTTTGAAGCTTGCATGCCTCAATGGCAAGTTTCTCACTTCTGGCGACAGGTTTACATCAATGGCCTTCGACTGAAAGATTTTGCATGGTGTTCGATGCCAAGTCCCTTATTCACACCACATGAATTGTACTGCAGTACCTTGAGGATCATTATCATTATCGGTGATTCCCCTCGCGCCTGTTAACAGCTTACATCATTGGCTGGTAATCAGGCGATGTCTTTCCATGTTCGACTCCAGAACATCTCTCACATGGATTGACTTGTACTTTGAGTGAAGATTGAACGAGATTGAAGACCACGGATCTAGTTTCATTCATTCGGGTTGTGATATATATTCAGGAAAATAAAGACATCAAATGTACATCATTGCTGCACAGATAATCATCCAATCTAAGGGATGATGGCTCTACCAGAATCATCAGTCTACACTCAGACGATTGTTTGTCCTATGTACATGAAAATGAATTTATAAAGCTAAGCATGGGAATGCCCGCCTCAGCTAGATCATGAAAATATTATGAAGATAATGTATTGTATTGTATCTTATTATAGGTCTCCTTCCAGCTTGAAAGAACTTCGGATCCTCATGATAAAGCATTTCACCCGACATCAAAAAAAAGATTAACGACCTCATGCTTTAGGGGGCAACTATTATAGACATTTTTGGGCACTGCAACCCCAATCAAACATGTCCATAAACCAAGGGCTCCTAAGTCCCTAAAAGTGTTGTTTCATACCCTAAAGGAACAAGGTCATCTGATTACATCATCTCCCAGAAGTTCTCCATGAAAAACTACTCAGAAGTGGTCAAAACTGGATCACCTCACTTGCTCCATGGCCAGGGTGCGATGCATCGCACCTTGTACACACGGGAAGTGCGATGCATCTCAAAAACCCCTTCTATGGGGTGTGATGGACGAGAGTAGACAAATGGCGGAAGCAGTTTGCTAAGTGGATGATCTTGGAATCTTCCAGAAACTTCTCCTGGGACACTTGCCTCTCAGAATCGCCCAAGGATGAGTAAGAGATCTCGAAGTGGAATCAAGAACTATCGGAGAGAAGACACTAATCAAAAATCCAGAGCTGACTCACACCTATGCAAATATCTATATATAGATCTCTCATCCCAGAGATCAGGAGGTTGGAGGCTGGAATTTTGCATCTTGTAAGGAATTGTTGTTGGTTTCTTGAGGCAACATCATAGTGTTGGGTGATCTAAGCTTTGCATGAGGTGAAGAAGGGCTTACTTGCTGAGAGGATGATGCTGGGTCAGAACAACTGGTTGTAACTCTCTTGGCTCTTTCTTGATTATCAATAAAGCTATTCAAGTTTTCCTCCATACTCTTGTGTAATCTATGTTTTGTGCATTTGTATGGTCAATTTACATCTGATCCTAGATTGTTTATGATAATAGATCCATGTTCTCGTATAATGTTATGCTGCTTTGATTCTACACGTACTCTGTAAAGTTGGGTATACAAGGAAGTGAGTAGCAAAGGACTATCAGAAGAGAGAGGAATCGAGCAAGGAACCAAGCGCAAGACAGAGGTTGTTCTCCTTTATTCTTCTCTCATCTATCTTTCATAAAGGAAAACGAAAGTAGTTTTACTTTGTTTGTTTCTAAGGTAGCTACCACACCTTAGTGGGATTAGCAGTTCTGCATAGACACTTTTCCCTGTAACACATACTCACCACCATTATCACTCCGTAGAGCTTTAACCTTCTTTCCTTTCTCTTTCTCCACCAATGATTTAAAATCACAAAACTTTGTGAAAGTTTGATCCTTTTTTTTGCATGAAAAATATCTAGCATTTATGAGAATAGTCATCAACAAATATAACATAATACTTGTGTTTGGACGTGGATGCAGTTGAGAATGGTCCACACACATCTGAATGGACTCAGTCTAGAATAACCTCTACTCATCTATCTTTTTCGTGAAAGGAAGAATTGGTGTATTTTCCCCAGTTACACCCCTTGCATGTATCAAATTTCTTAAGCGTACCTTTGGGAATACCGATAGAGATCTGCTGCAATATCTTCAAATACCCATGATGCAAGTGGCCCAATCGCTTGTGCCACAACTTTCCAAAATCTTAGCTCTGCACCCTTTCTTCTTTTGTGCTGAAAACAACACACTTCTCTACCTCCAGCTTATAGAAATTCTTCACCCGAATCCATATATTCTTTACTTAACCCGTGGCTATGTGTCGAAGGGACAAGTTTCCTTTCAAGAAGATCACATCATAGCCTCTATCGTCAAGCATGGAAATGGATACCAATTTCTTCTTCATCTTGGGCATATACATAACATTCTTCAAGGTGAGTGGATCCACATGCTCCCTCTGAAATGTAATTGTGCCCAATCCAGTAACACTATACTTCTCGTCATCACCCATCTTGATATGCATATGGAGATATTTCTCCTCCAGGTCACTGAATAACTCTTTGTCACCAGTCATGTGGAACGAAGCTCCACTATCTAAGTACCATACATTTCCCATTGATGACACCATGCATGCAATGAGGGAAAAGTCCAATTCAAATTGAGAGGTCAAGGGCTCAACCACTGCTCTTCTTGAGGGCTTCTTCTTGGACTTCTTGAGTGGACAATTTGTAGCAATATGGCCCAACTCATGAAATGAAAGCACTTAAATTTTTTCATGTATTTCTTCTTACCTTCATGATAAGAATCCGATTTGGAATGGGAAGCTTTCCCTTTCACCTTCTTTGCCTTAATTTCTAAGGCATAGTTCTCTTCATCATTAGTTCTGGGGGAAAGCTCATAACTGCTATGGGACCAAGTAAGGAGATCAAATTGTGAGTTAGAAAATATACTAAGTAAGAAAACAAAAGTGGAAATGAAAATATGAGTCTCAGTCAAAGCATGAATACTTGCACCAGTGTGAGATGAGTTGCTTGTATAGTAAGGAAGGCTCCAAAATCGAAGCATAGGCAAAATTTTGAAGGGTGGTTGTATCCACTACGACAGAACCCCACCACACCATGGCTATCTAGAAATGGAAATTATAGGCTGACACTATCATACCTAGAAAAATTCATTCCAATGATAGAAAGAGAACCAAGAACACACATGCAAAGCCATGCATGTAGCTTCATCGGGCCCACGTTTCTTCCACTGCACTTTAACTTGCTTTATTTCTTAGTTCCAAAGCATGATAACCTTTCTCTGCAATATACATTGAGGTTCCGGCTAGAATTATTCATCTGGCTCCACCTACAATACAGATCAGTCAATCACATGATCAACATCTTTAACATACTTATTAAGCAATGACACATGGAAAAAATCATGGAATTTTATTGTGATAGGTAGTGCAAGTTGATAGGCTACTAGCCCAATTCTCTCGAAAATCTTGAAAGGTCCACAAAGTCGAGGTGCCAACTTCGCACATGATCCAATACACAAGGAGCTCTTCTTTGGTTTGATGTGAAATTACACCTGTTCCCCAACTTGAAACTCCTTAAACAACATGTCCTGATATGCATAACTTTTTTGCCTATCTTGTGCTACTTTTAGATTATTCTTGATTACCTACATTTCTTGTTCCATTTCTGCCAACATGTCCAGTTCAATCAACACACTGTTGACTGGGTCACTCCAACTCAAGGGAGTATTACAAATTTTCACATAGAATGTCTCAAACAGTGTCATCTGCAAAGATTCCTAATACCCATTGTTGTAAGTGAACTCTACTAGTGGAAGATACTATTCCCACTTTCACTGATGATGCATCACGTACATCCTCAACATGTCCTTCAATATCCTGTTGACCCTCTTAGTCTATCCATCTGTCTATGGATGATAAGTTGTATTGAAGGCTAATTCTATGCCCAAACCTGCAGACAACTCCTTCCAAAACTTGGAAGTGAACCTTTCATCCCTGTTTGACACAATCTTCTTTGGAACACCATGCAATCTAACCACATCTCTTATGAACACATGTGCCACATCACTAGCTAAATACGTAGTATTCACTGGAATGAAGTACCCAAAACAACCATGATGGAATCGTGTTGTCTAGATGTCTTGGGAAAACCTGTAATGAAATCCACAAAAATGACCTCCCATTTCCACTTCGAAAATGCAATCAGCTATGGTAGTCCACCTGGATGCTTACGCTCTTCCTTTACCTGTTGAAAAGCCAAACATCTAGCCATAAACTCTGCCATATCCTTCTTCAGGTTCGACCAATAATAAAACTTTTTAATTGCAGTCAATGTCTTTTGATAGCCTGGGTGACTAGAATAGGGCTTTGCATCAAACTTCCTCAAGCTCACCTTCTTTAGCTCACTGCTTTCTGGCACATATTACCATCTCTAAACCTGAACAATCCATATTGTCATGCGGAAAGAGTCGACAGTGCGGACACAACCGACCTCCCTAGAAGCAAAAGCTTTCTAGTGACAAACAAAACAAATAAACACTACCTTTCTCTAAACATGCATTGAGAATACAAGTAATCAGGGGATCTTAACATACCTTTAGTCCAATGCTTTGTAGTAGTCCAGCCTCGCCGATCCGGATGAGCTCCTCCTTCTCTTCAAAACCTGCATTCACTAACAAGCCAAAAGATTAAATAGCACCTGATAAACTCATAAAACAATACATATTCATCATACAGACCAAGGAGTATATGAAACAAATCATGAATAACAATCTATTGAGAAAAATGAGTTCATTTGTATTAAGAGGAAACAAAAAAAACCATTACAACCTGAGCCTTGGTGTTGTGCAAGTCCCTCCTAGGGTCCAGCAAGAGTTTTCCTTTACTTTGATCAGCTCACCCACTCTCAAATAAGGCTAGGAAAGGATGGGAATCTCTCCTCTCAAGCTTTACAAGGGAGTCCTAATTCCAGCAACATCTACCCTTAGGAATGTTTAGCTTTCAACCTCTCTCCCTTTGGCCCAATGCCTGTATTTATAGTGCTCTAGAGGAAGTTATTCAGGTCCACCATCAATGGGATAAGCCCCTCTTTGGATGGGATAGCTCCCCTCTTGATGGGATAAGTTCCTCTTTGGTAGGGATACATGGACCATCTGGAGGAACTTCATACACGTCAAACAAGCTTCTAGAATACTCTAGAAATGACCACAAGTAACTTTTGGGAGTGAAACTTGCGCCTTTTGACCTTTACAGGAGTACGCACCCATTGCTTTATAGACAGAGCGTGCAAGTACGCAGGTATTGTGAACTTGGGGTGCGTACACGCAGGTAAGGCTAAGAGAAACTGCGTACCCAGAGATATATAGATTTTTAATGACTTTCTCTCTTTCTTGGAGTTTGACATGGAGAGCAGAGGTATGAGGCTTGCCAAGGAGGATAGTATGACAGTTGATGGAGCCATACTAACTGCAAATAGTCATGGTGACAAATTTTATTGTAACAGATTGCCCCCTAAAGTGCGAAGCCTGTAGTAGATAAGGGTTTCATATCATCTAGGAAGGGTGAAGTACTTTATCATTTCAAGGATTATCTTGTGGAGAGCCCAGTCGGAACCTGCAAGTATTCAACACAAAATACATATATATGATCATATCATCACTGAGGTAGGCATTCCCATACTCAGATTGAAAACTTTAACTAATTGACTATCTACTGCTCTGATACAGGAATGATTCTGCAGTACATCATAATCATAGACTTTTGTAGACACAGTATGGACGCAGCCATCTGTTTATGATTAGTCTACTGTATAATGAATACAAAACTCCTTGCAGCCTGGATGATGGAAACTAGATCCAGGGTCTTCCTTTCTACTTCCCGAACAGGTACGATTCTATCCATGCGAATAAATGAGTTGATGTCGAACATGGTAGAAACCACTTGATTACCAGTCAATGATGTAAACTGTTAACAAGTGTGAGAGAAACCACCAGTGATGTCAATGGTTCTCAAAGTACCCAGTACAATCCATGAGATGTGAATGAATGAGTTGATGTCGAACATTTCACGGAATCCTTCGATCGAAAGTCAATGATGTAAACCGTCGTCAAAGGCGAGAAACCTGCCATTGATGCATGCAGATTCCAAGGTACTGACGATTTCTAGGTCATCTTTCTAGATAATGTGCTGATGTCGATAGAAAGCGACCCGTTGCAGGCAAGCCCACAACACGAAAACATAGATCAAGTTGAAGAAATGTAGCTGTAAGGACTGACTCAGGGATGGTCGAGATGGATGACGGGTATTTTGCAGATGAATGGTTTATATGCAGAGACCTCTTGAACACATAACGACACGACAGATGGCTTGGTGACATTTGACCCAAAGTTAATACCCGGCTGAAGACTTTCACTGTGGTTTGATCAACTGTGAGGCAAAGGATTTCCCAACCTAGGTGAATGAAAGTGTCGTGTTCAAGAGTGGTAATAAGGTTTCTTCTGAGACAAAGGATAACAAATGGGCTCATTTTTCTCTCTTTTCCCCCACCATTTCTGGAAAGTACCTCTTTATTTTTTACAAGCTTGAGGAGGATAACATAGGCTTGATTATAAGCTCATCCTTCGGATGAGTCCAACTTAGTTTTGATTCGAACCCTAAGAAGGAGTGGTCCGTTCCTGTTTGTAATCGAACAGGTCATTTACTGTGAAATTTTAACGAGTCCAGTTTAGGAGAAACTCGGCGTTTTTCATTTTTAGAGAGTCTGAAAAAACTTAAGAAGACTCCAGGTTGAACTTTTTCGTAAAGTTGTGTCTCCCAAGCCCGAAAAAGTATAAAATAATACTTGAGAGAACCGCTTAGTCTTGCGACCAAGGAGTACTTTCATGATTAGTGCCTCTGACCTGAAAAGTAAAAAGCGATCAAGGACACGTCGTTTTATTTCGGTATTGAGTTTGAAACAACAAAAACCCGGCAATCTTTTCCTGTTTTTACGGTCAGAAAAGAGCTATAAGGGGACCGTCTTTTAATTCCGTTTTAATGAGTGTAAAAGAAACGCTCGGCAATCTTTTCATGTTTTAGGAGTCAGAAAAGGGCTTAAAAGATGACTCTGAGGTTTCACTTTTTCGTAAGTTTTAACGAGTTCGAAAAAATGATAAACATGTACTCATGGTTTTCACTTTTTCGTAAGTTTTAACGAGTTCGAAAAAATGATAAAAATGTACTCATATGGCCGACTTTCAATTTAGTTTACGAGCAGGAAAAGACTGAAAGAACTCGGCATTTTCATTTGTTTTACGAGAATGAAAGATAGCAAAATAATCTCGGGATTTTCATGAGTTTAACGAGTCTTAAAAATAACCGAAATTGACTCGAGATAGGTTTCATTTTTACAAAAGCTTGAAACAGAGAAAAACTATGCTTCAAAGTAGTTTCATTTTTACACAAGCTTGAAACAGAGAGAAAACTGTGCTTGATGCCCCCTAAGCATAACTGCTAGAGCGGACACAACCGACCTCCCTAGAAGCAAAAGCTTTCTAGTGACAAACAAGACAAATAAATCCTACCTTTCTCTAAACATGCATTGCAAATACAAGTAATCAGGGGATCTTTAAAATACCTTTAGTCCAACGCTTTGTAGTAGTCCAGCCTCACCGATCCGGATGAGCTCCTCCTTCTCTTCGAAACCTGCATTCACTAATAAGCCAAAAGATTAAATAGCACCTGATAAACTCATAAAACAATACATATCTATCATATAGACCAAGGAGTATATGAAACAAACCATGAATAACAATCTGTTGAGAAAAATAAGTTCATTTGCATTAAAAGGTAACAATAGGAACCATTACAACCTGAGCCTTGGTGTTGTGCAAGTCCCTCCTAGGGTCCAACAAGAGTTTTCCTTTACTTTGATCAGCTCACCCACTCTCAAATAAGGCTAGGAAAGGATGGGAATCTCTCCTCTCAAGCTTTACAAGGGAGTCCTAATTCCAGCAGCATCTACCCTTAGGAATGTTCAGCTTTCAACCTCCCTCCCTTTGGCCCAATGCCTGTATTTATAGTGCTCTAGAGGAAGTTATTCAGGTCCACCATCAATGGGATAAGCCCCTCTTTGGATGGGATATCCCCCCTCTTGATGGGATAAGTTCCTCTTTGGTAGGGATACATGAACCATCTGGAGGCGCTTCATACACGTCAAACAAGCTTCTAGAATGCTCTAGAAATGACCACAAGTAACTTTTTGGGAGTGAAACTTGTGCCTTTTGACCTTTACAGGAGTACGCACCCATTGCTTTATAGACAGAGCATACAAGTACGCAGGTATTGTGAACTTGGGGTGCGTACACGCAGGTAAGGCTAAGAGAAACTGCGTACCCAGAGATATATAGATTTTTAATGACTTTCTCTCTTTCTTGGAGTTTGACATGGAGAGCAGAGGTATGAGGCTTGCCAAGGAGGATAGTATGACAGTTGATGGAGCCATACTAACTGCAAATAGTCATGGTGACAAATTTTAGTGTAACAGATTGCCCCCTAAAGTGCGAAGCCTGTAGTAGATAAGGGTTTCATATCATCTAGGAAGGGTGAAGTACTTTATCATTTCAAGGATTATCTTGTGGAGAGCCCAGTCAGAACCTGCAAGTATTCAACAGAAAATACATATATAAGATTACATCATCGCTGAGGTAGGCATTCCCATACTCAGATTGAAAACTTTAACTAACAAACTAACTACTACTCTGATACAGGAATGATTTTACAGTACATCATAATCATAGACTTTTGTAGACACAGTATGGGCGCAGCCATCTGTTTATGATTAGTATACTGTATAATGAATACAAAACTCCTCGCAGCCTGGATGGTGGAAACTAGATCCAGGGTCTTCATTTCTACTTCCTGAACAGGTACGATTCTATCCATGCGAATAAATGAGTTGATGTCGAACATGGTAGAAACCACTTGATTACCAGTCAATGATGTAAACTGTTAACAAGTGTGAGAGAGACCACCGGTGATGTCAATGGTTCTCAAAGTACCCAATACAATCCATGAGATGTGAATGAATGAATTGATGTCGAACATTTCACGGAATCCTTCGATCGAAAGTCAATGATGTAAACCGTCGTCAAAGGCGAGAAACCTGCCATTGATGCATGCAGATTTCAAGGTACTGACGATTCCTAGGTCATCTTTCTAGATAATGTGCTGATGTCGATAGAAAGCGACCCGTTGCAGGCAAGCCCACAACACGAAATCATAGATCAAGTTGAAGAAATGTAGCTGTAAGGACTGACTCAGGGATGTTCGAGATGGATGACGGGTATTTTGCAGATGAATGGTTTATATGCAGAGACCTCTTGAACACATAACGACACGACAGATGGCTTGGTGACATTTGACCCAAAGTTAATACCCGGCTGAAGACTTTCACTGTGGTTTGATCAACTGTGAGGCAAAGGATTTCCCAACCTAGGTGAATGAAAGTGTCGTGTTCAAGAGTGGTAATAAGGTTTCTTCTGAGACAAAGGATAACAAATGGGCTCATTTTTCTCTCTTTTCCCCCACCATTCCTGGCAAGTACCTCTTTATTTTTTACAAGCTTGAGGAGGATAACATATGCTTGATTATAAGCTCATCCTTCGGATGAGTCCAACTTAGTTTTGATTTGAACCCTAAGAAGGAGTGGTCCGTTCCTGTTTGTAATCGAACAAGTCCTTTACTGTGAAATTTTAACGAGTCCAGTATAGGAGAAACTCGGCGTTTTTCATTTTTAGAGAGTCTGAAAAAACTTAAGAAAACTCCAGGTTGAACTTTTTCGTAAAGTTGTGTCTCCCAAGCCCGAAAAAGTATAAAATAATACTTGAGAGAACCGCTTAGTCTTGCGACCAAGGAGTACTTTCATGATTAGTGCCTCTGACCTGAAAAGTAAAAAGTGATCAAGGACACGTCGTTTTATTTTCGTATCGAGTTTGAAACGACAAAAACCCGGCAATCTTTTCCTGTTTTTACGGTCAGAAAAGAGCTATAAGGGGACCGTCTTTTAATTCCGTTTTAACGAGTGTAAAAGAAACGCTCGACAATCTTTTCATGTTTTAGGAGTCAGAAAAGGGCTTAAAAGATGACTCTGAGGTTTCACTTTTTCGTAAGTTTTAACGAGTTCGAAAAAATGATAAAAATGTACTCATGGTTTTCACTTTTCCGTAAGTTTTAACGAGTTCGAAAAAATGATAAAAATGTACTCATATGGTCGACTTTCAATTTAGTTTACGAGCAGGAAAAGACGGAAAGAACTCGGCATTTTCATTTGTTTTACGAGAATGAAAGATAGCAAAATAATCTCGGGATTTTCATGAGTTTAACGAGTCTTAAAAATAACCGAAATTGACTCGAGATAGGTTTCATTTTTACAAAAGCTTGAAACAGAGAAAAACTATGCTTCAAAGTAGTTTCATTTTTACACAAGCTTGAAACAGAGAGAAAACTATGCTTGATGCCCCCTAAGCATAACTGCTAGAGCGCATGCCCCCCTAGGTTCATTTCATTCAACTAAGTACAAGCTGGATGGAATGAAGGTTAATGAACGAGATCGTTTGAAAGACTCAACCTAAAACTGTAAGAAAATTATGCAAAAAACTGAAATAACTAACCTAAATATACAACTTAACATTTATGAGATTTAGTCAAAGTCTCGACTCAATTAGAGGAGGATTTGTTTCATTTTTTAACGAGCTTGACACAGGAAAAGAACTATGCTCGGATCTGGTTTCATGTTTACGCAAGCTTGAAACGAAAAACTATGCTTGTTATAAGTTCACATGCCCCCAGCATAATGACGCAAAACGAGGTACATGCCCCCCAAGCTTCATTGCATTCAATGAGGTGGATGGAATGAAGCTTTACTTTCAAGATCTTGGAAAGACTTGTGGGAGATGTTTCATTTTTTAGTGAGGTTGACACAGGAAAAGAACTATCCTCAAAACCCTTGTTTCATTTTTTAAACAAGCTTGACACAAGATAAGGAACTATTCTCATTACTACTCTCTACAATCTACCTAACAAAAACTCTACTCTAAAAACCTTGATTCATTTTTTAACGAGCTTGACACAAGACAAGGAACTATGCTCTATCCTTGATTCATTTTTTAACGAGCTTGACACAAGACAAGGAACTATGCTCATAAAATCCTTGATTCATTTTTTAACGAGCTTGACACAAGACAAGGAACTATGCTCATAACTACTCTCTACAATCTACCTAAATAACCTATCCTTGTTTCATTTTTTAACGAGCTTGACACAAGACAAGGAACTATGCTCAAGACTCCTTGTTTCATTTTTTAATGAGCTTGACACAAGACAAGGAACTATGCTCAAAAAGTTCGCATGCCCCCAGTATAATGATGCAAAGCGAGATACATGCCCCCCAGGCTTCATTGCATTCAAACAAATGGATGGAATGAAGGTTTACTTTCAATATTTAACTTGAAAAGGGAGTTGTTTCATTTTTAAGGAGGTTGACACAAGAAAAGAACTATCCTCATACCTGATTCATTTTTTAACGAGGTTGACACAGTAACAGGAACTATCCTCAAAACCCTACTTTCTACAATCTACCTACATATCCAAAATCTACCTGATTCATTTTTTAATGAGGTTGACTCAGTAACAGGAACTTTCCTCGAACACCCTGTTTCATTTTTTAACGAGGTTGAGACAGGAACAAAACTATCCTCGTACTAGCCTGTTTCATTTTTTAACGAGGTTGATACAGGAAAAAAACTATCCTCGTACACACTGATTCATTGTTTAACGAGGTTGACACAGTAAAAGGAACTTTCCTCACACACACTGATTCATTTTTTAACGAGGTTGACTCAGTAACAGGAACTGTCCTCTGACACCCTGATTCATTTGTTAACGAGGTTGACACAGGAAAAGGAACTTTCCTCGCACAACTGATCATGGCTTCCAACTGGAAGAAAGACATGTCAATGGACACACCTTGATCATGGCTTCCAAGAGGTCTTCATCAGAAGGAAGAATACTTCTCTGGAAGGAACACATGTCAAGGGACTCAAAAGGGATAAGAACATCGTGTTCAAGTAATCCCATAGAGTTTTCCATGTCAATTACCGGATCTAAATCAACAGTGAGAAGCTCACTTACATCGGTAACTGAAAACATGGGACCAGTTTCCACATAATTAACTCGTGGCAGGGTAGATACCACTTTAGAATCAGGAACATTTAGGGGTGTCATATTATTGGTAGTTGAAACAAGACTAGGGAACGAAAGCTGGTCCATAGTCACAATACTGCCATTGTGAGGGAAAGACATCACGCGAAAGAGTGTCGATATGACAGATTTCATTGCATAAACATAGTCTCACCCAAGGAGTAAATTGAAATCCAAGGGACCTCGAACTACCATAAGATCAATACAGACAGTTTTACCTTCCAAGGTAATAGAAAACTTAGGAAGGATCCCTAAAGGTTCACTAATGGTTCTATTAAAAGCTTTCAGATTCTGCGTAATAGGCGCAAGCTGAGGGGAACCCAAAGCTTTCCAAACAGTTGAGGATAAAATACTAACCGAAGCACCTTCATCTACCTGAGTACGATGTATGTCCCTACCACTGGCCTTGACAATGATTTGGAAAGGGATGGAGGAAGGAAGACGAGGTTCTGTCAGTCTATTCCAATCAAAGGAAAAGACCTCAGTACTTGGAGGGGGTTCTGTAGAAACAGGTGAAAATCCCCCGGCATAGAAGAATCTGATGTAACAAGAAGAACCTGAGCGGTATGAAGTTCACTCTCTAAAGGGAAAGTGGGATCGACCGAATGTGAAATTGAATCGACCACTTGATCAACTAATGGATCATCAACCTGAGTGACATGAGTTTCACTCTCCAATGGAAGAGTGTGATCGACTGTACTTGAAATTAGATCAATCACTCCGTCAGTTGACGGTAGGTTGGGAGAAAGTTTACGGTAACCAGTTGGAAATTCTTGCTGTGGAACAGAAAGGTTTTCCAACAATGTTGAGGCTTCATCCATGTGAGGGCAAATGTGAGTTTGATGACTCCCTTTGCATAACTTACAAGGAAACCTAACTTTACCCTTTTTCCCAGGAACCTGACTATCACTGGTTGATGGATCAATGGAAAGTTGATGTGATTTTTCTGACCATACTTCCAAGACCTTTGGAATACAAGGACAATTGATAAGGAAGTGGTCACCCTTACAAAGCCTGAAAGGGTATTTGGGTTTACGATGCATGTCGGAGTTTTCCTCAACACAACTAACACTTACAGTCGTGGTTGGTTGGTTGAGTTCTTTCTTATCTTGCTTCTTCTTCTTCTTCTTCTTCTTAGCCTCCTGGTTACTAGCATCAAGGCTTTTACCAGGCGAAGAGGAAGAAATGGAGGAAGAAAAATTAGGCGAAGAAGGTAAAGGGTCAACAGAAGGTTGGTGATGTTGAGATGGTGAACTCTGTTGAGGTGAAGCATCCGGTTGAGGTGGAACAATTGGAGTACTTTGGGCCAACGAAGTTGAAAATAACCATATCGGTAATCCTATTGTAAATCTAGGTAATGACAAAGTAGCCATATAAGGAGGACCAACATTTCCAAAGTAAGGAAAAGTACTAAGATTCTCGTTAGGAGGGGTTCCTAGGTTGGTAAATTCCGGAACGTTTGCCATTATATTCAACTTCAGTGAATTTTATTAACAATTTAAAACTAAAATTAACAATTCACAATTCACACTTAACAATTAAAATTCACAATTCACACCTATGGTCTCTAAAAGTAAAAACAAACAAATTAACACGCGCTATCAAATCTAGGAGTCAAACCATACACAAACAGTAACCTTCCGGACCGAAAACACTAGTTGGGGATGAAATCCAACATCACAGAATTCAGTACAGAAGTGGCGGGTGGAACAGTTACCCCGGCAACCTGCTTAATGAATAGACTGGACCAAGTTCCTCCACTTTAACCGTCTCGAGTGAAGTGAACCCCCCAGAAAATCCAAGTGAGTCTAGCCGACGTCTGCTCCAGGTACAGTGGGATCTTCCCTCCACCGTCACCTTGGGTAGAACCCTAAGATAATGGTCACTAAGGTCACCAACAACAACAAATACACCTGGGGGAACAGTCTACGACCCGATAGCACGCAAGGGCAGAGTAACAAGCTCAATCCCCTTGCCAGCTCCTTGACAATAATCCAAGGTTTACCGACAAGTGACCCCAGGCTCCTCGAAAATAATCCGAGGTTTACCGTTTGTAGTACGTGCGTATCTGGCGTCTTTCCCAATGAGGGAGGATTGATCCCCTCACTGGTTCGGACACGGTCTCGTGCTTCTCCTTTAAGAGGAGCTTTCCCAGAGTATAAATGAAACAGTTGGATTTATCCTACCACAAGATGAGCTACTTGTTTGGTTTTACTGTCTTGGAGAGTTAATTACTCTCCTACTCCAAGACACTAGCCTGATCTATATTGGTGTTTCAGAGCCCTAGAAATGTAAAAATTACTAGATGAATTTTAATTAAGCGCTGTGTTATTAAGGCTGTTCTTACTCAAATGGGTAAATGGATACGAAACCAATGGTGTTATGAACCGACTCAACTGAATGAAATCGAATATGATAATGTAATCTTTTCAATTCGATGAATCCTAACTAAAGTAAGGAGAGAGTTTCCATTCACTTCCAACAATGCAAAAAATTGATCACTAAGAGAAAATATAACAAATTCTCTAATGCACTAATTTTATCAAGAAAAACTAATGCAAATCAATTCCAAACCATTTTTATTTTTTATTTTTTGTGTAAATTCAAATCAAAGAAAGCTGATCTAAATCTACGATTGATTTTTAAGAATGTAAACTATGCAATGGTAATCTAAGCACAATTCACTAGAAAAGTATGCAAATGTAATCTATGCACATTTTTCATTCATATTCTGAAACTGAGAATTCTAATTATGCAAATGTGATCTATGCATGAGAATTCTCAAACACAAGATGATTCTAATGTAATCTAAGAACCAATCAAGTGCAAGTCGAGAAAATTGGGTGAGAGTTCCAAAGATCAAAAAATAAAAACACTCAAAGGCGATTAACACTCATACACAATTTAGGCCCCCCCGGCGAATTAGGGGGAAATTTTTTTGCAAAAACAAAACCAAAAAGATGCAAAATTGTGAAAAGACTAAGACAAACCTCCAAGTAATGACCAAAGGAAATCAAATCAAGAATTTCTCAAAAAAGAAACTCAAAACACCCAATTGATGAAAGCTTAAAACAACAATGCCAATGAAATTAGCCAAGATGAAAGCTTCTGACAGGTGAACAGTGGATCTGGGCAGCAAAAATAAGCTATAAACAAAATCTAATAGGAGAAAAAGGAAAAAATGGAAATTTTCTAAGCTTTTGACAGGGGTACGCAGGCAGCCTGTTTGCACAGGTGCGTGTACGCTCTGTGCACAAAGCTGCAGTGCGTACAAGTACGCACTGTGCTTAACGCAGAGGCTGTGTACTTCTAGCAAAACAAAGAAAAACTAAAATCTAATTTAACCCTAAGCTAGCCCACCCAAATACACAGTCAGACAGCCAAAAACCAGAAAACAAACGACTTTTCTCAGATGAAAATTTGATACAAAGGAAAAAACATTCACATCAATGGATTCCCCAGTGGAGTCGCCATTTTGTCATGTGGAAAGAGTCGACAGTGCGGACACAACCGACCTCCCTAGAAGCAAAAGCTTTCTAGTGACAAACAAAACAAATAAACACTACCTTTCTCTAAAAATGCATTGAGAATACAAGTAATCAGGGGATCTTAACATACCTTTAGTCCAACGCTTTGTAGTAGTCCAGCCTCGCCGATCCGGATGAGCTCCTCCTTCTCTTCGAAACCTGCATTCACTAACAAGCCAAAAGATTAAATAGCACCTGATAAACTCATAAAACAATACATATTCATCATACAGACCAAGGAGTATATGAAACAAATCATGAATAACAATCTGTTGAGAAAAATGAATTCATTTGTATTAAGAGGAAACAAAAGGAACCATTACAACCTGAGCCTTGGTGTTGTGCAAGTCCCTCCTAGAGTCCAGCAAGAGTTTTCCTTTACTTTGATCGGCTCACCCACTCTCAAATAAGGCTAGGAAAGGATGGGAATCTCTCCTCTCAAGCTTTACAAGGGAGTCCTAATTCCAGCAACATCTACCCTTAGGAATGTTCAGCTTTCAACCTCTCTCCCTTTGGCCCAATGCCTGTATTTATAGTGCTCTAGAGGAAGTTATTCAGGTCCACCATCAATGGGATAAGCCCCTCTTTGGATGGGATAGCTCCCCTCTTGATGGGATAAGTTCCTCTTTGGTAGGGATACATGAACCATCTGGAGGCGCTTCATACACGTCAAACAAGCTTCTAGAATACTCTAGAAATGACCACAAGTAACTTTTGGGAGTGAAACTTGCGCCTTTTGACCTTTACAGGAGTACGCACCCATTGCTTTATAGACAGAGCGTACAAGTACACAGGTATTGTGAACTTGGGGTGCGTACACGCAGGTAAGGCTAAGAGAAACTGCGTACCCAGAGATATATAGATTTTTAATGACTTTCTCTCTTTCTTGGAGTTTGGCATGGAGAGCAGAGGTATGAGGCTTGCCAAGGAGGATAGTATGACAGTTGATGGAGCCATACTAACTGCAAATAGTCATGGTGACAAATTTTAGTGTATCACATATGATGCAAGACAATAGTCCACAACTTGTGCACCTATACTTGCACATGTACTTGTACCTATACCCATACCTATACCACTAATTGTACCTGTACTTTGCTGTAATTGGTGCATAAGTACTCTATACCTGCCATCCTGTTGTTATAGATCCAAATCTCACTCTTATGGTTTGTGATGCTGCACTCATGGCCTAGGGCAAACCCTCCTTCTAGACTTAGTCCAAAATTTTTAAAAACAGTGTTTTATCCCTTATACGCGACATTGCCCTCAGTTAAATGCATGTATATGCGGGTAGGCATATACCCAACCCACGTATATGTATTAAAACACTTAAAAAAAATATAAAACTCCTTAATTTCAGGCGGAGATTGCGGGTTTTACCTGCTGATCACCTGTTAGTGCCCATGGCCCAACTATTCCCAACCAACTCCCAACTAAAAAACTACTTTGGGAGAAGTATAAAAAGGCTTCAATGGGAAGGCCTAAAGGAGGAGAGAAGAGAGAGAAAGGTTATTATGCTGAGATTTCCCTGACCAGGTCTAAAGATCCTTGTGCCTCCTACACTTCCCCCATTTGTACAAGATACCCTTGTTTCCTTGTGTGTTGATGTCCATCCACTACTTGTGATATCATGGAGTAAGTCATGGAAGGAGTTTGTTAAAGGCTTGAGGCTGGACGAATGTAGAAGAAGGCTTTGCTTGGAGCCTGCGAAAGGATGACTCAGGTGAAATTATTCCTTTTCTGTACTTTATTTGTCTATAATAAAAGAAACACATGTCTTGGTTCCTGATATAAATCTTCTTCATGTTTATGATATTCATGTTAGAATTCATATGCGAATGGTTGTTTAAATTTCATAACTAACTACCTTTCTTTATAATACGAAGATGGTTTCTTTATAATATTTAGTCCATATACCGCTGTGCTCTCTTGAATTGGCTATTTTGCAGGTCAAAGGAGCAAAAGGAACTCCAGGAAGGGTTTGGACCCTAAAGGACCTTCTCAAACTTAGGACCTCAGGTACGCCCCTTATCATAGAATTTGCTTATATTATCATAATGGCTGTGTGAATGTGTGTTTCTCTGTATAGACAACTTTCAGTCTGCTAGGGTTTCAACCCAAAAGCCCTAGGGGAACTTTTCCCTTAACAGAATTGGTGACTCCGCTGGGGACAACACTGTTGCTATTCCTAGTTTGGGTGTTTTCAAACCAATTAGGGCTCAGCTACCTGTTTGCTTGCTGTTGATGTGTGGTATGTTATTGAATTCTAATTTTTGCCAGTTTCTTTAGACTGTTTTTTATTTTTCTTGAAATCTTTTATATATGATGTTTTTCTTGGTTACAGAAGCGTATATATGCATGTTTCCTTAAGTTAACCCGCGTATACGCAGGTTTCCTTAGGCACAGTCGCGTATACACGCAATCTGTACATCAGTACAGTCACGTATATCTTGCAATTTTCAAGATTTTTAAATCTTTTTGTTTTTGAAGGTCTGTCTGATGGTTTGATTTAGTCTTAAACAATCACTTTCCAGTATTAGTTGTTAGTTTTACAGCAAGCATCTTGTTCCAAATTCTCTCTGATTGTAAGAAGTGTTGGTCTTGTTTTTGTTGTTGCAAGCGTCATCGTTTTTGCTTAAGCACGCAAGATTTCTTGCTAGGAATCTTGGCTGCTCTGTCCATTAGGGCAGAAAGATTGGTCTCAATATTTGTGTTAAATCTTTCTTTTGGTGACTTTTTGTTTGCTTGACAAAACCGATTTTTGTGACCATCCACTTTTTTGTTTCATGAAAGTTGTTGATTGGTATTTTCTTGAAATTTGTCTTTTTGATCTTTTTGGTCTTTGTTGCCAAAGCTTTCATTGCTGCTTTTGATTGTTAAGGGCATCTTTAAACACATTTCTTTTTGCTGAGTTTTCATCTATTGTGTGTTGTCAACTTTCAAAAGTGTTTTTTGCCTATTCTTCAATCACAAAGTTTCAGTCTTGTTGAGAGCATCTTTGAAAAGACATTTTTGTTTTTGCTTGTGAAGAATTTTTTTTGAAAAACTTGGTTTTTCTTTCTTGAACTTTGTTTTGAGTTGGTTTCCTTTTAGTGAATGAAAGTGCTTTTTGTTTGTCTTGAAACTTGTTTTTAGTGTTTAGACGAAATGAATGGTAGCATCTCATATTCCATCTAAACATTTTAAGTGGCAAAATAAAAATTGATAAGCAAGCAACTTTCATTTCTTGATTTTAGAGTAGTTTTGAGTCTTGCATCAACATATACTTGTTGCATTAGGATAGATTTGCATATATTTTTAGGCATCCATAGCTTTGTTAAATTTTGTGAGTGTGAAGCTTGAATTAACGAAAAGAAAAGAAAAATTTGTTTTATTAGAAGTTCCTCTGAACCTTGTAGAAATTTCTTTTCATCGAAAAACAAAAACAAGTGCATTTGCATGTAGATTGGTTTTTATTAATTTCTTTTGTGTCAAAACACCACTAGTTTCACTTTTGTTTATCCCGTGACTTAAAGAACAGCCTATTTTAAAATCAAGCGCTAATTAAAATTCACTAATTTTTTTTTTATCAAGTTAGATACACCAACAAGTTTTAGGATTTTAGGGCCTTAGATTAGGCGAGTGGAGAGTTAACTCTCCAAGGCCATTTAAACTGTCAAACATAGGAGTCTGAATAGTGAGTGAAAATCCAATAGCATTAGGAAGACCAGGAAAGCTTCGGATCTTGGAGTTAAGCACGAGGGTCTGTGTAGACAGGGAAGAGAGATACTCCCTCTCCTACTTGTCCGAACTTACCTCACGACTGTTCCGCCTAGCTTCTGCGACAAGTTGGTATCCATAGTTGCTACTCCTAGGGATCTACACAGGTGGCTGCATAGGGAATCCCATGGCACCTGAAGTCGACGTTGCATCACTCTCAACGGTACTACTGGAGGGCACCCTTGCGAAGCTTGGGGGCTTGCACCAGAACAGGCTGTTGTTAGGAGGTTAGCGTAACTTCCTCTGTTACCTTCACTGATAGGACTGGGCCCTCATCATCCCAGACTATTTTTGGAAGGCCCCTTAATTCACTTTCTTGTATTTTGGTGTCCGGTCCTAATCACCCCGAGCGGAAATACTTGGAAGTTGTTTGACTGGCTGATATCTTTAGGGAATTTATAATGTGTGCTCTCTGCTCTTAGTTGGTCTAGCTTTCAATTTTTTGAGTCTTTAGTTAGATCTTAACAAAAAGTTCAAAGTGGCTGACCGATCACCTAGACGGTCTCGAAGACTTCGTGGTCTTTCACCACCAAGTTTAGAGCCTTCTCCTAGAAGGCACAGAGGTAATACTGCTAGTGGGTTTCGTCCCACGGCAGTTGACGCATCGGGGATTGATCCTCCTCTCGGGGGCATTAGTGTTCAAGCAAGGCCTGGCACTTCCGCAGAACAAGAGAGGAACGCTCCAGTTCTTTCTCGAGTTCTCTTTCAAACAGAGTTTAACATAGAGGTATAAGAACTCTTAGATTCGTTAGCGGCTCCGAATTCTCCCCTACCATCTATCCATTTGGAAGTATTACAATACGTTGGGACTCCGACGCATAGACCGTCAAGTCCAGGTCACATTACGTGCTTACTGTCGATGACCACTACTGGAAGCATGGATTCTACTACAAGTGCTACAACTATGCAGACTCCAACATCGGTACAGGGGGGAGGAACGATTTCCATCTCCTCTGCTTCTTTTTTTGGATCTTTTGCTAGCACATCTTTAGTTGGGTCTACCTCCATTCCGTCCACGAGTGGAAATTCCCAAACCAATGCTTTTAGTTCTAGATTCTACCTATTTGGCACCCATTCACAGGGTATTCCATCAGTTCTGTTTAGTGCCACCACGTCCATGATGGGTGGATCGGCTTCATTCCAGGGTTTTCCTTTTGGAAGTGGTCATATACCACATTCCAACCCGATAATAGGATCCATGCCTTTTTCCTCTATAGGACAAAGCAGAAATCCTTTCCAAGGTTGGACTAACCTTGGGGTTAGTGGCACGGGAACTGGGAATCCGTTTTTCGGCCAACAAGGGAATAGGCCGTACTCCACAGTTAGTTCATTTCAAAGTATTCCTCCCTTAGCTTCAACTTGGAATCCGTATCAGGGGTTATCAACTCCTTATAATCCTTTAGGAGGAAACTTTGATGGTTATGGAGGCTTTGCAGCCAGAGTTGGTCAAACTCCGAATTTTGTTGGATCACAAGGCTGGCATTTTGGTTCAGCCGGTTCTACTGGTTACATTGGGCAGCCTGGTTCCTTCCAAAATCCAGGCCAATCTTTTCAGAACTTTGGGAGCTCCACCCAGTCTGGGTGGAATCCCCAAGGTCCTCCTAGGCTTCCGTTTCTGGCAACTTTGAACTTGCCAAATCTCACTAAGTTAACAAACGATCCAATCAAATACAATCTAGCCTGGCCTCCAGTCCCAACCAAACTCCCTTTGGACATTCCAAAATTTGAAGGGAAGAGCAGTGAAGACCCAAGCGACCATGTAACCACATTCCATTTGTGGTGCTCATCGAACTCCCTTATTGATGACTCGATTAGGTTGAGACTTTTTCAATGCACCTTGACTGGTAATGCGGCCAAATGGTATATAGAGTTCCTAGGGGGTAGCTTTACATCTTTCGCTGAATTAGCTAATATTTTCTTAAACCATTTCCAGTTGCCTGTCCATTATGATGCCAGAATTGACCTTCTGGCCACTTTTCGTCAGGATAAGGAAACTCACATTTCTGACCATATTCAGGAATGGAGACGGAGAAAGAGGCTCATTAAAGATGATATCCCTCCGGAGTACCGTCTCAAATGGTTTTTGAAATATTTACAACCCGAGATCTCTAAGGATGTCTCCATGTCTTGTCTATTCTAAGGAGCAAGCCATTTTTAGGGCCCAACAATTAGAATTGATCTACTCTCAGTCTAGGATCCTACAAAAATACTTGCCAGATGCTCTTGGATCTAAGGTTGACATAGACAAGCTGATGCCAGGTCCCCATGCGGATGGTATTGTTGGGTCGGTAGACACAAATGCGATGAACTTGTTGAACCAATTGCAGCAGTTATCTTTACAAACTGCTTCTAACAACCAAGTCACATCGTCTAACCCTCCGGCTTCCCAAACCTCTTCAATTAATTCCATCCAATCTGATAACCCCAAAGGAAATCAAAATTCCAATGGGAAAAAGAAAAGACAAGGTAAGAAAAAGAACCAGGATGGGAAGGCTAACGCAAATAAATCCGGCAATAATGCTGGTGGTGGTAGAAATGAGTCTAGAAAGAAAGTCAAGTTTCCATGCAAGTTGTGTAGTGGAGACCATTTAACTCACCTCTGCCCCAAGATTGAAGATGCTCAGCACTTGTTAGGGCAGCAAGGGACTTCTAGTTCTCAGGCTGTGTTAACCAACCCTTTTCCCCAAGGGCAACAACTTCTTGCTGGCGCGAGTTCAAACCCTGGAACCTCTGTAGGGGGCAACCAGGAAGGGGAAAAATCATCAAATGTTTTCATGATGGGTTCTAACATCCATGTGGCTAATTGGTCATGTGATTACGGTGAAGCCAAAACTTCCAAGGACAAGAATGCTCCCGGAAATACCGACCTTCATATTGAGCGACCCCCTGTCGAGACTATACCACAGATATCGAAAGGTTCCGCTAAACGCACGACTATTAATCCTAATGCTAGGGCTGCCCATAATTACTCCATTGTTGAGGATCTAGCTCAGAGTCCATGTGCCATGTCTGCTTTAGAGGTTCTCCAGTCGTGTCCGGCTCAACGAAGTGCTTTACTTTCTGTGATTGGGGCAGTCGATCCAACTAACTCTTTAGTGCTCACTTTTGACATGTTAAATGTCAAAAAGTGACTCCCTCATCATATGTCTTTCCAAATAAAGTCTACATACCGGAAAATTAACATTTTTCGTACCATTATCGATGAAGGAGCTTCCACGTGCGTCATGTCGATGTCATGCTGGAAGGCTATTGGATCGCCTTCGGCTGTTCCTTCACCTACCGTCTTGACCGCATTTGATTGTCATTCTCATAAGCCACATGGGATTATCCCGACCTTTCCTATATGTGTTGGGGGGAAGGTCGTAAATATTGAAGTAGAAGTCATAGATGCTAACCTAGACTACAATCTCCTCTTAGGAAGGAACTGGGTATACGAAATGGACGCCGTAGTTTCGACTATGTTGCTTAGATTTGGTTTTACCTTGTGAAGAAGCAATCCTCGAAGCAATGATGGGTATAGATCGACCTTGGGAAGACTTACACCATTGTTCATACTTTCTTCCTCCATTGCAAGAAGTAGAATCTAGATTCTCCGAGCTCTTTTCTAGTGATGTTTGTACGGTGTCAAATCCTTTGGCTCCAGCACACGTTCATGCCAAAGGTAATATGTCGGTGATTTCAAAAACGATACCTATAAACATCTCTAGGGACCCTAACATGATCGAGAACCTCTTCATTGGAATCGAATGTTCCCCTGAAGAGATTCAAATTTACACTGACCTTTTTAAGGAATTTCAAGATGTATTTGCTTGGTCTTATGAAGAAATCCCTGGGATTGACCCATCTATAGTTCAACATGAGATCAAGACGTATGAAAATGCCAAACCGGTTCGTCAAAGGCTTCGTCTGGTAAATCTCAGGAAAGCAACAACTATCAAAGCTGAAGTTGAGAAGTTGCTAAAGGCGGGTTTCATATACTCTGTTCCTCTTACTGATTGGGTTTCTAATCTAGTCCCTGTGGATAAAAAGCAAGGAACAATTCGAGTATGCATCAATTTTAGGGACCTAAACAAGGCTTGTCCGAAAGATAATTACCCCACGCCATTTATTGATCAAATTATCAACGAGTGTGCGGGTAATGAGATTTTTTCCTTCATGGATGGTTTTTCTGGTTATAATCAAATTTTTATCCGTCCTGAAGATCAACATAAGACAACCTTTATATGTCCCTCGGGTACCTTTGCATATAGAAAGATGTCTTTTGGTCTTAAAAATGTTGGAGCCACTTTTCAGCGGGCCATGTCATATGCTTTCCACGACATCAAACATATCATCGAAGCATACTTGGATGATCTCACTGCTCGTTCTTGAAAGAGAACTAATCACCCTAGTCATCTTCGAATGGTTTTCGAGCGATGTCGTTTTTATAAAATCCCATTGAATCCCAAGAAAGTGCATTTTCGCGGTTACGTCTGGTCGGTTGTTAGGGTTCATTGTGTCAAATGAAGGGATTCGGATTGATCCCTTCAAGGTTGAGGCAATAGTTCAGTTGCCTCCCCCGTCCTAAATTTGACAACTTCAAAGTCTTCAAGGGAAGGCTAATTTCTTAAGACGGTTTATAGCAAACTCTGCCGAGATCACTAAAGGGTTCATGAGTTTGCTACGGAAAGGAGTTCCATTTGTGTGGGACGACTTTGTGCAGCGGTCGTTCGATGCTTTGAAAAAGGCATTAGTCTCTGCCCCGCTTTTGAGTCGATCGAATTAAGGTAGAGACTTCCTTTTATATCTCGCTGCAGCAGAATCAACCATTGGTATGGTTCTCATTCAGGAGGACGATGCTCTCACTGAGCATGTGATTTATTATTTGAGCCGAGGCTTAATAGGTCCTGAACTTCGCTATTCTCCGGTTGAGAAGTTGGCTTTGGCAGCTGTCCATGCTGTCCAACGGCTCCGTCATTTATCCTGCTACGCAAAACTTTTTTCTTAGCGGCGGCCAATCCATTTCAATTTGTCCTCAGTAGGCGAGTGATTGGGGGAAAATATAATCGATGGATAGTCATTTTGCAAGAATTCGATCTCGAGTTCTTGTTTGCCAAGTCTAAGAAATCCATGGTTTTTGTTGAGCTAATTTCTGAGTTGCCTTGTGGAGAGGATACTGTTTATGAGGAAAGTTTTCCCGACAAACATTTATTCCTCATCTCTTCACTCGACCCTTGGTATGGAGATATCATTGTCTATCTCCAGACTTCGAAGTTTCCCTCTACATTCTCCAAGGATGAACGTCGTCAATTACATCACCTGGCTAAAAATTATGTTATCATTGGTGAGACATTATACCGTCGAGGGGTTGATTCAATCTTTCGGCGATATTTAACCTTAGAGGAAGCAGAGTCAGTGCTAAATGACTTCCATAGTGGAGCTTGTGGTGGTCATCTATCAGGGCTCGCTACAACCCAGTGCATCTTACGTGCTGGCTATTTTTGGCCTTCACTCTTTAAAGACTGTGTAGAAGCGGTCAAATTCTGTCACCCTTGTCAAATTTATAATTGGAAGATGCGTGCACATCTAGCTCCTCTTTTTCTCGTTGTCACCGTCGGTCCCTTTACTAAGTGGGGTATTGATTTTACAATTTGTAATCCGCCTTCAGTGGCGAATCACAGGTACATTATCATGGCTGTAGACTACTTTACGAAGTGGGCTGAGGCCATGCCCACTTATAAAAACGATAGTGACACGGCAGCATTGTTCCTTTTTAATCAGATTATCTCAAGATTCGGTATCCTGAGAGAGATTTTCATTGATCATGGCAGTCATTTCCAGAATCAGCTGATGTCTGAATTGGCTCTCAAATTGGGTTTCCAGCAGGAGCATTCGTCTCCTTATTATCCTCAGGCCAATGGACAAGTCGAGGCAATCAATAAAACTCTTAAGACGATCCTCCAACGGAAAATCGACAAAAATCGGTCCAATTGGCACATTATGTTGTATCTGGCTCTTTGGGCATACCGAACCACCATAAAGACTGCTACTGGTTTTACACCTTTTCAGTTGGTTTATGGGATGGAATCTATCTTTCCAGTTGAATGTGAAATTCCATCTCTTAAGTTAGCTATTGAGCTCCTTCTAGAGACTTCAAGTCTTGAAGAGTGCCTCCTTCACTTGGAACATCTCGATGAGAAACGTCGAGATGCCGCCACGATGAATGAGGCTCATAAGAAAAGGGTTAAAACGCAGTATGATAAAGTTGTCCGTCCTTGAGTCTTTTTTAAAGGTGACCTTGTCTTGGTCTATGACCAAGATAAAGACACCTTAAGGGCAGGCAAGTTTAAGCCTATGTGGTACGGTCCTTTCATTATTAAACGAGTTTTATAAAAATGGTCATATGAGTTAATCGATTTTGAGGGAAACAAGCTGGCGGAGCCCCGAAACAGGCTCTACCTAAAGAAGTACTTTGCGTAAGTAGGAGTTAGGCAATGGCTTCTTTGTACATTATGTATATTTGTACATATATCATCGAGAGTTTTTTGATATCAACGCTTTTTGGGCTGCTGTGACAGGTGTTGATGGATGACTTGGTCTATTTTGGATTCGCCGATGGTGCTAGTCGGCACACTCAGAATCTCACTTCCGCAGCATGGGTACTCTATTATCCAACTGGTCAATTGATGGTATCAAGAGGTGTATGCATCGGTCCCACTTCAAATAACATGGCTGAGTATACTGCCGTCATTAATTTAGTATCCGAGGCAATTTCTTATGGAATTGACTCGTTGGTAGTTTATCTTGATTCTCAATTGATAGTGTCACAATTAAACAACATTGATCGGGTAAGGGATCCATGTTGATATCGCCAGTATTTAAGGGTGAGGTTGTTGCAAGATCATTTACTTATATTAATTATTTGCACATTCTAAGATCTCATAATTGGTTAGCTGATTCTATCGCTAATCAAGCATTAGACTGGCACATCAATCATTCATCACAATAAAATCAAGCATCAAAAAGTTGAACTGTATATATATATATATATATATATATATATATATATATATATATATATATATATATATATACATATATATATATATATATATATATATATATATATATATCATAAAGCATCCCGAGTGTACATATGTTTGTCCAGAAATATACAAAATTGGGACTCAAATGCCCATAATCATGTCCGACATATCTAATGCCCTGGCTTAGAATGAATGGCTAAGTAGGTAACTATCACATTGGCCAAACGCCAAAAAGTGCGAACCCCGTCATGTGGCATGCCAACCACATGACGCTGCATATCCTCAAGAAGGTCCTCTATGGCAGCCATTGGTACTCGGTGACTCAGTCTCGCCAAGTGTCGCTGGACATTATGTAGAAGTCGTTCTGTATCAGCAGCCGCCTCTTCGGCTCCTCGGCCACGCCGTCCATGCCGCGGGAACCCATCTGGTCGTACCGGCCCAATATCTGGAACATGATCATCATATTAGTCATTTGAATCCCATCAAAAATATTTTTCAAAATTCATCATTATATTTGAAAAATCCAAAAAAAATCATAAAATCAAAAAATACTTACCAATGTTGCCCCATGCTGCGGTTGGTGGTAATGCTAGATCAGGATCTCCTCGAAAATCCAACCCAGCATAGGGGTAGTCATCTATGGCGATGATCTATTGATCCCACCAGGTAAAGAAATCATTGTCAAATGCAGTCCGTGGGACCTCTCCACCTCCTAGACGTTTCATCAAGTCAGCCCACCGGCCCATGCGTGGATCTCATGGGGTGCTGATGGAAACTGCTACCTTAGGGCAGAGTGTGGGGACCTTCTCAAAAAAGAAAGAACACAGGATAGTCCCATATCCAAATTTTTTGGTCTGTCCCCTCTTGATAGAAGTGAGCTGGCTCTTCATGTTGGCCAGAAGAGGAGTAGACCATTCAAATACAGTGGTGAGACAGTCAACTGCCATGCTCATGGTTAGCCATGATGCCTGATGCAAAGAGGCTGATCTGTTCACTCGAGCTATGGTGAACAAGATTATCCTCAGTGATAAACTCGCCACATGTGTGATGGAAATCTGACTCCCAACCTTCTTGGGATGTCTCGGGCAATATATCTGTACGTAGTCCTCGATCGTGAGACTGCTCCGTGTCCTGCCCCAGGAATGTACTACCTCTCCCCTTCAGGAAAGGCCCGTGATGAAATAGATATCTTCCACTTCTATCCTGAGTGGCATCTGGTCAATCATAAAGGCATCCTCCTCGATATCCCAATAATCAATGAGCATCTCAAGCAGACGTGTGTTTGCTTTCATATTCGGCAGTTTGAAGAATTTAAGCAAACCACATCCCCGTAGGGCATCCAAAGCATCAAGATCATTCATGACTTCATTATCCACTGTGGCATGCTCTCTTTCTCGCCAGGTGACCGGCATCCTAAGGAAAAAATGATTTTCAACCGTTAGTTTTTTGTTTAAAAATGTTCGCGGCGTATACGCGGGTCCCTGTGCACATAGTTGTGTATAGGGCCCGCGTGTACGTGGGTTTAATATTACCAACCCGCGTATATGCCACGGTGAAATTTTTGGCAAAAAATTCAACGGTAAAACATTAATTAAAAATCTTAAAACTAGTCACAATCAATTGCAAGATAAGTATAAGAGTTACTTGGAGGTTTTTGAAGAATCTGAACGGTTGAATTTGGAGTATGGGAAGTTTGCTCCTTTTGCTCCAATTCTTTGCCCTCAAACTCAAATGGTGAAAATGGTGAGTCCAAAAGCTCTTTTATAGGTTTTGAAAATGCAAAATTTTTTCAAAATTTTATTTTGTTTGGCCTCATGTGACTTTTAACTTGGGAGCTTGGAATGTCGAGAATGGTTTGATTTTCGAGACATTTTGGACGTTTTTTCAACAGTTTCGAGACGGTTCCATGGCTACTGACCCGTCATGGCAGGTATCATTTTCTCATTGGCATATAGGTTAGGGACACCATTTTTCCATTGGATTATGCATACTAGCCTCCATTTGTCGATACATCTGCCATAGGGTCGACCCCATCGTGTTATGGTTCGTAAGCCATCTTCACTCGCCGATTCTTTAAATCATGACACAATGGTAGAGCCATCCTTTACATGGGCATCGTAGTTAGCACCTCACTGACATTTTTTGCCCATGCTGCTCCGATTTGAGTAGGCTTGGGAGTCCTCTGTAGTCCCGTCATGACTTATGCGTTGAAGACTCATTCCTCTTTGCTTCTTCGCTTCGTTCTGGCCTTATACCCTAGAGGCTCCTTTGTGTTGAGTTGTACTATTGCATTGCATGTTGACCACTTGCACATTTTGGCCTAGAGCCGGCTTCACTTGGACTCGTGTTTAAGCCAAATTTTGACCATGACGACTGCAAAATCAACCTTGCATACCTTTGACTTCTGCAACTTGACACACCTTGACCCGTGGAAGGAATGCACCTTTGAGTGTCACTGACCAGTTTTCACCTCCCTACATTGAGCATAGGAATGTTCCTTTCCCAGGAACTTGATCATCTGTGTCACTGACACTCGTTCTTTCCTTTATACCAGAGCATTCTTTTATTCTTTTTCAAGCTTAACAGAAAATGACAAAAAAAATAAATATTCCAAAAAAGATCGGGAACGAGACAGTATTTCCATTTATTGTTGGCAGCTAGAGTCATCGTGTCACCCTTGAATAAAGCACTCAAAGCAAAGTCTCCTCCATTTGGGCAGGATTTAGTTTGACTTAGGTATGCCTTAACCTTGTTATTGAGTCAATTCTCCCCCAATTGGTTATCTCTTCCAATCATATGGAGGGTTCGTTCGTGCCTCCTGCATGATGAACTTATACAGAGTCATCATATGCTACCACATAGTCACATTGAGTCGTGTTTTTGTTCAAGGGAAGTTAGCCTGAGTCGGCCTCTCTGCGGTGTCTCTTGACTCATTTTTCAGTCGGCCATCCCTGGTTGTCAGTATCATGTCTATCATCACATCATCTATATTGGTCCTTTACTCGTGCTAGTTTGAGAAGGTCTCCATTGACTTCTTGCTGGCGAGTCTTGTCCTTATCGACGATGACATCTTGCTCTGAGGATAGGCCTAGAGCTGCACCCTAGCCCTATTTTCATTATTGATAGGTCACCTTGTGCTCAACATCAATTAGTATCATGGGTCTTTGACTGAATGGTTTCCCTTGTGTTCAACATCAGCTTACATTATCACACATTGGGATTCGTATAGTACCTTGGTTTCCATTTGACCCTATTGGTGGATACCTCGCCTCTGTGTCAACTTCCATTATTGGTTGGTTCAAAGGGTTTCTGTCGTGCGCTAGCCACATCTTATGTACGCCGGAAACGTACTTCGGTTGGGTTACTACATCTCTTTCATCCGATTCCTTCCACATTATTGGTCTATGGGTTACAATCGCGCTAGATTGATGAAGGATGCCTTAATGTCTTCCTTCTAGCGGATCTTTCGCTATCGACTCTGACTCATTGCTCTAGGGCAAAGATCTAGAGTCCATTTGGTAGTACCTTGGGGTTTGCAGTCATTAGTGGCAGATCCTTCACTATCGACAGTGGGAAACCATCATCGTCTCCTGATCGATAGATTCTTACAGGTGTTCGACTCCAGCTCATCTATTCACACTTGTTCAATTGTACTGGGTACCTTGACGCTCATTATCATTATCGGTGAGTAGTCTCGCGTTTGTTAATGGTATACATCAATAACCAGTAATCAAATGATTTCTCACATGGTCGACTTCAAATCATTTATTCCCATGGTGTAGAAATGTACCACGGTGGTTGGTGAAGACCTCAGGTTGTATCAGCATTCATTGGTTCACTTGACAGTTGCTCCTGTTGCTGCTAGTTGATACCACTCCACCTTATATGTTGTAGTCAGTCGTGGTGACATTATATATGTTGGCACCTAAGTTTGCAGTGTAGTACCATCCTATTCCATCATGTTCAGTTGGTACCTTTTGGGATCAGTCTTTGATATCAGTGATCCGTCACATCTTTCAACATCATTGACAGTCTTATATGTGATATTCAAACATGTACCTGTTCGATCATGATCAGATGATCCATTATGTATTTTCCAGTCATTTATACTTTTATACTTAGTGGATCCGCTTGTACTTGATATGCGGACATGCTTTACTTTTTCTAAGCATGGGTATGCCCACCTTAGACAATGTTTCTTTTTGATCTCCTTTTGTGGCTTGGCAAGCTGAACTCTGGTGAAGTCCTTCTCATTTTTTGACAGATTTCCTTTCCATGTACTTGCTTAATACATTTCAAACATCATGTACCCCTTCTGACATCATATATTAGGGGGCATCTGTTATAGCTCCAAATCTCACTCTTATGGTTTGTGATGCTGCACTCATGGCCTAGGGCAACCCCTCCTTCCAGACTTGGTCCAAAAATTTAAAAAACAGTGTTTTATCCCTTATACGCGACATTGCCCTCAGTTAAACGCGTGTATACGCGAGTAGGCATATACCAAACCCACGTATATGTATTAAAACACTTAAAAAAATATAAAACTCCTTAATTTCGAGCGGATATCGTGGGTTTTACTTGCTGATCACCTGTTAGTGCCTGTGGCCCAACTGTTCCCAACCAACTCCCAACTAAAAAACTACTTTGGGAGAAGTATAAAAAGGCTTCAATGGGAAGGCCTAAAGGAGGAGAGAAGAGAGAGAAAGGTTATTATGCTGAGATTTCCCTGACCAGGTCTGAAGATCCTTGTGCCTCCTGAACGTCCCCCATTTGTACAAGGAAACCCTTGTTTTCTTGTGCGTTGATGTCCATCCACTACTTGTGATATCATGGAGTAAGTCATGGAAGGAGTTTGTTAAAGGCTTGAGGCTGGACGAATGCAGAAGAAGGCTTTGCTTGGAGCCTGAAAGGATGACTCAGGTGAAATTATTCCTTTTCTGTACTTTATTTTTCTATAATAAAAGAAACACATGTCTTGGTTCCTGATATAAATCTTCTTCATGTTTATGATATTCATGTCAGAATTCATATGTGAATGGTTGTTTAAATTTCATAACTAACTATCTTTCTTTATAATATGAAGATGGTTTCTTTATAAGATTTAGTCCATATACTGTTGTGCTCCCTTGAATTGGTTCTTTTGCAGGTCAAAGGAGCAAAAGGAACTCCAAGAAGGGTTTGGACCCTAAAGGACCTTCTCAAACGTAGGACCTCAGGTACGTCCCTTATCATAGAATTTTCTTATATTAGCATAATGGTTGTGTGAATGTGTGTTTCTCTGTATAGACAACTTTTAGTCTGCTAGGGTTTCAACCCAAAAGCCCTAGGGGAACATTTCCCTTAACACCTGTTGACCTACCTGTAATATGTGATCCCGTAATTTTGTCCCGTAGGAGCTCATAGTTGCTATATGATTCACCTGTATCTGCCTGCTAAGAGCATCTGCAATCCTGTTATCTTTTCCCTCGATGTACCTGATCTCGAAGTAAAACTCATTAATCGTGTCCAACCATATATCTTGCCTGTAATTTAGATACGGTTGGTCAAAAAATTATCTCAACCCACTGTGATCCCTCATCAGTACAAACCTCTTGCCAAGAATGCAATGCCTTCGCATATTTGATGCACGAATGATCACTGCCCCGTCAATATTATGTGTCTAATAGTTCTTCTCATGCTCATTCAATTTCGTGACTCATAGCACACTACCTATCCTTCCTTCATAAGACTCCACAAAGTTCTCTCTTGCAAGCATATGTACATACTACAATTTATTTTTCCGGATCTGCAATCTTTAGCAATGGAGCATGTATCAACAACTGCTTCAGCTGATCAAAATTAGCACCACATTCTTCTATCCATTCAAAATTATTACCTTTTCTTTGTAATGATGTAATAGGATAAGAAATCTATGAGAAGTTCTTGATGAATCTCATATAATAACCTGCCAACCCCATGATACCTCACCCAAATTTCTAGGAGCTTCCCACTCCATGATAGCCCTTATCTTTTCTGGATCTACTGCTATGCCTTCCTTGGAAACCACATGTCCCAAGTAATGTACCTCTATCTGAAAGAAACTGCATTTTCTAAGCTTAGCATATAACTGTTTCTCTCTTAGAAATCTCAATTCTGGTACTAAATGTTTAGCATGCTCTTCTTCATTTTTAGAATATACCAATATATCATTAATGAACACAATAACAAAAATGTCCAGATAAGGACACAACACACCTTTCATCAAGAACATAAAGGTTTCTAGTGCATTAGTCAAACCAAATGGAACTACAACAACCTCACAATGACCATACCTAGTTTAGAAAGTTTTCTTGTAAATTTTCTCTTCCTTAATGCGTACCTAATGATATCTGGATCTCAAATCAATCTTCGAGCACATTGTTGCTCCATTTAGCTGATCAAATAAGTCATCAATCCTTGACAATGGATACCTATTCTTGATGGTCATTTTTTTCAATTTCCTGTAGTCAATGCACAATATAAGCGTACCACCCTTTGTCTTTACAAACAATATTGTTGTGCCCCAATGTGATACACTTGGCCTAATGTATCCCTTGTCAAGCATTTCTTTTAACTGTAACTTGAGCTCTACCAACTTTGGAGTGCTCATCCTCCATGGTGCTTTTAGTAATGGTGTTGCCCCTGATACCAACTCAATAGAAAATTCTACTTCCTTGTGAGGTGGCAAATCTAAAATATTTACATAAATACTTCCTAAAACTGATATAGAATTGGCTACCTACTCAAGACATCTTCATCCTCAACTTCCTTACATTTATCGCTAGAGATGTGTACTACACATAACATACACCCTTTCATGTGACTACACTTTTCTTGCATAATTGTCACCATCCTAACTGATGTGGCTTTCTTCTTTCCAAGTAAGACTCTTGGTTCGCCATTATCATCCAAGCACTCAATGGCTTTTTCATAAAAATCTGCCTTGGTCTTGTGAAGTTATAGCTAGTCCATACTCAGTAGCATACTATATGATCCCAATGGTAATACATTCAAGTTTGTTGCTGTAGACATGCCATTCAACTCAAATGCACAAGCTCTTACCCAATGATGAACTCTTTTCTTTATACCTATAGCCAACTGAACTAACTAAGACTCTGCACACACTTCTTTATTCAAACCACTCTTATCCACCAAGTGAGGACTAACATAACTATAATAAGATCCATGGTCAATCAAAATAGAAACAACTTGATTACAAAGATTATCGGCCATTTCAATGATAGATGCTTGATGGTCTGCCTGCATATTATCCAGTGATACATAGATATGAGGAAGGCTCTGATTAACATCCCCAATAGTCTGTGCATCTTTTGCACTATATATTTGAGACATACCACCCTCATTCTGCATACAATATCTCTTCAGATGCTCCTTACCGCATATCCAATACTCCAACTGCCCATTACCATCACCTCTATGTTGTTGTTGTGACCCATATCCCTGTCTAGCTGCATTGAACTTCTTTTGTGGTGCTACATTTTATTTCTCTTCTGCATTCTAAGGCGTTTCTCTTTTTATCTTCCATTTACCTTTACCTTTATCTTTCCCTTTCCATCCTTTTTGAGATTCATTATTATGCTTCGAATTCTCATAACAATGCTTCAATTTCTCAATAACTTCCTCAAGTGACCGAGGCTCATCATCCTCAATCCAATCTCTAAATGTTAATGGAAAACCACTAACAAATAGATAAAATTTATCCTTCTCATATTTAAGATATGGTACATACCTCAATAGCTCCAGGAACTTAGTTGTGTACTCTTCATATATCATTGATCCCATATTTAGCTCATAGAATTCTTTGGCCTTGTTGTCATAGTACCTTTTTGACAAGTAATTCTTCTTGGAAATCCTCTTGAACTCATGACAACTCAAGTCCTTTGCCTTGATGTCTCTCAACCACTTCACATCTTCCCACCAGATATATGCTTTACCTATTAGGCTAAAGGTAGACTCTAGCCTTCATATTATCTGTGTAATTATGAGACTCGAAAAGCTTCTTTGTCCCAAGTATCCAAGTGTTGTCAATGTTAATCCTCTCTGTGGATAAAGACGATCCCTATAGCCCAATGAGTGGTTCTAGAAACTAAAGTGACAATCAACTCAACATATTCCTAGGTTACAATTGAAAATAAGAATGAAAGAGATGACCTACCTCGTTCTGATGCTATTCCAATTTCCTTTGTTGAGGAAACTGATCCACTTGTGTCACGGGCTTGTTCCTGATTCTCTCAGTGTTTATGTACCTACAAAAGTGATCAAGACACAACAAATCATGCCAAGACAAATAGAAAATCCAATAAAAACCTACTTAATGGATCAAGGAATGTCAAGCTAAATGATACATGAACATATACATTTTGCGAAGATGAACAAATAGTTGTGTATTATTAGGAAATAAAGGGAAGCTTACAACCAAAGCCTTGTTGTTGAAAGGATCTCCTTGAGTGGTAATCCAAGTCCAAGACAAGAACTCTCCAAGCACTCCTTCTCTAAGTCTAATGAATAGCCTTTAGGCACAATCTTAGCATAAGGGTGCAAATAGACATAGACCAAACAACCTCTAACCATTTGGGAATGGGAGAGGATGAATTTATAGGTTGGGAAAGGGAGTTAGGACCTCTCCAAAGATAGAATTAGGCCCTCATCTCAAGGAGGTAGGTCATAGGGATAAGACCAAGAGGCCAAGTTTGGAGAATTCGACCTCATTTATGCCAAACAACCTCCAGATCGCCACTCTAGAATCTTCTAGATCGCGAAGCTTCTCATCCTCTTTGGGAAAATTGCCTTTCTGAGATCATCATGGGTATATGAGAAAAAAGAGCAATGCCATCACAGGTATGGCATAGTGCAACAGGCGACCATCGCAATTTTTAGCCTCATAAGAGCGATAATTCTCAAATTAGGGTTTAAGAGCTATTTCCTTCAGGGGAAGCTCAAGGAATTTTCCAATCAATGTCTTAGGAAGGATCTAAACTGCATATATGAATGAGTACACTGCATTATGTCCATGTTTCAGGCACTTCGGGTTATGTCACAGGGAAGTGGAAGAGGCGTGAAAAAATAGTGTGTAACAGATGCCCCCCTAAAGCATGAAGGTAGAACAAGGAGTGATGGTTATGATGCTTTACGACATTTTGCAAGGATGAGGAGAAACACTATCAGGAGACCTGCAAATCAAGGATGCATATACATATACATATATCAAAACATGAATCCACAGTATGGACACAACCATCCAATATAGAAGGATCATCATAAATGTTATGTCCCATGGTATGGTCATAGCCATCCATATAACAGAAACATGTGTACAATCATGAATAACAAATAACTCCCCGCAGCCTGAGTTATATCAAATAGGACTTAGGGTCTTTCTCTCCATCCGAAATCAATCAAGGTACGAATTCTAACATGTGAATGAACGTGTCACAGTCGAACATGCTAGAAAACCACTTGATTATCGCCCATTCCATCAACAGGCATGAGAGGAACCACCCATAATGACAATGGCTCTCAAGGTACGATAGTAAAATCCATGAATGTGATAATGAAGTTGAAGGACCACTCATGGAATCACCCGATCGAAGGCCAATAGTGAAAACTTGTCGTTGGATGCGAAGAAATTTCCATTAAGACATGCAAGCTCTAAGGTATTGAAAGGGAGTTTCTAAGTCATCTTCCTGGATAATGAGATAAAGTCGACAGGAAGTGACCCGTCAAAGGAGAGTTATAACGAGTCCCCCATAATTGACATGAAACAAGGAATAAAGTGGAATTAAATGAATAAGATCCAAGAATGTAACAAAGTTCAGATAATGTATAGGTAATAGACTGTAGATAGGACTTCTCTTAAACATATTGGTGACACGAATCCAGAGTGTGGCAACATTTGACTCAACATAGGACCAAGGATCATAATTATGAAGTGAAATAATTAAATGAGAGGCAAAATGGATTACCCAAACCTGGAAGGATAAGTGATTGAGTGAGGATATTCGAAACCCGACATGAGAGACAAATGAGTGTCATGTTCAAGAGCAACACATTGCCTATACAAAGGATGTTTCATCTTCATTTTCCCCCCACTATTTCTAGTGAGTACCTCTTTATTTTTACACAAGCTTGAAGAGGATACCATATGCTTTTCATACAATTTCACCCTTCAGATGAATCTATCCTAGAAATTTTTACAAGTCCTAGGAGAAACTCAGGCTCGTCATGGTGACAAGTCTTTCGTCGTTCAATTTTTACGAGTCCGATGAAAGAGTTACTCGGTATCTTTTTCATATTTAGAGAGTTTGAAAAAGAGACGAAAAATAAAACTCCATCAGGTCCCTTTTCGTAATTTGTCTCTCGAATCTGAAAGGGTAGAAAACAATATTCGAGAGAACCTCTTGACCACATCGATCAAGGTGTACCTTTTTCGTAAATAGTTAATCCTAGCCTGAAAAAAGGGGTAAACATATACTGATACGACGTCAATTCATTTACTTTAAAAAGTTCTAAAAGACAAGTAGTTGACAATCTTTTCATATTTTTGGAGTCTGAAAAGAGCTGAAAGGGGACTCCACCTGGAGGAATGAGTAATATAAAAGGATAACAACTGATTTTGGTAATGATGGAACTGCTCAAAACATGTAATGGTCAAGAGGCTGGCTAATAAGACCACTCATCGTAGATGTTCCTCAGGAAAGGGTAAAACAATCAAGTGAAGGCATATGATTGGCTAAAGAGATGGTGACGATGGAAAGGAAAAAAGCAAGGCTCATCTAGCAAAAATAGGCTATTAAAGACAACAATCACAAGATGTAAAGTGGGAATGGTTTCATTTTTCACAAGCTTGAAACATGGGAAAATACTATGCTTGGATTTGGTTTCATTTTTACATAAGCTTGAAATAGAAACAAACTATGCTTGGGTTTGGTTTGTCATTTTTACACAAGCTTGAAACAAAGATAAACTATGCTTGAGATAAGTTTGCATGCCCCCAGCTAATGACTCAATTTGAGGTACATGCCCCCCAAGCTTCATTCTGTTCACCTAAGTAGACTGCTAGTTACTAATAGGTGGATGGAATGAAGGTTAACTTACGAGATCAAGTGAAAGACTCGACTGAGATTTTACGAGATCTAATCAAAGACTCGAATTGGAAGGGGATTTGTTTGATTTTTTAACAAGATTGACACAAATAAATGAACCATGCTCATGACACTTTGTTTTATTTTTTACCGAGCTTGACACAAGTAAAGGAACTTTGCTCATGGGGACCTATTTCATTTTTTAACATGGTTGACATAGTAAAAGAACTATCCTCATGGTCCTTGTTTCATTTTTTAAGGTGTTTGACACAAGACAAGGAACTCTACTGCATGGTACTTCTTTCATTTTTTAATGAGCTTGACACAAGGAAATGAACTATGCTCTATCCCTTGTTCATATACCAAAAGAGGCCATAGATTCCGAGAGGTTCTCATCGGATGGGAGAACAACACTCTGGAAGGGATACATGTCTAGGGATCCAAATGAAAAATTGGTCTCCAATGCCCCTAGTACATGGTGTACTACATCACCTATGAGATCATCAGTAGATGCGAGCATGGAACAGGTGGCCATGTAATTAACCTATGGTGGGGTGATACTATTGGCATATGAGAACTATTTAGGGATGATGGTTGAGTGGGATTTGATTTAGGACCAATGAATGTAAGTTGATAAATGATCACAATGTTTCCTTCATGCGGGAAACACATCACTGAAAAGAGGGAAGAGACAAGAGCTTCCATGACATAAACATAGTCACGACCGAGGAGTATATTAAAATCCAATTGACCTTGGACAACCATCACATCTGTATAGACAATCTTTCCTCCTAAAGTAATAGGCAACTTAGCAAGAAACCCTAACGGTTGATTAGTTCCTCTGTTAAGAGCTAACAGATTTTGGGTGATGGGGACAGGCTGAGGAGAACCTAAAGCTTTCCAAGTAGTTGAGGACATGACCCTAACATATGTGCCCTCATCTATGATTGTGCTTGGTACAAACATATGGTAATCTTGTACTGTAATCTGGAAAGGCACGTAAGACGGAAGGTGATATTGTGCCAGTCGACTCCAATCAAAAGAAGTGACTAAACTACTCAGAAGGGGTGTCATAGGAACATGAGAGCTACCATCTTGCTCTATGGGAATAGGTGAATTTCTCTCATTCACCTCGGGAATGGGAGGATTTCCCTCCAGTTCATTCGAAATTGAAGAAACCAAAAGAACCTGAGCAATATGGGGTTCACTCTCTACCAGAAAAGTATGGTTAACTAAAGGTGGATCCAAATCTACCATTTTCTCAACCAATGGTTGGTTGAGAATGGACTCACGAGACTCACATTCAGAGAGAGCGAGGTTAACCAAAGATGACTTGTGATCAATCACTAGATCAACTAGAGAAGGATCAAGGGAAAGCTTATGATACCCAGTCGGAAGACAAGGTTGAGAAGCTGTAAGGTTTTCCAACTCTTTGGAAGCTTAATCCATAAGAGGAAAAATGTGAGTGGGATTATTACCTTCATACAACTTATAGGGAAATTTCACCTTTCCCTTTTTCCAATGGGATTTACTAGTTGAAGGTTTATCACTAGCATGATCACTAGAGGCTGATGACAAAGGTTGATGTGAACTTGTGGACCACACTTCTAAGACCTTGGTAATACCAAAACAATTCTGAAGAAGGTGGTCACCCTTACATAACATGCAAGGGAATTTTACTTTCTGTAGCTCATTAGAAGATTTTTCTTTATTAGCTGCATCGGTAACAATAGTTGTTTGGTTTCCCCGTTGCTTATTTTTCTTCTTCTTCTTCTTAGCTTCCTGGTTACTAGAATCCATACTTTCACAAGGTAAAGAGGAAGAACGAGGTGAATACATAAATGAAGAAGGCAAGGGGTCAACTTTGGGATCAACATGAGGTTGATGTTGTTCAGGTGGGGGAGAACTTGGTTGAAAAGAAGTTGGGACTCTCGGAACCATCGATGTCGAAAACAACCAAACTAGAAAACCAATGGTCAATCCAGGAAGGGACAACGTCGCCATATAGGGAGCACTAGTATTTCCAAAAGAAGGAAAACAACTAGGATTCCCATCAGAGGGGTTTCCTTGACAGGTAGACTCGGGAAATGTTTCCATTGGTATAAACCTAAGATCTACTAAGGATTATTTCAACAGGAATGATTTTGTTCCGCGACCAATTAATTTTACAATTTGAAACAAAAAATTTTCCTTTCCATGTTTTCAGAGTCGAGAAAAGGATGAAAAGGTGACTCTAGTTGTTTTTGTTGGTTTAACGAGCTTGAAAGGACAAGTGCTCGATGATCTTTTCAGATTTTAAGGAGTTAGAAAAGATCAAAATGGATACTCTGGATACCTTAGCCAAAAGAAGTACCACGTAATCATGAACTGTAATACACACCTCAGCAACTAAATTTACCAAGGACTTGACATACGTGCAAGAAATCTCCTCGAATGTTGTGTTCGATGTATCACGTTTACAAGGCAGTAGAATTGGCTTCCTACGGATAAAGGTTCACAACTTATGAGGGTCTCCCTTTATATACTTGATGGTACGGGGAGCACCAGTCCATGCTAGCGTTGTCTAATGTAAAAGCAAATGACAACTACTAAGTTTTATAGAAACTGGAATACATCTCTAGCGTAGACCATTAAGTATGAACATTAATGTTTCAAATGATCCTTGGATTAATTGATATTTTTTATTGTTGATCTTGAAATTATGTTTTAATTTTAAGGCTCAACATGATGTCACCTAAACATCTTAGATGCAACTATATGAGAAAAATAAAATTTTTTGTTTCAATGAAAGCTAGACTAATCAAGGGAAGAAATTTCAATCAATAATGCATCAAACAAAATGCATCATGAAAAATTCTTCCACTAAATTTAACTTTCGTCTTCCAAATGCAATGCCAAAATTAAAAAATATTTTCACTTTTCACCACCCTAAATGAAACTTTTTGAAAGAAAAATGATTTTACTTTACAAATATGCACTTATATGAATTATGCTTTTCTTTTTGTTTTGAAAGATTTGATGCACCTAATACAGTTTTTAGCTTTCAATCACTGAAAAATGTGATCTATTCTCAATGATGAATCTCAAAAAATAAATTTTCAATGCAACTAATCTAACGCATTTTCACGAAAAGTAAATTTCGAAATACAAGCTAAAACAAATGCAAAACAATGTTTTCAATGATTTCCACATAAAACAACATTCAATCAATCAGCAAAACAAGTATCTCAACGACACCAACAAGCAACAAGTGATGACCAATTGACTAGAAACCTTAGAACTCAATTAAAATTGGCTTCAAAGCCAATGAGACAAATTTTGCAAATTAATCAAGGCAATCAATCAAAAAGCTAACAAATCCAAGCATACAGGATGTGAAAAGACCTTAGGGGCCAAGACACACTGGATTCTTAGGAAGAAATAAAAAAATTTCTCACATTCAAGGATCGTCGCTAATTTATATACCCAAACTTGTGATTATCGCTACTTTGCATAGGAAAACCCAGGATGGCATCACTACTTTGTATAGAAAATTTAGTGATGGTTTTAGCGCAGCCAAATAATGAAGAAAAAAATTCATCGTGACTGTAAAGGTAAAAACCGTGATGCCATCACGAATGTTAAGGCTAAACCTGTGTTGGATGAGGAATATGGAAAAAAAATAAAAATATTCCAAGAAACAATCTAGACTTAGCACTCTAAGGTAGTAATCAGTGATGGTATAAACCAAGACTAATGCAGACAAGTCGAAAAATCGACGACTGGTCAAACTAGTCAAAAGATCAGGGTGAAGGATTGGATGGAAAGGATCATAGGCTCCCTAGCGGAGTCGCCATTTTGCTATCAAGGTTAATACTCTCTGCGGATAGAGATGATCCCTCTAGCCCAAATAGTGTGTCTAGCAACTAAAGTGAAAATCAAATAGACATCTTCCTAGGTTACAATTGAAAATAAGAACAAAAGAGCTAGTCTACCTTGTTCTGATGCTATTTTGATTTCCTTAGTTGAGGACTCTGAACTGCTTGTGTCACAGGCTTGTTCATGCTTCTCTCAGTGTTTATGCACTTGCACAAGTGATAAAGACACAACAAAGAATGCCAAAATGAATAACAAATCCAATAACAACCTACTTAAATGATCAAGGAATGTCAAGCTAAATGATACATGAACATATACATTTTGGGAAGATGAACCAATAGTTGTGTATTATTAGGAAATAAAGGGAAGTTTACAACCAAAGCCTTGATGTTGAAAGACTCTCCTTGAGTGGTAATCCAAGTCCAAGCCAAGAACTCTCCAAGCACTCCTTCTCTGAGTCTAATGAATAGCCTCTAGGCACAATCTTAGCATAAGGGTGCAAATAGACATAGACCAACTAGCCTCTAACCATTTGGGAATGGGAGAGGATGAATTTATAGGAAAGGAAAGGTAGTTAGGACCTCTCCAAAGATAGAATTAGGTCCTCATCTCAAGGAGGTAGGTCATAAGGATAAGGCCAAGAGGCCAAGTTGGGAGAATTTGACCTCATCTATGCCGAACAACCTCCAACTCGTTGCTCTGGAAGCTTCTAGATCACGAAGCTTCTCATCCTCTTTGGGATCATCGTGGGTATGTGAGAAAACATAATGATACCATCATGGGTCTGGTATAGTGCAATAGGTGACCATCACAGTTTTTACCCTCATAAGAGCGATGATTCTCAAATTAGGGTTTAAGAGTTATTTCCTTCACAGGAAGATCAAGGCATTTTCCAATCAATGTCTTAGGAAGGATCTAAACTACATATATGAATGAGTACATTGCATTATGGTCATGTTTCAAGCACTTTGCGGTATGTCACAGGGAAGTGCTGGAGGCATGAAAAAAGACTGTGTAACACCAAGGCTTTGCATCTTCCATCTTCTTCAAATATCCATCAAAATTAGGTGGATTTTGTTTCTTAAATTGTTTTGGAAAGTATCCCTGATCAGTTCTCCAATAAGGATGATAATGATGACGATTATAATGCCTATCAGAGCCAGAACTAGAATAGTATCTTTGTCCATCACCTCTCCTATACGGAGTATCCAACAACTTGCCATCTCTCACTGTATCATTTCTACCTGACCTGTGACCACCATGAGACCTACTACCATATGCCCCATTAGTTCTATCCTCCAGCCCATGGCTGATCCAAAGAGGCCTCTTTCGTTGCAATTCTAAAAAACTCTGAAGAAGTATTGCATTAACCTCTGCTTGTTTCTCTTGTGCCTGCATGGTTTTGTCATTGTTTTCCTTACAACTCCTTGTTTCTTCCTTCAATATTCTCAATGTGTTTGCTAAATCACAAGAGTGACCAACACCACACTGCTCATCTAATTCATAGGGATAATCTTTGTAGTCTACCATCTTGAAAGTCATTTTTTATCTCTTTCCTGCAAGGCATACTATGTCGGCTAAACCAAAGCAAAACAAACCAACATATCCTCGCCAAATTATGCTATCATTCTAGCTAGAGTCCAATCATCAATACATGACCATATCAACCACACACCATGACCTCATGCATGAAAACAATAACCATACCAATTTACACTAAAAATACGTAAGGATAAACAACATGTAAGCAATTATACACTCATGATGACGCATTCCATGACAACACCCTCACTTTCACATGGAAACATCACTATATTCATAACTATCACCATACATATGCAACAAGCATATAGACCATAAGGATGAGTAACACATGTGCAACCGACATGAATGCATGACCAACACACACTGCCCATCCAGTCCAAGGGGTGAACCATGCTATGATACCACTTTGTAACAATCTCCTCCAATATCTACCCAAGTAATTGACCAATCGGGGTAAACATGTGACAAGAGGCTACTATGATATGATTCAACTCCCTAGATGATAGTTAAGGAAGTAGAATCGGCAGAACACATCACACAAACCTTCTGCACCTGCGACAAGACACTCATATTCCTTCCCACTCATCCCCTTGACTAGTACCTAGGTCCCATTAGGTTTTTAGACCATTAAACCCATGGATGCTCCCTTGATATGGATAAGGGTGTGTTTGGGAGGCTCCAGTCACTCCCACAACAAGGCATGGGTATGTCTGGGGACTTTTCTCCGCAATCTTGTGCCTATGACTCTGAGATTTCTGCCATTTTTTAAGGCCCAGAGCCCAGTGCACATCCCATAACTCAATGATAGGTTCATAAATGAAATTTCATAGTGGAACAAAGATACCTTTGCAAAAACATCAACAAGGACTAGATTAGACCCTTACTAGCTATGATAGGCATTTCGTCAAACATTTCACAAACATGAAATCTATAGGTCTTAACAACAGAACTGAGCATAGGGGTTGGATACTTATCTAATAACTGCTAAGAAACATTGATGCCTTGACGTATTAGCTGCAATTTCATCTATTAGGCCATAGATACATTTCTCATTAATTTACAAGTAAAAACATGATGCGAGCCATACATAACCACTGCCATAATACATGTTCATAACCAACATAATAACAAAATAAATATCCAAGATACATCAATCATATGATCCTCATATAAACCAGTACATTTACACATGATATACCAAGGAAATAACCTCTTATTAATGAATGCAAAAGCCAAACCAATATGGGACTACCACATTCCAAATCTCTCTTCTCATCTATTCACCCTTGTGACATATTCCAAGCATGAATGTGGGACTCAAACCAAAAGAACCAACTAAGGCATTCCAAGGCTAAACCACCTCACCCTCATAAATAGAAGCCAGGCTTTACTATAATCCACATCGAATCACTAGGCTAAAACAATAAACATGTAATAATAGGCTTTACCATGATCTCTACCAGATCACTAGGACAAAACAAGCATGGATGCCACAAAATTCTCCACCTACACCATGAGGAATTTTCATGTCTCCTAGTCTCTAGGATTTACCGCAATCCACACCAGATCACTAGTCCCTAACAGAGACTCCACTCTCCAAGCTTTACCGTATAAACCACCTTGGGATTACTAGGCCTGATGGAGAGCACCCACCTCTAGGATTTATCTAATATCCCACCATTCACTGATCAAGGATTCCTAGGCCCATCGAGGCAACAAAAAATTCATTTTTAACGCAACCCACAGTCTAATTCAGGGGTTATTAGGCCATGTGTTATTTTATTTAGAGATCCACCTCACTTAGCTTTGAATCCATCCAGCAATCCATCTCAAGAAAAACATGAGAACCCCATCACACCATGGATATCTATAAGTGGAAAGGCTAGGCTGAAGAACACTATCACCCCTGGCAAAACCCATGCCAATGACAGAAAGAGAACCAAGAACACACATGAAACACCATGCATACCAAATATAGCAAAGAAACTACACATGCAAATCGATACCTGCAAATAATCCTACTGTAGCTACTTGGTCCTGCTCTTCCTTGCTTGATCTCTACTTCGTCTTTTCCTCCTTTGTCTTTCTTGATCCAATGCTGAAATGCTCCAAGAAAACACTAGTTGTCCAAGAGTGTGAGAGAGAGAATAGAGAGAGCTCCAAAACTGAACTGACAAAATGTAACACTGTCAAAGTAGTACCAAGCGATCCTCATAAACTTTTTTATCAATTAGGCCTCTATTTTCTTCATTTTCCATTATTTCCCTTCATTTTCATCCTCACATGCAACATGTGACCTTTCACCTTCCTTTTCTCCTAATTTCCATTACTTTCATAAACAAAATGTCAATTAATGCCACTTTTCCTTTCCAAATGTGTAGCCATTTCCTTTGCCATTTTCCTTAGCCATAATAAACCAAATGAACACCCACATTAGGATGTTTTTCCCAACATTCAACTTGGAATAAGCTGCCCATAATATGTGGTTATTATTTTCCTTTATTAAATTTTATTACATGGAATTTTCACGACGGTTCTTAGAAGTAAATTGTATGGCTAGGTCTTCTTCATAATGTTATTAGAGAATGTGGAAAAAATGAGAATTTTGATATGTTATATATGCTTAAGCAATAGATTACTAAACTTTAGATATTGGTTTACTCAAAGCAAGGACAATATTGCATGTCCATAGTAAAAACTATAATATCTTCATTCATGCCAACCTAAAGTAGCTTAATATGTGACAAAAAAAGGTCATCCAATCATATTTCGAATAAAATATTAAATAAGGAGAATAAAATTATAATATGATGTACACTGAAGCCCTTTCCATTTTCTATGTTATTTAGGAATTTTTCCACTTTCTAATACCATGAAAATTTAATTTCATTATTTATGATCAATGCTAAATTTCCAAACTTAAAATAGTCCACATTGTGAGTGAAAACTTAAGAGTCATAACATGAGATATACATCTAGTAAAAAATATATATTGATATATGTTATACACTAAATAACTAAGTAATGGTTAATAAATCCAATGAGTGTCACATCCAACTCATTGTTGACATTTTCTACTAATCTAATGCATGAATCTCTATGAGACCACATGTATAACTTGTGGCGTCATAAATATTAGATGGTATTTTTGAAGTAACTAGAATCTAATGTAAGTGTGTGCCTCAAATATTTGAATGTTTGGAAGAAAGAAGCCTCAATGACATTACTGAGATACAATCAAAGATTGCATTGTATGGTTACTTCGACTACCTTTGATGACTAAGCTCCAACTATCTAGAGGATTTGGACATACATACTAAACTATTTATATTGATTCTAGAAAGATATTAAGCCTCATGACATGAGGATTTATTGAATCATAAGGCTCTTTCCTTTATACTTCCTCCTAACATTGAGTTGCAAAGTATTTTTATTTGTGTTTGAGTATATGTCTATACTCATTAAAATTTGACCCAATTGTTGTAGGTATGCTTAAATATTACTATATGTGAATATTTTTAAACACTTGATACAACTATACCAAAACAATATTTTAGAATTAACTTGGTTGGCTAAGTAGTCCAAAAAAGAATGACAAAGTTATCTCCATTACAATAGATACTTATGGAGTCCATTTCATCTTTTCTTTGATAATACAATAATTATGCTTAAAATTTTTCCCTCAATATAACTATAAATGGTCCATCTTTTCCTCTTATGATTGCAAATACCTATATTTGTATAGGACTGATTTTTCTTTATTTCATTATACCTCCATATTTTGTTTATGTAATAGGCCATAATTCATTTTTTCCATGTAGTAGTATAGTTAATATTTTATGGCATTTTGATATTCATCACTAATTTCAAAGATTTATTTCAAGCATTTCATATGATCTGTAAAACTATGGTGGATATTCCATTAGATAGTTCATGACAACATATAAGAAAACTATACTTACAAACTAAAAATCTACACCATTAGGGTTTATTCCTCTTTAGAATTTCTATAGATTACGGTTTATTGCATATACATGAAAATTAGAATTTATGTAGAAAACAAAGAATAGAAAATAAAAACATATAGATCACATTGAAGATAGGATATATCTTAGCAAACCCTTTCTGGAGAAAACCTAGTGGGAAGGCAACGCCGCTTTGCTTCTTTTTCTGAACACAATATAGTTACGAGTACAAATAATTAAGGCATGTTTCCCATGGGCTACTACAGTGCAAAACTACTCTCTATTTTCTCTCTCCCTTTCCTTCGCAACTACTTTGCTTGTTTATGGAACCAATGGAGTAAAAAACAATGGAACCCTTTTTCCTCTTAGTGGCTTGGTTATAACACAACCCAATAGCCTACCAGTTGTTAAGTTTGACTCCCTCAACTCTTAACAAGAGCTACATTACGGACTCTCCTAGTTCCTTGTCCATCATATTCATGTGGCGAGTCCCTTTTCCATGAGTTATGGGGCCTTACATGGCATCCTATCAAATTATGGTGGTGAAAATAAGAATGTCAACTTCTGAGTGGCATAACTTTTGCATGTAGTCTCTAATTGAGGTGATTGCAACCATAAAACAACAATTTTTTATCTCAAAAATATTATTGATGCCTCAAAATACTATCAAAAGGTTTCAAAACCTAATCTACCAAACAAGGTCTTGCTAGTAAAAATGGTGTTGTGAGTTGATTCCTCCACCTTTTCCACTCTTAAAGCATTACAATGGATGAAAAACAGTATAATGATCCAATATATATGATCATAAAACAAAAAAGAAAATAATAATCCAAGACGATTTTTTTCTCTCATATCTACTTAATAAAAAAGGGATAAAATGAATATGAAAATATTATGTGGACGTGATACTATTAAGTATATACTTATATATAATATGCATATCATTCTACTAATGTATAAAAAAAATTAATAAGACATAAAAGATTTTTCCGTTTAATATTTTTTTTATCAACCTTATATTATATAGAAGTGACTTTTACGAGTGTTATAATTATAAAGTGAATACATATTACTTTATATTATAAAGCAACTTTTACTAGCCTTTTGATTTATATGGTTGCACTAGTTATATAGCCATCTAATTTTGGTGGCATGTCAATATTTTATATTGATATGCTACCTTTTAAAAATATTTCAATCAAAAACTTAAATAAACTATTTGAATATTCATGTTGACTAATATAATTTAATATTAACTTTGTTTATATATAAAGGGGAAACAATTATTTTAATGTTGAACACTAAAATATTTTAATAATAATAATAAAATATTTGAAAGTATGTAACAACCCTAGTTAAAAATCCATGTAATAAAGTTAATAAAAGAAAAATAAGACCAAGGTCATTGGACACTTATTCCAAGTTGAATGTTGGGCAAGAAATCCTAGTGGGTGTTCATTTGGTTTATTATGTAAAGGGAAATTGGCAAAGGTAATGCCAAAGGATTTGAAAATGCAAAGTGGCATTTAAGTGGCATTGTTTTTAATAAAATAAATGAAAATACTAGAAAAGGAAGGTGAAAGGTCACAGGTTGCATGTGAGGAGGAAATTGAAGGAAAACAATGGAAATAGAGGCCTCAATGATAAAAAGGATTTTGAGGACCAGTTCACAACTTTTGTAAGCCGAAGATTTTGTCAGTTCGGTTTCGGAGTTCTCTATCTATTATCTCTATTCTCTCATACTCTTGTACACTTAGGGAAATCTTGGAGCACTCTAACATTGGAGAAAGGAAGGAAAAGGACGAAAAAGAAAGAAAAGTGAAGCAAAGATCAAGTAAGGAAGAGTTAGATCAAGTGGCTACAACTGGATTACTTGTAAGTATCGAGTTGCACATATGATTTCCTTGCTAGTTTTGTTATGCATGGTACATGAATGTGTGTATTTGGTTCTCTTGTTGTCATTGGCATAGGTTTTTCTAGGTGTGAGAGTGGTCTTCAACCTTGCCATTCCATTCCTGGATAGCCATGGTGTGATGGGGTTCTTTCATTTGGTTGAGTTGGATTTTCAGATGGTTTTGAAATCGGGTGAGGTGGTCTCTAGAAAATTCCCAAGGGTGTAGGAATACCTTGATGGGTAATGGCGGGATACACAAGAAAGCTTGAGGGTGGAGACGGGAAAATTCCTCAAGGTATTGGTGAAGAAATCTAGAGGCATCCATGCTTGTTTAGGCCTAGTGATCCCCTGATCAGTAATGACGGGATTGCGGTAAATCCTAGTAGTGTATGTTTCTTTCTTTGGGCATATGAATCCCTTAACCGGTAAGAATAGTATACACAGTAAATCCTGGTTTTATAGATAAGGGTTTTAGGCCTAGGAGTCCATTAACCAATAATGGCGGGATACATGGTAAAGACCAAGTAGGCCCTGGTTGTTTTGTTGTGAGTCACACATTCATGCTTGGAATATGGCATGGGGGTGATTGGCTGAAAGAAATATTTGGTTCAGCCCAATCTATGGTTGGTGGTACGTGGAAGTCCCTGACTTGGTTGGATGTTCATATCTTAATAGGAGCTCTTTTCCTCTTTCATATCTTGAGTATTTATACTTGTTATTAAGTGGCTTTAATGGTTTTTTTATTACTATTATTATTCTAGTTATATGTTGGTTATAAGAATTTTTTATGACAGAATTGAGTTATGGTTCTCATCATGTTTTGTTTAGTAAATGAAATGTTAATGAAGGCATGACCTAATAGATGATATTGCAGCCATTGTGAGAGGATACCAAACCTTCTTGATGTTCTCAGATAAGTATGAGACCCATATGTTCAGATGTGTATTTATGACCTATACATTACTTCTTCATGATGTATTTGACGAAAATGTTTGTCATGGTTGGGATGGGTCAGGTTAAGTCCTTGTTCAAGTTTTACATTAAAGGCTTTGTCTCTATGTTATTTATAATTTAAGAGAGTTTCATTGAGTTCTAGGTAGAAGCCTGGGTCCTAGCCCTAAAAAAGTGGCTCATATCTCAGGGTTGTGGACACAAAACTGAGTCAATTAGTCTACAGTTGCTGGGAAGCAGGGTTGTGGGAGTGAATGGAGGGTTACAATTGCTAGCATGCACTTTCATGGGATCGACTGAGAGCCCATGTCAGTGAAAAAATAAATTAACTCAGGGGTTGGGCACCTAGACTGGTTGGTTAGCTCCTGGGGGTCCTAATAACTCTTTGTCACATATTTACCCTGGTGGACTGGTAAGCTTGGGTAAGTGTGGGAGGAGGGTGTTACAGAGTGGTATAAGAGTAGTTTGTTCTTTATTTGGGTAATATCTAATACCACACAGTGGTATCAGCGCATGGTTCACCACTTGGACTAGATGGGCTGAATTTGTTTGTCATGCATGCATGAAGGTTGTATATGTGCTTAATGTGTATGCATAATGGTGGTCATTGTTGCAGTTGTGTTTTCATGCAGAATTTGGTAATGTTTTTGTTGGGATGTGTTTGTCATGAGTTCTTGTTGGTTGTATATGATTTTGTTATGCATTCCAGTGTCTATCTATTTGTTATCCAAGAATTATCATGGTTATGGTTGTCATGCATGAGGTCATGGATGCAGTTGATATTGTTAAGCATGATGTCAATATATTGTTATGAATATGATTATACATGTATCATGCTAATTTGGTTGATCTTACAAATGAGATAACCTCCCCTGAACTTCACTAAGGTATGTTGATTATGCTTATATTTTTGTTTAGCTGACATAATATACTTGCAAGAAATAGAAGGATCGAACATGCCATGCAAGATGGCAAACTACATTTCATGAGACTCCCCTTGTATATCAAATGAGAAGCATGGTGATGAGTACTCCCCTAACATAGAAAATATTTTGAGAAGCTTGAAGGCATAAATCAGAAGTTGTAAATAAGATAATGACAAAATCATTCCATCACAAGAGAGACTTGTCAAGGCACAAGAGAAACAAGTAGAGGTCAATGCAGTTATCATCCATGGACCAGAAGATAGGACTAATGGAGCATATGACAGTAGACCTCATGATGGACATAGCTCGGATAGGGATGATACTATTAGGGATGGCCAATTCTTGGATACACCTGATAGGAAAGGAAATATACATGGGATTTACTATTCTTGTGGTTTATATTGGTATCATGGTCATCATCATTATCATCCTTATAGGAGGAGTAACAGAGGATATTGATGGATCAGTTCAAGAAAGCCAAGACACTTACATTAGATGGAGAGTTGAAGAAGAAAGAGGATGCAGTCGCATGGTTTCTTGGAATGAAGAAATTATTTGTGTTACAAAATTACACTGAGAATATGAAGGTTGGGATAGCTCTTTTCATCCTTAAAAGGAAAGAAGACATCTGGTGGGAAGACGTGAAGCGAGTCAAAGACATCAAGTTATAGGAGTTGAATTGGCATGAGTTTAAGAGGCTCCTTTGTAAGAAGTAATTGTTAGAGAGGTACTATAATAGTAAATCTAAGGAGTTCCATGAGATAAATATGGGGTCAATTATAGATGAGTAGTACACGACTAAGTTCCTAGAGTTATTGAGGTATGTACCGTATCTTAAGGATGAGAAGGCTAAAGTTCATAGAGTTTTCAATGGATTACCATTATCATTTAAAGGCCAGATTGAGTATGACGAACCTCAGTCACTTGAAGAAGTAATTTGGAAGTTGAAGCATTGTTATGAGCAATCAAAGTGTAAGGTAGAGTCTCAGAAAGGTTGGAAAAGGAAAGAAAAAGCTAAATGTAAACGGAAACCAGAGTGAACAAGAGCTCAGGGTTCAAGTGAGGAAGAGAATGTTATTAGAAGTCTAATGTAGTTGGAAAAGGACATGGGGCATAGCTTGGAGGGAAGTAGAATAAAGGTGAGGCTAAGGGACATTTGTAGTATTGGATATGTGGCAAGGAGCATCTCAATAGGGATTTTCCATCATATTAGGGTTATAGGCCTTAGATCTACAATGCACAAGAAGCATAGACAGATGGGATGTTGGACAGAGAATTCCTTGGATCTATGTAGCATTGGATAACATGTAGGAAGATCACCAGGCATCTATTATTGATATGGATGGTAAGATTTGTGATCAAGTTGTTTTTATTTTGGTTGACCCTGGATCTAATTATAGTTATGTTAACCTTGACCTAGTGGATAAGCATGGTTTGAGAAAAGAAGTGCACACAGAGTATTAGTTAGTGTAGTTGGCTAAAGGTACTAAGAAGAGAGTTCATCATTGGGTGAGAGCTTGTGCATTTGATTTGCATGGTATTCCTACATTAACGCGTCTGAATGTACTTATTTTGGGATCATACATTATGATTTTGGGTATGGATTGGTTTTATCTTCACAAGGCTAAGGTAGATTGTTATGATAAATCCATCGAGTGCTTGGATGAAAATGGAGAACATAGAATCTTGCAGGGTAAGAAGAAGGATACATCAGTCATAATGGTTACAACTATGCAAGTGAAGCGTAGTCGTAGGAAAGGGTGTGTGTTATTTGCAATTCATATCTCTAGTGATAAAGGTAAGGATGTTGAGGATGTAGAATTATTGAATAGGTACTTGATATTTCAATAGTTTCAGGATGTATTCCTAGTAGAATTTCAGAGTTACGCCTCATAGGGAAGTGGAATTTTCTATTGAGTTGGTACCAGGGGAAACACCAAAATTAAAGGCACCATATAGGATGAGCACTCAAAATTTAGTGGAATTGATGTTGCAGTTGAAGGAAATGCTTAACAAAGGATACATTAGGCAAAGTCTATCACCTTGGGGTGCATCGATATTGTTTGTGAAGAAGAAGGATGATACTCTTAGACTATGCATTAATTACAAGCATTTCAACAAGGTAACCATCAATAATAGGTATCTGATTCCAAGGATCGATGATTTGTTTGACCAGGTGAAGGGAGAAACAATGTTATCGAAGATTGATTTTGGATCAGGATATCATTAAGTATGCATCAAAGAAGAGGACATCTACAAGACTGCTTTCCCGACCAGGTATGGGCATTATGAGTTTGTTATGGTTCCTTTTGGTTTTGCTAATACTTCAACTACTTTCATGTGTTTGATGAATAATGTGTTGCATACTTATCTGGATAAGTTTGTGATTGTAATCATTGATTATATATTGATATATTCTAAAAATGGGGAAGATCATGTCAAACATTTAACGACAATGTTGAGATTTCTAAGATAAATTAGTTATATGTCAAGCTTAGAAAATGAAGTTTCTTTCAAACAAAGGTACATTGCTTGGGACATGTTGTTTCCAAGGAAGGCATAGTAGTGGATCCAAAAAATGCAAGAGCTATAATGGAATGTGCAGCTCCTAGAAATGTGGATGAGGTCATATTATTCATGGGACTAGTAGGTTATTATAGGAGGTTCAACAAGAAATTCTCACAAATTTCCTATCCTATTACATCATTGTAGAGAAAAGGAAAGAAATTTGAATGGAAAAAGGAATGTGTAGCAAGTTTTGAGTAGTTGAAGTAATCGTTGACAAATTATCCAGTTCTCAAGATTGCAGATCCAGAAAAAGAGTTTATGGTGTGTATAGATGCTTGCAACAGATGACTTGGTGGAGTCTTGATGCAGGAGGGATGGGTGGTATGTTATGAATCAAGGAAACTGAATCAGCAAGAGTAGAAATATGTGACACATGATCTTAAGTTGACAGTGATCGCTCATGCACCGGAAATCTAGAGACACTATCTTCTTGGCAGGTGATTCATCTTGATGAGTGATCACATTGGCCTGAGATACTTATTTGACCAAACGAATATGAACGCTAGGAAATCTAGGTCGTTGGCCATGATCAATGACCTTGACTTCGAGATCAGGTACATTAAGGGAAAATAAAATGGGGTTGAAGACGCTCCTAGCAGAATAGCACGGGTAAACCACATAGAAACTATGAGTTCATATGGGAAAGATTTATAGGATCGTATCTTAGAGGTAGGAAAGCATGATGATATGTATAAGGATCTTAGGCACAGGTTACAGTAGCAGGGTATAGGTGATCAGGATGTGGGTTGTCGCCTCATTGCAAATGGTTTTGTCAGATTTAGGGATAGGATCTATGTGTCGAAAAGAAGTGAGCTCAAGAAGCTTATCTTGAGGGAATTTCATATTAAGCCATATTAATGACATCCAGGATATTAGAAGACATTGATAGTGGTGAAGTAATTATACTATTGGCTAAATCTGAAGAAAGAGGTGGTATATTTTGTGGTCAGGTGCTTGGATTGTCAACAAGTAAAATGAGAGTGTAAGCATCTAGGTGGTCTACTATGGTCGATTTCGATTCTAGAGTGGAAATGGGAGGTTATTTCCATGGATTGCATTATAGGTTTTCCGAGGAAATCTAGAAAACATGATCCTATTATGGTTGTGGTTGACAGGTTGACAAAGGTAACACACTTCATTCCAATGAAGTCTACTTATTCAGCTAGTGATGTAGCACATGTTTTCATTAGGGAGATAGTGAGCTTGCATGGTGTTCCAAAGAATATTGTGTCAAATAGAGATGCTAAGTTCAATTCCAGGTTTTGGAAGGACTTACTTGCAAGTTTGGGTATGAATTTTGACTTCAATACAACTTATCATCTACCAAAAGATGAACATATAGAGAGGGTCAACAAGACTTTCAAGGACATTTTAAGAATGTATTCTATGCACCAACAAAGGAGGTAGGAGGAGTATCTTCCACTGGTTGAGTTTTCTTACAACAATGGGTATCAGGAGTCACTGAGGATGAGTTCTCTTGAGGCACTTTATGGGTAGAGTTGTAATACTCTTGTCAGTTGGAGTGATCCAATGAATAGGGTAATGGTTGGACTAGACATGTTAGCAGAAATGGAACATGAAATGCATGTTATTAAGAAGAATTAAAGGAAGAAAAATACAGACAAAAGAGTTATGCATATCAACACAAGTTATTTGAGGAGTTTCACGTTGGGGAATAGGTGTACTTGCTCATAAAGCCAAAGAAGAGTTCCTTGAGGATTGGATCATGTGTGAAGTTGGCACCTTGGTATTGTAGGCCTTTTAAGATTCTTGAGAGGATTGGACCAGTGGCTTACCGACTTGCACTACCTCCAACAATGAAAGTCCATGATCTTTTCCATGTGTCATTGCTTAAGAAACATGTGAAATATGTTGATCATGTGATTTAATGGTTTGTATTGCAGGTGGATCTAGAAGGAGAATTCTAGCCAGAACCTTAGTGCATTTTGTAGCAGAAAAAACTCATGCTCCAAAATCAAGCAATTTAGAAATATAAAGTGCAATAGAAGCACTTTGGGCTTGATGAAGCTACATGGGAGATGGGTGATCAAATGCAAGCTATGTATCCTTCAATTTTTTTACGGTGAAGAAAAATGAGTTTTTGGTATATGTACATATTTATGTATGGTTGTTATTGTAGTTACCACAATGATTTATGTTATAAAGCTCCAATAAGTGGTATGGTTGTCATGTTTGTCATGTTTTTTGTTTCTTTCAGCAAGTTAATCATTGTAAATACTACATTGAGCTAAGTTATAAATCTCCACAAGTAGTATGTTTTGGTTTTAAGTGGTATTGGTGGTTGTAGGTGGCATAGAACACCTAGGAAAGTGTTCCCCAAAGGGGAGGGTTCTGTAACAACCCTGGTTAAAAATCCATGTAATACATTTAATGAAGGAAAAATAAGACCAAGGTCATGGGACACTTATTCCGAGATGAATGTTGGGAAATACATCCTAGTGGGTGTTAATTTGGTTTATTATGGCTAAAGGGAAATTGGAAAAGGCAATGACAAAGGCTTTGAAAAGGCAAAGAAACATTTAAGTGGAATTTTATTTATGAAATAATGGAAATTAGGAGAAAAGGAAGGTGAAAGGTCACAAGTTGCATGTGAGGAGGAAATTGAAGGAAAATAATTAAAATTGAAGAAAATGAAGGCCTCAATGATAAAAAATATTCATAGGATCAGTTCATAACTTTTGTTAGTCTAAAATTTTTTCAATTCAATTTTGGAGCTCTCTCTCTATTCTCTCTATTCTCTCATACTCTTGCACACTTAGAGAATTCTTGGAGCACTTTAGCCTTAGAGAAATGAAGGAAAAGGAAGGAAAGGAAAGCAAAGGGAAGCAAATATCAAGTAAGGAAGAGTTGGATCAAGTGGCTATAGTGGGATTACTTGCAGGTATTTAGTTGCATGTATGATTTCCTTGCTATTTTTGGCATGCATGGTACATGCATGTGTGTATTTGGTTCTTTTGTTGTCATTGGGATGGGTTTTTCTAGGTGTGACAATGGTTTTTAGCCTTGCCTTTCCATTCTTGGATAGTCATGATGTGATGGGGTTCTTTCATTTTGTTGAGTTGGATTTTTAGATGGTTTTGGAACCGAGTGAGCTAGTCTCAGGAAAATTCCCAAGGGACTAGGAATCCCTTGACTAGTAATGGTAGGATACACGATAAAGCTTTAGGGTGGATAAGGGAAAATTCCTCAAGGTATTGGTGAAGAAATATGGAGGAATCCATTCTTGTTTAGGCCTGGTGATATCTTGATCAGTAATAGTAGGATTGCGGTAAAGCGTACTAGTGTATGTTTCTTTGTTTGGGCCTATGAATCCCTTAACTAGTAATGGCGGGATACATGGTAAAGCATGGTTGTATAGATGAGGGTTTTGGCCTAGGAATCCCTTGACTGGAAATGGTGGGATACATGATAAATCCTAATGAAGTCCTAGTTGTTTTGTTGTGAGTACCACATTCATGCTTGGAATATGGCACGAGGCTGATTAGCTGAAAGAAAGATTTGGTTTAGCCTAATCTATGATCGGGTGGCACGTGGAAGTCCCTGACTTGCTTGGATTTTCATATGATAATAAGAGCTCTTTTCCTCTTGTATTTCTTATGTATTTATACTTGTTATTATGTGGCTTTAATGGTTTTTCTATTACTGTTATTACTCTGGTTATATGTTGGTTATAAGCATGGCTTTATAACAGGATTAAGTTATGGATCTCATCATGTTTTGGTTAGTAAATGAAATGTTAACGAATCCATGCCCTAATAGATGATATTTTAGCCATTGTGAGAGGGTATCATACCTTCTTGATGATTATCAGATAAGTATTAGACCCCTATGTTTAGTTGTGTATTTATGACCTATACATTACTTGTCTATAATGTGTTTGACAAAAATTTTGTCATGGTTGAGATGGGTCAGGTTAAGTACTTATTTAAATTTTGCATTAAAGAATTTATCTTTGTGTTATTTATCATTTCTGAGAGTTTCATTAAGTTCTAGGCAGAGGCCTAGGTCCTAGACCTGAAAAAGTGGCTCAGATCTCAGGGTTGCTGGAGTAGAACTGAGTCAATTAGTCTACAGTCGGTGGGAAGTAGCCTTGTGGGAGAGAATGGAGGGTTATAATGACTGGCATGCCTTGTCATGGGAGTGAATGAGAGCCCAAGTTAGTGAAAAAGAAAGTTAACTTAGGGGTTGGGCACTTGGAGTGGTTGGTTATCTCCTGGGGGTCTTGTAGCTCTTTAGGAAGGTCTGTTTGGTTTTGGTTCACCGATTCCACTTCCTTAACTATACTTAGGGAGTTGATTCATATAATAGTAACTTTTCATCACATATTTACTTCAGTGGACTGATAAGCTTGGGTAAGTGTGGGAGGAGGGTGTTACAAAGTAAAAAAAATCAATTATTTCTTAATAAGAGGAAGATGCATACTTCATTATATTCTTAATTTTTTTTATATGTAGAATATAAAAAACATTATAATAAAAAACAAAAATTAATATAGGTCATACATAAAATATTTCAATATGCAAGGTTAACTAATAATGATGTGTATTCTTTGTTCAAATTTCCATGGATATTAACCCCTTAAAAAATATTCACTTGTATTTAAAAATAAATTAATAATAGAAAACATTTTAATATGGGAGATGTTAGCTATAATAAAAACCAAAATGAATATACATATTTGGTTAGTTTTAACTAAAATTATTACAAAATATTAGTAATTCCGCTATCATTGTGGTCACTTCGTTAGTTGTTAATATTACAAATTAGTATGAAGGAGATGTACAATTATTCAATCTCTCTCAACCATATATGAAATATTCCCATGTCCATATGAAACAACACCAGCCTAGATCCATCTTAACTCCGGATCTATCAAGCGCCGAGAGGGATCAAATCTCTCGAGGTGCAAATCTCTTTTTTGAGTGCAAAACTTGAGGAAAGGTTTGCACCTTGAGAGATTTGATCCCTCTCGGTGCTTGATAGATCCAGAGTTAAGATGGATCTAGGCTGGTTTCAGTCGTGTGCGGCCAAATAAAATATGATTAATTTTATCAAAAATATGTAAAATCATCTGATATTAATATAATCATTTTAAATATGCTAAATATGTCTCAGATTAATCTGGTCATTTTAATTTTAAATTTTCTTAGTTACCTCAGTTTGTTGAGTGATAAATATTGTGAATAACTTTAATTATGAAAAATGATAAAATACAAATTTTGAATGTAAAGTGACAATGTAATAGTGTTGAATGATAGAAAATGTGAATGATAAGAATATCATAAATTACAAATGGTCTTCATTGTGATTAATCTCAAACTATTTTCTTCTACTATTCTTATTGTCACCCTTTTTACTTTTTTCATCTTTTCATATCGATTATATGAGAGGACAGGTTAAACCGTAAACCATTTAAATCTTTAGCTTGAGATATTGTAGTAAACATAATACCTTGTCTATCTTTCTCTTGAATATTAATAGGTTGAATTACTATAACACACAAATCAATGTACATTGCCAATAATTTTGTATGCTTACACTAAAATCAATGTACAATATTAATCCAATCACTTTAAAATTAATGTACCATCATACATCCAATTACATCAAATTAGAAATCAACATCTACATTGAAATCAATGCATTTAGTGCAAGCAATAAAATAATATTAGAAATCATCTACATTGAAATAAATGCATCTAGTGCAAGCAATCAAATATTATTAGAAATCAGCATCTACATTGAAATCAATGCATCTAGTGAAAGCAATCAAATAGGATTAGAGATCACCATCTACATTGAAATCAATGCAATTAGTGAAAGCAATCAAATAGGATTAGAGATAATCTACATTGAAATCAATGCACCTAGTGCAAGCAATCAAATATCATTAGAAATCAACATCTACACTAAAATTAATGCATCTAGTGCAAGCAATGAAATAGGATTAGAAATCACCATCTAAACTAAAATGAATGAATCTAGTGCAATAACTCGTCTTCCCTCTCTCCCCCCTCCATCTATATCTATATCTCCCTCCAACTCTCCTTCTTTGTCTCTCTATCTCAACCACCCAAATACACCCGCTCTCTCACTCCATATATATCAATCTCTATGTCTCTCCCTCTCTCTCTCTCCATCTCTCTCTTCTTCCCTCTCTTCACTTTCCATAAATATCTCTATCTCCCTTTGTCTCTCTATATCACCCCCAAAACATATACTCTCTTTCTCCAATATATCTATATATCCCTCCCTCCTCCTCCTCCTCCTCTCTCTCTCTCTCTCTCTCTGCCTCTCTCTTCTCTCCCTCTCCCCTTCTTCTATCTCTCCTTCTCTCTCTCTCCATCTTCCTTATCGCTCCCTCTCTCTCTCCACCTTTATCTCTCTAATTATTTCTTCTTACCTCCCTCTCTCCCCCTCTAGCTCCATATCTCTTTGCCTCCCTCTCTCCACTCTCTCACATCCTTTCTCTCTCTCTCTCTCTCTCTCTCTAACCTTGTTACTATATCCTTCCCTCTCTCCTCTCTCCTTCTCTCCCCCATTTTCTCCATCTCTCTTTCTTTGTCTCTTTATCTCACCCCCAAACATACACACTCTCTCTCCATCTCACCCTTTTCACTCCCTCTATCTCTCCACTTCTCACTCTCTATGTATTTCTTCTTCCCTCCCTCTCTCCTCCTCTTCCCCTCCCTCTCTCCTCTTCTCTCTCAAGTCCGCTCTCTCGTACTTCCTCTCTCTCCATTTCTATCCTACCTCCCTCTCTCTTCCCACATATCTCTATCTCTCTTTTTGCCCTCCAATACTCTCTCTTCCCCCATCACTCTCCTCCTCTATCTCAAGTCTTGTCTCTCATTCTTCCTCTCTCTCTCTCTCTCTATTTTCCCTCCAAGCCTCTCTCTCTCTCTCATTTCCCTCCAATCATCTCTCTTCCCCTCTTTCTCTCTCTCTGTCTCTCTCTCCAACTATGTCACTATATCCCTTCAGTTCTCCTTCTCTGCCCCCCTTCTCTCTATCTCTCTTTCTTTGTCTCTTTATCTCACCCCTAAAAATACACACTCTCTCTCCATCTCTCCCTTGCAACTCCTCTATCTCCACTTATCACTCTCTATGTCTTTCATATTCCTTCCCTCTCTCCTCCTCTATGTCCCTTTCTCTCCTACCTTCCTCTCTCTTCCCCATCTCTCTCCTCCACCCAATCCTCTCACTATTTTCCTCCCTCTCTCCTTATCTCTCTCCCCCCTCCATATTCGTGTCTCGCTCTCCCTCTCTCGCCCTTCTCTACCTCTCACACTCATCTCCCTCTCTCTCTCTTCATTCCTCATCTCCCCCATCCTTAAGTTCATCTCCATTTCTCCCTTGTCACTCCCCCTATCTCTCCACCTCTATCACTTTGTCTTTGTTCTTCCCTCCCATATATATCTAGAGTTAATATATGTCATGATATATTAATATATATTATAATATAACAAATTTAGTATTATATTAAAATCTACATTTATTAAATTTAATAATATTAATATTATAATATGAATATTAGATTTAATAATAATAATAATATCAATCTTTTAATATTAATATTAGGGTTAATAATGTTTTTTTTTTGCATGGTATTAATAATAATTTGGTCCATCGTATTTGGCCCATAGGCTTCACCTAAATAAAACCTATTTTTTGAGTGTTAGTAAGTATAAAGAGGTCTATGGAGTAAATATAAAAAGAGTTTTTATTTATTTACCATACCTCTGGTTTATTTACCATGGTATTTGGCCCATAGGCTTGGTATATAATTAGATTTTGATTTCTAATCCTATTTGATATATTTTTATTTATTTATCGTACCTCATTATACGTCATTTATATTTATTTATTTACCATACCTCTTTTATAAATATGGTATTTGGCCCATAGGCTTCAACTAAATAAAACATATTGTGTTTATACATACTAATAATTATATTGATTTTTAAATAGGGTTGACATTAGATCAGAAATGTTAAATGTTAAGCATTACGTTTACATTTAATATTACATTTATGTGTTTACATTTTGATGTGAGATCTACCCCATAAGCATCTCTGGGCGCAATAATTTTACATCAACTTTAAAAAGAGAAATAAAATTTAAATTATATATATATATATATATATATATATATATATATATATATATATATACCATAGTAAAATGTTTCAATATCCAAAGAGAAAAAATTATTACTTATGTTTAAAAGCGAATTTAATTACTTATCAATAAGAGTAAGAAAAAGGAATATTTGTAAATCGTTCAATTCTTGATATGAAAATAATACATAGCATTGAAAAAATATTAATAATAATAATAAGTTCAATGAATGAAATAAATAAAACATCTCAATGTCCATGTTATAAAATATTTTAGAGTGAGGTATGCATATACTATTATACATTTCATCTATTTGACAAGTATATTTTCCATAAAATTTGTTTTAAATTCAACAAAGAATTGTCGGAATTGCATGAAGGTGCATACCTTTTCGCATGTTTTGCACTTTAAAAGAGATTTGTATCTCAAGGGATTTGATCCCTCTCTTTTTTTTCTACATCTATTATCAAGATGTATCTATACTGGTAGATAGAGAAATTAATTGAAAGTAAAACAATATTATATTTTCACTTTACAATAGGATGAAAATTTGTAACTTTTTTTTAGTATTTTAATGTGAACCTTAAATTAAATATTTGAATAATCATGTTAAAAAATATATCTTAATATCAACTTCAAGTAAATCATTAACTACATAGATAATATCAAGTATACATACGCACATGTTGAGAAAGAGTGAGATACTTCTAAATGTGAGACATGTATTTAAAAGTATATTAATGTGGACATAAATAAACTATTTCAATGCCTATGTTTAGTGAATTATTTCAATGTCAATTATGTATATATTGTATAAAGATATTGGAAATAAAAAATTTCTCATGTTTAAAAGATTTATCAATGTGTTATTCAAAAAGAATGAGATGTTGTAACATCTCTCTAAATTCATTGAATTAATAATTACTATTTATATTGCACAATTTTATTTTTTATTTTTTATTTTTTTCAAGAAATCACTTTCATTATTTGTCACAATAAATGGCTAAACCATTGAAGGAAACATCTCATTACTATCTTAATATTATTTATGTATCATGACACCTGGTAACATTTTCATTCTCAAATCTCCCATAAAACCAATGTTGGGACCGGATGTAGTGTTTGGACTTCTCTCAACTAGTCAATAATGCTCATATTCATTTGAAAACATACTCTTTACTAGATTCAATATCATGACCATGCTAGGTCAATGACTTAACACAAGCTCAATATAATATATTTTATAGTCATTACTATTTATATGATTCAACATATCTAACCATTATAGTGGCAATATAATGACTATACCATTGCGCGCAAAATACCAATGTTTTTAAGTTTTACCTTAGTTACACCTCACTTATTGGTTATAAATACATGTATTAAGTTATGAATGTTTAAATGTTGGAGTGCCTTCATGGAACCTTGATTCGTACAAGGAGGTTGTACTAATTTTCATCCACATGATGGGGCCATTTTATAGGAGACCACATACTGGCCATACACCATCCACATGATCCACTTATCTGGATGGTGGTGATTGATTCTAAATGGAGTAATTCTCGGGATGGAACCTAGTATCATTGGGATAACTTCTTACCTTGTTCTTCTTTGCCAAATTGTGTCATTTTCATTTCTCTAATATGAGAGAAAAGCTCTGCCTATGGAAAATTTGGGAATAGTAATGTATAGTCATCCATTCATAGAGCTACCTCGTGGAATGGTTTTTTCGAAGGTTACTATGTGTCTATCTATCAAAAAAGGCAAGGTTTCATGCTAGGTTCTTTTTTTCCAAGGAAAAAAAATCGAACTTTTTTATAAGGAATAAAAAAGTTACAAAGCATATGAGTAAACATTCTGCAAAATCTGCATGAGAAGGAGCATATACTCCTCTGTGTAGGAACAGCAGCATACCTACAAACTCTGCTATGACTCCTATACCCGTCCTAAACAGCCACGCCATAAAACAGAAATCAAACATGTCTCAAGGAACCTGGGTCTCCTTTAATAAGGAAAACAACCCATAGCATATACAAAATAAACCACAGGTCACTACAAACGCTCTATCAAAACAGAGCAAACAGTAAAAAGAGAGACACAATTTTCATATGCCACCAGTATCATATAAAACCACTGATAAACTAGTGCATATATATATAGACAAAAACGTTAAGAGTATGGGGGGAGATCCGACACACGGATCTGGTCCTGGTCCTGTTCAGTTATTCTCCATGTGCCCACAGCTTGCTGCAAACCTTCTTTAGAAAGCCGGTCTGCCTCTTCATTCTTGTCCCTGTAGATGTGATCAATGGAAAAAACATCAAACTGTAACTTTAAATTTTGGATTTCTTCTAATAACGGCAACAACACATAATGCTGACATCTATATTTCCCGGTGACCCAGTTAACAACATTCAGCGAGTCTCCAAAAATCTGAACTGCAAGGATATTTTTGTGTATGAGCCAGCAAAGGAGTAATTCAAGGCTGAGAGTTCTGCAAAATTGTTTGTACCCAAACCGAGACCCACTGAGGCTTTAAGCAAAAGAGATGGGCTAATGTGAATAATAATCTTGACTCCAATGGAATTATTTTGGGCTGCTCCGTCAAAAAATGCCCATGGGATCCCATCTCTAATATGAATCTCCTTCCGGAGATCAGATTTTGAGGGACCATCCAGCTCCGGAATGCAGGCAAGGATGGCAGACCTTTGAATTGCAATAGCTACCGCGGGGGTGGATTTTTCTCTAAATATACTTCAATTCCTGGCAAGCCAAATGCCCCAGCAAATGATGGGGGGTTCATGCTAGGTTCTTATTAAACCAGTCATTCCCTCATTTTCTCTATGGTCTTCCTTAAAGTTTTGACCTTTGCACACATTTTGCATAGACTAAACCCTTAATTTTTATTGATTTTAATTTTGTAGATGAATGTTGACTCCCAGAGTCTCAACCACAACTACAAGATTTCTCCATAGAATTCAGGCCTTGCCCTCCCCACTCATGGTTTATTGGAGGTAAATGCTTTGGCTAGCATCACAAATCTTTAAAACCTAGTTCTTTTTTCTTACCAGCATGGTTTCTCTTTTCTATTATCACGGGTAGTAAGTGTAAACCATGTTTTGTCTTAGCAATGATGTAGGGATTTCATTTACCATTTCAAGGTAAAACACTTGCTCCCTATTTAATTTCATTTTTATTACTCGTGTATGGACTCTTCATGGCTATGGCATATGGCTAAGGTTTACTACACTTATGGGTTATCCCTTGACATTTTATTGGGGTTTCATTCGAAAAGAGACACTCACAGTTCATTTCCTAGTGAGGGTTGCTCATTTTTGTTCTGGCACTTCCAGGTACTCATTCCTTTATGTGCCTTTTGTAGGTCTCGAAATAATTTCTAAAATATTTAGGCTCTGTCCCATCAAGACAAATTATCTATGAAAGGGTTTTGGAATAGAAATCTCAAATATTTAAGGGGCTTTTCCCATTTCATTTGTGTAAATTTATTTAGGAAGCTTGTTCAGATATAATCAATAGGGCCTAACCCTTGTAGCCATAGTGGCTATAAACTTCTTGCAAGAAGTTTTTCCTCTTTATTTTGATAGGAATACTCCATATCTTTTAATTTTGGCTATGGATGAGAATTTATATGGTTGAATGTTGAAACTCTTGTATACATAACACCTATAATGTACTTAATTTGTACTCTACAACATATTTAATGTACATAATTATGAGTTCACGGAAAATTTTGAATATTAATTTTCCTTGGAATTTTTAGGCATAATATGATTTTCCTGAAGTTATTCTATACATGCACAAAGATTTGATAATGTTGTTTCTTCAATGTAAAATAGTTTACAGTATTTATTATGCATAATGTACATGAAAAAACAATACATGTAATATCCTATTTAAATAATAAGTCTATATGCCGAGAATCCTAGTAGACTCCTATCATGGGTTTGTACTTAAGGGTTCCTATAGATCCACTATTATTATAAGCAAAGACTACATGCTCTTTGAAAATTGACGAGGTTTTCCTTTCTCATTAATGACCTGTGGTATGCTAACCTTGGCTCCAATTTTACTCTCATTCGTCTTATAGTTTACTGCTTTATAATATTTCTCTCTCTGCAACTTTGATATGTATGCAGTTTCATAAACAAGCGGATACTATTCCTTTAGGGTTGAGTATACACATATATTATCTTATTGTTTTTTGGGTAAATTTCAAATTCAACCAACTCTCCTTGTCTTCCTATATTTATATTAGCCAACAAATCACTTTCTCTGTATAGTGGAAATCAATGTTGTGCATTTGAGTTGGGTTCTCTCACTCAAATTTCCACAATAGGAGGAATATTTAAGGTTTTAACTTCTTAGATGCCCCAAATTAATTTTTTTTGTCCTCAATTCCCATTTTTCTTGCATTTAACAATACACATAAAAATATATGTACATTTCTACAAAAATCATTAGTAATATTAACTATTCTAATTCATAACTACACCTAGTTGTAACACATGTTCATCACATAGGACTACTTTATACATTCTCATTCCTGAACTTGAAACTTAACCTATTTAATAGCATATTCTAAAGTAACTCAAATACTTATCTAAAATTTCTAGAAATGCATTAGAGGCTTTCATGTTTTTCCCAACCATTGAAATACAATTATAATAGTTCCCCCCGAGCTCTAAGCTCCTTTCCTTCCAGGAAACAAATCAGAAATATTTCACAACTTACACCTCCTTAACCCAAATAATGTCCTTTTAGTTCTGGGTTCAGGTCCAATATTTCTCTCCCACTGGCACCTTATTTTCTTTTTGTTCAAACTACCTTTACCTCCCATAGTTCTCTTATAAAGTTTTCACCCATGAAATTCATCTTCATTCGTGTGATATTTTTGGTGGTCTCATAAGCCAACAAAACCATTGTGGCCATAATAGAAGATTTTTTTCTTTTCTGTGTTTTTTTTGTCCCTTCTTGGACCATAAATAATTCAAATTGTTTTCTAGTAGTTAAGGATCTAACCTCTCACATGGTGGCCTCTATTGTATTTCCAAAAATAATAATAAGTAAAATAATTTCAATTTATTAACAAAAACAAATATTTACATTCTCATAAAATGTTTACTTTTTATTGTTTATCTTTTCAACCACACGTCAAATTTATAAAATCATACAAGTCATTTTAAATTGATTTACCAAAGGTATTACATCTCCCCTCCCCTTGAAACATAACACCATCCTCTGTGTTCACACTTTCATTTCCTTTGAAATAGCATAGGAAAAACTTCTTTCATTCCATCATTTGTCTTCTAGGTGGCTTGTTGAGGACCAAAGTGCTTTGAGTGCACTTTAACCTAGGTGATGGAATGATTCTAGAGTGTAATTTCCCTTTGATTCAAAATTTGTAGAGGCTTGACCTAGAAATTTCCTTCTAGTTCGACCTGTACAACATTCCAATTGGGAACATGAGCAAGATCATGAATATACAGTTTCAAAAGAGCTACATGAAATATGTTATGAACCTTAATGTGGGATATAAATGCTAGTTTGTAGGCCACTTACCCTACCCGACTAGTATTTCAAATGGCCCACAAAGCTGAGGAGTTATTTTAGCACAATTTCCCAAATATAAAGTGCTCTTTTTTTATCATACTTTCATATATATATATATATATATATATATATATATATATATATATATATATATATATATATATATATATATATATATATATATATATAGATATATATATATATATATATAGATATATATATATATATATATATATATATATATATATATATATATATATATATAGATATATTCCCCCACTTAATAGTCTTTATGCATCCTTTTTAAATCTGCGTAACTGATTTGTCTATCCTACACTACTTTTAGGTTATGTATTATTTTCTCACCATTTGTTCAATTTCTTGTAACAAATCCCATCCTAACATAAGATTATATTAAGGCCAAATCCAACTTAAGGGGATGTGGCACTTCCTTCCATACATAACGTCGAAAGGGCTCATCTTGAGTGATGCCTAATAACTATTGTTATAAGAAAACTAATCTAAATGCAAATAGTCCTCCCATTTAATGGATTGGTTCATTATGTACATGCGTAGCATGTATTCAAGGATTTGATTAATCCTTTTGGTTTGTCTGTATTTTTGTGGGTTATCTTTAGTGCTAAAATTCAACTGCATTCCCTTTCCAATAAACAATGTCTTCCAACATTTGGAAGTGAATTTTGCATCCCTGTCTGATATGATAGCCTTCTGTATTCTGTGAAGTCTAAATGAGTAGCCTTCGATAATTTTTCTACAAAAACCATAATGGAATCATGTTTTTTCTAGTTTTTGGTAAACTAGTAATAAAATCTAACAAAATACCTCCCACTTCCATTTTAGTATAGGCAGGGGATTCAGTAGTCCTGATGGGTGTTGGTGATCCACCTTTACCTACTGACATTCTTGACATTTTTCCAAGTACAATAGTCTTGTTGGGTGTTGGTGCTCCACCTTTACCTACTGACATTCTTGACATTTTTCCAAGTACCCAACTACCTCCCTCTTCATACCAGGGTAGAAAAACTCCTTTGTAAGAGATGTAATGATTTTTTGATAACCAGGGTAGGATGAAAAAAGTATTTTGTGGTGCTCATATAGTACAAGTTATTTAAGTATGACTACATCAAGAATTCTAGTTGAGGATGTTATTAAACCATTTTCATTAATTGTATACTCTAACTGTCGACCATAATTAGTTCTATTTTTCAGTCTTTCACAAATTTGATTGTAATCTTTATCTTCTAAAGTTGTTGTCTTAATTTGTTCTATAAAATTTGTTTCAACACTACTTACTATTATCTCACAATTCTGCTTTAGACTTTGACTTAGTTCATCTACCATTTTTTTCCTTCCCTTTTATATTCTTAATGTCAATGTCATATTCACTTAAGAAATCCATCCATTTGGCTTGCTTAGACTTCATTTCAAATTGGTTGAAATAATATTTTAACTTCAAATCATTAGTATTCAAAGTAAAATTCTTACCAATTAATTAGTTCCTCCACATCTTATGTGCGTGAATGAATGCAGCTAATTCAAGTTCATAAACTGCATAATTTATTTCATGATCCTTTAATTTTCAAGATTCATAAGCTATGACATAATTTTATTGCATGAGTACTCCTCCAAAACCTTTCAAGCAAGCACCAATACAAACTATAAATTCTTTATCATGGTAAATTCCTTTTAGCACAGGTGTAATCATGACTAGATGCTTTAACTGTTCAAAACACTCTTGAAATGTTTGAGTCCACTCAAATTTAACCCCCTTCTTCTGCAGAGAGCTTATGTGGTAAGCCAATATAGAAAACCCCTCTATAAATATGGGATAGTATCCTATGATACCCATGAATGATCTAATATCTACCACATCCTTAGGGGTTGGAAAGTTAAGAATGGATTTTACCTTTATGAGATTAACCGCTATTCCATACTTAGATATCACATGTCCTAAATATTTTGTTGTATATTGATCAAATATACACTTGTTAAACTTAGTGTATAGTTGATGTTCCAATAGAGTCTATAGCACTATTTTTAAGTACTTTTTGTTCTCCTCTAGTGCCTTCTAACAAATTAGTATATCATCTATAAATATTAGTATGAATTTATTCCAATTCATAGCAGTTTTATTCCCATTTAAAATAGTAGGACTTTCTCTACCCAATTAGTGAGTTTCCTCTTTGTGCTAGTAGCAGACTGGACAAGCCACACATTTTGGCCTTTTCTGAATTTAACTTACACTTTTCTACAGTATGGGGACTAATGTAACTCAAACTGGCACCACAGTCCATCAAAACATAAACATGTTGATTTAAAATTATACCTTCTATCTCCACCATGGTGGTTTTATGCTCTTCCTGGCACTCTTCCAATGTTGCATTAATATGAGGATTATCCTTGGCCACATCGTTGATGTTGGAGGCCTCTTGAATATTCTATACATTTTACAAATACCTCGTATTATAGGGGCAGTTCTACAAAAGATGGAATTCACCATAGGCCTGACATTTTAATAATTCCCTTTCCATCTCTCTGAGTCCTTTATTGTTCAAGTCTATTTGTTTAGATCTGGTTCAAGTCCTTGTCTTTGTTCTTTATGTCTAATTAGTAGTTTTGTTGAAATTTTGACTCTGGTTTCCCTTACCAAAATGATTAAAAGTACATGTTTTCCTCCTTTTCCACCCTATGCAAATATCTCTTTCTTTTTATTAGGCTATGCTTTCACATTTTCGTTTCTTTTTTTATCCTGTTGATAGAAAATTCTTGCTTTTCTAATGGCCTCATCCATTGTTTTGGGGTTATTGTATTAAATTCTTTCTTTAAAAGGGAGATGAAGACAATTAATAAAGCATTGTACTTTAGCTTTATCTTCTACTATATATGACACATATCTCATAAGATTAGTAAATTTTGTCACCAACTCATCCATTGACATTTGGAAAAGTTTCAAATTGTGAAATTCTTCGGCCTTATAATCAATGTAACATCCAGTTAAATATTTTTCCTCGAAAAATATTTGAAATTCCTCCCAATTAGCATTCTTACTCTCTAAATTGTGCATTGTTCTGACTTCCTCCCATCATAGCAAAGTTTTTCCCTATAACTCGTACATAACTAATTTAGTTTTTAATTCACTAGAATAATAATAGACTTGAAAGTATTGATTGATATTAAGCAACCACGCCTCTATTGCTTCTTTAGACTCTCCATTGTAGGTTGGGGGTATATTTTTTGTTAAGAAATTTACTGCATAACATAAATAATTACTGAGAGGAATAAATATAAAAAATAACCAGCAAAAACCATAAACACATAAACACAAATGTTTATCCAGGAAAACCCCAAATCTGGGGAAAAACCCAACCTAATAAGATCTTATTAGCATTGGCCAAAACCTTGGCCAATCTGACCAAGTGAGCCTTCACCGCTCACCTCCAGGTCTTGCATTACAATGAAGTCCTTCAAGCCTTTTATAAGATCCATTACATATAATACCATGAGCAGAATACTATGGGTGCACAATACCATGTGCCCCAAAACCATCACTGTTTAACCTGGTCAACTTTGACTCTATCCTAAGTCAATTTTACCTAACAATTCCCCCCTTAAACTTGACTTGGGGTTCCTTAACTAACTCCAGCCAAACTTGCTAAGTGAGACAATCCCGCTCACTCTAGCCCTTACCCCCCTCAAAGTTTTTACCCGGGGTATTGTTAACCCAACATCCCCCCTATCACCTAGGTCTAACCCAGACTTTATCGGTGATCACTGAGGGGTACACATGCCTTACCAGGTCTTACAGTAGTATGCCCATTTACATGCAATAATTTTGACTTAGACCTTTAGACTTAGCTTAGTTAATTTTAGCCACATCATCAAAGTTCTTCTACTTGGAAGTCTCTCATCAGTCTTCTTCCTCCATTACTATTTCCACGGTTTTAGGATTTGATCTATATGTTAAATTTTTAATGATTTGTTCCTATTCCATGTTGACATTTAACAATTTTTTATGTCTGGCAAAAATACTTTCTACTTATGTTCTTGGATATCTAACTAGTAGAAGAGGTTCCAACAGACCTCAAAAATCAAAATGCTCAAAATTTTATGGAAATAGTTCCATGTGAAAGAGAACTATGAGAAAATTCCAATGCAACTTGAATCACATTGAACATAGTCCATATGTGAAAGTTATGAGGCTCTGAAGTTTGTACCGAATAAGAAAAAGAGGGGTTGTAGGGCTACCACATGGGAGCACCAAGAAGTGCCCCATGGAACTATAGTGTTGTTGCCACAAAGCAAGTGGTGGTAATGCAACAAGCTAAATTGGTAGTGACTTGGCACCTCCATATAAGCACCCATTTGGCAGTTCACAGAATCTAGTGGCAGAAGTGTTGGAAGTGACTCGACATCCATGTGGACTAATCTAGGCTTGCCATATGGTAGCAATTGGTTCGATAGGTTGGTATACATAAAAAATAGTGATGGTTGACATGGTTGGGGTGGTCCTTAACCTCGGTGGTAGAACCAATGGTCTACGCAACAACGAGAAGAACCATGCATGCGACAGGGAACCAATGGTCTAACCGTAACATGCAAATGGGGGAGGCCCATGGGTTTGACCTCAAGACCTTTCCCCCAAAAAAATGCCTTACAATATCCTCCAAAAACAAATATACCAATGAACTTGTTGTAAAGTATGTTAAATTTTAATTTATTCTAACCTTTGTTCATTCACTACAAAAGGCGAGAGCAACTTGCATTCCTAGTCATAGGCACAAATTCCAAGGGACGATAGGGTGGGCCATACATAGCCATGATTTCTATGATAGGGCCTATAGTAATTGTAGATAGGTATTGTAATATCCCTGGGCTAAAATTTCATGTAATAAAGTAAATAAAGGAAAAATGAGACCAAAGTCACAAGACACATATTCCAAGATGAATGTTGGAAAAAACATCCTAGTGGGTGTTCATTTCGATTTATTATGCTTAAGGAAATTATAAAAGGCAAAGAGGAATTAATTGGAATTTTATTTGTGAAAATAAAGGAAAATAGGAGAAAAGGGAGATGAAAGGTCACAAGTTTGCATGAGAGGAAAATTGAAGGAAAAATAGATGGAATTGAAGAAAATAGAGGCCTTAATGATAAAAAGGCTTATGAGGATCAGTTCACATCTTTTTGTCAATTTGGATTTTGAATTAATTTCAAAGAGAGAATAGAACTAAGAGGAGGAAGAAACCAAGAAAGCAAAGGAAGTCAAAGGAAGGACAAGGAAAGAAAAGGACAAGGAAGAAAAGTTGGATCAAGCAGCTTCAATAGGAAGATTTGTAGGTAATAGGTTGAATGTGTGATTTCCTAGGTAGTTTGTGAATTTATCATACATGAATTTGTGTATTTGGTTCTCTTGTTGTCATTGTATTGGGTTTTTCTAGGTGTGACAATGGTTTCAACCTTGCCTTGCCATTTCTGAATAGTCACGGTGTGATGAGGTTCTTTTATTTGGTTGAGCTTTGGATTGCTGACAGATTTTGGAACTGAGTGAGGCAGTCTCAAGAAAATTCCCAAGGGTTTGGGGTGGAGATGGTTTAATATTCGGGAAGCCCTTAACAAGTGGGCGGAGAAAGGAAAATTCCTCAAGGTATGGGTGAAGAAATTCGGAGGCATCTAATCTTGTTTGGGCATTGTGATCTCTTGACTGATTTTGGTGGTCTCACAATAGCCTAAGGGTGGAGGTGGTTTAATCTCTGGGAAGCCCTGGTTGTTTATGTATTGGTTTTCTTATGTGATCCCTTGACCGGTTTTGGAGAGATCATGGGAGCACGAGGGTGGAGGTGGTTTAATCTCCAAGAAGCCCTGGTTGTTTGTCTTGAGTTGCACATTCATACTTGGAATATGGCATGGGGGTGATTGACTAAAAGAAAGATATGGTTCAAATCAATCTATGGTTGCATGGTATGTGGAAGTCCTTGACATGGTTGGATTTTTCATATGTTAATAAGAGATCCTTTCCTATTGTATTCTATGAGTACTTGTATTTGTTATTTTATGTATTTGATGGTTATTACATCATGGCTATTATTATGGTTATATGTCGGTTATAAGCATGGTTCCATAACATGTTCTAGCTATGGCTTGTGATATGTTTTGATTAGTTGATGAATGGTTAGTGAATGCATGAGCTAAAAAAAATTATTGTTGTTATTATAAGAGGGTTTTATAGGCCATGTTACACAAAAATATCATCACCATGATTATTTGCAGTCAGTATGGGTCTATCATCACTTGTACTGTCCTCCTAAGCAAGTCTCAGACCTCATCTCTTCAAGTCAAGCTTTGAAAATGAGAGAAAGACATTAAAAATCAACAAAGCTCTGGTTCCGCACTTTCTCTCACTGTTGCATGCGGTCCCGCACCTCCTGTTTACAAAAACTGCGGACCTTCCCGCTCTGTCCCTAAAGGAGTGGGTGTGGACCCCTGTGAAAGTAAAAAAGGCACAAGTTTATTCTAAAAAACTCACTTTGGGTTAATTCTAGATGATTCTAGAAGGAATTTTGACGTGGATTGGTCGCTCTTAGGTGGTTCATGCATCCCAAAAGAGAAGGAGCTAATCCCTTGATGAGAGGAGCTATCCCTTTGAAGGAGGGCTTTATCCCTTTGAAGGAGGACCTAGTAACTTCCCTCCATTGCACTATAAATTAAGGCATTGGGCTGGTTTCTAGGGAGGTTAGAAGCTGACCATTTTTTAGGGTAAATGCTGGTGGAATTGAGACTTCCTAGTTAAGCTTGAGAGGAGAGATCACATACCTTTTTGGCTTCATTGGGAAGAGAGTGAAACTTGTCAAAGTAGAGGAGACTTCTTGTTGGACCCTGGGAGGAGCTTGTACAACGTCAAGGCACAGGTTGTAAAGTTCTTCTTTGATTTGAATTAATACAATCAGATCCATTTTTCTTAACAAATTGTCTTATGTCATTTGTTTCATGAATTCCTTGACCTTCATGTTAAATATGTTTTATAATATTGGCTTTTCAGGTGCTATTTAATTTGTTTGCTTGTTTGTGTTTGCAGATTCGCAACAAGGGATCTCACTTGGATCAAAGGAGCGAGGCTTCCACAAACTTGCATTGGACCCAAGGTAGGCCTAAAACACTTGTTTGCCTTTGTTTATAAATGCATATTTAGAGAAAGATTGTTTTTGATTGGCTTGCTTGTCACTAGGTCTCTTTAGATTCTAGGAAGGTCTATCTTGTCCGCAAGATTGACTCATTCCGTGTCACAAAATGGCAACTCCGCTAGGGATTTTATTTTTTCCTTTTTTTTACTTTGACCTGAGAAACTGTGTTTTTTTCTTCTGTTTTTGGCTTGTTGTGTGTGGAATTAGGTAGAATTAGTAGATCCAGGGTTATTTTTTGTTTTTCATAACTTTGGGAGAGGACCGCACCCTAGGCTTTTGACATAGTGCGTACCTATCCGCACTTTTTCTTTTAGCACAGAGCGGTACGGCACTTGTGTTAACTGTGGGCCTACGGACCCTGTCAAAATTTTGGAAAACCTAAGATTTTCTCTGTTAGTCAGCTTAGTTTTTTGTTTAGAAGTTATTATCCCTGCCCAGACCTGCATATAACCTGTCAGAAGCTTTCCTTAGGTTGATTTCATTGGTGTTAGGGTTTTAGGTGAAATTCCTAGAAGTTTTTCTTGTTGGGATTGGTTTTCATCTTGGTCTTGTAGTAGCTCTGAGCTTAGAAGCTGTAGGAACCTCATATCACCTTTGCTTTTACCAACGTTCTTATGAGTCTGACCATTTGTGAAATATACCTTTGTTGAGGAATCCGCTTTGTGTTTTCTCTTTACAAAACTTCGAAAAGCTTGTGTTTAAAAGTTTGGATTTCATTTTTAAAAAAAGAAAACAAAATTGGTTGTTTTTTGACTGATTTGTGATTTTGCATAAATTGGTCCTTAGTTTACATCTAGCTAAGTAAAACATCCTTAAAAAAGACATCTTGTAAGCTTTGACTTAAAATAGGTTTTTATAGTTTATAGATCTCAAAGTTAGTCATTTCCATAGTTTTGAGTGTTTTATAAAAATAAAAATAAAATCTCTTTTGGAAAAAGTTTGTTTTTGTAGTGGTTGAGTGTTTTGAAAGAAAAGGGAAATTTTTGTGAAAATAACTAGTTGTCTCGTTTTGAGTGCATTGGAAAGGACAAAAAGCTCTTCTTTTAATTTGTGTGTTAAGAAAGATTTGTGTTTACAAGTATTTTCATTCTCAAACTCTTTCCTAGCTAGGAGTTCATTGAAGAGAAAAAGATTGTTTAATCATCTTAAGTGCATTTTTTAGTGATTTTGAGTCGAGTCTTCATACCATGAGTTTCATCTCCGCACCTCTTGACTTAAACAAAAACCAATAAAAATAACGCTTAAACTAAAATTCATCTAGTAATATTTTTATTTCTAGGGCTCTGATACACCAACATAGCTTAGGCTAGTGTCTTGGAGTAGGAGAGTAATTAACTCTACAAGACAGTAAAACAAACAAGTAGGTGTATCTTGTGGTAGGGAAGAAATCCAATTGTTGCATTTATGCTCTGGGAAAGCTCCTCTTAAAGGAGAAGCACGAGATCGTGTCTGAACCAGTGTGGGAATTAATCCTTCCTCATTGGGAACGACGCCAGATATTCACGTATTAAAAACGATAAACCTTAGATTAACCATTGTCAAGGAGCCTGGGGTCACTTGTTGGTAAACCTTGGATTATGTCAAGGAGCCTTCAAGGGGATTGAGCTTGCTACTCTGCCCTTGCGTGCGTATCGGATCATAGACTGTTTCCCAGGTATATTTGTTTCGGTTGGTAACCTTAGTGACCATATTCTTTAGGATTCTTCCTAAGGTGACAGTGGTGGGAAGATCCCACTGTACCTGGAGTAGACGTAGGCTAGGCTCACTTGGATTTTCTGGGGGGTTCTCTTCACTCAAGATGGTTAAGTGGAGGAACTTGTGCCAGTCTATTCATTAAGCAGGTTGCCAGGGTAACTGTTCCAACCGCCGTTTCTGTATTGAACTCTGCGACGTTGGATTTCATCACCAACTAGTGTTTTCAGTACGGAAAGTTACTGTTTGTGTGTGTTTGATCTCCTAGATTCTTTAGGCGTGTGATTCAAATTTGTTTGGTTCTTTAGAGGCTTTAGGTGGTTTCATTGAGATTTTACTTTGTTTGCGTGTGAAGTAGTTAAAATTTTTTAATCGTGGCTGAATTACCGAGGAAGTCCCGTAGACTTTGGGGCCAACCTCCTGAGTTTTCATCGAGCCAGCTTGAAGGGTTAAGAGCCCTCGTAACTCCTAGAGACAGTAGAGTTGGGTCACCTGAAGAAAGAGAGTCTTCTTTGGTGGTACATCCTGATTTTCAAGCTTTAGTAGCAGATTATAATCCACAATCAGTGTCTGTTTCCGAAGTTACTAGTAGCTTTTCATCTACTAGTGATATCGGTGAGGAACCTGAAATATCCGAACCTGAAAGTGAATTTGCTGTTACTCCGACATCGGGGTTTGCTTCTCCAACTTCTAGTGGTCCTGGTTCACCTAGGGTAGAAAGAATAATTACCCAAAATCTTCCTTCTGGACTTATAGCTATCGAAGAACTTGCTACTCCAGAAGAAGAAGTAGGCATCCCTATCCCTGAAAATCAACCTGCTATTGAACTAAAGGAACGTGAATCAATTTTTTATAGTCCACCTAGGAGCAATGCTTGGTATCTTTCTTTGACTAATTTCTTAGAAAACCCAGGGTTAATTTTTTCACCACCTCGTGTTCCTTATCACCCAACACCTAGAGGTTACTATCCTTCGTTAAATATGTCAAGACAGTCGTCCATGTTTACTCAATCACCAGAATCCTTTTTGTACGGCGGTCCTTCTATTCCCTCTGGGTATCAGTCACTTTCTGGTACTTTTTCGGGAGCATCTCCTCAACCCATTGAACAAGGGTTATTAACTGGAAGCAATGGTACTAAGCCGTTGAGCGTAGAAGATATTCTCATGATGTCAGGTACTATTCCTAATCCTCAACCTCAAGGTGGCCAGTTATCGCCTGGGGGGTAGCCTCAAAATCCTCAATTATCGCCTGGGGGACAACCTCAAGGTACCCAATTTGCGCCTGGGGAGCAACCTCAAGGACAGTACATACCTACGGGACAGTACATTACTCAAGGTCAACCCCAGACTCAATATGTACCCCAAGGTCAACCCCAGTATCAATATGTACCTCAAGGTCAACCCCAGTATCAGTACGTGCCTCAAGGGTATCAACCCCAAGGTCAGTACTCGAACCAAGGTTTCCAACCACCCTCCGGTCAATCATATGTTCAAGGAACGAGAAATGTACCTTTGAATTATCAATCCTATCCTCAACCCAGTTATGGTCCTCAATATTCTCAACCTGTTATGGATCCGTACCCCGGAATGAATTTAGTGTGGGATCCATCGCAAACTCAACAGGTCTTGCAACCGAATGTACAGTTGTCATCTCAAACTGGACAACCCTTAGTTTCTAGTACACCCCAGCAACCTGTCTAGCCTACTATTCAAACTTTTGTACCTTCGGTAGTTTCTCAGCCTGGGCCTAGTACGTCTCGTACTCCACCTCAAACGACTACTGCAACTGCCGCAAAATCTGTTCAATCTACCCCACCTACTTCTGGAGTATCGACAGCTCCGGTTTCTATTGTTCCTGTATCTACTCCTCAGACATCTTTACCTCCGTCTGGATCCATGATTCAAACTTCGGTTCAAATGCCTGTAGGACAACCTGGTTCAAGTACGGTTGTCACAAGTCAACCACAATTTACTTATCAACCGTACCAGGGACAGTACCAATTCATTCCTGCTGTGCAGTAACCAGTCTATCAGTATCAACCGTACCCTGGGTACACATATCAACACCCTCAACAACCCCAGTACGGTCCGGTTAATCCTAGTTTTCCGAGAGGATACAATATCCCAAATGCAATTCCTATTCCTAGTTATCCTCGATATCCTCCTCCTGGGGCTGGTCTCATGACCCAGAGTTTTAGGGACCCTAATCGTCAGTTACCGTTTATCGCAACTTTGGACTTGCCTAACTTGTCGCACTTAACGAACGATCCCATTAATTATCTTCCGTTTTGGCTGCCAATGCCGAATAAGTTGCCTAGTGATATTCCTAAGTTTGAAGGCAAATCAGGAGAGGACCCGTCGAACCATGTGATGACTTATCACCTTTGGTGTGCGTCTAACTCCATTTTAGATGATTCAATCTGTCTAAGGCTTTTCCAGCACACTCTAATTGGTCTCGTGGCCAAGTGGTACATTGAGCTACCGCGAGGCACTTTTTATAATTTTAGTCAGCTAGCTACCTCGTTTTTAACTCATTTTCAGTTGCTAGTCAGATATGACAATGGCACGGAATTACTAACTTCATTTAAGCAATCGACGTCCACTTACATTTCAGATCACATTCATGAATGGAGACGTCGACGACATTTAGTGAAGGTTTTTATTCCGGATTAGATCTTGGCTGAATGGTTTGTAAAATATTTGTTGCCAAAGATCACTGAAGATGTAGCTAAGGCTGGAGTCGTTACTAAGGAGCAAGTAATTGCTCAAGCACAGTACCTTGACTTGGTCTATACTTAGTCAGGTACATTACATGAGAAAATCCCTGATCTTCCCAAGCAAAATCAAATCGTTGCAGCTCCTTCAAGGTCTCATGCCGCTGATGGTATGATTGGTACGATTAACACTAAAAGTAAGAAGAAGTCTTCGAAGAATTTTTCTCCTATCATAACCTTGCCTGATTCCCCGACAGGAGATTCTTCCGCGGAGATTTTTGCCGATATTCACGTTGTAGAGTCATCTACAGCCAAATCAAAATCCGGTGGCAAGAAGAAAGGGAAGAAGAAGAATAAAACGGACAAAAATTCAAAAGAGAAACCAGAAAAATCGGAAACCAATGATGAAAAACGCATACCTCATTATCCTTGTCTCATTTGTGACGAAGAACATTTTACAAGATACTGCCCTCATCGTGCAGAGGTTGCGAAGATTGTCAAAGGTTCCCAAACGCCTGCTGTTTTGAAGGATCCTTTTCCAAGTCAAGACAGTAAGATGATAGGTTCTTCCTCGAGTGCCAATGAAGAACCCATACTGATGATATCCCATGTTAGGATTGCGACCTTATCGCATGATTATGGTAGTAAAAGTCCTGTTGATGGTAAAGAAGCAGAATCTTCTCATTCTAACCCATCAACCTCAGCTCCCGGTTCCAATCCACTACAGATCGAGAAACCTAATCCAGACTTGGTAATCAAACCGCTCGCCAAGGGTATACTTTGAAAGTCAGCTTTCAATCCACATGCGAGAGCGGCTCAGAACTATAACATTGTTTAGGATTTAGCTGTTTCACCCTCAGAAATGTCGACTTTGGAAGTGCTGCAATCATGTCCAGCACAACGTAAATTACTTTTGTCGGCTATAGGAGTTGTTGACGTTCAGGACTCGAACCTAATAATTTTCGATCTAGAAAATAGTACACCGCGCTTACCTCATCAAATGGCTTTCCAGATTCCAGTGATAGTAAAAAACAGGCCTATTCATAGGACTGTGATTGATGAGGGAGCCTCAACGTGTATTATGTCAATACAATGTTGGAGATTGATTGGTTCTCCTTCACTAAATCAATCCTCGACGATTCTAAAGGCCTTTGGTGGCCGTGGGTTTCATCCTTTCGGCATTCTACAGGATTTACCTATAGGGGTTGAAGGAAAAACCGTTAATCTAGATGTGGAGGTGGTTGATGCCCCTCTAGATTACAACCTTCTCTTGGGTCGTAGTTGGTCTTACGCTATGACAGCTATCGTTTCATCGGTCTTTCGGGTTATAAAGTTTCCTCATAATGGAAAGATCGTAACAATAGACTGGCTGGCTTACTTTTCATCTGACCCAACCTCTTCTGAAAGTATTCAGCATGTCGGTAAAATGACTATCCCATATAAGGATGTTGGAGTAGGACTAGTTAAAGATGCCGATTTACTGGGAACTTTTCCTTTTCCTCCGATCAACGGATCGTCTTCATTTGCAACCATTCATATGATTTCGTCAGACACCATTTTTTATGATGATCCTTGGATCGTTCTTTCTGAATCTGAGATAGACTCATTTGGTGATGTTATGCCCTTGAGTCCATATGAAATTGCGTATGAGGCCGTGCAATCGTTTATCGACCCATCTTCAACCAAAATTGACTTAATGAATGTGGTCCGTGAGGAATCACTTTTCACATCAAGCTCGGATTCAATCACATTTTCTGAACTTGTTCACTCTGATGAGAAAATTCGTGAAATCCTATGTGTAGATGATTTACCATGGGAAGATCTCCATCACAGATCTTCGTTCTTACCCAAGAATGATCGTTTTGAAAATGATTTTTCATCAATTTTTACGACTGAATATGTCAAGGAACCTCAGAATCCAACGAAAAATCCTGATTCAGAGTTAAATTTGGGAAACATCTCTCGAACTATTCCTATTGACATTTCAGTTAAGCCTGGAATTGTTGAGAACATTCATATAAGTGCCTCGTGTACAGAATACGAAATTCAAATATATAAGGCCCTATTTCAAGAATTTCGCGACATGTTTGCCTGGTCCTATGAGGAAATGCCAGTAATTGATCCTGCGATTGTTGCTCATGAAATCAAGACTTACTCGGACGTTAAACCTGTCTGGCAACGTTTGCGTCAGATTCACCCAAGAAAAGCTGTTGCTATTAAAGCAGAAGTTGAAAAATTACTCAAAGCAAGTTTCATTTATCCGATCCCGTTAACGAATTGGGTATCGAATATTGTTCCGGTTAACAAAAAGCAAGGGACAATAAGAATATGTATCGATTATAGGGACATTAATGGAGCCTCTCCAAAGGACAATTACCCAACTCCCTATATCGATCAAACCATTGATGATTGTGCCGACAACGAAATATTCTCCTTCATGGATGGTTTTTCCGGATACAATCAAATCAATATTCTACCTGTCGATCAACCAAAAACGGCTTTCGTTTGTCCATGGGGGACATTTGCTTATTGCAAATTACCTTTTGGGCTCAATAATGCCGGAGTAACTTTTCAAAGGGCCATGTCTTATGCGTTTCATGACATCAAGCACATTTTGCAACCATATCTCGATGATTTGCCTGCTCATTCATTACATCGAGTTGATCATCTCATCCATTTACGAGCAATATTTATGAGGTGTAGGCATTATCGGATTCGGTTGAATCCACACAAGTGTGTTTTTTGTATAGAAATGGGTCGATTGCTGGGGTTTGTTGTTTTGAAAGCCGACATTCGCATCGATCCCTTGAAGGTCGAAGCTATTGTCAAATTGCCTCCTCCTTCGAGTCTTCGCCAACTCCAAAGTTTGCAAGGGAAAGCAAAATTTTTGCGACGATTCATTCCTAACTACGCCGAGGTTACAAAGGGTTTTACCCAGTTGTTGAAACAGAATACTCCATTCTATTGGGGTGAGATAGCTCAGAAATATTTTGATGCACTTAAACACGCGTTGACCCATGCACCGTTATTGCATCCTCCCAACTACAACCAGGACTACTTCTTGTATCTTGCTGCCTCTCATTCCACCATTGGAATGGTCTTAGTTCAGGAAGATGAATCGGTACTGAACATGTGATATATTACCTTAGTCGAACTTTAAATCCAATTGAGCTAAAATACTCACCTGTGCAGAAATTGGCATTGGCAGCTGTTCAAGCTGTCCAACGTTTTCGTCATTACATTTTACTACGTAAAACTACAATAATTTCTGATTGCAACCCTATGATCTACATTTTGACCAAGAAATTGCTAGGGGGCAAGTACTCTAAATGGATTGTTATCTTACAGTAGTTCGACTTGGAATTTGAAAAATCTAAGTCTAAGAAATCTTTAGTTTTTGCTGAGTTAATGTGTGACTTCCCGCGTGCTGACACGGAAATTGTGGCGGAAGAGCCCATTGCGGACAAATCCTTGTTTCTAATCAGTACTTTAGATCCGTGGTATGGGATATCATCGTTTATCTCCAGACCCAATCCTTTCGGCCGGAAATTTCAAGGTCAGAACGTCGGAAAATATGATTCCAGTCCCAACAATTCAGGATTATTGGAGATACTCTTTATTGCCGTGGGGCGAACTCTATTTTTGGACGTTGTTTAACTCACGAGGAAGCTGAAAGGGTTCTAAATAACTGTCACTCTGGAGCATGTGGCGGTCATATGTCTGGGTATGCCACAGCCCAAAAGATATTGCCCGCTGGCTACTTCTGGCCGTCTTTGTTTAAAGATTGTATTAACGCGGTCTGAAAATGCCACAACTGCCAAATTTTTGATCGAAATATGCGTGCTCCACCTGCTCCTCTCCACCCTATAATTGCCGTTGGTCCTTTTGCCAAATGGGGTATCGATTTTATTACATGTAACCCTCACTCGGCCGGGGGGCATGCGTATATCATCCTTGCGGTAGATTATTTTACCAAGTGGGCCGAGGCGATGCCTACATTTGAGGCAGACGGCAAGACAGCTGCAATTTTCATGTTCAATCATATAATTGCTAGGTTTGGAGTCCCACAAGTGATTATCACTGATCATGGGCATCATTTTCGAAACGTTATGATGACCGAACTTACAGGCCAACTTGGTTTGCGTCACGATAATTCAACTCCTTATTATCCACAAGCTAATGGTTTGGTTGAATCCATCAACAAAGTTTTAGTCATCATGATCCGACGAATCATTGGGATTCATCGGTCGAATTGGCATAACATGCTATTTTCAGTGCTTTGGGCGTATCGAAACTCAGTAAAAACATCAACAGGGTTCACTCCTTTCCAACTAGTTTATGGTCTGGAAGTTGTGTTACCCATTGAATGCGAAATCCCATCATTGCAAATGGCCATCGAATTACTTCCAACTACTTCCGAAGAGGAAAAACATTTGTTATACTTGGCTCAATTAGATGAGAATCGACGTGATGCTACATTGGCGATCGAAACTCACGCAAAATGTATGAAAGCTCAGTATGATCGAAATGTGACCCCTTGAAAATTTTCAGAAGGAGATCTAGTCTTAGTTTACGATCAAGCTAATGATAAATTAGGCGCTGGAAAATTCCTTCCTATGTGGCATGGTCCCTATGTTGTCAAGCGAAAGCTAGCAAAAGGGGCCTATGAATTGGTATACTTTGACGGGGACTCTTTAGGTAAACCCAGAAATGGTCTTTACCTGAAGAGGTATTATGCTTAAAGAATGGGAATGGAGATTTTTAGTTAGGATAGTTTTTCTTTCTAGCCGGTGTGTTTTAGTTTAAAAAGTGTGCTAGCTTAGAGAGTGTTTTTTGTCATCATTCCTGCTTATCTTGGTTTTACTCTTGGTATTGCAGATGTCGATGCCTCTCCAAACATACATTGGTTTTGCTGATGGTGCTTGTCATAATATACGGAACATTTCTTCCACAGCTTGGGTTATCTATTTGCCCTCTGACGAGTTGGTATCTATGCATGGGGTAAGCCTCGGTCAAACAACGAACAACATTGCTAAGTATAGTGCAGTGATTGAGTTATTATCCGAATCTATTTCATTTGGGATTTGGAGTTTGATAGTGAGGTTAGATTCTGAACTCATTGTATTACAGCTTAATAGAGTGTATGCCATTAGAAATCCAGTGTTATTGAGATTATTTTTGAGAGTGCATCTCTTGGAATGTGAATTTGATTATATTGAATATCAGCATATTCCAAGATCTTTAAATACATTAGCAGATGCAATTGCTTCTCGAATGTTAAGTAAACATTTGCAATAATCATACATGTAAATTTAAAACCATTCCATAACATGATTTACAAGATAAGCCAGTAATAATGACATATATATAGGAGTGTGTCAAAAAGTACATCGTCCTCGATCATAGGTTGAAAAACACCTTATGATCAGCAAAAATGATAAGTACCAAAAGCAAAAATGGCATATGTTCCTACAATAGGCGATCATCCTATCACTAGTGATGGTCTCGATAAGAAACCACTACACGGGCCACCTTGCAAAGGAACCTCCTAAAAGGTCCTGGGACCTCAATCACATAGCGCTGAAGTTGACGAGGAACGTCATCTATGCTGGTCTCCGGAATATCTCCTGTCAAGCGCTCTAGATGACTCTCCAACTCGGCAAAAGTCTCTGCTGATTCATCTTGTGGGGCTGGCTTGGCTGCAACTGGTTGTCTCCTCTCGTAAGGCCGGAGAGCGGCTGGTCACTGTGGACCCACATCTGCATTTGAAACTTTTACTATCAGTTTTGGGACGATAGAAAAATAAAAATAAAATTAAAATAGGAAAATGTTGAAAATGATTTTACCTGAGTCATCCCATTGCTCTCCTAGTGGAAGAGCCATGTTTGGGTCGCCACGAAAATCTACCCCAGCGTAAGGGAAGTCCTGAATAGAAAAAACCTGGTTTTCCAACCATTGGAAATACTCAGGTTTGAACCGAACAACCTCTGTCCCCTCGTCCGGATGACGAGCCATAACTGCAACCCATCACATCAGTTTGGGCTCTCGAGGAAACCCAGCTCCAATAGTAAGGTGCTACGGGATCAACATTGGAACCCTTTCCAGACCAAAGCTCACAACCAAAGCCCCATAACCAAAGGTCTTCAGTTGTTCGTTCTTGGCTCTGGTCAGTTGGCCTTTTACATTGGCCAACACAGCATCACACCAGTTGAAGATGGTGCCTCGAAAGCAGTCAACTGCCATCCGCATCTGGGATCCGGTGGCAATATGTAATGTGGCACTCTCGCAAAGTTTGGTGACAGTAAATGCGATCACCATGAGTTCAGGAAGGGATATGGTTTTAATGTCTATCCCTTTGTCTCTAGCCTGGCTGTTGCAGAACTCTAGCTGGAGGCTATCGACAGACTGGCCACCTGGCCTAGTCCCGAATAGAGTCAAGTCTTCGCCTCTCTTAGGCAAACTGATCAAGAAGTATATGTCTGCCGGCTCGATTTCGAGCTGGTGGCCACCAATGAAGATGCACTGGTCCTGTATGCTCCATATGTCAACCAGCCACTGTAAAAAATCCACCTGGGCCCTCATGCCAGGTATGGCCCAGAATTTGTACAAGCCGCATCCCTTCAATGCATCAATCAAAGATTGGTGATTCAACGCGGCAAGATCCACGTCCTCATGCTCTCGTTCACGCCAATCTAGCATAATGTACCTCTACATCCAATAAAAAGACAAATTAGAATGCTAGAAATTAATTTGTTTGGGTCAAATTTGAGAATTTTTGGGTTAAAAACCCTTGCTGCGGGGACCGCACCCTCTGTGTTAAAGACAGTGCGTGGGTCCACACCTTGCCTACATGGAAGGTGCGGACCCCTGACTTTTTCCCTATTGAGAAAAATTCGGGGTCTGCGGGATGCCAATGTTAAGCCTGCGGGCCCCCGCGCGCGGGTTTTTAGCCTAAAAACCCTCCAAAAAATGAAATAAAAGCCTAAAACAAAAAATGAAATGGTTAAAAATGAAGAGTAGGATGATGTGGATTACCTGGAGAAGACGGCATTCGATTCCAACGGTTGGATTTCCCGCAATCTTCACGGGAAGTTTCTGAACAAAAGCACTATTTTCTCACCCAAATCTCAAACGGTAAAAAATGAATTGACGAATGCCCTTTTTATAAGTTTTTTGAGTAAATAAATTGCAAATTTGTTTATGTTTCACTTTGGAAAGGTAATTTTTGCAGCATTTTTATCCATTTCAAACAGGTATGAGTAATGTTTGCATTTTTGTTTAGGATAACGGATTATTCAGGTGAAATCTATCATTTTCGACAAAAAAACATTTAGAGTCACCTTTAAGCTCACTTCTGACTCCTAAAACATGAAAAGATCGCCGAGTTTTTCTTTTTAAACTCGTTAAAAAAGAACTAAAAATACGATCCACTTACAGCTCTTTTCTGACTGTAAAAACATGAAAAGATTGCCGGATTTTTGTCGTTTCAAATTCTATATTGGTTATAAAACGACGTGTCGTTGATTGCTTTTTTACTTTTTTTGGATCAGGGACACTAATTACGAAAAGTACTCCTTGGTCGTAAAGATCAAGCTGTTCTCTCAAGTATTATTTTATACTTTTTCAGGCTTGGGAGACACAAATTTACGAAAAAGGTCAACCGTGGAGTCTTCTTAAGTTTTTTCAGACTCTCTAAAAATGAAAAACGCCGAGTTTCTCCTATACTGGACTCGTTAAAATTTCACAGTAAAGGACATGTTCAATTACAAACAGGAACGAACCACTCCTTCTTAGGGTTCGAATTTAAACTAAGTTGGACTCATCCGAAGGATGAGCTTATAATCAAGCAAATGTTATCCTCCTCAAGCTTGTCAAAAATAAAGAGGTACTTGCCAGAAATGGTGGGGGAAAAGAGAGAAAAATGAGCCTATTTGTCATACTTTGTAACCACTCTTGAACATGACACTTTTATTCACCTGGGTTGGGAAATCCTTTGCCTAACAGTTGATCAAACCACATTGAAAGTCTTCAGCCGGTTTCTGGGTATTAACTTTGGGTCAATTGTCACCAAACCATCTGTTGTGTCGTTATGTGTTCAAGAGGTCATTGCTAATAAGCCATTCATCTGCAAAGTATCTGTCATCCATCTTGACCATCCCTGAGTCAGTCCTTGCAACTAAATTTCTTCAACTTGATCTATGATTTCGTGTTGTGGGCTTCACTGCGACGGATCGCTTTCTATCGACTTCAGCTCATTATCTAGAAAGATGATCTAGAAATTGTCAGTACCTTGGGATCTGCATGCCTCAATGGTAGGTTTCTCGCCTTTGATGACAGGTTGCATCATTGACCTTCGATCAAAGGATTCCATGACATGTTTGACATCAACACATTTATTCACATCTCATGGATTGTACTGGGTACTTTGAGAGCCATTGACATCACTGGTGGTTTCACTCACACTTGTTAAAGTTTACATCATTGACTGGTAATCAAGTGGTTTCTACCATGTTCGACATCAACACATTCATTCGCATGGATAGAATCGTATTGTTTCGAGAAGTAGAAATGAAGACCCTGGATCTAGTTTCCGCAATCCAGGCTGCGAGGAATTTTGTATTCATTATATGATGGACTATTCATAAACAGATGGCTGCGTCCATACTATTTCCACATGAGTCTATACTTGTGATGTATTACAAGATCATTCCTATATCAGAGCAGTAGTTATTTTTCTAAGTCAGTTTTGATCTAAGCATGGGAATGCCTACCTCAGCGATGATATGATCTCATATATATATCTTGCATTGAATGTTTTTACAGGTTCCGACCAGGCTCTCAACAAGCTGATCCTCGAAATGATAAAGTACTTCACTCTTCCTAAATGATAAATGAAATCCTCATCTACTACAGACTTCGCACTTTAGGGGGCAATCTGTTACACAAAAATATCGTCACCATGATTATTTGCAGTCAGTATGGGTCTATCATCACTTGTACTATCCTCCTAAGCAAGTCTCAGACCTCAGCTCTTCAAGTCAAGCTTTGAAAATGAGAGAAAGACATTGAAAATCAACAAAGCTCTGGTTCCGCACTTTCTCTCACTATTGCCTCGGTCCCGCACCTCCTGTTTACAAAAAATGCGGACCTTCCCACTCTGTCCCTAAAGGACTGGGTGCGGACCCCTGTGAAAGTCAAAAAGGCACAAGTTTATTCTAAAAAACTCACTTTGGGTTAATTCTAGATGATTCTAGAAGGAATTTTGACGTGGATTGGTTGCTCTTAGGTGGTTCATGCATCCCAAAAGAGAAGGAGCTAATCCCTTGATGAGAGGAGCTATCCCTTTGAAGGAGGGCTTTATCCCTTTGAAGGAGGACCTAGTAACTTCCCTCCATTGCACTATAAATTAAGGCATTGGGCTGGTTGCTAGGGAGGTTAGAAGCTGAACATTTTTGAGGGTAAATGCTGGTGGAGTTGAGACTTCCTAGTTAAGCTTGAGAGGAGAGATCACATACCTTTTTGGCTTCATTGGGAAGAGAGTGAAACTTGTCAAAGTAGAGGAGACTTCTTGTTGGACCCTGGGAGGAGCTTGTACAACGTCAAGGCACAGGTTGTAAAGTTCTTCTTTGATTTGAATTAATACAATCAGATTCATTTTTCTCAACAAATTGTCTTATGTCATTTGTTTCATGAATTCCTTGACCTTCATGTTAAATATGTTTTATAATATTGGCTTTTCGGGTGCTATTTAATTTGTTTTCTTGTTTGTGTTTGTAGATTCGCAACAAGGGAGCTCACTTGGATCAAAGGATCGAGGCTTCCACAAACTTGCATTGGACCCAAGGTAGGCCTAAAACACTTGTTTGCCTTTGTTTATAAATGCATATTTAGAGAAAGATAGTTTTTGATTGGCTTGCTTGTCACTAGGTCTCTTTAGATTCTAGGAAGGTCTATCTTGTCCGCAAGATTGACTCATTCCGTGTGACAGGCCATTTTGTCACATCCAATCCATGGACCTCCTAATGTGATCAATCAACATCCTATTCCCCTTTGTCATCATCATTGCACAAAGCCTTGAGCATGTATCTTTCATTTTATATATTTTATGCTTGAACCTACATCATCTAAGCCAGGTTTAGGACCAATGTACCCTAGCCTCTTGCTAGACAAAATTCACCTACAGTTTGATCCATTGTGGCCTATGTTGATCACCTACAGGTTGCTCCCCTTTGCACCTACGGTTGTTCAAGAAATTCAAGAAAAGGAGAGAAATTCTAGAAGCCTCCTATTCTAAAGCTTCCAGAATTTTTTACAACCATTTACCTCAAATAAAACATTCATATCCTATCCTACCCTACTTTTGATTTTCCATCCCTTATCCTTTGATCCCATCCCACCATCAAAAGTGGATCTAATACCTTATATTGGTAATTGTATAAGAACTCCCAACTTATCCCAATCCTCTATATATTTACAACCTTCCATATGCAAGGAGTTGGATTTTGGAGCGTGATTTTACCCTTATGTTTTTGTTGTTAGAGGTTTCATTTCATGCATTTAGGGTGATTTGAGGTGCACATTGTGACAAGGAAAGGACAATTCAACTTGGAGGAGCTCTTCTACAAGATCAATACCTATTTATGGTTGTAAACTCCTTTCATTTATATTAATGCAAATAATTCTTTGTTTTCCTATATGTGATGTTGTTATTTCATATATTTCAATACCATGTTGATTTATTAAATAGGGTATTTAGATGATACTGCATAGATCTCGTAGTTTCTTAGCTTATGTCATCTGACTATGCAGGTTCTAATTTTGGAAATCAGAAACACCGTACACGCGATAGCTGACGTGGAATATGTGTAACTATGACTTAAGATAATATGGTAATCCAATGGGGCAATAATGACTTCAATATCGACATGGACAGTCTTACCTACAAGGGTCACTGGACAAGGGGAACTAACCCGATTACATACCCCAATTAGGCTTGCTTTCATTTGGAATGGCTAGTTCCAACAGGTTTTAAGGGACCTCGTAAACTATTAAATGCATTGAAAGATTGCTTCTAGGAAGAAGACTTCAATTAAATCAACAAAATAAAACAGCTAACCTCTATGTATTGAATCCTATCTATACTTCTTCTAACTACTCTAGTCTATGTCCTAACTATCCTAATCTATCCTGCAGGAGCATGACAAAAGAGAGGTTAAACATCATATATGAATTCCAAGTCTAAATGAATCAATTACTGGTTCACATAAGAACAAGGCTGCATCAATTCTTAATCGCAATCCAATCATTCATATAGGAATATACATTCCTTTTTGTAGAAGTAAAGCTTGCAACTGATGTCTAACATAGTTTCAAATCAGGGACTGCTTATGAATTAACTATGATGAAGAATTACATTCAAACAACCAAGGCTAATTATAAGTTGTATCATTATCAATATGCACAAAAACAAAACACATTTGTATTTATGCCAGCAACAACACCCTGTCTCAAAACACATAAAAGCAAAGGATCTTAAATTTGAAACAAAAGGCTCCTCATTGAACCAAACAGTCTCCTTTATTCATAATAAATCAAAGCTGTTTTTCTCCAAACAAAAAGCCCTCATCCCCTATCCGTAGTTAATACTTATACACATGGAAATAACTCTTGGTCTTCCCTTCATCCTTTTGCCTTCCCCTTATTCTTTTGAATATACAGATCAGAACACACAGATGCAGAACAATTGGTGTCATTGTTGACACGTAGAGGGCATTTCCTATCACTCTAGCACTTCATTTCATGAGGGATGAATAGATATTGATTGAAAGATAATGACTGTGTGTCATCTCTTCACACATGTATACAGCAGACGTTATCACTTATTATTTCCTGAAGGAAACTGAAAACATTGCGCTTATCATCCCACAACTGGCATGATTGAATGTGTGTTTGGAATTAATGACATCTTGATGGATCTGTGTTATCATGAGTGCTTCTGCTGAACACAGAGAGTGCCTTCATTATGCACTGTGGCGGTCCATATTCCCTTTTATAGAGTGTGTTTTTGCAATATTGACACTAGTGGTGCAGAGGTGTCATCTTGATATAGCTTCCGGGTCTACTTGTATTTGCTTGTAGGAATAATTCATATCAGCTATGATTGTGAGAAATATGGCAAACATGCTTACAAAACACGAATCTTGCCTTCATTAAACACTTATAACATCAAATGTGAAAGAATCAGCCCCTAATTTTTTTAATTTATGCATTGATTAAGTCTTGTGAGTGCGAATCTGATTTATATTGAAAATCATGGCATAACACATAACTGTATGGTATTTCGGAAGGGGAAGAAGTGGTAACTGGTATTGCAAGGATGGCCCCCGATTCCAATCTTCAAATGACACATAGAAACTAGGAGGAAAGAGGATACCACTTTTAGGGCGGGTATTCCTCAAGCTACTAGTTCACCCGAAATCTGCGTGGACTATTGGATCCACGAAAGGTAGATCAATAGTGGAGGATTGGGGAGGCAAACCTGAAATGCATATGAGTCGCATTTAATGATCCCTTCGGATCACACCATAAGCTCCTCTTTAGAAAACCCCGACCCCAGCATATTATCAAAGAACACGGGAAAACACTGGAAAACCCCATGGCCGAGCCATAGGGCCGGACTTGAAAATTTATATACCCAAGCCTATAATTATTGGCGGGTCTGGTCATCACCCCTTCACTAGCTGCATAACCCGAGCTCCACCGATTGCGATAAGTGATCAGGGTAGGCAGACCCGAAATATATGTATATGGCACTTAATAGTCATGGTGGGTCCACAATGCATGATTTCCCTTTGAAAAGCCCCGACTTCAATGTTTTTCAAAAACACAAGAATATATGGGAAAACCCTATGTCCGACCATAAGGCCAAACCTGAAATATTATATGCCCTGGTCAAGAATCATTGTTAGGTCTGGGTGATAGCAGTGTGCCTTATATATAGGCCCCGTACCCTCCCGATAGCAATAAGCAATGGGGCTCCAAACCTGAAAAATATATATCGTGGTTAATAAAACCATTGGGTCTGGTAGATAGTGGCAATATATATATATATATATATATATATATATATATATATATATATATATATATATATATATATAAGCCCTGGACCTCCCGATAGCGATAAGCGATTTAGCTCCAGACCCGATATATATATGTAATATGGTTGATAATGCCATCGGGTCTGGAAGACAGTGGAGCGCCTTATATAAAAGCCCGGGACCCCACCGATAGCGATATGCGATGGGGCTCCAGACCTGAAATATATGCATTTTGGTTAATAAAACCATCGGGTCCGGAAGCCATGTATGTGTTGTGTTTTAATGTTGATTGCGGTAGGCGAAAAGGGGTGATTTATGCATATTGACGAAGGATTTTCATTATAAAGAGTTATAATGGGAATGAGGTGCGATAGAAGGTTTTTGGAGGGTTAGGAAGGGTTACGATGGAGGAAATGAATGGAGGGTTCAACCATTAGGAATTGAAGGTTTGACTCGGTAACGAGTTAAAGTCTCTAGGCTAAAACAGATCATTCAGAGAGGTGAGAGATCAACTTTTAGGGGACCCATTCAAAATTGCTGCCAAGGCAAGTTTTGATAGGGTGGTGGTTGTGGCCACAACACATTCATCATCACTTCATTTCTTTGACCTTTACGTGGTTTCTAAAAGTTCTCAGCGGTTTCGAGTTTACTTCAGGGTTTCTGGTCTTTTGTGGTTCTGCCATACAACTCTCTCCCGAGCTTAACTCTGTTTACTCTTTAATCACTGTCACTCGCAAACTTTACTTTGATCCTTCAATCGGATTCAACGATCCAACAAGATCCTTCATCCTCACTTCTTCTTTGTTTTCTACCTTAACTCCACCTACATACATATACTATGTAGAACCTCAAATTCACACACAATCTATCCTTCAATTACTCAAACCACACACTTACACAATTTAGGAATTGAATCTTTGTATATACATATATAAACAAATGATTACATAATGAGACTCTCTATCTCTTTGGCCTGATTTTCTAATTAGTGGCCTCTATTTTCCTACCTGTCGTAGGCTTACAATCAAACCTATCTAACTCTCGACCTAACTGACTAACCAACTAACCACTGACTATGTCTTTTAGGCTTACATTTATACAAAAGGATTTTACAACCAATTCCTGGTTTAGATCCATAACCTTCTCAACGAAATCCTAAAGTCTCTTCCTTATCTCTAAGGATCCTCTCTAATCCATAAAATCATGAACTAACTCCTGATCTAAGTTTTACAATTAATTCTCAAATCTCTCAATCTCTCAACTATCTTGATTCTCTCATGTTCTCCTACATTTGAGAACATTTACAAATATGCATCACTATACTTAATTAAATCCCCATTATAGCTTCTCTCATTAAAATCACCCAAACCTTAATAATTACATTAATTCAAAACATAGGAAACCAACTTCCTTGGAAACACAAGACACCTTATGTCTACTAAAATACAATGATATTGTTGAGTTGAATGCTCCTGCATCAGACCCTTAAGGTTGAAAATAATCATGATCTCCTGATCATGTGCTTCTGATCTGTGTCCTCCTGGATCCCATACTTTGTTCTGTAGTCTGTCCTTGGTTGCTATTGTTGTTTGTTGTTGTTCTCTAGGTCTCCACACTTTATGCTGCATTGCCCCATTAGCTATGCTCTCACACTTTGTTGTTGTCTTTTTCTTGTTGCTGCTTTGTTTTCTTACTATTGTCTTCTCCCTTTGAGACTCTTTTCTCATCAAATCCATCATCAATTCAATTTATATGTCCAACTCATTTCTTTTCTGGACTATTTCCTCTTCCTCTCTTTCATATCCTTTGCAATCTTCATCAGGGTCTTTCTTCCCTACTAGTGCTTTAAGCCATTTCTCCAATAGCTCCAATTATTTCTCCCATTCATTGATCCTTTAATGAGAGTTTAGTCCTTCTTCTTTATTGACTGCCTCAATAGTTTCCCTGGTTATCTCCACTGTGCCTATCATCATGATGAAATGATGATCCTTTACTATGTTTTTAGCTAACATAGTCTCTTCTTTAAATTTTCCTTTAATCTTTTTTTGGTTACTTTCACTTTGTAGTCGTTGGTTCCTTACTACCACCCTTACATCCTTACCCTCTTGTTGCTTCTGAACTTCCATTTCATCCCCAAATAACTTCTGTTTAATTTCTTCAATCACAACATCACACTCATTCATTCTATGCATTGTTCCTGCAAACAAACTGTTGTTTTGTGAACCAAAACACTCTTCTATCTCCATGTCTTTTAAATACCATCTGCTACTGTTAAGTACTGTTGTAACAACTTCTTTTCTATTTCCATTTCCTCCTAGCAACTTCTCTAGCAATTCAATTTCCTCCTTAAATTTAGCAAGTGTCTTATCACAATGCTCTTCATTTCCAGCTTCATCCTTTACATGGTCACTATTTCCTAATGATTCAATCGGACTGCCTTTCATAGACAATTATGTCTCATTCATCTCCACATAAATAAGTTCCTGTTCAACACTTATAATCCCTGTATTCACACAACAATTGTCAATTTGAAAATTGTAAGGTTCAACAGCCTCAACTAATGTTTCACATATCATCTTTTCAGGTTGATCGTCATATCCTTCTTCCATAAGGAATTGTCATTGTTTTGTAATAGTTCCAAATATCAATTCATCGATAACTTCTTTTTGCTACAAAAATTCAATATTTTCCTCATTCAAGAGGCATTCTTCATCATACTCTGCTCTAGAATACTTATCCTCTGAAAGGTACTCTTCATCCTCTGTCAGTACATCAGTATGCTTATCCAAGTTCTCCTCTGAACTCCCATCTGTTGTCATGCCATGTTTTTTCGTGTACCTGTATTTGTAGTCACTCATGACGAGATGACATCAAATCCATAAACCTCCTAGTCTACCATGATGCATGATCATTTTGGATGCAAGTGACCGGGAGAGGAGACAACGTTGCGAGGTGTGAGCTGGGATGGAGGCTCTGGGCACTTTTGGTGAAAACTATGCAGGAGTCACTCGGTGATGGAGACGGGCAATCTGAATCGACAGTGACTATCCCTGTGGTCTGGCTCAGCTGGAGGAAAAAACTACACATTTTTTGAGAGGAGCAGTCTGGGCTGCAAGAAGGTTGGACAGGCAAAATCTATGCAATTTTTGGAAGGAGCGGGCAGTGGGAACCTGGCAGCCAAAACTATGCAATCCTTGGAGGGAACTGGCAGCTAGCTACTGGAACATTGGTAGCAAAAACTGTGCAATTCCTGGAGGGAATTGGCAATCAGCTACTGGAGCTTGGCAATAAAAACGGTGCAATTCCTGGAGGGAATTGCCAGTCAACTACTTGGAGTTGCTGGTGGGGAAAACCACGTTGATGCTGGGAGGCTAGCATGCTAATCACCTCTGCGTAGTTTCTGATATGAGTGGACTAATGGGGAGAAAAGGTCTTACTCATGAAAACTGCGCAGTTTTCCGAATGAGCAACCAGTCGGCTGACTAGTGAGCTGGCTAGAAAAACTGCGCAATTTTTTGAGGGAGATAGGGATGGGCACTAGGTGTCTGTTGGGCCTTTCTGCACAGTTTTCTCAGTCAGCAGAGCGAGCAAGGTCTGCAACCTCTGCGTAATTTTTTACGGGAGTCAGTCCTGGGGTGACTGTTGTGTCAAACTCTCTGGTTGATGAGAATGAAGGTTGATTGATCTGCTTGTGGGCAGCCCAGCTTGAAATGACTTTCTTGGTGCTTCTACATTGTTTTGGGTGACAGTCGATCGAGTCAATGGCCAGGTGAAGGTCCAGTTGTCAAAGGGGAATATGGTCATCAGAACTTCAGAAAAATGACTAAGTGTGTGATCGAGTGAAAAGGTTCATACGTGATCTTGCGAACACACACTTACATGACTTGACGATGAGAAGACTCAAACCATCCAGACACATATGTTCAACATGACCTACCGACGGTGTGAGCGACAAGCGCGATGCTTGTGACTGATCATTGGATGATCACAAAAACACTTGTGCAATAGTCTATATGACTCTATGTGTGAGCACGACAGACATTTACATGGCAAACACAACATGTACACATGACGCGAAGACCTTGTGTATGACCAAAAGATGGTCGCAAGCATGGCATTGACATCAACATGCAAAAGTTGTTAGTGGAATGATCAAGCAAGGTGGGTGTGAATACTCACACGAGCTCACAGAGTGAACCTAAGTGCATGCAGTCATCAAGTAAAATTCTCAAAGGAGGCTCCGAAATTGGATGCAGGCCAAAATTTTGGAGGGTGTTGTAGCCACTACAACACTTGGCACACACTGGTAGAACTCCAACTTCTCTATTTTGGTTCATTGACAGCACAAGGCCTTGGTATTTCGGGAAGTATTGAATCATTGTGTGGGTTACCTCATCTCCACCACTTACCCCATGAACATACATGGTTCACCTTTTTCCAACTCAGTCAAACACAATCAAATGTTCAACTTGATCACAGTGTTCCAAAATCAGGAAGGGTAGTTTAGCTCGTGAGTTGAATATTTTCAGAGTATAAGTTTTCATCTTTGGTGTTGCCCCACTGCTAGTAGGCCTGGACAGTACCCCAACAGAGTCATGCACGAACACATGCATTTCTCCATTGCCATCGAGTCTGGTCAGTACCCAAGTGAAGTTGCATGCTTCACCTCAATGCGCAGGAAGCCTTTCTCTTGTTTCGCCTTTGTATTTTTTTTAAGAGGACTATGCATAGGCACTTATTTATTTTTGGGGTGGAAGAGGGATCCCGACATATTGAGAGTCGAAGAGGTCGTTCCTTCAGAGAAGCATGTAATACCTCTAACATAGGCTTGCTCATTTAGATCTTCCCCTTCTCTGTTTCTACTAGTTGGATGAGATTGAACACATAGAGCAGAAGGCTGAGTATAGGCATGGGGTTTCCTAGTGTGGACATAGGTTCATGGTTGGACCAAAACACCCCTTACAGACGGCTCATATTTTCCTTCAAGACTTCATCGGCCGAAGGTTATAACCAAGCATAGAGAAGACATACATAAGACTGTCCAAGTGCTGCAGTGTCACAAATATCTTCATATCTTAGCCACATACTCATTTAAAATCCAGAACACAATAGATGGCAGCACTTATTTCTGGAAACAAAATAGTAAGGTATTAAGTAACTCAAACAAATGAAAACAAAAATAATAAGTGAAGCAAACCAAATGAAAACAAAGATAGTAAGCAAGGCAAACAAAATGAAAACAACAAGCATAAAAAGACTATGTACATGGCACGGGGTGTGACTTGACCTACTAGAAGTAGTGTTTGACATCTTGGCCATTGATAAGAAGGTTGTCAATCCTCCCATCAAGTGATCACAAGCAGTATGTGTGTGGGCCAAGCTTCTCATGTATTTTGTACAGACCAATCCACAGGGACTAGAACTTCGTATGGTTTCCTTTGTCTTCATGTGACTTATCCCATTTCAGAACCAAGTCACCAACACCGAGGTTAGCTTTCCCTGTAGAATTCTTATCAAACCATCTCTTGATATGGTTCTAGTGGAGTGTGAATTTTTATTTTTTCTTTCATCCTTTCTTCCTGAAGCTTATGGAGAGTATCCATCCTACGCTGAACTAGCTAGAAAGGCTTGCCTTGGGATTCCTGGGATAGTTGAAGTGCAGACAAGTATATATTAGGTGGAAGGATGCATTCTTTTCCATAGACCAAGAATTACAGTGAGGTATTTAGAGAAGGTTTGGGTGTTACATGGTTAACACATAGTGAATTCGTCAGGGCGGTATGCTAGTTGCACTTCTTAGAGAAACGATCTTTTTGATTATGCGGATGAGTTTTTTATTCATGGATTCTACTAGACCATTTCCTTGCAGGTAGTAGTTGGATGACTGTTTCAACACAATACCATTGTGTAATGCAAATTCATAAAGCGTTAAGGATGAAAATAACGTTGTATTATAAAAAAAAAGTGATACTAGAATGCCGAAGCATGAGATGATGTTCAGCTGGAGGAAGCTAATGACCTCCTGGTCATTCACTTGTTTGAGCATAATTGAATCTGTCCATTGCGTGAAATATCAGTTGTTGTTAGAATGCAGTGGTGATGTTTTGAAGAATGTGGGAAAATATCCCCAATGGTGTCTAGGCCCCATTGTTGGAATGGTTCAGTCACTACAATAGGGTGCAGTGGGGTTGCTAACCTTTGTATTCTATTGGTGCATCACTGACAGACCAGGCACTTGCAAGCATAAGCATGTGCATCGTTGAATAATTTCGGCCAATAGAAACCGCATTACATAACTATGTGTACAGTGGTGTTTCCTGCAAAGTGACCCCCAGCAGGTCCATCATGTAGATCTTGTAGTACATTCTCTGAGTCATGTGCCTCTAGGCACCTGAGCAAAACTCTATTGTTATGCTTCCCGTAAAGCACTCTATGCACCGACTAATATGCTAAAGCTTTGAGGCACAATGCCCTCTCGTGTCTGATGGAAAAGTGAGAGGGTACAGTGTCATGCTCAAGGTACTGGCGCACATCTGCATACCAAGAGGTTCCATCTTCAGTGGGCGTTGCTTTTCTTATATCATAATCTCAACTTCTTGCTCCCAGTCAACGAGCTGTTCTTCACTCTTCGCGGCATGTACTACTTTAAATGCAAGTTTGTAGATCCCATGTCCTTTGACTGTGTGAATTGGCTTGATTTCAATATCATACTCTTGCAAGCCTGCCATCTAGTTTGCACATCGTTCACCTAGTTCTTGTTGTACAAGTAGTGTGAGGACTACTGGGGGAGGGACATAGACTATGTAGTGGTTCTTCAACAAGTAAGGCCTGAAGTTTTTCACCACCTTGTAAACTGCATATGCTTGTTTGTCAATGACATGGTAGTTGAGTTCTAGTCCCTGCATGCTTGCACTCATGCAGGAGATGGGACATTAATCATTCATCTCGTTGTTCTAAGTGAGTACTGCAGCGAGCGAATTCTTGGAGGCGAAGGTGTATAGCAAGAAATCCTTCTTGAAGTCTAGGTTGTAGAGTGTAGGCACTTCTACAATAGCCTTCTTGATTGAGGTGAGTTGTAGACTGCATCTTTCTTGATCATGTCCTGCATATGCTTGACTATCTACACATAATCTGAGATGAACTTCTAGAGGAAGTTTATTTTTCCCAAGAAGGACTGCATGGCTTTCTTGTTGGTTGGGTGAGGGATCTGTGTAATAGTATGGACCCGGTCCAGATCCACCTTGATCCCACTTTTGGAAATAATTTATTAGAGAAGGATCCCCTCAGACATAGCAAATACGCTATTTTTGCGATTAGAGAAAATCTTGTATTTCCCATCACTCAAAAATTTTCTTTAGATGTTGTATGTGGTCCTCGTGTCTTCTTGAGAACACAGCCACATCATCTAGGTATACCACTATGCTCTGTCCAATGAGTTTGTGAAAAACAATGTCCATGGCACACTGAAAGGTTGCACCTGCATTCACAAGCCCAAACGACATTCATCTGTAAATGAATGTGCCCTACTTGGTACAGAAGGTAGTCTTAAGTCTGTCAGGTTCTGCTACCAGAACGTAATTGTAGCATGAAAAGTCATCGAGTAGGAAAAACATCTCTGCCCCAGGTATTGTCTGCAGAATGTGGTCCATAGACGGCACGGGGTAGTTGTCTTTGTCCAAGGTGTGGTTCATGTTCCAGAAATCAACACACAATAAGATTTCCCCATACTTCTTGCATACAGGAACAAGGTTTGAAACCCACATGGAATGACGAACTTTGTATATGATTCGTGCATCCAACAACTTTGTGAGCTCATTCTCTATGAGGGGTTCAAGTGACAGATGTACTTTTCTCAGCTTCTACTAATACGGCTTGACCCCTTCTTTGATTGGAATGATGTGTTGGATTATCCACGTGTCATAAGTTTTCAAATCATCATACATCCATTTGAACACAACTTGGTACTGTTTGAACAAACGGACAAAGGCTTGCCGCTCTTGATGTGTGCAACATGTACCAAGATTGACGAACTTCAGATCTTGTTCTATTCCTAGGTAGATTAGTTCATGCATCATGGTGGAGTTGTGGGTCTTTCTATTCCTTGGCCCTTGAAAATGTTCTTGCAAGTCATAAATATTTTCCAAAGATGCCACACCCTTTGTAATAAGGTGGCCTTTCCTATTACCAACTTCTTCTGAAGAGAGCACTTATGCTCGTCATCATATATCGTTGCATCTTTGAAGACGTCAGCGTTGGCCATAAAATGTAGTATGTGTTGATCATAATTAAACATGTGTAAATTAGTTATGTTATCCAGGATAGATGGTTTGTACAAAATTTCAATAGTAAATTTATCCCTAATTGGTGACATTCATGAAGTTGCGTTTGCCAGAGCATTGGTAGCTGAATTACGCATACATGGTACAACAATGACGTTAAATGCTTGGAAGTTAGAGATCAATCGCCATACCTCTTGATGGTAAATTTTGAGATGCGGTGACAAATAGTGAATGGTGTTATGTACATGCCATACCATTATCTCTAAATCACCTACCACTTTGAGTGAGACCAAGTTGAGGTTGATGGATTTCTGCAAGTCCAACACGAGTGCTTCACACTCAACAACCTTGTTCATGCACTCAAACTCCAAGTGACTTGAAACCATATGATTCTTTTTGTATGGGTCAATCATGACACTCCCGGCTCTTAAACCATCCCGTGTCTTTAATCCGTCAAAGTACATGGTCCACAACTTGTATGTACATGGACTGTTTGACACACTTGTACTACTGCTACTACTATTGCTACTGCTACTGCTACTATTGGTACAATGTATTGTACATGTTTCATTACCATCAGTTGAGCAAGGAAGGATTCCCAACTGTGTGTCTGGTCGGGTTGGCGCTAGTCGGGTAGGATAACACCCCAACATTGTTTCGAGGAGGCAATTGCCAAACATTAGTTCTATGAAGGTAAACGGTTCGTTCTTTCCATTGAGGGGAGTGAATTTGTGCCTCATGTTAGAGTCGGTTTTTACATCCCTCCGTCTGAGATCATTTCTCTTTTTGCATTTCATTTTTAGGTGTCTCGCTCAATTCACTCAGTTCCATTCCGTTAGGAGCATGCCATAAAATTTGACGGAAGGGCTTTGTCATTCATTCCCCTCATGTCTTGTACCCGCTGGCTTAGTTCTTTTCATCAATGTTTATTAAAGTCCATGATAGTCAATGTTTGAGCTTTTAACGGGCAAAGAGTCATGTCAATCATAGGTCTAGGGTTTCACAAATTGAGTCGTTAAAGTGTCCAAATGCTAGCAGGCTAGAGGGAGGTTCTACACATGTTTTTTATTTCGCGAATTTCATCATCATATGGATGGATTATGATTGTTCTTCAAAACTCTGTTTTGAAGAAAAGTCAACATTTTGTCCTTTGTAATAATTTTCAAAAGTTTTTCAGTTGATTTCTTCAGGCGCAGCCCTGGTCTCCTTTGCCAAATTTCATGTCAGCTATCCCTGCAAAATTGCCAAGAATTTCATTATTTCATGTCAAAAAATCAAAAAGGAAATTTAAAAACAAAGTTGTATTAAAATGAAAAGTGCCAATCCCAAAACATTACAAAGATGGGTCTTGGAGAGTCAAAAATCAAATCCATGTCTTTATAAATATTTTTTCATGAAGATCAATGTCATTTGCATGCCAAGACCAAAGAGAAGCCACTCAAAGCAAATTGGTTGAGTTAGTGTGCGATTTGGGTGAAGTTGGAGGAAACTTGGCCGGCGCGGCGCACAGAGCAGGTGGCGCAGCGCATTGGGGAGGCGCGGCGCACTGGGAGAAATTGTCCAGTGTAATTCTGAACAGGCGCGGCGCACTGGGACAGCACGGTGCGTTGGGTAAGCCGTGCGGCGCACTCAGCTATTTGGTCCAAAAATTTCTAGAATGCCCTCCAAACGCCCAAAACATGCAAATTTGTCTTGAATTCAAGTAGGTTGAGTTCCTCCTTCACTGTTCATCATTCAAGATTATGGTGTATGTTATGGTTGATGTGTTGAGCTTCCAAATAAACATTCAAAGCCTATCATTTTGAATGCCTCACATATAAGTTGCTGCCTAGGGTTTCAAAACTTGTTTGCCACCAAGATTACTCTTTTCCATTATTTCTTTTGTCCTTAATTCCCTTTGTTCCTTGACTCCATTGTTCACCATCCCCTAAAATTACTAAACCCCTATCCCAAATTCCCTTTCCCAAGATTTTAAATGTGAAGACCCTAAACTCTATTCCCACACCTAAATCCTAAACCCCCTCCCATATTTCCCAAACAAATCTCTCCAAATAATTCCTAATCCCTTGATATTATTTCCCCTTCCTAACAGTCCCGGTTTCATTTATTTTCCTCTTTACTGGTAGAGTTTGCACACATCACTAAAAGAGCAATCTAAATAGTTTTCATAACCAACATCTTTTTCTCTAAGGCAGTTGAAAAACAACAGTCATGGCATCTGAGCATTCATCGGACTATGAAGTGGAAACCCAAAGTGACTCACCCTTGGAAGAAGAGGCACCCCGGAGGCCTCATAAAAGTGGCAAACATGTTAGAGAAGAACCGACCACCCTTACAAAATTGCAGGCCTGCCCTCTTGCTATGTTGTGTTTCCAGCGTTAGTCATGCTATGAGTTTTGTCAAAAGGTGGCTAGTGTTAAATTTCATCATGAGCTGGCTCGTCTATTTGTGCTACACTTACATGGAGATCAAGTTATCTTAGCCGGTGTCACCTTCACACTTACACAAGAATCTATCTCATTAGCAACCGGCATACCGAACATTGGAGAACCATGGAACAAGAAGCAGAAGATTGACCGGCAGCATTATGAGCCATACATTAAAACTGGTTTCTTGAGGCAACTCAAGAGAGTGTTTCCATTCCGATATCTGAAAGATGAATATGCTCCACTAATGAAATTGATCATGAAATATTTCAGCTGTGAGGGACGGTTCTCTCATCTATATGCTTATCACATCAGGTTGCTCATGCATTTCACCAGGGTACAGATGATGAACATTCCATATTTCATTTGCTGGAACATAGAGAGGATGACAACCCTTGTGTAGCATAAAACCCCTCAGCAGCAACTTAACAGTGTTTATCATTTTGCCCTTATTAAGATTTTGGTGGTTCATCAGCTTGGATTACAGGGCATCACTTGGGATGATTTCATCTCTTGTGACTTCTTCAGAGCTTCATAGGGATTATTAGAGGTTAAGCATGAAGGTGGACCTTCTCATCAGTATGAGCGCCATGAGACCGCTAGTGTGCCGGTATTCATCACATATCAGAGAGGCACTAGACATTTGTTTGCAGCAGCAAAACGAGTGTTATCTCCACCCGGGGTGGAAGGGGCCTCATTTCCGACATCAGCACCATAGGTACAGGACAAAGGCAAGAGGCCAATGCAGGATGAGGGGCCATCAGGTGAACGAGAGACCGACTTCATTCTCCTTCATGATGATGATACAGATACGGGTCCGCAAAGTGCGCAGCTTAGAGAGATCATCCAGGAGTAGCAAACAGAGATCCAAGCCTTATCCCTTGACTTGGAGAGAGCTAAGTGGAATATGAAATACTTGGAGCAGAGGAAAAAATAGCTTGAGGATTAGCAAGCAATCATGGAGTTACAAAACATCTGTGAGAATCGCCAAGCTGCACAAAGGAGAAGAATTGAGCTCACGTCATTGGAGCAAGAAATTAATGAGGATCGGGAGTCAAATCTCGAGAGAATCAACATCCACTTGGAGAGTCTACTGGAAAAGGCCGATAAGGACCATGCATTTTTGAGACACATGGCTTTCCACTACATGGCGCGGAACAAGGTCTACAAGGCACGAATCAGGAATTTAAAGGCAAAATTGAGGAAGGCAATAAGGAAGCAAAAGAGGCAAAGGGAGCTTGATCGTCTTCAGATATTGGCCAAAGCCTCTTTAGCCCAGCATGAAACTTAATGAAGAAGCTTCAGCGGCATTTTTGGCATTTTGACAAATTTTGGTACAAAAAACAGGGTTTCTCTCCCTGTGCGCCGCGCCACGTGGCGCGCGCTTTTGCTAGGGAGCTCCAAATTGCAAAAAGTTTACATTTTTGGATTTTTCATGAGAAATAATTGTTGCTGGTGCATGGCCAAGAAGTTTGGGCAAGTTTTGAGTCCTCAGGATGTCAAAAACACTCACAAAATGACCTTTCTGCCCCTATTTTGACACATAGGAAGCAGTCTTGGGAGATTGAAATTTTGGAGGGGCAAATGGGCACCAAATTTAGAAATTCCACTTGGGTTGGAAAGTAGATAGGTAGGGATTTCCAATGAGCTATCTTGGGCTCAATTTGGACTTTAGGAAGTGCCTAAAAATCAACCTCAAAGTGGCACAATTCATAGAGGATTTGGCGCAGTGCATAGAGGATTTTTGCTCAATTTTTCACCTTCCAGCTCAGAAATTCAGCCAGTTTGACTAGTTTTTCTTTTTGATGTAATTTTGGCACTTATTTACTTTTTCTAGAGGATTCATTGACTAAAAAGTGAAAATTTATTGAATGAATCAATTTCCTACCTTATAGAGGCAAGTTGTTTTGATTGCCTAGATTTTAGTGCTTTGTTTAGAATTGGTTGAAACAGCTCCTAGAATGATGACCTAGACCCCTAGAGGCAAGGGAGTGGGTTGGGCTAGTCTATATCATGTAATTCCTAAGTCATTTTCAGGGTTGGACACTAGGGATTGCTTTGGCATATCATTATACATTCTATCTTTGCATTTTGGCTAAGGAAAGATTAGGGTTTTGCAGCACTGTTTGGGATCCATGTGGCTTTATGTTTTGATGGTGTTCTTCTATAAGTAATTGTAAGTTCATTAGTATTATGTGTATCATTTTCCTGTCTCTTCTTCTGAATTTGAACAAATGAGTGATTAAGGTAGAATCCATTAACTGCTATGCTCTGCCTTTGAATTTGTTTAAATTTCCATGTTTTCATCAGTTTAAGGAGAATTCTTGAGACTCTCTTGCTCTCCTTAGCTCCTCACCAGTCTGATCTATCCATTCACTCAATTTAAAACATCAAAACGATTGCCTTCCTTGCCCCAATCAGAACTCTGCAGAAACTATGTCTCATCCCCGAGCCCAAATTTGCCTTTCCCTGTTTCCAGCACAAAACCCCAAAAAACTCAAATCAAACCTTTGTACTTCATACCTAGCCAAAAATTAGCTTTTATTTCAGTCATCTCGAGCCCCATCGCTTGTCTTTTGCTGAGATTGACCCGGAGAGAGCCCTCTCCTGTCCTTGTAGGGCTAGCTACGAGGCTGAGTGTGGTTTGATGTGGACCTAGAACCTTGTCTTTTTAGCCTGAGGAAAATCTAGGCTCTAACATAGTGGCGACCATACTGGGGAAGAAAATGGTTTGTTTGTTGATGTCATTTGTTTTATAAGCTACAGATAGAGCCTGAAGTTATTCCAGGTAGCCTTCGAAACGCTTTTGCTTTGCATTAGCGCAAGTAGATAAACGCTGCTTCAGTCAATCTCCTGTCTAGCTTGTAATCGTGACACTTGACCTGTAAATTGCCCCAGTACATTTGAGAATTCTAAGCTTTTGGATGATAAGTTTAGAATTTGAAAGGCTGAACAAGTTGTTTATGTTCCTTTGATTTCTTGAAAATAACATGCTGGCTTCAAAGAGATATACCAGAGCTAATCCAGATCCAAATCCTCCCCCTTTTTACGAAAATCCCAATCTGATTTCAAGAATTGTTCGTCAAGAGAGCTCTGTGACTCCCGTGTTTAAATCTCGTTCATGTCCCGCAATTTTTAAGTATCTTGAAGAGCTTGATTTTGATGAAAAGTTTGAATTGTCATTGTTTAAAACCAAATCCGAAAACGCTCTTGAGTCTATCGTCCCGAATCCGGACTTTCTTGCTGCTCTAGAAATTGAAAAATCCAATAAGTCCATTGAGAATTTCATTCTAAGACAGCTCCAAACTGACATTGAGGCTACAAATATCATTGATTTCCTAGAAGCTGCATCTGCAACTCTTGGAGCTGCCGCAACTCCATCTAGCTCAAGGGTTCCCACTGAACCGCCTTTCATTCCCTCAATCCCTGTGCAGCCTATTGTTACATATCAAAAGTCTGTTGTAAATTCACCTCCATCTACTCCTTCTACATCTAAAATTGCTTCATCTCCGCATACACCTCCTCATACACCTCACACATCAGCTGCACCTTCGCCCCCAACATCTCCAAGGCCGATTGAAAATCCACCAAGAACAATGGCTGCTCAATTTGCACCTCTCGCGCTGCCTCAAGTTTTGGGTGACATGCCAACAGATTATCAGAGTAAAATTCCTTTGTTTGATGGCACTCCTCAAAGTACCATGGCTCAGCAAAATGTGGACAAGATGACGGATTTCTTTGAGCTTCATGAGATTGATGCAGAAAACATGACCATGAGATTATTCGTGAAGACTTTTGCAGGTGAGGTGACAAAATGGTTCAGAGCTTTGACAGCTAAAAGTATTCCCACATTAGAAGAGCTTCAAAGACAGTTCTTGGATCATTGGGAAGTCAAGAAGGATCCTCTTCAGATCACTTCTGAATATACCAAGATCAAGCGGAATGTTGGTGAGTCCATGCAAGACTATTGTACTAGATTTAATGTGGTTTATAATGCAATTCCTGATGATTTAAGGCCAACTAGAAAGTCAGATTTTCTTAAGTTCCCAGATGGTTTTGATCCGGACATGGCTTATCAATTAAGAGAGAGAGATCCATCTACCTTAGAAGAAATGTAGAAAATCGTCGTTAGTGTTGAGGCAAATTTGAATGACAAGTGAGCTAGATTGAAAACCGAGAAGAGAGTTTCAATAAAGGAAGAAGCTTCTACCTCAGATCAAGTGCTTCGCAAGGTAGAAAATATGATTGAAAGGTTGACACTTGATAAGCCTGAACCACAGATCCGGAATCCTAATTTCCATGGACAGCAGCAACCTCAATAGGATTAAACAACATGAGCAGCGAACATAAGAAACAACATCACAATAGCAGCAAGTAAAGACACCTCTTCAGCAGAATTTTGTTGGTCCTGAATCTGATGATGAAGACCATGTAATAGGGGAAGAAAATCACTTCTTTACTCTCGATGATATGCCCACCTTTATCACTGAAGATGATGAGTATGCAGAAAGTTCAGCTGTACAGCAGGATGCAGATTTTATCTTGGCAAATGATATAGCTCTTGAAGAGGAGTCGGATGAGTATCAAAGAGGTTATATGCATGCCTTGTCTGCCCAACAGCGTCAATATTCATTAAGAAATAGAAATGTCCCCATCAATCCAATCCAAAAGAGAAAGGAAGGTCCAACATCCAAGAATGAGCCACCTGTTGCACCAAATAAAGGAAAAGAAGTTGTTGATCCTATGCTTAGCAAATCTCCATCAGCAAATGAACGAGTCAATCAGCCAATTGTATCAAAAGATAAAGCTGGGAAGAAGGAAGTTCCAGCCAAAGAGGCAGAGAAGACTTCTACTTTTAGTTTAGAAAATGAAATTTCTAAATTAAAGGTATCCATTCCCTTGACTGAACTGATGAGGAACAGCAGTTATAGAGGTTAGGTTTCCAAAATTTTGAACTTTGATCCAATGTCTGATATGGTGAGTGTGGAAGATGATCAACCTGCACTGATTTTTGGACCAGCATTGAATGGTGAGTCTCCAGATAGTGATGTGCCTCCTTTTTATATCAGTTTGAGAGTGCATGAGCTTGTGTTGCATAATGCTATGTTTGATTCTGGCGCCTCCCACAATCTTATGCTGAAGGCTATCATGGAGAAGTTGGGTTTGGACATCACTAGGAAATACCATGATCTTTATTCATTTGATTCCAGCAGGGTGAGATGTATTGGGCTTATTAAAGACTTGGTGGTCAGTTTGGATCAGATTCCGGCAAAAAACGTTTTGATGGATGTGGTGGTGGCAGATATACCTCCTAGATTTGGAATGCTTCTTTCTAGATCTTGGGGAGAAAAGATTAAGGGAACTATGCAGCTTGATTTCTCCTATGCAACAATTCCTGTGTTTGGCCAAATGAGAAAACTTTATCGGGAGCAGAAAATGAAATACATGATTACAAGCAAGGAGAAACCAATTAATCATCCGATTAATTATGTACATATAGATTTAGAGTCTTTTGTTTTGTATTCATATAGTTTTAATGAGATTGATAGTTAGTTAGTTGCAGCAGATGATATTCCAAAAATAGCAGAGAATTTCAAAGAAGTTTTGAAGAAAGAAAGTCAAGAACAGGGCAATACCATTCAGCAAACAGAAAAGGATAATGGACAGCAAGCAGTAAAAATACAACAAACAGTGTTTCAACACTTAGAAGAAGAGGAAGATGTTTTGTGGACCATGGATTTTGATGGACTAGTGGGAAATGATGGTGCTGGAATCGGAATTTGGGTACACAGTCCTTTTTTTGCTCCGGAAAAAGTGCCTAGTAATGCGTGGGTATGTTCTTATAAACTTGCTTTTGATTGCTCAAACAATGAGGCTGAGTACGAAGCTTTGATTGCTGGCCTAAAGATCCTAAGAAAGTTGAATGCTAAGAGGATTGCTGTATATGGTGACTCCAAATTGGTGATTAAGCAAGTTAAAGGCGAATATCAAGCAAAGCATCCTCAGATGCAGGCATACCAAAATGTTGTTCTAGACATCTTGAAGCTGTTTTCTTATTACACCTTGACGTGTGTGCCTCGTATTCAAAATAGTATTGCCGATGCACTTGCTAAGGCAGCAAGTAATTTGAAGATTCCTATGAATTCAAGTAATAAATTTGAAATCCATGTGAAACATCATCTGACTGTACCGGACAATCAGAGATATTGGCAAGTTTTCCAAAATGATGAGGAGATTGATGATTTTCTACAAAGTAAAGGTAAGTTCAAAGATACCTCAATTGATGTAGAATATGATGACGGAAAAGATGATGTGTAGATCAATCAAAAGGAAGTGTTGCAGCTCAAGGATAATGTGATTCCTAAAGGCTTGATACCTTTAGAAGAACTATTTGATCATGATGACATAGCCCGCAAACCAACATTGCAACCAACAGAGAAGGGAGTCGAAGAAGTGAATATTGGAACAGCCGAACATCCGAAGATGGTAAAGCTGTCCAAAACATTTCCACCAAAGGTAAAGGCCAGATATATCAGTTTGTTGTCATCCTTTGCTGATGTGTTTGCTTGGGATTATTCTGACTTGAAGACATATGATACCAATATAATTCAGCATACAATTCCTATTAAGCCTAATCAAAAACCTTTCAGACATAATTTAAGAAGGCTTAATCCAAAATTGCTGCCATCAATTGAGAAGGAGGTAAACAGGTTGTACAAATCAGGAATCATTATTCCCATCCGATTTTCTGATTGGATCTCTAATTTGGTGCCCGTGCGAAAGAAGACAGGTGAGATTCGTTTGTGCATTGATTTTCGGAATCTCAACAAAGTTTCGTTGAAGGATAATTATCCGCTGCCAAAAATGGATCACATACTTCAGTGAGTAGTTGGAGCATCTCGTATGTCACTACTCGATGGTTATTCTGGATATAACCAAATTTTAGTCCATGAAGATGACCGAGATAAGACAATGTTCACAACTCCATGGGGAACCTTTCATTACGCCAAAATGCCTTTCGGTTTGAAGAACACGGGTGCCACTTTTCAGCGGGCAATGGATATGGCTTTCGCACATGAGAAGGATGTCTTCTTAGTTATGTACCTTGATTATTTGACAGTGTTTTCCAAATCAGATGAAGAACACTTGTATCATTTAAAAATTGTCTTTCAAAAGTGCAGAAAATATGGTGTGTCGTTGGATCCAAAGAAGAGCTTGTTTGCCATGGATGAAGGCAAACTACTTGGACACATCATATCAAAATATGGCATTCATATTGATCTAGCACGTGTGGAAGTGATTCAGCAAATTGACCTACCCCAGAATAAGAAGGAGATTCAATCGTTTAATGGTAAGATGAATTTTCTGCGCCACTTTGTTCCTAATCTTGCTGAACATCTAAGAGAGATTACAAACATGCTTAAGAAGGACAGCCAAGTGACGTGGACGGAAGAGGCTATAAAATATTTCAATTTGGTAAAATTGGCTCTTTCTTCAGCCCCAGTTCTAATCAGCCCGAATTATACTCAAGATTTTATATTGTTTTCATTTGCTTCGGAGCATACTATGGTAGCTGTATTAATGTAGAAAAAAGATGAGCATGAAAGACCCATTGCTTTCTTCAGGCGGACTATGAGAGATGCTACTTTGAAATACAACATTATTGAGAAGCAAGCCCTTGCACTTGTAAAAGCACTGAAAGATTTCCGCGTGTATATTCTGCATTCCCATATTTTAGCTTATGTTCCTAACACTGTTGTCAAAGATGTTTTGGTCCAGACAGATTCTGAAGGAAGACGAGGCAAGTGGATTGTAGCCTTGTTGGAGTATGATGTGGAGATAAGGCCCACAAATCTTGTTAAAGGACAGGGATTAGTGAAGTTAATGGTTGAATTAAATCTGCACGTCTTGGACATAAATCTGATTGCTGCTATGTCCGATGAAAATGAGCAAGGTCCATCAATTCAAGTAGCTGAAATCTTTGTTCTTTGTCCATGGTATTCAGATATCATATATGTACTTCAGAATTTGTCCTCGCCACTTGGTATGGCTAGAAACAAAGATAGAACTCTTAATTTAAAGGTTGCTAAGTTTTGTATTTTGAATTTTGCACTTTATTGGAAAGATCCCGGTGGAGTTTTGTTAAATTGTTTGGTGGAAGAAGAAGCGAAGCAGGTCATGGAGGATTTCCATAAAGGAGACTGTGGCAGTCACCTTTTTTGGAAAACAAAGGCAAATAAAATTCTGAGAGCCGGATACTATTGGCCGAGATTGTTTGCTGATGTGTTCAAGACTGTCAAGAGCTGTCATGACTGTCAAATTTTTGAAGGAAAGTAGAAATTACAGCCTTTTCCGCTTAAGCTCATTGAGGTGAGTGCCCCTTTTCAGCAGTGAGGGTTGGGTTTCATTGGTGAAATTCATCCTTCTTCTTCAGGTCAGCATAGATGGATCCTCATGGCGACAGATTATTTCACAAAGTGGATCAAAGCAATTCCTACTAGGCAAGCTACGGATGTGGTAATAATTTCATTCCTTGAGAATAATATTCTGTCTCGTTTTGGTTGCCCGAATAAGCTAATCACTAATAATGCAACAGCTTTCAAGTCAAAAAGGATGGTTGAGTTTTGTAGTAAATATCACATTTCTTTGGGGCACTCAACCGCCTATCATCCATAAGGTAATGGATTGGCGGAGTCTTCCAACAAATCTTTGGTTAATATCATTAAGAAGATGCTGGAAATAAACAAGAAGAGTTGGCATAAGAAGTTAGTCCATGCACTTTGAGCAAATCGAGTGAGTCAGAAGAAATCCATTGGTATGTCCCCCTTTGAGCTAGTTTATGGAGTTGATACAGTGTTTCTTACCTCTCTCGGAGCTCCGGTAGTCAAACTTCTTCAGGAGACTGGTAGTGAAGATGACCCAATGCAGAGAAGACTAAATCAAATGATCCATTTGTAGCAGACATGGGAAGATGTTTTCCAAAACACATTCAAGTTGCAGGAGAGAATTAAAAAGATTTATGACAGAAAAGCAAAGGCAGACACATTTCAGTAGGATGATGTGGTGCTAAAGTGGGATGCAAGGAATGAGGAAAATGGCAAGCACGGTAAGTTTGAAAATCTCTGGAAATGTCCTTTTAAGATTGCAGCATATCAAGGTCAGAATGCCTTTCTTTTGAAGGAGATGAACGGGGAAGATTGTCCAGGAAGGCCGGTCAATGTTTGGCTGCTCAAGCGGTATCATTTCTGAGTTATTTCTGTTGTTTACATTGTCATTGTAAATACCATTTTATTTCAGTTTCATTGCAAGTGTGTGCTGTAATCTTTTCTTCAGTCTAGGGCCTGAAGTGAAGGCTATAATTCTGAAGAGAGATTTCAGTTTTGAGTTCAGTTTGTTGAGTCAATTTTTCAGTCATTTCAGTTTCATCATCTAATCATTTTGAGTCAGGTTTCAATCAATAAATGTGTCAAATCCTTGTGTTGTTTGTTGAAATAACGACGCCATAGCCCAATGGACGAAAGGCACTGTCTAGCTCTTCCAGAGATCTGCCGTTCTTGGCACCTCCAAGGAGCTACCATCCCCATTGGAGCCAATGTTAGAGTCGGTCTTTACATCCCTCCGTCTGAGATCATTTCTCTTTTTGCATTTCATTTTTAGGTGTCTCGCTCAATTCACTCAGTCGCATTCCGTTAGGAGCATGCCATAAAATTTGACGAAAGGGCTTTGTCATTCATTCCCCTCATGTCTTGTGCCCGCTGGCTTAGGTCTTTTCATCAATGTTTATTAAAGTCCATGATAGTCAATGTTTGATCTTTTAATGGGCAAAGAGTCATGTCAATCATAGGTCTAGGGTTTCACAAATTGAGTCGTTAAATTGTCCAAATGCTAGCAGGCTAGAGGGAGGTTCTACATATGTGTTTTATTTTACGAATTTCATCATCATATGGATGGATTATGACTGTTCTTCAAAACTCTGTTTTGAAGAAAAGTCAACATTTTGTCCTTTGTAATAATTTTCAAAATTTTTTCAGTTGATTTCTTCAGGCGCAACACTGGTCTCCTTTGCCAAATTTCATGTCAGCTATCCCTGCAAAATTGCCAAGAATTTCATTATTTCATGTCAAAAAATCAAAAAGGAAATTTAAAAATAGAGTTGTATTAAAATGAAAAGTGAAAATCCCAAAACATTATAAAGATGGGTCTTGGAGAGTCAAAAATCAAATCCATGTCTTTATAAATATTTTTTCATGAAGATCAATGTCATTTGCATGCCAAGACCAAAGAGAAGCCACTCAAAGCAAATTGGTTGAGTTAGTGTGCGATTTGGGTGAAGTTGGAGGAAACTTGGCCAGCGCGGCGCATAGAGCAGGTAGCGCAGCGCACTGGGGAGGCGCGATGCACTGGGAGAAATTTTCCAGTGTAATTCTGAATGGGCGTGGCGCACTGGGATGGTGCGGCGCATTGGGTAAGCTGCGCAACGCACTCAGCTGTTTGGTCCAAAAATTTCCAGAATGCCCTCCAAACGCCCAAAACATGCAAATTTGTCTTGAATTCAAGTAGGTTGAGTTCCTCCTTCACTGTTCATCATTCAAGTTTATGGTGTATGTTATGGTTGATGTGTTGAGCTTCCAAATAAACAATCAAACCCTATCATTTTGAATGCCTCACATATAAGCTGCTTCCTAGGGTTTCAAAACTTGTTTGCCACCAAGGTTACTCGTTTCCATTATTTCTTTTGTCCTTAATTCCCTTTGTTCCTTGACTCCATTGTTCACCATCCCCTAAAATTACTAAACCCCTATCCCAAATTCCCTTTCCCAAGATTTTAAATGTGAAGACCCTAAACCCTATTCCCACACCTAAATCCTAAACCTCCTCCCATATTTCCCAAACAAATCTCTCCAAATAATTCCTAATCCCTTGATATTATTTCCCCTTCCTAACAGTTCCTGTTTCATTTGTTTTCCCCTTTCGTGGTAGAGTTTGCACACATCACTAAAAGAGCAGTCTAAACAGTTTTCATACACCAGCATCTTTTTCTCTAAGGCAATTGAAAAACAGCAGTCATGGCATCTGAGCATTCATCGGACTATGAAGTGGAAACCCAATGTGACTCACCCTTGGAAGAATAGGCACCCTGGAGGCCTCATAAAAGTGGCAAACATGTTAGAGAAGAACCTACCACCCTTACAGAATTGCAAGCCTGCCCTCTTGCTATGTTTTGTTTCCAACGTCAGTCATGTTATGAGTTTTGTCAAAAGGTGGCTAGTGTTCAATTTCATCATGAGCTGGCTCATCTATTCGTGCTGCACTTACATGGAGATCAAGCTATCTTAGCTGGTGTCACCTCCACATTTACACAAGAATCTGTCTCATTAGCAACCCTCATACTGAACATTGGAGAACCATGGAACAAGAAGCAGAAGATTGACTGGCAGCATTATGAGCCATACATTAAAACCGGTTTCTTGAGGCAGCTCAAGAGAGTGTTTCTATTCTGATATCTGAAAGATGAATATGCTCCATTAATGAAATTGATCATGAAATATTTCAGCTGTGAGGGACGGTTCTCTAGTCTATATGCTTATCACATCAGGTTACTCATGCATTTCACCAGGGTACGGATGATGAACATTCTGTATTTCATTTGCTGGAACATAGAGAGGATGACCACCCTTGTGCAAAATAAAACCCCTCAGCAGCAACTTAACAGTGTTTATCATTTTTCTCTTATTAAGATTTTGGTGGTTCATCAGCTTGGATTATAGGGCATCACTTGGGATGATTTCATCTCTCATGACTTCTTCAGAGCTTCATAGGGATTATCAGAGGTTAAGCATGAAGGTGGACCTTATCATCAGTATGAGCGCCATGAGACCACTAGTGTGCCGATATTCATCACATATCAGAGAGGCACTAGACATTTGTTTGCAGCAGCAAAACGAGTGTTATCTCCACCAAGGGTGGAAGGGGCCTCGTTTCCAACATCAGCACCACAGGTACAGGAAAAAGGCAAGAGGCCAGTGTAGGATGAGGGGCCATCAGGTGAACGAGAGACCGACTTCATTCTCCTTCATGATGATGATACAGATACAGGTCCGCAAAGTGTGCAGCTTAGAGAGATCATCCAAGAGCAGCTAACAAAGATCCAAGCCTTATCCCTTGACTTGGAGTGAGCTAAGTGGAATATGAAATACTTGGAGTAGAGGAGCAAACAACTTTAGGATTAGCAAGCAATCATGGAGTTACAAAACATCCGCGAGAATCGCCAAGCTGCACAAAGGAGAAGAATTGAGCTCACGTCATTGGAGCAAGAGATTAATGAGGATCAGGAGTCAAATCTCGAGAGAATCAACATCCAATTGGAGAGACTGCTGGATAAGGCTGATAAGGACCATGCATTTCTGAGACACATGGCTTTCCACTAGATGGCGCGGAACAAGGTCTGCAAGGCACGAATCAGGAATTTAAAGGCAAAATTGAGGAAGGCAATAAGGAAGCAAAAGAGGCAAAGGGAGCTTGATCATATTCAGACATTGGCTAAATCCTCTTTAGCCTAGCATGACACTTAATGAAGAAGATTCAGCCCATATTTCAAGAAATTTGGGGCATTTTTGGCATTTTGACAAATTTTGGTACAAAAAACAGGGTTTTTCTCCCTATGCGCCGCGCTACGTGGCGTGCGCTTTTGCTAGGGAGCTCCAAATTGCAAAAAGTTTACATTTTTGGATTTTTCATGAAAAATCATGGTTTCTGGTGCATGGCCAAGAATTTTTGGCAAGTTTTTAGTCCTCACGAGGTCAAAAACACTCACAAAATGACCTTTCTGCCCCTATTTTGACACACAGGAAGCAGTATTGGGAGATTGAAGCTTTGGAGGGGCAATTGGGCACCAAATTCAAAAATTCCACTTGGGTTGGAAAGTAGACATCTAGGGCTTTCCAATGATCTATCGTGGGCTAAATTTGGACTTCAGGAAGTACCTCAAACGCAGCCTCAAAGTGGCGCAATGCATAGAGGATTTGGCACGGCGCATAGAGGATTTTTGCTCAATTTTTCACCTTCTAGCTCAGAAATTCGACCAATTTGACTAGTTTTGCTTTTTGATGTAATTTTTTATCTATCTTGATGTAATTGGGTAAACATGATGTAATTTTGGCACTTATTTACTTGTTCTAGAGGATTCATTCACTAAAAAGTGAAAAATTAATGAATGAATCAGTTTCCTACCTTATAGAGGCAAGTTGTTTTGATTGCCTAGATTTTAGTGCTTTGTTTAGAATTGGTTGAAACAGCTCCTAGAATGATGAGATTGACCAATAGAGGCAAGGGAATGGGTAGGGATAGTCTATATCATGTAATTCCTAAGTCATTTTCAGGGTTGGACACTAGGGATTGCTTTGGCATATCATTGTACATTCTATCTCTGCCATTTGGCTAAGGAAAGACCAGGGTTTTGCAGCACTGTTTGGGATCCATGTGGCTTTATGTTTTGATGGTGTTCTTCTCTAAGTAATTGTAAGTTCATTAGTATTATGTGTATCATTTTCCTGTCTCTTCTTCTGAATTTGAACAAATGAGTGATTAAGGTAGAATCCATTAACTGCTATGCTCTGCCTTTGAATTTGTTTAAATTTCCATGTTTTCATCAGTTTAAGGAGAATTCTTGAGACTCTCTTGCTCTTCTTAGCTCCTCACCAGTCTGATCTATCCATTCACTCAATTTAAATCATAAAAACAATTGCCTTCCTTGCCCCAATCAGAACTCTATAGAAACTATGCCTCATCCCCGAGCCTAAATTTGCCTTTCCCTATTTCCAGCACAAAACCCAAAAAAACTCAAATCAAACCTTTGTACTTCATACCTAGACTAAAATTAGCTTTTATTTCAGTCATCTCGAGCCCCATTACTTGTCTTTTGCTGAGATTGACCCGGAGAGAGCCCTCTCCTGTCCTTGTAGGGGTAGCTACGAGGCTAAGCGTGGTTTGATGTGGACCTAGAACCTTGTCTTTTCAGCCTGAGGCAAATCTAGGCTCTAACACCTCATATACCTCTCAGATACCACTTGGATTTGGTTTTTTTCCCTTGTATGAAAGCCACATGTGTGACGAGTTTGTAGCAAAATATTCGTTCCGCTTGTTGGACCAGTCTCTACTGAGTAGTAAACCGTATGCTTCTGGTATGTCCACAACAAAAATGTTGATGCATTGGTGGAATCAACTGTCATGAGATAGTCGGATGATCACATCTTGAAGTTCACCAATGGTTGGTACAGATGATTGATCAAGTTGGATGATTCACATGGATCTCTCGCTCCATTGTGCATTAATCTTTTTAGGAATGGAGAGTGGCATAACGTTGGCTGCCGTGCCAGAATTAACCAAGCAGTTGTGAACATTACAGTTAAAAAATTCAAATGAGAGCAGGAATGGAGGGAAACCTAAGTTTTCTTCTTCCATCTGGGGTGTGTTTAGCACAGTGGAAAATGATCCAAGAGGTGTGCTTGCTCCCTTGCTGGTAGAGGCTGCGTTGTCCGTTGTTGTCTGTCCCGATGCACATAGCAAGATGTCTCACTGACTCTGGATCTTAGCTAACTTGGACAAACTGATGTTTGCATGAGTTTTATTCATGTCATCTACAATGTTGTAGTCCAGAGGTGGTAGACTCACTAAGGTGTCCGTGGTAGAACTAATGTTTGTGTTGTCCCATGGAGTGTTTTGCAATTTTCTGCTCATGGATGTACTCTTGTCCATCACATTCTTCCCAGACTTGTTCTGAGTTTTTTTCTTTGGGGCAGCTGGTGGATCAACCTTCCTCAACAACAATCTCATCTTTTCTTATGCTTCCCCAAGTGTAAGGGGATCCCTTTTACTCCTAAGATTGTAATGGTCATTTTTCCTTGCGGGCTGTTTCTCGGTGTTTGTCTTCGGAATTGCTTGCAAGCACTGATATGTGTTCACTACATGCCCAAAACTTGATGCTTCATCAGGTGCAATACCTTTGTCATTATCTGTGTCTTCTGGTTGCTCCTACATATTGTTTTCTGCATCGAATGTATGACTGCATATAGAGCTTGCAACTCGCTTCCAGTCCAAACAAGAGTTCTCGGGTTGAAGTTCTTCATGGAATGAATGGAACTAAGAATTTACAAACTGATCTAGGTGGAACATAGAGCTTTGCATATTTTTTGGAGTGAATAGGTTGCCGCTTGATGACACTCTTCCTTGTCTCTGTCTTGGCAGATGGCTGCTTGCAGACGTGTCCATTTTCTGTTGTTTAAGCTCAGACACTTTTGTTGTCAAGTTCTTGACGAGGTGAGTGAGGGTTGCGATATCATTTGCTTCCTTGTCTCTGCCTTTTCTCACCATCGCCTAGGACTTTCTCCTCATGTCTTTCGAGTCCTTTGTTGGTTCATCATCCTTGATGAATCCAATCGCGTGCAGGTCTTTCTCAACAGAAATAACCTCTTCGTAGTTTTCCAATAGTGTTGGTTTGGTATTTGCTTATGGTGGTTGGTATTTTCTTATGATGGTTTGGTATTTAATTATGTTAGCTTGATATATGCTATATGATGTTTTGATATATGCTTAGACATGTTGTTTAGTATATTCTTTGATATATGTTTTCGTATATGATTTGGCATATATTTTCGTATATATTTTTTTGATGATGTTGCTATATGTACACCCATGTATGGATGTAAATACCGTAATGTCGAGGTGTTGGTCCCACCAACATTCAGGGGATCACCCTGGTATGAAGTCCCAACTAGACCTCACACTATTTGGTGTGGTAGTCCCATCCGGTATGATGGCTTGGTTGCCATTATCTTAAAGATTTGCCCCAGCTCTTGCTTGTCAGCACAAGAGAGTGTTCTGCTTTGTCTTCTAGTAGTGAGCTTCGCGTGCCTAGTGATTGCTAGTGTTACTTGTGTCAATGGTTATTTCACTATAGAGGGAGAGGGTGGGAGTGAGTCCCAAGTCGGTTGGGAGGAAGCCCCAGCTCTATTAGGAACACACAACACAACAGGACATGCACAGCTTTTGGAAGAGAAGTCCACATAGATAAGGCAGTCACAACACACAAGGAAAGATAATAGGTACAAAACACATAGGATGAGTCTACGCGATTGCAACGGTTGTTATAGAAAGTTTACATGAAAGGTCTATCTGATGTCCGGGGAGGTAACCAACACAGGAAGGACAACTTTAACAGCTCATACAACACATTTTCATTAATATATATGTATTACAACAATTGTCAATGAGTTCAAGTGTGAAACACAGGTTAAGGAAACATGCATTACAAGTGTTCAAGATCAGTTTTACAATAGTTACAATACATGTGTGAAAATGTGTTAGCTTGTTAGCAGGCTTCTGAATTAAGTGAAAGTTCCAAGACATGTCATTACCCCATACATCACTAACCTTGTGGGCAGGGCATTGGAGCCACTACTTACCCCTCAAAGAAAATATTACAGACTCTCAAAGCTATGTGGGAGGAGCCGAGGTGAAAAGTCCTTTGCATGTACAAATGAGGGGGTATTTATAGCCAAGGGTGAAACTGACCCTTGCGTCCATTTGACTACCCTCATGACTATTTGAATTCCATGACTTTTCAACTTTACATGACTCTTCATACGACAAGTGGGTCTCTTGGACTTCCACGTTACATTACATTGATTGATAGTATGACCCACAATAGAGATGTGGATGACATGACTTATGACATGACTCGACATGAAAGTGCTGGTACATTCATGTTGTTGCTAGTGTGCATGTCGAGCTGCAGTGTTGTTGGGTGATGGATGTCATCATGGTGTGTCACAACTTCACCTCCGCATGGAAAAGTGTCAAGAGTCTTTGATGGTCATTGGGTTCACTTGATGTTGTATTCACATGTTGCTCCTTGCTTCTATGTTGGTATGCTTAACAGGTTTGTCTTTTTACGAAAAGCGCATTCTTTTCCATCCGTTTGTTCATCCGTGAATACATCTTGAATTTTTTCTCGTCTGTCTGTCTATGAACACATCTTTACCTGATCGTTCGTTCGCGAGCACATCTCTTTTCATGCATCTTTTATTACTCTATTGGAGAACATGTCCTTCTGCATGTACTCCCTTTGTTCATCCCATCCATCGTCGTGCCATGTTTTTTTGTGTACCTTTATCTACAACCACTCATGATGAGACAATATCAAATCCATAAACCTCCTATTCTACCATGATGAATGATCGTTACGGATGCAGGTGACCAGGAGAGGAGACAAGGTTACGAGGTGTGAACTGGGATGGAGGCTCCGGGAACTGCTGGTGAAAACCACGCAGGAGTCACTGGGTAATGGAAACAAGAAATCCGGATCGATAGTGACTCTCTGTGGGGTCTTGCTCAGATGGAGGACAAAATTGCGCAATTTTTTAGAGGAGCAGCCTGGGTTGCGGGAAGGTTGGGCAGGAAAAATCTGTGCAATTTTTGGAAGGAATAGGTAGTGGGAACTTGGAAGCCAAAACTACGTAATTCCTGGAGGGAACTAGAAACTGGCTACTAGGACACTGGCGGTAAAAACTGTGCAATTCCTCGAGGCAACTGACAATCAACAGCTAGAGCTTGGCAGCAAAAATCGCATAATTCCTGGAGGGAACTGCTAGTCAATTTCTGGGAGCTGTTGGTGAGGAAAACTGTGCTGATGCTCGGAGGTTGGCCTACTGATCACCTCTGCGTAGTTTCTAAACTAAGCAGACTGTTGGGCAGTAGAGATATTTCTCATGAAAACTGCGCAATTTTTCGGGGAGCAACCGGTTGGCTGACTGGTGGGCTAGCTGGAAAAATTGCGCAACTTTTGAAAGGAGACAAGGACAGGCACTAGGTGTTTTTCCAGCCTATCTATGCAATTTTCTCAATCAGCGGAGTGGGCAAGCCCTGCAACCTTTGTGCAATTTTTTAGGGGAGCCAGTCCCGAGGTGATTGCAGGGTCAAAATCTTCGGTTGACTAGCATGAAGGTTGATTGATCTACTTATAGAGAGCACAACTTGAGATGGATTTCTTGTTGCTTCTGCACTGTTCTGGGTGACAGTTGATCGAGTCGATGGTGGGGTGAAGGTTTGGCTATGAGATGGGAATTCGATCATCAGAACTTCAGCAAAATGACTAAGTGTATGATCAAGTGAAAAGGTTCATACGTGATCTTGCGAACACACACTTACATGACTTGACGACGAGATGACTCAAACCATCCAAACACATATGCTCAACATGACTGATCGACGGTGTGAGAGACAAGCACACCGCTTGTGATTGATCGTTGGATGACCACAATGACACTTGTGTGACTGTGTATATGAATTTGTGTGTGAGTATGATAGATGTTTACATGGTGAACACAACATGTACACATGAAGCGAAGACCAAGTGTATGACCAGAACATGGTCGCAAGCATGGCATTGACATCAACATGCAAAAGTTGTCGGTGGAATGATCAAGAAAGGTGGGTGTGAAGACTCACACGAGATCACAGAGTGAACCTGAGTGCATGTAGTCATCATGTAAAACTCTCAAAGGAGGTTCCGAAATTGGATGCAGGCCAAAATTTTGGAGGGTGTTGTAGCCTCTACAACAGGTAACGAGCTATGTTATAAAGCTCCACTAGGCAGTATGGGTGTCATGTCATTATGGTTATGTTATCATGGTATTATGATATCATGTGGTTATCTTATCATGATTTTATGATGTTATATGAGTTGGCACTCAGCGGGATGATTATTGTAAATACTGTAATGAGTTGCGGTCTAAATCTCCACTATGCGATATGTTGTCATGATGTTTTTCTCTTGAGTAGATATTTCATTGTAAATATTGCATCGAGCTGTGTTATAAAGGTCCATGAGCATTATGTCCTCTTTCAGCAGGTTGCTGAGGTATATGAGTGATTGAACATTGAGGATGGTGGCCCCCAAGGGGGAGGGTTCTGTAACAGGCCTACTAAAAATTCCATGTAATAAAAGTTAAAAACAATAACCATCGATGAATGGGACACTTATTCCAAGATGAATGTTGGGCAAGACATCCTGGGGGCTATTCATTTGGTTATTTATGGCTAAGGAAATTGGCAAAGGCAATGGCTAAGACTTTAGAAAGGCAAAATGGCATTTGGCACAATTATTTATTAAAATAATGGAAATTAGGAGAAAAGGAGGTGAAAGGTCACAGGTTGCATGTGAGGAGGAAAATGAAGGAAAATAATGGAAAATGAAAAAAATAGAGGCCTCACTCATAAAAACTTCTAAGGATCAGTTGGTAAACTTTTTCCATTTTATCTTTGGATCTCTTTTATTATTCTCTCCCTTTCATACTCTTGGACACTTAGAGTTTTCTTGGAGCACTTTGGCATTGAAGCAAGAAAGGCAAAGAAGGCAAGAGGAAGTAAAGATCAAGTAGGGAAGGGTAGGATCAAGCATCTACAATAGCCTTCATTGTAGGTATCGAATTGCATGTTTATTTCCCTTGCTAGATTTGGCATGCATGGGATTGCATGTGTTTCTTTTCTACCATGGTAGGGGTTTTTCCAGGTGTGATAATATTTTCAGCCTAACCTTGGAATTTCCTAATAGCTTTGATGAGATGGGTTCTCTCATTCAGTCTATGTGGTGTTATCATTCAGGTTGTCCCTTGGCTCATTAAGGGATACGGCCGAGGTAACCACAAACCAATCTTTGGGCTGCAGGTCCCAGCCTACCTGCAGTCAGAGAGGGCTCTCTCTTTAAAATTTATCTTTGTTTTGGGTTGATTTTAGGCTAGTTATGGTGTACATGGGTTTTGTTTTGATTTTGGTGGGAAGGATGATGTTTTCAAGCAGAGTTGCGATGCATAGTGTGATAAGTTCAAACCATTGGGCATGGAGTCATGGATTACGGCTTGCTGTTGCGTTTTCTTGGTCACAAGAGGAATAGGGAGCAGGATAGCTACACATAGAACAATATCAGGCTGGAATAAAGATGGAATGAAGGTCAGAGATGAAAGGCAACTAAGAATCTTTCATTAGCTAACAGAGAGGGAAGGTGAATGGTAGTTTCTCTAGGAGCAATCAAGAATTCCTAAATAACAGTCATATGTGAAAGAAACAGGGTAAACATGATCATTTAAGTATGCATATTCATAACCATTTCTGAAGAAAACATATAGAAATAACAAAAACTGAGCATAGGGTGCAGTCAAGAAAAACCTAAGCTATTCTTCTTTCTTGCTATTTAGATGGTAACACAATGGTGCATAAACATATGTAAACTGTAAACAGAGGTAGGAAAACACTTATTGAGCCATGTAGTAGCACAGGAATTCCACAGTCACTCTTTGGCCATTAAATAACACAACAGTCAGTTCTTCATCCAAAGCATTCCAGTAGTCTTTGATTATAGAGCTCTCAAAATATACAGCGCAAGTCTAGAATGAGGATTATCAACCAACCAACCCTTTAAACAATGAATTAGGGTGGTTTATATAGAGAAAATATCCAAAAATATCTATTACAGCAGACCTTAAACAGGTCTGAGGGAAATGAGTTCTTTAACCTAATCTTGTCCTAAAATTAATGCAAGAAGATATTTATTTGAGCTGTCCTGGAGGCAGCTATATCAAAATGAGTTAATATGGTGTCCTTGGTGGCTCGGTGTAGTGAGGCGGTTCTGCTGCTTTTAGGTGGCTTTTATGTGCACTAATCCCGATCTGATAAGCTTTGAATGGCCTTTACTGCTTCTTTGACTTGGATGGAGGCCTTTAATGTTCACCTGCTTTGATATTGTCGATCTAATCCTCTTCGCCGCTTCACTGATACTCTTTAGTTTAATCTTGGCTTTATCTTTCCTCTGATACTCTTTTACAGTTGAATCGGGCCACTTTCTCTCCCTTGATGTGCTTGAAACTGTCAAATCGCCCCTTTTCTGCCCTTTCAAGGCAAAAATAGCTGCTGCAAATGCTTTTCGTGGCCTCTAGAATGCTATCGGCGCTATCCGATTGAATATGAACATACATGAAGAAATCTTGTTGCCTCTTGCGAATTTTTGGGTTTTGCAGGTAGTCGAGCCATGAGAAGCGCTAATCGCGCATCAAAAACTGCCTCAGTTTTTCATTCTGGGCATCCTTTGCTGCGATTTTCGCCCTTCGTGCCTTTTTCGGTGATGACATTAGCATGACATCAGCGATGGGTCCTGGTACGGCAAGGTGACATGGCAGGGTGACGTGGCACATGACATGGTGGGGGTAGGGACGGAGGTAGATGCGGTGGCAGTGACATGTAGCAATGCGGGGTCGACGCAAAGGTGACGTAGTGCTGACATGGCATTGACATCAGGGGTGGAGAGACAGAAGGCGGTTTGTGGTTTCATCGGACCACCTTCTATATGGGGGCGGTATTTGTCAGAGCCCGCCCGATGCAATCAAAGGTGGACACGCATCTTTGGTATGGTGGAGAAACCGCTAGCCTATCGGAGGTTAAGCGTCAAACGTCGGGGCGACTCTGAAATTGCCGAGGGCCGTCGGATCTGGGAGGGCGGATCGGAGGGCTGACGGAGCGCGGAGCTGGTGGCAGGTTTGTGCGCGAGGCCCGCTGAATATTTTATCATTTATTTATGTGCGGGGGGGTCAAAATTTTGGGTAATATGGGTTTTTGAGGCCTCGGAAGGGGTCCGATAACCAAAAAAAGGAATTTCATGCTTTGGAGGAGTTCAAAGGCACTTGAGAAGGGTTTTATGTGCTTTGAGAAGGTTTTATGGCCAAAAAAGGGGTTTATGCCTTGGGAAAGGTAAAACACAGCCAAAGATGAATTTTATACATTTGGAGGGGAATTTTATGCATAGGAATGAGTCCTAGTGCATTTACAAGATGGTCTGAGAGGCAACCGAGGGTTTTGGCTAAGTTTCAGGCAAACTTAGCGATTCCCAAGCATAGTCAAGGTTATATTTCAACCAGAGGGAGGGGATATGTACATAGGGGAGCTATTTAGTGCTTTTTAGTAAGGGGAAGGGAAAATAGATAGGGATTTACATAATAATGTTAGAAGTTAATATGAAAATGACAAGAAAGTGCTAAGTTTAGAGATCTTAGGCTACTTAAAAGGAAAAAATGACTTATAGAGTCAATAAGAGTACTCCTAAGCAAAGCAAACCTTTACTTAGGCCAATGATATGACATATGATGAAACTTAAGAGATATCAAGCAGATATTGACCTCTTTAGGGAATTTAGTGAATGATTTGGGGAATAAGAAAAAGGGGGAGTTAGACATGCCTCACTTGAGCTCCTCCAAATGAAAAAGTGCCTCATAATTGTGATCTGAATAAATATAACACTTGAAAACATGAAATGGATCACATAGCTTGATTTTGCAACCACAAAACTACTTACCCAGCCTACTTACCTAGCATTTTTTCTTCTTTTTGCATGGGTGCACTTAGACTTGTAGACCCTGATTGTCTTCTTTTCTTTTGACTACCCTCCTATCTAAAATCAACCCTTATCTCTTCCAAGGGCCCAGATTAAGCAGTTGGGCTCCTTCATTTCTCTACCTAGCTACTCATCTGCCAAGCTTAAGCTATTTGGACAAATATTCATTCTCTATCTTCTAAAACAAGCAATTTAAACCTAGGGAAGCCAAGATTAAGCTGTTTGGCTTTCCCTTATCTGGAAAACTCTTCAAAAATGGTATGATTCTTCAAAGTGGAACTTCTTGGAAATATGGAACCTTGCAGCATGACAAGATGACATATTTGGCATGTAAAACAGTCAATCATGAAATATGAAAACCTATTGCAATAGGAGGCTAACATGTGGGATGGCCATATTGGATTCAAAGTTGAGAGGGGTGGATCTCCGAATTGACTAAGACATGGTGTAGTGGTCCCTAAACCAGAATGAGGATGTAAGAAGCCACTTTCATAGTAACCGCTGAATTGAACTGTGGGTTGCGGTAAGCCAAATTGTGTGCCTCAGTGGGCCTAGGAATCCTTGTTGGTAAACAACAAGATATATGGTAAAGCCAAGAGGTGGATTTTCTCTTTATTGCGCTTAGTTATTTCAGGATGGAATGCACTGTAAAGCCTGAGAGACTAGGAGGCACTCAAATTCTTCATAGTGTAGGCCGAGAGCTTCGGTGGCATCCACATTGATTGGTGTTTTTGATGTGTTCTATGAGTACCACGTTCATGCTTGGAATATGGAACGGGTGTGATTGGATGAAGAGAGACTTGACTCAGCCAATCAATGGTCGGGTGGAACATGGTAGTCCCATCACCGGTTGGTTCATTGCATTGACTAATGAGAAATTCATTCCATTGATTTTCATGTTTAAATGTATATATATATATATATATATATATATATATATATAGATATATATATATGGATTTTGATGGCTTATATGTTTATTGTATTTATGTTCCTATTATGCTAGTTATATGTACATTTTATGACAGCATATATGTATCGATCTCAACATGTTTTTACTTGTATGTGAATGGATAATGTGTCTATGACCTAATAGATGAATATGAAAGAAATGAGATGAGGAAACAATGGTTCATAGAAATTGTCAGATAAGTATGAGATCCCTACACTTAGTTTTGTCGTTTACACCTATAGGTTACATATTGATGACATGTTTGACGAAATGCTTGTCATGGCTAGTAGGGGTCTGGTTAAGGTATTGTTGAACTTATTTCTTTTTTCTTCATGGTTTCCCTATAATTTATCTAATTCTAAGCTATCACTACATTCTGGGTAGTGGCCTGGGCTTTGGGCCTAAAAAGGTGGCTTAATTCCCAGGGTCGCTAGCACAGAAATCGAAAGTTTGGTCCATAGTCACTAGCAGGTAGGCCTATGAGAGCGAATTTAGGTCTCTGGGAGAGAGAATATGGCCTAAGAGGTCCAGAACAACAATGGGACCCAGGGACAGGCTGTCTGAGTGGTTGACTTGTCTTCTGAGGGTTTTGTTGATGATGTTGTATAAGCGTGTGTGATGTTCCATAGATTCCACTTCCTTAAGGTCACCTAGGAGGTTGAATCTAATCATAGTAGCCTCTCGTCTCATGTTTACCCCAGTTGGCATGGTTACTTGGGTGGATGTTGGAGGAGGGTGTTACAGATTTACTACCATATGTCCCATTAGTCCTTTCCTCTTGTCCATGACTAATCCTAAGTGGTCCTTGTCTCTACAAATTTGATAGACTCTAAAGGATAACTACATTAACCTTTGCTTGCTTTTCATGTGCCCTAACAAGTCTTTCCTATGACTAAATGATCTTGTCATTATCTGTCTTACAACTTCTGATATATGCTTTTAGACTTCTCAATGTATCTGTTATGTCAGGGGAGTACTCATCGCCATTTTACTCATCTAATCTCTAGGGAGAATCATGTGAACTGAATTACACAATTTTTCTTATCATCTTTGATCCTCTACTTCTTGCAAACATACCATGTCAAATAAACCAAACATAAACATAATCAACATACCTTAGTGAAGTTCAAGGGAGGTTATCTCATCTACAAGATCAATCCATATTAGCATAATATATCTATATATACATAATCATGTCAATATGCTGACATCCTTCATGACAACACCACTGCATAACTGGCCAAGCAATCAAGGATAGAATGCTAATAGAAGCACCCTCATCTATAACAATGTGATATAAATTCTTATCGCAATACTTCACCATGACTTAAAAGGGTGTGTAATAAGGGAGATGAGGTTCTATCAATAGATTCCAATTGAAGGAAATGACTTAATTACTAGGAGGGGGTTCAATGAGAATGGGAGATGTGCCCCCTTGTTAATTTGGATCTGAAGTAATAAGAACTTGAGCGGTATGAATGTCACTCTCTAAAGGGAGATCGGGATAAACTGAAGGTGGAATCAAGTCAACCACTTTCTTAACCAATGGTTGGTTGGAAATAGAATCATGGGTTCATGTTCAGAGAGAGTGGGATTGAATGTAATCAGGTTAATCACTTCATCAAATAATGGAGGGTTAGGGGAAAGATTTTGGTAGCTAGTTGGAAGTCGTTACTGAGAAGCAGTAAGGATTTCTAACACTTTGTATGCTTCATCCATATAAGGGAAAAGGTGAATTTGATGACTCCCTTCACATAAACTACATTGAAACTTAAATTTTCCCTTTTTCCTGTAGACCTTATTATCACTAGTTAATGATTTATCACCAACATGATCTCTAGAGCTTGACGACAAGGGTTGATGTGAACTTGTGGACCACACTTATAATACTTTTGGAATACTAGGACAATCTCTAAGAAGGTGATCACCCTTATAAAGCATGCAAGGGAATTTAAATTTACGGGGCTTGTTGGAAGGTTTCTCAACATTACTTGTATTTGTAGCAATGGTTGCTTGGTTTCCCCCTTGCTTATTTGGCTTCTTCTTCTACATCTTTTTCTTCTTATTATTAGCTTCCTCGTTACTAGTACCAATACTTTCATTAGGCGAGGAATAAGAAAGGGAGGAAGAGACATTGGGAAAAGAAGGATAAGGGTCAACTTGAGGATCAAATGGATGTTGATGTTGTTCAAGAGGAGGACTTGATTGTGAAGCGATTTGGACACTAAGAACCAAAGAGGTTGCAAACGACCAGACTGGTAAAACTATGGTAAATCTTGAAAGGGACAACACAACATTATATTGAGCACCAATATTTCCAAAATAAGGAAAAGGATCAGGATTCCTATCATAGGGGTTTCCTTACCTGATAGACTCGGGAATTGTTTCCATGAGATTCAACCTAAGGTCTGCTAAGGAGTAAAAAGTGAGTCAATTAATTGATTTTGAAAATTAAAAACACAAATAAAAATAAAAAGGTGTAACTAGGCATAAAAGGAATATCAAGCCACAATGAACTACAATATATGGTTAAGTATGTGCAGACAATCTCAGTGAATGTTGCGTTTGGTGTATCATAGATGAGAAGGCAACTAACTTGGTTATCTATGGAAGTTTTGCAACATAGCGGGGACTTCCAAAATATACCTAGAGGTACGTGAAAGCACAAACCAGAGAAGTGTTGTCTAATGCGTAATTGTATGATGGGGGTGTTCTAATATACTCATTGTACATGGAGCTCTGTCATATATACCCAAAGGTACATTAAAGAACATTCTGATATACTCCAATGTACGTGGAAAACCAACCATCCCCGGGATGTAACACTAATAAGTAAAGACAACTCCTACGTTTAGAGACGCTGAAACACGTCTTCTATCTTATACCACTAAATGTATATTTATTATTTCAAATGCTCCTTAGGTTAATTGATAAATTTTAATGTTGATCTTGATTAAGGTTTTAGTTTCAAGGATTGAAACAAATTCACTTGAACTCGTAGAATGGAACTAGCAAGAGAAATAAATCTTTTCATTCGATGAAGATCTATCTAAAGAAGGGAAGGAGTTTCAAATAATGATGCAGTAAAAAAGAACTGCCAAAGAAGATCTTCAAAATCTACTATTCCAATTCAGAAATTCAAAGCCTTAAAGCATAAGAAAAATGCATTTTTCTTTTCTTTTTCTTTTTTTCTCTTTTCAATTTTCAAAGCAATACAAAATGAAATATGACTAGATTATTAAATCAAAAACATTCACACAGATCAAAACTGCAAAATGAAGGTCTTTTAACAAATGAATAACCAAGCCAAATGATTGGAAACCCTAATTGAAAATAAGAAACAAAAATGAAGCAAACTCTTATCAAAAGGCAATCGAACTTAATTCTAAGCAAACTGTTGTGGTTACAGAGACCTTGGATAGACCAGAGACTTAGGAAGACATTGCAAGAAAAATAGAATTCAATTCAAGGCAAGGAAATGTAAATTTTTTGCACTTACAGGGGTCAATGTAGGTGATATATATCAACCAATGAAAGTCATAGCACTTACCGAGAGAGACAAGTATGTTAGGATGCTCTGTCTCAAAACAAAAAGTGTTATGGGCCAAATTTTCTTTAAACATGCAAAACTAACCCCAACCAAGCTTGAAAATATGCTTTCATATGTCCAATAGTAGTCTTAACAAGTAAAAAAGAGTTGTTTTTCAGAGGTCCTAAAAGATTAGATAAAGGAAACCACTAAAGAACATATCATTCCCATGGTGGAGTTACCAAGTTGTTTTATGGATAAATTATTGTTGCAAACAGAAGCAATAGCCCTAGACCTAGAACCCTAATCTAGAAACAAACAAGGCAAAATTGCTTTACTTTCCTTAGAGAAGTTTGAAATATGGAAGAAAGACTTACTTTGAAATCAATATAAACTCTCTTATTCTCCCCGCTTGCAAGCTTTAGCTCCAAATCCAAATGCTATAAGTGGAACCTGTAAAATATCAAAAAGAAGAAAGAGAACCAAAACAGACAAATAGAATATACAAATATCTCTAAAAATTAAGCTAAGGGATCATTGTTCTACACATGCATAAATGGGACATAATGAATCGGAAAATAAGGCATTTTTTTATGGATAAAAGTAGAAGAAGATTACAACCCTTGAAGACCTTGACCTTGTAGATGTATCCTAGCTATCTTTTCCTTTATTTTCCAAAAAATTAAGCCTTCAATCATTCCTCAAGTACATGTATGGATTATGGACCTCTAGAAACAAATGGAAAGCATGAGGGCATAACTAAGAGTCTCTAAAAGCCAAACCAATCCTAATAGCAGGTAATGTATTTATAGGAGAAATCAGGAGGTTGTAGATCCATTAAACAAGGGTAAGATCCACTTCAGAAGGGGATAAGCTCCATGGGATAAGTGATAAGTTCTCATTTGTAGGAATTTGAGGATATCTTTAACATAAAATGGAAACTTCCACGATAGAAGCCTCTAGAAGAAAAATATTTAATTTTTTTTTAAGTTTTTCCTGGTTTCAAGGGTAATTGCAGTTGCAGTGAAAGAAACCAACACTAACCAACGCTTTTCCATTTGAAGCAACTTGCATTGTTGCATTGTTTGAACTAGTAAATTGCCTTGAGGACCTAAATTAGGGCTTTTAGCCAATATAATGCACAATTCTTGGAACTTATGGAAATGACATGCTTTTATATTTTTAGGGGATGATTGGATGATGATTGATCTAGATTCAAGTTTATTTGGTTGAATGTGAAAAAATGACCTGAAAATCATTTTCACTTCTCTTCTGTACATGGAAATCCATAAAATTTCTGATGCTTTCATCCCTAAACAATCGCTGAAATCGTGGAATTAGGGGAATATTATAAAGAACCTTTTGAGGCACTAATTTTTTTGTTATTTGATCATTTCGATATCTACTGTTGTTACATTTCAGGAAAAAAAAGTTCGATGCATGTTGTCCATAATATATAATATGATCATTAGCACATGCATCTATAGCTTGATGCTCCATTCTAATTTCTTTCATAACAACATATAAATATCGGTATGTGCAAGATAACTCATTTGGTAATGGTAATAGAAATTCACCTAACAACCTAATACAACATAAGAGATCAATAGTCAGTGTAAATAATGTTATTCATAAATATTGCACTCTTATTTTACACATTAATTAACACTTAAAAAAAGGGGGAAAATCAACCTTTCAAGTGATCAAACATATTACATTATACCTTAGTATTTTTTCCATACAAGTGTTTGAAAAACCATTTAAAACCATCAAGTTCACCAACAATAATGTAGCAAATATAACATTTTCTCTTGATCCTTCATAAAGTTGTGTCATTGCCTTCTTTAACACAAATTTATCATCAAAAAAAGATATTCATTCTCTACATCGATGTGAAGCACGTCTTGGATCAATTGATTTGTCTCATCATCTAGAACTATCATGTCATCTTCTTGCATAGGATCATTATGATCTTGAGCTTCATTATTCGCTCCATCTTCCTCAACTTGTACATCATTTCTAGCACCAATACTTGGTGCAATATTGGAATCATGGTACCTAGGGGGGCATGATAACTTTATAATAGTTTCAAACAATCACGTGAAATAATTAGTCTTCAGAACAAATATTATAACAATATTTTTTTTACAAATATGATTAATATAAAGAAAATATATATATTGATTCATAAACAACATAATCTCACCACCGAATGATATTCGTTCCCCCTTTCAATGTGCCCATTCTTCCTACAATGTCTATCAATTGTTTCATATAAAATTCTCCGCGAACGTCTACACCTACAAGAATTGGAAGGGAAATAAAATCTCCCATTATTGTCCCCTTGCGGATTAGTTGATACCCATCTAATGTTTTTGAAATTCTTCCTACAGCCACAAAACAATTGTATAAAACAAAATCAGTTTTTTGCTCACAAAAAAGACCTTATAACCTTTCATAATTATTCTAGTTATAGTAAAGATATTGAAACATCTCTTACATATGGGGTATTTATAAATTTATTTATTGTCACAATTTTAACGTTAGATGACCAGTCACATTCACATCGAAGACAAATAAATGGTCACATTAACCATATGCCCTCACAATTGCGACAACTAATTCCTACCATCACAATTTCGACACAAACCATTATCCATCTCACTTGCGATGAACATATTATGTTGTTGCAATTTCAATGCATTAGAAATCATATGTCGTAATTGCTACACATGATAAATATGTCATCGTAATTACGATGAAAACGGGCACCGAAATTTAAAAATGAATTTTTTCTTGACCTTTGTGACAATTTGGCCCGTACCATTAGACTATGTCATCAAAATTTAGTCCTATATGTAGTAGCGATAATAAGTATTTAATATACAAATGTGAAATCACCAATGCACATAGTATTCATAAACCTTGAATATTAAGATTTGTTGTCTCTATATTTTAAATGATAAAATCCATTGAACTCCATTTTGAAAACCACACATTTGATGTTAAATAAAATGAGCCCATGTCAATCCACCCTTAAAGTGAAATGTATCCAAAGATGTAGAACATTGAAAATTAATTTTTCTGTCCCTTGTTTCACACACCCATTGTCCTGCACAACACTCCTTTCTCACATGCATTAAGAAGAGACCTCATTTAGTATTAGATACTAAGCTTATGTTTAAAGTTAAAGTGATTTCTTGTCTAAGTAATAAAGTTCCATTTGCACCTTCGTTTTACCACACATAGCCCCTCTTCTACATGTCCTTTATTTCACACAGATTCACAACTCTAAACATTTTAGGAAAAAAGTTTGTGTTCCTTTCTTTGTTCACCCATTCTTCCACACAACACCTTTTCCTCACATGGATTATAAATAAACTTCAATTAATATTTGATAATAGGTATCTAATTCACAAATGTAAGATCACAAACGCACATAAAATTTGAAAGTCATGAATACCAAGATTGGCTCTTTCTACTTTGATGCCATTTTTAGATGATAAAATCCTTTGAACATAGTAACGCTGACAATTAATCGCCCACCCTTATTTCCAACCCAATATACACATAAACTAAAATCTCCATGACCCAAAGTTTAGTAAACAAAAACCACTCATTAATCGACTAATATGTATTAATGTGTTAGAGGGAGGTGTGTGGAAGAAGTTTGTGAATGGGGAAATTATGAAAGGGACCTGGACAATGCGAAGAAAGTTTTTGTTTCTTGTTGTGCACACCCATTCTCCCGCAAAAAACTTCCTCTTCACTAACATTAAAAATATATTTCATTTAATATTGCATAATAAGTGTTTAAGTCACAAATGTGAAATCACAAATGCACATAGTATTCAGGAACCTTGAATACCAAGGTTAGTTGTTTCTAGTTTTTAGATGATCGAAATCGTTCAAAATATTTTTGAAAACCGCATATGAAATCATCTTGATATCAAATAAAATGAGCCCACTTCGATGCAGAACATTAAAAATTAAATTTTATGTTCCTTGCTCTGCAAACTTGTTCTTCCGCACAACACTCCTTTCTCATACACATCAAAAAAAGACTTCATTTAATATTGGATAATAAGTATATGCTTAAATTGAATTAATTTCATGTATGCAGAATAAATTTTCCTCTCCACCCCTGTTTCTCATTAATTGATTAATATGTATGGTCAAACATTGTGAAAGAAAGTTCATGTTCCTTTCTTTACACACTTTTTCTCCTGCAAAACACTTCTTCTTCACATGCATTAAAAACACAATTTAACATTGCATACTAATAAGTATTTAATCTACAAATGTGAAATCACATGTAGAAATAACTTGAAATTTGTAGCTTCTAATGAAATCAAGATGAGATCAATAGACACAAACTTCTTCTACTAAATTTTGTGGACAAAAATATGACAATAGAAACACATGCAATCATTCAATCACAATGAAAACAATTTTTACTGTGGAACCCAACTGGGAAAGACCCCTCCTTTATTTATATTAAATAAGATGATAACATTGATCTATTATAATGACAACATTAATGCTTGAAACTCAACCTGCACTATAATACTAATCTCCTCAACCTGAGTTTTCTCTGCCCAATACTTAGGCAAAATAGGCATCTTGTTGCCTCCTATTTCCTTGCACAATTCATGCTCCTAAAAAATAGGGAAACTGTTATTTCCTTGCACAAATCCTAGGAGAATTAGATAACCTCCTCAATACAAACTCTGTACACTCACTAGTATATAATAATGATTAAGATTATGTCTTTTTCCTCCAGTCCATTAGGAAATTTGAACTGCATGCATGATTAGGTCTATTTTTAGTAAATTGACTAGTTAACTGAGAGAACAATGAGTTAACAATAGTTACAACTAATCAAATGAATGCATACTAGATTCTATTGAAAAAATCGGCAATAATCATATCAAGAAACATTTGTCGATGCGGTTCGAACCAACCAGTGTGATTCATTGTTAGGATAAGATGAAGAATCAAATCCACAATACATTAAATGCACACATACTCTCTATTCTATACTAGAGCTCAGATAACTGAGTTTCACTAAATATGACTCCGCTAGATAACTAGATCTTAGCAATCAACTCATGCACAACTCTACTTCTTGCCCAAAAGCTTGAATTGAATGACTTAACTGAGTTACTTCGTCATGTCACTCCTGCTAACTGGAATTCAAGTCATCTTGCTGAAGTGGAAATTCAAATTTCTCCATTTGACTAAGGCATAAGTCAAATGAATCATTTTCTTGCTACAATTTAACACTCCCTCTTAGAAAGAAAAGGGTTTGGAACAACCCCAATCCTGCTCCTATGGAACTCAAAATTTCCTCTAGAAAAATCCTTTGTCAAGATGTCTGGATCCCTCTCCTTGGTAGGAATGTACTGTAACTGAACAATTCTCCTCTGCACATAATCTCTTAGGTGATGATACTTATGTCTATATGATTAGACATATAAAGAAACACTGTATTTTTGGAGAGTTTTATACAACTTTAATTGTGACAATGGATCAATGTAGGATCCATCACCTGAGTGAAGAGACCAACCAATATCTTCAACATCCAGAAATCTTCACATGTTGCTTGACCAGCAGCCATATACTTGGCCTCTGCTAACTTGAGTGTTATAGATCTTTGTTTCCTGTTGTACCAAGGAATTTTTGTTGACCCAACATTGAAGACTAGTCTTGATGTGCTCTTCCTATCTGAGGGACTCCCTACCCAATATACATCTATGAAGCCTTCGAGATTCACCCCATCAATCTACATGTACCATAAACCAAAGGTTGTTGTGCCTCTGAGGTATCTTAGAACAGGTTTTGCTACTTTCCAGTGAAGCTTGGAAGCCTCCACCATGAACTGACTAAGTTTATTAACTACAAAACAAATATTGGGCCTCTTTTTTGTTGGGTTGTGTTATATTTTTTCCACATAGTTAACAGTGGGTTTGAGGGGCACCTATAACCCCACTTTATGGGGTCCGGGGCAGCGCCCCAGAAAATTTTGGTTTTCGACCCTATGTTAGGTTGGGTGGACCCACCTATGGTTTTGTGCATGATTTTCGCACATGTTTTCTGGATGCGATGGTTTTCAGTCCATGGTATTGGACATGATGGTTTTCGATCCATGGTATTGGATGCTTGGGCATGTATAAATATGTATTGTGACATTGAAAGGAATATAATGAAAAATCAAGTTGGTAGTCCTGGTTTTTGGATCCAGGGGAAAATCTCTATGTATATGTGTTTTATGTGTTCTGCTCTCGTATTATTTATTTTCTGCGTTTTAAAATTTGTAAGCAGGTAATTTATGTATGGGGTTAAAACCTACATTTGGTATAAGAGCAGATTTGGCTTCAAGGGGATGCCTTTGTTGCTGAGGGGTTTCGCTCGGGCTTGTGTTAGACCTTGTTCAGTGGGAGATCTGCAAGATCGATTCTGGTGGTGAAAGAAGATGACAAGCAGTAGAAAGATAGAGATTGAGAAATTTAATGGTCAAATTTTTGAGTTGTGGAAACTCAAGATGGAGGATTTGTTGGTGAATAAAGATCAGTGGATCGCGGTAGATCTGGGTACTAAACCAACAGGAGTGTCCGATGAAGAATGGAAGAAGTTGGATTGGAAGGCAAAGAGCACAATATGATTGTGTGTCTCAGATTCAGTATTGTTGAATGTATCAGGGGAAGCTACAACAAAGGCTTTGTGGGACAAGTTAGGGACTTTGTACCAATCTAAGTCTCTGGTGAATAAACTATTCCTGCGGAAAAAGCTGTATAACCTGAGGATGAAAGATGGAGACTCGGTGACAGAGCATCTGAACGCATTTAATACTGTGGTAAGTTAGTTAGCATCTGTTGATACTAAAATTTCGGATGAAGATAAGTGCATCAGTTTGTTGTGCTCTCTACCAGATTCGTGGGATATTCTGGTTATTGCAATAGGTAGCAATGCAACTGCCTTGCAGTTTGATGAAATAGTCTTAGCCTTACTGATGGAGGAGATGAGATGAAAAAATATGGAGAGCCAAAATGGTGATGCCTTGTCTGTATGAGGAAGGTCCCAGAATAGAAACAAAAATAAGTCATCGAGTGGGAGATCTAAATCTAGAGGGAGATCTAAATCTCCAAGAAAACCTGTAAATGTGGTGTGCTAGAAATGTGGAAAGGAAGGCCACTTCAAAAGGAACTGTAAATCTAAAGCTCCTGACAAAGAAAAGGGATCTGATGAGGCTCCTTCTGCAAAGGTGAAAACCACCTCAGATGAAGGTGGGGATGTGTACTTAGCTTCTTCAAGTACACATGTAGATCATGAGGCATGGTTGATTGACTCAGGTGCATCCTTTCACTTCACTCCCCATAGAGAGTGGTTTTGTGAGTATGAGAAATATGATGGTGGTGATGTCTTCTTGGGGGATGACAGGAAGGCTAGAATCATTGGTCGTGGAAAAGTAAAGTTGAAGCTGCAAGGTGGAAGGGTTAGAACACTTCCAGGTGTTCTGCATATTCTTGCATTAGCCAGAAATCTTATTTATGTTAGCAAGCTGGATGATGCAGGTGTAAAAATAGTGTTTGAGAAGGATACCTACAAGATGGTTTGAGGAGCACTGGTATTGATGTGGGGAGTTCGGATTGGAACTCTGTACAAGCTGCAAGGTAGCACTATTATTGATGGGTGTAATAGTTTGGTGGTTCCTGAAAGTGGAGCAGAAAATCTAGTGGTCTCTGGAGAGAAGACCATGCTATGGCATCAAAGGCTTGGACATATTTGAGAAAAGGGCCTTTGGATACTTCATGGTAAAGGTATGGTAGAAGGTATGAGTAATAGCTCTCTGGATTTTGATTTCTGTGAAAATTGTGTATATGGCAAGTAGAATCGGGTGTGTTTCCCCAATAGTAGTAAGAGTGCGAAACAGATATTAGAACTTGTGCATAGTGATGTGTTTGGACCTATGAAGGTTCCATCACTAGGTAAGTTTGTGTACTATGTATCAGTTATAGATGACTTCTCAAGGAATACATGGATATATTTCCTTAAAAAGAAATCTGACGTCTTTGACAGGTTTAAAGAATTTAAGGCTCTAGTGGAAAACCAGACAAAGAAGAAGATAAAGGTGCTGAGGACAGATAATGGTGGAGAGTTTTGCAGTAAGGAATCTAAAGAATTCTGTAAGAAGTGTGCTATAGCATGGCAGAAGACTACTCCATATACACCTCAACAAAATGGAGTTGCAGAAAGAATGAATAAGACGTTGATGTAAAGGGCAAGAAACATGCTGAGTGATGCTGGGTTAGGACAAGAATTCTGGGCAGAGGCAGTGGATACTGCATGTTACCTGATCAGCAAGTCACCTTCGTCAGCATTGGAGGATAAGACTCCTCAAGAGGTATGGACTGGTAAGAAACCCTCTCTTTCACATCTGAGGGTATTTGGATGTGATGCATATGTACATGTTCCAAAGGAGAAACGAACCAAGTTGGATAGTAAATATGAAAAGTGCATCTTTATTGGGTATAAGGATGGTTTAAAGGGTTATAAGCTTTGGAAAATAGTAACAAGGAAGGTTGTGTACAACCGAGATGTGGTGTTTAGAGAGGTGAAAGATTTTATTAAACATGAAGTCCAACCAACAGAACCTGAGAAGATAAAGTTTGAGCTAAAGGAGGAAGAATCAGACTCTACAACAGAGGAGGAATCAAAAGATGAAGAGCCACAAACTCCGGTTGTGAGAAGATCAATTCGAGAAAGAAGGCAGCCAGAAAGGTATAGTCCATCTTCTTTCTATTCAAATTTTTCTTTGTCTATTACTGATGATGATCCCAGAACTGTGAAGGAAGCAGTGGATTTAGACGATGGAAAACTCTGGAAAGAGGCCATGGTTGATGAAATGGCATCTTTGCACAAAAATGAGGCTTGGGATCTGGTGGAGTTGTCGGCTGGAAGGAAACCCATTGGCAACAAATGGGTGTTCAAAAAGAAGACAAATTCAGAAGAAAAGTGGAGAAATACAAAGCTCGGTTGGTAGCAAAAGGTTATTCCTAGGTGCCGGGAATTGATTTTGGTGATATTTTTTCTCCTGTTGCCAAGGTAACTTCTATTAGATTACTTTTATCTGTTGCTGCTACTTTTGATTTTGAGGTAGAACAGATGGATGTGAAGACAACATTTCTTCATGGGGATCTGGAAGAGGAGATCTACATGAAGCAACCTGAAGGCTTTGCGGTGAAGGGTAAGAAAGAACTGGTGTATAAGTTAAAGAAGTCTTTGTATGGGTTAAAACAGTCACCAAGGATGTGGTACCAGAAATTTGATACATTTTTACGGGGACTTGGCTTCACCAGAAGCAAAGCATATCATTGTGTGTATTTTAAATTAATTGGTGACTGTGTTATTTATTTGGTCTTGTATGTGGATGATATGTTCCTAATTGGAAATGACAAAGAAATTGTCCAGGATTTGAAGACCCAATTGTCCTCCAAGTTCAACATGAAATATCTTGGTGTTGCAAACTATATTTTGGGCATGGAAATTAAAAGAGATCGGGAAAAGAGGAAGCTCTGGTTAAACCAGAGGAAGTATGTCGAAACAATACTGCAGAGGTTTAATATGCAGGATAGTAAATCGGTGAAGGTTCCTATTCCTGTAGGTGTGAGGTTATCTGCTGAATAGTGTCCCAAGACACAAGAAGAGGAAGAGGACATGTCCCATGTTCCATATGCAAGTGCAGTGGGTAGCCTGATGTATGCAATGGTCTGTACTAGACCAGACATTGCACATGTAGTGGGAGTATTGAGCAGGTTTATGTCAAAACTAGGAAAGGAGCATTGGACAACAGTGAAGCGGGTTTTCAGGTATTTGTGTGGCACTAGTGATTATGGTCTGTGCTACCAAGGAAGACCAAGATTGGATAGAGCATTAGATATTCATGGCTTTGTTGATGCAGACTGGGCTGGAGATCTAGATCAGGGAAGATCTATGATTGGGTATGTGTTTAACCTATTTGGAGGTGCAGTTAGTTGGATGAGTAAGAAACAGAATACATGGCAGCCACTCATGCATGCAAGGAAGAAGTTTGGTTGTAGAGATTGTGTTCAAGTATGGGGTTAGTACAGGAAGCTATAAGGATAGACTATGACAGCCAAAGTGCAATTTTCTTGGTAAAGAACCCCACATATCATTCAAATACAAAGCACATTGATGTTCAGTATCACTTTGTGAGGGATATGATAGAAGACAAAAAGGTGTTGCTGGTAAAGGTGGGCAATTTGAAGAATACTGCAGATGCATTAACAAAATCTGTGAGCTTTGAGAAGTTCTCTTGGTGTAGAGAGACAATGGGCATTTCAGGGCTGGAAAAATGACTAAACTCTCTTGTGGCCCTCTGTGGAAAGAAAACAACAAGTGGGAGAATGTTGGGTTGTGTTATATTCTTTCCACATAGTTAACAGGGGGTTTGAGCGGCACCTGTAACCCCACTTTATGGGGTCCGGGGCAGCACCCCAGAAAATTTTGGTTTTCGACCCTATGTTAGGTTGGGCAGACCCACCTATGGTTTTGTGCATGATTTTTGCACATGTTTTTTGGACGCGATGGTTTTCAATCCATGGTATTGGACGCGATGGTTTTCGGTCCAAGGTATTGGATGCTTCGACATGTATAAATATGTATTGTAACATTGAAAGGAATATAATGAAAAATCAAGCTGGTAGTCCCAGTTTTGGGATCGAGGGGAAAATCTCTGTGTATATGTGTTTTATGTGTTCTGCTCTCGCATTATTTATTTTATGTGTTTTAGAATTCGTATGCAGGTAATTTTTGTATGGGGTTAAAACCTACATTTTTCACCAAGTACATCAAGGACCCTAACAACTGTCTATAGATAGTTCCATATATTGCCTCTCTTGTAAAAGCATCCTCTTTCCTCTAGTTAGTACCCAAAGGAGTACCCATGGGTTTGCAATCCTGCATTTGGAATCTCTAAAGGATTTCAAAAGTGTACTTCCCCTCTCCAACAAATATTTCTCCATCTCCCGGCCACACTTCCAAGCCATGACCTTAGTGCAACAAACCCATATCCTTCATCTTGAACTCTCTTGCAAGGCCCTCCTTGCAAGATTGGATCAACTTGTAATCTCCTATTAGTATCAAATCATTCACATAGAGAACTAAGATGAATAGATATCCATCTACCATAATGTAGTATAGATTTGTATTTGCTTCACTCTTAGTGAAGCCCAATCCACTGAGATAAGAATTTATGCGAGCCTATCATACATGAGGTGCATTCTTGAGACCATAGAGGTATCTCTTGAGCCTACACACATGTGTCTCCGTGATAAAGGTCTCAAACCCATTAGGCTAGTCAAATTAGATCTCTTCCTCAACCAATCCATTAAGGAAAGTAGTCTTAACATCAATTTGGTGGATCCTCCACCCAAACTGTGCTACTAACCCAAGTATGGTCTTGATATATTAGTATCTTACCATAATGAAAATGTCTCCTCATAATCAATCCCCTCCACCTGTGAGAAGACTTTAGCCACAAATCTAGCCTTGTACTTCTCAACACTGTCATCAACAGCATGTTTCACCTTATACACTCACTTGGATCCAATAATAGATCATCCCTGAGGTATAGGCACAACCTCTCAAACATCATTCTTCATGATGGATTCATACTCCTCCACCATGGCATCTACTCACACCTACTGTAAAACTTCCTCTTCAAAATAAGATGACTTAGAATATATCAATTTTTTCATGAGTTCCATATATCCTATATATTTTTCTGGTGATATCCTCTATTTGCATAAGGAGCTAGGATCTCTACCCTACTCTTGAGCTTCCTTCACTAATATGTCAACCATCCTAGTCCTCTTCTTCCCTTATTTAGAAGACTATGTGTGAGCAGGTGCCTCCACTCGGTCTCCGCTCTTCTCCTCCACATATGTCTACTCCACATCATCCTCTTGGAATGTCCTCTTCTCTTTGAGTAAGATCTAACTATGTGGATCTGACTAAGGCTCCTTTGTTGGAGATAGAAGCTCCTCCTCTAGTGGTATTCTTAGATCTCTCTAGAGAGCTCCTCATGGATTTCTCCTCGTCAAATATCACATCCCTCCTTGTTACACTAAAATTTGTCACCATGACTATTTGCAGTCAGTATGGCTCCATCAATAACGATACTGTCCTCCTTGGCAAGTCTTATACCTCTGCTCCTCATGTTAAACTCCAAAAAAGAGAGAAAGCATCAATATAACTCTGGTTCCGCACTTTCTCTTACTCTTACCTGCGGGCACACACCTAAAGTACATAATACCTGCGTACTTGTACGCTCTCTCTGTAAAGGGGTGGGTGCGTACCCCTGTAAAAGTCAAAAGGCGCAAGTTTTACTTCAAAAAACTTACTTGTGGTTGATTCTAGAGCATTCTAGAAGATGGTTTGATGTGGATTGAGCGCCTCCAGATGGTTCATGCATCCTAATGAAAGCGGAACTTATCCCATGAAGAGGGGAGCTATCCCTTTGAAAGAGGGGCTTATCCCATTGATGGTGGACCTGTTTAACTTCCTCCAAAGCATTATAAATACAGGCATTGGGCCAGAGGCAAGGGAGGTTGAAAGCTGAACATTCCTAAGGGTAGATGCTGCTGAAATTAGGACTCCCTTATAGAGCTTGAGAGGAGAGATCCCATTCCTTTCTTAGCTTCATTTAGAAGTGGGTGAGCTGATCAAAGTAGAGGAGAACTCTTGCTGGACCCTGGGAGGGACCTGCACAACACCAAGGCACTGGTTGTAAGGTTTTTTTTGTTTCCAATTAATACAATTAAGTTCATTTTTCTCAACAAGTTGTTATATATAATTTGTTTCATAAACTCCTTGGTCTTTATGATGAATATGTTTTATTATATGAGTTATTCAGGTGCTATGTAATCGTTTGCTTGTTAGTGTATGCAGGCTTCAAGGAGAAGGAGCTCATCTGGATCGGAGAGGCTTGGCTGCTACAAACAGCGTTGGACTAAAGGTAAGACTTGAACACCTGGTTGCTTTTATTTTAAATGCATATTTAGGGAAAGATAGTGCTTGATTGTTTTGTTTGTCACTAGAAAAGCCTTGTTTTCTAGGGAGGTCAGTTTTGTCCGCAAAATTGACTCTTTCCGCATGACAAAATGGCGACTCCACTGGGGAATCCATGGATTTGATTGATTTCTCTTTTGATTGATACTTTGATTTGAGAAACGTTGATTTCTTTCTAGTTTTTGACTAATTGACTGTGAATTTGGGTAGAATAGCTTAGGATTGAGTTAGTTTTCATTTTTCATAGTTTTGGGAGAGGTACGCACCCTCTGAGTTAAGCATAGTGCGTACTAGTACGCACTTTTGCTTTGTGCACAGAGCGTAGACACACCTGTGTAAACAGGTTGCTTGCGTACCCTGTCAAAAATTTGAAAAATTTTAAATTTTTCTCTTTTTTATCAGTTTAGAATTTGTTTATAGGTTTTAGCCATTGCCCAGACCTGCTTGTTCCCTGTCAAAAAGTTTCCTTGGTTAATTTCATTGGCATTCCTGCTCTAAGCTTTTATCAATTGGGTGTTTTGAGTCTCTTTTTTGAGAAATTCTAAATTTGATTTCCTTTGGTCATTACTTCGAGGTTTGTCTCAGTCTTTTCACAACTTTGCGTCTTTTTGCTTTTGTTTTTGCAAAAAAATTTCCCCCTCATTCACCGGGGGGGGCTAAATTGTGTATGAGTGTTAATTGCCTTTGAGTGGTTTTATTTTTTGATCTTTGGAACTCTCACCCAATTTTCTCGACTTGCACTTGATTGGTTCTTATATTACATTAGAATCATCTTGTGTTTGAGAATTCTCTTGCATAGATCACATTTGCATAATTAGAATTCTCATTTTCAGAATATGAATGAAAAATGTGCATAGATTACATTTGCATACTTTTCAAGTGAATTGTGCATAGATTACAATTGCATAGTTTACATTCTGAAAAATCAATCGTAGATTTAGATCAGTTTTCTTTGATTTGAATTTACACAAAAAAAAAAAAAAAAAAAAACTATTTTGGAATTGATTTGCATTAGTTTTTCTTGATGAAATTAGTGCATTAGAGAATTCGTTATATTTTCTCTTAGTGATCAATTTTTTGCATTGTTGGAAGTGAATGGAAACTCTCTCCTTACTTTAGTTAGGATTCATCGAATTGAAAAGATTACATTATCATATTCGATTGCATTCAGTTTTGAGTTGGGTCATAACACCATTGGTTTCGTATACATTTACCCATTTGAGTAATAACAGCCTTAATAACACAGCGCTTAATTAAAATTCATCTAGTAATATTTTTATTTTCTAGGGCTCTGATACACCAACATAGCTTAGGCTAGTGTCTTGGAGTAGGAGAGTAATTAACTCTCCAAGGCAGTAAAAACAAACAAGTAGTTGTATCTTGTGATAGGAAGAAATCCAATTGTTGCATTTATGCTCTGGGAAAGCTCCTCTTAAAGGAGAAGCACGAGATCGTGTCCGAACCAGTGTGGGAGTCTATCCTTCCTCATTGGGAACGACGCCAAATATTCACGTATTAAAAACGGTAAACCTTGGATTAACCATGTCGAGGAGCCTGGGGTCACTTGTTGGTAAACCTTGGATTATTGTCAAGGAGCCTTCAAGGGGATTGAGCTTGCTACTCTGCCCTTGCGTGCGTATCGGATCGTAGACTGTTCCCCCAAGTGTATTTGTCTCAGTTGGTAGCCTTAGTGACCATATTCTTTAGGATTCTTCCTAAGGTGACGGTGGAGGGAAGATCCCACTGTACCTGGAGCAGACGTCGACTAGACTCACTTGGATTTTCTGGGGGGTTCTCTTCACTCGAGACGGTTTAGTGGAGAAACTTGTGCCAGTCTATTCATTAAGCAGGTTGTCGGGGTAACTGTTCCAACCGCTATTTCTGTATTGAATTCTGTGAGGTTGGATTTCATCACCAACTAGTGTTTTCGGTACGGAAAGTTACTGTTTGTGTGTGGTTTGAATCCTAGATTTGATAGCGCATGTTAATTTGTTTGTTTTTGCTTTTAGAGACCATAGGTGTGAATTGTGAATTTTAATTGTTAGGTGTGAATTGTGAATTGTTAATTTTAGTTTTAAAATTGTTAATAAAATTCACTGAAGTTGAATATAATGGCAAATGCTCCAGAATTTACCAACCAAGGAATTCCTCTTGACGAGAATCCTAGTACTTTTCCTTACTTTGGAAATGTTGGTCCGCCTTACATGGCTACTTTGTCATTACCTGGATTTACAATAGGTTTACCGATATGGTTATTTTCAACTTCGTTGACCCCAAATACTCCAATTGTTCCACCTCAACCGAATGCTTCACCTCAACAGAGTTCACCATCTCAACATCACCAACCTTTTGTTGACCCTTTACCTTCTTTGCCTAATTTTTCTTCCTCCATTTCTTCCTCTTCGCTTGGTAAAAGCCTTGATGCTAGTAACCAGGTGGCTAAGAAGAAGAAGAAAGGGAAGAAGAAGAAGAAGAAGAAGAAGCAAGATAAGAAAGAGGTCAACCAACCAACCATGACTGTAAGTGTTAGTTGTGTTGAGGAAAACTCTGACATGCATCGTAAACCCAAATACCCTTGTAGGCTTTTTAAGGGTGACCACTTCCTTATCAATTGTCCTGGTATTCCAAAGGTCTTGGAAGTATGGTCAGAAAAATCTCATCAACTTTCCATTGATCCATCAACCAGTGATAGTCAGGTTCCTGGGAAAAAGGGTAAAGTTAGGTTTCCTTGTAAGTTATGCAAAGGGAGTCATCAAACTCACATTTGCCCTCACATGGATGAAGCCTCAAAATTGTTGGAAAACCTTACTGTTACACAACAAGAATTTCCAACTGGTTACCGTAAACTTTCTCCCAACCTACCGTCAACTGACAGAGTGATTGATCTAATTTCAAGTACAGATGATCACACTCTTCCATTGGAGAGTGAAACTCATGTCACTCAGGTTGATGATCCGTTAGTTGATCAAGTGGTCGATTCAATTTCACATTCGGTCGATCCCACTTTCCCTTTAGAGAGTGAACTTCATACTGCTCAGGTTCTTCTTGTTACATCAGATTCTTCTATGCCGGGGGCATTTCACCTGTTTCTACAGAACCCCCTCCAAGTACTGAGGTCTTTTCCTTTGATTGGAATAGACTGACAGAACCTCGTCTTCCTCCCTCCATCCCTTTCCAAATCATTGTCAAGGTTGGTGGTAGGGACATACGCCGCACACAGGTAGATGAAGGTGCTTCTGTTAGTATTTTATCCTCAACTGCTTGGAAAGCTTTGGGTTCCCCTCAGCTTGTGCCTATTACGCAGAATCTGAAAGCTTTTAACAGAACCATTAGTGAACCTTTAGGGATCCTTCCTAAGTTTTCTATTACCTTGGAAGGTAAAACTGTCTGTATTGATCTTATTGTAGTTCAAGGTCCCTTGGATTTCAATTTACTCCTTGGGCGAGACTATGTTTATGCAATGAAAGTTGTCGTATCGACACTCTTTCGCGTGATGTCTTTCCCTCACAATGGAAATATTGTGACTATAGACCAGCTTTCGTTCCCTAGTCTTGTTTCAACTACCAATAATATGACACCCCTAAATGTTCCTGATTCTAAGGTGGTATCTACCCTGCCACGGGTTAATTATGTGGCAACTGGTCCCATGTTTTTAGTTACCGATGTAAGTGAGCCTCTCACTGTTTTCTCATCTTCCTTTGATTTAGATCCAGTAATTGACATGGAAAACTCTATGGGATTACTTGAACGCGATGTTCTTATCCCTTTTGAGTCCCTTGACATGTGTTCCTTCCAAAGAACTATTCTTCCTTCTGATGAAGACCTTTTGGGAGCCATGATCAAGGTGTGTCCATTGACATGTCTTTCTTCCAGTTGGAAGCCATGATAAGTGAGTTGCGAGGATAGTTTTTTCCAGTATCAACCTCGTTAAAAAATGAAACAGGCTGCCATGAGGACAGTTCTTTTACTGAGTCAACCTCGTTAAAAAATGAATCAGGTACGAGGATAGTTTGTTCCTCTCTTAACCTCGTTAAAAAATGAAATTGGATGTTTCGAGGAAAGTTCATGTTACTGAGTCAACCTTGTTAAAAAATGAATCAGGTAGATTGTAGGTTATATAGGTAGATTGTAGAGTGTAGTTATGAGCATAGTTCCTTGTCTTATGTAAAGCTCGTTAAAAAATAAATCAAGGATTTTAGAGCATAGTTCCTTGTCTTGTGTCAAGCTCGTTAAAAAATGAATCAAGGATTTTAGAGCATAGTTCCTTGTCTTGTGTCAAGCTCGTTAAAAAATGAATCAAGGTTATTAGAGTAGATTTCCTTGTTAGATAGATTGTAGAAAGTAGTTATGAGCATAGTTCCTTATCTTGTGTCAAGCTCGTTTAAAAAATGAAACAACGGTTTTGAGGATAGTTCTTTTCCTGTGTCAACCTCACTAAAAAATGAAACAACTCCCACAAGTCTTTCCAAGATTTTGAAAGTGAACCTTCATTTCATCCAGCTAGTTGAATGCAATGAAGCTTGGGGGGCATGTACCTTGATTTGCATCATTATGCTGGGGGCATGCGAACTTATAACAAGCATAGTTTTTCGTTTCAAGCTTGCATAAACATGAAACTGAATCCGAGCATAGTTCTTTTCCTGTGTCAAGCTCATTAAAAAATGAAACAAATCCTCCTTCAGTTTTGAGTCGAGTGTTTGGCTAGATCTCATAAATGTTAAGTTGTATATTTAGGTTAGTTATTTTAGTTTTTTGCATAATTTTCTTACAGTTTTAGGTCGAGTCTTTCAAATGATCTCGTACATGAACCTTCATTCCATCCAGCTTGTACTTAGTTGAATGAAATGAAGCTGGGGGGCATGCGCTCTAGCATTTACGCTTAGGGGGCATCAAGCATAGTTTTCTCTCTGTTTCAAGCTTGTGTAAAAATGAAACTACTTCGAAGCATAGTTTTTCTCTGTTTCAAGCTTGTGTAAAAATGAAACTACTTCGAAGCATAGTTTTTCTCTGTTTCAAGCTTTTGTAAAAATGAAACCTATCTCGAGTCAATTTCAGTTATTTTCAAGACTCGTTAAACTCATGAAAATCCCGAGATTATTTTGCTATCTTTCATTCTCGTAAAACAAATGAAAATGCCGAGTTCTTTCCGTCTTTTCCTGCTCGTAAATTAAATTGAAAGTCGGCCATATGAGTACATTTTTTTATCATTTTTTCGAACTCATTAAAACTTACGAAAAAATGAAAACCATGAGTACATTTTTATCATTTTTTCGAACTCGTTAAAACTTATGAAAAAGTGAAACCTCAGAGTCATCTTTAAGCTCTTTTTTGACTCCTAAAATGTGAAAAGATTGCCGAGTTTTCTTTTTAGCTCGTTAAAACAGGATTAAAAAGACGGTCCTCTTACAACCCTTTTCTGACCATAAAAACATGAAAAGATTGCCGGATTTTTGTCGTTTCAAATTCGATATTGGAAATAAAACGACGTGTCCTTGATCGCTTTCTACTTTTAAGATCAGAGACACTAATCATGAAAGTACTCCTGGGTCGTAAAGATCAAGCGGTTATCTCAAGTATTGTTTTATACTTTTTCGGGATTGGGAGACACAAATTTATGAAAAAGGTCAACCCTGGAGTCTTCTTAAGTTTTTCAGACTCTCTAAAATTGAAAAACGCCGAGTTTCTCCTATACTGGACTCATTAAAATTTCACAGTAAAGGACCTGTTCGATTACAAACAGGAACGGACCACTCCTTCTTAGGGTTCGAATCTAAACTAAGTTGGACTCATCCGAAGGATGAGCTTATAATCAAGCAAATTTTATCCTCCTCAAGCTTGTAAAAAATAAAGAGGTACTTGCCAGAAATGGTGGGGGAAAAGAGAGGAAAATGAGCCTATTTGTCATACTTTGTAACCACTCTTGAACACGACACTTTTAATCACCTGGGTTGGGAAATCCTTTGCCTAACAGTTGATCAAACCACATTGAAAGTCTTCAGCCGGTTTCTGGGTATTAACTTTGGGTCAATTGTCACCAAGCCATCTGTTGTGTCGTTATGTGTTCAAGGAGTCTTGCAAATAAACCGTTCATCTGCAAAATATATGTCATCCATCTTGACCATCCCTGAGTCAGTCCTTACAGCTACATTTCTTCAACTTGATCTATGATTTCGTGTTGTGGGCTTGCCTGCAACGGATCGCTTTCTATCGACTTCAGTTCATTATCTAGAAAGATGATCTAGAAATCATCAGTACCTTGGGATCTGCATGCCTCAATGGCAGGTTTCTCGCCTTTGATGACAGGTTACATCAATGACCTTCGATCGAGGGATTCTGTGACATGTTCGACATCAACACATTCATTCACATCTCATGGATTGTATTGGGTACTTTGAGAGCCATTGACATCACTGGTGGTCTCTCTCACACTTGTTAACAATTTACATCATTGACTGGTAATCAAGTGGTTTCTACCATGTTCGACATCAACTCATTTATTCGCATGGATAGAATCGTACTATTTCAGGAAGCGGAAATGAAGACCCTGGATCTAGTTTCTGCCATCCAAGCTGCGAGGAGTTTTGTATTCATTATACAGTAGACTAATTATAAACAGATGGCTGCGTCCATACTGTGTCTACATGTGTCTATGATTATGATGTATTGTGAAATCATTCCTATATCAGAGCAGTAGTAAGTTTGTTAGTTAAGTTTTGATCTGAGTATGGGAATGCCTACCTCAGCGATGATATGATCTCGTATATGTATTTTGTGTTGAATATTTGCAGGTTCTGACTGGGCTCTCCACAAGATAATCCTCGAAATGCTAAAGTGCTTCACCCTTTCTAGATGATATAAAACCCTGATCTACTACAGACCTCGCACTTTAGGGGGCAATCTGTTACACTAAAATTTGTCACCATGACTATTTGCAGTCAGTATGGCTCCATCAATAACCATACTGTCCTCCTTGGCAAGTCTTATACCTCTGCTCCTCATGTCAAACTCCAAAAAAGAGAGAAAGCATCAATATAACTCTGGTTCCGCACTTTCTCTTACTCTTACCTGCGGGCACGCACCTCAGGTACATAATACCTGCGTACTTGTATGCTCTGTCTGTAAAGGGGTGGGTGTGTACCCCTGTAAAAGTCAAAAGGCGCAAGTTTTACTTCAAAAAACTTACTTGCGGTCGATTCTAGAGCATTCTAGAAGATGGTTTGACGTGGATTGAGTGCCTCCAGATGGTTCATGCATCCCAATGAAAGAGGAACGTATCCCATGAAGAGGGGAGCTATCCCTTTGAAAGAGGGGCTTATCCCATTGATGGTGGACCTGTTTAACTTCCTCCAAAGCATTATAAATATAGGCATTGGGCCAGAGGCAAGGGAGGTTGAAAGCTGAACATTCCTAAGGGTAGATGTTGCTGAAATTAGGACTCCCTTATAGAGCTTGAGAGGAGAGATCCCATTCCTTTCTTAGCTTCATTTGGAAGTGGGTGAGCTAATCAAAGTAGAGGAGAACTCTTGTTGGACACTGGGAGGGACCTGCACAACACCAAGGCACTCGTTGTAAGGTTTCTTTTGTTTCCAATTAATACAATTAAGTTCATTTTTCTCAACAAGTTGTTATATATAATTTGTTTCATAAACTCCTTGGTCTTTATGATGAATATGTTTTATTATATGAGTTATTCAGGTGCTATGTAATCGTTTGCTTGTTAGTGTATGCAGGCTTCAATGAGAAGGAGCTCATCTGGATCGGAGAGGCTTGGCTGCTACAAACAGCGTTGGACTAAAGGTAAGACTTGAACACCTGGTTGCTTTTATTTTAAATGCATATTTAGGGAAAGATAGTGCTTGATTGTTTTGTTTGTCACTAGAAAAGCCTTGTTTTCTAGGGAGGTCAGTTTTGTCCGCAAAATTGACTCTTTCCGCATGACACTCCTCATAATAGTCATCCTGAGTGAGGGCAAGTACACCAGGTAAATATAAGGTGTCTCATTATAGCCTACAAGAACACCCTCTCTTCGGTGGGCTCCAACTTTTTCTTGCTATAATTGGAGACATGATAATAAAATATAGGTCCAAAAATGTGAAAGCGGGAGACATCTAGATTCCTCCCAGTGAAAGCCTCTTCAGGTGTAATCATTCCAAGAATTTTGTTAGAGCTCATGTTCTACAAGTAAACAACTTTATTGCAAGCTTCTTCCCACAAGGATAGTGGGAATCCCTGGTCATGCAACATTACTCTAAGAACTCCCACAATACTTCTATTTTTCCACTATGCAACCCCATTTTGTTGTGGGTTGTGGGATGTAATCAACTCTCTTCTAATACCCTCCTTGGCACATAATTATTTGAAGGCATTAGACTCGTGCTTTCCTCCATTATCACTTCTAAAGGATTTAATTTTCAACTAAGGCTTTAAATTCAACAAACTTTGAATAAACCTCATCTTTCTTCTTCATGAAATAGATCTAACACTTGTGGAAGAATCATCTATGAAGATCACATAATACATGTTCTTTGTAGTTGAGACTGTGGAAAATGGTCCACACACATCTAAGTGAACTCACTCCAAGATGGCTTCATCTCTGCTATCTTGGACCTAGAAGGAGGATTTAATAGATTTTCCAAAAGTGCATCCCTTGCAAATATAATGTTGCTCAAGGGTGCATTTTGGAATTCCAGTGGTGATCTACTGCATAATTTTCAAAGCTCCATGGTGTAGGTGTCCCACGCGCCTATGCTAGAGCTCTCCAACATCTTGGCCCTAAAAATTTACCCAATACTTAGGAAAAATAGGCCTCTTGTTACCTCTTATTTCCTTGCGCAATTCCTGCTCCTAAAAAATCAATTCCTGCTCCTAAAAAATAGGGAAGCTCCTATTTCCTTGCACAAATACCAAGAGAATTAGCTCAGCCCCTTAATGCAAACTTTGTACACTCACTAGTATACAATAATGATTACAATTATGCCTTTTTCCTTCACTCCACTAGGAATTTCGAATTGCATGCATGACTAGGGCTATTTTTAGTAAATTGACTAGTTAATTGAGAGATCAGTGAGTTAACAATAGTTACAACTACTCAAATGAACTCATATTGACTCTATTCTAGACTAGAGCTCAAATAACTGAGTTTCATTAAATATAACTCCACTAGATAGCTAGATATTAGCAATCAACTCATGTACAACTCTACTTCTTGCCCACAAACTTGAATTGACTCACTTAACTAAGTGACTTGGACACATCACTCCTGCTAACTGCAACTCAAATCATCATGCTGAAGTGGAAATTCGAATTTCTCCATTTGACTAAGGCACAAGTCAAATGAAGTCTTTTCTTGCTACCATTTAACATCACAAATACACAGTATTTAGGAAACTTCAATACCAAGATTCGTTGTTTCTAGTTTTTAAATAATCAAAGTCATTGAATATAGTCTTAACAACCATGCATCTGATATCAAATAAGACTTGTCCATGTCAATCAAACCTTAAGTGGAAATGCATCTGGAGATGCAGAACATTACAAATTAAAATTTCTATTCCTTGCTCCGTAACCCTGTTGTCTCGCACAATACTCCTTTCTCACACGTGTTAAAAGACCACTTCATTTAATATTAGATATTAAGTTTCCATTTAAAGTTAAAATAATTTCGTGTTTGTGAAATAAAATTCCCTATGCAACCCTATTCTCCCACACATACACCCTCTTCCTCACATCCTTCACTTCTTACATATTCATAGCTATATACAATTGTTGTTCCACATAACTAAATTTGTAAAAGTTTAAAATGAAATTAGAAATGAACGCACTGGAAATACTTGTTTTAATGTCAGTGTCAAAGCATTGACAGAAGAAACTCCCCGCCCCTCGTCCCCTCCTATCCTCCCTTCCCCACCCACTTATGTAAAGGACCTTCACAAAGCATTTTGTCAATGACAATGTTAGAGCACTCACTCACAAAATGATCACTTACAAAATTAGTCTTTTTTATTTTATTTTAAAATGATTTGTCAGAAATTGACAAATACCGAAAATAAAATGTCTCCTACCATGGAAATTATGTCATATCAAGACTCACTCAGATAACAGAAAATTAGAAATAAGATTTTAATTAGAAAATTATTTTTGAATTTATAAAAAAACAAGAATATTCATCATGTTCTCAAAACTTTAATTGAAATTACAAAAAATCAATAAAATAATCAGAAATCAACAAAGTTTCACTATGAAACGTGCTATAGTCTTTGGTGAGACCAGGACTAATAAACGAGAAGTGGCTAAAATATTTACATAGATAGCCTCATGATATTCATAGATGTGAAGGGTTGAATGTTGATTTCATCGTATCATGGTTTGTGGCTACGATAATCGCAACTTGTTATCACCAGCGATTGTTATGAATGGTTGTTTCAAATTTTTGAAAGATTTAATGCGAAGCTGTGTCGATAAATACATAAATAAAAAGTGTCACAAGATTAATTTATGAGCATTAATTAACTTTTAGTTTTAAAGATAAAGGTAATTAACTTTTAGTTTTAAAGATAAAGGTGATGTTGTTTTTTATAATCTTATAATTATAATTGGAAATTTAAATAGTTAATGTTTATTTTATTTTATGAGTTTTAAAGATGAAGTAATTTTGTTTTTTATAATTTTATAATTGGAAATTTAAATAATTAATGTTTATTTAATTTTTAAATTAATATTTATTTTTAATTGATTATAAAAATTAAATTTAAATATCAAATAGTTTATGGTTTTTTTTTTTAATTTTTAATTTTTAATTTTTTTAATTTTTTATTTATTTATTTATTTATTTTTTTAAGTTTGGTAGGATTATATCTTTATTATGTCCAATATATCACTCTATTAAGGTAGAGAATTAAACTTATGACTTCACATCAAAAAGTTGTGACTTCACATCAAAGAATGTTTTAATAGAGCACTCGATCACTATCTATCCAAGACCCATAAACATGACTTTTTTTAATTAAAAATAATAACAAACACGAAATATTTGTAATTAAATATTAATATTTTGGAATTATTATTAATTTAAATATGAACCATTTTATTTATTAATTAAAAATTGATATATTGAAATTATAACTTGTATACATGATAATGATTTCATTATATTGTCCGTTATTATAAAAATTTATTGTATTGTACAAGTTTTAATACAATAGATATAATTAACATTTGATATTTTGGAATTGTTAAATATAATGATGTCATTATATAGACCATGATGGTTTGTTAGGACAATGAATAATGTTCCACCCCAAGGATAAATAGAAATGCGCTCCTGAAATAGAGATCCATTTTGACTAATCTCTTGCTGCATCATAATTTTTTAATATATTTGATTTGTAACTATGTTAATGTATTGAAACTGTTATATATTTAAATGAAATTAACTATTTTTAGATTAAAATTGTTATCTATTTTATATTTCTAATTTGTTTTCGTTTTATTTTTTTAAATATTTATTATAAATATATTTCAAAATTTATTTTAATAATTAAAAATATTAACGAGTTTAATCAAAATACTATACATTATGAAAAATATTTTAATCTATAACACATAAGAAAGAAAAAATTAATTTATTAGAACTGTTATTTATTTAAATTAAATAAAAAATTAATATATTATTGATATATTATTTTTATTTATCTTAAAATTTCAATTTGTTTTTATTAAAAATTAATTTATTATGACTATAAGTTATTTAAATAAAATTAAAAAAAAAAATATATATATATATATATATATAAATTTTTAAGATGGTTTTTTTTTACCATTTTAATAATTTTATAATCTTTTAATAATAATAAATAGAATTTCAAAATATCTTCAATTTCATGAAATATTAAAAACTCATCACACTAATATATAATTTATATAAAATATAAAATGTGAATATTTTATATAATTATAAAATAAAATAGTTAAATTCAGTTATATATATATAATTTGAATATTATAATTATAAAATAAAATCATCAATCTATCGTATAATATTATATTCAATTTTTTTGGGATTTGAATTAGGGAAGTTGATATGAGTTACTTAATACTCCATCATAAACTCTTTTATCTGAGTACTGAGAGAATTCATGACTAGGATAAAGAGAAGTGGGGAGAGAGGACAGCCTTGGCGAAGTCCTCTCTCCGCCTGAAAGAAAGATGAAGGGGATCCATTAATGATAACTGAGTATTTAACGTTCTCAACACATGCCATCACCCAGTTAATTCCTTGAGTCCTCAGACCAATTTTTGCTAGGAGGATACGAAGGAACCCCCAATCCACACAGTCATATGCCTTTTCCAGATCTATCTTTAGAATAGCAGCATCAATGTTTTTTGTTAAGACTGAGAATAAACACTCCTGTGTCGAGGCGACTGCATCAAGAATATTCCTATCTTTTAAAAACGCATGTTGATCCCTGGAAATGAAGGAGTTGAGGACCGGTTTCATTCTCTCTGCAATAATTTTTGAGATGATTTTGAAGAGAATGTTACATAATGCAATTGGCCTGAAATCCGCAAACGATTCAGACTGTTCCTTTTTGGGGATAAGCGCTATAAATGTAGCAGTGAGAGCGTTGTTTATATTCCCTGACATACGAGTAGCATCCACCATCCCCAGCAAATCGTCTTTAAACAAATCATAGAAGTGAGAGAAGAATTCAATCGGCCAACCATCCGGCCCAGGACTTTTGTCCTTTTTAAACTTCTTGAAGGCTCCATGAAGTTCCTCTTCCGAGATGGGCTTGAAAAATTCTGTATTAGCGACTTCATCAAACATAACAGGTACTTGATCAATCATCCAAAAGACATCATTTATCTCATTTGTCCGCCGCTTGTATTGCTCCTGGAAAAACCTTGTGGCCTCCATCGAAATATCATGTTGTGAATATAAGAAGCCCCCATTTCCATCTTCGATCTTCCAGATCGAATTTATACGCCTCCTTGCATTTGCAAAATTATGAAAGAACTTTGTATTTCGGTCGCCCTCCTTGAGCCAAATCGCTCTACTTTTAAGCCTCCAGGATGATTCTTCCTTTAGCAGCATCGCTTGTTTCTTTTTCTCCAAGGTTCTGAAATGATTTTTTTGATCAAAGGACATACAGTCAAAGTTGACTGTGGCTGATAAAAACCTTAACTCCTTTTTTATATCATCAAGCTCCTGTTTTTCCTTCTTCCTCTTTTTAATTAGCCAATCCTTCGCCGCCTCCCTCAAAGATTGGATCTTTTCACGAAAGGTAGTGAAGGAAGCTGTTTGTTGATGACATTCTTATCTTTGCTATGCTCTGCAAATCAAGCTGGATATGCCTCAATGGAATCTTTCAAAAGTTTCAATCCGCATCGAGCTTGGTCATCAACAGGGCCAAATCTATGTTGTATCACAACGACTCAAATAAGGAGTTAGCTCAATGGATTGCGGCATTATTTGGTATTAATCTGGCATCAATTAAAGACGGCTTTAAATATTTGGGCTTTCTCCTCAAGCCAAATGGGAATCGCAAACAGGATTGGTTTTGGCTGATTGACCGTTTCTACAAAAAAATTTCAAGATGGGAGATGCGATTCCTATCTCTGGGAGGCAGACTTATCCTGGTTCAGTCTGTTCTATCTCATCTTGCGGTTAGCAAAATGGTCTCTTTAACTGCAAATTTTCTATGGGGTGGAAGATCTCATCTTTCTAAGATCCACTTAGTAAAGATGGATTCCATCTCTAGACCGAAGAGGTCTGGCGGATGGGGTCTTTTACATATGCGGTCTTTCGGCAAGGCCCTCCTCTGCAAATCTCTCCATAGAGGCATCTTTGGTGAAGGCAAATGGAGCTCCATTATCAAACAAAAATATTTGAAAGGAAGGTCTGTGGTATATTGGTACAGGAGGAAGTCTCTGGGCTCAAAAAGGGGATCTGCTATCTGGCTCGGCTTCAGAAAGGTACAGGATCTCTTCCTGGATTTCCTAAGATGGCGTATCTCTACCGGCACGAGCATCCTTATCGGTTTGGATTCAACTGTATTTGGTCTGGAAGCTATGCTCACTCCCGATCTGATTTCATTCCTGCACACAAGGGGTCTCTTCACTTGGAATAAATTGATTCAGTCTTGGTCCTCATCTTCGCCAACCTGGAAGGATGCAGAGGATCTCGGTCTGCCTCTCTCTCTGCGACATATATGGGTGTCTGCGGTAAAGAATTTCGCTGATAAAGGTATTAAACAGACAGGTTTCAAAGATGAATTGGTATGGTCGATGCCGAATTCCTCTCAGCCAGTTCGTGTAAAGGATTTATATGAAGCTGCCTCGACAAATCTTCCGCCGCTTCCCACACCCATCTTTCCTTCCAAATTCTGGAAAGCATCCTGCCCGCTCAAGGCAATTTTATTTTCATGGCTGATTTTTTCCAATCGGAACCTCACATGGGAGGTCCTTCAAAGAAAGGGATGGATGGGTCCAGGTAGATGTGTCATGTGTCGTCAGGCGTCCGAATCAAATGTCCACATGTTTTTTCAGTGTCCGGCATCGACCCAAATCTGGTATGATCTCTCCTTATCTCATGGTTTTCCTTACCAGGTTTTCTCTTCTGTTCAGGAGGGCTTCAAGTGGTGGAGTGACCAACGTCCAGCATGGAGATCGTTATTCATCATCACGTGTTGGTTTCTCTGGAAATGGAGGAATGCCTGCATCTTTCAGGAGTCCAAGGCTCCTATTGCCTCTGTGCTGGTTTATATATCTGCTATGCTTGTTCCGGCTTGATATTGTTGGTTCTTCTTCTCATGATTTCTTTCTTCTCAGGAGTTTTCTTTTCTTCTCTCTCAGTTTTCTTCTGTGCTCTATGTGGAACTTATTTCATAGAAATCATCTCTCCTTTTTGGATGGTTAACAAGGACATGTTTTGATATATATGGTTTTGACATATGGACCTCCTTTTGTATCAGCTCAATCTTGTTATCTGCTCAGATCTTCTAGAATCAGCTTCCATCTGCTAGTCTCCATCTGCTATTGTCTACAAGATTATCTAAGCTCATTATATTTTCTTAATATAATATATGATGATTTTCTCTCTGAAAAAAAACTCTTCTATCACTTTAAATAACGAAATTGTTAAAATGGATTCTCTTCTACCCGTTTAAATAACAAAATCGTTAAATTGAATGAGTAATTTGTAAATAGTTTAGATTTTAAAATATTGATAATATTAAAAAACAAATCATATTTTAAAGATTTAAATATTTAAAATTATTTGAAAAATTATAATTTACTTATTCTTCAACGTTTTTCATATTATAATTAAATTATATCTCTATAATATTTTGTCTTTTATCTTTTTGTTTAATATTTAAAATTATAGTTAGTAAGTATACTATATTGTAAAATTTATAAACAATCCTAGGAAATGACAATTGTTTTTTATTTTATTTTATTTACCTAGGTGTTTTTTTTGGTTTTTTTTTTTTTTTAATTTATATTTATAAATTATTCCGTAGGTGTTTTCACCTCTTCAAAAAAGCAGTTGTCTATAATGCGGCTTTTTGGAAGCCTTTCCTGTGGGTTTTTCAGGATGTTGAATCCAAATATGCAGTTAAAAACCATTTCAAGATTTAACCTCAATTTCTTCCACCGGATTCCGTCACCAAAATCTCCAAAAAATCCCATTATAGACAACTCTTTCAAAAAAATCCTAGGTCATAGCAAAGCTTTTTAAATTTATGTTTTATCTCATATATCCGATAAAATCCGAAGTATTTTAGCCTCTCAAAATATTCTTAGCCATATTTTTAGCTTCTTATATATCATAACTTATTAAATATTAGTATGTTCTTAGGCTGTATTTTGTAGAGAAATGTTTGTTAATGAGTTAAATTAGCATATGTCTAGTCTATTTACTCAAGACTCTACTTCAAGATAAACGAGGAGTGAGTTGAATGTTTTAAATAAAAAGGTGTCGGGAAGATGAATTTATGAGTTTTCATTAATTTTTAATTTTAAGGATAAAAATGACTGTTATTTATAAACGTATAATAGGGAATTCAATTATTTAATATTTAATTTATTTTTTAAATGATTTTTATTTTTGATTTTTATTAATTAATTTTAAATAAATAAAATTATGAAATTTAATTATTTTTAATTATAAATTAACAAGAAAAAGCAGATATTACTTATATGGTATATTTTATAATTACATAGTTATTACAATTATATTTTTGGATGTGAGAAAACATCGTTTACTATCTAAAGTTTGGGGTAATGATGTATATATAAAACATGATCAACAATGTCTATAGGATTATATTAATATTATTCATTATACCAAAAATATTATATATTGTGAAGATTTTAAATATAAACAAAAATTGATATAAACAAAAATTTTTGGTAGGAATCATCAAGAGAAATTTTTGACTAGCCCATTTCAAACCAACAAGTGTAGTTCATCATCAAGACCAAATGTCATTCATCAATTAAAAATTAATATATTAAAATTAATATTATATAAGATATGGTATAGAATAACAATGACATCATACATTGTAGTAAAAATATAATGTATTGTAAAATGTGTTAATATAGTTTTAATATAATAATAAGTTGGAATTGTCTTTTGTTTATATCACAATGATGTAATTTACTAATTAAGATTTAATATATTGAAATTTATTTTTGTAGATGGTAAAGATGCTTTTCATTAGGCATAAAATAATTTTAATATAATAGGTAAGATTAAGATGTCATATTTTGGAATTGTCATTTATTTAGAAACTATAACGATGTCACTGTATGTAACATCTTGACTTGTTGGGACAAGGTTACAGGTTGCTTCGGGAACAAAACTCTGCCTCACGACAGATAGAAATTTGCCAAGTTAAGAATTTTTAATATATATAATTTACAATTTATTAAATATATTTTCAAATTACTAAATTTCATAATTATTTATGTATAAAATTAATATATTGAAACTATTACGTCTCATAATTATTTATGTATAAAATTAATATATTGAAACTATTACGTATTCAAATGAAATACGTGATGCAATGAGTGTTAAGTGGACTATTCAAAATATCATGAGAAATTAGTGAGTTATGACTACCTCTCATGCAAACAGTCATAGATGAATGACTTACTTAACGCCTATTACACATAGAAAAAGAAAAATTAATTTATTACAACTATCATTTATGTAAATAAAATTAAAAAAATAATATATTACCAGTTTATTACTTATATTTATTTTAAATATTAAATTTCCCTTCATTATTTTCTAATAATAAATATTATTATTGCATGTGATAATAATGTTAAGTGGATTGAGAGATTGGAAATTTCATAGTCTTCATTTTTAAGTCTATTTTTTTAGTCTAGAACAAAAATCATCTTCGAAACGGAATCTACAAAAATAATAAATATTATTATTGCATGTGATAATAATGTTAAGTGGGATTGAGAGATTGGAAATTTCATAGACTAAAGTCTACTTTTCTAGTCTAGAACAAGAATCATCTTCAAAACGGAATCTACAAAAAGAGAAAAAATAAAAATTATAAATAAGAGATGCAATACAGTTAGAGTTGGGAAGTGGACTAGTCAAAATATTTTATTTTTAATTTTCAATTAAAATCGTAATTTTAATTTATTTTTATAGCATTAAAAATATATATTTTGCTTTCACACTTAATTAATAAATTTTATTTTAATTTACTTATATTTCTTTTTAGATTTATGAGTAAAGAACTAATTTCCCTTTCTGTCATAATTATTTGAATCTAGATCTCTCAAAAAACTAATGAATTAAATTTATGTATACAATCACTAATTTTCCAACTCCAACGGTTGGTCCATTGGGAATATATTTTGGTCCATTGATAACATTTACTAACAATCTACATATATATTTAGAGAGAGATTCTTCAGCGAAAATCACATGAAAAATCATTTATCCACGCATTTCAAACATGTAAACTCTTCAAACATGAACACTTGAAAGTGGGAAAAGTAAAAATTGGCTTCCCTTTCCAGCTTTCCTTAACGACATTTATTAAAATTCTGCATAACGGAAAAGATTGCAGGTATAATAATAATAATGCATAAGAGCATTAGTCAAACACGAAACAGAATTTTCCACCAAACCATGAGTCACAGTCATGGTTCGTTGAAACTTGAAACCATAACAGTCATAGTTCTAACGTGTTCACAACGGCCCTTCACGGTTCATCAGGGCATAGTTTCTATACTCCCTCCCATTTTAATGTATCGTCGTCTCCTCCGTACGTAACAGGCCGTCTTACTGTAATCTGACTTTCAAACAATTCGAAGCAAACCATTAAATGCTCTCAGAAACTGACCACACAGTCAAAAATACTGCCCATGTGCCGGTTACTAACGTCATATTCAGTTTCATGTCTGCCCCCATCGTGGCATTTCTACGTGCTTCATAGATTGAAAATTGGGAACATAATATCTTCCCACTAATCCTTGCGGAAGCCATTGTGCTCTCATTGTTCACGCTCAATCTGAACTTTGCAGGAGCACAGTAGCAGCAGCAGAGGAGCAGTCCAACCCTGAGTCTAGCTTTTTTCCAACATGGATTCCAGGAAGCATTGGCCCAGTTTGTTCAAATCAAAGTCCTCAACATCATTGGGTGGTCAGTTGAATGAAACTCCCAATTCATCACCCACCAGGATACCATATCTTGAAGGTCAGCAGTATTTCTCCCCTGCAAAGTCCAATCTTGGTGCAGTTTATTTAGATCCAGAAATGAATAGAAAGCTTTCTAACCACAACTATATGCATAAATGTAATGTGGTTGCAGTCATATTTACATGGACAAATAAGATCTGAGATCTAATGATTTCGAAAAATAGATTGATATGGTGTAATTTGAAGAATATTTAGCTACAAAATGCTTTGATTTCTTTAGCAATCATATTGTGTTAATAATAATAATGGGTACTGAATGGGTTTCAGGGTTTTGGATTTATAGTGAATATGAATATGGATTTACAGTGAATATGAATGGGTGTATTGTTAAGATATTTTTGACTAAAAAATTACAGGTTATAAACTGCGACCAAATAAAATCTATATAATTGTTTTGGATTACATAGTTTTGAGATTGGTTTTAATTATATTTTCATATTGCAGGGAGTCAGAAGGAGAAGAGCCCACCCAAAACAAGGCCCAGATGGAATCCAAAACCAGAGCAGATCAAGATCTTGGAAGACATATTCAATTCTGGGAAGCTGAATCCTACAAGAGAAGAAATAAAAAGAATCAGAGCTCAGCTAGAGGAGTTCGGTCAAATTGGAGACGCCAGTGTCTTTTACTGGTTTCAGAACAGAAAGTCCAGATCAAAGCAAAAGCAACGACAACCACATGCTAAACCCAAACCTAAATCCAACGCCGAGACTGGGAGTCCATCTTCAAATTCAGTGACATCAACAGCATCCACATCGACATCTGTCCAGTCGAAACCTAGCGGGGATCTTGTTAATTCTATAAAGAATAATACGGGAGATCAATCTAGTTCCTCTTCTGTTGTGCCCGTTTCTTCCTTTTCCGGGTACGATTACGATCCGCAGGTAAATGAAAGAATGAGTAATAATCAGCTCAGTAACATGCAAGCCCCAGTGATATTGAATGAAGGTACGTGTCCTCATATCACTGGAATAATAATATTCTTTTCTGGCCTTGTGTAATTTTATATAGATATCCATGTCGAGTAGGTGTAGACGGGGTGGTAAGTACCGGTTCCTATTATCTTTCTTATTTTACCTAGGTTTGAATTTTGCTAGGGTGGTAGGGATGAGTTGTTATTATCTTCTTTACTCTACTCAGGTTCGAATCTTGTTTGGGTGGTAGGGAGGAGTTGCTATTATTTTCTTTATTTTACCCAGGTTCGAATCTCGCTTGGTGGTCCTGACCAGTCACTATTATCTTCCTTACTCTATCCAGGTTTTAATCTTAATAAGATTTGAATCTTACTATTAAGGAGGAGTAACTATTATCTTCATTACTCTTCTGAGGTTTCAATCTTGCTAACGTTTGAATCTTGCTATTATCTTCCTTACTCTACCCAGGTTCTAATCTTGCTCAGGTTTGAATCTTGCTATTATCTTCCTTACTCTACCCAGGTTCTAATCTTGCTCAGGTTTGAATCTTGCTATTATCTTCCTTATTCTACATAGCTTTGAATCTTGCTTGGGTGGTAGGGACTAATTTCTATTATTTTCTTTACTTTACCAAAGTTTGAATCTTGCTTGGGTGGTAGGGACGAGTGGCTATAATCTTCCTTACTCTACCCAGGATCGAATCACACCAAGATTAACATACTGGCTCTTTAGAGTGATTTCTACCTGAAAAATAATCTCCTCACCATGTGGGTTTGGGTTTTTTTAGTGGATGTAGTTTTCTCTCAATGTAGCTGGTATCAATGTGAAAAACATAAATATCCATGAAAACCGTTCAATACCGTTATTAATTTCATGTTTAGTCATCATGAATGTACAGTTCTATTGGCCATGTTCATGAATTTACAGTTCTTTGGCCATGTTCATGATGTCCGTACAGTTCTATTGGCCATGTTCATGATGTACGTACAGTTCTGTTGGCCTTGTTTAATATTAATCTTGGTGTGCAGGAATAGCAGGCGTGCAGGATTCGATCAATGTTAACCGAACAATAACTGCATTCATCAATGACATCCCAATTGATTTCCCCATGGGGCCGATAAATTTCAGGGCTTTCTTCGGGGATGACGCACTTCTGTTCGATTCCTCTGGCCAGTCGGTGCTAGTGAATGAATGGGGATTCACCTTGCAAGGCCTGGAACATGGAGCTAAGTATTTCCTGGTATGTTATATCTATCCAGCTGTTATATAGAATCACCTTGAATTCAAGGAATTCTCAGAATATAAAACGTAGTAGGATTTCCGAATCTTACTTGCTTTGTGTCTGTTTGCTTTCTGTATCTGCAGATTTAAAGGCCAGGATCTGCTTTCATTGCCCTACTTCTTGATGCAGTCAATTTCTCTATTACCAGCAATTTGTGTTGCTTGATGTCTTAGCGATATAGTAACTATAGAGTGTCAGCAAATAGCAGGTGTGTTGGTCTGTACGGGATGCTTTTAAACTTAATGTTCTGTATACGGACTTCTTCAAGTTCATCAGTTTACGACTGGGCAGCTTACATACAGCCCTGAAATTCATATTCAATTTTGGCAGTTAATTGCTTTCTCAAATTCAACTATTTTTTCAAGTTTAATGACGTTACCTAATTTCAACTATTATATTAGCTTACACATGGAGATGACTGTCCTATTTGTCGTCAATAGTTTAAAGTTGATTTTATGACTTCTCTGTCAATGTGTACCTGATTGAAATATTTTGGGATAAACAGTAATTTTTTAAGATTTTCCCAAGTCTTTTGTCCATGCCCAAAATAGTGAAAGCATTTGCCAAAGTGTTTTGTCCATGCCCCACAATAGTAAAAGCATTTTCAAATGCGTTTTGTCCTTCCCTAAAATAGACACCTGATAAGGGAGTTCTGATAAGACAGTAACAGAAAGCAGATGTTGACATGTAGTGAAAGGAAATACAGAGTCCAGGTCCATGGTCCTTAGTTTCAAGATTCTTGATTTCCACTGGTATAATGATGGTAGCCACGAAAGTCAGAGTACCTGAAGCATTACTAATTCGGTAACAACTTGTATATATAGAATATATTCATGGCATCCATAGAAATTTCTGCGACTGAAGCATTACGACAAGCATTTTACTCTTTACTCAACATTGTGTTTACCGTGTATTTGCATTGAACAACTTAGCATGTGAAGCATTAGTGTGTAGCTACAAGAGTTATTCTTTGCGGTAGAGGGAATGCAAATATCCTACTCGGGTGACTGTAAGAAGTGCAGCTTAAATCTGATAGTCAATATGATGCAACAAATTCAAATGACATTTTGAAGGATCCATAAGGAAACGAGTTGTTTGCAAATTTCTAGACTCTTCATGTGAATATTGAAAGCGCGTGAGTATGAATGAAATTATTAATTCTGCCGTGTCTAGTTCCAGCTTCATGTAATGCAAAGCACAGGACCCTAACTTGAACACTCGATAACATTCAAAGTGTTTGTAAGTGAAGCTAACTATTAGTACTTTTGAAGAATTTTTAACCTTACACCAGGCTATCAGACCTAGTTAGATTTGAGTTTCATGAAATTTGATCAATAGGAGCGAAGGCTATCAGAACTAGTTAGATTTGAGTTTCATGACATTTGAGCAATAGGAGCGAAGTCAAAACCAGTTAGATTTGAGTTTCAAGAAATTTGATTAATAGGAGCGAAGTCAAAGAGTGACAGTGAAGGGTAACATTGTTTTTTGGAAAAAACCCTGACTTTGTTATTATGTCAAATTTTCAAATATTCCAAAATTTACAATCAAAATAAAAATCACTACAAGTAGCTAATGCTTCATGGGAGTGAATCTTCCAGAACTCACAAAAACACCAAAGAGTATAAATTAGAAATACAAAAATGGACAAAAGAGTATAAATTTGAAATACAAGGACTTTTGTATTGTTTTGTTCACCGGGCATGCATGACTACATAGAAGATATAAGGGCAGTAGATACGATAAATAGCCTTAGTTGGAAACCCTTTTCGATAGTTCTGTATGAGAACGTTAATTTTTGCGAGAGCTGGGAAAGTTTGGGGAGCTTTGAATATTGTTTTTTTAGTTTAGTAGTTTTTTAAGGTTGGGGAATACAAAGCCTCTAGAGAAATGTGTTGAACTGCTCACAAAACATGAGCCTATGTTGTAGGAAGAAAGGCTAAAGACATCCTTAACATTGATATCCTTAATTGAGAAACTTGAGCAATCACTTGATGGGATAAGGAACCTTGTGGCACCCGAGGAAAGCGCGATATCAAAACATGAGCCTATGTTGTAGGAAGAAAGGTTAAAGACATCCTTAACATTGATATCCTTAATTGAGAAACTTGAGCAATCACTTGATGGGATAAGGAAGCTTGTGGCACCCGAGGAAAGCGCGATATCTGGGTAAGGGCGATATCTGGGATGTCATGTTGATGAGTATTTTTTTTTGTTGTTGTTTATGTATGGTAAGGGTGATATCTGGATGTCATGCTGATGAGTATTTTTTTGTTGTTGTTGTTTATATATATATATATATATATATATATATATATTGTAGAGGATTGTGTGTGCATATTGTATGTGACAATGAATCCTTAAACATTAGAGTTGCTTTGTTTTTCTCTTAAGAATAACTAGAGAAACATATATAAAATTGTTCCTTTGTATTTTTAAGCCAGATTGTTTCAAAGACTAGTCATTGTCGAAGAACTGATAATGAACTTGACATTATATATATATATAAAAGGGAGAGACTTGCGAGAGAGACGCACCAGAGAATATATTTATATATAAGAAAGATTATATATTTATTATTTATATATTTAAATTAATTTTAATATTTGAATACTTTGATTCAATATTATTTTTTATTATTGTATAAATTATATAATTAAATTTTTTTTTTTATATTTTTTTTTTTATTATATATTTTCGATTAGCATATAATCTGACTCAAGTTCCCAACATTTCACATTCCAAAAACTCATGCAACATAAATAAATAAACACGAAAAGTTGATTGTGTTTGTGTATATGAGTTGAGTTAAAAAATACTAAAAAAGTATAAACCTATCAAAATATACTTCCTCTTTTATTTTATAATAATAATAAATATTTTTTCCCCTTAAAAAAATATTTAGAAAAAGAAGAAAGTGAATCTTCCGGAACAAACGTTCTCCTAAGAAAATAAAAAAGGGTGCATGTGAGATACTGAGAGCAATATGCGCACTACATTTGACAAAGTAGCAAGCCGGTGACATTTAAAACTATTTATGTGCGCAAGCTAATGTAAAAGTGATCAAATTATAGACAGAATAATGAGGCTCTTCATGGTAAAAATGAAAAAACAGCAGAAAGAGGTAAAAATCTACGAGCGGACAATAGAATGAAACAACATGGAAGAGACGGAAAAAGCTACCAGCTGACAATAGACCTATAGATGGCAGGATATGCTCAGGGGATTGTTCTTCCATTCGAGGTGCAATAACAACACTGATTTGAAAATTCCTTTTTAACTAATGCCGAATGTAAATTTATATCAAGGGGCTGGCAGTAAATGTGAAAGTCGAGGTATGGACAGCGAAAATAGTTACAGAATTGTCCTTTTATCCATAAAACACTAGACGGATTTGAAAACCCTTTGAGGCTCTAGGGTCAAATTAAGTATAAGCAGCAACCTAATTTTGCTGCGAAGAACGCACTGGTCCAAAAAATGTGTAACCAGCAATTGAGAATAATACTCAGCATGGATAATAAGTTTTTCCTGGTCAGAAAGATCCCTTAAATTTTTTTGGCAGGAGTTGTGGATTTAGTTACTTCCAAACTTCACCCTCCCACTACCATTATCATAGATAATAGTAACTTTAGCGTTAACATTAACATTGTAACTAAAATAACCATTTAAACTCATAGGCTCTTTAATCCTATCCAAATTAGAAATTCATACCCAATGATCTATGGTTTACATGGTGTTTTTAAAGGTTTCTTTGAAGACACCATAAAAAAATCTCTAGGATATCTAAAATCTTGAAATTTGATAGCTGTAATTTAGATTCACAAAAATCCCTGCCATATTTATTAAAGTATGACAGAAATTTCAGCAACTTTCAGAGTAAAAAATATAGTTTCCTTAAACTACGACCAAAAGGATGATTAGATTGTGTCAATTTAAAATACCCAAATCCTAGATCAATTAGAACATGTTCAGTCCTTCTCCTAATCCCAATGAAGTCGATAATTTAATATTCTAGGTAAATGTGAAATGCTAAATTGATTTAATAATCACTAATATTAAAAATATATTGTAAATATTTATAGAGGTTAATTTTTTTTTATTATTTAAGTTAAAATTCTAAAAACCTTATTTTGAAATAAATACAGCTATCTAAAAAAAGATAATATTAAAAATTAAATGTTAATATAAAAAAACCTACTAAAATAAATGAGCATCTTTGATTTTGAACTACAAAATCAATGATAAGTTTTACACCTTTAGTTTTTAATCATAGAACCAATATTTTTTATTTAAAAAAAATATTATTCTACCAATACTTTAATATTAATATAAAAATTTAAATTTAAATATAATTTTAAATATTATAAATATTACACCTTTAGTTTTTAATCATAGAACCAATGTTTTTATTTTAAAAAAATATTATTCTACCCATACTTTAATATTAATATAAAAATTTAAATTTAAATATAATTTTAAATATTATAAATATAATATTTATATAAAATATTATTATAGCGGAAATATAATATATTTTAATAAAAAAAATTCTTTTAATAAATTTATATTTCCATTAATTTTGAAGTGTATTAAATAACTATTATTATTATTTATATTTATATTTATATTTATATTTATAGGTGAGAAAATTCTATTGTAATAAATTTGAAATTAATATTAATTAAATTTAAATATAAAATAAATGAAAAAATTAAATATTTACTAAATAAATTAAATCATTAATATTTGCATTATTATTAATAAAGATATTGAAAATTGAAAAGTAAAATATATTATTTTTATTTAGATTAGGTGTTTGTATATAGAGATAGTTTTCAAGTATTGAATTAGGACATTTATATAAATTAAGATATTGTTTTCTCTTTATTATAGAGATTTTTAATTTGTAAATAATATTTGTTACAAGACTATGACTTCCAAATACTACATGTCAAAAAAACCATAAGTAGTGTTTATATGAAAATTATAAATTAATCAATTTAATTAAAAAAGAAAGAATACATAACTACTTTTGACCAAAATATCAACAATAATATGCTAGAATATTCTGTATAGGTTGAATCCCTACTATCCACCTTATAATTTTAATCATTGATAATTATATTAAAATTTTAATAGTCTAATTATTTATTAGACTAATAATCATTTATATATTTTCTATTTTATTTAGTTAATTAATATATTTAATTTATCATAAATTAATAATATTTATATTATAATATAATAATATCATAAATTCAATAATTATTATTACTATATTATTTTTTTTAACGAATCAATCTTATTATTTTTTCCAGAGAGATCATTTTTCTTAACCAGAGGTCAAAAATAAGAATCAATACAATAATATTCATAAGTAAGTTGTTAGTATATAAATATTTCTTATAATTATGTAACTAGGGAATTGAATCTAGGTAGGGGTTAGTTGTTATAAGCTTTGAACAACTTAAATTCATTTTTCTTAAATAACCATTTCTGCTATAAGTTCAACTACTACCATAATAACTATTCTGAGGACCCAAAATAAATTAAATTAACAACTAATTTTATTTATTATTATAAAAATTAAACTCAAATTTATGCATAATATTTCAGTAGAATTCCATTAGTCCCCTCTTCACGCCCACAGGAGCAGTTCCAATCTGTGTCTTTACTCCAACATTCAAAACTCAAATTTTGCATTGATTCCAGACTTCTGGAGATCATAACTTTTTCATTTTCATATGGAAGCAAATGTGGAAGAAAATCACCAAGGAAGCAGAGAATATAGAAGGGAAAAATAAATGGTTGAGACTAGGCAGTACAGTGCAGGCAAAATGGCACCGCGGCCCCAAACTATATGGAATTAGTAAGGTAATAAGAGAAAAAGGCACCGCCGCCCAGAATTGTATAGAATTAGTAAGGGAGCAAGAGAAAAATATGTAAGGAAAACCAGTGGTTGAGCAGGCAGATCTGCACCACAACCTCGAATTGTATGTTGTTAGTAAGGTAGTAAGAGAAACATGTAGAGTACTTGCAGGAATAAATAATTCGGACTGGGGTAGATCTAATGACTAATCACAGCCTTAGGAAAGTGTAAGGGAGAAGTCAAATGGTTTACAATAACATATTATTTTTATGGATATTAGATACTGTAAATATTAGTTAATTTTTTCCACTTTGGGAAAAAAAAATTGATTTTTCCTTTAAATTCGAACCTGGTAACTAGGAACTCATTTTTCTCCCTTCTCTCCCGTGATTTTTGGTTTTGGTAGTCCATATTGTGTTTTTTTGGTACCCTTGTTTGTATAAAAGATGTCTAATTTCAGGGCAGTTTTATGTTAAGGATACGAAGTTAACAGTTTGCACCGGTCCTCCAAGGCCTCTTACCTTGCTGTTCTTGATCCCAAAGTTGATGAAACAGTCCTCAATGTGATACTCGTTTGCAGCTGTCCTCTAAGGCCTCTCACCTTGCGGTTTTTAGTCCCAAAGTTGATTAAACAGTCCTCAATGTCATAGTCGCTTGCAAGTGTCCTCGAAGGCCTCTCACCTCGCCCAAAGTTATTGAGATTACCCTCACTCTCTTATCCCTACCTCTATTTCAAATGCGTTTCTTCAAATTTCGTGATTACTTCCTCTAGGCATGATGAGTTTACCTTCACACTCTAATCCCTTACCAGATTTCTAATGAATTGCTCAAATTTCGTTATTTCTGCCTCTACATCAAGATGGCATGTGAAAAGTATGTTGCAATGCTTGCAATGTTTTTTCTATTTACTTGCTGTGAGCTTAGAATTGAGGCTTGAAAATGCTTTCAACATTCATAGTTGGCAACTCTTTTTGTGCTCGTTTGTTTATGGAGATGATATGTGAATTTAAAATGGATTCAATAAACTGAATATTTATTTAGTTGCCATTGCTTGGAGTTTTTAGGCATATCCTTGATGGTGTTTGTTACATTGGGGTTAGTTGGCTTTTTTAGAGTTTTGCTCATAGTTCTTATTTCCAATTTTCAATCTTTGTAGACCTCATTGTGCTTTCAATGGTTGATGGTGTGTTCTTTTGATTGAATTCTTTGTTATGGTACTTAATTGGTACCTATATGCATAAAGCATTCATTTGGTAGTTATTAATGTTTTCCATTCTTGGGCCTCTACAACTTATCTTCTTCTACTTCAAAATTCAGTGTTGTTCATTGATGTTACTTGTCATTTCTCTTTATAGATTCAATCATGCATTTAGTTTGGAGCTTTTAGTGTATACAAACCTAGTTTCTCTTTTGATGATTGACAATGTTTGATTCTATTTGAATCCTTTGTTTTGATTCTTAACCAACACCTATTTGCATGGAGCATTCATGTGATAATTGTTATTGTTTTCCATTCTTGTGCCTTACAACTAATCTATTTTTGATTCAAAACTCGTTCATGTTAGATGAGGATAAATGACCTTCCTCTTCAAAAAAATTCCCTCTTTAAAAAATTTCTGGTACTTCTTGATTTCAACATTCAATATTCGCATGCCTCGTGCTCTTGCCCTTTAATACACATTTGTGGGATGTTCCTCACTTTTATCTCCAAGGCCTTCTCAAAGTTGGTGTTACTTCTTTTCAAGTGTTATCTTGAGTCCTCCTTCATTCATATGTATTTTGTTGTTTTCCTTCACTTGGGGTGGATTTTTCTTCCTATGAGTTTTCTCCTCTTCTCCTTGTATAAGAGTTTGTACTTTTATACTTTTGAAGGCTTCATTGTTAAAAACCATATTTTTTCTCTTTTTTATTTTCTCCCTACATTTCACTTAAAGAAGTGATAAATCTCGTAATGTATTGATTCCTCACTTATACATGAGCATTTATCATGGCCTTGTTGTTAAGGCGTATATTGGGGATTGTTGTTTGTGACACCTTTATTTTTAGTGCATTTCTTTTCATAGCTTTGGAAAAATCTTCCAAGTAGTGAATTTTGGGTCACTTGTGTATCTATTCTTAAAGTGTCACTAAGTATTACCTCGATGATGATGTGAAACCTTGTCTTCCAAGCCTCAAGTATAGCCACTGTAGAGCACTTCTTGGTTAAGTTGTTTGGCTTCATCATTACCTTCAAATTTTGTATTCAACATTCACTGTCCTCTTTGGAATCCATTGTTGTGATTAGTGTCCACCTAGTTGAACATTATTTGGGCGTGGTGTGCAATGCTTCCTAGTGACTCTTTAAGATTCACCATTTTGTTAAAGATCAACTTTCCTTTACAGTGAGCCTCATATACTCTTTTGACACAATGGTGGAAATGGTCAACTATCCACGAACTCTACCAAAATGGACAACACTAATTTTATGTTGTTTTTCTTGATAATACATGAGTAATTGATCATGGATTTGTCTCGAGACCCATTTAAGAGGATTGGTCTCATTTTTTCTCTTCCATCATTACTAAAACCATTTTTTGTTTTCTTTTGTTTGCTCCTTATGTATGCATTAAGGGGTAGGAGTTGGGTGAGAGATTTCAGTGTGCATAGATGGTTGTTAAGGTTATGTAGGCTAATAATTATATTCTAGGTTAGTATACCTTATTTCTAAGTTAATGCGCCTTGTTTTCCTAGTTGGCATAGGACTGCCATGCTAATTAATTAAGAGCTTAATTTTTCCTAATTTATTATAAATAGAGAGCTTCTTCCTCTTGTATTTCATTATATCAATATATAGATTCAATATTTATTGTTTTTATTATTATCCATGTATAGAGAACAATTTCATATATGATTTGAGTTGAACTTATATTCTACACTTTATAGAAAAAAGAGAATTTGTTGCATTATATACATTCAAGTTTGAACGTTTAATAAATTATAGCCATATTTTGAAAAAAAATCATGTTTTGTTTGTTTAAGTAGATGCACGAAAATTCATAGAATTATAGAGTTTCTTAAACTCAAAAATAGTGTTGTTTAGCAAGAATGTCAATGAAACTTGTGCATGAAATTTTCAATGTTCCAACAGAGAAAAGAATACATTCTTTTGATATTGTTGATAAAAAAGTGTTGAAAAGAGTCTTTGTTGTAGTTGATTCAATAATGTGTAATTGATATTTCGATTTTATTTTTCCATTGTTCAACTTAAGATATGAATATAAAATCATAACTAGCTTCCATTGTAGTGGACATAGTTGAATGGGTCATCTCCTAGAAAGAAGGATGACGAGATTAGAGGTTAGACACTTCTTTTTTCTTCTATCATACCTTCAAATTGCATGAAGAAATTTTATGTTAGTAAGATGTTTCTAAGTGATTAAAAAAGAGTTTCAATTCAAGATGATAGGAAGATTAGTGTTTACTAGATGATTGGCTTGGAAAGAAATTAGAAGTTTTGTTTTGTGAGGTTGTTATTGAGAGATTGAATGGAAGCTAATATACTCGTGTGGAGGTTGCAATTTTCCTTTGGGTCAATTTCAACAACGTTTTTTGAGTAAGCATATTGGAACAAATTAATATGCTAATTTTTATGCAATCGAAAAGTATAAATATTTGTAGGAATAGTTGAGTTGTGGCTAAGACCAAGGGAATAAATATACTTAGAAAGGAACAAATTGATTAAAGTGTCTGTGCTATTTCTCTTTCTCGTGATAATATCATTTCTATTGATTGTTGTTCATAGTTAAGTTGTTTTAAATATTATAACATTCTTCATTACTCAAGTCCAATGGTTGTTTTATTGGTATACGCTTATTGATAGATTTCATTTTAACTTGTACAATAATATTGCAACCCATAAGATCATCATGGATTGCAGATTTGTTAAGGACAATTTTTCTCTTTCCACAAGCCAATGTTAATGTCAAAGATTCACTCTAATTTGTGTTCATTTTCCTAGAAAGCAATGTCAATGTTCCAAATGTTGGTTTCCTACCTCTATTTTGTTTCATTGTATATAAATTTCTTATGAGATGACTACATCTCAACCCATACAAGGAAGCTAGTTTTTAAGCTATCTTTTATTTTTGTATAGGGAATGTAGAGAGTCAAATTTTAGTTGCAAAATTTCCAAGGCCAACCAATTCAATGTATTGGATTTATTGTATGATGTGGATTTTCTTTTATCTCTTCACATTTGTAATTGATAATAAGTACCACGCCACATATATAACATGAAAATATGTTTATATTTGGTATGCCTAGAATTTTACATGTTAACATTGAAGTTCACATTATACCTTTAGAATAATATTGAGTTCTTGTTACAATAGCTTGGTTTTCATTGAAAAACGTTTTGCTTATTCAATGGAACTATGTCAAAGAAAACTATTTTCTTACCACTATAAAAATGGAAACAATGGAAAATTTTGAGGAAAAAAAATGGAAACAATGATTTTTTTGTTTGTTTGTTTTGAAAATGGTTGTTATTGATGTCAAAGGTTGTCTATATGAAAGATAAATTTACATATTCAAATAGCATATTTTGAGACCTTTCTAATGATATATGTCATGCTTTCTAGAAATATTATTTATGGAGTTTTGATACCCCATTTAGATACCGTATCTTTGAATGTATTTTTACTCCAGTCACCTATATCAAATGGGAGAAGAATATATATGGTTGGAAAACCTATTCAAAAACATTTTCATCAGTATATGTCACTCCCTCTAACTCCTCACAGTTGGGGAGAAATGGTTTTATGTTTATTCATTATACATTTTATCAATTGCACAAGTTAGCCTAGCTAGTTGAAAATTTGGCCCATCGAGTGGACAAGTTTTCCCAGTCTAGTCCCCAAATGCACTATAAATGGGAATGAGAAGTAACTTTTCTAAACACTTTCTCAAGCATAAGTTCGGTTCTATTATAGGGGAGTGAAGGAGTAGTTTGAGGTTCATGCCTTATGAACCAAGTTAAGTGAAGATGAGTTGGAAGCCAGGTTGGAAGTCTAGCTGAGTTGGAGGAGTTTGTGTGACATATATCTATTGTACCTAGGGTATAAAATGTTTTTTGGCATAATTTTTTGAGGAAAAGTTTCATTTTTCGTTGAGGCTAAGTGTAGTGCTTGTTGAATACAAAATTCAAGAGGCCCAGAAGGTTGAGTCTCAGGTATGGTTAGGATAAAATTTTGGTGGGGGAGGCAAAGTTTTAGGCCTCTCTTAAGGGGTGAGTCCTGTTAGTGTCGGTCTTGAGCCCTCCATCAGTGATCAATAGCTCTTTGCATATGCATAGTTAGATGTCTCATCAGTGTCAATTTTGCATCCCACTAGGCATGCCATAACACTGAATGGAGGAGCTGGTCTTTGTTCCCTTCTTGGCTTAGCTGGATTAAATCATACCACAATGAAATTGAGTCATACTTGTTTTTGTTTTTGTTTTGAGGTCCCATGGTCTTAGGTCTAGGGTTTTAAGTCAAAAATCACTCCAAGGTCATGAGTCCAAACCCAGTGAGTGCCCAGCAAGCCAGAAGGAAGTATGTACATCTGTTTCAATGTTATTTTCATCAGCTACAGGTCATTTAATGCCTTGGATTTAAAAACCCTGTTTTTAAGTCCAAGGTCATGAGAAATTTGTAAAAATAAAGAAATTTTCAAAAGTTTTCAAAAGTGCCGGCAACAACCCTGGTTCCTTCGCCACAGCCCATCAGATGGTCAACCTGCAAAAAGAACGAAGTCAAACGCCTCAAAGAGCTAATTTCAGGACAAAATGACTCCAAAACAGTGTTAAAAAAGAATGTCAAAGTGGAAACATTATAAAGTGGGTTTTTGAGTTAAATTTTTTCAAATGTAAGCATATAAAGGTAAATTCCCTCTTTGAAGACCCTCATTGTGCATTTGGGAGCAAGAAATTACAAGGAGAGAAGCAAGAGAGCGATTTGGGCAATTTGCAGCAAATTTCGAGCTTTTGGAGGGTGCGCGACCACTCCACCAGGGTGCGCGACCACCTGGGAGGTGCGCGACCACTCCAGCGCAAAATTTCTTTGTTATTTTGGTCGGGCGCGACCACTCGAAGGGTGCGCGACCACTCGAAGGAGGTGCGCGACCACTCGTCCAGCAAACCCAGAAATTCATCAAAACTTCAAATTTCTTCCAAATTGCTTGCGGTTTCTTCAAGGTAGGCCTCCCAAACAACTTTTATGACGGTGCCATGGATTCAATGATTGGTTTGTGTTCATTTTATCATGCAAAAATTATCAAAAGATAGGTTAAGTGACTTGTTGTTTTGCAAGCTTATGTTAGAGTATTGTTTGCTTTTCAAGGTTAATTATTCCTTTGTTTCCCTCCATCTTTTTCCCATTATAAATTCACAAATGTTAGAATGTTGTTTTTATCAATCTCATTTGCAAAATTAATGCTAAAACCCCAGCCCAATTCCATGAAACCCTAAAACCCTATACAAACCCTAAATTCTACCATGTGTCCTACCCAAACCCTACACTATTACACACAGCAAAATATATGTAAAAAACACAGCAAAATGAAAAGAAACATTGTGAAAAGAAGAAAGAAAAATGATAGCAAAGGCATGCACATGAATACCATAAAAAACAGAGTAATGTAATTATGCATAGCCTAGTAAAAGACATGAGCAAAAAAGACATGTTGCTGTATAAAAATCAGAGGTTAGATAGCTGTGAGAAGTGTCCATGACAAGGTTTATAAATGTACCAGCTGCTAGCTATCAAAAAGGAGCAGTTTTGCTGTGCTAGGGTTTGTGCATTAACATGGTATCATCTCCCTTTCCCTAGACTCTGTTTTCCTACCTATTCCTCTCATGAAAACCCTAATTCAATTGCTCATTAATCCCTTCCTAAAAATCCCTATGCAATTGATATCCCTTCCCTTCTGTCAAAGCATGTAAATGAAACCCTATTTCACCTATGACAAAAGCATTTATGAAGCTGCCAGCACTGTCAAAGGAACTACTGTTATAAAATATGGTTGGCAAGCATTGTTAAAAGGTTTCATTGTCCCAAAACCCTAATTTCTTTTATCTTCTCATTTCCCTAAATACCCTTGATACATGCTATCCCATTTCCTTTTCAAACTGTCATAAGGACCCTTCCCATCCCCTACGATCAAATAAACAAGATCCCTGTTTCCCATTAGCATCAATGGCCATTTTAAAATGTTAAAAAAAACAGAGTATGTTCATAAAAAGACATTCAAAGACAAAATAAAAAGGAACAGCCTGTAAATTGTTCATGGTTGATGCTACCCTATTCCCCTATGCTCATGCCCTCATTCCCTCCATCATGAAAATTTATATTGTCCTTTCCCTTGGTGATCATAACACATTTTCCCTAATAAAGTATTGATTTGCAAATGATGAGAGATGGAATGACATGTTTGACATTGTGTGAATATTTCCTTCAAAATTCCCTGTTGTTTATATATATTTTCCCTTTCCTTATGTAAATTCCCTCCCCTAACATTTCCCTCATGATTTTTCCCCTTGAAAACAGCATACTTCTCAGCATTTTTGCAGGCAAGGCAGCAGTCATCTTGGCTTATTTGTTCCACCTTGCTCAATAACATCATGTCAACCACTGAGACTAATGAGCAAGGTGATGACCGATCTTCATCCACGGAGGTTGAGACACAGCGGAGGCCTCGTAAGGGTGGCAAGAGTGGTCATCACAAGAGAGAAGAGCCCACATCCTTGGCAGAGTTGCAGGCTTGCCCATTAGCAGTGACTTGCTTTCAGTACATGTCATGCTATCAGTTTTGCGAGAGGCTTGCACAGATTCAGCATCATAGGGAGCTGGCCCGGCTATTTGTTTTACACCTTCATGACGGGCAGGTCACTCTTGCAGGAGTGAATTTTGTGTTTTCTCCAGAGGCCATCTCACAGGCTACCGGGATACCCAATGTGGGTGAGGTGTGGCCAAAGCGCAAGTGGCTGGATTTGGTATATTTCGAGCCTTATGTCAGGCCAACATACATGCACAACTTGACAGGGAACTTTCCTATCAGATTCCTCCGAGCGGAATATGCAGCTATCATGAGGCTTATTATGCACTATTTCACATGCGAGGGGAGATTCTCACGGGTATTTGCTTGTCACATCCGCATGCTGATGCACTTCACCAGGGTGAGGATGATGAACATCCCGGCTTATCTCTTTCATGACATTCAGAGGATAGTCTCTATGTTTCAGAGGCAGTCCCCAGCTCAGCAGCTCAGGAGCTTGTGTCATCATGGTCTCATCCAGCTGGTTGTTTCCCATCAGCTGAGTCAGCAGGGCATTTCTTGGGCAGATTTTATCTCCCGTGAGTTCTTCACACAGCCACAGCCAGAGCCAGAGGTCATTCATGAGGTGGGAGGTCCATCACACCAGCCCGAGATTATTGTTCCGAGACATGTGGTTTCTTCACCTCGGGTCACCTATCAGAGAGGTCCTAGGACCTTATTTGCAGCAGCTCGACGAGTATTTTCTCCACAGCAGGTGGAAGGGGTCTCGGCATCTTCTTCAGATCAGCGAGTGTTATCTCCACACCAGGTGGAAGGGGCCTCGCATTCTTCATCAGCAGAGGCAGTACGGGAGGGCAAGCAGCCCATGATTGAGGATGAGAGAGCTGGTGATACACATGATGATTTCATTGGTCGTGATGCCCGCTCTCCTTCTTCAGATTTTTATGAGATTATCAGGCAGAGAGAGGAGGAGAACCTTGTGTTGCAGCAAAAGCTCCAAATGGCTCAATGGACCATCACTTATCTAGAACAACGCACCAAACAATTAGAAGAAGAAAAAGAACTTGATGAGCTATGGAGGATCCGCAATGATCGAACTTTGAATCGTAGGAGGCCCGGTGACCCATTGCCTGCTGACCGGGAGTCCATGCTTATCCGTGTGAATGCACACTTGGAGAGATTGTTGGAGAAGGCAAATCGTGACAAAGAGCTGCTACGCAACATGAAAACACACTATTGGGCAAGATTGCATGTTTGCAAGGCTAAAATGAAAATTCTCCAAAGGAAGCTGTCAGAGGCCCAGAAGAAGAAGAGGACAAACCCACTCCGTATCTTGGCTGAGGCATCCCTCACTCACCATGGTACTCATTAGCCTTCATCCAGCAGCAAAATCAAAAAATTTGAGAATTTTGGAGCATTTTGGCAATTTTTTGGAAATTTACAGGTTTTTGCCTGTGGAGTGGTCGCGCACCCCGCGCGACCACTCGTGGGGACAGCTCAGAATGAGGAAAAGTTGACATTTTTGGAAAGGGCATGCAAAGACTAAAATTACCTATACTTGGGAGAAGCCTGATTTTGAGATTTGAGCCTCCAAAAGCTCAAAATACATCAAAAAAATGACTTTCTGCCCACTTTTTCAGTTGCAGAAAGTGACCTTGGGAGAATTGACTTTTGAGGGGTCAAATCAACTCCAAATCCAGAAATTCCACTTGGGATGGAAAGTAGACAGACCAAGCTTTCCAATGAGCCATCTTGCACCTGATTTGGACCAGTGGAACCCACTCAAAAGTTGCTGCAAAGGGGCGCGACCACTCGAGCAGGGGGCGCGACCACTCGAGCTGAATTTTGGCAGTTTTGACTTTTCAGCCCAGAAAACACTGTTTTCACCTTGGTTGATGATTTTTACTTGTAGATGATGGATGAATGTATAATTTTCATGGCACATTGATAGATTTTATCTCTCTTTACCCTTCTAGAAGCTTCCTTGATGTAAAAAGTGAATAATTAATGCATGGATCAGTTAGCTAAGTAATAGAGGCAAGTTGTTGGACTGCCTATTATCTAGTGCTTAATTTAGAATTAGTTCAAACTGCCCCTAGGAAGCTGAGCTCGACCCCTAGAGGTGGGGAAAGGAGTTAGATGGTCTATATTATGCTCTCTCTTTCTCATTTTCATGGTTGGACTCTTGTGGAAGAAAGCTTTCATTGTATATTGTACATCTATCTCTGCAATTTAAGGAAAAGGAAGGCCAGGGTTTAGCAGACATCATTGTGGATTCTTGTGGATTGCTGTGTTGATGGTGTGTTCTCTACATGTTCTTGTAAGTTTGTTTATGTATTCCACATCTCTCTTTTGCTTCTAATTGGACAGATGAAGTGATAAAGTTTGAATTCATGCTTTGACATGCTCAGCTTTTTAGTTTGTTCAATATTTATGTTTTCTACTGTCTAGAGAGGATTCAAATTGGTTGTTTGCCCTCTTTAGCTCCTCCTCTATCATTCCTGATCATCCACCTCAGATTAAGGCATCAGCACTCACTCCTACCTTGCCCCTAAGATCCCCCTGCAAAAACTGTGCTCATTTCCCGCACCCTGAAATGCACTTCCACCAATTGCCACCAAAAACCCCAAAAATCATTAAATCAACCCCCCTATCAATTTACTAGCCTAAAATCCTTATTCATAATTGGTCAGCCTAATCATATTGAAAGATCTATCAAATCTGACCCGAGAGAGCCTTCTCATACCTCGTAGGGCTAGCTACGAGGTGAAATGGTTTGATGTAGCCTTGAGAGTTTGTCTATCTCAGCCTAGGTGAATTCCAAGCGCTAACAAGTCCTAGTGTTTTTGTAGACCAAGTTTGGGCCTATCTTGAGGGGTGGGTTCTAGTGCATTAAAGAGAAAGTTCAAGTTTGGTTTGAGGCTGAAGTTGTAGTCTTACTATAGACTTTGTTCTGGTTTGATTTTTAAGGTGGTCAAGCACTATTGAAGAACTATTGTAAGGATATTTGGAGGCCAAATTTATGGTTACTTATCTCTATGAGAATAATATGAGTTAAGGATTGTTTTATAATGAGAAAATATGTGAAGTATACTAATGTAAAAGGAATGTGATTGGTTTAAGTCACATTACAATAGGATTTAATAATAGGGCTATCATGGACAATTTCTGAGGTAGGTTTGTGGGATTCTTAAGGGGAATGTTGAGTGTAAAGGTGTACATGCCATATGAGGTAGACCTTTAAGGTTGTAAATTTCTTTTTTGGTTCCAAGTATATTGAAAATCCCTATGTAGCATAAAGAAACCTATAGTGTTGATTGCAAGATTCTAAGTGGGAAGAACTTCTCTTTGAACATATAATGAGCCTAAGCAGTGAAAATTGAAGAGTGAACAATAAGGGTTGAGGAAGTTGAAGTGCCCAAAATGTATATCTCTCAAGGAAAAACTTGGAGATGTAGGTCGGTGCCTACAATTTGTTGAGTTGGTACTCAGCTAGGGGATTAGTGTCTCCTATAGGTTGATGCCTAAATTTTTTGAGTTGATGCTCAACTAAGGGAATGAAATATCTTATAGGTTGGTTCCTAGGGAATTTGTAAGTTGGTGCTTACTTTGTACAAGGAATTTTACAAAATAATTACAAAGAAATTTGTATAAGTGTTTCTTATGAAGATCTTTGTTTCATTATTTATGTGCATAAAATGTTTAAAAAAATAAAAATAGTTAAAATTAATGAAACATTGACTCACCACCCTTCTTAGTATCTCGAACAATTTGGATCAGAGCATATTCCTTCAAAAGAAACCTAATATTTAAAAGCTAGACCTCAAAGACATAGATGGAAAAGTAAAAAAGGTGTGACTCCAAAGCCCCGAAAGAAGTCTCCTCCATAGTCATGAATACAAAATATTTTAAAGAAGATGTCGATAATTAGAAAAGATAGCCAAATCTAGAAGGAGGGTAAACCATTGGTTTTGAAGCAGTTTTGTGGATGCTCATGAACAAATAGTTAGGCTTAGAAAATAAAATATAAGGCTTAAAGAACAATTGCAAATCCTTGAAGATAAGATTCATAACATAGATGAAATAGAACTTGTCCTCTTGATATGTAAAACAAAGGAAGAATAAAAAAGAGTAGAAATGTTTTCAAGTCAGTTGAAGGAAAAGGTTGAGGATTATGAGAAGCTAGAAGCATAAGTTGATCAAAAATTGAAAGAGCAAGAGAAAAAATGTTGAAGAAGTTATATCCTTAAAAATTCAACTAGAAGAACCTAAGTGAATAGAAGAAGTGATGAAAATCTAGATGGAGGAAAAAGAAGGGAATTATGAGAAGCTTGCAGTAGAAATTATGTCCTTAAGGAATGGAGTAGACAATCTAAACAAAAACTTGAAAATTTCTCAAATGCTGGATGATATTCTCAACAATCAAATATCATTGTATGAAAAAATAGGTATTGGTTATGTGGATGAGATTTCATGCAAAGAAGATGGAAGCCTTAGGTTGCTAGAAAAAATAAATTGTGGAAAATCTTGAAGTTCTTGCTAATATTCTTCAAAGCCCCAACCAAAATGGAAGTAAGGGAATATATAATAATGAGTTTGGAAGAGCCACGACACCTAGAAGCTATATTGATGCCCCCATGGGGCTTGTAAAAAATACAAGGAATAATGAAATAAGAGAAAAGGATTAGGAAAAGGTTGAATCTTCTCCAAAAAAGAATAAATTTAGAAGAGTTACTTCATCAACACAAACCTTCTTTAGGTATAAAAATATATTTCTTGGTCATTGTTATTTTAGGATACACTTTAGACATAAAACAAGGGATTGTAGAGCGTATTTCAGGGATGATTTTAGAGGCCCTTATTAGACCTCTAGAAATTTTTTTATAGGAAATCAAATGAGAGATCCTAATGGCTATAAAAACAGAAATCATAATTCATTCACTCCCTAATTCAATCATAGTAAATAATGCTACAAATGTCATAATTTTAGGCATATAAAAAATTACTGCTAAAGTAGAATGAAATGGTTTCTAAACAAACCAAGGAAGAAGATATTTCTACCAGGAATAAAGATAAATATGCCAAGGTGTTGAGAAGAAAATAATAAGAGAAAAATGGATTTGAATGCTCAAGACACAGGTCTAAATTATTGAAGAAATCGTATTCTAGTACATGCAAGGTTGAATGCTCTAAGGAAGTTGAAGAAAGGGGAGTCTAGAAAATTTTGTATAATGGTTGAAATTTAATGGTGTCTTGCTATAGGGTTGACCTTATAACTAAATTTGGTTTATATTTTGAAACTGATTGTTTCAGGGCTCTACTCTTTGTGGCTCTACTCAATTTGGCTACCTCCCCAATCATAGTACTAATTGAAGAAGGAGATGTTGATGATAGATATATGGATATGCTACCCCATACATTTGGGACTCCCTTTAGGTTTACAAAATATGAGTTTTCTCAGCTCAAGGCTACTACACTCTATCATACAACCAAGATGTAGCTAAAAATATTGAAAACAATAGTAGCGAGGAAATATTCAGTTATAAAATACATTGAGGTTGGGAATCCAAGGCACGCATTCAAGTGAAACTATCGGGTTGAATAAACAAGGTTATGTGACTTATACAAGAGGCAATGAATTAGGTGAACCCTATTGTTGAAACTCTAAAGAAGACGGAGTTTTCAGTTCTACTAGTGAACTAAATGCAAGTTGAGGTTTTTTTGTAAACCCAATAAGTTCAAGGTGTACAATTTTGAATAATTTGAAAAGTAAATGGAATAGGGAAAAGAAACGTAATCTCCAGAACAATGACGATGAAGTAGTGGGAGTGAAAAATGTAGTGAAGAATTAGAACAAAAATTTAGCTCCTTGAAATAACCCCCAAGTGGAAGTCATTGTAAAGCTAGTTTCCAATACTATCAATGGTGAAGATTATTTGGAAAAACTTTCAATTCAAACCCTACATGATGCCTTATGAAGGAAAGTTCGTCCCAAAACTTTTATTAAGGAGAAACAATGGCTCAAGAATCATATTTTAGTGGGATTGAATGACCCTAATGACGTTGTATTGGAGGATATAAACCATATTCTTAAGAAACTAGAGAAAGACTTCAACGTTGAGAGTTGGACTATTTATGAGAAACCTATGAACTCATTTTCAACCATACAAACTATCAAGACTAAAGTGGTAGTTTTTAATGTTTTTTAAATCATTTGGGAGAAAACAACTTCATGGCAAGATTGGTTCAACTTCCCTTTTAATGTATGTAAATAAAATAACAAATGTATTTAATAATGAAAAAACTTGTGTAAATGAAAAGTTAGAATTATATCAATTATGATGAGGATGATGTTCTATCTAAATCTATGGAGGAGGTAATTAAGGAGAGTAGCCAAAATTATGAGAATATGCTACTAGCTGTGACCACAGAAGATTAATCCATTTTGATGATCTTGACTATGATATGGAAGATGACCAAGTTAGTGAACTTATAACCAAAGTCAATTTTTGTTGGTTAGTTCAAAAAATAATATCTAAGAAAAAAGAAAAGAACTATTCTTTGCGATCGTCGTTGAAACACATGTACTTTTGATGAACCCGGAGAATGATCTAGAATAAACATACTTAGAAGGTTTTGTCTCAGATACTCACACATCAATTTATCACTATGTTTTGCATAACCATCCTATTTAGGTATTAATAATCACTAGAGGGGGTCATATAATCTTCTTGGAAATTGAAGAGAAATCATTGGTACAAATGAAACATTTGGAAACTGAGTTTTAACGTATACTTCGTTGACTTAAATCTTGTTGTTGATAATCCTGATCAGAGTGAGCATATGATTGTTGAACTATGGAAAGACTATAGTACTAGGCTTTACTCATCCTCAAAGTTAGGCTTGCTTACAAGGTTCCTCTTTGCATAAAATTTCACGCCTCAATCTATTTTTATTTATAAAATGAAGTGATTCAGTACTTCCTATGTGGTGGAGTTAGGCCCATCTAGTCTTCAAGACACTCTGAAGATACATATAAAGGTCGACTAGATGGAGAACAATTGTATTAGGCATGATTTATATACATATATTGTCCTCAACTATGGAGCAAGATGTCCATATTCAACTTTGGCTGAAAATTCTCGATATGAACATGAAGATTAGTGCACAAACTTAGGGGAATAAGTCCTAAGTAATAGAAAAGAGGAAAATATATCAAGAAGTGTTGGAAAAATCAGATAGAAGGAGAACCATTTTATATTGATGTCAAAGGGGGAGCGAATGCAGACATCAAGATTAGCTGTCAAAAGGTATGAAGAGAATGCAGACAAGGGAAACAACTATTAGAAGAAACTGATATTGAAGTGTTGATATTAATAACAAAGGGGGAGATTGTAAAAAATGGTTGTTGTTGATGTTAAAGGTTGTCCAAATAAAATATAAAGTTGTGTTTTCAAATATCATATTTCAAAGACCTTTCCAATGATATATGCCATGCCTTCTAGAAATATTGTTTTTGGATTTTGATGCCCCATTTAGATACCTTATTTTTTAATGAATTTTTACTCCAATTAATAAGTTCAAATGGAAGCATAATATATATTGTTGGAAAGATTATTCTAAGACCTTTCCTATGGTATATGGTGCTCCCTCTAGTCCAAATGTTGAGGAGAAATTATTTTATGAATATTGATTATCCATTCTACTTATTGCATAAGTCAATCTAGTCTCAACCCAAAACTTACTACAAATAGGTGTGACAAGAAGCATTTCTAGCTACTTGCTCAAGTGCAAGTTTTGTCCTATTCTAGGGTAGCAAAGGAGAAACTTTGAGGCTAATACCTTATGAACAAAGTGAAGTGAAATCAAGTTGGAAGCCAAGTTGGAAGTCTACTTGAGCTATAGGAATTTGTTTGAGATATATCTGTTGTCCCTGGGTTATAAAAGGGTTTCTAGAATAATATTTTGGGGAAGGGTTTCAATTTTTGTTAAGGAAAAGTGTAGCCCTTGTTGAATACCACATTCAAGAGGCCAAGTTGGCCAAGTTTCAAGTTTAGTTAGAGGATTAAATTCTAGTGTAGAAGGCTAAGTTTCCAGCCTCTCTTGAGAGTTCAGTCTTGGTGTTTTCATAGGCTAAGTTTATGCTTGTCTTGGGAGATAGGTTTTGGTGTATTGAAGGTCATTTTCAAGTATGTTTTGGGGTAGAATTTGTAGTCCTACTATATACCAAGTTCTTGTTCGACTTTTAAGGTGAATGAGTTTTTTTGAAGAATGATTACAAGGATCTTTGGAGGATGAGCCCATTGTTGGCTATGTCTATGTTAAAAACACAAGGTAAGGGTTATTTTACAATGAAAAGTTTTTGAAGTATACTACCATAGAATGCATGTGATTGTTTTAGGTCACATTACAATAAGAGTTGAGAATAGGGATGTTGTGAACAATTTTTGAGTTAGAGTTGTGGGCTACTTAAGGGGAGTGTTTAGTGTAAAGGTTGACAGGCCACATGAAGTAGACCTTCAAGGTTGTAAGAGTATGTTTGGTTTCAAGTGTTTTGAACTGCCTTATGTAGCATAAAGAAATCTATGGTATTGATTACAAGTTTTTAATTGGGTAGAATTTCTATTTGAATATATAATGATCTTAAGAAGTGACAATTGAACAATGGACATCAAGAGTTGAGGAAGCTAAAGTGTCAAGTTGGTAGACCCCTCAAAGAACAACTTGAGGACATAGGTTGGTGCCTACATTTTGCTGAGTTGGTGCTCAATTGGGGGATTGGTGTCACCTGTAGGTTGGTGCCTACATTCACTAAGATAATGCTCAACTGGAGGAATGAAATCTCCTCTAGGTCGGTGCTTAGGAAAGTTTTAAGTTGGTGCTTACTTTGTACAAGGAAGTTAATAAAATATTTACAAAGAAAATTTGTATAAGTCATTTTTATGAAAACTTGTGTTTCATGATTTATGTGCATCAAAATTTTTAAGAGATAAAAAAAGCTAAAAATAATGAAATTGTGATTCACCCACTCCTTCCCCCCTATTATTTCCAATAATAATGTGAATTATTTATTAAATTGTTATTTTATGCAAATTTAGTAAACATTTCGAAAATTCCAAATATTCTTGATTTTATTATCTTTGCTAGACACATATTCCTTGCAAATTTTCATTAAAATACTTGTAAATATCCAATCCATACATCTTTCTGAACTATAAACTACAATATATAATCAAAACATATAAATCTCATACTAATTGTGTATCTACGTTTTTATGTCATATTTGTGTTACTTTATTTACAAAAAAAATTATCCAAATTTCATATAGATGTTTCTTGAACAATAGAAAAATGCATAAAATATTGGATTGCAACATGGACATGTATTCTTTTTCGATTAATTTTATCTCAAACTAATTGTGTATCTACATTTTTATGTCATATTTGTGTTACTTTATTTAAAAAAAATTATCCAAATTTCATATGGATATCTTTTGAACAATAAAAAAATGCATAAAAAATTAGATTGCAACATGGACATGTATTCCTTTTCAATTAATTTCATATCAAACATCAATATGATGCACAATAGGTTTTTAGTATAAGTGTTTTTTTTTATAAAATAACTAAACATTAATTCTATTTTTTTTATATAACTATCTTAATCTAAAAAATGAAATATGATAGTTATATATCTAAATATAATAAAAAATTAAATTTATAATTATAATTTTAATATTTATCATTATTTTTATATAATAATATACTATTTTTTTAAATCATTAAAATTATTATTTAATTATATATATATATATATATATATATATATATATATTTTTTTTTTTAAATCATTAAAATTATTATTTAATTTTATATATATATATATAAATGAGTGCATTTCAAATCTAAAACAAATAATGTTGATGTGAATTACCTCTATTTTGAACCATATGTACTAACTTATGATTATACCGTTGAAATTTTAAAAATATGTGCTTTATCTATGTGCACAACTTATATCAATTTAAATATAAATAAAACAATTTTGATATTTGAATCATATCCATAAGTTGTGTATTCTAAATATAGAATAAATCAGGTTGATGTCCATTATCTTTATTTTGAATTATTTAATAATAATAAATAATATGTCACATTTATTTATATTTTTATTATGTAAAATGAGGGTTTGGAAAGTTCTGAATATGATTATAATAGTTATTATAAGTGATACAATTTTATTTTAATTATTTTTTCTATAATTTATTTATTAAGGAAGTCATAAGGTTCGTTAGCTTTATTTTTAAGTTTTTTTATGTATGATATAATGGATTATAAAGAAGTTTATTATTTGTGAAAGTCATTAAAGAAATTGGAGGTTTAAGTTGTCTTATTATTATAAAGAATTTTTCATATGTTTTTTAAGATAGTTATGTTTTTAAGATAGTTATTCATGAGTAATTGATTTATTTGGGGTTTAGTTTTTAGCTCATTAGTTCAAATTTTTTGATAAAGGTTTGAGGGTGAAAGTTACATTTGTGGTTAAAGGATGAGAGTTACAATGAGACTAGTTCAAGCTTAGCTCAACTTAAATTGAAAGAAAAGAAATACAAAAGCTATATACCCTTATAAGCGTATCTTACGTAGAAAAGCATATTATAATATTATGAAAAATAGCATGAAATCAATGATTCAATTTCCTAAATTTAACATGTCCACACTAGGGAGAATGTAGTGCACCTAGTGATCATAATAATAAGAGAAAATATAACATATATCCAACCTTGATTTTACTATAAATAAATATATAAATAAAAATATATATGATTAATGGAAAGTATATAATGGAATATTTTTATATTTTATTTTAATCAAATTGATACTTAACATCTATATTAAGGAATTTCTTTCCTTTTAGTTTAAATTTATATACAAAATCATGCCCATAATGATTCATATTGATATGAAGAATATATTTGTATTAAATAACACCAAGTGACCATCCTTATGGTTCCCGTTATCTTATTTTCTGATATTAGAAACACCTGACCATGCAAAATAGACAACTGCAACCTTTTTAACAAGGTTGAAATTCCATCTCCTCACAAAACGTCCGTTGGAAAATGACATAAATCATTGAAATGATTCAACGCCTATGATTTTATTTTTTAAACCATCTATTTGATAGGACTCCGCATAACCATGATCATTTTTTCATATTTAACTTGTAAACCATCATTTCGATAGGATTCTGCATAACCATGAATCATTTTTTCACCTATGGATCCTACTTCATTGAAGTCAATAAGTGGTTAAGGGGTTTCATGGTAGTTGCTTCTCGGACATCATCTTGAATGCTTACTTTGATATTTTTCATTATAACTTTACATTTATTATTGTTGCAATTGCTCTATATTGAAAAGGACTTTTGGATAATGATAATTTTTTAGTTGTAATTGTATTTTTTATTTCTTAAATATATATTAATAATACTTAGTTATGTAATCATCTTATCTGGAATATTTTTTCTATTGTAAAAGGAGGTTGCTTCCTCAAAGTTAATAGTTTTCTATTCTAATATTTATTTCTCAAGGTATGGAGTTTTTTTCCTCTCTATTTTTGGGCTATGTTTAAAAATTATTGTATAATATTTGGTATTAGATTCTACAATTCTAGAGTTTTTCTCTACAATGAGGACATTTTCGATTTCTTTTTATAAATTCATTTTAATGAAATTCTAGAGAATGAAACTCTTCAGACACTGAGACGTATTGAAGTGCTTTTGGTAAAGGTTTCATGTTTAGGGTATTTATACTATTTTAGATATAACCTATGAAGTTAGGGTTGCTGATTAGTCTTAAAATTAGTCTCAAATATGGTATCTAGAAATTTTCTCTGTAATTCTTTTATGTGAGAATTTTAGATTATGAACTTTTTAGTATTACAAGGTTGTATATTGAAGTAATGTGGCATAAATTTTGGGTTATTATATATTTAGGCCAATAGGCCTTCCTATGCATCAACAATCGTCAACGCTTTTACTCTCCACTTGACATTTGTGTGTTGAGCTTCCAGGAGAGTTCATGGAGTTTATGGCACAATGCTCGGATCTCTAGACGAGGAAAAATGATGACACGACATGCTCCAACTCCTGAACATGCGCTACGCTTATTGAAAAGATCGTGAGGCCCAAGATTCATTATGTATGCGATGTATCTAGACGGAATGAGGTCCAGGTTCATTGCATCTCTGGTCGTCCCTCATTTCGTGTATATCCTCAATGTCTCTTCCCTCCTAGAATATTTCAACCAGAGGAAGACGACGCATAAATCTTCAGAATAACCACTACTGCCTCTCCATATAGATCTCTAGAGTTCTCAATGTCGAATTCAATTGGAAGCCGAACGATTAAAAGTAGTTTTGAAATTTCTGTTCATCCTTTTGAATTTTTCTACTACGCGATTTTTCTTAGCTGAAGGTTGTAAATGAACTGTTAAATGCAGGAACCTTAAAGCGTTTATCTTCATAATCTTCCTTGTTTCAAATTTGGGACGGTTTCGTTGAATCTTTAGTTGAGAACTCATGCACTCTGGCCTGGAAATGCAGAGCAGATGTTTATTGATTTCCAATGGATGACTGATGTAAAGACTATTAAGGCGAACCTTGAGACGACTCATAAATCTTCAGAAGAATGACTGCTGCCTTTCTTTATAGATCTCCAAAGTTCTCCATGTCATTGGCAATTGGCTCCATGGTATGTTTGCATCTTCAAGATAGGTTTTTGAGCAAGATGAGCTCTTCGTTTATCTTGTCAATCTCTTGTAAAAACTGATCATGCAGGTTTGTAGAGGTTGAGGTTGTGTTGTCGGTTTAGCTTTGACAGTTTAGGCTCTCTTTCTCTAAAAGAAATCTTTTGATGAAGGAAAAAAATATATGTGTAAAGGAAAATATCAACAAAAGCGTGTTTTAGCTGTTATCATATTTCAGGTATCTAGCTCCATAATATTTCATGTATGGCAAGGTTAATGAGAAGATGAACGTGTATTCCTTTGGAGTAGTTATTCTAGAGCTAATAACTGGAAGAAAACCAATCAATGACAAGAATCTTACAGGCCAAGAAAGCCTGGTTATGTGGGTAGGGCTCTAGTGTCCTTACTTCTTTTGTATTTGATAATTTTGGATTCTTTTGGTTTCTTTGTCTTGGTTCAGAATCTTAATCTCTTGTAAATTTCAAAATTTAGGCAAGGCCATTACTGGCAGCTGGCTCTGTAAAAGAACTTGCAGATCCACTTTTGGAAGATGCTTATGACATGAGCAAGATGAAGAGAATGGTCATTGGTGCAACATGTTATCTGAGACAGGCAACTCAGTTTCGACCTCGAATGAACAAAGTAATTACTCTTATTCTCTTTAGTTGCGTATATATGTTTTAGTTTATGATCTTATGTCAAATTTAGTTGCTTGAAGACATTTCCTTTCCTGTGAGGAGTTAGTGCTAGAATTGTTTTTGCCCATAACGAAGAATTGCACATGAAATATCGAGTTGATATCCTTTAGACATAGAGTTAAGGGTGTTTAGATCTAGTGTTTAGGGTTGTAATCTAAACATTTGTTCAGTAGTTAAATTTGTAGAATCATCATCCTTAAACAGGTTAGCCCTGAATGCTGATGGTGGATTATGGCAAATTCAAAGCCTCAATTGCCAATAATCTCTTTTCCCATTAATGAAATATAAGGTTCTTTGAATATTAGCAAAAGAGATTACATCATATCTCAAACCAAAGCTTCAGTATGCAAATTACCCCTCCCTGAATAGGCAAGAAGAGCCAGCATATCTGCTTTCGCTCCAATATCAAGAGAGTATATATCTTTCCTAAGAATCACTATCCTAGCTAAAATCTGTATTGAAAGATCTAAATTGAAAGCTTTGGTTTCCCCAAATAAAGTGGCTTACCTTTGCATTAAACTAGCTTTGTCAAATTTCAAACAATGGATAAATGTTAATGTAAGAATGTGAACTTATTCTTCCTCATTGTTTGTCTGTAACTTATTATTGCGTATTTTGAAATTACTATGAGGAGAAGGAGATGACCTACGTTATTGGACCAAGAGGCAATTGACAATTTCCATGGAATTAGATGAATTGATTGAGGATGAATTTGGAGCAAACTCTGGGAGTTATGACATCCAAACTCATCTATCACTTGCAATGCTTGGAGTTGATGATGATTTGGTATCAAACAGTAGTCAAGATCAAAGTGTAGATCTTGTACATGAGAGTAGAACCTTGGAAGATTATTTCTATGGATGTTATAGTCGTTCAACAAGCTTTGATTGATTTAAATCTACTTCTCTGAGCTTCATAATTTTTCTTACTCCTTGCTTCTATAAAAGCTTCAATATTTTATACTTGGTGTATTACTGTGAGCCAATGTCAGTACTTAGTTATGTTCAATTTCAATCACTCTGCATATTGGCTGAAGTTGTGTCTGAAGTTGAGTGGAGTCCATGTAAAATCCCTTGCCAATTCATTGTATAAATGTGAAAGCCATTAGTGGTCACTCGTTTTAGTGACCCACTGGTGCTCACTAGAGCTGAAAATTTTCTTGTCCTTGCCTTTGGAGAAATTGTATGTATGTGGAAGGAAAAGCAATTATGATATCGCTATTGATTTTCCAAACCACTGTTATGTACTTTTTCAGGTCTGAAGATGTGTAACTTGTGGTTTAGATTGGTACATTATCTTGTATACCAGTTTACTTTGAATTTGTCAATATCATAAGCTCGGTAGAGATTTAAGTGTATGTCTGCATGGCAGAACTGCATTGGGCTTGAACTTTTCTAAAAAATTAAGTTGTATTTAAATAAATATGGTGTCTGAAAATCATAGAACTCCAAACATCAAATCTCTTTGCTCCTTGTAGGCTTGAACCAACATCTCTTCTAGAGAAATTCAATAATTCTAATTTAATAATCCTATCGGCCTCTCTTTGTACCTTTTGGGACAATTGCTAGTATAATATTTAAATGAAAATTTTGGAAATGAATGGTCCAATAACTAGTCTCCACCAAGTGTTCTTTGAATTTTGGTCATATATAAACTTCACAAAGTCCAAATTGAGAGTCTTTATTTTCTTGGGAAATAATTCATAACATAGTTTATAAGGTAGAAAATCTTAACAGTATATATGAAATATTCAACACATGGCATTCCATACAAGTTCACTATATAGAAAGGGCCGAGAATAACAAGTTTTGAAATGTTAACATAACTTTCACTTGGCACATAAAAATTTGGTTAGACCTATGGAACTGTAGAGAAGACATTTCAGAGTATTATGGAAGAAATTTTTATACTCATACATAATGAAAATATATAGATACATAAGGAAAATGTTTATTATTAGAAGAATTTCTAAATCAAGGTTTTAAATATACACATATTACAAACAGAATATTTTTTTATTTCCTATTAGTTAACTCCAAACGGAATAATTTTTTATTGCAAGATTGTCAACACTTTTACTCTCCACTTGACATCTATGTGCCAAGCTTCCGGGAGAGTTCATGGAGTTTATGGCACAATGCTCAGATCTCTAGACGAGGAAAAATGATGACACAGCATGCTCCAACTCCTGAACATGCGCTGCGCTGATTGAAAATATCGTGAGGCCCAAGATTCATTCTGTATGTGATGTATCTGCACGGAATGAGGTCCAGGTTCATTGCATCTCTGGTCATCCCTCCCATTTCGTGTATATCCTCAATGTCTCTTCCCTCCTAGAATCTTTCAACTAGAGGAAGACGATGCATAAATCTTCAGAGTAACGATTGTCGCCTCTCCATACAGATCTCCAAAGTTCTCAGTGTCGAATTCAATTGGAGGCCGAACAATTAAAAGCAGTTTTAAATTTTCTTTTCATCCTTTTGAATTTTTCTACTACATGATTTTTCTTAGCTGAAGGTTGTAAATGAACTGTTAAATGCAGGAACCTTAAAGTGTTTATCTTCATATTCTTCCTTGTTTTAGATTTGGGACAGTTTCATTGAATCTTTAGTTGAGAACTCATGCTCTCTGGCCTGGAAATGCAGAGCAGATGTTTATTGATTTCCAGTGGCTGACTGATGTAAAGACTGTTAAGGCGAACCTAAAGATGACTCATAAATCTTTAGAAGAATGTCTACCACCTTTCTTTACAGATCTCCAAAGTTCTCTGTGTCATTGGCAATTGGCTCCATGGTATGATTGCATTTTCAAGATAGGTTTCTAAGCAAGATGAGCTCTTCGTTTATCTTGTCAATCTCTTGTAAAAACTAATCATGCAAGTCTATAGAGGCTGAGGTTGTGTTGCCGGTTTGGCTTTGACAGTTTAGGCTCTCTTTCTCTGAAAGAAAGCTTTTGATGAAGGAAAAAAATATATACGTAAAGGAAAATATCAACAAAAGCGTGTTTTAGCTGCTATCATATTTCAGGTGTCTGGCTCCAGAATATTTCATGTATGGCAAGGTTAATGAGAAGACGGACGTGTATTCCTTTGGATTAGTTCTTCTAGAGCTAATAACTGGAACAAAACCAATCAATGATAAGAATCCTACAGGCATCTAAAGCTTGGTTATGTGGGTAGGGCTCTAGTGTCCTTACTTGTTTTGTATTTGATAATTTTGGATTCTTTTGGTTTCTTTGTCTTGGTCCAGAATCCTAATCTCTTGTAAATTTCAAAATTTAGGCAAGGCCATTACTGGCAGTTGGCTCTGTAAAAGAACTTGCAGATCCACTTTTGGAAGATGCTTATGACATGAGCGAGATGAAGAGAATGGTCATTGGTGCAGCATGTTTTTTGAGACAGGAAGCTCAGTTTCAACCTCGAATGAACAAAGTAATTACTCTTATTCTCTTTAGTTGTGTATATATGTTTCAGTTTCTGATCTTATGTCAAATTTAGTTGCTTGAAGACGTTTCCTTTCCTGTGAGGAGTTAGTGCTAGAATTGTTTTTTCCCATAACAAAGAATGGCACATGAAATATCGAGTTGATATCCTTCTGACATAGAGTTAAGGGTGTTTAGATCTAGTGTTTAGGGTTGTAATCTAAACATTTGTTTAGTAGTTCAATTTGTAAAATCGTCACCCTTAAACAGGTTAGCCCTGAATGCTGATGGTGGATTATGGCAAAATATTCAAAGCCTCAATTGCCAATAATCTCTTTTTCCATTAATGAAATATAAGGTTCTTTGAATATTAGCAAAAGAGATTACATCATATCTCAAACCAAAGCTTCAATATGCAAATTACCGCTCTCGGAATAAGCAAGAAGAGCCAGCATATCTGCTTTTGCTCCAATATCAAGAGAGTATATATATTTCCTGAGCATCACTATCCTAGCTGAAATCTGGATTGCAAGATCTAAATTGAAAGCTTTGGTTTCCCCAAATAAAGTGGCTTACCTTTGCATTAAACTGGCTTTGTCAAATTTCATACAATGGATAAATGTTAATGTAAGAACGTGAACTTATTCTTCCTCCTTATTTGTAACTTATTATTGCAGATTTTGAAATTACTACGAGGAGGAGATGACCTACCTTATCAGACCAAGATGCAATTGACAATTTCCATGGAATTAGATGAATTGATTGAGGATGAATCTGGAGAAAACTCTGGGAGTTGTGACATCAAAACTCATCTATCACTTGCAATGCTTGGAGTTGATGATGATTTGGTATCAAACAGTAGTCCAAATCAAAGTGTAGATCTTGTACATGAGAGTAGAACCTTGGAAGATTATTTCTATGGACGTTATAGCCATTCAACAGGCTTTGATTGATTTAAATCTACTTCTCTGAGCTTCATAATTTTTCTTACTCCTTGCTTCTATAAAAGCTTCAATATTTTATACTTGGTGTATTATTGTGAGCCAATGTCACTACTTAGTTGTGTTCAAATTCAATCACTCTGCATATTGGCTGAAGTTGTGTCTGAAGTTGAGTGGAGCCCATGTAAAATCCCTTTCCAATTCATTGTATAAATGTGAAAGCCATTAGTGGTCACTCGTTTTAGTGACCCATTGGTGCTCACTAGAGCTAAAAATTTTCTTGTCCTTGCCTTTGAGGCAATTGTATGTATGTGGAAGGAAAAACAATTATGATATCGCTATTGATTTGCCAAACCATTGTTATGTACTTTTTCAGGTTTGAAGATGTGTAACTTGTGGTTTAGCTTGGTACATTCTCTTGTATACCAGTTTACTTTGAATTTGTCAATATCATAAGCCTAGTAGCGATTTAAGTCTATGTCTGAATGGCAGAACTGCATTGGGCTTGAACTTTTCTAAGAATTTAAGTTGTATTTAAAGAAATATGGTGTCCAAAAAGCATGGAACTCCAAACATCAAATCTCTTTGCTCCTTGTAGGTTTGAACCAACATCTCTTCTAGAGAAATTCAACAATTCTAATTTAATAATCCTATCGGCCTCCCTTTGTACCTTTTGGGACAATTTCTAGTATAATCTTTAAATGAAAATTTTGGAAATGAATGGTCCAATAACTAGTCTCCACCAAGTGTTCTTTGAATTTTGGTCATATATAAACCTCACAGAGTCCTAATTGAGAGTCTCTATATTCTTGGGAAATAATTCATAACATAGTTTATTAGGTAGAAAATCTTAAAAGTATATATGAAATATTCAACACATGGCATTCCATACAAGTTCTCTATCTAGAAAGGGCCGAGAATAACAAGTTTTGAAATGTTAACATAACTTTCACTTGGTACATAAAATTTTGGTTAGACCTATGGAATTGTAGAGAAGACATTTTAGAGTATTATGGAAGAAATTTTTATACTCATACGTAATGAAAATATATAGATACATAAGGAGAATGTTTATTATTAGAAGAATTTCTAAATCAAGGTTTTAAATATACACATATTACAAACGGAATAATTTTTTATTACAAGATCTATTTTTAGTAATTCATAAATTGTGTTAAATAGAAAAACATAGTTTTATTATTTTCTCACATGTCAAAGTGTTGTGCATAATTACTACTCCTAAAACTTCACATATGATGTCAAATAAGGTGGATACTTTGAATATAAGCTATCCCAATTGAAGAACAAAGTTGGTGAAATGAGTATAAGTATTTTGAAATTTGTGAATTACTCACATTTCTTGGAAACATTTAAAAGGGAAATGGAAATCTTAATGGATCAGATGGTGTAGTGAGTACAAAATTCCTTGGATATCAAAATCATTATCATTTAGCCTTCTAAGATCCACATCATCATTGTTTCAACTTGGAACCAAGGAATTACTTAATTCGTAAGATTGATATGAAGTTTGACAACAAAGATCTATACCATGTACATTATGAATGAAGCAATTCTTTGATTTGCACCAAGTTCCAACCTTACAAAATCTAACCCTTTCATCCTTGTATTTGTAAAACGATCAATTTCTCTAGTATCAATGGAATTGTCAAAGAAAAAAGGATTCCATTGTCTATTGGTCTAGTTTTGTAGATGAAGTGATAGAACATTATGGAGATAATGAGATAAACACTTTAATTAGTCAATTGAATTTTTTTTGGAAAATATGTATAATTATAGAGCACATTTAGCAATTCCAAAAACTAAGTGTGTAGGTAAAGAACATTTGAAAGGATAATTTGTTTAGAGATGCTTGGCATCTTAAAAGATAACATTCAACATGAGGTTTGTCATTTTGAACCTAGATCCCTAAAGTTTGCTTTCAATGTGGAAAGAAATAATGAAAGTAAAAATATGACTACTAGAAGAGAAACTACTAATAATTGAAGAAGGCACCATCGTGCCTTTCCTAACCTTACTCAATCTATAAGGTTACACCTTAGGAAATCAATGAAAAATAAAAAAGCGACTATGTTTCAATTGTAATTTCAAGTATATTAATAGACATATATGAAGTGAGAAAAAACTATTCTATGTAAATTGTGAAGAGTAAGAAGATCAAGAATCAAAACCATCTCAAGTAAATGAAGCTAACCAACAGTTGTTCTAAATAATTTTAAACCCTGCATCATACCATCAAACTATAGGTTTTAATCCTGTACATAAATTACCTGCATATGAATTCTAAAAACTAGAAAATAAACAATGGCAAGAGCATAACACATAAAACAAATATACAAAAATATTTTCCCCTGCATCCCAAAACTAGAATTACCAGATTGATTTTTCATTATTTTCCTTTCAATGTTACAATACATATATATACATGCCGAAGCATCCATAAGCCCCAATCCATCAACCCTGGATTAGAACATAACCATAGTTCCCTTAACCGAATCTACAAAGTACCATGGACCAAAAACCATCACGCCCAAAACCATGTGTGAAATCCATGCACAAAACCATAGGTAGGTCTGCCCCCCCAATATAGGGTCCAAAAAAAAATTTCTTGCAGCACTACCCCAGACCCCGTAGAGGGAACCCACTAACAGGGGGGGCTGCCACCCCCCTGTTGTGCACTGCCATGACGAAGGGGGGGCTCTGCCCCCCCTCTAACCCCCGGGTTTAACTACTGGGGCTAGTCGTGGAAAGAATATAACACAACCCAACATTCTCCCACTTGTTGTTTTCTTTCCACAAGGGGCCACATAAGAGCTTAGTCACTGATCTAGCCCTACAATGTCCATTATTTCTCTACACCAAGAGAACTTCTCAGAGCTCACAGATTTTGTCAATGCATCTGTAGTATTCTTAAAAGTGTCCACCTTTACCAGCAACACCTTTTTATCTTCTACCATATCCCTCACAAAGTGATACTGAACATCAATGTGCTTTGTCTTTTAATGATAAGCAAGGTTCTTTGCCAAGAAAATTGCACTTTGGCTGTCATAGTCTATCCTTATAGTCGTTGTATTAACCACATACTTGAACACAATATTTGCAACCAAACTGCTTCCTTTCTTTCATGAGTGGCTGCCATGTATTCTACCTCTATAGTTGACAGTGCCACTACATATTGTCTCTTACTCATCCAACTGACTACGCCTCCAAATATGTTAAACACATACCAACTTATAGATCTTCTCTGATCCAGATCTCCAACCCAGTCTGTTGTTGGGAAAAGTATCTATTCAGAATTCCCCTATCCCACTCTAAGGTGTGATAGTGCCTTAGCAACAAACAAGGAAAACTACTTGAGTATTCTTCCTTATGAAATGTAAATGAAGAGGAAGGATGTAACTAACTTGTGTCTTTCGCTAGTTTGTTGATCCAATCACTCCTCTCTTCAATAGCTCCCAGCTTCCTGCTCCCCTACCGGCCCAGCTTCATCGAATTCCTACAAGATCACAGAAGAGAGAAACTACACGAAGATATAGATTTACATTCATAAAAAGCTTAGGATCAGATTAAGCTAAACATGCAAATATAACAAAACATCATTGATACACAGCATGTAGGAGAAACTCAAATAATTTTATTGATATGATAAGAAAGTCCAAGAGGAGATACAACCAAGTGAGTCCTGATCCAGCATCTACCTCCCAGCAAAGGAATCCCTTCCTCTCCTCCAACAAAGCATAAATCACCCAATGTACTAATCTCAATCTCAAACCAACAGCAATTCTCTGCAAAGTACAAAATTCCAACCTCTGGATCTCTGGGATGAGGGATCCATATATAGATGTAAGCAGAGAGGATGAGTCAGCTTATGTTTTGACTTGTGGCTTCTCTCTGTCAGTTCTTGCTTCCACTTGGAGACTGAGAGCCTCTTACTCATCACTTGGTCGAATTCAGTGAGGCAAGTGTCATTGGAGAAGATTCTGGAAGCTTCCATGGTCTTTCCACCTCGTTGAATGACTCTGCCACTTGTCATTTCCCGCTCAACGCACCTGGGTAGTGCATTCAAGTGCGTTGCAACGCACCTAGCTAGTGTACTGGGGTGCTTTGCAACGCAGGCAGCTAGTGGAGCTTCTGAATTGATCCTGATTTGACTAGTTTTGAGTAGTTTTTGGTGGAGAACTTCTGGGAGAAGCTGTCATTGGTTGACCTTGTTCCTTTAGGGGCAGGAACAACACTTTTAGGGACTTTGGATCCCTTGGATTATGGACATTTCATGCTTAGAGCTGTAAGGCACAAAAATGTCTATAACAGTTGCCCCCTAAATTATGAGGCCGTTTATCGGGTGAAATGCTTTATTAGGAGGATCCGAAGTTCTTTCAATGCTGGGAGGAGACCTGTAATAAGATACAATACAATACATTATTTTTCATACTGTTTTCATGATCTAGCTGAGGCGGGCATTCCCATGCTCAGCTTTATAAATTCATTTTCTTTGTACATAGGACAAACAATCGTCTAATGGTAGACTGATGATTCTGATGAAATCATCATCCTTTTGGTAGGATGATCATCCGTTCTGCAGTGCTGTACATGTCAATGTATTTATTTTTCCTGAATATATATCGCAGCCCGGATGGATGAAACTAGATCCAGGGTCTTCAAACTCGTCCGATCTTCACTCTAAGTACAAGTCGATCCATGTGAGAAATGTTTTGAAGTCGAACATGGAAAGACATCGCTTGATTACCAGTCAATGATGCAAACTGTTAACAAGCGCGAGAGGAATCACCGATAATGATAATGACCCTCAAGGTACTACAGTACAATTCACGTGGTGTGAATAAAGGACTTGGCGTCGAACACCACGCAAAATCTTTCGGTCGAAGGTCATTGATGTATACCTGTCGCCGGAAGTGAGAAGCTTGCCATTGAGGCATGCAAGTTTCAAAGTACTGAAGGGGGTGTTCCTAGATCAACTTCTTGGATAATGAGCTGATGTCGACAAGAAGTGATCCGTCAAAGGAGGGCCTTAATGAATCCCACATCAATGACACGAAACGGAGCAAATGATTTTGATGGAGGTGAAAACGATCTGATGATGTATGGTTCAGGGTGGCAGTCATGAAAGAATGAAGTATAATGTATGGTAGTGGATGGGACACGGTTGACTTCTCTGGATGACTTCTCTTGAACATATCAGCGACACTTATATGATGGATTGGTAGCATTTACCCCCAAAGGTGGATGGTATGGCGGGACCATGGTGATGTGACCGGTGAATGAAACAACCCAACCCGACTCAGGCATGGAGTGGAAGTGTCATGTTCAAGAGCGACTTGCTACCAATAAAGGTTCTTTGAGTTTCTTCCCAATTTTTCCCCAGTCATTGCTGACCAGTACCTCTTTATTTTTGTCAAGCTTGAGGAGGATAACATATGCTTGTTCTATAATTTGCCCTTCGGGCAAACCCATCGCTATGTTTTAACGAGCCTAGCGATAGTGAAACTCGTTCTCGTCTAAAGACAAGTTTGTCGCTATTAATCTTTTTAACGAGTCTAACGACAAAGATAACTCGGTCCTTTTCATTTTTAGAGAGTCTGAAAAGGTACGTAAAGTTAACTCCGGAATTCCTTTTTCGTCATCTAATCCCTTAAGTCCGAAAAAGTATAAAACAATACAGAAGGGATGAATTTTCGATAATTTTAACGAGCCGAACAAAACAAGCGCTCGATCTTTTTGTGCAATAATCCCTCAGGTCTAAAAAGATTAAAATCTAGAGGAGGGATAGCATTTCCTGTCGCTTTAACGAGCTGGAAGGCCAAAAATCGGCAATCTTTTCATATTTTACGAGTCAAATGAAAAGAGCTTAAAGAAGACTCGTCTTTTGAGGAACGAGTGATAAAATGGGTAGCAGCTGATTCCAGGTAAGGGTTGGAATTTTCCAAGCACGACAGTGTCACAAGGATGGCTAGTGAAATCACTCTTCGCAGCTGTTCCTCAAAATGGGTAAACAATCAAATGGAGGTGAATGATCGGCCAATGGAAAAGTGGAGGTGACGGTGCAAACACGACCAAGGCTTTAATGGTTGATAATGTTACATTCACGGTGGTTATTTACCGGAAAATAGTTCATTTTTTAACGAGCTTAAATGCGAATTGAAACACTTGCTCGATCTTATGTTTATTTTTTAACGAGCATGAACTATGCACTAAAACTGCTCGATTATCCAGTCATATGATAAGAATGTCTCATATAAGATGCCATTTTTTATGGAGCTTGCGCCTTACAAAGCTATGCCCCGCATCCTTTCGTTATGCAAGTTCGGAAACGACTAATCCTATGAGTTTAAAGGGTTAGACCTACGAGTTTAAAGGGAGGACCTAAAAATTTAAAAAATAAATAGCCGTCCCTTGCTTGCACTTCAAAAGGTTTGCATGCCCCAAGGTATAAAATAGAGTTTCAAGGTTACCCCTCAATTTGCAGGAAAAACATTTGTTTAACCGGGAGAGGCCTACCTCTTTCAGGTTACCAAAGATTGTCTCATTTGCGCAGCAAACAAAACACTTCTTTGGTGATGTCTACCGAGATAGACAAAGGCGAGTGACAACGAGCGCCAAACACATAACTTTGACAAAAGAATCTTATTCTAGAACAACCCCTCTTCCAATCACGGACGGGGTACGGACTAGTCATATTCTCCCGCGGAAACCTACCCTATACCCGAAGTTTTCCTGCCGAAGCAGACCAGGACGCATGCCCCTTGGGTTCCAGTCATATCCCTCCAAATTACTTGCGCTCATCGGGAGGACGGACCGTGGGTTGAGACATTTCTTGTGTGAAGAGACCATTTAGGGACAGTATATGACTATTTGCGATGCGTGATCCGGGAAATGAAAGCTGGTCCACGAGCTTGACCACTCTTCCTTCGTGCGGAAAACACATTACTCTAAAGAGTGAGGAGACGATGGCTCCCATGCAATAAATATAGTCTCGTCCAAGGAGTAGGTTATAATCCAAGGGTCCTTGAACGACCATCACGTTCATTTGAACAGTCTTCCCTTTCAATGTTATGGCCACATTGGGGAGGATCCCTAAAGGTCTACTGGTTCCTTTATCAAAGCCTGTTAGATTTCTCATCTCAGGCAAAAGCGATGGCGAACCAAGCGCTTTCCAAGCAATAGAGGAAAGGATACTCACAGAAGCCCCCTCATTTATGATGGTACCAGCCATGACCATTCTGTATATTTGAACGATAATTCGGAATGGTATGCTTGCTGGCAAACGGGGTCTGCCTAGTTGGTTCCAGTCGAAGGATACAACTAGGTTGCTTGGTGGTGGGACCGAGTAGACGGCCGGGTAACGCTCTGACGAACTTCCTTCCTGCGATAAAGGAATGGGTGGATCGCCCCCGTGTTCGTCGGAGTCTGTGTTGATGAAGAGAATTTGGACGGTGTCATCCTTATCCTCTTCAGTGACTGTATCATTCGAAGATAAAACCTCTGAAGGAAAGACCGGGTCAACTGCCGCCTCGACCTTTTGACTTTCGTCGGGTATGGATTCAGCTGGTTCATCTTCAATGACCGGCGCTTCAGCTGACCACTTGGGCGGGCCAGCTGGATTCTCAACTAACGAAGGACTCGGCAAGAGTTTTTTATATCCAGGAGGGAGTCGTAACGGTGAAACCGGACGACCATCCAAAACTCTTTTAGCTTCGTCTAAGAAGGGACAACGGTGGATGGCGTGATTGCCTTCGCACAGTCTACAGGGAGATCTAGTTCTCCCTTTTTGTCCTGGGACTTCACTTTCGCTAGTTGATGGTGTGCTTTCAACATGGCTATCAGAGGTTGACGCCACCGGATTGTGCAAACGGGGAGACCAGTCCCTTAGTATCTGAGGGATGCAGGGACAATCTTTGTGAAAGTGGTCTCCCTTGCAAATGACGCATGGCGATTTAGGCCTGGTCAGTGCAGTGTGTGGATTTTCATTAGACGACACTCGTTTGCCCCCAGTCGCTTTTGGCTCCTTCTTCTTCTTCTCTTTCTTCTTCTTTTCCTTCTTCTCCTTAGGAACTTGACTTTTGGCTTTCCCAGCCCCATCAAGCGAAGAGGAAGGAGGAGAGGAAGAATTAGAGGAAGTAGAAGGCTGGTGGGTAACTTTGGACTGGTCTAATTGCTGATTCGACTGTTCAGGAATAGTGGTGTTCTGAACGACATTGGTTGAGAAGAGCCAGACCGGCAAGCCAATTGCCAATCCTGGAAGCGACAATGTGGCCATATGGGGTGCACCAACATCTCCCCAAGAGGAGAAGGGACTAGGATTTCCACCAAGGGGATTCCTTGGTTGGTAGGCTCCATTTTCTCAACCTGAAGATCAACGCAGGAAAAAAGGGTGTGAATATTCCGTTTAAAATAAATTTTAACGACGCTTGGACACAACTTGCTTTTTCAATTTTAAAGAGTCGAGAAAAAGCAAAAGATGACTCTAGTCTCCTTCGATTTTTAATGAGCCTGAAGTGACAAGTGCTCAGATGGACCTTTTCTGTTAAGGAGTCTGAAAAGGAACGAAAGGGACTGCTCTGGAGTTCTAGGTAGAGGGTGTGCCAAACCAATCGCAAAACCGCAGAATACTTTTTAGGGTACGGGCGGTCAGTCTTCCCGAATGCTGTGTTCAGCGCATTGCGATCAGTAGGGCGGCCGACATGGCTTCCTATGGATAAAGGTTTTATGCCTATAGGGGTCTCCCAATATATACTCGACGGTACGTGGGAGCACAATCCGTACTGGCACTTATTGTCTCTCAGGAGGAATCACCCAACCATCAGTGAGGCAATAGTTACCAGGTTTTACGACGCCGGAACACGTCTCTAGCCTAGACCTCTATGTTGTGCGTTAAGTTACAAAGCGTTGTTAAGTTCATTCAATTTATTTTAGGTTGATCTTTCTTAGAAGTTTGCCTTTTTGGATCACCACGAGATGTAGATACAATTCCTAAATGCAGTCTAAAGATGATAAGCAAGCTTTTATCTCTTTTCAACAATGAAAATCCTAGCTACAAGGGGAAAAGAAAGACACAATCTTTTCTCAAAGAGCATAGAGCACACTGTAAATGCACTTTTCCTAAATCAAACCATACAAACTGTCAAAATGCAAATGCACAAATGCATGTATTTGTTTTCACTTTCTTAATATTGATGCCTAAAAAGAAAGCTGTTGTACAAATTTGAATTCGATTTCAAGTGAAAACACAAACAAGTTTCTTTTTGAAATCAAAAAGACGATTACGACGCTTTATGATTTTGAAGTAAACACTTGTTTCGACACTAGAAATTCACAAATTCAAACCAAAAGAAAAAAGTAAAAGCGTAATCAACTGTCAACAACAAACAAACTTACTCCTAAGATCAAAATGACACTTACGACAGGTCCAGATCTAAGGGCGACAGTATGACTAGTTTACTTTTGTAATGGGAAACTGCAAATGATGTAACAAATACAAAAAAACAAATGCAGTTTCTTTTATACAACTGAGGTGGAATTAAGGCAAAGAAAAGGGGTTTTCAGATAGGTACACACACTGATAACAGGCTGCAAAAATCAGAGACAAAACTGAAAAAAAAGGAAGCAAAGAACCACAGCTGCACAGGGCAAAGGCTGATCAACGCACCTGTTGCACAGAGAAACTGAATTGCAGCGCAGGTAGCCCTCTCATGACCTGCTTTGAAATGCAGAACCTATTCACAGAGCCTGCGTTGAAGCAGAAACGAGAATTGTCTCTGGGTTCTGGGTCACGGTTTGCAGTTTAATCTATGGTTTTTGGCCGGATAAAAGCTATCAATGATGTACAATTAGAGGGATGATTTAAAGGAGGACTAAGAGCTATCACAAAGGGCAGTTAGAACATTTGTGGATCAGTTGTTCAGATCATAAACAGGCCCAGTGAGTGGACTAGAGTAGCAGATCTCTACTTTGCATTTGTAAATGGCAAATGCAGTTTGATTCGCCACTCCTAAGTTTATGAGAAGAACAACAATAGAAACACAAATAAACTAACTAGATATGATCCCCAGTGGAGTCGCCAATTTGTTGTTGGGAAAAGTATCTATTCAGAATGCCCCTATCCCACTCTAAGGTGTGATAGTGCCTTAGCAACAAACAAGGAAAACTACTTGAGTATTCTTCTTTATGAAATGTAAATGAAGAGGAAGGATGTAACTAACTTGTGTCTTTCGCTAGTTTGTTGATCCAATCGCTCCTCTCTTCAATAGCTCCCAGCTTCCTGCTCCCCTACCGGCCCAGCTTCATCGAATTCCTGCAAGATCACAGAAGAGAGAAACTACACGAAGATATAGATTTACATTCATAAAAAGCTTAGGATCAGATTAAGCTAAACATGCAAATATAACAAAACATCATTGATACACAGCATGTAGGAGAAACTCAAACAATTTTATTGATATGATAAGAAAGTCCAAGAGGAGATACAACCAAGTGAGTCCCGATCCAGCATCTACCTCCCAGCAAAGGAATCCCTTCCTCTCCTCCAACAAAGCATAAATCACCCAATGTACTAATCTCAATCTCAAACCAACAACAATTCTCTGCAAAGTACAAAATTCCAGCCTCTGGATCTCTGGGATGAGGGATCCATATATAGATGTAAGCAGAGAGGATGAGTCAGCTTATGTTTTGACTTGTGGCTTCTCTCTGTTAGTTCTTGCTTCCACTTGGAGACTGAGAGCCTCTTACTCATCACTTGGTCGAATTCAGTGAGGCAAGTGTCATTGGAGAAGATTCTGCAAGCTTCCATGGTCTTTCCACCTCGTTGAATGACTCTGTCACTTGTCACTTCCCGCTCAACGCACCTGGGTAGTGCATTCAAGTGCGTTTCAACGCACCTAGCTAGTGTATTGGGGTGCTTTGCAACGCAGGCAACTAGTGGAGCTTCTGAATTGATCCTGATTTGACTAGTTTTGAGTATTTTTTGGTGGAGAACTTCTGGGAGAAGCTGTCATTGGTTGACCTTGTTCCTTTAGGGGCAGGAACAACACTTTTAGGGACTTTGGATCCCTTGGATTATGGACATTTCATGCTTAGAGATGTAAGGCACAAAAATGTCTATAACACAGTCTGCATCAATAAAGCCACGGATGTCCAAAACTCTATCAAATCCTGGTCTTCCTTGGTATCACAAACCATAATCACTAGTGCCATGCAAATACTTGAAAACTTGCTTCACTGTTGTCCAATGCTCCTTCCCTGGTTTTGACATAAACTTGCTCAATACTCCCACTGCATGTGCAATTTCTGGTCTAGTACAGATCATCGCGTACATCAGGCTACCGACTGCACTTGCATATGGAACATGAGACATGTCCTCTTCCTCTTCTCATGTCTTGGGACACTATTCAACAGATAATTTTACACCTACAGGAATAAGAACCTTCACCAGTTTACTATCTTGCATATTAAACCTCTGTAGTATTGTCTCGACATGCTTCCTCTGGTTTAACTAGAGATTCCTCTTTGCCCGATCTCTTTTAATTTCCATGCCCAAATTATAGTTTATAGCACCACGATCTTTCATGTCAAATTTGGAGGAAAATTGGGTCTTCAAATCCTGGATAATTTCTTTGTCATTTCCAACTAGCAACATATCATCCACATACAAGACCAGATAAATAACACAACCACCAATTAATTTAAAATATACGCAATGATCTACTTTTCTTCTTGTGAAGCCAAGTCCCTTTATAAATGTATCAAATTTCTGATACCACATCCTTGGTGATTGTTTTAACCCATACAAATACTTTTTTAACTTGCATACCAGTTATTTCTTACCCTTCACCACAAAGCCTTCAAGTTGCTTCATGTAGATCTCTTCTTCCAGATCCCTATGAAGAAATTTTGTCTTCACATCCATTTATTCTACCTCAAAATCAAAAGCAGCAGCAACAAATAAAAGTATTCTAATAGAAGCTACCTTGGCAATAGGAGAAAGAATATCACCAAAATCAATTCTCGGCACCTAGGAATAACCTTTTGCTACCAACTGAGCTTTGTATTTCTCCACCTTTCCTTCTGCATTCGTCTTCTTCTTGAACACCCATTTGTTGCCCATGGGTTACTTCTAGCTGGCAACTCCACCAGATCCCAAGCCTCATTTTTGTGCAAAGATGCCATTTCATCAAATATTGCCTCTTTCCAGAGTTTTCCATCCTCTAAATCTACTTCTTCCTTCACAGTTCTAGGATCATCATCGGTAATAGATAAATACAAATTTGAACAGAAAGTAGATGGACTATACCTTTCTAGCCGCCTTTTTTCTCGAACTGATCTTCTCGCAACCAGATTTCGTCGCTCTTCATATTCTGATTCCTCTTCTGCTATAGAGTCTGATTCTTCCTCCTTTAGCTCAAACTCTATCTTCTCATGTTCCTTTGATAGAACTTCATGTTTAATAACATCTTTCACCTCTCTAAACACCACATCTCGTTTATACACAACCTTCCTAGTTACCAGGTTCCAAATCTTTTAGCCTTTTAAACCATCCTTATACCCAATAAAGATACACTTTTCAGATTTACTATCCAAATTTGTTCTTTTCTCCTTTCGAACATGTACATATGAATCACATCCAAATACCCTCAGATGTGAAAGAGAGGGTTTCTTACTAGTCCATACCTCTTGTGGAGTCTTATCCTCCAACGCTGATGAAGGTGATATGTTGACCAGGTAACATGCAGTCTCCACCGCCTCTACCCAAAATTCCTGTCCTAACCCGACACCACTGAGCATGCTTCTTGCCCTTTCCGTCAACATCTTGTTCATTCTTTCTACAACTCCATTTTTCTCAGGTGTGTATGGAGTAGTCTTCTGCCATGCTATACCACACTTCTTACAAAATTCTTAAAATTCCTTCTTGTAAAAATCTCCACCATTATCTGTCCTCAGCACCTTTATCTTCTTCTCTATTTGGTTTTCCACCAGAGCCTTAAATTCTTTAAACCTATCAAAGACTTCAGATTTCTTATTGAGGAAATATATCCATGTATTCCTTGAGAAGTCATCTATAAATGATACATAGTACACAGACTTATCCAGTGATGAAACCTTCATAGGTCCACAAGCTCTAATATTTGTTTCGACCTCTTATCACCAAAGGGGAAACTCACCTGATTCTGCTTCCCATATACGCAATTTTCATAGAAATAAAGATCCAGAGAGTCATTAGTCACACCTTCTACCATACCTTTACCATGAAGTATTCAAAGGCCCTTCTCTCCAATATGTCCAAGCTTTTGATGGCGTAGCATGGTCTTTTATCCAGAGACCACTAGATTTTCTTCTCCACTTTCAGGAACCACAGAACTATTGCACCCATCAATAACAGTGCTACCTTGCAGCTTGTACAGAGTTCCAATCCAAACTCCCTGCATCAATACCAGTGCTCCCCGAACCATCTTGTAGGTTTCTTTCTCAAACACTGTTTTTACACCTGCATCATCTAGCTTGCTTACAGAAATCAGATTTCTGGCTAATGCAGGAATATGTAGAACACCCAAAAGTGTTCTAATCCTTCCACCTTGCAACTTCAACTTAACTTTTCCGTGACCAACGATTATAGCCTTCCTGTCATCCCCCAAGAAGACATCACCGCCATCATATTTCTCATACTCACAGAACCACTCTCTATGGGGAGTGAAGTGAAAGGATGCACCTCAGTCAATCAACCATGCCTCATGATCTACATGTGTACTTGAAGAAAAAGCCAAGTACACATCCCCACCTTCATTTGGGGTGGTTTTCACCTCTGCAGAGGGAGCATCATCAGATCCCTTTCCTTTCTTAGGAGCTTGAGATTTATAGTCCCTTTTGTAGTGCCCTTACTTTTCGCATTTCCAGCACACCTTTATAGGTTTTCATGGAGATTTAGATCTCCCACTCGAGGACTTTTTTTTTTTTTCTGTTCTGGGACTATCCTCATACAGACAAGGCTTCACTATTCTCGCTCTCCATATTTTTCTGTCTCATCTCCTACATCAACAAGGCTGAGACTATTTCATCAAACTGCAAAGCAGTTACGTTGCTACCTATTGCAACAACTAGACTATCCCACGAATCTGGTAGAGAACACAACAAACTGATGCATTTATCTTCATCTGAAATTTTTATATCAACAGATAATAATTAGCTTACCATAATATTAAATGTGTTCAAATGCTCTGTCACCAAGTCTCCATCTTTCATCCTTAGGTTATATAGCTTTCTCCATAGGAACAATTTATTCACGAGAGACTTAGATTGGCACAAAGTCCCTAACTTGTCCCACAAAGCCTTCGTTGCAGCTTCCCCTGATACATTCAGTAATATTGAATCTGAGACACACAATTGTATTGTGCTTTTTGCATTTCGATCCAACTTCTTTCATTCTTCATCGAACACTCCCATTGGTTTAGTACCTGGATCTACCACGATCCACTGATCTTTATCCACCAACAGATCCTCCATCTTGAGTTTCCACAACTCAAAACTCTGGCCATTAAATTTCTCGATATTTATCTTTCACTGCTCGCCATCTTCTTTCACCACCAGAATCGATCTCGCCAATCTCCCACTGAACAGGGTCTACCATAGGCCTGAGAAAAACCCCTCAGCAGCAAAGGCATCCCCTTGAAGCCAAAACAACTCTGATACCAAATGTAGGTTTTAACCCCATAGAGAAATTACCTACATAAGAATTCTAAAAAACATAAAATAAATAATGGCGAGAGCATAACACATAAAACAAATATACACAAATATTTTCCCCTAGATCCAAAAACCAAGGTTACTAGATTGATTTTTCATTATTGTCCTTTCAATGTTACAATACATAGTCATACATGCCGAAGCATCCATAAACCCCAATCCATTAACCTTGGATTAGAACATAACCATAGTTCCCTTGACCGTATCTACAAAATACCATGGACTGAAAACCATCGTGCCCAAAACCATGTGCAAAATCCATCCACAAAACCATAGGTAGGTTCAACCCCTAATATAGGGTCAAAAAAAAATTTCCCCATGACATTTCCCCGGACCCCATAGAGGGGGGCTACCACCCCCCTCAAACCCCCTGACAGGGGGGGCTGCCGGCCCCTGTGACCCCCCCACTGCGCATCGGTGCAATGAAGGGGGGGCTCTTCCCCCCCTCTAACCCCTCGATTTAACTACTGGGGCTAGTTGTAGAAAGAATATAACAGAACCCAACACAAACTTAGTCAAGGTCAAGTTTCTAGAAACTTAATGTACAAGAACTATGTCAAAGACTGACATTGCTATTATGTGTTATATTTCCAAAATTTGAATTAAGATAAAAATGATGGAAAAATATATATCTATATATATATATATATATATATATATATATATATATATATATAGATAGATAGATATGGTAAATAAAAATAAAGTCCAATATTGATATTATTACTATGTTTTAGATTTCTTAATATTCCAAAATTTACAATGAACATAACAGTAACAAATGTTACGAATGCTTTGTTAGAATGAATCTTAGGTAAAAGGCGAGATCCTAAGAAAATCAAAACATGTTAAAGGGTGCCTATGAGATATGGAAAGCAATATGCACAATACATTTGACAAAGTAGCAAGCCACTAGAATTTAAAATTATTTAGGTGTGCAACCCTATGTAAAGGTGATCAAATTATAGACAGAATAATGAGGCTCTTCATTTTAAAATGGAAAAACAACAATTCTACAAGTAAGAAATATAATGAAACAACAACGAAGAGAAGGAAAAGATCTACAAGCAGACAACAGACATAGAGATGGTAGGATACGCTAACAGATTTTTCTTCTGTTCGAAGTGCAATAACAACATGAATTTGAAAATTCTTTTAAACTAAAGCCGAATGTAAATTTATTACAAAGGGTGGGTTGTAAATGCGAAAGTTGAGGTGTGGATAGTGAAAATAGTTACAACAATTGTCCTTTTATCCATCAAACATCAGATGGATTTGAAAACCCTTTTAGGGTATATAGCCGAATCAAGTATAACCAGCAACCTATTTCTGTAGTGAAGAACAAACTGGTCTAGAAAATGTGTAACCATCAATTAAGAATAACACAACATGGATGAATAAGTTTTTTTCTGGTCAGAAAGATCCCTTAATTTTTTGGCAGGTGTTGTGTATTTAGTTACTTCCAAATTTCACTATCCCAGTACCATTATCATTGTAACTTTATCGTTAACATGGTAGGTAAACAACCATTTAAACTCATAGGCTCTTTAATCCTATCCAAAGTAGCAATTCATAGCCAGTGATATATGGTTTATGTATTCATAGTTATGGGATTTTTGAAGGTTTTGTTGGAAGAAAAAGGATGGAAAATGTAAAAATAGTGGTTAATGCATCATTCCATTCATTTTAGGTTTTAGACATATTTTTTATCAAAGATTTATTGGAATCATTTAAAAGTTTAACTAATATTTCACAGATGAAACCAAAATGACTTGGCACCAAATACACATTTCCTATGCCTCTAACCTATTTGCAAACCTCTCCCAATTCATTCCTGCTTGAGTCATTCCAAAACATGTTCCATAATATTCAAACATCATTAGCATGCTGAACCAAATATATATGTATATAAATATACTACAGTTCAAGGCCACCCATTATCTCTCCTTTCACTTTGCATAATAAATGATTATTCTTCAATATATAATACCACTCACTCTCTCATGAAATAAACATTGATACCTTTAGCCGTAGTCTTTTCATGATGCATATATTTTGTAATTTCCACATATTTCATAATAAGTTGTCAAGGCAAGGAATTCCATACGATACAAATTATCGAACTTCTTCTATGTTCCTGATCTATCTTACTGTCACTAGATTTTTTATTTCTCCTACCTGATTTGTGCTTAACATTCTGTCTGCATCCTCTTGTAATCAATTTTGGAACAAATTACCCAACTAAAAACCCATGTAATTCCATAACCACGCTCTTCTTCTAATTTCACTCCAGCATTAATCTTTTAGGCAGACTTTTCCCAAAGCTTCGATTTCATTTACCAACATATGCACTTAATAAATTATCAGAGTATGATCTCAATGGGTTAAGAAACAAGAACCCACATGTCTTTCAATTCAAATTACCTTCAACAGTCTGAAGAACATTGCTTTTCTACCAACTATCATACGTTGTCACATTCGCTTGTTGGTTTTGTTTCTTTGGCTAATTTGTATTATTATCCAATCCAAAATAAACTAAGAATGATTTCCTTCAATGTACTCTCTGATTCCTATGCTTCATCAAACTGATATGAAAGCGATATTTCTTCATTACTTTGAACCTCTAATGGACAATACCTTCTACATAAAACACCACCAATTATTGGAAGAGAGAATCGATTTCTCTATTTCTCTGAATAATCAATTCATGGAGAATCTCTCTAGTAGGCACATGCATCATCCTTATGAGTTTAAGACCCATACACCTGGCGATTTCACATAGAAGCCTGACTCCCTCGTTTTATTCTAAAACTAAGAATTTCATCCATACCAAAATAACTAGTGAACACAATAGATATATGAAACCCTATTTCATTAATACATACATAGAAATTTTGCTTTTCTCTAAGGCCTGATTTACATTGATATCAAATCTATACATACATACATACTCAAGAATTCCGCTCTTCTCTAAGGCTTGATTTACATTATTTGGAACAAATCAGCTTTTTATGAAAGCCTAAAATCACTCCATGATTTCTTGCTAAATCTCTCAGGCTTGAAAAAGGCAAATTCTCAGGCTAAAAGCTTAGCTACTCTATCTTATCTTTATCTATATTTTTGTTTTTTAAATAAAGAAACTAAAATTATTTACAATAAGAAATTAGAATTCCCTTTTCATGTTGAAATATGGTTTGGAGCTTCTTCTCCAAAAAGCTTCATGCCTTGGAAGTTCTAATTCTCTTGCATCGAACTCCCAAGGTAGAAAGAATTCATGACCTCATAGTCATGAGCCTTCGATAAACTAATCCCCTTAGATCACAAACCCCCTGGATCACAAACTTTATGATGTTGTCGATCGTCCATCTCATCGTGTTGTTATTCTTCTGCATCTGCTTATGTCAGCTTCATTTCTCCTGGTTTCCAAACCTTATGTTGTTGTTTTCCACTTACCTTGCTAATGCAAAGTCTTACAGTCAACTTTTCTTTGTTTCTCATTGTTTTCTTCCTCTTGTTGTACCTTCTACAGGTCATCTTTTTCATCAACATCCATAGCATGTCTATTTCTTCATCTGAATTTGTTTTTGACCACTGCAACTTGCTTGCATCTCTCACCTTTTGTTACATTTCCATTTGCATAAGAATCACAAATTTCTTATCCATCTCTGGTTCAAAAATTTTCTCGTAACCATACTGTTGGGCCGAGGAAAAGGTATATTTTCTCCTTGTAAATAGCCTAATTAAGCATTTGTCTTCACATTTTTATCTTCGTTTTATGGATAAAAATAGAGGAAACAACAATAGAAGCTGGGTAAAATCGATTAGTAACAAATTAGATAAATCTAGGCACAGAAAACTGACTTTCACTATCTTTATATGCAGGGACATGGATTGGATGATAGTTGTTCAATCGACATAATAGCAGCAGCCAGTAAAGGAAAGAACACAACATCCTGAGCATGGAAGAAAGTGGAAGAACTAGAGGACCAATGCTATTTTATGATGAAATCAGATCAAGTGTTGCGAAATCCTCAGGATCCCCTAATCCTGAGGATTTGCTTTTATCTATTTACTTTTCCAAATGTTATATAAAGCCATAAGGCAAACTGAACAACTAGTTTAGGAATTCGCAGATTGTAACTATTCTTTTTGGACATATAATACTTTCATCTCGGTGATGTTGTAACTTTGTTATTGATTTTAATGAAGAATATTGCATTTAATTCATAATCATATTCTGAATATCTAACAGCGGGGACTTCTGGAGACTTTGGGCCCAGTCAATAGAAGATCTACTACTTCAATTGTGTTATAATTATTTCTACTTATTCTTTACTGTTTATTATTATTAGTTTGCAAAGTTAGTATCATTTTGATTACTGTGAGGATTGATGATTCTGATTTGCATTGTTGTTCAGTCAAGATTCTAGATTTAGCTATGTGATTATATATGCGTGATGCTCTTTATTGAATTAGTTATGTTAATTCCAGATTGTTTTTCATTCTAAGGTAACGCTATCATAGATTTCAAAGCTAGAGTGATTTCTTTCCATGAGATGTTTATATGGTTATTTGTTGTTTAATTATCATTGCTTTCCTTTATGTTAAATGAGTGAGTTTCAATACCAGTTAGATTTTCAAGTGTGATTCTTTCGATTTACAGTCTGATTCAATTGCTTGCAGAATAGATTAAGTAGCTTTAAAATTGTGTTATGAATTATTTTCAGAAGTATTTGGATTGAATTTAGAGAAATAGACATTAGCAATTTCAACGATTACAATATAAATTGACCTCTAAATTCGTTGCATATATAGTGTTGACACTCTTGAAATAAAAAGACTTGCCCTGGGTTGATAATGAATGTCAGTATTAAGATTGCTTGTAATAAGACATCTGTTGAAAATGGCAACAAGAAATGCTAAAAATGGAAGTGCTAAAAAGACTTGCCCTACATATATAGTGCTGACACTCTTGAAATAAAAAGACTTGCCCTGGGTTGATAATGAATGTAGGTATTAAGATTGCTTGTAATAATACATCTGTTGAAAATGGCAACAAGAAATGCTAAAAATAGAAGTGCTAAAAATAGCACTACTATAAATAGTAGTTCACGTACTAGGGTTGGACATAGCAACAAGGAATGAAAAATGGAAGTGCTAAAAATAGATTTTCTATAAATAGCATCTCGGGATGGATTCCTATTTTAGTTAGTCCCTTAACTAAAATAGAGAAGTAAAATTCGAATTTGATCTTAGCAAATGTTCGTAAAATAATTAATTAATTCATCTTGAGTTAATTAGTTAAGGAAAAATAAACATGAAGTCTATGTGAGGACATGCAACAGTTATTCCTTTGATTAAGGGATTTATCCATTAGTTAAAGAGATAAGAGTGAGTTGTAATTAGTTGGCTTAGTTAACTGAGTCAAGTCCAGTTAAATTAATTCAAACAGTTTTTTGAATTAATTATGAGTTCAGTTAGTTAATACTTGCATGCATGTAACTGCTACTCTCCAGATAACTCAATATTCTCTCATTAATAACTCATGCATGTTAGCTCTGCTAGAGACCCATTTGAGATCAGAGGAGGGACAATGTACTATCAGTTGGATGAATTTTTTCCTATAAAGGAAACTCATCCATGCAGAAGGATTTATCTCCTTCAGGTTTGCGTAGTTATTTCTTAGCCATGTGAGCAGTGTGAGGTGGGAATTCACACAAGTGGAAGCACTAGACCCCAGGAAAACCTACGCAAGGAAATAGGAGGCTTGGAGGGCAGAGGAGAAGGTTGTGAGAGCCTTTGACTGTCTATGAGTAACATTGTTTGATTGCAGAGAGAGCAGGATAGCTTGAGAGTTGATTCTTTTTGTAACTCGAACATATTTCCACTTGTATGATAATACAGAGATTGGGGTTTTAGGCTGAGGCTTTCCTCGAGTTATTTCTTCTGTGTTATGTGTGATTGATTTCTCATTCTCAGTTATATGTGTTCTCATTGATCTTGCTCATATTCGATTAAGCTTCTGCAAAGTTTGTTGTAGAAGTAGATCTTATGTTTTGCTTTAGTAAATTGCATAATCTATTGATCTACAGTGGGAATTTCTACATGGTATAAGAGAAAAGGTGATCAAGGCAAAGAATAGTATACAAGAAGGGAGAAGTTTGAAGTTTGAGGTTGCTGAATATAGAAATCAAGTTCTAAATCACATCTCAATTTCACCAATGGCGTTCAGTGGTTTAAGACTCAAGTATGCCCTTGATGGAAGCTCAAATCATATAGCCTGGAAGGATCACATGGAAGCAGTATTAGAGGATAAAAGTCTAAAGGACTTCATTGATCAAGAAGCCCCCAAGCGGACTGATGCTATTCAATTAGCGGAATGGAAGAAATGTGTGGCTAGAGCAAGGAGAATCCTTCTGGAGGGACTTCGAGACCACATAATCTGGAGTCTCCATGGGAAGGAGACACCATTTTCTATGTGGAAAACATTAAAAGATCTATATCAGAATAGCAGCTATCAAAGGAAGCTAGCGCTAAAAGACAAGCTTCATAAAATCAAGTGTGAAAAGGGCGACACTATCTCTACATATCTGAACAAGCTCACCACCTGCAGGGATGAGCATGGAAGTGTAGGGATCATGACCACTGATGATGACATGGTGAGTCTTACACTCCTCGGTCTTCCTAAGAGTTGGCATAGCTACCAAGACTCAGTTAATGGAAGAGAAAAACTGCTAGATTGGGAATGACTTTGGTCAGATCTGATGCAGGAGGAGATAAGAAGAAGCACCAGAGATGGATCTTCATCATCCTAGGAGGATGATGAAAATTGTGCCTTAGTGAGTAAGGAAAGAAAGGGAAGGAGAAGGATTCTCATCCCAAATTGAGTTCTTCCCATGGTGGGAAGAAGTTTGAAAAATCGAAAGTGTGATGCTTTCATTGTCATGAGGTGGGTCATTTTGCTACAAATTGTCCACTGAGGAAATCCAAGATGGGATCCAAGGAAGGATCTAAAGGTGAGGCATTGGCCTAACAGTTTGAGATGGATTTCACCCTCTTCGCATGCATGGTTTCATCCATGGTGGGATGTGGTTGCTTTCTTGACAATGGAGCTTCTTTCCACATGATCGACGACAAGAGTTTGTTCAGTACCTTGGAGGAGAAAGATCTCCAAATACTCATAGCGATGGGTAATGAAGAAAATTAGAATGTCTCAGGTGTAGACTAATGTCAAGTATGTACCAGGACTGAAGAAAAATTTGGTGTCGATCGCAATGCTGGAAGACAGAGGCTATGATGTAATCTTTAGTAAGGGAAAGGTTTTCCTTTGACACATCACCATGAGACAGGTGAAGCAGATTGGTTCACGAGTCAAGAACCTGTATGCTCTTGAGGTTCAAGATGCATGCAAAGTTTTGAGGAGCAAGGCAACTGATGGAGATTTGGTGGTTGAGAGGGAGAGTACCTTACCTCTCAACATGTAGCCACAAGAGAACTCTCAAACGATTGTGGAGGAGCCACGATTAGTGAGCAACTTCAGGAGGTTGTGGAGCAGTCACAACTAGAGAAGCCGAGAGGAGACCGAGTGGAGGCATCGACTCATGCATAGACCTCTAGTAGGGGGAAATTTTGAGCGAAGTGGGCAGAGCGATCACATGCATCCATACCTCTAGGTCGAAGGTGGGGTGATGTGGAATGACAATCCCAAGAAGGATGGAATAGGGGCAGGATCTTTGAGGTACCCAACCTCTTTGATTAGACCTTGCTATGGGAGCCCCAACGAGGAGTAGCAAGACTGGCTAAGTGGGTAGAGACATAGACAGATGGAGTAGCAGAGAGAGATACAGTGCTTGAATCCCAAGACAGTGCAGTGCTAGTACACTGCAACAATGCGAGAGGCATAGGAGTGTTGCACTAGTGCAGGATGGCATAGAGAGGTGGGAAATGGTGCGAGATGCATGGAGTGTTGCAGCAGCTCAAAGGTCAGAGAGGGAGCACTTGTCAATAGCAGATGGTGCTTCAACATCAGAGGATGTTTCTAGCCCAACATAAAGGTCAGTTGGGAGTTTTTTTTGTTTCTAGAGTTGCTGGAGTAACAACACTTGGAAGAAGTGTTGCATGTAGAACATTCCAAAGGTTCAGGATCGGGTTTGAGTTGAATTCCTTTCTTGTTGAGAGGGAGTGTTGAAAATGGCAACAAGAAATGATAAAAGTAGAAGTGCTAAAAATAACACTACTATAAATAGCAGTTCGAGTACCAGTGTTGGACATAGCAACAAGGAATGAAAAATGGAAGTTCTAAAAATAGATTTGCTATAAATAGCATTTCAGGATGGATTCCTATTTTAATTAGTCCCTGAACTAAAATAGAGAATTCAAATTCAAATTTGATCTTAGCAGTTGTTTGTAAAATAACTAATTAATTCATCTTGAGTTAATTAGTTAAGGAAAAATAAACATGAAGTCTATGTAAGGGCATGCAACAATTATTCCTTTGATTAAGGGATTTATCCATTAGTTAAAGAGATAAGAGTGAGTTGTAATTAGTTGGATCAGTTAATTGAGTCAAGTCTAGTTAGATTAATTCAAACAGTTTGTTGAATTAATTTTGAGTTCAGTTAGTTAATGCTTGCATGCATGTAATTGTTGTTGTCCAGATAACTGAATATTCTCTCATAAATAACTCATGCATGTCAGTTCTATCAGAGACCCAATTGAGATCAGAGGAGGGACATTGTACTATTAGTTGGATGAATTTTTTCCTATAAAAGAAACTCATCCATGCAAAAGGATTTATCTCCTTCAGGTTTGTGTAGTTATTTATGAGCCAAGTGAGTAGCGTGAGATGGGAATTCACACAAGTGGAAGCACTTAACCCCAAGAAAAACTGCACAAGGAAATAACAGGCTTGGAGGGTAGAGAAGAAGGTTGTGAGAGATTTTGACTGTCTATGAACAACATTGTTTTATTGCAGAGAGAGTAGGATAGCTTGAGAGCTGATTCTTTTTGTAACTTGAACATATTTCCACTTGTATGAGAATATAGAGATTGGGGTTTTAGGCTGAGGCTTTCCCCGGGTTATTTATTTTGTGTTATGTGTGATTGATTTCTCATTCTCAGTTATATGTGTTCTCATTGATCTTACTCATATTTAATTAAGATTCCGCAAAGTTTGTTTTAGAAGTAGATCTTGCGTTTTGCTTTAGTACATTGCATAATCTGTTGATCTACAGTGGGAATTTCTATAACATCTTAGTGCACCAACATTTTGGCATTGTTGTTGGGGAGAGTGTTTCAAAGTGATTTCCTTTTATCTTTCTATAAGAGAATTGGGTTTTAAAAGCGAGAGGTAAGAACCTACGTGACCAACAAGTAAAGTGCTTGCTCATCAGCCCGATTTTCAACAAAAGCATAGAGATTAAATAGAAATAGTTTTTTTTATGAATGACTAGGAATAAAAAGATAGAAAAAGATCAGAATCCCCCACCTAAATCTGGAGAACAACTTTTATAGATGAAATGTAAGAAAAGCAGAGTCTCAGACATCAATAGGATTCTAGATTGTCTCTGGAAAGAACCCTATTGTAATCCCTCAGGCAGCAGGCTCACCATCTGCAGCCTACGCTGAGATTCATAGCCAAATTGGAGGATTTGAACAGAGTTTTTAGGTTACAACAAATTTACATTTTGATCCTCTACAAGAGGGAAAATCGTGCAACTTAAGAGGAGAGGGAGAAACCAGTGGAACTGCTAGGGAAGGACCTCAGCTTTCTAACAAGGATCTCCTATGATCCTAGATCTAGGCAGTGCTGCAAAACCAACTCGGATTGAAAATCCTCTGCTTACTAAAAAAGCACCCCTTGAAATCCTTGAAGGATATTGGCACATTTTTGACCAAATGACAAATCTACCATCTCAAGGTCAAACCTCGAAATTGGAATACCCCATAGTCAACAAAGTGACCAATGCCCTGATGAAGGCTATTCCCTTGCAAATCATCCCAACTTTTCATGGGATGATCACAGAGGATCTAGATGCCTTCTTATTTGAGTTTGATGTCCTCTGTAGAGGATATGACTATACCACCAACCCTCAAAAACTAAAATTTTTCCCTTCTACTCTAAAAGGAGCAGCTTTGAGGTGGTTCATGGGTCTAGGTGGACGTACTATTAACTCTTGGGATGACATGAAAACTTCTTTTCTCACAAGATACCAGGACTTTTGCAAGACTAGGGAATTAAAAGATGAAATCTTTAAGATGGTTGCAAAGGATAATGAAACTCTAGAAGAATATGTTGAATGGTTTCACTATAATTTGTAGAGATCCCCTCACACCACTTTACTAAAAGAAGTCATGAGAGCTATCTTAATTAAGGGAATGAAATAAGAATGGATAGAAACTATAAATTTGATGGGGAAAGGAGATATTTCTCAAGAAGATTATGATGAAATTGTTCGCTTGTGTATCAGGTGTTCATGAGGTAGCACACGCACAGGGTCAGGAAGCCGAGATCCTATAACCAGAGGAAGAAAACCACACAGTGGAGGCGTAACAAGGATGGAAATTGGTAACCTCCTGGAAGACTTCAAGATGGACATCCTAGGCACCCTCACAACACAGCTAGACGTCCTGCAGGCTAAACAGAAACAGGCCTTAGCAGAACAAAATTTGGTCATTTTTTGTCCACGCTGTTGAAAGAAGCACGAGCAATGGGAGTGTCCATTGGACATGGTCCAGACATGCGGCATCTAGACCAAGGATCACACCACTGAACAATTTCCATCACTTCCTGGGCTGAAATCAGTTTTCAAAGAAGCAGAAGAAGAGACCAAGCCAGTATACTTAATGAACCAGTGTTGACAGTGGCAGACCAAACCTACAGGTATGTCACAAGACACATCCTAGTTCTTTCCTTCTTCACAATTTAATCAACAACAGAACCCTGGGGCAACATGGAAAGGCCATTCACCTTACTCGAATTAGAAATCCCAGCCATTCCCTATGACACCTTGGCCAACTCAGTCCTTTCTGGGTAATGGCTGGCCAAATTATCCTTTTTCTCCTATTTGGCAAGGTAATCCATATCCATCCCAGTGGCTTGCCTCTACTTCTCAAAATCCAAATTGGTCTCCGAATTGGCAGTGACCTTTGGGGATATCCAATACACCTATGGGGATAGGTCCTCAACCTCAACCTGCATTATCAGCCCCATATCCATTACAACAAAATCCTTAGCCTCTTCTGCATCCTCAATTTCTAGCTCAATCGAATCTGAATCCTAATAACAGACCAGTTCAGCTGGTGAAAATTATTGAGAGCTTAGACTATGAGATTGAACAAAAAGAATGTAATGAACTTAGATTGAGGTCAGGACGTATCATCACCCTTGAGGAAAACAGAGACCAACCATCAATTGAGTTGGAAACCCCACCTGTACATATACCATCAACTGTAAATGACACAGAAATAAAACAAGGAGAAGATACAGATCAGCATAAAAATCATGAGAAACTCATAGTTACTTCTCCCCCATTCCCTGAAAGGTTGACAATACCTAAACCAATTGCTTATCTAAATTTTTACCTTGTAGGGGAACTAAAGAAACTTTGTATTAAAATTCTTCTCCTCCAGGCCATCCAAGATATTTCTATTTATGCTAAAACTATTAAAGAACTATGTGTAAAGAAGCATGTGAGGAAGGAAAAACTTCACCTACCATTCATGTCTTTTTTTCACTTTCTGGTTCACGGATACCCGGGTCAATGGGTAGCCGTTACATCTAGGGTTGTTCAACACTGAGTGGACGCACCCGAAGGCATCAACACCCCTCGGCCTATTTACTGACCTAACCCAAAGAGCTTTCGGGATTCGACCCTGTGACCTCCCATTAGCGAGGCACTTGATTTGACCGATTGAGCTAACTCTTAGGGCTCACCTACCATTCATGTTGTAGGGACCTTATCTTATTTATTCTTGGGAGGGGAAACTCCGGTAAAATATGAAGATCTTGGGAATCCCATAGTTATAGTTCAAATATATGGCCGCTCCTTTCCAAACACACTAGTTGATCTCGGTGCAGCCATTAACATCTTAACAGCAGAAACCTGTCAAACACTTGGTATTATAGCTCTGGAACAAACCACCACCCTGCTAGAACTTGTTGATCGTTCGGTGGTAAGGCCAGAGGGAACTTTACAAGATATTATGGTTTTTGTTGATTCATGGGAGTATCCAGTAGATTTTCTTGTTATAAACCCAAAGAGTTGATTGGATGGGCACCCTCTGATTTTGGGCTGACCTTGGCTGGCAACAGTCGATGCTTACATAGGCTGTTGAGAGGGCAGCATGACTATTGCTAAAGGTGATGCAATAAAAAATTGTTTTTTATATCCTCCTGCCAAACCAAGTTTGCCCATTGTAAAAATATGTAAACAACCACCTGCATACCTAGAAGAAAGAATTCGTTCACCACTTACAGTAGCAGAGGCACTTGAATTCAAGGATCAGACTGAAGATGATGTTATCAACAACTTTATCAATCAGCCAGCTAATGTGAACAATGTCAAATGTCAAATGTTAAAAGCAATTATTGATAATGAAGCCTTGGAAGACCCTTTGAAAGATATTGATGATCAACATATCCAAACAACTGTTGTTCATAATAGCAAGCCTATTGAAATTGAACCAGGAAAGGTTTTAAACATTAATGATAGCCTGGACAATGAACAACAGCAAAAACTCATTCAGGTCTTGCAAAAATATAAAGGGGATTTTGCCTGGGATTATCTTGACATGAAGGTGTTGACAGTGCTAGACCCGCCAACATGTCAAGGGGATCTCCTCGGTAAGAAGTCCCAATTAGACCTTAGACTGTTTAGTGTAGGATTACCAGCAGTGGGTCGTAAGGTAATGCCTTGACCGTGATGTCGCACATAGGAAATTAAGATAACTCTGTCAGTAGCAAAGGTGTGACTGATGCAGTGAGTCAAGGAATGAGTATGAGAGGTTCTGACACTTCAAAGGGAGAGGAAGGTGAAGGTGAGTTCCAAGTTGAAAGGGATCAGTCCCAACTCAGCTAGGAACACACAACACAAAGTACATGCACAACTTTTGGCAGAGTAGTCGAAACGGATGCGGCAGTCACAACATACAAGGTAAGATAACATGAACAACACTCATGGATCAATCTGAGACTAGTGTGACGGTTGATATAACAAGGTTCAGAGAAAGGTTTGTCTGATGTCCGGCAGAGTAGTCGACACGGAAAATGACAACATTAACAACATATGCAACACATTAACAACATGATTCATATAATTACATACAAATCAATTCATATACAAGTACGTAAGTTAAACAACATATATCATTAAGGCAATCGAAGCAGTCTAACTACAATAACAAAATATGCATGAAAATGTGTTGTCTTTTATTATATAAAGAAGTGTAAGTCACAATCATACAATACATTGTGTAAACTTGTTATCCCCATCAGTGGAATGTTACATCCACATCTGCCTACTCATCCAAAGAGATGTACTAGCTCTCTGCAGTGGAGAAGCCAAGGCACATCACAATACTGTCCAAGCCTTCTTCAAGATAGTCTTAGAAGAAGCTTGGCTGTCCAAAAGCATATACAATGAGTTATGAGGGACTATTTATAGCAAAGGGTGGGGTGACCCTTGACATTCCCCTTTGTGACGGTTCAACTACCCTCATGACTCTTGACCTACTCTATGACTGTTACATCCACTTATTGACACTTGAATTACACTTGACATGACTCAACATTACAATGCACATGTACTCATGTGATATAACACGTACTCATGTGATACAACATGGCTTGAGCAAGCCTTGCAAGACATCACTGACACTCAGTCCATTGTGGTGAGACCAACTCTTTGACATGCTTGTGATGGTGAAGGTGGTGAACTGATGCCAAGTTGTGATGGTGTGCATGCACCTCATGGTGACATCTTGCTGAAGCGAACTCTTACCTCCATTGCAACTAGTGCATTGGTTCGGCCCCTTCATCCAAATCATTTGCTAACATGTGCATGGTATTCTTGGATACAGTTGAACTGGCAACACACTGATGCATAGTGTTCATTCTAATCTTCAAGTGTGTGCTAGTGGTCATGCGCATCAACTTGCCGAAGTACATGTTCAGCCCCAGTTGGACTTGCTTCTTTTCTTCACCTTGGTGAGTGTGTTGAATGGGTTGGATTGCATGCATGCACTCATCGACATGCATGTTGATGAATCCCTTGCATGCGATCAACAACACTACTCACCATGTCTGCTATGTGTCAACTACTAGGATGGATCCTTAACTTGTATGGGTGTAGTTTCATCCGTGAGTGCATGTTGTGCCCACTGTTGTTCCTAATCCTGCTACAACTCATTCGTCTATATGTGTAGCTTCATGTTCTTCCTGAGTTACTGCTTCAGCACATACAACTCCTTTGTTCCATCTCCTGCCTTCACGCGATCTTCATGTCATGCCGTCACTTCATAGCCGGAGTCTCCAAAGTTTCTTTCATCATCAATGGACCTGCTTGAGCTTGCAGCCTTGTTCTGCCTCCATGTTGTCAACAACCCACCTCTTGCATTCGTTGAACTTGGTATTCCATCTTTAGCTATTGTTCATGATGCTGCTCATTGTGATGTTTCTACTGTTGTATCTTTATGTCCTTTTCTACGAACAACTTGATGTCTTTGTGGGTAGGCAAGTCCATAGACACTTGATCGACTGCATCCCCAAGTGTGCTCTAAATGGTGTCTTCATCTCTGCTCTCCTATAAACCATTGTACCTATACTGTTGAGGGGCAGATGAACACTTTCGATACCTGGAGACATGGAAACACTCATGGAAATAAATCTATCAGTTAAAAACCAAAATGAACATGAGAACTAACTTGCAACATACCTGGGTGAATGATCATGAAGGTTGCACAATTTTCGTTGGGAGGTCGGGAGACTGGTTGTTAAGACTGCACAAGGCACAATCTAAGCTACTGGGAGACTGAAATGGCAGATGGATCTGCAAAATGTATAATCTAGTTGCACAGTTGGCTGCTGGGATTGTGCAATGCGTGATTCCAGCTAGGAAAGAATGCTAGCCCAAGAACAAATTTGCGTAAAATTTTGGGCCAAGCAGCCACTGACCTCCAGAAATGTGTAATTTATACCAGGACGCCAGTGTTGGGTTAGAATGCACAAATATGGAGAGGAAGGTGAGCGTTCCTTCTCCAGTTTGCGCAATGTAGCCTTGGTGAAGGAAGAGACTGGGATAAGGTTGGCCCGACTTGCTGACGGGAAAATGAAAGAAAGTAAGTCAATGAAATGCATGGCGACACTAAGTGATAGCAGAAGTGATAAACAGTGTATGCAAAACATGAATGGAAGATTGAGCAAACATATCAACATGCATATGGGTGAGGTCGTTCACTGGTTGGGTGATCTTCCATGTGACAACAGTGAGATAGCAACGAAAATTCAAACAGAGCTAGTAAAAGCTAGAATATATGTAAATGACAGCAGGCATTCAAAGAAATCAATCAAATAGTACTCCCACAAGCGAAAACACAAAAAGTGACAGAAATGTAGTACAAGGCATGGGAAGCAAGCTTACCCCAAAATAGCTGAGCTGAATGTGTCGACTGCTCCCAACTATGATGTGGAATGTCAGAGAGGTAAGGTTGATGTGAGTAATGAGCTCTGCAACGTCTAGTTGATGAGTTTTGATAACATTAAGGTTGTGACGTGCATGCCACGAATCTAGGGGAAGCAACACTTGGTGGGAGGTTTCAGAATTTATCCTTGCATGTAACCTCCAACTACTAAACATAGATCCCTAAAACAAGGGTTGCCTTTGCATGTTGCCTTGGGAGAAGAATCCCATGCATGCAAGTCTGTTTTGCTCAGTCCCGGAGGGAACTGGTCAACTCAACTGCACATGCAAGAGACTACTCGACTACTGGAGAAAAATGCACATTTCTGGTTGGGAGCTAGGCTGGATTCCCAGGAGATTTGCACAATTTCTAGGCAGAGCAGCTGACTACTACCTAGATTTGTGAAAATCCTAGGCTGAACTTCTTTTTGATGGGAAAAATTGTGCAAATCCTATTGGGAGGGTTGGCTGGTAGGATTGCGCAATCCTGGAGCCCAACAGGTTGTAAGAGGGAATTGCACAATTGCTAGAGAAAAGGTTAGTTTCCCTCTAGAAATGCACAAATTTCATTGGGAAGCTTCTCATCCTACAGCTGGACCAAGTCCGGATGAGCAGCCTATGAGGGAAATGGATCAACTGTGATCAACAAACTGCCTTTGTGCGAGGAAAGCAGTGAAGCTTGGGTACTTGATGAAGCAAGACAAAGTGTTGTGTAAGGTTAGTAGGGGAGGCTCCAAAATAGGCTAAGGAAAAATTTTGGAAGGTGGTTATAGCTACTACAACACTTGGTGACACACTGATATAACTCTAGCTCTCTGCATAAACCTTGTTTGTGAAAAGCAAGTCTAACACCTCCGGAATTATTGTTCAGTTCTTAGCTCATCTTGGTTTCACACTAACTTGATTGTAATTTGTAGCATCTGCCAAGCCCTTGGTCGATTGACACACATTCCAAGCCAAGGAAACACAGTTTTTTCAATTGGGGTTGATGGGTATATACGTGCAAAACCAGTATAGTCGTAAGAGTCTTAGTTTCATCTCTAGTGTTGCTCCACTACCAACAGGCCTAGACAGTACCCTTGTGGATTCACATAGGAACACAAGCATGGCTTCGCTACCAGCGAACCTAGTCAGTACCTCGGTGGAGTTACTTGCATCACCTCCCTACACAGGAAGCCTTTCTCTTCTTTCGCCTTATTCATTTTTATTTTGAATTTTTTTTTTACTTTTCATTTTTCATTTTCACTGTGCATAGCACTTATTCATTTCAGAGGTAGAAGATGGATCTTGACTTATTGAGAGCAGAGGAGGTTGTTCCAGCAGAGAAGTAGTTTATTATATCTCTGACGTGCTTGTTAAGGTTTTCCCCCTCAACATACTCTACTTGACTGAGATGACAAGGGTTAACCCAAAAGCAATCGACTAGAGAAGGTGACACTAGTTAACGCACAAGAGTTGTGTTTACACCAAGGTTCACTTCGAAGAGTACATATTTTCTTTCGACGTATCTTGGACTAAGAGTAATAAGTTCATCATATAGAGGCAAGATGACATATAACCAAGTAGTGATAGTTGTACAAACCCTCTTGTACTTTACCCAACTTGTTTCATGAGTCACACATGGTTTCATGTGAACGAACCTACGAACGAAACAAATGAATGAACTAACAACAAATCCAAAAAAAAGCAGAAGAAAAAATGAGAGCAAAGCAAGTGAACAAACAAGCAAACAAAGCATGAAAGCAAACAAGCATGCAAGAAAACAACTGAAAGCAAAGAATACTCCTACTCCTACACTAATGGTGCACGGGCCTGATCACGTGAAGTGATACTTCCAATGTAGCCATTAGTGCATTGGTAGACCCATGTGGGTGAAGGCTTGGTCCGTGAGTAACCCAGTTGTGCAGACTAGCAAATAAGAAAGATATAATAGTGAAGATAGCCACACTTCGTGTTTCAAAGTGCCCATGGGACATAAGTGAGTGCATGTGCATGACGGACAATCCATGGACTTATCATGGTGCTATGTGACACTACATGCAACTTTGAAGAAAAATAACACTCTTGACTGAGACATGAAAGCAAACGAAAGAAATAAAGATAACTCGTGTTGTGCACGAGTGCTTGCAATGTAAGACTCCTCCAATGCATGAGCAATTGGATCATGCAATTTGAGTGGAGGAAGTGTGATCTATGTGTGAGATGGATCTTCAATGCATACGGATGAGTGATGAGGAGTGTTGGGTGATTGAATAGTTTCATGATCAGAAGTGAGACTAACCCCAAGAGAGCGAGGACCTCATCAACTTGGGTTGAAGTGCCTCAACAGTCTTGGGTGTCTCAACTTCATCATCAGGTAGATCATCATACACTAGTGGCTTCGAAAAATCAACTGTGATAGATTCATGATCGTGATAAAAAATGGAAGCAAATGGATCACAACCGCCACGATCAGAAAAATCAATGAATTCTTTGGCATCCTCATGATCATATGAATCAAATAGACGGGTATATGAAAAGTGAACAAACTCATCCTCTGTGTTTCTGGAAAGAGACAAATGAAGGATCAAGAAGATTTTCAATGAGTAACCAATCCTCTCCGTTGTTGAACGATGGACTAGCATCCAATAATCCCTGTGAGTGATCAACAATGGGTGCATCCGTGGATGAAGACACACATGCAAAATCATGGATGGCAGGTTCACCAAAGAAGCTAGGAAAGAATGGAGGGGGCTCAAATGGAAGGGAGTCATCCTTCGCCATGTTTATGTTCAAGCTCACACTCATACTCTTCATGAATGATAGTGCATGTTGCTTGTGCAACACCAACTCCATCAGTGCGTTGTTCCTCATTCACAACAAGTGAAGAGTTCGAAATGGATGAACACAAGACAACATCATCCAAAGGAACACGTAATTGTGAAGATGGAGGTCGAAGAAAAGAATGCATATGGGAAATCGAAGAACTAACAACCAACTCTATGTGAAAATTGAGTGGAGTGATGTTGGAAAAGTGTGAAGGGTGAACAGATGTGTGAACATGATCCTCAACATCACTAGGTGATGGTGGAACTATTGAATGAGAGGGAGGCACACAATCCATTGAGACAGTGCCTACTCCCACATGGGATTGCGCAGTTCCATCAATGAAGAAGGTTGAGCGAGGCTTGACATCAAGCTTCCTCTTGGGACGAGCATATTTCTTAAGACAGTACTCAAACCGGTCCTAGAGATAAGTGAACTTCATCTGGCTCCTCAGAGCTTGAAACTGTAAGTCACGGAAGCGCTGCAAAAAATAAAAAACGGATTCATGTGGAGCCTTCTATTGCTGTAACAGTTTCTAGTCAAGATGGTCTAGATCAAAATGATAAAACGTGTCTTCAATAATATCACAGAAGTGCTCAAATGAGTGCATAGTGTTAGCCGATAGACTGAACACCCAATGAAATGGAGATTCATGAAATGTGAATTCAAGCAGCAAACCGGCCTATTCGTCAATAAACTCATCTTCCTCATAAATCATGGAAAGAAATTTATGTAAGCACTTAGGCGAGGCCACTTCACCTTCACCATCATATGTGTGAGTGGACAAGAGATTGAAAAGCTTCCCCGAGATGGAGACATCTTCACGATTCGAAAAACACCTCGGGGAAGAAGAATGCAAGACTCCATGAAAGATATGCAAAGGTTCAAAACTGGATGGGAGGACACGGCTTGTCATTAGGCTATCCTTCTAGCACTAGAAATGTTGACGATGCTAGACCCACCAACATGTCAAGGGGGATCTCTTCGGTAAGAAGTCCCAATTAGACCTCAGACTATTTGGTGTAGGAGTCCTAGTAGTGGGTCGTAAGGTAATGCCTTGACTACGATGTCGCATAGAAGCAAGTAAGATAAATCTGTCAATAGCAAGGGTGTGACTGATGTAGTGAGTTAAGGAATAAGTATGAGAGGTTCCAACACTTGAAAGGGAGAGGAAGGTGAAGGTGAGTTCCAGTTTGAAATGGATCAATCCCAACTTAGCTAGGAACACACAACACAAAGGACATGCACAAATTCTGGCAGAGTTGTCGACATGGATGCTACAGTAACAACATACAAGGTAAGATAACATGAACAACACTCACAGATCAGTCCGAGACGAGTGTGATGGTTGATATAACAAGGTTCAGAGAAAGGTCTGTCTGATGTCCGGGAGAGTAGTCGACACAGACTGTGACAACATTAACAACAAATGCAACACATTAACAACAATATTCATATAATTGCATACAAATCAGTTCGTATACAAGTATGTAAGTTAAACAACATATATCAATAAGGAAACTGGAGTAGTCCAACTATAATAACAACATATGCATGAAAATATGCTGGCTCTTATTATATAAAGAAGTGTAAGTCACAAACATACAATACACCATGTAAAACTTCTAGCCCCATTAGTGGAACGTTACAACCACATATTCCTGCTCCTCGAAAGAGATGTACTAGCTTCGTGCAGTGGAGAAGCCAAGGCGCATGACAATATTATCCAAGCCCTCTTCAAGATAGTCTTAGTAGAAGCTTGGCTAACCAAAAGCCTATACAATGAGTTATGAGGGACTATCTATAACAAACAGTGGGGTGACCCTTGACATTCCCCTTTGTGACGGTTCAACTACCTTCATGACTCTTCACCTACTCTATGACTGTTACATCCACTTATTGACACTTGAATTACACTTGACATGACTCAACATTACAATGCACATGTACTCATGTGAGACAACATGGCTTGAGCAAGCCATGCAAGACATCACTGACACTCGATCCACTATGGTGAGACCAAATATTTGACATGCTTGTGATGGTGAAGGTGGTGAACTAATGCCAAGCTTATTCATCCTTCATGGTGTGCATGCACCTCATGTTGACATCTTGCTGAAGCAAACTCTTGCCTCCATTGCAACCGGTGCATTGGTTCGGCCCCTTCATCCAACTCGTCTGCTAACATGCACATGGTCTTCTTGGATATGGTTGAAACAGAAACACACTGATGCATAGTGTTCATGCTGATCTTCAAGTATGTGCTAGTGGTCATGTGCATCAACTTGAAAAAGTACATGTTTAGCCCCAGTTGGACTTGCTTCTTGTCTTTGCCTTGGTGAGTGTGTTGAATGGGTTGGATTTCATGTGTGCGCTCAACAACACGCATGTTACTGAGTCCCTTGCATGCGATCAACAATACTACTCACGTGTCTGCTCTATGTCAGCTGCTGGGATGGATCCTTAACTTTTAGGGGTGCAGTTTCATCTATGAGTGCATGTTGTGCCCATTGTTGTTCCTGATCCTGCTGCAACTCATTCGTTTTTCTGTGTAGCTTCATGTTCTTCTTGAGTTGCTGCTTCAACACATACAACTCCTTCTTTGTTCCATCTTCTACCTTCGTGCGATCTTCATGTCACACCGTCACTTCATAGCCAGAGTCTCTAAAGTTTCTTTCGTCATCAATGGACCTACTTGAGCTTGCAACGTTGTTTCACCTCCAGTTTGCGCAATGCAGCCTTGGTGAAGGCAGAGACTGGGCCAAGGTTGGCCCGAATTGCCGACGAGAAAATGAAAGAAAATAAGTCGATGAAATGCATGGTGACACTAAGTGATATCCGAAGTGATAAACAGTGCATGCAAAACATGAATGGAAGATTGAGAAAATAGATCAACATGCATGTGGGTGAGGCCATTCACAGGTTGGACGATCGTCCATGAAAAACAATTTCATGCATGCAACAACAGTGAGATAGAAACGAAAACTAAGAGAGCTAAGAGAAGCTATAATATATGTAAATGACAGCATGCATTCAAAGAAATCAAGCAAACAATACTTCCACGAGCGAAAACAAAAAAAAAAGCGATAAAAATGCAACACAAGGCATGGGAAGCGGGCTTACCCCAAAACAGCTGAGTTGAATGTACCTACTTCTCCTAGATGTGATGTGGGATGTCAGAGCTGCAAGTTTGATGTGAGGAATGAGCTTTGCAGCATCCGGTTGATGTGTTTTGATAACATCAAGGTTGTGACACGCATGCCACGAATCTAGGGGAAGCGACACATGGTGGGAGGTTTTGGAATTTCTCCTTGCATGTAACCTCCAACTACTAAACTTAGATCCCTGAAAGAAGGGATGCCTTTTCATACTGCCTTGGGAGATGCAACCCATGCATGCAAGTCTATTTTTCTTAGTGTCGGATGGAACTGATCAACTCAGTTGCACATGTAAGAGACTGCTCGACTGTTGGAGAAAAATGCACATTTCTAGCTAGGAGTTGGGCTGGCTGCCTAGGAGATTTGTATAATTTCTAGGTAGAGCAGCTGACTACTATCGAGATTTGTGCAAATCCTACTGTGAGGGTTGGATGGTAAGATTGTGCACTCCTACAGCCCAGTAGGCTGTCTGAGAGATTTGCGCAATTCCTAGAGAGAAGGCTAGTTGCCCTCCAGAAATGCACAAATTTCACTAGGAAGCTGCTCAGCCTACAGCTGGACCAAGTGCGCATGAGTAGCCTATGAGGGAAATGGATCAACTGTGATCGACAAGTTTCCTTTTTGCAAGGAAATCACTGAAGCTTGATTACTTGATGAAGCAAGACAAATTGCTATGTAAGGTTGGTAGGGGAGGCTTCAAAATAGGCTAAGGAAAAATTTTGGAGGGTGGTTGTAACTGCTAAAATAGAAGGGCATAGACCCATAGTTATGTATGCATCATATATACACCAAAAAGGATGCTCGTCCTATCTGGTAGCCTCAGTGGAGATTGAATCCACATCTCAAGGACATTGTAAAAGAAGAGCTACAAAAGTTGCTGGAAGTGAATTTCATTTATCCCATTTCAGATAACGAATGGGTCTCTCCATTGGTAGTTGTACCTAATAAAAATGGGAAGTGGCATATCTATGTGGATTATTGGGAATTGAACAAGGCAACACAGAAAGATCACTTCCCTCTCCCATTGATTGATTAATTCCTTGATACTCTGCTAGGGAAGAAATTATTTTCCTTTCTAGATGGCTTCAGCGGCTACAATCAGATTCAAATCGCTCTTGAAGACCAAGAAAAGACAACCTTCACCTATCCGTGGGGTACATTCACTTACAGAGTATTACCATTTGGCTTATGCAATGCCCCAACTATGTTTCAAAGATCCATAGTCAGCATTTTTGCTGACATGATAAATGAAGGACTTGAAGTTTACATGGATGACTTTACCCTGTATGGGGATGACTTCGATCAAGCGTTACAAAAATTAGAGAAGGTTTTGGAATGATGCATCATTTCTAGGCTATGCTTAAGCAATGTCAAGTGTCACATGATGATGACAAAAGGCGTAATCCAGGGACATTACATTTCTACAACAGGGATACAGGTAGATCCAGCAAAGATACAAGTAATTCTTTTACTACCTACACCCTCTTCTTAGATGGAGGTACGTAGCTTCCTTGGATATGCAGGCTATTACCGCAGGTTTATAAAAAAAAAATCACAAATTTATGCGCCTTTATATGCTTTAGCTGGAAATGTTGACTTTAATTGGTTTGACAAATGTGACACAACATTTACATATTTAAAGAAACTAGTTTCGACAAAACCAGTATTACATGGATCTAACTGGGAACTACCCTTTCAAATATCCACATACACATCAAATACATCAATAGGCATTGTCCTTGGCCAAGAAGAGGACAAAAAACCTTATGTTATATATTATATTAGCAAAAATCTTACTACTGCTGAACTTAATTATACAGTAAGAGAAAACGATTCTTAGCTGTCATTTATGCCATAAACAAATTTAGACATTATATAACTGGCTATCAAGTTTTTTTTGTATACTGATCATTCCACCATTAGGTACTTAGCCAACAAACTTATTACAAATGGTCGAGTGACTCGTTGGTTATTTCTTTTGCAGGAGTTTGCTATCACCATCAAAGATCGTCCGGGGAAGGAAAACTCAATCGCTAATTTTCTGTCTCGAGTTCCAAAGATAAATGATCCATTGGCAGTGGACGGTCAATTTCCAAATGAACATTTGTTTGTCGTAGCAATCAAAACACCATGGTATGCAGATGTAGAAAACTATCTGGTAGTAGGAAAGCTGCCCAGGCACTTGACAGCAAGGGAAAGGAAATTGATTTTCTAGCGCAGTGCCAAGTTTTCTTGGATTGGCAGATACCTTTTTCACACAGGGTCTGATATGTGTATATGTAGATGCATTCATGAGGATGAGATTTATGACATCCTGAAGGCTTGCCATGATGATCCCTATGGAGGACACTTCGCAGATTGTAGGACAAGGCATAAGGTACTATAGATGGGCTATTATTGGCCCACTATTTTTAAAGATGCTAAGAAATATGTTGAGGCTTGTGATAACTGCCAAAGGATGGGCCGACCTGGTCAATCTGATGAAATTCCACTGCAGCCCCAATTGGTGATAGAACCCTTTGAATGATGGGCACTAGATTTTGTTGGCCCATTTCATCCACCATCAAACCAAAAGGCCTACATACTGGTTTCCATATATTATGTAACAAAGTGGGTAGAAACAATATATTTTCCAAGAGCTACAGAAGAAGCTGTAATTAATTTCCTTTTTGGGATATTTGTGCAGTATGGTTTACCTCGGGAAGTGATAACGACTAGAGGAGGGAAATTTGTAGGACAAAAAATTACAACCACTCTAAGGAATCGCCACATTACACATAGAGTCACTTCCCTGTATCACCTGCGGGTGAGCGGGCAGGTTGAAAGCACCAATAAGGTCATAGAAGCAATTATAACCAAGATAGTCTCAACACATTGATGGGACTGGGCTGCTAGACTGCCAAAGGCCTTGTGGGCCTATTGATGCCTCTAAAATTGTTGCATCAACATTGGGGAAAACCACTCGGTCCGGACCTTAGTGCAGCTCCTTTTCCATTTGGTATGGTGGCTCCAACTGGATATAATGGGACCAGTTTCCCAGTGATGTATGAGTTGATGGGTGATTGTTTTATAATGTGTAACGAAGGTGATAAGTGTTTTATCCTACAATTCAAAAATATACAAATATAACTATATAACCTGGGTATCCTGTTAACAATGCGATTTCTAATTATTTCTAATAGACAAATAATCATAAAGATGGCTTATTCGTAAATAGAAAGATGTATTCATATAATGATTACTTTGTTTAAGAAATTAAACAAAGTAATTATAAAAACATTATCGCATTCATCACAATATATATCGCTGACATATATCCTTTGAAATAAACAATTCTCAATCTTCAGAAATGATATAATAAAGAATCGTTTGAAAAAGCATACATATATCAATAATAACAACTTTTTAAGAAATGTTCATTCACATAAAGAAATAAGACAAAAATAGTGATAGAATTTCTGCATGCATTTGAATCCTTCCAATGTAAGCAACACTCTAATTCCACTTTCCTATTTGAGAAAACCTCCAGAAGATGCAAAAGTGCAAGTCTTGAAAAAGCTTCTTTCACAAAAATGAAAAACCTTGATCCACTTTTGATAAAAAAATATTTAGAAGTACAGAAGTGCAACTTCTTAAGTCAAATCTTATACAAATTGAGGACCCTTTCTAAATACATGAAAGGGTCTTAAATAATAAAAATAAAAACAAACTATCAACAAAAATCGCTATGAGCTGTTCAAACTGTAGACATGAAAATCTGGGATTTGCTATAAAAATAGCAGTGCGATAGTGATTGAACTAATTCATTGAATCAGCTTCCTTTCTTGTGCTTGTAGCTGACAGATTGCGAGCATTGGCTGGATTTCTGGAGGTTGACTCATCCTGGAATGTAGTTGGGTTGTGTAAGTGGCATCGAAGAGTTCGGGAATCATGCAGTTGTTTAGTTTCTTTGATTTCTTTGTCATTTTCACTGGATTCATAAATTCAGACTTGCTCTGCACAACGAAACAGAAGAACATAACAGAGGAAATATTTGCTCAAAGCTAATACATAGTATACAAGATTAATGGAAATTAAGCGCAATGAGTGTTATGGATTTGATATATTACACTACCACGGATGAAATCCTTGAAGGATTCAACCATAACTACTTAATTAATGATTTTCCGTAACTGCCAACATGACACTTAAATGCCATAAAGATATGTCGCATCGTAAATCTTGATAACAATTCTTTTAAAATAAATATCGTAACTTCCCGATCAACGATAAGCGATTAATTGCATATCACAGATCAAGAGGTATAACTGTTATTCTTAACTGTTTCCTTTGTAAAATTTCGATTGCGATAGATGGTAAGCGGGATCACTTGAATAAAATGTTTTGCTTTTTATTTATAATTGACTTATAATTTAGACCCACAAACATTCGCTTAACGATTATATTTCACCTTTATTGAAAAGCGTGTTTTCCAATAATGAAATCGCATCAGCGGATTCCAAATGGTCATTTGCTATGCGTTTCGTGCTTTTAGCGATGGCCGATTGTGATCAGCTTATCGTATCGGAAGATTTATATGACCCCTTGGAATGATTCTTTAATAAGTTGCAATATGCGCTTTCCAATGGCGTTATCACATCGGCAATTGCCAATGGAAACCATAAGTCTATCTTTTAAACAAAGGATGTGACACATTCATTTATATTTGATTTATGAAAAGATCTTGTTTAATATTTAAATCGGATTGGACCTTTTCATAAGGATTTTCATGTGTTGTATAGATTTTTCAAAGTTGCGATTATTATTGAACTTAGTCTAAAAGTAAAAGACATATCACAACTATTGATTTTTTAAAAGTTTTATTGATTTTATCTAAGTTCTAAAAACGGGACCCATTTCTTGTTAAAGTTTTAGATAAAATTTTTGAAATGGGGAGGGTTTTTGTATAGGACAACAATTGGCGACTCACTAGGAGAAACAATTATCTTTGAGAAAATAATGCAATATCTATAACTTTCTTAATTTGGAAACCGCCGAGGATAAAGAAAACCATCTAAGAATAGCTAAATAAAAATTAACTCTGAATATAATGACAATTTTTTGTAATTTCTTTTCCAATCTTCAAAATAAAAAACATTCTGAGCTTCTTCAAGCTTTGATTTGTTGATATAGATAAAGCAAGGGGCTTCTCCAACTTAGCTTTTAAGTTTACTCTGTTGTCGCAAGTAGTACCTCTGCTACCAGCAAACATTTATAGTTTCAACAGGGTTACCTTTTAATCACCAATCATTCATTGTCCCATACATCTAAGAGTATAAAAATTGAAAGATAAACTGAAAAAAATATGTTTACATATTTTTTTTTCTTTTTGATTTTTATTCTTTCAATTTTTTTAAAAGATAAAAATCCATTGTCTTGGTTTGATGGCCAGTTGTTGACAATGCCATTCATTGGTTGTAATTGAACTAAACAAGTTGGCTGGTGATGAGACCCCTTGTCTTATGATTATAAGCCATTACCCTGTTTTGATATGCAGTATTGGTAATGTCAGTTTAATTAGTTCCCTATGATCATGGTAAGCAAGCTCATGATGAGACCCCTTATCTTTTATATCAAACATATTTTAGATTTACACTTTGAAAAATCATGAACTTAGTGGATGGGGTGAATGACTTTCTCCTTAAGAATTTCTAGATGACAATTTTAGAGTTGTAGATGTTAAGTCTGGAAAAGTCTTTACTTCTTACAAATAACCTCTCTTGGCTCTTTAAAACTTGGAATGATTTATAGTATTTTCAAGGCTTGTGAAGATTTTACAAATCTAAAAGAGGTTCTTAGAGTTTTATATTTTATCTACCTTTCTAAAACTGTAGTCTTTTTCTTAAAGGTTTATCTATTGAAAGCAAGTATTTACAATATTTTCTTAAAGAAACTTCCAATAGTAAAAGGTCAATGGAATACTATTTACAACCTTATTATCTACAAAAAAAAAATTAAAATGAACAAACTTGCATAATGAATATTACAGGTAAGAAGGGGTTACCTCCTTAAGTAAAGAATTTCTTCAAGATAAGCCCATTGACAGGAAGAGAATCTCTCTTTCTTGATAGGTCTTGCAGAATGAATGGTGATGAGCCTCTCTTCTCAATGCTTTGAAATGGTCCAAGCCACATATTTTGAAATTTGGTATGTTTGCCTTTGTCTTCATGTGCTTTGTCCCATTTCAAAACAAGATCACCAATTTGTAAAAATTTTGGGCTAGTATAATTTGCATCAAAAGAAGATTTAATGACCTGTTGATGTTTTTCATGTGTGATTTTGTCTTTTTCCCTTTCCTCCTCTAATTTAAGGATTTGATCATATCTTAATTGAATAGTGGACGAAGGATTTTCTTCAATAAATTGTACTAGGACTAGAGATGGGAGTGCTAAGTTTGTTGGTATTATAGCTTCTTTCCCATACAAAAAGTTGAATGGAGAAGTACCTATTGAGGCCTTCTGAGTTATGCTATCTACCCATAATGCAAATATCAATGACTTATGCCAATTCTTATGATTATGACTAACAGTTCTTTTAATAATCTCAATGAGATTCTTATTAGTTGATTCTGCCAAACCATTACCTTGAGGGTAGTAGTTTGCAGAATACTTTAATTTAAATCCTCTCTTAAGAGCAAATTCAAGTATGGTACTTCCAGAAAAATAAGATGCATTGTCAAAAATAAGGGCATTAGGTACACCAAACCTGGTAATGATGAATTGATCAATGAACTCAATGATTGCATCAGAATTGGCTACCTTCAAAGGAATTTCTTTTACCCACTTTGTGAAGTAATCCGTGTCTGTAAGGATGTATTTGTGTTGCTTGGAAGAATGTGGAACAATCTCTCCTATGATATCCAGCATCCATTATTCAAATGGTTTCTCAATCTTCACTGGTTGTAAAGGAAAGGCTGGTTTCATTTGTCTCCCACTAGTAGTTTGGCATATCTTGCATTTCCTTACATAGTTATAAGCATCTTTAAACAAAGTGGGCCAATAATATCCAGCATGTATTATCTTGTGAGCTGTTGTATCACCTCCAAAATTTCCACCTGCTAGACCATCATGTAATTTCTACAAAACCTTTTGTGTTTCAGTTTTTCAAGGCATCTCAACAAAATTGAATCATAATTCCTTCTAAATAAGACATCATCAATGATTTCAAAGTGTTTTGCTTTTAATCTTAAGGTGTGTTTGATTTTGTAACTAAAACTAGGAGGAGCATATCCATTTTTCAAATAAAAGACCAAATCTGCATACTGAGATTCAGAATTCATGATACTTATCTCATTTACTTGAAGAGCATTATCTGAATCTTCATGTTCTGGAATATTAGAAGCTCCTGCTAATAACCTGCAAAAACCTTGTCCTCTTACAATTTTTGTTGGTTTAATATCTATATCATACTCTTGTAATGATGTAACCCAGTTGACTCTCTTCTCTCCTACTTCCGTTTGGACTAGCAATTGTATCACTGTAGAGAATGTGACTATTACTTTTGTATGTGTTTTTAGGAGGAATGGCCTAAAGTGTTTGATAGATTTAAACACAGTGAAAGCTTGTTTTTCTACTTCAGAATAGTTAAGTTCAACACCTTGTAAATTAGAACTGAAGAAGGAGATGGGTGCTTCAATTTGCTGATCGTTGATTTGTGTTAACATAGTTGCATAAGATGTTTCGGTAGCTAAAGTGTACAAAATAAAATGATTAGAAAAATTGGGAGTATTCAATGAAAGAGCATTAATGATTGCCTGTTTTATTGAATCAAAGGCTTCTTTTTTGTTATGTCCCCGTTTGAAAAATGAATTTTTCTTAATCATGGTCTGTAAAGGTAAAACAATCTCAGAAAAATTAGGAACGCATATTTTTACAAAATTTATCTGTCCTAAAAATGATTACATTGATTTTTTATTGTGTGCCGGAGGAAAATCAGAAATCTCTTTGATCCTGTCTGGATCAATGTAAATTCCATCTTTAGATACAATAAATCCTAAGAGTTTACCTTCATCAAGAGCGAAGAATGATTTCTTGGGATTTAAAGAAATCCCATACCTTCTACATCATTCAAAGATTTGTTTCAAATCATGTAGATGATTTGCACTTTTCTTGGAAAAGACAGTTATGTCATCTAGGTAGACAACAACTGACCTATTAATCAAATCCTTGAATGCTATATCCATTTCTCTTTGGAAATTAGCTCCAGCGTTAATCAAACCGAAAGGTATTTTCTGATAGGCATATGTTCCCCATTTGGTTCTGAATGTAGTTTTTAGTCTATCAGATGGATGTACCAGTATTTGGTTATATCCAGAAAAACCATGTAGAAATTACATTAACTCTGAACTAGCTACTGACTGAAGTGTCTACTCCATTGTTGGTAATGGTAAATTATCTTTTTGGCATGCCTTATTGAGATTCCTGAAATTAATGCAATCCTAATATCAACATTCTTCTTCCTAATAGGTACCAAGTTTGAAACCCATTTAGAATATCTAAATGGAAAAATTATCTTAGCTTTCAAGAGTTTATTCAACTCTGCTTTGATTTGACTCAACAGATTTGGGTGAATTTTCCTCAATTTTTGTTGTACAGGTTTCTCTTCAGAAATCATTGGAATTGTGTGTTGTATGATAGAAGTATCATACGTTCTCAAATTGTCATAATTCCAAGAAAATGTTGGCATTATGGCACAGGTGTGACACTATGGTACAGGTGTTGTCCTTGATGGCAACTCTCTCTGATGACAGATCTCAGACTACAAGAATGAAGAGAAAATTCATATACGCAGGTTCATTAAGATCAAGTCGCGTATACACGCAGGTTGGACTTTATAAAAGTGTGTATGCGTATACACGCACTTTCATGCAAAGAAAAGCGCGTATATGTTGGAAATCTTACCTTTGGTCCATGGCAGTTAGTCCTTGGAATTTGAACCTATGGTTTTGGACCATGGTATCTCGACAGACGTGTTGATCCCTAGTATTGAGTTGATGGTATTGGTTTATTATGGTTTTGGACCGTGGTATTGAGGAAGGCCTAAAACTATAAAAGAGGAAGGAGATCATGTGGCAAGGTATTATGTGAATTATTTGAATATCTGATATTGTGATAGATCTGGAATACGGGTGATTGGGTTATGGTGCAGATCTAGATCTGAATGAAGGAGGAACCTGAGCGCAAGAAGGATAAGGACTATTGATGGATCTAAATCTCAAGGCTTGAACATTGGTATCTCTGTATGATTTTGATCTGTTATATGTGGTGCACTCTTGATCTATAAATCTGGGCTAACTAATCTCTAAATGCTTAAAAGAATAAATTATCCTTTATAGATCTGTACGTAGGTTCAGTGAATTGAAGGTGCGTATATACGCTTTTTATGTGAATGAAAGGCGCGTATACGCAGGTTGGTTGTGGTACAGAAGCGTATACTCGCAGGTTGATGAAAAGTGAAGTAGCGTATATATCTTGATTTATGTTCTAGCTGCTTCTGTTTTATTGCTGCAGTGTTCTGGGTTCAGAATGTGTGTTTGATTACAGTTACTGTGTTCTGGGTTCAGTGGTCAGAGAAGTGCTTATTTGTTTCAGCTTTTGATTGGTGAAAAGGAGTTTGGGTTATGTAGAAATTCTTGATGTTTGATTGATGTTACTTATGGATCCAGTCTGAAAATTAATGAAACGAGGTCCCTGTAAGCAGAGAGAAGGTTGCTGCCTTCTGCAGGTATGAGCCTGCGTACTAGTATCTCAAGATAGTACAAGAACTAAGGGGGTTGGAGCTCCCTTCCAGGGAAGCTGGAAAACGAGAGAGAGTTGTAGCTCTCTGCAGGTTGCAGCCTGCGTACTGGTAAAGTCTGCTCCAGTACAAGACATTGTAAAGAGAAGTTTCTAATTAAAAAGAAGATAGAGACGAATTGCAGCAGGGGGTTTTCACCCACTTTGGGTTTCCTCCTTATATCTTGTGTTCTTGTGTGTGACTATTTTCTGCTCTGTTTCACTGTTTCTGGTACTGTTTATGTGCATTTGAATCACAGATTAATAACTAACATCTGAAAGATAATTCAAATTATAAGTTTGATTTATATACGCGGGTTTCTTTATCTGGAGTTGCGTATATACGCGATTTTTATTAATTGAAGTAGCATATATCATCTGGAATTTAAAAAGGAATTATTTGGCTTGATAATACTGATTCACCCCCCCTCTCAGTATTATTTCCAACAGAAAAAACATTTTTATATTTGTTTAACAATCTGATAAAAGAAAATATTTCTTCTGAAGTGAGCCCTAGTCCTAAATTAACATTTTGTGGTTTGGACTCAGTGCAAAGATCTACTAATTCAAACTTCAAAGTAGAACTTTGAAGTTTTGAATTAGTGACTTTTTTGAACCTATCTTTGATATCATAGATATCTTTAAGTTTGACCACAGATTTAGGTATAGAATTCTCATTTGGTCTTTGTTTTATTTGAAGATCATGATCATTTTCATCAATAATCTGGTCATCATAAGATTTTTCAGAAGTTAAGAAATTTAAAATGTCTTCGTCATGATTAAATACCTGCCAATTGGTGACATTGTCTGGAACAAATGGTCTAAAAATTAATTCAACTGAAAACCTATCAGGACTGTAATCCTCGGATGGAAGGAGCTTAGAAGCAACATTAGCTAATAAATCAGCTGCTGCATTCTGAGATCTAGGGATAGGAGAAATATTAAATGCTAGAAAATGAGATATGAGGTCTTGAACTAGAGACTGATAATGCTTGAGATGTCCTAAAAGGTAATGGATAGTGTTCCTTACCTGTTTGATGACAATCTCAGAATCACCAAATACTTTTAGATATTGAATCTTTAGGCCTATTGCTTTATAGAGCCCTTGAATCAATGCCTCATATTCTGCAGTATTATTTGTACACTCAAATTCTAGTCTGCATGATAGCATAGTTTTTTCCCCTTTAGGACTAACTAAAATACGTCCTGATCCTGCACCATCATTGGATATTGATCGATCAAAATATAAAGACTAAAATACAGGCTTATCTACAGGTTTATTTACAATTTCCTCAGCAATAGTAACACACCTTGAGGTATCCGTATGAGAGAAATTTTCTATCTGTGATGTGAAACTATTAACAGAAAAAGGTGATGATTGAGCATTAAAATTACCAAAGAATGATTCGGCTGAGTAATTTCCGAGAATGTTGTTATTGAAAGCTATAGGTTGGTTTTCCTGCTCAAACTCCATTACAGTATGGGTCATGTGTTTCTCCCGATCGATTTTGATTTGATTTGGTTTCCCTTTATAGGGAAGCCACATATGAGACCAATCAGTAGAAATGTAACCATGGAGTTTCTCAGACCAATCCCTGCTTAAAATTAAACCATAAAACTCAGGGATGTCAACAATCAATATATCAATTCTCTAGACTACTCTAGGATCAGTTGATAACCTAATGGTGACTGAATTAATCTCTCCTAAGACTTGAACCTTAGTTCAATCTAACTGAACAATATGTATTGTAGATTTTTGGGGCTCAATGTTTAATTTTGAGCAAACCGAGGCTGGCATTATGTTTGATGAAGTCCCTGAATCTATTAAGCAGTTGTGCATATTTCTATTGTAGATCTCATAGGTCAAGAGAAAAGGAGGAGTATGAGAATTAGATCTATCTTCGATAAAAACAATATCAATAGCATCTAATTTATTTGATGGTGGCTTACCTAATCCTTTAGCCGCCTTGGATAATACAACATTCCGAAGAGGAGAAGAAGGTATTGCATTTAACTCTTTGAGCAACAATTTCTGTTGATGTTTGAGCTTGCTAAGCTCAAATAAAGAAATATCCGTTCTAGTCTTCTTCATGTCTTCAATAATGTTGTAATCCATAAAGTCAGAGACTGCCAATGTCTTAGATTATGAGGGTGGATTGGAAGATGATGCCTGATTTTGGGTAGGTAAAACTGGAGTTTTCTTCATGGGAACCTTATCTTAGTAGGGATTGTATTTTTCTTCTTTTGAGTTTTTTGAACAGGCTCTGCAGCGATTTTACTTCTAGTATTTAGTAGGAGAGCTTCCTGTTTGCTTTCAGTATCAGAGTTAGGCAAAATGAAGTCCCACATACCGTGACATTCAAATATCTCATCTTCTTATGTTTCCTTTGATGACGAAACTGTCTTCATCCTCATCTGGATCTGATTCTACATTAGATATGGCATTAGGTGGTTTTGATTCATCTCTTTTGAAGTTCTTAAATGGTTTTTTATTGGAGGTTTCAGCTACCTATTTCTTTATCTCTACCATTTCGTTGGTCATAGTCTTCAGAACTTTTTGTAAACCCTCCATATCGTATGGATCTTTAGCTACTTTCTTTTCTGAATCATCTTTAAAAGTAACTTTTTTGGACTTTCTTTCTTCAAGAGAGGTTTTATTTTCTGAAGCAATAATAAATTTTTCAACGGCGATCGCCTCTTTCATGTTCTCTAATAAGGTGGGCTTTGCAGCCCTATCAACGAAGATGGATATATTCGAAGGTAAAGCAGAAATATGCCATTCACTTTGGAATTCTTCACTGAGCTTAAACGTAGCAGGAATTTTATTTAATAGCTTATAAAATCGCGAGTTGAAATCTTTAATGGGTTCTTTTGACTCAGTTTTAAGATTGGAGAGATCATTGATTAATGTTGCTATGGACCTATCATCTCCGAACATAGTTAGAAACTGCTCTTGGAAAGCATTCAAACTATTAATGGATCCTAGTGGTAATTAAAAATACCATGATCCAGCTGCTCCTTGTAAGGTGTATGGGAAAAGCCTAACAACAACATCTTCTTCTGTCACCCCATTTAAGTTTATTGACAACATAAAATTGTTTATATGTTCTTCTGCTAGTATGCCAATATCAGGATTAAACTTTGGTAACCACTTTTTAGGATGGGTCGGTAATTTACTCTGTTGGGTGTGGAGCCTGATTATCTTATATATTCAAAGGTATCGCCACATAGGACCCTAGTTCGAAATGGGGGCGGCAACGCCGCCCGTAAAATATTCGCTGCAGGGGGGGTCCAGGGGGGGCGGCTGCGACCTTTGGGAGCCCCCCCCTGGCGAGGGGTTTCGGGGGCAGCGCCCCCGAAGCTAAAAACAACTGTAAAATTGCCTTGTAAAAGTATAGTAATTTCTAGTCAATCTGGGCCGTTCATTAGGCGGATGATCTGACGGTAGAACTTATGTTTAGTTTAGGGGTTTTTGCCCTAGAAGGCAACCCCTCTCTTTGTATGAGGGTATTGTATTTGAGGCTGTGTGATAGATGTGTATTCGTGTGAGCAAGAAACAGAGAGGTGAGACTGTGAGAGAAAACAAAGGATATTACAGCGGATTTGCTGTAGGTTGTGTCTCTTCATTTTGTTGGATAATAGAAAGGAAGGACTGGCTATTCAGGGTGGACGTAGCCCAAACTGGGTGAACCACGTATATCTGTGTCTCTCTTGTTTTGTGCGTTTTCCGTGTTTATATTTCTGCAATATTTTATGTGTTCCATTGCTCCTTAATATATAATTTTCTAACAGACTCAAGGGTGCAGGAATTGCGACTACCCCTGGATTTGTCTACCCCTGGATTTGTCTATGGCCTCAGTTGTGGTTGATTTTGTGCCATTGTCGCACTAACAGTAGAAGAAAGTGAGGATGTAGTTAAAAGTGGTTGGGTAGAGGATATCAGAGTACCTGTACCCTTTTGGATTATGATTTTGAGTTGGGGAATGGATGAATGACTTTGCAATGGTTTAGATGGAATGGATGATGATGAGGAAAGAGCCTCACTATCAGACTCTAACGGTGTCTTCCTAGCTCTTTTTCGACTTGGAAGAGGAAATTCTGTTGGTGGGATACCAAGCTTTTCGCTCTGCAATCTTGTAAGAGGCTAAGAAGGGATATATTGCAAAGTCACACTGCCTTGGGATAACTCAGACTGTTCTTGAGATATTGAAAACCCTTGAAGTTTATGAATTAAAGACTAAACTTCAGGGGGTTCAAGGGAAGAATTGTCCGATATGTTCAAGTTTTTAGCAGTGGGTGTTGTCTTTTCAACTTCTCGCTTGAAAATGGGAGATTTAGAATGCGAGGGAGAAGTTGGAGGAGATGGTGAGGGAGATTTACTCTCAGAATGGGCTATGGATTTGGATTTGCTCGCCATTCACAGTTCATGCCCTCCTTCTAGCGCCAAAAATGTTGATGCCTCTAAAATCGCTGCATCAACATCGGGGAAAACCACCTGGTCCGGACCTTAGTGCAGCTCCTTTTCCATTTGGTATGGTGGCTCCGACTAGATATAATGGGACCAGTTTCCCAGTGATGTATGAGTTGATGGGTGATTGTTTTATAATGTGTAACAAAGGTGATAAGTGTTTTATCCTACAATTCAAAAATATACAAATATAACTATATAACCCGGGTATCCTATTAACAATGCGATTTCTGATTGTTTCTAATAGACAAATAATCATAAAGATGTCTTATTCGTAAATAGAAAGATGTATTCATATAATGATTAATTTTTTTTAAAAATTAAACAAAGTAATTATAAAAACATTATCGCATTCATCACAATATATATCGCTGACATATATCCTTTGAAATAAACAATTCTCAATCTTCAGAAATGATATAATAAAGAATCGTTTGAAAAAACATACATATATCAACAATAACAACTTTTTAAAAAATGTTCATTCACATAAAGAAATAAGACAAAAATAGTGATAGAAGTACCGCATGCATTTGAATCCTTCCAATGTAAACAACACTCCGATTCCACTTTCCTATTTGAGAAAACCTCCAAAAGATGCAAAAGTGCAAGTCTTGAAAAAGCTTCTTTCACAAAAATGCAGAACCTTGATCCACTTTTGATTAAAAAATATTTAGAAGTACAGAAGTGCAACTTCTTAAGTCAAATCTTATACAAATTGAGGACCATTTCTAAATACATGAAAGGGTCTTAAATAATAAAAATAAAAACAAACTATCAACAAAAATCACTATGAGTTGTTCAAACTGTAGACATGAAAATCTGGGATTTGCTATAAAAATAGCAGTGCGATAGTGATTGAACTAATTCATTTAATTAGCTTCCTTTCTTGTTCTTGTAGTTCACAGATTGCAAGCATTGGATGGATTTCTAGAGGTTGACTCATCCTAGAATGTAGTTGGGCTGTGTAGGTGGCATCGAAGAGTTCGAGAATCACGCAGCTATTTGGTTTCTTTGATTTCTTTGTCATTTTCACTGGATTCATAAATTCAAACTTGCTCTGCACAACAAAACAGAAGAACGTAACAGAGGAAATATTTGTTCAAAGCTAATACACATTATACAAGATTAACAGCAATTAAGCACAATGAGTGTTATGGATTTGATATATTACACTACCACGGATGAAATCCTTGAAGCATTCAACCATAATTGCTTAATTAATGATTTTCCGTAATTGTCAATGTGACACTTAAATGACATAAATATATGACACATCGCAAATCTTGATAACGATTCTTTTAAAATAAATATCGTAACTTCTCGATCAGCGATAAGCGATTAATCGCATACCACAAATCGGGAGGTATAACCGTTATGCTTAACTGTTTCCTTTGTAAAGTTTCAATTGCGATAGATGGTAAGCGGGATCACTTGAATAAAACGTTTTTCTTTTTATTTATAATTGACTTATAATTTAGACCCACAAACATTCGCTTAACGATTATATTTCACCTTTATTGAAAAGTGCACTTTCCAATAATGAAATCGCATCGGCGGATTCCAAATGGGAATTTGTTATGCGTTTCATGCTTTCAACGATGGTTGATTGTGATCGTCTTATCGTATCAGAAGATTTATATGACCCCTTGGAATGATTCTTTAATAAGTTGTGATATGTGCTTACCGATGGTGTTATCACATCGGCGATTGCTAATGGAAACCTTAAGTCTATCTTTTAAACAAGGATGTGACACATTCATTTATATTTGTTTTATGACAAGGTCTTGTTTAATATTTAAATCGGATCGGACCTTTTCATAAGGATTTTCATGTGTTGTATAGATTTTGCAAAGTTGTGATTGTTATTGAACTTAATCTAAAAGCAAAAGACTTATCACAACTATTGATTTTTTAAAAGTTTTATTGATTTTATCTAAGTTCTAAAAAGGGGACCCATTTCTTGTTAAAGTTTTAGATAAAAATTTTGAAATGGGAAGGGTTGTTGTATAGCAGAACAGTTCCTATCACACAACTTGGAAAAATACTATTGGATATTCTCCGTACCAGCCTGTTTTTGGCAAAGAGCCTATCTTTCCTATTGAATTTGAAATAAAGAATCTAAGAACAGCTCGGGAAGTGGGATTGGATCTAACAGAAGACCAAACCAAGCGGCTTCAACAAATAAAAAAATTGGACGAGGCTCAAGTACTTGCTCTACAATGCATTGCAATTATTTAGCAACAAAGCATGAAGTGGCACGACAACCTTATTAAAAGGAAGACATTTCAAAAAGGAGATTGGGCACTTCTCTATGACTCCAGATTCCAAGACTTTCCAGGCAAGTTACAGACAAGGTGGCTTGGCCCTTATGAAATTCAAGAAGTACATAACAATGGTACTCTCACTTTGACTACCATTGACGGGTTTGGTCATTCTTTCAAGGTGAATGGGCATCAGGTGCGTATTTATCACAAACCACTCACCAAGGAGTCTTTTTGTTAATAAGCATGTGATGACCCCACCATGCAAATTTTAGCTGCAGGGAGTAATGACCCAGCAGCTTTGCTCTCGTGAAATTGCATCTTTCTTTAGTTGTAAATAATGTATATATTCTTTTACGGTTGATTGCAATCTAGTTAGGCATCACCATGTAAATACGAAGATTTCTCTTGTCTTTGGGTGTGTTTCGTAAGTGTTGTTTAATTGATTGAACGATTGTTGTTCAATCAATTGAACAACACTTATTTTCATGTGTGTATTGTTGTTCAATCAATTGAATGATTGTTGTTCAATCGATTGAATGATTGTTGTTCAATCAATTGAACAACACTTATTTTCGTGTGTGTATTGTTGTTCAATCGATTGAACGATTGTTGTTCAATCAATTGAACAACACTTATTTTCGTGTGTGTATTGTTGTTCAATCAATTGAACATCACTTATTTTCATGTGTTTATTGTTGTTCAATCAATTCAGTGATTGTTTTTCAATCAATTGAGCATCACTTATTTTCATGTGTGTATTTTTGTTCAATCAATTGAACGATTGTTGTTCAATCAATTGAACAACACTTATTTTTGCGTGTGTTCTATTGTTCAATCGATTGAATGATTGTTGTTCAATCAATTTAACAACACTTATTTTTTTTGTGTGTTCTGCTAGATTGCTAGAGGCCTTGTGAGCCTATCACACAACTTGGCGAAATACTACTGGATATTCTCCATACCAACTTGTATTTAGAAAAGAGCCTATCTTTCCTATTGAATTTGAAATAAAGACTCTAGGAATAGCTCAAGAAGTGGGATTGGACCTAACAGAAGCCCAAACCAAGAGACTTAAACAAATAAATAAATTTTACGAGGCTCGACTACTTGCTCTACAACGCACCGCAATTATTCAGTAGCAAAGAGAGAAGTGGCATCATAGCCTTATTAAAAAGAAGACGTTTCAAAAAGGAGATTGGGCACTTCTCTATGACTCCAGATTCCAAGATTTTTCGGGAAAGTTATAGACAAGGTGGCTTGGCCCTTATGAAATTCAAGAAGTACATAACAATGGTACACTCACTTTGACTACCATTAACTAGTTTGGACATTCTTTCAAGGTGAATGGGCATCGGGTGCATCTTTATCACAAACCACTCACCAAAGAGTCTTTTTGTCAACAGGTACATGATGACCCACCATGCAAATGTTAGCTGCAGGGAGGTACGTGATGACACTTATTTGTTTGTGTATGTTTTTCTATTCAATAAATTGAACAACACTTATTTGTTTGTGTGTATTTTGTCATTCAATCGTTTGAATGATTATTGTTAAATCAATTGAACAACACTTTTTGTGCGTTTTTTTGTTCAATCGATTGAATGATTACTGTTAAATCAATTGAACAACACTAATTCCTTTTTTGAGTGTATTTTGTTCAATCTATTGAACGATTGTTGTTAAATCAACTAAATAGCCCCGATTTTGTTTTTTTTGTGTGTTTATTGTGCAATCGGTAGAATGAGTAACTATGATTTATGTTTGATGTTTTATTTTCAGTCGTTCTTTTTACCATTTCTTTCTCTTTTATGTTTTGAATAAAAACCATTTGGTTGGATATGTGCCTAAGATAAAGAAAAATAGTAATGTTAATACCATTATGACCTATGAAACCTTTTGATGGTCATCCTTATTCAAAAGCTGACATGGTGCATCTCTATAATGACTGGCTGAATATCTTCTCTTTGGACACATCATAAAATGATTTATTATTCTAATACCATGCTGGTTTATCTTTTACACTTTCAAATGGATAAATCCCTTTGATATGATGATATGGGGGATAGAACATAACTTTTATTGGCATTTTTTTTACTTCTTACGCCATCCCTGACTCTTAAGGAGTAAATGAGCCTCCCTCTTTTTACAATAAAAGCATCAAAATATGAAAATATAAAAATATGAAAATACAACAAATATTGTTTTAAAGAGGATAGGGGGTCTCAGCACGAGCCAACCTACCATGATCATAAGGATGTAATGGGTGACATTCCATTATGGCCACCACACCAAGGTAATGACCTTCTTGATAATTAAAACTATTAGAAGGATAGGGGGTCTCATCATGAGCCAACCTGATCACTTTGTTATATCCTGGTGAATGGCACTATGATTACCTGGTTACCATGCCAGCATAGTGGTCTCTTTATAGAAAATAAAAAGAGAGAATCATCTAAATATTAAAAGGAGGACTTTGGTTCATTTGTAGGGTTAAAAATAAACCTTGTCGAGGCTATGGACACCTGTTGGTAGCAGTGGATCTGCTTGCGGTATTGAAGTATGATGTAACACTACCAAATGCTCTCTATTCTATTACCACCTATGGATTCATTTCTAAAGGAAAATTTCCATTTGAACAGGATTCCTAAAAGCCAACATGCATGGTAACTTATATCTTATATCCATTATTCGTCCAATCACTTTACTGCCAGTCATTAATATGTATCATCGGTCGTGCGTTCACCACTTTTCCACCTAAGGTAAAAATTAATTGACATAATGGTGTAAATCTCTGTTTTATTTTACAGGGATTTCAAATATTTTGATGTGTACTGCTTTGATTTCCGTCATCCTTTATTGCACCTCTTTTATTGATTGGTTGCCTACATTTATGATTTACCGACACTTTCTCCATTACTTCCCATGCTTGGCGGGCGTGGATGCTCTTTTCTTATTGGAAGGGGGATGGTCTAGTATGAACAACATAATTTATGCATAGTTGTTTGATGACTATTAAACTAATTTCCGATTAAAGGACTGCAAGATGATTGCGTGTGTGTAATAATTATCAAACCATTTCTGATTGGAGGAAAAAAGGAAATCATTATGGATAACATGAAAATTGATTATGGTCTTGCGCCAAATATTATTGATGAGACAAATAAATTAATTGTTTGTGATATTAATTCTCAAAACAATGTCATTTTCCTGTCAATAGCTTTAACATTGTCTGCTATTATTCCAAACTGTGAAAGAGTCAGAGAAGTGCATGCAAGTGAACCAACCGCAGAAAAACAACAGCCATGGGAGGAAAGGCCATTCGAAATGAACCCACAGTGCTCAGGGTATCAGACTACGCTCATGCAATTCTTGAGCGTGCCAGCTGGCTACAATATTTGACCAGATTATAGGGATTTCATGAGGAGATGACACTTGAATTTCTGCAGAATTTGCAGAATGGCCACACCATGGTGAGAGGAAGGAACATAATGGTCTTTGAAGAAATCATAGCTGAAGTCACTAGACTTCCAGCAAAAGGAACAAGATGGACAGACAAACATGTTCTTCTATAGGAAGTTGTCATAGTATTTCAGGACCCAAACGAGCAATTGGTGCGAAAAGGAAAAGGTATTCACCCTACAGCTTTGAGATAGCCATGGTAGGAATTGGTAGCCATTATGAAGAGGTATATCACATGTGACGAACGAAGGGATGTGGTAAAACCTCACCAACTTAAACTGTTAGCCATTTTAAAATAAAAAATTACAATTAACCTGCCATTTTATTTAAATTTTGTATTACATGATGTTGCCCGTCGGGTCAGAAAGGAAAAGGACCCACACACTGTCATCAGCCATCATGGGCTAATCAAAATAATCATCATTCATGGATTGGCCCAGCAATAGCTAACCTGGGATAACCTTGTGAATCCTACTCTAGCTCCACCTATAGAAAACCCAGTAACTGAATAGAGAGGGCCAAGAGTGTCAGGTCCAAAGAGGACACAGAAAAGGAAGAATCCCTCTTTGGCCCTGGGCCCAACAAAGAGAAGACGCTTTGTGAGGCTAAAGTCATAGCAACACACCCCAATTCAAATAGATGAGGCATGGCCATCTCACATACCCCCTCCAAGTCCACAAGATGTCTCTCTACAAGACTATGAGGAAGAGGTTTCCCGAGTGCTGGAAAATATGGGGATATTTGGTGAAGGAAGGGAGCAATCCGAGAATTCTAAAGGGAAGAATTATGCCCCCAACCAGTCTACCCCTGTTGGCAGTCCTGGTCATGATGAAACCTTGTCGTTTACTGATAATGTAGAAGAACAAAGGGAACTATTTCCTCCTATGGAGGAGCCCCTTGAAGCAGAAATGCATGCAGAGGAAACCATTAGGGAAGGAAATCAAGCAGAAGCTACTGGTCCACTGGAACCCCCAGCTAAGGAAAACCTTACAAAATAAACCCTGGAAGGTGAAAATCAACTAGGGAGCACCATTTTTATGAAGTCCCCAGAGGACGAGGCCCACCTTGAAGTAGACCTTGAAAACGATAATTGCTCAGGAGACACCATTCCATTGGGGTCTCCTGAGAGGGAAGCTCATGGAGATAGAGACTTGGAAGGTGAAAATCCATCAGGGGACACGGTCCCATTAGAACCCCATCCTGATGTTGACACAATTCCACCTGAACAGGGACCTGAAGTAAATACAATCATGCCACCGCTGGTCAGAAGCCTCACAACAAAGAAAACATACAAGGACAGACTCAGGAAGATGCTTAAGAAATATAGGAGGCAAAAGAAAACAATTAAGCAGCTAAGACAATGGTTGAAGGAAGTAGTCAGGGTTAAGAAAGTGAAAGCAGAATTGGAGACCACAGGGACCCAAACTGAATATTGCCCTAGGGAAGATGTTGAAACCCAGACTGAGACCCTATTGTTTTATTCAAAAGAAACCTAAACAAAGCCATGTCTTTTAGAAGAGAGTGAAATGAAGACAGAAGGTCCTTATGCTTGCCCACAGGAAACCCAAATGGAATTCCCTACTGTTGATGTTGCCGTTCAAACTGATACTGAAGAAAACACCCAAGCTGATTGCTTCATGTTTTGAGAAGACCGAGGCTATTGCTTAGACTGATACAATGGAAACATAGGATGATGAGTTCCAGACAGAGGAGAGGCCTACCTACATTCCGCTGGTAAGGGAAGCAATCATTAGGAAATTGCAGAATGAAATAGTCCAGACTCAGTAGGAATTGACTTGACATAAAGAGGAAGTAGTGACCCTACGAGTACACCAAGAATGACGAAAGAAATTTGAGGCACTCACAGTCACAGAGGATGATACTTTTGTTAATTACAAGGATGAACAAAAGAAAGTAAAAAAAGCACAGGTCAAATTGTAGAAAGATAAAGTGAAATTGGAGACTATTTTCTCTATTTATTCAAATGCCTTATCATGCTGACCTTCTGCTACCAACTACACACCATTCTTACTAGAAAGATATCTCTTATTGTAGGTAAAATATTTTAAAGCTGGCAAGTAAGTGGAAATTAAGACCACCCCAGATTTTGTCAAGTGTTTCAAGGAACAGAATGAGCAAGTACAATGCCTCCTGTGTGAATTGTACATGCATAATTTCTTTTTAGAAGATGAATTAGACAACAATCCTGGCCCCTTCATAGGGGATATCCAATTCCAAGCTTTTCTTTCCTTTGCCACTAACCAGATCAAATGGGCTAAAGCCCATAATACTTTTAGAAAGAAAGAATATGGCATAGACTTATGGGTTAGGGGAGAACCTACAAAACCCCTGCACCTCTTTGTCCAGCACAAGCAGTTCATGAAACAAATGGGTGTTGTGGGCCAATTAGGACTACTGCACACAGACATTATATAGGCAGGGAAGGAGTACTTCCAGGAAATCAAAGAAGAAGCTTTATTTGCAGCCAAATAGAGATGGGAAGCCTCCAACAATACTATCAGGAATAGAGAGCCATTTGGATTCAGGAATTTCAAAGTTGCCTCCAATCACTTACATAAATACAACAACATGGTCTTGAGCATGGGCCCTGAGTGGATAGGGTGCTGATATAGAAGTCCAATTATCTGGTATCCCCCAGATGGGTACCATAGTGATTATAACTTGATAGATCAACAAGTGAACCAGGATTTTGTAGTGCTTAAAAAGAAAAACAGTTTCAAGTTGTATAAGGAGGAAGTACATCTAGCTTATTCCTTTACTCAACTACACCTTAACCATCTAATTACATGAGGACATGCAATAACGTAAGCAGGGCTGATCCAAATTAGATCCTAGAACACTCTCTAAGTTTTCATGAACTCTTTAAAAATCATGTCAAGGATTAAAAGTCTTACAAAGATCAAGCTTATCGGAGATATCCTCATAATAGTTGCAATTTGTGATCAGCACGGAGCAATGAGGACCATTGGTCAAGCGCACAGACCATCAGCCCATGGTAACGTGCACTATCGCAAATTAGCAAAGGTAGAGGCCATTTCAAGAAATAGGGGTAGTTTCTGATATATGATTAGTGACAAGTCACTAATCGCATATCGCAGGCAAACCCCTCAAAGAAGGAAAGGCCACAAGCACCCGGACCCAAAATGTTATAAAATGCAATGGATATCATTCTGATTCCATGAAATCGGGATTCCAAAAAACTAGTAGAATATCAGAGGGACTACGAGCAGTAAGTGGTTTCAACTGAGTTCTGCCTGATGCCATACAACGAGTGCCACGCATCCTGCGGAAGAGAGAGAAAACCGATCACATCAGACGGGTAAAAATCATGCTACTTAGCTGCCCGATATGAACAATGACCGTAGGATCTGGGGCCCCTAAATCAATGCCGAAGATGCGTTCCGATGGATGACCGGATTTGACGAGGTCAACAAGCAGAGTTGTATAGGACTTGAAGTCTGATATGGACGATGCATTGGCAGAAGGTCGTGCTTCGTAGGCATTCTTGGAGTTAACAAAATAAACAGCCATGTCCAAGAGAACTAACACTCATCCATTATGAAATAAGTGACCACCTCCCTGTGAAGCGTTATATAGTGACTAATTACACAGGACAAAAGGATTCAAATGGACAGAGGAAGGGGAACCGGAAAGCCGGGAAGCGGAAATGAACAGTCAGGGAGAAGACTGGATTTAAAGCCACAAACTGACAGAGAGAAAGTAAGCAAGCAGAGAGCAGTAGGCAGTAAGCTGAAAGCAGAGAGAAGAATCCAAGCTAACCTGTAGAAGCAAAGGCAACATCAAGCCAAAGTTAAGATAGAGCCAGAGAGAGTTAGAGAGTATGTGTACTCTAGAGAAGGCTTGATAGGTTCAAGCGAACTCCTCTGTATATGCCTGTCTTGTATTGAGTCTCAGATTGGACTCATACCATTGTGACCAATAGAGGTCAAGAGCTAGTAAGGAGAGTCTATGTACTCTAGAGACTTGGGGGATCCAAGTACAGTCTTACTGATTTGTATCTATTGATTGAGACACAAATTGAGCTCACTGTTGTAAAAACTCTGCGTGAAAACATAATAGAGAGGCCACCACTGAAGGCTGGACCAGGAGACATAGCCCAAGATTATTGGGTGAACTCCTTATTAAACTAGTTGTGTTTATATGTGTTGCCTATTATGTTTTCTTTAACTGCTTCATTGCCTATGTATTTTGCAATCTTATGGATCTGTTGCACAAAATAACATAGGCACATCCATGCACATGAGTCTGTAATACCTTATTGTTTTTCTTAGATCAAATTCCAGATCAAGTGGTATCAAAGCTTTAGGTTACTAAGGTTAGACAAACTTGTGCTAGACTGTTAGTGAATGATAACTAGATCAAAGCTTAAACTAGGAGGAGGAGAATTAGCCAAATTTAATCTATACATTGGTAGAGTCTATACTAGGAGGAAAATGTTAGAAGAGATTCCCTTGGAATCATGCCCTTAGTTCATGGACAGATTCTTGACTATGAGAGCCATGGTAGAGGAAATGTATAGAGAATTTAAGAAAGGTATAGATGAAGATTCATCAAACTCCAAACAAGATAAAGGAGCAGAAGAATCTCTCCTCAATGACAATTCTAAAGGAAAAGGTAGAGAAGAAAAGCTTCCCACACCTCCTAATAGCTCGGAAAATAAAAAGAAAACATCTTTGATTAAATTATATGTTAAATTTGATTTTCCAATATATGATGGAGAGTTGAATGCAGAGAAGCTGGATAATTGGATTAGACAGATTGATGTGTATTGCAGGGTGCAAAGCATTGATTCAGACAGAAATAATATTCAGCTGGCCAACCTATGCCTTGGAGGAACTGCCTTGGTATGGTGGGAAGGCAGGATACAAGCTGACATGAAGAAGCATGGAAAATCCTTTCTATCTGGAGTGAATTTGTTTCTGCAATTAAAAAACAATTCTATCCACTAGCTTATATGCAGAAAGCTATGATGAGTTGGCAAACTCTTCGCCAATTGAAAGGGAAAAGTGTACAAATTTACACCCAAGAATTTAGAAAAAGAGCTTTGATTCTAGGAATTTCTTTAGATTCACCTAAAACTCTTCTGAAGTATATAGGTGGTCTACATAGTTATTTGAGACATACCATTCTCATGTTTAATCCTACTAGCATATATGAGGTATCTGTTTAGGATACACATCTAGAAGCTAGGGGCAAGAATGTGAACCCAGAAGTTGGGGGATCATCAAAAGCCACTGCAAGCAAGAACAAGGAAAAGAGAAGGCACAAATGGAAAGAGAGGAAGGCAAATGCTGTACAAAGGACCAAACCTTCATGCACTCACTGTAAGAAGGATGGGTGTGATGATGAACATTGCTAGATTCTGCATCCAGAGCTAAAACCCAAGAAGTATGATGGCAAAAAGAAGAAGACTTCTATAGCTATTCAGAAGGATTTGGGGTCAGACTCAGGGGATGAAACAACAATCACAGCCACAGGTAAAAATTCTGAAGCATCTACTAGTAATTATACACAAACTATTGATAATGAAGAAAATGAGAGAAGAAGACATAAGCTTTTTCATATTAGAGTTATTTCCAAGCATCAAAAGTTGATACTTTATTTGATAGTGGTTCACAAGTAAACTATGTGGAATTTTTTTGGGAAGTCCTTACTTGTATGATAGAAAAGCAATTTTCTATAGAGTTGAAAATAAGTATCAACTCATTAAAGATGGAATTGAATATATTGTAAGAGCTCATAAAGTCAAGAATAATTATACTCTCATAAACTCGAGGTAGATGAAAAGAATTGTAAATTCATACAAACATTTTTTACTGATGGTTGTAAAGGAGAAGAAACTTGATAAAACCAATGTATTTGAAGGTTGTGATGTTAAACAACAAACTGATTTAGAAAAATTTGTTTCAGAATGTGATATGTTATTTCAAGAACCTAAAAGTCTGCCACCCAAAAAGGAAATAGTACATGATATTAATTTGCAGCAAGATGCTCCATTTCCTAACATTGGAATGTACAGGTTATTCGCTTTAGAGAATGCAGAAATCATGAAGCAGGTAAAGGAGCTACTCGAGAAAGGGTTCATAAGACCTAGCACATCACCATGTGGGTCTCTAATTGTCTTAGTGAGAAAGAAAGATGACTCATGGAGAATGTGCATTAATTACCGAGCACTAAATAAGATAACGATCAAAAACTATTATCCCCTTCCTTGCATAGATGATCTATTAGATCAGTTGAAAGAAGTTGTTTACTTTTCCAAGTTGGACTTGCATAGTGACTACCATCAGGTCAGAGTCGCAGAGTAAGATGCATGGAAGACTACTTTCAAAACAAAGCAGGGACTGTATGAGTGGTTAGTTATGCCTTTTGGCTTAACTAATGCTCCTGCTACTTTCGTGAGAGTAATGAATGATATACTCAGGCCTTTTATTGATGATTTTGTCATTGTTTATCTAGATGAAATTCTTATATTTAGTAAAACATGGGAAGAACATTTGAAGCATGTAAAGCAGACTCTAGATGTTTTGAAAAGAAAAAATATTTATGTTAAGCTATCAAAATGTGAATTTGGCAAAACATAGTTGGATTATTTGGGTCATATTGTGGAGGTGGTGAATTGAAGATAGATCCCTCTAAGGTTGCAATCATTATAAACTGGCCTAAACCCAAATCTGTTATAGAAGTTAGAAGCTTCCTAGGAGCAGCATAGTATTGGAGAAAGTTTATTGCTAACTTTTCCTTCATTGCAGCTCCCTTACATGCTTTAACAGGATTGAACAAGGTGTTTGAGTGGGGAGGCAAACAGCAGAAAGCCTTCAACACCTTAAAAGAAAATATTAGTACAACACCAGTACTAGCATTGCCCGATCTTCAAAGACCATTTGAGATTGAAACAATGCCAGTGACTATGCCATGGGAGTAGTGTTGATGCAGCACAGTAAACCCACATGTTATCACTCTAAGACATTTAATTCTGCAGTAGTTAATTATCCCGCATATGATAAAGAATTGTATGAATTAGTACAGAGTGTGAAAAAGTGAAAACATTATCTAATGGGAAAGGGGACAGTTATACATACTGATCATCAACCACTTCAATATTTACACTCACAAACTAAGCTGCAACAATCAAGACACTATATGTGGATGGGTTTTCTACAACAGTTTCATCTTGTCATTAGATATAAAAAGGGCATACACAATAAAGTTGTAGATATGTTGTCTAGACCAATCATAAATGCATCTACTATACTTCAGCATAACTCAGTAATGCATGAAAACTAGATTGAACAATATGCTCAAGATATAGACTTTAAAGATGTATATGCAACTTTAAGTCATGGAAAACAAGTAGAAGAATTGGATTATCATGTTAAGGACCAAGTCTTGTATCATTTTGGAAAGTTATGCATTCCTCAAACCAAAAGAGTAAAGATAATTCGAGAAGCACACACTTCTCTAATATCAAGTCACTTTGGTGTACAACTACAAAGATTTTGTGATTGGCCAAAAATGCATGAAACAGTTTCTAGATATGCAAGAGGGTGTACCATGTGTGCTAAAAGCAAGCCCGACAATAAAAAACTAGGCTTGTACACTCCACTACCAGTTCCTTCTCATCCTTAAAGTGTTTCCATTGACTTTGTTGGGGGATTGCCTAAGTCTAGAAAAGGTCATGACTATTTATATGTTGTTGTGGATAGGTTCAACAAAATGTGTATTTTAATACCTTGTAACAAATAGATTACAACTGAACAAATAGATTATAGCTAAACAAATAGCAAAGTTGTTCTTTCCACATGTATGGGTTCATTTTGGATTACCCACTTCCATTATATCTGATCGAGATTCCCAATTTGCTGGAAAATTTTGGTCAAGACTGTGGGAATCGATGGACACCAGACTGAGGAAGAGCATAGCCTTTCATCCACAAACAGATGGCCAAACAAAGGTGGTCAACTAGAGAGTGATCCAGTTGCTCAGAGGCTATTGCAGCAAGCATCCAAAGCTTTGGGATGAACATTTGTGTCATGTGCAACATGCTTACAACCTAGCTAAACATTCTTCTACACAAAGATCTCCTTTTGAGACCTATTTTGGTTTCAAACCAAGGTCTCCCTTGGATTTTGTCTTTGGTAAAGACATAGCGGTTGATGGACATAGTGATGTGGACAAGGCAACCAAGTTCATTGAACAAATCCAAGAGATTCACCAAGTAGTACAGGAACAGCTGTAAAAGAGCCAAGCCAAGTACAAGGCAAGGCATGATAAGCATCGGACTAAGCATAGTTTCCAAGTTGGTGATAAAGTCTGGCTGTATATCAGCAAAGACAGAATGCAAGGTGAAGGAAAGAAGCTGAAGCCAATAAGGTATGGACCTTTCAGGATACTTGAGAAAATTGGTGAGAATGCTTTTCGCTTTGATTTGCCAGCTTACATGTACATCTATTCAGTAGTTAATGCAGAAAGCTTGATACTGTTTGAACCTTCATTGATTGAAAATCCCAAAGAGCAGAGTCAATTGCCTTCTATTGATGATCTGTTGCCTGAATATCTTAATGAGTTGCAGGAAGATACAGTTTTGGACAAGCAGATGAGAACTACGCACAGAGGGGATGTTGATTACCTCAGAATTGGACTCAAAGGTTCAAAACCAAGCAGTGCAAGATGGATAGAAATTGGGCAAGTGAGGAATCTATATTCTCACTTGATTGATGCTTAAAAACCAACTTTTAGTGGTCCAAAAGAATTTTCAGTGGGAAGGTCATGATCTAAATTGGATCCTAGAACACTCTCTAAGTTTTCATGAACTCTTTAAAAATCATGTCAAGGCTTAAAAGTCTTACAAAGATCAAGCTTATCGGAGATATCCTCATAACAGTTGTAATTTGCGATCAGCGTGGAGCAACGAGGACCGCCAGTCAAGCGCGCAGACTGTTGGCCCATGGTAATGCACGCTATCGCAAATTAGCAAAGGTAGAGGCCATTTCGAGAAACGGGGGGTAGTTTCTGATATGCGATTAGCAATAAGTCGCTAATCGCATATCGCAAGGCAAACCCATCAAAGAAGAAAAGGCACAAGCACCCAAACCTGAAATGTTATAAAATGCAACAGATATCGTTCTGATTTCATGAAAGTAGGATTCCACAAAATTGGCAGAATATTGGAGGGCCTACGAGCGGTAAGTTGTTTCAATCGAGTTCTGCCCGATGCCATACAGTGAGTGCCACTCATCCGATGGAAGAGAGAGAAAATTGATCACATCAGATGGGTAAACATCATGCTACTTAACCAATCGATATGAACGACGACTGTAGGATCTGGGGCCCCCAGTTCAACGATGGAGATGCTTTCCGATGGATGACTAGATTTGACGGGGTCAATAGGCAGAGTTGTATAGGATTTGAAGTCCGATATGGACGATGCGTTGGCAGAAGGTCGTGTTTTTCGGACATTCTTGGAGGTAACAGAATAAATGAACATTTCCAATAGAAATGACACTCATCCATTACGAAATAGGTGGCCACCTCCATGTTAAGCGTTATACAGTGACTGATTACGCAGGATAGAGGGATTCACACGGACAGAGGCAGGGGAACAGGAAAGCCGGGAAGCGAAAACAAACAGTCAAGGAGCAGACTGGCTTTAAAGCCACAAACTAACAGAGAGAAAGTAAGCAAGCAGAGAGTAGTAGGCAGTAAGCCGAAAGCAGATAAAAGAAGCTGAGCTGACCTGCAGAAGCAAAGGCAACATCGAGCTAGAGTTAAGACAGAGCCAAAGAGAGTTAGAGAGTCTGTGTACTCTAGAGAAGGCTTGAGATGTTCAAGCAAACTCCTCTGTATATAGCTTTCATGTATTAAGTCTCAGATTGGACTCATACCATTATGACCAATAGAGGTCAAGATTCAGTAAGGAGAGTCTGTGTACTCCAGAGACTTGGGGGATCCAAGTACAGTATTACAGATTTGTATCTGTTGAGTGAGACTCAAATTGAGCTCATTGTTGTAAAAACTCTGCTTGAAAACATAATAGAGAGGAAACCACTGAAGGCTGGACCGGAAGACATAGCCCAGGAGTATTGGGTGAACTCCTTATTAAACTTGTTGTGTTTATATGTGTTTCCTGTTATGTTTTCTTTAACTACTTCATTTCTTGTGTATTTTGCAATCTTATGGATCCGTTGCACAAAATAACATATGCACATCCATGCCATGAGTCTGTAATAACTTATTGTTTGTCTTAGATCAAATTCCAGATCAAGGGGAGTATGTTGGGCCTAGGAAAAGGTATATTTTCTCCTTGTAAATAGCCTAATTAAGCATTTGCCTTCACATATTTATCTTCAATTTATGGATAAAAATAAAGGAAACAACAAAAAAAGCTGGGTAAAATCGATTAATAACAAATTACATAATTCTGGGCATAGAGAAATGACTTTCACTATCTTTATATGCAGGGACGCTGATTGGATGATAGTTGTTCAATCGACAGAATAGCAACGGCCAGTAAAGGAAAGAAGACAATGTCCTAAGAATGGAAGAAAGAGGAAGACCAGGAGGACCAATGCTATTTTATGATGAAATCAAATCAAATGTTGTGAAATACTCAAGATCCCCTGATCCTGAGGATTTGCTTTTATCTATTTACTTTACCAAATGTTATAAAAAGTCGTAAGGCGAATTGAACAGCTAGTTTGGGAATTCGCAGATTGTAACTATTATTTTTCAACATATAATACTTCATCTCGGTGATGTTGTAACTATGTTATTGATTTTAATGAAGAAGACTGTGTATAATTCATAATCGTATTCTAAATATCTAATAGCGGGGACTTCTAGAGAATTTGGGCCTAGTCAATAGAAGATCTACCGCTTCAATTGTGTTATAATTATTTATGCTTATTCTTCACTATTTATTATTGTTAGTTTTCAAAGTTAGTATCATTCTGATTACTGTGAGGATTGATGATTTTGATTTGCATTGTTTTTCAGTCAAGATTCTAGATTTAGCTGTGTGATTATATATGCGTGATGCTCTTTATTGAATTGGTTATGTTAATTCCAGATTTCTGTTCATTCTAAGGTAATGCTATCATAGATTTCAAAGCTAGAGTGATTGATTTCCATGAGATATTTATATGGTTATTTACTGTTCAATTATCATAGCTTCCTTTATGTTTAATGAGTGAGTTTCAATACCAGCTAGATTGTCAAGTGTGATTCTTTCGATTTACATTCTGATTCAATTGCTTGCAGAATAGATTAAGTAGCTTTGAAAGTGTGTTATGAATTCTTTTAAGAAGTATTTGGATTGAATTTAGAGAAATAGACATTAGCAATTGCAATGATTCCAATATAAATTGACCTTTGAATTCACTGCATATATAGTGCTGACACCCTTGAAATAAAAAGACTTGCCCTGGGTTGATAATGAAGGTAGGTATTAAGATTACTTGGTGCACCAACTCCCAAGGTAGAAATCCTCATGCCTTGGAAGTTCTAATGATCTTTCATCGAACTCCAAAGGTAGAAAGAATTCATGACCTCCTAGTCATGAGCCTTCGATAAACTAATCCCCTTGGATCACAAACCCCTAGATCACAAACGTTATGATGTTGTCGATCATCCATCTCATCATGTTGTTATTATTTTGCATCTACTTCTATCACCTTCATTTCTCATGGTTTCCAAACCTTATGTTGTTGTTGTCCACTTGCCTTGCTAATGCAAAGTCTTACAATCAACTTTTATTTATTTCTCATTGTTCTTTTCCTCTTGTTGTACCTTCTATAGGTCATCTTGTTCAACAACATCCATAGCATGTCTATTTCCTCACCTGACTTTGTTTTTGACTACTGCAACTTGCTTGCATCTCTCACTTCTTGTTACATTTCCATTTGCATAAGAATCACAAAATTCTTATCCATCTTTGGTTCAAAAATTTCTGGTAACCATACCTAACAGTATCATTCACCTTAGCATCTTTCAAGACAACTTCCTCCTCTAGTTCCACTTGTGCATACAGGATATGCAACTTTGGATCTAATAGTTTCTCTTCCAAATAAGCTAATTCTTCATCCAAATTAGCAAACCAAACATGACTTAGTCACATTCATTACCTATTTCCTTCACCAACCACTCTTCTAAGAGCTTTACTTCTTCTTCGAACTTCTTTGAAGTCCACTTCTACTTCCTTTGGTAGAATACTTTCATGGTCAATTCCATTGCTTGGAATCTCCTTGAGTAGGCCTCCATGAGGAAATTCTCCATATTCAATACCTACATTCACAACAAATTCATTAGTTTTAAAATTATGAGATCCTTGGATCTCATCAACTCCTTCAATGCTTCATCTCTTCTTTCTTTTGGCTGTCTGCATGAGCCAATTTCACTTTGTTTCCTTCTAAAATAGACTTCTACAAATTTCCTCCAAAAAATTATTTCTTCACTTGTGGAAGAATCTCCTTCTATTGACTCTCATGAGAACTAGTATTATGGGGACCCAACACATAATTGAATTTCAACTACCTATCTAGAGAATAGTTTGTTTTTATTTTTAAAAGTACACATGTCAACTCCTCCTTGAGTATAGAAGAAACTATGTTTTCTATTACACACTTTCATTTACAATACAATTATATGGTTGAACTATATCCTACTACTTCTAACCTTAGAGATAGGAGTTGATAAAATCTCTCAACTACCTCCTACAAATCTCAAACCAATTCCAAACTCAGCTTGGAAGCCATGAAAGGGTTATTTCCATGTCCCTCCCTTAATTCTTACATGGAAAACAATGAAAACACACATTATAACAACAAGAATGATTTTTGCCTCACTAGCCTTCATCAAAACTCACATCCACTCTCGAATCTCGCAAATACCACTCTTTCTTCACCACCACATCTTCGATATGTCACTTGACCTCCATTTAAAACATAACTTCCTTTGACCATCATTGACAAAATTTGTACAGTTGACGATTCTTGACCACCCCAAAGAATATATTAGATACTGAATATCTCTTTGGGCATGCTTCCATCCTAGTAGTATGTATCAAAATACATACTTCTATTTATATAGGTAAGTTTTCTACGTACTCATCTTATCCAACAGTCAAACAGACAACTGACCCTTTTATACACTTACATACACACATATGGATAACATGTAACCAATGTTCTTGAAGCTCGAAGTACAACAATACCCATCAATATATGACAAACTCACATAAACAAGTCAATGATGTGTTCTCTAGAAACTGAAGAACATGGAGAACCATTAACTTGAAAGATGTTTTTTTGTTCATTAACTAGTATTTCATATAATTACAATAAAATCACAATAACTTTACATATCAAACCTAAAAAAAAAAAACCAAAATAAACACTAAAACATTGACCTATTATAAGCCATTAGAAGACAGCCACTACCACCATAGTCATTCTAATTTAGTGCTTGGAGTCCTGCATTCACCTCATTGGATTTCTCCATCAACTCCAACAAAATTGAACCATTTTTTATCTACTGTCCTAAGGCAATGAAAATAATTATGATATTGTTGTACCATTGACATATTCCCTTTTTGATATGTAGATCTATGCTTGCCTCATTAAATGAAACATAAATAAATCAACTTCATGTCCTAAATTTTAGATTCACGAGCATTTTCATATAATCATGGGTGAGAGCTCCACCCATTATTAAAACTTACTCTCGAATCTAATGCATAGGTCAAACATGAAGGATGCACCTCTCACTAGGCTTTGTAGTGTTTGATAATATAAAGTCTGAAACCCTGCTTGAGTAAGGAAACAAATGTTGTTAAACCCTATGTGCCTCCTCCAATATTCAATGGGCATTCCAGATCCTAGCAACCACAAATCTTTGCTTAAGATCAAATCCATATCTAACACAGAAATTAAATCTATACATATCCACAATATTGACAACACACACTGAAGCAACCAACACATAGAAACACAAATCACTCTTTATCATGTCTCCCGCCACGTCCATGAGTGATGAACCGAGGAAAATGTCGGAGATCCCTTGGTTGGCTACCTTTACCATCACACAGTAGAGCCCCCGGCTAGCTACCTTTACCATCATGTAGTCGTAGGCCTTATTGATGGTGCCCACATTCATCCTGACCATGTGCAGGAGCCTCATCTTTTCTCAACCTGCATTCATCCCTTTGTTCGATAAAAGTAGTGTATAGCTAGTGACTATGATAGGTGCATGGCCCTTTTTAAAATGATGAACAACAGGCATTGCATTACCAAAGACTAAACCTTTCTTAACAAAGGACGGAGGATCTACAGACTCAATCAAGATTCCACCTACAATCACTCTACCTCTGCATAGATCAATGACCCACACAAAACACACAAGTATAACGAATTAATAAAACTCACACACGATTTCACACATTCTATCTATTTTACAAACCAGTGAAGCTCAAGGATATCTCATTTTCTTGGCCTTTCCATAAAGAATTAGATCAAAACAAATTCTGATACGAAGATAAAAATTGAAAGAGAGACTATAATACATGGAAATACACAAAAAAAAATTATATTCTATTACATATTTTTTTTCATTCACAATACAGTTATATAATTAAATTTATATCTAACTATTTCTAACCATGAAATAAGAGTTGAGAAAATTTCTCAATTATCTTCCATAAATCTTAAACCGATTCCAAACTTAACATAAAAAACTTTAGAAACATTATTTCCAAATAAAATAAATCTATAAAACAATTAAAAAAAATCAAAATTATAAAATACCAAATACTTTATGTTCAATATACCCATAAAAATCATATAATTTAGTAAAATATTGGATATTATTTTCAATTTCACATATTTAAGAATATTTTTATAGCAATTAAAACCGATTCCAAAAATATTGCTCAATATTTTTATAAATAACAAATTTGATTTATCATATTTATTACCATATTTAACACCACAATTGTATTCATTTTCTTTCTTGTATTTTTTAAGAGATGAGGATTGAATTTATTTTATATAAATTTAAATACCCAACCTAACATTAGTAAAATGTGTTTGTAATTTTTACCTAATATCCAAATCCAAATATCTTACGTTAATACTTCCAAACAAAAGAAATTAAAAATAATCTTAGTTACTAAACATCTATTAACATTTATTTTAAAATAAAGTAATCCTTTTTCATTTATAAATGTAATAATTTGTTTTTAATTTTTTCATTTATAAATGTAATAATTTGTTTTTATGCCGTATGTAAATAAGACATTAAAAATAATCTTAGTTACTAAACATCTATTAACATTTATTTTAAGATAAAGTAATTCTTTTTCATTTATAAATGTAATAATTTGTTTTTAATTCTTTTTCATTTATAAATGTAATAATTTGTTTTTATGTCGTATGTAAATCACTCTTTGTCATGTCTCCCGCCACGTTCATGAGTGATGAACCGAGGAAAATGTCGGAGATCCCTTGTTTGGCTACCTTTACCATCACACAGTAGAGCCCCTGGTTAGCTACCTTTACCATCATGTAGTCGTAGGCCTTATTGATGGTGCCCACATTCATCCTGACCATGTGCAGGAGTCTCATCTTTGCTCAACCTGCATTCATCCCTTTGTTCGATAAAAGTAGTGTATAGCTAGTGACTATGATAGGTGCATGGCCCTTTTAAAAATGATGAACAACAGGCCTTGCATTACCAAAGACTAAACCTTTCTTAACAAAGGACGGAGGATCTACGACTAAACCTTTCTTAACAAAGGACAGAGGATCTACAGACTCAATCAAGATTCCACCTACAATCACTCTACCTCTGCACAGATCAATGACCCACACAAAACACACAAGTATAACGAATTAATAAAACTCACACACGATTTCACACACTCTATCTATTTTATAAACCAGTGAAACTCAAGGATCTCTCATTTTCTTGGCCTTTCCATAAAGAATTAGGTCAGAACAAATTCTGATACGAAGATAAAAATTGAAAGAGAGACTATAATACATGGAAATACACAAAAAAATTTATATTCTATTACATATTTTTTTTCATTCACAATACAGTTATATAATTAAATTTATATCTAACTATTTCTAACCATGAAATAAGAGTTGAGAAAATTTCTCAGTTATCTCCCATAAATCTTAAACCGATTCCAAACTTAATCTAAAAATTTTAGAAACATTATTTCCAAATAAAATAAATCTATAAAACAATTAAAAAAAAATCAAAATTATAAAATACCCAATACTTTATGTTCAATATACCCATAAAAAATCATATAATTTAGTAAAATATTGGATATTATTTTCAATTTCACATATTTAAGAATATTTTTATACCATTAAAACCGATTCCAAAAATATTGCTCAATATTTTTATAAATAACAAATTTGATTTATCATATTTGTTACCATATTTTAACACCACAATTGTATTCATTTTCTTTCTTGTATTTTTTAAGAGATGAGGATTGAATTTATTTTATATAAATTGAAATTGCTCAATATTTTTATAAATAACAAATTTGATTTATCATATTTATTACCATATTTTAACACCACAATTGTATTCATTTTCTTTCTTGTATTTTTTAAGAGACGAGGATTGAATTTATTTTATATAAATTGAAATACCCAACCTAACATTAGTAAAATGTGTTTGTAATTTTTACCTAATATCCAAATCCAAATATCTTACGTTAATACTTCCAAACAAAAGAAATTAAAAATAATCTTGGTTACTAAACATCTATTAACATTTATTTTAAGATAAAGTAATTCTTTTTCATTTATAAATGTAATAATTTGTTTTTAATTCTTTTTCATTTATAAATGTAATAATTTGTTTTTATGTTGTATGTAAATAAGACACTCATTATTGATTTCCACATTACTGGATTGTCATGAGATGTAGTTTATTTTTACTATATATACAAAATTAGTAGAGAGTTATTTTAATTTTATATTTATTGAATACATAAATTTATTTGAGTCTTAAAATTAAGAAAATGTTTGTATTTTAAAATATTTAATTCCTCTTTACTTTAATAAATTAAAAAATAAATTTATACTAGTTTTGAGTAACATACTAATAAAATGCCTTAATTACGATTTCTTATTTTTCCACTTGTTCATATATATAGATATAGATATATATATATTACTAATTTAATATATATAATGAATATTTACTATCAAGAATTTTTGGGGTTTTGAAAACGATTTGAACCTACCTTATGATCTGTTCCAAGCTAAAATATTCGAGAGTTTTAAAGGCGGTTAATCACAATAAGTTATTTGGGAAGAGAGTTAAATTAACAACGAAAGAAAATAAATTAAGGGATAACAAGAGACAGTTATGGAACCATTTGTATCCAGATCATTCGTCGGTTCAAGAAGAAAGGATATTAGATCTTGTTTTATTCTATCCTTCCATCCTCTATTCACAGGAAGAAAACCACACAATGGAGGTGTAACAAGGACGGAAATTGGTAACCTCCTGGAAGACTCCTGATGGACATCCTAGGCACCCTCACAACGCATCTAGACATCCTGCAGGCTAAACAGAAATAGGCCTTAGCAGAACAAAATTTGGCCGTTTTTTGCCCACGCTGCTGGAAGAAGCACAACCAATGGGAGTGTCCATTGGACATGGTCTAGACATGCGCCATCTGCACCAAGGATCAGACCACTGAAAATTTTCCATCACTTCCTGGGCTGAAATCAGTTTTCAAAGAAGCAGAAGAAGAGATCAAGCCAATATACTTAATGAACCAGTGTTGACAGTGGCAAACCAAACCTACAGGTATGTCACAAGACACATCCTAGTTCTTTCCTTCTTCACCATTTAATCAACAACAGAACCCTAAGGCAACATGGCAAGGCCAGTCACCTTACTTGAATTGGCAATCCTAGCCATTCCCTATGACACCTTGGCCAACTCAGTCCTTTCTGGGTAATGGCTGGCCAAATTCTCCTTTTTCTCCTGTTTGGAAAGGTAATCCATATCCATCCTAGTGGCCTGCCTCTACTTCTCAAAATCCAAATTGGTCTTCGAATTGGCAATGACCTTTGGGGATATCCAATACACCTATGGGGATAGGTCCTTAGCCTCAACCTACATTATCAGCCCCATATCCATTACAACAAAATCTGCAGCCTCTTCTACATCATCAATTGCTAGCTCAATCGAATATGAATCCCAATAACAGACCGGTTCAGCTGGTGAACATTATCAAGAGCATAGACTATGAGATTGAACAAAAAGAATGTAATGAACTTAGATTGAGGTCAGGATGTATCATTACCCTTGAGGAAAACAGAGACCAACCATCAATTGAGTTGGAAACCCCACCTGTACATATACCATCAACTGTAAATGACACAGAAATAAAACAAGGAGAAGATACAGATTAGCATAAAAATCATGAGAAACTCATAGTTACTTCTCCCCCATTCCCCGAAAGGTTGACAATACCTAAACCAATTGTTTATCCAGATTTTGACCTTGTAGAGGAACTAAAAAAGCTTTGTAATAAAATTCCTCTCCTCCAGGCCATTCAAGATATTCCTAATTATGCTAAAACGATTAAAGATCTATGTGTAAAGAAGCCTATGAGGAAGGAAAAAACTTCATCTACCATTCATGTTATAGGGACCTTATCTTATTTACTCTTGGGAGGGGAAACTCTAGTAAAATATGAAGATCCTGGGAATCCCTTAGTTATAGTTCAAATATATGACTGCTCCTTTCCAAACACACTAGTTGATATCAGTGCAGCCATTAGCATCCTAACAGCAAAAACCTATCAAACATTCGCTATTACAGCTCTGGAACCAACCACCACCCTTCTAGAACTTGTTGATCATTCGGTGGTAAGGCCAGAGGGAACTTTACAAGATATTATGGTTTTTGTTAATTCATGGGAGTATCCAGTAGATTTTCTTGTTATAAACCCAAAGAGTTGATTGGATGGGCACCCTCTGATTTTGGGCCGACCTTGGCTAGCAACAGCTGATGCTTACATAGGCTGTCGAGAGGGCAACATGACTATTGCTAAAGGGGATGCTATAAAAAATCTTGTTTTATATCCTCCTGCCAAACCAAGTCTACCCATTGCAAAAATATGTAAACAACCACCCGCATATCTGGAAGAAAGAACTCATTTACCACTTACAGTAGCAAAGGCACTTGAATTCAAGGATCAAACTGAATATGATGTTATCAACAACTTTATCAATCAACCAAATAATGTGAACAATGCCAAATGTCAAATGTTAAAAGCAATTTTTGATAATGAAGCCTTAGAAGACCCTTTGAAAGATACTGATGATCAACATATCCAGACAACTATTGTTCATAATAGCAAGCCTGTTGAAATTGAACTAGGAAAGGTTTTAAACATTAATGATAGCTTGGACAGCGACCAACTGCAAAAACTCATTCAGGTCCTGCCAAAATATAAAGGGGATTTTGCCGGGGACTATCCTGACACGAAGGTGCTGATGGTGCTAGACCCACCAACATGTCAAGAGGATCTCCCTAGACCTTAGACTGTTTAGTGTAGGAGCCCCAACAGTGGGTCGTAAGGTAATGCCTTGACCGTGATGTCGCACATAGGAAAGTAAGATAACTCTATCAGTAGCAAGGGTGTGACTAATGCAGTGAGTCAAGGAATGAGTATGAGAGGTTCCGACACTTCAAAGGGAGAGGAAGGTGCAGGCGAGTTCCAGGTTGAAAGGGATCAGTCCCAACTCAACTAGAAACACACAACACAAAGTAAATGCACAAATTTCGGCAGAGCAGTCGACACGAATGCGACAGTCACAACATACAAGGTAAGATAACATGAACAACAGTCACAGATCAATCCGAGACGAGTGTGACGGTCGATATAACAAGGTTTAGAGAAAGGTTTGTCTGATGTCCAGCAGAGCAGTCAACACAGACAATGACAACATTAACAACATATGCAACACATTAACAACAAGATTCATATAATTGCATACAAATCAGTTCATCTACAAGTACGTAAGTTAAACAACATATATCATTAAGGCAACCGAAGCAGTCCAACTACAATAACAACATATGCATGAAAATGTGTTGGCTTTTATTATATAAAGAAGTGTAAGTCACAATCATATAATACACCATGTGAACCTATTATCCCCATTAGTGGAACGTTACATCCACATCCGCCTGCTCCTCCAAAGAGATGTACTAGCTCTGTGCAGTGGAGAAGCCAAGGAACATTACAATATTGTCCAAGCCTTCTTCAAGATAGTCTTAGTAGAAGCTTGGCTGTCTGAAATCCTATACAATAAGTTATGAGGGACTATTTATAACAAAGGGTGGGGTGACCCTTGACATTCCCCTTTGTGACGGTTCAACTACCCTCATGACTCTTCACCTACTCTATGATTGTTACATCCACTTATTGACACTTGAATTACACTTGACATGACTCAACATTACAATGCACATGTACTCATGTGATACAACATGGCTTGAGCAAGCCTTGCAAGACATCACTGAAACTTGATCCATTGTGGTGAGACCAACTCTTTGACATGCTTGTGATGGTGAAGGTGGTGAACTGATGCCAAGTTTGGTCATATGTGATGGTGTGCATGCACCTCATGGTGACATCTTGCTGAAGCGAACTCTTACCTCCATTGCAACCAGTGCATTAGTTCAACCCCTTCATCCAAATCATCTGCTAACATGTGCATGGTATTCTTAGATACATTTGAACTGGAAACACACTGATGCATAGTGTTCATGCTAATCTTCAAGTGTGTGCTGGTGGTCATGCGCATCAACTTGCCAAAGTACATGTTCAGCTCTAGTTGGACTTGCTTCTTTTCTTTGCCTTGGTGAGTGTGTTGAATGGGTTAGATTGAATGCGTGTGCTCAACGACATGCATGTTGATGAATCCCTTGCATGCGATCAACAACACTACTCACCATGTCTGCTATGTGTCAGCTGCTGGGATGGATCCTTAACTTGTACGAGTGCAGTTTCATCCGTGATTGCATGTTGTACCCACTGTTGTTCCTGATCCTACTGCAACTCATTCATTTGTCTGTGTAGCTTCATGTTCTTCCTGAGTTGATGATTCAACACACACAACTCCTTCTTTGTTCCATCTTCTGCCTTCACACGATCTTCATGTCATGCCTTCACTTCATAGCCAGAGTCTCCAAAGTTACTTTCATCATCAATGGACCTGCTTGAGCTTGCAACCTTGTTCCGCCTTTGTGTTGTCAACAACCCACCTCTTGCATTCATTGAACTTTGTATGCCATCTTCAGCTGTTGTTCATGATGTTTCTCGCTGTGATGTTTCTACAGTCGTATCTTTATGTCTTTGTCTATGAACAACTTGATGTCTTCGTGGGTAGGCAAGTCCATAGACACTTGATCCACTGCATCCCAAGTGTGCTCTAAATGGTGTCTTCATCTCTGCTCTCCTAGAAACCATTGTACCTATACTATTGAGAGGTAGATTAACACTTGCGATACCTGGAGACATCGAAACACTCATGGAAATAAATCTGTCAGTCAAAAACCAAAATGAACACGAGAATTAACTTGCAACATCCCTGGGTGAATGATCATGAAGGTTGCGCAATTTCGGCCAGGAGGTCGGGAGACAGATTACCGAGACTGCACAAAGCATAGTCTGGACTACTGGGATACTGAAATGGTAGATGGATCTGCAAAATGTGCAATCTAGTTGGGCAGTTGGCTATTGGGATTGCACAATGCGTGATTCCAGCTGGGAAAGAATGTTGGCCCAGGAATAGATTTGTGCAAACTTTTGGGCCAAGCAGCCACTGACCTCCAGAAATGCACAATTTAAACCAGGAGGCTAGTGTTGGGCCAGAATGCGCAAATCTGGAGAGGAAGGTAAGTGTTCCTTCTCTAGTTTGCAGAATACAGACTTGGTGAAGGCAAAGACTGGGCTAAGGTTTGCCTGACTCGCTAACGGACAACTGAAAGCAAGTAAGTCGATGAAACACATGGAAACACTAAGTGATAGCAGAAGTGATAAATAATGCATGCAAAACATGAATGGAAGATTGAGCAAATAGATCAACATGCATGTGGGTGAGGTTGTTCGTTGGTTGGTCGATCGTCCATGCGACAACAGTGAGATAGCAACGAAAATTGAAACAGAGCTAGGAAAAGCTAGAATATATGTAAACGACAGTAGGCGTTCAAAGAAATCAAGCAAACAGTACTCCCACAAGTGAAAACACAAAAAGCGACAGAAATGTAGCACAAGGCATGGGAAGCAGGCTTACCCCAAAATATTTGAGCTAAGTGTGCAGACTGCTCCCAGTTGTGATGTGGAATGTCAGAGAGGTAAGGTTGATGTGAGGAATGAGCTCTACAACATCTAGTTGATGAGTTTTGATAACATTAAGGTTGTGACGTGCATGCCACGAATCTAGGGGAAGCGACACGTGGTAGGAGGTTTCAGAATTTCTCCTTGCATGTAACCTCCAACTACTAAACATAGATCCCTAAAACAAGGGTTGCCTTTGCATGTTGCCTTGGGAGAAGAATCCCATACATGAAAGTTTGTTTTGCTCAATCCCAGAGGGAACTGGTCAACTCAGCTACACATGCAAGAGACTGCTCGACTGTTGGAGAAACATTCACATTTATGGCTGGGAGCTGAGCTGGATTCCCAAGAGATTTGCACAATTTCTGGGCAGAGCAGCTGACTACTACCCAAATTTCCGTAAATCCTAGGCTGAAGAGCCCATTGATGGGAAAAATTATGCAAATCCTACTGGGAGGGTTGGCTATTAGGATTGCGCAATCGTGGAGCCCAACAAGCTGTAATAGGGACTTGCGCAATTCCTGGAGTGAAGGCTAGTTTCCCTTTAGAAATGCGCAAATTTCACTAGGAAGCTGCTCAGCCTGCAGCTAGACCAAATTCGGATGAGCAGCCTATGAGGGAAATGGATCAACTGTGATTGATAGATTTCCTTTGTGTGAGGAAAGCACTGAAGCTTGAGTACTTGATGAAGCAAGACAAAGTGTTGTATAAGGTTAGTAGGGGAGGCTCCAAAATAGGCTAAGGCAAAATTTTGGAGGGTGGTTGTAGCCTCTACAACATTTGGCGACACACTGGTAGAACTCTAGCTCTTTGCATAGACCTTGTTCGTGAAAAGCAAGTCTAACACCTCTGGAAGTATTGTTTAGTTCTTAGCTCATCTTGGTTTCACACCAACTTGATTGTAATTTTTAGTATCTGCCAAGCCCTTGGTTGATTAACACACATTCCAAGCCAAGGCAACACAGTTTTTTTTATTGGGGTTGAGGGGTATATAGGTGCAAAATCAGTATAGTCGTAAGAGTCTTAGTTTCATCTCTACTGTTGCTCCGCTACCAAAAGGCTTAGACAATACCCTAGTGGATTCACATAGGAACACAAGCATGGCTCCGCTACCAGCGAGCCTAGTCAGTGCCCTGATGGAGTTACTTGCATCACCTCCCTGTGCAGGAAGCCTTTCTCTTCTTTCGCCTTATTCATTTTTATTTTGATTTTTTTTTTACTTTTCATTTTTCATTTTCACTATGCATAGCACTTCTTCATTTCAGAGGCAGAAGATGGATACCGACTTATTGAGAGCAGAGGAGGTTGTTCCAGTAGAGAAGTAGTTTATTATATCTCTGACGTGATTGTTAAGGTTTTCCCCCTCACCTTACTCTACTTGACTGAGATGACAAGGGTTAACCCAAAAGCAATCGACTAGAGAAGGTGACACTAGTTAACGCGCAAGCATTGTGTTTACACCAAGGTTCACTTTGAAGAGTATGTATTTTCCTTCGACATATCATGGACTAGGAGTAACAAGTTCATCATATAGAGGCAAGATGACATATAACCAAGTAGTGATAGTTGTACAAACCCTATTTTACTTTACCCAGCTCATTTCATGAGTCACACATGGTTTCATGTGAACAAACCTATGAACGAAACAAACGAAAAAACTGACAACAAATCCAAGAAAAAGCAGAAGCAAAAATGAGAGCAAAGCAAGTGAACAAACAAGCAAACAAAGCATGAAAGAAATCAAGCATGCAAGCAAACAACTGAAAGAAAACAATACTCCTACTCCTACACTAATGGTGCATGGGCCTGATCACGTGAAGTGATACTTTCAATGAAGCCACTAGTGCATTGGTAGACCCATGTGGGTGAAGGCTTGGTCTGTGAGTAACCAAATTGTGCAGACTAGCAAACAAGAAAGATATAACAGTGAAGACAGCCACACTTCATGTTTCAAAGTGCCCACGGTACATAAGTGAGTACATGTGCATGACGGATAGTCTGTGGAATTATCATGGTGTTGTGTGACACTACATGCAACTTTGAAGCAAAAGAACACTCTTGACTGAGACATGCAAGCAAATGAAAGAAATAAAGATAACTTGCGTCGTGCATGATTTCTTACAATGTAAGACTCCTCCAATGCATGAGAAATGGGATCGTGCAATTCGAGTGGAGGAAGTGTGATCTATGTGTGAGATGAATCTTCAATGCATACAGATGAGTGATGAGGAGCCTTGGGTGATTGAATAGCTTCATGATCAGAAGTGAGAATAACCCCAAGAGAGTGAGGACCTGACATAACCATCAGCTCGGGCTGAAGTGCCTTGATAGTCTTAGGTGTCTCAACTTCATCATCAGGTAGATCATCATACACCGCTGACTTCGAAAAATCAACTGCAATAGATTCATGATCGTGATAAAAATTGGAAGCAAATGGATCAAGACCGCCATGATCAGAAAAATTAATGAATTCTTCGGCATCCTCATGATCAGATGAATCGAATAGAGGGGTATATGAAAAGCAAATGAACTCATCCTCTATGTTTATGGAAGAGACAGATGAAGGATCAAGTGGATTTTCAATGAGTAACCTATCCTCTCCGTTGTTGAATGATGGACTAGCATCCAGTGATCCCTACGATTGATCAACAATGGGTGCATCCGTGGATGAAGACACACATGCAAAATCATGGATGGCAGGTTCACCAAAGAAGATAGGAAAGAATGAAGGGGGATCAGATGGAAGGGAGTCATCCTTTGCCGAGTGTTTATGTTCAAGCTCACACTCATACTCTTCATGAATGACAGCACATGTTGGTTGTGCAACACCAACTCCATCAGTGCGTTGTTCCTTGTTCACAACAAGTGAAGAGTCTGGAATGGACAAACACAAGACAACATCATCCAGAGGAACACCTGAGTGTGAAGATGGAGGTTGAAGAAAAGAATGCATCTGGGAACTCGAAGGACTAACAACCAACTCTACGCGAAAATTGAGTAGAGTGATGTTGGGAAGGTGTGAAGGGTGAACAGATGTGCGAACATGATCCTCAACATCACTAGGCGATGGTGGAACTGTTGAATAAGAGGGACGCACACAGTCTATTGAGATAGTGCCTGCTCCCACATGAGATTGCACAGTTCCATCAACGAAGAAGGTTGAGCAAGGCTTGACATCAAGCTTTCTCTTGGGACGGGCATATTTCTTAAGACAGTACTAGAACTAGTCCCAAAGATAAGCGAACTTCATCTGGCTCCTCGGAGCTTGAAAATGTAAGTCATGGAAGCGCTGCCAAAAATCAATAATGGATTCATGTGGAGCCCTCTATTGCTGTAATAGTTTCTAGTCAAGATGGTCTAGATCAAAATGATAAAATGTGTCTTCAATAAGATCACAGAAGTGCTCAAATGAGTGCACAGTGTCAGCCGATAGGCTGAGCACCCAACGAAATGGAGATTCACGAAGTGTGAATTCAAGCAGCAGACCAGCCTATTCGTCAGTAAACTCATCTTCCTCATAAATCATGGAAAGAAAGCTATGTAAGTGCTCAGGCCATGCCACTTTGCCTTCACCATCATATGTGTGAGTGGACAAGAGATTGAAAAGTTTCCCTGATATGGAGACATCTTCACGATTCGAAAAACACCTCGGGGGAAGAAGAATGCAAGACTCCATGAAAGATATGCAAAGGTTCGAAACTGGATGAGAGGACATGGCTTGTCATCAGGCCCTCCTTCTAGCACCAGAAATTTTGATGATGCTGGACCCACCAATATGTCAAGGGATCTCCCCAGTAAGAAGTCCCAATTAGACCTCAGACTGTTTGGTGTAGGAGTCCCAGCAGTGGGTCGTAAGGTAATGCCTTGACCGCGATGTCGCATAGAAGCAAGTAAGATATATCTGTCAGTAGCAAGGATGTGACTGGTGCAGTGAGTTAAGGAATGAGTATGAGGGGTTCCACAACTTCAAAGGGAGAGGAAGGTGAAGGTGAGTTCCAGGTTGAAAGGGATCAATCCTAACTTAGCTAGGAACACACAACACAAAGGACATGCACAAATTTTGGCAAAGTTGTCGAGATGGATGCGACAGTCACAACATACAAGGTAAGATAACACGAACAACACTCACGGATCAGTTCGAGACGAGTGTGATGGTTGATATAACAAGGTTCAGAGAAAGGTCTGTCTGATGTCTGGCAGAGCAGTCGACACAGACGGTGACAACATTAACAACATATGCAACACATTAACAACAATATTCATATAATTGCATACAAATCAGTTCATATACAAGTACGTAAGTTAAAAAACATATATCAATAAGGCAACTGGAGCAGTCCAACTATAATAACAACATATGCATGAAAATATGCTGCCTTTTATTATATAAAGAAGTGTAAGTCACAAACATACAATACACCATGTAAAACTTCTAGCCCCATTGGTGGAATGTTACAACTACATCTTCCTTCTCCTCGAAAGAGATGTACTAGCTCCGTGCAGTGGAGAAGCCAAGGCATGTTACAATATTGTCCAAGCCTTCATGTTATAAAATTATATATTACGGAGCAATGGAACACATAAAATATTGCAGAAATATAAACATAGAAAACGCATAAAACAAGAGAGACACAGATATACGTGGTTCACCCATTTTGGGCTACATCCACCCCGAACAGCTAGTCCTTCCTTTCTATTATCCAGCAAAATGAAGAGACACAACCTACAACGGATCCGCTGTAATATCCTCTGTTTTCTCTCACAGTCTCACCTCTCTGTTTCTCACTCACAGAATACACATCTATTACACAACCTCAAATAAAATTCCCTCATACAAAGAGGGGTTGCCTTCTAGGGCAAAAAACCCTAAAATAAACATAAGTTCTACCGTCAGATCATCCGCCTAATGAACGACCCAGATTGACTAGAAAATACTATACTTTTACAAGGCAATTTTACATCTGTTTTTAGCTTCGGAGGCACTGCCCCCGAGCCCCCGCCGGGGGACTACTGGCCCCCAGACCCCCATGGGGGGGACAAGTCCCCCCCACACCCCCCCTCGCGTGGAGGGGTGTACAAACTTCCTGGGGTATACATCCGGTTGAAACAAAGACCTCTGAACAATCATTCTCCACATACAACAATCACCCACTTGGAGAATGATTGTAGCAACTCCACCGCTGCTTCATTTGCTAGACAATGACTCCTCTTTGGACCTGGCTATTTCTCATCTTCAACGTCATCCTTGAAGACCAATTGAAACTGAGCATATTCTCAGTTTCTCCCTGGTTACAACTTTTGTTAGCATATCTACAGGATTCTGGCTAGTATGTATCTTTTCCAGCTTCAACTCTCCATCTTCCAACACTGATCGTATGAAATGGTACTTGAGCTGTATGTGCTTAGTCCTAGAATGAAATGTTGAGTTCTTTGCAAGATGAATGGCACTTTGGCTATCATTGTATAACGTGCCCATATCATGCTCCTTACCCAATTCACCCATAAACCTTTGTAACCAAATCATTTCTTTACTAGCCTCTATAGCAGCAACATACTCTGCTTCTGTTGTTGAAAGTGCAACAACACTTTGGATTTTTGAAACCCAACTGACAGGTGTTCCACCAACAGTAAATACATATCCTGTAGTGCTCCTCCTATTATCTCTATCACCTGCCATATCTACATCAACATATCCCTGTAGAGAAATGTTTACACCACCAAAGCATAATGCTTGATTTGTGGTACCTTTCAAATATCTAAGAATCCATCTCACTGCCATCCAATGTTCCTTTCCTAGACTGTTCATGTAGCTGCTTACAACTCCCACTGCATGTGCAATATCAGGCCTTGTGCAGACCATTGCATACATTAAGCTTCCAACTGCCGATGCATATGGAACTTTAGACATATAATCCATGTCTTCTTGGGTCTTTGGGCACATTTCCTTACTAAGTTTGAAATGGCTAGCAAAAGGTGTACTAACTGGTTTTCCATTGTGCATATTAAATTTTTTCAACACCTTTTGTATGTACTCATTCTGAGACAATGTTAATTTGCAATTTTTCCTGTCTCTAGTGATTCTCATACCAAGGATTTGTTTTACAGCTCCCAAATCCTTCATTGCAAATGAATTTGCCAATTTTCTTTTGAGCACATTTATTTCCTGCATGTTAGACCTTGCATCAAGCATGTCATCTACATACAATAACAATATAATATAGCTGCCATCATTTTTCTTTTTCAAATAAACACAATGATCAGAGTGGCATCTAGTATAACCTTGTTCAGACATAAACTTGTCAAATTTTAGATACCACTGCCTTGGAGCCTATTTTAAGCCATACAAGCTCTTCTTCAACCTGCACACTAGTTTCTCCTTCCCTTTCAACTCGTATCCTTGTGGCTGCTGCATATATATCTCTTCCTCCAAATCCCCATGGAGAAAGGTTGTCTTTACATCTAACTGCTCAAGATGCAAATCTTCAGCTGCTACTAGACTTAAAATAGTTCTGATTGAAGTCATTTTAACAACAGGATAAAATATTTCATCAAAATCAATACCTTTATTCTATGCAAACCCCTTCACCACAAGTCTAGCTTTGTACCTTTGTTTTCCTCCATCTTCTTCCTTCAGCCTGTAAACCCATTTATTCTTCAATGTAGTTTTTCCTGCAGGCAACCTGACTAAGTCCCAAGTCTGGTTATGCATTAAGGATTCCATCTCTTCTTCCATGGCTACCTCCCACTTCTTCCTGCTTTCAACTTGCATTGCTTCTTCACAACATTCAGGTTCACCAGAATCAGTCAACAATAAATAATATAATGAAGGAGAGTATCGTTCAGCGGGTCTACTTATCTTGGTAGATCTTCTAACACCACTTTCAGGTGTTTGGGGTGCCTGTTGCTGTTGTGGTGGTTGCTGTTGTTGATTATTATTATTTTCAGACACCTTTACTTTTTTAGTGATTTCATCAAGAACTACGTATTCCTTGTTTTCTTTTTCCTGTTTCTTTTCCTGCAACTGATTTTTATACAAGACCTTTTCATTGAATATTACATCTCTACTCCTAATGATTTTGTGATTTTCGTAATCATATAAGCGATAACCAAAATCATTAACACCATATCCAATAAAGGTACATTTCTTTGACTTTGCCTCAAGCTTTGTTCTATTTTCTTTATCAACATGGACAAAGGCCTCACAACCAAAAGGCTTTAAAAAATAGTAGTTTACCTTTTTTCCTATCCATGCTTCCTCTGGAACACCACCATCCAAGGAACTTGAAGACCCTCTATTTATTAGATAAAAAAAAGTATCTGTAGCATCTGCCCAAAACTATAAAGGCAATCCTACATGCAATCTCATGCACCTTGCACGCTCCATGATTGTTCTGTTCATCCTTTCTGACACACCATTTTCTTGTGGTGTTCTTGGAACTGTCTTCTCTCTGCGAATTCCATGCTCTGAACAGTACCTATCAAACTCTTTGCTGCAATATTCACCTCCATTTTCTGATCTAAGACACTTCAATTTCTTTCCTGTCTCAATCTCAACCAAAGCTTTCCATTTCTTGAAAGTATCAAATACATCAAATTTATTCTTAATACAATAAATCCAATTTTTTCTAATTGCATCATCAATAAAAGTAACATAATAACGAGAGCCACCGAGAGATGATACCTGAGCAGGTCCCCATACATCTGTATGCACAAGCTCTAATTTTTCGCTCTTCTTTTATTTCCCAACTCTGAGAAATCTGACTCTCTTCTGTTTTCCATAAATGCAATTCTCACAGAAGTCCAAATCAACATTCTTCAACTCCAGCAACAAATTCCTTGAGTGAAGAATCTTCATCCCCTTTTCACTCATGTGTCTGAGCCTATGATGCCATAATGCTGCATCTACTCCTTTCGAAGTTAAAGCATTAACAGAGTTAGAAATACCATTGCATAAATACAATGTACCAACCTTTTTCACCTTTTGCTATTACCAGGGTTCCTTTGGTGACCTTCCAAGCTTTATCTGTGAAAGTTGTCACACAACCTTCACCACCTAACTTCCCTGTTGAAATCAGATTTTTCTTTAGATCTAGAACATGCCTTAGCTCCTTTAGTAGCCATTGGTTTCCATTCTGTTGTTTTACAAGAACCTTACCCATTCCAACAATTTTACAGGATTTATCATCACCCAAACGAACTTGTCCAAAATCTCCTTGAACATAGTCATGAAATTATTTCTTATCAGGTGTGGCATGGAATGAGGCCCCTGAATCTACCACCCATGATTCAGTGATATTTTCGAAAGAAAGAATCAAAGCATCTTGTAACACCTCACCTGTCACATTTGCTTCATGATTGTTTTCTTGCTGTGCATCTCCTTCTTTTCCCTTTCGAGATCTACAATCTTTCTTTAGGTTTCCTTTCTTTCGGCATTTCCAGCACACTATCCCCGATCTGGACTTGGATCTACCTTTCCTTGATTTACTATGATATCCTGAGCTCTTTCCTCTTTCCATTTTTCTTCCCCTAGACTCTGCACTCAAAGCATTACCCGATGTCTCACCGGAGCTTTTCCGTCACATTTCCTCGCTAAGGATAGCACCGACAACATCATCAAACTTTAAAGTACTAGATCCAGAGACAGAATTACTAATGGCCATTACTAAACCATTCCAACTTTCTAGTAATGAGCACAAGAATAACAGAGCTCTAACTTCATCTTCAAAGTTTACCCCTACAGAACTTAACTGACTTGTAATTGTATTAAAATCATTTAAATGATCTGTAACAGATCCACCTTCCGACATCTTCATATTAAATAACCGTTTCATAAGAAATACCTTGTTTAAGGCTAAGGGATTTTGATATAGTTTCGACAATGCCTGAATCAAACCCTTTGTCATTGTTTCCTTTGAAATGTTGAAGGCCACTGATGTAGCGGGGCACAATTGTATTTTTCTGAGTGCCTTTCTATCGAGAAGGTTCCATTCTTCATCTGTCATAGTCATCGGCTTCTTTTTTTTTCTGCTCAATGGTAGGTACAGATCTTTCTGATACAGATAATCTTCCATCTGCATCTTCCATATCGAGAAGTTTTGGCCGTTAAATTTCTCGACCCTAAACTTACCATCTTCCGCCATTGCTCCCACTTGAACGAGGAACCGTTCTTTCCTGTGAGTTTATTAGCCAAATAGACCTTCGGCTCTGATACCAGTTGTTATAAAATTATATATTACGGAGCAATGGAACACATAAAATATTGCAGAAATATAAACACAGAAAACGCATAAAACAAGAGAGACACAGATAAACGTGGTTCACCCAGTTTGGGCTACGTCCACCCCGAACAGCCAGTCCTTCCTTTCTATTATCCACAAAAATGAAGAGACACAACCTACAGCAGATCCGCTGTAATATCCTCTATTTTCTCTCACAGTCTCACCTCTCTGTTTCTCACTCACTGAATACACATCTATTACACAGCCTCAAATACAATGCCCTCATACAAAGAGAGGGGTTGCCTTCTAGGGAAAAAAACCCTAAACTAAACATAAGTTCTACCATCAGATCATTCGCCTAATGAACGACCCAGATTGACTAGAAAATACTATACTTTTACAAGGCAATTTTACATCTGTTTTTAGCTTTGGGGGCGCTACCCCCGAGCCCCCGCTGGGGGATTGCTAGCCCCCGGACCCCCCAGCCGGGGGGGGGGGTCGGCCCCCTCGGACCCTCGCGGGGGGGACAAATCCCCCCCGCACCCCCCCGCGTGGAGGGGTGTACAAACTTCCTGGGGTATACATCCGGCTGAAACAAAGACCTCTAAACAATCATGCTCCACACACAACACTTCAAGATAGTCTTAGTAGAAGCTTGGCTGACCAAAAGCCTATACAATGAGTTATGAGGGACTATTTATAGCAAAGGGTGGGGTGACCCTTGACATTCCCCTTTGTGATGGTTCAACTACCCTCATGACTCTTCACCTACTCTATGACTGTTACATCCACTTATTGACACTTGACTTACACTTGACATGACTCAACATTACAATGCACATGTACTCCTGTGAGACAACATGGCTTGAGCAAGCCTTGCAAGACATCACTGACACTCGATCCACTATGGTGAGACCAACTCTTTTACATGCTTGTGATGGTGAAGGTGGTGAACTGATGCTAAGCTTGTTCATCTGTCATGGTGTGCATGCTCCTCATGTTGAAATCTTGTTGAAGTGAACTCTTGCCTCTGTTGCAACCAATGCATTGGTTTGGCCCCTTCATCCAACTTGTCTGCTAACATGCACATGGTCTTCTTGGATACAGTTTAACCAGAAACACACTGATGCATAGTGTTCATGTTGATCTTCAAGTGTGTGCTAGTGGTCGTGCGCATCAACTTGCCGAAGTACATGTTTAGCCCCATTTGGACTTTCTTCTTATCTTCGCCTTGGTGAGTGTGTTGAATGGGTTGGATTGCATGTGTGCACTCAACAACATGCATGCTGCTAAGTCCCTTGCATGCGATCAAAAACACTACTCACCATGTCTGCTGAGTCTCTAAAGTTTCTTTCATCATCGATGGACCTACTTGAGCTTGCAACCTTGTTCCACCTCCATGTTCTCAATAACCCTCCTCTTGCATTCGTTGCACTTGGTATGTTGTCTTCAACTGATGTTCATGATGTTGCTCATTGTGATGGTGTTGTTGTTGTATCTTCATGTCCCTGTCTACCAACAACTTGATGTCTTCGTGGGTAAGCAAGTCCATAGACACTTGATCGACTGCATCCCCAAGTGTGCTCTGAACGGTGTTTTCATCTCTTCTCTCCTGGAAACCATTGTATATGTACTGCTAAGAGGCAGATGAACACCTATGATACCTGGAGACATGGCGACACTCATGGCAAGCAATCTATCAGTCGAAAACCAAAATGAACATGAGATCTGACTTGCAAAATACCTGGGTGAATGATCATGAACTTTGCGCAATTTTGGCCGGAAGGTCAGGAGACCGATCATCAAGACTGCACAAGTCACAATATGAGCTGATGGGAGATTGAAATGGCTACTGGATCTGTAAAATGTGCAATCCAGTTGGGCAGTTGGCTGCTGGGATTGCACAATGCGCGATTCCAGCTGGCAAAGACTGTTGGTCCAGGGACAGATTTGCGCAAAATTTTGGGCCAAGCAGCCACTGACCTCCAGAAATGCAAAATTCAGACAAGGAGGCTTGTGCTAGGCCAGAATGTGCAAATCTACAGAGGAAGGTGAGCCTTCCTTCTCTACTTTGCACAATGTAGCCTTGGTGAAGGCAGAGACTGGGCCAAGGTTGGCCCGACTCGTCGACGTGAAAATGAAAGCACGTAAGTCAATGAAATGCATGGAGACACTAAGTGATAGCTAAAGTGATAAACATTGCATGCAAAACATTAATGGAAGATTGAGAAAATATATCAACATGCATGTGGGTGAGGTCATTCACCAGTTGGATGATCATCCGTGCAAAACAATTTCATGCATGCGACAGTAGTGAGATAGAAACAAAAACTAAGATAGAGCTAAGAGAAGCTATAATATATGTAAATGATAACAGGCATTCAAAGAAATCAATCAAACAATACTCCCACAAGCAAAAACACAAAAAGCGATATAAATGCAACACAAGGCATGGGAAGCGGGCATACCCCAAAACAGCTGAGTTGAATGTGCCTACTTCTCCTAGATGTGATGTGGGATGTCACAACTGCAAGTTTGATTTGAGGAATGAGCTTTGCAGCATCCGGTTGATGTGTTTTGATAACATCAAGGTTGTGACATGCATGCCACGAATCTAGGGTAAGCGACACATGGTGGGAGGTTTTGGAATTGCTCCTTGCATGTAACCTCCAACTACTAAACTTAGATCCCTGAAACAAGGGATGCCTTTGCATGTTGCCTTGGGAGATGCAACCCAGGCATACAATTCTAGTTTTCTCAGTCCCGGAGGGAACCGATCAACTCAGCTGCACATGCAAGAGACTACTCAACTGCTGGAGAAAAATGCACATTTCTAGCTAGGAGTTGGGCTGGCTGCCCAGGAGATTTGCATAATTTCTAGGCAGAGCAGCTAACTACTACTGAGATTTGTGAAAATCCTACTGGGAGAGTTGGATTGTAGGATTGCGCACTCCTGGAACCTAGCAGGCTGTCAAAGGGAATTGCACAATTCCTAGAGAGAAGGCTAGTTGCCCTCCAGAAATGCACAAATTTCACTGGGAAGCTACTCAGCCTACAATTGGACCAAGTGCGGATGAGTAGCCTATGAGGGAAATGGATCAAATGTGATCGACAAGTTTCCTTTTTGCGAGGAAATCAGTGAAGCTTGATTACTTGACGAAGCAAGACAAAGTGTTGTGTAAGGTTGGTAACAGAGGCTTCAAAATAGGCTAAGGGAAAATTTTGGAGGGTGGTTGTAACTGCTACAACAGAAGGGCATAGACCCATAGTTATGTATGCATCATATATACACCGAAAAGGATGCTCATCCTATCCAGCAGCCTCAGTGGAGATTGAATCCACATCTCGAGGACATCATAAAAGAAGAGCAACAAAAGTTACTGGATGTGACTTTCATTTATCCCATTTTGGATAGCAAACGGGTCTCTCCAATGGTAGTTGTCCCTAATAAAAATGGGAAGTGGCGTATCTATGTGGATTATCAGGAATTGAACAAGGCTACACAGAAATATCACTTCCTTCTCCCATTGATTGATCAAGTCCTCGATACTCTGGCAGGGAAGCAATTATTTTCCTTTCTAGATGGCTTCAGCTGCTACAATCAGATTCAAATCGCCCTTGAAGACAAAGAAAAGACAACCTTCACCTGTCCGTGGGGTACATTCACTTATAGAGTATTACCATTTGGCTTATGTAATGCCCCAGCTACATTTCAAAGATTCATACTCAGCATTTTTGCTGACGTGATAAATGAAGGACTTGAAGTTTACATGAATGACTTTACCCTGTATGGGGATGACTTTGATCAAGCACTACAAAAATTAGAGAAGGTTTTGGAATGATGCATCGTTTCTAGGATGTGCTTAAGAAATGTCAAGTGTCACATGATGATGACAAAATGCGTAATCCTGCGACATTACATTTCTGTAATAGGGATACAGGTAGATCCAGCAAAGATACATGTAATTCTTTTACTACCTACACCCTCTTCTCAGACGGAGGTACGTAGCTCCCTTGTATATGTAGGCTATTACCACAGGTTTATAAAAAAAAAATCACAAATTTATGCGCCTTTATATGCTTTAACTAGAAATGTTGACTTTAATTGGTTTGACAAATGTGACACGGCATTTACAGATTTAAATAAACTAGTTTTGACAGCACTCGTATTATGTGGACCTAAGTGGGAATTGCCCTTTTTCATCTCCACAAACACATTAGTTGTAGTAATAGGCACTTCCTCGGCCAAGAGGAGGACAAAAAACCTTATGCTATATATTATATTAGCAAAAATCTTACTGCTACTGAACTTAATTATACAGTAACAGAAAAGGAATTCTTAGTTGTCATTTATGCCATAAACAAATTTAGACATTATATAACTGGCTATCAAGTTTTTTTGTATACTAATCATTCCACCATTAGGTACTTAGCCAACAAACCTATTACAAATGGTCGAGTGACTCGTTGGTTATTTCTTTTGCAGGAGTTTGATATCACCATCAAAGATCGTCCAGGGAAGGAAAACCCAATCGTTGATTTTCTGTCTCGAGTTCCAAAGATAAATGATCCATTGGTAGTGGACGACCAATTTCCAGATGAACATTTGTTTGTCGTAGCAGTCAAAACACCATGGTATGCAAATGTAGCAAACTATCTGGCAGTAGGAAAGTTGCCCAGGCACTTGACAACAAGGGAAAGGAAACTGATTTTTCAATGCAGTGCCCAGTTTTCTTAGATTGGCGGATACTTTTTTCACACAGAGTCTGATATGTGTATATGCAGATGCATTCGTGAGGATGAGATTTATGACATCCTCAAGGCTTGCCATGATGAACCCTGTGGAGGACACTTCGCAGACCATAGGACAAGGCATAAGGTATTATTGATGGGTTATTATTAGCCCACTATTTTTAAAGATGCTAATAAATATGTTGAGGCTTGTGATAACTGCCAAAGGATGGGCCGACCTAGTCAATTTGATGAAATGCCACTGCAACCCTAATTAGTGATAGAAACCTTTGAATGATGGGCACTGGATTTTTTTTTCCCATTTCATCCACCATCAAACCAAAAGGCCTACATACTGGTTGTCATATATTATGTAACAAAGTGGGTAGAAACAATAGATTTTCCAAGAGCTACAGAAGAAGCTGTAATTAATTTCCTTTTTGGGATATTTGTGCGGTATGGTTTACCTCAGGAAGTGATAATGAATGGAGGAGGGAATTTTGTAGGAAAAAAAATTATAGCCACTCTAAGGAATCGCCACATTACACATAGAGTCACTTCCCCGTATCACCTGCAGGTGAGCGGGCAGGTTGAAAGCACCAATAAGGTCATTGAAGCAATTCTAACCAAGATAGTCTCAACATATCGACGAGACTGGGCTGCTAGACTGCCAGAGGCCTTGTGGGCCTGTTGATGCCTCTAAAATCGCTGCATCAACATCGGGGAAAACCACCTGATCCAGACCTTAGTGCAGCTCCTTTTCCGTTTGGTATGGTGGCTCCAACTGGATATAATGGGACCAGTTTCCCAGTGATGTATGAGTTGATGGGTGATTGTTTTATAATGTGTAATGAAGGTGATAATTGTTTTATCCTACGATTCAAAAATATAACTATATAACCCGGGTATCCTGTTAACAATGCGATTTCTGATTATTTCTAATAGACAAATAATCATAAAGATGGCTTATTCGTAAATAGAAAGATGTATTCATATAATGATTACTTTGTTTAAGAAATTAAACAAAGTAATTATAAAAACATTATCGCATTCATCACAATATATATCGCTGACATATATCCTTTGAAATAAATAATTCTCAATCTTCAGAAATGATATAATAAAGAATCGTTTGAAAAAGCATACATATATCAACAATAGCAACTTTTAAGAAATGTTCATTCACATAAAGAAATAAGACAAAAACAGTGATAGAAGTACCACATGCATTTGAATCCTTCTGATGTAAAAAACACTCTGATTCCACTTTCCTATTTGAGAAAACCTCCAGAAGATGCAAAAGTGCAAGTCTTGAAAAAGCTTCTTCCACAAAAATGAAGAACCTTGATCCACTTTTGATAGAAAAATATTTGGAAGTACAGAAGCGCAACTTCTTAAGTCAAATCTTATACAAATTGAGGACCCTTTCTAAATACATGAAAGGGTCTTAAATAATAAAAATAAAAACAAACTATCAACAAAAATCACTATGAGTTGTTCAAACTGTAGACATGAAAATCTGGGATTTTCTATAAAAATAGCAGTGCGATAGTGATTGAACTAATTCATTGAATTGGCTTCCTTTCTTATGCTTGTAGCTGATAGATTGTGAGCATTGGATGGATTTCTGGAGGTTGACTCATCCTGGAATGTAGCTGGGCTGTGTAGGTGGCGTCGAAGAGTTCAAGAATCATGTAGTTGTTTGGTTTCTTTGATTTCTTCGTCATTTTCGCTGGATTCATAAATTCAGACTTGCTCTACACAATGAAACAGAAGAACGTAACAGAGGAAATATTTGCTCAAAGCTAATACACAGTATACAAGATTAATGGCAATTAAGTGCAATGAGTGTTATGGATTTGATATATTACACTACCACGGATGAAATCCTTGAAGGATTCAACCATAACTGCTTAATTAATGATTTTCCGTAACTGCCAACATGACACTTAAATGCCATAAAGATATGTCGCATTGCAAATCTTGATAACGATTCTTTTAAAATAAATATCGTAACTTCCCAATCAGCGATAAGCGATTAATCACATATCACAGATCGGGAGGTATAACCGTTATGCTTAACTGTTTCCTTTGTAAAGTTCCGATTGCGATAGATGGTAAGCAAGATCACTTGAATAAAACGTTTTGCTTTTTATTTAAAGTTGACTTATAATTTAGATCCGCAAACATTCGCTTAACAATTATATTTCACCTTTATTGAAAAGCGCGCTTTCCAATATTGAAATCACATCAGCGGATTCCAAATGGGCATTCGTTATGCGTTTCGTGCTTTCAGCGATGGCCAATTGCAATCGGCTTATCGTAATGGAAGATTTATATGACCCCTTGGAATGATTCTTTAATAAGTTGTGATATGCGCTTTCCAATGGCGTTATCGCATCGGCGATTGCCAATTGTTAGGATATTCCGACACATAGGAAATAGTTAAGTATAACTTGGTCTAGTATAGAGTTAGGTAAAGTGTGTTTCTTTACTATGTACATTTTGTAACTTACAATCCAACGGTCACGATATGTAGTGATCCGATGGTTCATTCTCTCCTCTGTATTACCGACACTTGATCTGTGGCTTAACACCCGATTGGTCCATGATCTCTATTTAAAGAGCATGGAGGGTCATTTGTAGGTTAACCGTCCATGAGAGAAGCTTATGTAAATTTTCATTATTTTATTAATAAATTGCCTGAAGTGGCCGCGTTGGCTCAGGCCATGGACTGTTTCCCTCTTTGAGGATTTTAACCACGTCAAAATTAATGGTGTATTGATCTATGATCTATTTGTTAGAGGTGTCCTTTGGTGTTCTATCTGAGGAACTTACCCTGTAAATTCCTACATGGTATTAGAGCTATTTGAGGGCCGCTTCCGTTGGTGATCCAAATCTGAAGCCGGTAGAACTGCATCCGACTGTCGTTTCATAGATCTATTGTTTCTGACTACTTTCGGGCCGAGAGGACTGCTCTATTGTGTTGGGAGCATCTATTGTAGTGAGGAACCCCTTTCGTTTCATGTGAAAAGGTTTCCAGTAGCCCTAGCTACGTCATTTTTAAGATATGGAGGTATACAGTGTTTATTTGCAGTTTACAGTTATTTTCTCTCTGTTTATTTTGGTTTCGGTTTTTTTATTACCGGATCTATACCTTTCATTTATGTGTATGCTCTTTGCCCCGTGACTCTGTGCGATCTGGGTAAATCAGAAACAGAAAGGAAGGATTTCTCTCATGCGTATGCTCTTTTCCGCTGCGCCTTAGTGTGATCTCGGAAAATCAGAAACATTTAGGAAAATATTTAGTTTCTGGCTAAAGCTAAAATCGAGCCGCAAGGTTCGTTTTTTTTTGTATTTCCGTGTTGGGTTTTGTGTTTTTTGTTTTGTAGTGAAAAAGAGCTTTCTCAAAGCAAGCACGCAACCCAAAGCTTCAACCCCCCTCCCCCTCTCTCTCAAACTTTTTGTTTAGCTCACTTGGTCCAAAGCTAATTTATGAGAGTAGAGGTCTTGAGTTCAAGTCTCCTTTTTGTGGGGGCGGATTTTTCATTTCCGCACATTCTCGTACTTCGTCGGCATCTTCATCAAATTTTCTTCAAAAAGCCATAACTTCTTCATCCGGAAGCCGTTTTCAGGGCCGTTTTTTTTTAACCAGCCTAATTTTTCGAGATATTTCCATTGGAACACTTAGTTTCAGCATCTATAGCTTCAGTTTCTATTAAAATGGAAAGTTCATGCCAAGTTATTCTTGACAGCACCAACTACTTTCAATGGTGGTCCTACATTGTGGATTTACTTAGAAGTAAAGGTCTCTACAGAATAACCTCAGGCCAAGAAACCAAACCGAAAGATGAAGATAAGGCAGCTGAATGGGAAAATAGTAAAGATCAAGCACGTGGGTTGATAGGGATGTCTATTTCTCCAGATCTTAGATTCCATATTGGAGAACTTGATACTCCTAAAGAAGCAATGAAATAGATCACTAAAGTTTTTGGAATTAAAAATGAACTTAAAGCCCATCAACTTGAAAATGAGTTGCTTACATTGGACCCCAATAATTTTTCTTGCATTGAAGATTTTTTGTCCAAGTTCAAGACCCTTAGACTTCTCTTGGAAGGTGTTAAGGTTAAGAAAGAAGATAGTAGCCTTATCTACTCCATTCTTACTATGTTGGGACCAGCCTATTCTGTGTTTGTTTCCACCTTCCATTCTACAAGAGAAACCTTCATTTCTCAAGGACAAGCCTACAAGTCCCCTTCCTTTGATTCCTTTTGTGATTCTTTAATAAGAGAACAAGAAAAACTCTTACACCTCGGTCTTCTTAATCTTGGAAACTCTTCTAAGAAAGCGTTAGCCGCCCAGCAGCAACCAAATTCAAAGAATCCTAAGAAGTTGTATCCTAAAAGGAATGGTCCTAAACCAAACAAGGGTACTAAGCAATTTCAGCCTCAAAATGAAAAATCATTTCAACAAAATGATAAGACAAATAAAAACAAAGGGAAGAACACTGATAGACATTGCAACTTTTGTAATTGAGATGGCCACTTAGAATCCAAATGCTTTAAGAAGATGGAAGCCTTGGAAGAAGCAATGAAGAAGCATAATATCCATTTGGAGCACTCTTCAACTTCAACTTCATCTTCAGGAATGGCACTTTCTGCATGTGGTTGTCAAGCATCTCGGTCTGGCTATGCACTAAATGTATCTTCTTCTTCTCATTCTCATGAGTGGCTCATTGATTCTGGAGCTTCTTATCACATGGCCAAAAACAAAGCCATGTTTTCTTCTTTAAATGATTGTAACACCAAAAATATATATGTTGGTGATGATAGATCTCTTAGTGTTGTAGGGACTGGAAATGTTCATATAGACAATGGTCAATTTAATGATGTATTATGTGTTCCAACCTTATCCTGCAACCTTCTATCTATATATCAGATAACTCATTCAGGTGAAGGTAAAATCATTGAATTTTCACCTCATGATGTTGTAATTAAGGATCTAAGAGATCCTAGACAGATTTTAGCTACTAGCATTGCTGATGATTCTACAAGGTTGTATAAGTTTCACAACTTTGGGTCATCAAATCTTCCCTCAGTATTTGTTGCTCATAATGATGAAGTGAGCAAACTTTGGCATGAGCGATTTGGTCACTTAAACTATCACTCTCTTCAGAATCTATGTAAAGAAAATATGGTGACAGGTCTTCCAATGGTATCTTGCAGAGATGGTGTTTGTTCCGGATGTGTACTCGGAAAACATCATCGGGATAGTTTTGAAAAGCGTGCCTCTTGGCACGCCTCAGCCCCTTTACAGCTCGTGCATAGTGATTTGTGTGGTCCACTTCCAGTTGTTTCATTCTCTGATACAAGTATTTCTTAACTTTCATTGATGATTTCTCCAAACACACTTGGGTATACTTCTTAAAACTCAAGAGTGAAGTATTTAACATGTTCTTGGCCTTTAAGGCCTTTGTTGAAAAACAATTTGGACATCAAATTCTTAAGCTAAGATCTGATAGTGGCGGAGAATATGTTAACAACAAATTCATCAACTTTTGCACTGAGAATGGAATTCAAATGCAACATACTGTTCCATATACTCCACAACAAAATGGTGTAGCTGAAAGGAAGAATCACACCTTAAAGGAAATGGCTAATTGTATGCTTCAATCTAAAGGACTTAGTCTTAATTATTGGGCAGAAGCAATTAACTGTGCAAATTACATAATAAATCGCACTCCTACTAAGGTTTTAAAGAATATCACTCCAGAAGAAGCATGGAGCTCAATTAAACCAGATGTAAGTCACTTTCGTGTTTTTGGAAGTTAAGCATGGGTCCATATTGTAGATGAGATACATAAAGCTTTAGAACCTAAGAGTGAAAAATGTATTTTTATTGGATATTCTGAAGATGTCAAAGGATATAGACTTATTCCACTTAAGTCCAAGAATGTTATCATTAGAAGAGATGTAAAGTTTGCTGAAAATATATCTGCCTACGAGCCTAGTTCGGCGGATGTGCCACCTCTTCCTATCTCTTCTACTTTTGAAAATATTTCTTCTTCAGATGATGAAAGTGAGGATGACAATCCTCCTCCACCTTATCAGGATCCTCCTTCAGCTCCTCAGCTTCCAAAATGGGTCCATGCTACTCAGGATGCAGCAAGTGATCTTGCCGGTGATCCTACAGATCAGCGACGTACACGTTCTCAGTTCGAGAGAGCCTCTTCTTTACTGGATCAAGCTTCAGTGAATTGTGATCCTGACACCTTTGCAGAAGCTTTAGGCCATCCAGATTGGGAAGCAGCTATGAATGAAGAATATCATTCATTATTGGCAAATGATACATGGTATCTTGTTCCTCTACCAAAGGGACAAAAACTTGTTAGATGCAAATGGGTTTATAGAACCAAGTACGGACCAGATGGGAAAGTTGATAAACATAAAGCTCGTCTTGTTGCTAATGGTTTTTCACAAGTTGAAGGCATTGACTATACTGAAACCTTCTCCCCTGTTTCCAAAATGAACTCTATCTGCCTTGTTCTTTCCCTTGCTGCCTATTTCAAATGGGAAGTCCATCAGATGGATGTTAAATCTGCCTTCTTGCATGCGGACTTGCATGAAGAAATCTATATGGAACAACCTATTGGCTTTATATAAATAGACTCTAGCCTTGTATGTCAGCTTAAGAAATCCATTTATGGTCTCAAGCAAGCTCCTCGAGCTTGGTATGCCAAAATGGATAACTTTCTTTTAGAAAATGGCTTTTCTAGGTGTCATTCTGACAATACTGTCTACACCAAGAAAGTGGGCAAGTCTCTTATCATTCTTGTTCTTTATGTTGATGATCTTATCCTGACTAGTAGTGATCCCAACCTTATAAACCATGTGAAGTCTAGCCTTAAAAGGAAGTTTGAAATGACAGACTTAGGACACTTACATTATTTTCTTGGTCTTCAAGTCTTGCAATCCAAGGAAGGTATTTCCCTTTCCCAGTCCAAGTATGCCTATGATATTCTACGCCATTTTCAGATGGAAGACTGTAAGCCAGCCCCTTCTCCCTTTCAGTCTGGAGTCAAACTTTCAGTCACTTGTACCTCTCCTGAAGTTGATGCTACCTTATACCATCAACTTGTAGGAAAACTTTTGTATCTAACCCATACTCGTCCTGATCTTTCCTTTTTTGTTGGCCTTGTTGCTCGGTTTATGCAAAACCCACATGAAAGTCATTGGAAAGCAGCTAAAAGAATGTTTGGCTTGAGGAGGTAGGTTCTGTGCATACCCACCTTGATTATCAGTATGTGCAAGGAATGATATAATTTTAAGGAGGAATTAAGTCCATAGAAGAAGAGGAATTACATAAAAAAAAATTGCCTATTTTCTTAAAAAAAAACACAGTTTTTCTCTGTTTTCCTATTTTCTACAAAATTCTTGTCACCATCATTTGGTGTTCAAAAGGTTTATAAGAAAAATTATAGGGGGATTCATGAGGAAGGAGCCCACAAATTCAACCAGGCTCCATGAACATCCCCAGGTAGTAGCCACATTCACCAGAGCAAATTGGATGTCATTTTTTGAGAAATTTCGAGGGTTTGATGAAGAAATTGCTCAGGAATTTTCCCTTTCTTTAGTCCCTCACTCAAGGACCCATGCCACTGTTACTTTTAGAGTTCTCTCCATGGAAATCACCCCAGAATTTAACAGTAGGGTTACCACCCTTCCTCTTGGATTACCTTGGAGAAAAGATGAAAATCCAATTGGACAGTCTGCCAAGAAAAACTTCTTCCAAAACAATGAAGATCTTGTAAAAGACAAAAATGGCATTAGAAGGACAAGCATACCCTACCCTTAGGATGAGGTCAGTTACCAAATCATCAAATATATTTCCTGTGAAGGGAGGTATATCATAGTCTATGGCTACCATTTTAGACTTCTCCATGAGATGAAATATGGCATGGAGAATCCAACACCCTAGAAACTCAGCATCCCCTATTTTCTCTTACAGTCCCTCGTAGACTCTAGCATTAAGTTGAAGGCAGGAGATCCAAATTAGTTGGCTCACCATGGGTTAATTAAAATTTTAGTGGAAGAATCCCTCCATACCTTCACAATCCCCATAGCATGGGAGATTTTCTGAAACATGACAGCAAAAGATGACATAAAGGCCCTCACATATGATATCAGTCCTTCTGATAGTGGGGAGGAGGAGCAGCAAGGGGGCGAAGGGGAAGAAACTAAGGAACAAAAAGGGGAGAAGGAAGAAACAAAAACAGAGGAGGAAGAAACCAAAACAGAACAGGAGGAAACAAAAACCAACAGAGACAGAGAAAAAGACAGAAGGAGGAGAAAAAGGGGCAGAAAAGACCGAGGTGTCTCCTGAGACCCTAGAAAGAGAGGCAACAACTACTCTCACTACCCTCAACACCCCAATTAAACCAAAACAAAAGAGGAAGAGGCAAACCTCAATGTATTTCAGGGCTAGGAAGAGCACAAGGATCAAAAAAGGGAAACCCCAGCCTTCTTCTAAAGTTCCCATTGTTATTGAAGATTCACCCTCTACCCAAGGGAAGGAATCCCCTTCCAAGGAACCTATCACTTATGAAAGGGGGACTCCTAGATCTCCCACATGGAAGGAAAAAGTAGAACTACAGGACTCAAAAACAGTCCTACAGGAGGCACAGACTGTTCTACAGGAGACTCTGTTAAGACTACAGGAGACCAAAAAACTTAAAAAAAGACTAGAAGGACAGTCACAGGGGGAGGAGGAAACAACAAAGGCTCAAGAGCCTGACCCCCAGCCTAGTTTGGGCTCTTACTACAATCTTCTTGAGGGGGGGAGAATCATTCCACAGAAATTTGCAATCCCACTTTTCTTTGAGTTGGAGAAAGAAAGAATAAGAAGCCATAGGTGGATGCAAATCGCCAAATCCAAGGGAGTTGAGGATAATGGACATATGGAGAATCAACTCAAAGAAATGGGTAGAGAACTAGGTGTTGTCAGACATAGAGAAGCAATCACAAGAACTCACCTTCAAACAGAAAATGAATTGCTAAAAGGACGGCTGCAAGAAAAAGAGACACAATTGACATGCATGGCTAGCTAGTCCATGGAGGCACTGCAATGCAAAACACCAACAAAATCATATGGATTATACCTCAAGGACCAATGGCTACAGTTTCAGATAAAGACTTTGGCACATAGAAGCACAATGCCTTTCCAATATTATAGACAATTTATGGACCTATGTGACCAAAGTTCATCAGAAGACAAGGAAAAAATAGTATAATTCTATTTGCATAACATGGCCCTTTTAGACATGAATGTGTGGGACCCCAATGCTAGGCTAGGGGACCTACAACTAATGGCCATGGCATCATGGATGAATCATGAGGAGTTAAGGGCAGCAGAAATAAGAAAGTTGATGATAAAGGAGAAAAATGAGCCCTTAATGATCAGAGCTGAGCCATCAGATCCCATGGCTCTCATCAGCACACACTAGTTGCTTGCAAATAATCCCCAAATTGCCCCTAAGTATATCAATGATCAAGCTCAAGCCATTGCACATTTTGAGGATATGGAAAGATTACTTGGGGATGACTGTATTCATGCTTGTATGAGGAGATGGAACACCCTACCACACAGTTTGCAGATTAGGGAGTATCACTCCCCAACAAGGATGAAAGAAGCATTAAGGAGAGTGCCACCGTATAAGCGCTCTATGCAGAATTTGAAGGTCAATTGGATTGGCCTCAAATTGAGTCCCCCACTGCTATTAGGCATGCTAGAAGGTATAAAAGAGGAAGAAGAGCAACAACAATTGGAAGAGGTGGACAAAAGACAGGATTCAATGACAGAGAAAAGGAGCTCACATCAGAAGCATGGGATGTCAGGGAGGCCATCAAGGCCATCAAAGATGAGGAGATGGACTAAGCTGCTCAGAGGATGAGTAACACCTTCAGTAGGGGGGTGATGATGAGCCCCATAAATGGGTAATTATATGGGCTCATTTTTCCTCCTAACATAATTTAATCAACCATTCTCTTAGCTTATTGCATGTTTTTTTATTATATTTATGCTTATGGAGTGAGTTGGGTTGGTTATGATGCCAAGGAGTCTAATATGTGTTTAATACAGATTTTTGATGAATTTTGAAGACAAACTCAAAGATTTAACGGACAGCAATAATTCAAAGTGGAAAAAGGATAGGATTTATAGGAGGGAATCCCCCTCATTTATTACTCTCCCACTTCGAATTCTCCTTCATGTAGCTTAGAGCACAAACAGCCAAATCAATGCACTAGGAGGCAGCCGAGAAAGTGGAGGATAACTTATGTTTATCTCGAGTTTTGGGAGCCAAGCCTCCTTGATTTTAAAGAAGCTATTGGGAGCTTCAATTGTATAAGTAGAAAGGCCTAGGGCCTCATTAGGAAGTTGGTCAAATTTTCGACTTTTTGTTGCAACATTGCTCTGCTCAACTTCGAGCTTACTTTTGTTGACAGTTTCATGTAATCCTATTATTATTTTGATAATAAAGATGAGATCCTTTTTGAGCTAGCACTGAGTTACCTCAGAGGGCTGAAGCTCTTGGGTTAGGGCCCAATCCAAGCAGCCAAGCTCCTCTTGTTTGTATTTATATGCTTTGTTTTAGTTTATGGATTAGTTGCTGTTAGATAAATTTCTTTCTTAGTTAAGAATAGGTTGCTTTTGGTAATTTAGAAGGTTGTTTCCATTTGATTTTTCTATAGCAGGTTGAACAGTGATAGAAAGAAGATACAAAAATGCCATCAACAAAGCCTTGGCCTCCTTTCCTCCCTTTGGGACCATGAACTGAGGCCAAGACCCTCTTGCTGCCACAAAAAACACAGATTTGCCTTCTCCATAGGATTTCTAGTGTTGCAATTTGTTAGAAGGTTAATTCTTTGCTTTAGATCTCTTTCACCATGGTCATTTCTATATTGCAATAAGTTTCCTTCCATGCTTTCTCTCATTATAGAATCTTTTAGCATTTCTTTCCATAGCTCATAATTTAGCTTAGCTTGATGCAAAATTATGTTTTTTTTATGTATTTAGTTTCATTGCTTGCTTGATCCCCTTGTTTGATTTTTAGGTCCTTTTACAGAAAATATATTCTCATAGCAAGTCAACCTACCATCCATCACATTCTCTCCCTGATCTATGCCCTACAGGTCGCCCAAAGTTCACCTCAAATCTGCCTTAGTTTTCTGCATTTTTTCATAGGATTTCTTCCTCTCTCCTGACCATCCTTTCCTCTCCTAGCAATCCTTGGTGAACCCTAGGCACCTTAACACGTCATCTCAGCCTTCAGCTACTCTTTCCACCCACTCTAACACCTTCAAAACTTCTCTCGGCATCCTCCTATAGACCTCCTGTAGATCCCCTGCAGCCTCCTGTAGATTTTCTTGTAGGCTTCTTTTTGAATTCCGATTGCGGGAAAAGCCTCCAGGAGGCCACCTGAGACCTCCTAGGACCCATCCACACCATCCTACATCTTCTCAAGTCCCAAAACTGCCCTCCATCGCCACCTAATTGCTGCCACATTCACAATCAAATAAATTACATGCATGACAATTTCACATAAAAATCCAAAAAGACGCTTTTTTGCTCATTTACTTCTAGAAATAGCTTGAGTAGATGTTGTTTATTTCCTGAGTAGGTAATGGCATTCATTTCATGGTTTTTCATCTCTCTTTCTGCAAAAGTAGGATTAGTTGGTTAAGTAGGGTTTGCTAGGTTTACTTTACATCTCAGTCTCTTTTCCTTTCTACAAGTAGAGTAGCCTCTGTAGAGTAAGCTTTCCTTTGTTTCATCACATATAGAGCTTCTTCTGGAATCCATAGAAATTGGCTTGAGCTCCTCGTGATCTTGTGCTAGCTGACCAAGTGACAGCCTGCAGTAAGAACTAGTACTTGTGCATATAGCACCGTCACTTCCAAGTTTGTTACGAACTACCAGGTTGATAAAAGTAAAGTAGGAAGCCCATGAGTTGTAGCATTATTGTTGCAATACTAGTGCTCTGAAGTAAATAAAATTCGTAATAAATAGTAATAAGTAAATATTTTATTAATGATTGAATGATGTTCATTTACAGTTAGGGTCCCTGGCTTATATACCACCATGGGCACCCTTTGGGGAAAGGGCATGATCTTTTGATCATGCCCTTTCGTCTAATTAACCTAAAATTAAATCATAAACCTAAAATTAAATCATTTTTACATAACGTTGCCTTCTTCTTGAAAGAATGCTTTGTCCTCAAAGCATACGTAACAATGGATGTTGTTGACAAAATGATTCATTCTCCCAAGAAGCTTCTTCTTCGGATAATTCCTTCCACTTGATCAAATATTCCTTGGTTATACGATGTCGAAGCTTTCTTTCTCTAGTAGATAAATTACCTTCTAGTTCTAGAATGACCCTTCCCTCATCATCTAGGGATGGAAGCGTTGTTTGTGCTGATTGATTGTCTCCTAGTGCCCTTTTAAGGCAAGAGACATGGAAGACATTGTGAACACGACTTTTCTCTGGAAGGCTTAAACCATACGCAACTTGGCTGATCTTTTTGTTGATCTGATAAGGTCCGTAGAACTTTGTTGCCAATTTGTTTTTTCCTTTCTGTTGTAAGGACAATTGTTTGTATGGTTGGATTTTGACAAACACCCATTCTCCGACTTCAAACTCTCTTTCGGTTCTGTTTCGGCCTGCTTGTTGCTTCATACGATTCCTCGCATTATTCAAGTTTTCTTTCAATATTTGGAAGATTTTTTGGGTTTCTTCTAGCTGATTTTTAATAGCAGGTAGATTTTTCTAGACAATAGCTAGATCCTTAGATTTTTGGGGTTCATATCCATACAAAGCTTGAAATGGCATCATTTTTACTAACGTATGATAAGTAGAATTATACCACCACTCAGCGAGATGTAACCATTGAGCCCACTTATCTTGTTTTTCTGTAGCATAGCAATGTAGGTAGGCCTCCAAACATTTATTGACAACCTCTGTTTGTCCATCTGTTTGAGGATGATAAGTGGAACTCATATTTCGGTAGGTTCCTATGTGGTTGAACAACTCCTTCTAGAAATTACCCTTGAATTTGGCATCTCTATCACTCACAATGACTTTCAGAAAACTGTGTAACTTATATATATTTTTGCAAAATATTTCAATGATTTCTTTCATTAAGTATGATTTCTTTATTGCCATAAAGTGAGCATATTTGGTGAGTCTATCAACCACTACAAAAATCTTCCTTTCCTTCAGATACTGGTAATCCTTCGATAAATTCCATCGAAATTTCTTCCCATTTCTAATTTGGAATGTTTAAAGGGTGAAGTAATCTCGGTGTCGTAATATTTTCACTTTTATTCCTTTGACATGTGTCACACTCTGCTACATACTTCTAAATATTGCCACTCATTCTTTTCCAAAAGAAGGATTGACATGCATTGTAGTAAGACTTAAAGAATCCTACATGTCCAACTGACGGTGAGTCATGTGACTCCTTAAGTATCTTAAATTTAAACTTGGAATTTGCATTTAGATAGATTCTTCCCTTGTACCAGAGAATATCATTCTTCCACTCAAATTTTGAGTTGTTGGGAAGCTTATTGATTACTACCATTATTTCTAGATCCTTGGCATACTCACTTCAAATTTCGTTAAGCCATTCAGGAACAACAACCGAGATTGCAAATAGTGTTGGTTCTTCATCTTTCCTAGATAAGGCATCTACTACTACATTGTCTTTCCCTCTTTTATGTAGTATTTCCATGTCAATGGCGGCAATTTTTTCAATCCATTTTTCTTGTTCTTCGGAAATTATTTTGTGTTGAAGGAGGTGTTGGAGACTATTATGGTTTGTTCGAATGGAAAACTTACTTCCCAAAAGATATTGCCTCCACTTAGCTAATGCATGCATAATAGCGGGAATTTCTTTGTTGTATGTGGACTTGAGGTGTTCTCTTTTATTGAGCTTCCTACTTTCAAAAGCTATTGGATGCCCTTCTTGCATTAATACTGCACCTATACCAAATCCGGAAGCATCACACTCAATGATAAATGGTTTAGAAAAATCTGGTGTTTCCAATACAGGGGCATTAGACATAACTTCCTTTAATTTTTCAAAACACTTTCCTTCTTCCTCATCCCATAGAAATGAATTCTTCTTTAAAAGGTTTGTCAGAGGCACAATTATATGTGCATATTTTTTAATAAACCTTCGGTAGTATCCAGTAAGACCTAAGAACCCTCTTAGCTTGGATGCAATAACAGGTTTGGTCCATTATTTTATATCTTTGACTTTATTAGGGTCCACCTTTACGCCTTCATGGGATATAATGTGTCCAAGGTAGTCTACTTCTTCCTTTCCGAAGGTGCATTTGGATTTTTTTGCATAAAATTGATGCTCTTTTAGTAGTGTAAGAACTTTATCCAAATGTTGTAAGTGCTCTTTCCAAGTTTTACTATAAATTAAAATATTGTCAAAGAATACTAATACAAACTTCCTAAGATGTGGATGAAATAATTCGTTCATAGTTGCTTGAAACGTTGTTAGTGCATTGGTTAACCCAAATGGCATTACTTTAAATTCATAGTGACCTTCATGTGTTCGAAATGCCATTTTTGGTATATCTTCCAATCTAATCCTGATTTGATAGTAGCTTGACCTTAAGTCCAATTTTGAGAAGTAGTTTGTGCCCTGTAGCTCATCCAACATTTCATCGATAAATGGAATTGGGAACTTGTTTTTAATTGTTATTTTGTTCAATCCTCTATAATCAATGCATAGCTTGAATGAACCATCCTTCTTCCTTACCAATACCACTGGAGCAGCATACGGACTTTTACTTTTCAAGATGATCCCACACTTTAAAAGGTCTTGGATTAATCTCTCAATTTCCATTTTTTGGTGATGTGGATATCAGTATGTCTTAATGTTGATGGGGTCTAATCCTGCTTTGACTTATATTGTATGCTTAATTTCCCTGTTAGGAGGCATTTTCATAGGCAGGTCTTGAAATACTTTTTCATACTTCTGAATTAGATCTTGGATCTCTGGTGACTCTTCACTGATCATAGTTGCAGATAACATTTCTAATTGGTGACATTGTACTACATAAGTGGGTGCTCCTTTTCGAATCATCTTCATCATCTGAGATGATGATACAATTTGATTCTCTGGTGCTTGGAATCCGTGTAATTTATACCTCTGGCCTCCCCATTTAAATCTTATGAATTGTACTTGATGATTGGCAACATAAGTGCCTAGAGTTTGTAGCCATTGGATACCTAAGACTACATCTACTCCACCTAATGGTACCATGAAGAACGGAGATTCTAAATTAAAGTCTTGAATCTGCAATTTGACCTTATGGCATTTTCCCACTTTTTCAATCTTCTTACCATCAACTACCATCACCTTCATGTTTGGTAAGGGAAATGAAAAAATATTGAGTCTCTTTGCCACGGTTGCACCTAAAAAATTGTGGGTGCTACCAGAGTCAATGAGAACCACTACGTTGTTCTTCTTTATATGTCCTTTCAACTTTAAAGTTTGAGGTTGTGATATACCTGTCATAGCTGATAGTGACACTCTTCCGTCATCTAATTCTGGTGAGAATTCTGGGGCATCTTCTATTTCTTCTATGTCAGAATCTTCATTGTTTGAATCATTAGTTGCTTCACAATTATATAGGTTATTTGGTTCTTTTCCTTTAGCACACCTATGTTTGGGGTCCCACTTCTCACCACAGTGTTTGCATTTGCCTTCTTTTATCCTTTGTATTTCCACATTAGATTCTTCACCTTCACGACGTTGTGGTGGAACATATCTTGTATTGTTTGAGTCCATAGACTGGGGTACCCTTTGTCTTGAATATAATTTTTCCAATTTTGACCAAAATATTTGTTCAAATTTCTTTTCAGTAGTTTTTGCTTTTCGTCTTGCTACTTCTATTGACTTAATGTCATGAAGGTCAAGTTCTACTTGTAAATGAGCTTTAAGTCTGGAGATGTAGGATTGAAATAGACGAGACTCTGATAACCCAGGTACTCGTGTCACTAAGGTTTCCCATTCTTGAGTGTACTCATCCACACTTCCTTTTTGTCATAATTTGATGAGTGATGAAAAAAACTCTTCTTCCCTTACACCTTGGAATCTTTTAAAGAATGCATCTTTAAATTTCCTCCAACTAATGGTGATTGTCATCTTCCTCCACCACATATACCAATTATATTTTTCTACTTCCATTTTCATGGATGCGTGCCTAAGCCTTTCGTCATCATCATTTATGTCATAAATCTCGAAGTATTCTTCTGCTTTATTTATCCATCCAACACTTTATTTTTCGTTTCCATCGAATTTAGGCATCTTGACTTTTGCCCTTTTTTGATATGTCGCTAATGGTTGAGTGAAAAAATGATGTTGATTGGTAAATGTATCCCAGAGTTGCTTATTTGAAAAAGTCGCTTTACTATTTTCTTGGTGGGGCATTGCTGATTTTTTGGGGATTTAGCTTTTTCTTGAGAGTCTGTTGATTTTGTTGAGTCTGATGAGTTGTGCTCTTGATTTTCTTCATCTTCTTGTAGTAGTTGTGCGGGTATAATATTGATCTTTTTACACACGAAGTTCAACAATGTTAAGGTCTCGTTTGGATTCACTTCTGATTGGATATGTGCTGCCCCATCTGTAGTTCTATTCAACTTGTCGTATCCTGAAGCCTCTTGATATCGTCAACGTGCCCATTAAACTTGTTCTCGAAATCAGCGAATTTTTTATTGACCTCATCGGCATGGCTAGTAACCTTATTCTCTACTTCAATCAATATTTTATTGAAATCAGCCATTGACATTGTCAACATTGAACGAGTTTGTGGGGGTGTATATTTATCTACCAGCTTAAGGTTTATTTTTTTATTTTTTTATTTTAATTAAATTAACTTAATTAATTTAATTATATGACATAAGTTTTTTTTAATTAATTAAAATATTATTTTAATTAATTAATATTACTTACATATATGTAATTTATTTTTTATTATATAGTTTTAATTCTATATAAATAAATTAAATATATGTAATTTGAATTTATGTAATAATTTTTTTAATTAACAGAATGGACAGTTACGTCCAACCCACGTTCCGTTTGACCGTTCCAAAAAACCCTCCGAGCGGATAGGAATGGTTCTGTTCAAGTGGATATCACCCCAGCCCACCGCAATGAGCAGGGATCACGGTGTGAGAATGACAGTGGATGGAAAGGCATGTGGACAGGTTCGTTTGGATGGAGATGGGGCAAGAGCGATGACAGAATTTTAAATGGACGGCAGAATTTTTAATGGGGATGGAAGATGGAATTAACAAAGGCAGGCAGTGGAACAGAGGCACGATGGGTAACCCGCGACGTCAAGAACTGTGGCCAGTGTTGACCAAGACCTGGAACACTTGGTATTGTGCGGAGGGTGTAGAAGACTATGGGCAGAGAATGGGTATGGTCAGCGGATGATGGATGGACAACAGACAAATAGCGGACGAGCTGTGGACAGCAGAAGGGGAGCAGCGGACGGGCTGATGGACTGGTAGCGCAGAAGATAGCAGATGGTGGGGAATAGTCAGTGGAAGTATGGGCAGCGGGTAAGGAGACCAATGGCAGCAGATCAATAAAGCCTGAGGAGTGAACACGCTCTGATACCCAAAGAAGTAAATAAACTTCGTAATAAAAAATAATAAGTAAATATTTTATTAATGATTGAATGATGTTCATTTACAGTAAGGGTCCCTGGCTTATATACTGCCATGGGCACCCTTTTGGGAAAGGGCATGATCTTATGATCATACCCTTTTGTCTAATTAACTGAAAATTAAATAATAAACCTAAAATTAAATAATTTTTACATAACATGCTCACCACTGGGACCTAGAATTAATTAAATTTTTTGCTTAGAATTTTAATTAATTTTTTGGCCAGAAAATTGAATTAATTAACTATGAGGGGATAAATTATTTTTCCAACCCTCAAGACACTTTACATCATGATTTCCATATTTTTCACACAATAAGGGGGAAAATCCATTTGTAATAGACCCTCACAGACTACCCATTTCTACGACACAAATATAATCCAAGAGACCAAGCAATTTGTAATAAAATAACCTAACCAAGTAGTTAGGATTATTCTCAAATTACTTTTACATAGACCTGATCATGAACACTAGGAGTCGCCTAAGATCCTAGTGAGAAAATCCATTCCAGATTTGGAGTAATATTTGAGGAAAACTTTTCCAACCATCCGAGAATAGATCGGTGATACAGAAAACCTCCCAGAATGTAGATCATCAATATAAAAGCAGGTTTACCTAGGTCGTTACATACATGACGCAAATCTGTTGAGATTATTTACATCATATACATGCATAATGGGTTTACATTATAACATATTGGAAATCAGGCTAATGATGATAATTGAATGACACAGACACATCGATCAGGCGCTATCCCTTTTGTGAAAAAGAAGGGATGTACTGCTATGGGTAGTTGACACGTAATGGTCAACAGGCCCAACCGTCATAACTCAAGGTTTTCCTTGGCTACAATGCATAACATAAGAGAGTATGCATATAACATTTCAAATCAGAGAGTAAGTTAACATTGTGAACATCGATAGAATTGTGTAAAAGGAGGCCTTCACGAGAGGGAAGTAAAGAGTGAGTATGTAGAAGGAAAGTAATAGTACTATCCTAAGAGAGGAACACGAGAGAAAGGGAAACATTCGTTAAGTATCTAGTGAAAAATTTCACATAAACACAACAATCATTAAATTAAATACAACATACATCCAACAAGATAAATATCAAATCCAATGAATTAGTTCAATTTCATTAGTACAATGAACATAACATATCCCGTAAACATATAAATAATAGCCTTACAATGTTCACGATACATGCATGAAAGTGTGTTGGCTCAACGATATTTTGATTATTAAGTGAAAGATCCAAGTACACAGTTACAATAGTGAGATACTAGCTCAAATAATGGAACATTAAGTCACTTCTTACTTCTCTAAAAGAATGATCTTCTCTCCAATGCCAAGCTAGAGAAGCCAAGGCTACCTCTCCAAAGTCTAAGCCTCTAAAATTTCATTTTCTTAAGTTATGAGGATGTATTTATAAAAAAATAAATTACCTTTCATATCCTTTTGACCCTTGAGTTACCCTCATGACTCTTGGACTCCTAAGTGACCTTTAAACTTCTATTGAATCTTTGGTCCACATCTGAATTTTCATATTCCACATGTGACTCTTGGACTTCCACACATTTACATTTTTTCATTTTTCTTGAAAATACATAATTACATCCCACATCATGTGGTGAGGCATAATGACACATATAACATTATGATGACACTCATACAAGCCATGATTTGGAAATGATGACATGGAACTTCATGATGATGTGGTAGTGCCAAGCTTCTTTCTTTTCTGCTATGAATTTAACTTCTTCATGATAGATCTTTGGTTGCACTTCATCTTCACCCTCCTAAGGGTCTTAGATTAATGTTGGGACCTTTTGAGTTATCATGAAATGTCTTCATTTTTTCATGGTCCAAGATCTTTTCATGTCTTCAAGGTGGTCTTCTTTATGATTCTCCTTTGCAAGTGCTTTTGTAACACCCTCCTCCCACACTTACCCAAGTCCATCAATCGACTGGGGTAAATATGTGATGAAGTGTTACTATGATATGACCTAACATCATAGGTATAGTTAAGGAAGTGGAATCATCCAATCAAAACTTTAATGACTACCCTCAAGAGCTACAAGACCCCCAAGAGCCAACCAACCACTTCAGGTGCCATAACCATGAGTTAACTTGATTTTTCACTGATACAGGCTGCCGATTGCATATATAAAAAGGAAATCGAATGATTGTAAGCCTCCAGTCACATGGATAACCTTACCTCCTAGTGATTATAGTCTAATTTACTCAGTTCTATGCCTACGACCCTAAGATTTGAGCCACTTTTTGAGGGCTAGGTTACAGAACTATGCCCAAAACTTGATATAACTTTCTAGAATGATGAATGACACAAGGACAAAGCCATTAATGAAAAACTTAGACAAGAACCTGACATAACAAGGCCTAACCATGATAGACATTTCGTCAAACACATGGTGAACATGTAATCTACAGGTTATAAATGCATATCTAAACATATGGGTCTCATACTTATTTGGAAATCATCAAGAAGGTTTTATGCCCTCTCACAATAGTTGAAATAACATCTATTAGGTCATTAATTCATTAACCATTCATTTACTAATCAAAACATGATGAGAGACATAACTAAATTATGTCATAAAACCATGTTTATAACCAACATATAACCAAAATAATAATAAAGATAGAACAGCCATAAAATCCACATAATAACAAGTATAACTACTTATTGAATACAAGAGGAAAATATCTCTTATTAACATATGAAAAATACAACAAATTCAGGGACTTCCATGTACCACCTGACCATAGATTGGGCTAAACCAAATTGTTCTTTCAACCAATCACCCCCATGCCATATTCCAAGCCTGAATGTGGGATTCATAACAAAACAACCAAGACTTGCTCAAGATTTACCGTGTATCCTGCCATTAGCAGTCAAGGCACTTCTAGGCTTGAACCCTCACCTATACAACCAGGATTTACTACAATCCTACCATTAGTGATCAATGGATGCCTAGGCCCAAACAAAGAAACATAAACTACCACACTTTATTGCAATCCCACCAAAACCAGTCAATGGATCACTAGGCCCTAAATAAGCATGGATGCCTCTGAATTTCTTCACCAATACCTTTAGGAATTTTCCCATCTCCACCCTCTGGATTTACCACATATCCCTCCATTATTGGTCAAGGGATCTCTAGGTCCTTGTGAATTTTCCTGGGACCACCTTACCCGATTCCAAAACCATCCAACAATCTAGGCTCAACCAAAGAGATAACTCCATCACACTATGGCTATCAAGAAATGGAAAGGTAAAGCTGAAACCAATGCCACACCTATAAAACACATGCCAATGATAGACAGAGAACTAAATACACACATGCATGTACAATGCATGCCAAAAATATCAAGGAAATCATACATGCAAATCAATACCTGCAAGTAATCCCACGGTAGCTTCTTGGTCGAACTCTTCCTTGCTTGATCCTTGTTTGCATTTTCTTTCTTTTCCTTCCTTTGTCTTCTTTATCCAATGATAAAGTGATCCAAGAACGCTCTAAGTGTGCAAGATTATGAGAGAATAGAGAGAGAGTTCCAAAACTAAACCAACAAAATGTTAAACTGACAAAGTTGTGGATTGATCCTCATAAGCATTTTTATTAATGAGGCCTCTATTTTGTTCAATTTCCACTAATTTTCATCCAATTTCCTCCTCACATGAAACATGTGACCTTTCACCTTCCTTTTCTCCTATTTTCCATTATTTTCATAAATAAAATGCCAATTAATGCCTCTTTGCCTTTTCAATGCCTTTTCCAATTTCCTTAGCCATAATAAACCAAATGAACACCCACTAGGATGTTTTTCCCAACGTTCAGCTTGGAATACGTGTCCCATGACCTTGGTATTGTTTTTCCTTTATTAACTTTATTACATGAAGTTTTAACCCGGGTTGTTACAGACCCCTCTCCCTTAGGGGAACACCATCTTCCGTGTTCACTGACACCTATGACTAGCAAGACCACTGAAAACCAAAACATACTTCCCATGGAGATTTATAACTTAGTTCGATGTAGTATTTATAATGAACAACCCCCCGAAAATAAAAACCAACATGACAAACAAAACAACATCAGGGAAAATTTTAAGGATGGAATTTTATATTAAATTCTAGAAACCTTGGCAAATATTCATAGTCCATAATATGCAAATTATAAAATGTTTGGTAATATTTTCATACAAATATTTAGATCTTTAATGATTTTAAATTAGTTTATATAAAATTTTCATGATTTTTGAGGTAAAATAATTTTTTACTATAAAATTTGGGTGACTCATTTTTAGAAAAAATGGAAAATTGGCGAATCTTTTTTTGGAAAAAGCATGCAAAATTAACCCACTTGCAAATATTAGCCCCTAAAATTTTCCTTGAACAAAATTATGATCATACCTCTTATTGGAGATTTATAATGCACCTCATTGTGTTATTTACTATAACATCCATACATAAATATGTACATATACCAAAAATCACTTTCCTTCACCGGCAAATAATGAAGGATACATAGCCTACATTTAATCATCCATCTCCCATGTAGCTTCATTAGGCCCAAAGTGCTTCCATTTCACTTTAACTTGCTCAATTGCTTGGTTCCATAGCATGAGTTGTTTTTGTTGCAAAATGAACTGAGGTTCTGGATGGAATTGTCCTTCTGGCTCCACTTTCAATATAGACCAATCAATAACATGATCAACATCTTTTACATATCGTTTAAGCAATGAAACATGGAAAACATCATGTACTTTCACTGTCGAAGATAGTGAAAGTCTGTAGGCCACTAGTCCATTCCTCTCAAGGATCTCAAAAGGCCACCAATATTGAGGTGCTAGCTTCACACATGACCCAATCCTCAAGGAGCTCTTGTTGGGCTTGATGCGCAAGTACACCTATTCCCCAACCTAAAACTCCTTAAACAAATTGTGTTGATATGCATAACTATTTTGTTTATCATATGTTTCCTTTAGATTATTCTTGATATCCTACATCTCTTATTCCATATCTACCAACATGTATGGTCTGATCAATGCCCTATTCACGGGATCACTCCAATTGGTGGGAGTATTACAACTCCTCCCATAAAGTGCCTCAAACGAATTCATCCTCAGTGACTTTTGATACCCATTGTTGTTAGTAAACTCTACTAGTGGAAGATACTCTTCCCACTTCCATTGTTGGTGCATACCATAAATTCTCAACATGTCCTCTAGAATATTGTTGACCTTCTCTTTATTCCCATCTTTCTACTGATGATAAGTTGTGTTGAAGGCCAACTCTATAACCAAACCTATAAATAACTCTCCTCAAAACATGGAAGTGAACTTGGAATCTCTGTTTGACACAATGTTCCTAGGAATACCATGTAATATCACTATATCTCTAATGAATACCTGTGCTACCTCACTAGTTGAATAAGTAGACTTAACCGCTATGAAGTGAGCTACCTTTTTCAACCTGTCAACCAAAACCATGATGGAATCATGTTTTCTAGATGTCCTTGTCAAACTTGGGATGAAATCCATGGAAATGACCTCCCATTTCCACTCTGGAATCGGAATCGGCTATCATATACCACCTAGATGCTTACACTCTTCCTTTACCTATTGAGAATCCAAACACACTCAGCTACCTCTTTCTTCAAACTCAGCCAATGCTAGAACTTCTTAACCGATGTCAATGTCTTATGATATCCCGGGTGACCCGAATGCAGCTTAACATGAAATTTCCTCAAGATGAGCTTCTTAAGCTCATTTTTGTCTGGCACATAGATCTTGTACCTAAATCTTACCAAACCATCTACTATGAGATGATATTCCACATCTTGTTCACCTATACCATGTTGTTGTAACCTATTCCTAAGTTCCCTGTACCTATCATCTTGTTGTCCTTCGTGTAAGATGTGGTCCTGTAAATTTGTCCCATATTAACTCATAGATGTTATATGATTTACATGTACTCTCCTACTAAAAGCATCTACAACCATGTTTTCCTTTCCCTTAATGTACCTGATCTCGAAGTCAAACTCATTGAGCATGGCCAACCACCTAGCTTGTCTAGCATTTAGATTTGGTTCGTCAAACAAGTATCTCAATCCACTATGATCACTCATCAAAATGAACCTCCTGCCAAGAAGATAGTGCCTCCACATCTTCAATGCATGAATGATCGATGCCAACTCAAGATCATGTGTCACATATTTTTTCTCGTGCTCATTCAATTTCCTTGATTTGTAGCATACCACATGTCCCTCTTGCATCAGGACTCCACCAAGTGCTCTTTGCATGCATATGTTCACACCACAAACTCTTTATCTGGATCTACAATCTTTAGAACTGGAGCATTTGTAAGCAACTGCTTCAAAAGCTCAAAACTAGCTGCAAATTCCTCTGTCCATTCAAATTTATTTCCCTTTCTCTGCAATGATGTAATAGGATAGGAAATCCATGAGAAGTTCCTGAAGACCCTCTTGTAGTAACCTACTAACCCCATGAATGATCCGACATCATTCACATTCGTAGGAGCTGCCCATTCCATGATAGCTCTTATATTTTCTTGATCCACTACTATAACTTCCTTGGAAACAACATGTCCCAAGTAATGTACCTATGTTTGGAAAAAAATTCATTTACTAAGCTTGGCATACAATTGATGCTCTCTTATCAATCTCAATACTACTGCTAAGTGTTTGGCATGCTCTTCCTCATTCTCAGAATATATCAATATGTCATCAATTAATACAATCAAAAAATTTGTTGAGATAAGGATGCAATGCATTATTCATCAAATACATGAAATTAGTTGGAGAATTAGTCAAACCCTTACATGTGCTGGAATTTTCATTATGTTTATTTACTTTGGGAAATGAATTGTGTCACTTTCTCCTTGTAGAACCATTCTTCATCAAAAGAGAATTTTAAGAGAATTTTCTACATGGTTTGAGCCATAGTTATCACAAATTTCATACATCAAAACCCCTACCAAATACTTTTAAGAAGTACACTAAAGTTAATCATGTTAAATAAAATTGATTAGAAACTCTTTTAGCAAGGAAAACACATCGAAATATAGGTTAGGGCCTTGGGTTAGGCTATGAAAATCAACTCCCCAAGGCTACAAACCAGACTAGAGTCACTAGTGAGTGAAAATCCTACTAAACCCTCATTAACTGGGATTGTTCCTCTCACACAAGAGATAAGTGTAAGGCAACATTGGGTGTATGAGAAGGTAGCCTCTCTTTGATTGCATTTGGTGGACATTCCATGTACTGGGGATTCCTTCATGAATTTCGGGGCTAAATCGGAGACTTAGGTACCCTTCCCACATGATGTGTTGCCTACACTCGTGACCCCCCTATTGTGACATTGATTTGTAGGTAAAGAGTAGTGGCCATAATCTTAGGAAAAATTCACAATGTCATTGGGTAGGAATTCCTTGGTACTTGAAGGTAGATGAACCTACTCCATCTTTGGTTTATTTGGAGGGTACTCATCCCCACAAGAGTGCTTGCACCCTTCACACTAAGGTTCAGGAAAAGCTTAGGAGTTATCGTAACTGTCTCTTTCCCAACTAGACTTTTTTTCATAATCGTTTGATATTGGGTTCCATCACCAGCTAGTTTAACTATTGGAAGAATTTTGTTTTTTTGTTAATCTCTTAGGTATTTTTTTCTTTTTAGGAGTGTTTTTTCTAACACTGAGACTATACATAAATAATTTGTGAAACATATATATACATCACCATTTAATAAACCTACGAAACATATATCTTTCACCTTGGCTACTATAGAACCTCGTTAGTCTAGATGCCTACCCCCACTTCCTATCAAGGGACATATGAGCCACCTAGATTTCCCCTTTGCTCAGGGGAGTCTGTCTCCAGTTTCAGATTTTGAATTTCACCTTACTAAGCCTGAATCTCTCCTACCAAAGGATCTATTTGCTAAAGGCGTTGTACCACATAATCATCCTCTCACTGACCCTCTTGGGCCCATATTGATTCAAGTCACTCTTTTTCCTTCTATGTCTTCTTCATTTTCCCATCTAAACATTTCGACTAGTGAATCATGGTCCTTTGTGGACACCTTTGATCCACCTCCACCAGACCCACATGCATCAAATTTCGTACATGTTGTTTGTTATCCCACTACACAGCCTATGGTTATTCCAGGAAACCTAGATACACCCACTTTGCTTGGTACTCAATAATTCATTGTTTGCACGCTCCAACTCTTTTTGTGTCAGCTCTTAGTCCCTTAGCTCCCACCCCATTGGGTGTTCCCAACTCGACAACCTTCAAAAACCCCTTTAGATGGAATCCTTTACTTAGCTCATCTCTCTGGGCATGCATGGAATATTTTCCTAAAAAATAAAAAAAAACAAAAAAAGTGAAAAAGCATCCCTAAAAATAAGGATCTATTTTTAGCAGTCGAAGTTTACTTGAGTTATTTTTGGAAAATTCCGCCAAGTGTCACTTTTTCCTAGATTTTGGGCCTTTGTGTCATAAACCCTAAATCGACCAAATATATTTAATGGATGTTTCTAGAGCTCATTTTCACATTTGATCTTGGATCTCTATCATTCTTGAGGAGATCTAGGAACCTTTAGCACAGTCATCATAGTTTTTCTGGGTAAGTCTTGTTTTTCTAGTCTTTTGCTGTTTTTTCTGTCGCTTTTGTTTGCTTTGCTTGTGAGAGTGATGTTTTACCCATTTTATTTAATTACTATTTCCATTTTGATTTTTTTTTAGCTTGTAGAAGTGTTGTTTTAAGTTTTGCATTACCTTTCCCAAGTGTCGCATGCATAACCTAGTTTTTGCACTAACAGTCGTCGTTGCAGCGACTCTCTCCACATGCTTCATTGTTCTTCAGTTTGATTGATTCCTACACTCATTTTATTTTTATGCATCATCATTCACTCAAATCTACACCTACCTTCACTTCTACTTTCAGATCTGCTCATTTTCATGTTGACATTAGCCAAATTTGGGCTTCCTTGGCCCATATCTAGCTCCTCCCAAGCATGCACTGCACATTTATGGATCTCAAGGCTCTGCCTTGGCTCCAGGAATTTCACAGAGGTTGCTAAGGCCTGGATCCAACTGCACACTGTGCATTTCCAGGAGCCAATCCTGAGCCTTGGCCACTAGGATTTCACAATCTACATTCTTATCTGGCCTAAGCATGATTGAACTATGCATTGCACAGCTCTAGTTAGTGACACCTCTCCACTGGCAGCTGGGAAAACACAATGTGTAGAACCAACTACCATTCAGTCACCTCTAAGAGCGAGTATTGTGCAATTCTTCTCAACATTTTCCCAATTTGTTGTTTATTCTATTGTTGAAATGATTTTGGTTTCACACTAATATTTGCACACCATGAGTGTCCTCTATGTCTCTAGGTATAGTGGTTGTTGAGAAACTCTCCAACAATTATAGGTAACATGGCTTCCAAGAGAGATGGATCAAAGGATACTATTGAAAGTAGCACTAGGGGTGGATTTTACTAGGTGTTAGTGAATTTTCCAGTTTATGCAAACACTTAGTTCTTCATTCAGAAGGGCATGAAGTTAACATGGTAGGAAATCAAGGATATATTTGTAGGAGACTTCAAGGAAGATCTAGAAGATCGTAAGGTGTATCTAAATCTCCACTTGTCAGGCTTACATAAGGTTTCATGTAGGTACCTCGCCTTCCCTTGTGTGGACATCATCCACTAGATTGTCTCACACACAGATCCTGAGACTATGACATTGAGCAGTGCCAGTGGGATATAGCTTGCTACCTTCAAGATAGAGAATTATCATCATATGTATCAATTACCTCAGCTAGTGAACCGCATGGATACACTTTTCTATGCTAACCACAGTTATGTAAACACCAGAGATATTATAAAGCGTTGGGTGAAAGAGCCATGGAATTTCATATCAACACCCAATCATGTTTACAAGATAAAGTCACTCAGAAAGGTATACTAGTTCTTGATCATATTTTCATGTCGATTATATGGTCAAGAGAGCACATAAACCTTTTCGTAGAATTGGGTGGTTGTGTTGGACCAATTGGTGATGGAAAACCATTCAACAGGTCAGATTTGTTGCCTCAAGAGTTGAAATTCCATGTGATTAACGCTCAGAATCTGCCCAAGGAGGAGCAAGCGATAGTCTACATGTCTGCGTATTTACATTATGCAATTTGTGTCAAGCATTAGTTTCCTAGCATGGGTTGGACTTGGACACCACAAGAGCATGCCATCAATATTTATTGCAAGTTTCTCTCTAAGTGCAACTACCGAGGATTTATGGTGAGGCTATATGACCATTTCATTATCCTAGTGTACAAGTTGATCTTTGAGTAGGATCCATTGTGCATGTCCCAAGAAGTGATGGAGGAAATACACAACATTGCAAATTGGTATGCCTCACCTGATGGCACCTTCATCTGGATTTTTGGCAGAGAGAAGCCTCCACATGTTCTACCAAGGTATGCCATGTACAAGTTGGCCATGAAATAGGTTGCATATCACATCTCCACAGGGTTATCAATGGGGTTGTATAAGAGGGAGAAGGCACTATTTCCTACTGTTCCTTTGTGAATTTGATTGTATGAGATTAAGAGATTAAAATATGTGGATTCTGAAGCTAAGGAGATAGTAAAGTTTGAGTTCAGAACCAGAGATTACAATATGTATGATCCCCCACGAGATTTGCAAGAACCACTGTGCAAGGGTGTATTATCCATGGATCCACGGGGCATGTAACTGGGTAGAGGAGGACCCTTGGAGATATTGTTACAACCACTCCAAGCTCAATGAACCAATCAATATAGCCACAGAATAAAAAACTTCTCTACAAGCAGCACCACCACAGGAAGAAACAACAATAAGCAGCAAACCAGTGTAGGACAAGGGTAAGAGGAATATTGTCAAGAACCTAGAGATTGAGAAAGCAGCTTTGGCAGCAGAGGAAAATAGGCAACAATGCATAAAGAGAGGAGAACAAAGGAAGAGAGAAAAGAAAAGGTTGGAAGAAGAAGAAAGGAAGTTGCAAGAAAGATTGAAGAATCTGAAAGAGGAAAGGGAGATAAGAAGGAGAGAGAGGGTGTTAAGAAACCAGCTCACAAAAAGATAGAAAAGATATATCAACACCTTACAATTCAGCCTCTTCGAGGGGGCAACCTCCTTTACACTACACAAATGAAAAATTCTTGGATGATACAAATGACAAGACCTCCTTTCTATATATAGGAGTCTAAGGGGTCATAATATAATCAGAGCCAACCTAACAATAATAATGTAAGGGCACAATAATAACAATAGTGAGCTTCTACATGGGCACAACAATATAATAAGGGGGTTATACTAATAACAATAAGAGGTTACACTAGTAGTATAGGGACCTAACATGCCCCTCTCCTTCAAAAAGTGTTGTCCTCAACACTTGAGTAGTTCTTGATGCTTCTGTATAAAATTCTTGTCCTCCCATGTGGTATCCTCAATGGGTAAGTTCTTCCACTTGATGAGATACTCTAAAATTGATTGATTTCGTAGCTATCGGGTTCTTGTTTCTGTGACTGCTCCAGGTTCCAATATGATTTTTCCTTCCTCGTCAAGTTCTGGCAATATTGTTTGAACTGGGATCTTAGGAAACTTTTGAATGAGTGGCCACACTTCTTCGTCCTTCTTCCATTCATCCCTTGCTTCATTTATCCAATCTGGTTGGATAGTAGAAATAACACAAAACAATGCTTCCACATCCTCATCCTTTCTTGAGAGTGCATATGCAACAACATTTTTCTTCCCTTTTTTGTAGATGATTTCAAAGTCATAACCCAACATAGTTGTGACCCATTTTTTCTGTTCTTCTAAAGATAATCTTTGTTCTAAAAAGTATTTAAGACTATCATGATCCATTTTTACCTTGAAGTGTCTTCTCATTAGGTAAGGTTGCCATTTCTTAAGTGCATGTAGTATTGCCAACATTTCCTTCTCATAAATAGCTTGCTTGAGATGTAGCCATAAAAATACCCAATCACCTACATCAAAACTTCTTTCGCTGTGATGTTGATTTTTCCTGTTGTTTCATTCGATTCTGCACCAAAGTGGCATTATCCTTTAAAAGTTGGAGAACTTTTTTTTGATGCTCGATGTGATCTTTCACTTCTTGAATCTTTTTCTTCTTGATATCTCCTTCTATCTTGAGAGTTTGATGAGTGGTAATTTCTTCCAATGCATTACAAGATATGGTCGGATTCATTTCTTGATGCTCGATGTGATCTTTCACTTCTTGAACATTTTTCTTCTTGATATGTCCTTCTATATTGATAGTTTGAGGATTAGTAATTCTGGCCAATGCATTACAAGATGTGGTTGGATTCATTTCTTCTTTCTTGATGTGATCTTTCACTTCTTGAACCGTTTTCTTCTTGATATGTCCTTATATCTTGAGAGTTTGAGGAGTGGTAATTCTTGCCAATGCCTTACAAGATATGGTTGGATTAATTTATTCTTTCTTTGGGGTTGGCTCCTGGTGTATATCCTCTTCTTTTGATGTTTCTTGATCCTTTTCTTCCTCCTCTTCACAATAAATGGAAAATAATTTCTTCTCAGCACACCTATGACCTTTAATGTATTTTTTATCACAATTGTAACAAAGTCCTTTTGCTCTTTTTTCTTCCAATTGTTGTGGTGTCACCCTTGTAGGTTGTGGAAGGCTTGGAGAAACAACACTTCTATCTTTATAGTTGTGAGGGGTAGAATTCCTTGTTGCCATAATTTTGTTTTCCATTTTTCTTGCCAACCTGAATGCCTTCTCCAATGAATCAGGTTCCTAAAGATGAACCTCATGTTGAATGTTATCCTTTAAAGTCCCTATGAAGACATCAATCCTTTTCTTCTCTGGAATATCATTTACCCTTATATTCAATTTTTTGAAATCCTCAATGTGCTCTTCCATTGAACCCTTTTGTTTGAGATTTATCAATTGGCTAAAGAAGGTGTTACTCTTTGTATCCTCATAATGTGCTATCATTTCTTCCATGAAAATTGACCACGTAACCAGTGGTTTACGAGAACAAAGCTCTTTATACCATAAAAATTGATCTGGTTCTAAATATGAAGAAGCAATACGTACCTTCTATAAGAGTTGCACCTCATGTAGATCAAAATATTGCTCCATCTGTAGTATCCAATTTACCAGATCCTTGCCATCAAACTTCCTCATATTGCATTTTCTTGATTTTAGGAGCTTGATCTTAAAATCACTGTAACTCTGTAATTTCAGATTTTCTAGTTCTGAAATCATGACTTGCAGTAACCCTCTGTGTCATGTTTCCAATGCCACCAGTCTAATCAAAATTGGATTCTTCAAGAAAGAGTTATGCACAATCTCCCAAGATGACCTGATTATCTACCTTTTCATAAGAGCGAACTTGTATGAAGTTCCATGTGTCACTATTTTGACCTTTGGATCTAAATAATATAAACAGGAAACTACAGTCCGTCCTCTTTCTTTAACTTCTTATGAAATTTCAATCTGATGCTCAGAGAGAAAGCTATGATGATTTTCCCGAGGTCATCTGTTTAAGATGTAATTCGGGAGTTGCAAAAACCCTAAATTCCTTAGATCATATATCCGAAAATATAGTGATACAAGATCTAAAATTTAGATCCAAGGTTCAGACCGCTTTCTTCTCAAATGGGTTTTTTTTAGCTTTTTAAACTTTGTAGTGAATAAGTTATAGTGAAACTTCCTCGATGACAAGTTTTAGATGAAATTCTAGAGCTTGCAAAAACCCTAACTTCCTTAGATCATATCGCTGAAAATATAGTGAGAAAATATCTGAAATTTGGGCCCGAGGGTCAATGGGACTTCCTCTCAAATGGGTTTTTTTGTTAGCTTCTGAAACATCGCAGAAAAATAGTTATGGTGAAAATGAGACAATGACTTGTTTGGAGCAGCGAAACCCTAGAATCCAAAGCTCTAATACCAAATGTTATGAAACCAGCTCACAAAAAGATAGAAAAGATAGATCAACGCCTTACAATTCAGCATCTTCGAGGGGGCAACCTCCTTTACATTACACAAATTAACAATTCTTGGATGATACAAATGACAAGACCTCCTTTCTATATATAGGAGTCTAAGGGGTCATAATATAATCAGAGCCGAGCTAAGAATAATAATGTAAGGGCACAATAATAACAATAATGGGCTTCTACATGGGCACAACAGTATAATAAGGGGGTTGTACTAATAATAATAAGGGGTTATACTAGTATTATAGGGACCTAACAGAGGGAAGAGAAGCAAAAATAAGAACAAGAAGAAGGGCAAGGTGCGATGACGGAGAAAAATGCGCCCATACAAGTTGAGGAGTCATAACAGCCAACAGATGAAGAAGAGGGTGATAAGATGCAGGATTGGCATCTTTCTTTACATATTGATAAAATGGTTGAAGCAACGGACATGGATTTGGGATAAGAGCCACAATACCAAGATATCGACTTCATGTCGAGAGCATCTGAGGTTGCCCCGCAATCTCCACAACCTCCAGTATCGGAACCAGTCCCGAGTGAGCAAGGAGAGGTTATTCTCCTTGAGGATGATATAGTGATGGATGTGTACAATCTATCATTCAATGAGTTGCAACAAAAGATTGTATAGGCGTGGGGAAAGCATTTCTTAGATGATCACGTGTCACCTGCATTTATGAAGGAAAGGGTGACAATGCCAGATGTCGAAAAGCATTGAGTCGCCATGGTCGATGCCACTATGGATTATGTAGGATCCATGAGATCCAATGTCAAGTTATTGTTATTATAGAATGAACAGATGGAAAATAAATTGCAAATGGCCAAGCAGAAATCAGAACAATCTATAGGATCCACAATGACAAAGATGAGGAAAGCGATACTTGCTGAAGTATCAACTCTTGAGGCCACCATGTGTAAAATCTATGATGGATTTGTCACCATGAATAAGGTAGTAATCCATCTACTTTGTTTCCAGTGGTGGAGCAAAAATATTTTCCAAACTCTCAGAGACATACACACTACTATCGCCCATGTGTAATAATGGACAATTAGATACAAGGGAGCCTCACTTCACTTGCCCAAGATGATGAAGATGCATGCAAAGCTTGACAAAGCAAAGATCTAGATGCAGATACAGAATTATAAGCAACACACCCCATTCATCAGTAGCATACAGGCTTCATATGCACAGTTGTCCAAGACTTTCGATTTCATGGTGAGAACGTAGAGGATCCCGTCAATCAGTTCCCTCATTGTAGCCAAGGAGAAAAACTAAGTCCAACTAGAGATCGACAGGTACATGGAGCAGCTAAGGCAAGAGGCCACTAGTGATGACTTGGAGATGAGTACAAAAAACATGCAAAAGTACATTGGTGGTCTTGTTGTATTCAAGACCATGCTACACATGCTTCAGGATTAGTTGGACAAGGGTTCCAAGACCAATACCCACAAGCTATGGAGGCAAGAGTCTACTGTCAGAAGGACACTATCCAGTAGTATGGAGACACCATAGCATAGTACCAACCTTGGTATTAGTACGTCACTAAGAGCCATCAAGTAGATGTTTTCGCATCGGTCTTTCCCCAAAATTATGAGTCATAGTATTTTTTCTTGTTAGGTTGTCTCTACCCTATTTTGTCTCACATGAGTACATGTGGAAAATGTATATTATTTGTAAATATGTTGTAAGTGAAATTCCAAGTGTCATTAGTGGAATGTGAACAGTCACTATGTAATGTAGTAAGTTATTTGTAAATAAGTTGAAGAGTCATGAGAGTAGTCAAAAAGTCAAAGGGGAATGTCAAGGGTCACCCCACCCTTTTGTATAAATAAAACCTCATAACTCATATTGGGATCCAATATTTTGGCTAGGCTTAAGCTTAGAGAGGGCTTGGGAGTATTTTGATGAGCCTTGGATTCTCCACAGTGTAGCACGAGTATAATTCTTTGGAGGAGCAGGTGTTCTTGACTATAATGTTCCACTATTGGGGCTAGTAGTTGTCAATGGTGTATGTATGGATGGAACTTTTACTTATAATAATAATAACTCATCCATCATGCTTTCATGCATATTTTGTTATTGCATTTGGACTATTCTGGTTGCTTTAGTAATGTATGGTGTTTAACTTACGTATTTTCTTATGAAATACTTTGTATGCAATTGAATGAATCATGTTGAATGTGTGTTGTTGGATAAACCTGTCACTTTTTTTTGGATTATTCTGCATTGTAGATTGTGATGTCATTCCGTTGGTGTGTTCCTTTCAAGCTGTGTACTATTATAGGATTCTAAAGGGCACACCTCCTTTTCCCATTCATGTGTTAAAACCCACATGCATCTCACTTGACTCACTGCAAGGTCACACACTTTCTTCTGACCAAAGTCATCATACTTACCTCTACATGCTACTGCGGTCAAGGCACTACATTACCACCCACTGCTAGGCCTCCTACTCCAAATTCTTTGAGGTCTAGTTGGGACTTCTTACCAAGGAGATCCCCTCGAATGTTGGTGGGTCCAACACAATCAACATTTATGGCGCTAGAAGTAGGGCCAGATGAAAATATGAGCCCTCAAAGTATGTTTTGGATCTCTGCATATCATTCATGACTTACATCACAATCTCAACCCCGACATTTTTTCCCATGCTCATTATTTCAAAGTGTCGGAGGATGTTATAGATGACTTGTCACAACTTAAATATGATGGTGAAAGCGGAACATCCATGTTAATTCACTGAGTTTCCTTTTTTGTTTTCTATGACAGGAATGAAGTCCCCTCATACAACATTACCTGTGGGTTGTTCTCTTACATGTTTGAAGGGCGTGTTAAGCAATGGTGTCTCACATTTCCCACAACCTCTATACACTCTTTCAATCACATTATTAGAGAGTTAGGTTGTATTTTCTTTCGTTATGACCATAAAGCACTTAATCAAAAACTTATAAATTTGCGAAAATCACCTCATGAATCAATTGCGCACTTTTATGAACACTTCTTCCATTACTGTTTTGAATTTCCAAAAGATGAAGTTGATTGGAAATTTTTGACTGAAATATTTCTATATCTTCTTCACATCTCGAAAAATCGACAAGAGTTAGAATATTTCGATCCCCTCCCAGCATACCTCGGTGTGACAGCTTCTAAATATGAGATGGAAAAGGTTCCTATCATATGTGACCCTCCATCCTCTTCTCATCAAACAACTCTAGCTCCACAGGACAAGGTGGGAGAAGTTGCAAACCTACCTGCTGATCGGTTACCTCCTCCCACCCCACCTAATCTGGATTTGTGCGCAGATTTGGAAGGCAAGCCTAATGGTTGTCACGCGATCTTATCTACTCAACCTCCGTTCACTAGTTCTTTTGATCATCCATATTTTGGTGTCTTGTGTTCATCTATTTCAGATCCCACATGTGGTGTTCATGAGGATCAAGTTATGGGCAGAGTTGATGTTGAGAAGCCAACCTGCGCTATCATTTTTTATGAGTATGTGTGGGAATTTGAACAAGAACTTGTGGTGAAGGATGACCTCCTTCTGTCTGCACCTCATCCACTTTACCCTAACATCTTATGTGATTATTCCATTTCTATTTTTTCTTGTGAAAAATTATCCCTGGATGTTTCCACTTTAGATCATTCATAGAACACACAGGATGTCAGTCCATCATTTGATTGCGGTGAGGACAAATATTTCTTCCCAAATCCACTTGACCTCTCATCTTTCATTTCTGGAAATTTAGAGGGTGAAAATTCTTGTTTCTCATCAACACCTCTATATGATTCATCAGATCATGAGGATGCCAATGTCCATCTCGAATTTTCTGATCATGGTTGTCATGATCGTTCCACTCATTCATCTGATCATGATTCTAATTCACCTACTGTCGATCTTTCTAAGCCACAGATCTTTGACTATCCATCTTTTGATGAACTGAAAACCCCTCAAGATGTCGAGGTGCTTCAGCCCAAGCTAATGGTTATGTTAGGTTCTCGTAGCCTTGAGTTCAGTTCCACTTCCAATCATAAATCTTTTTAATCACCTCAGGCTCTGCATAACTCTCTTGTTCACATTAAAAAACAATCTAGTTTAAAAAAATTTCATCCTCCACCAGAATCACACGATCCTATCGCTCATGCATTGGAGGAGTCATACATAGCAAGAACTATTGCGAAACAAAAATTTTCTTCCTTTTTCATGTTTCCTAATTTCTCATGTCCCAAAGAGTGTACATTCTTTTCGTCCATGTGCAATTTAACATAACACCATGATACTTCTACAGAGTGCCTTTCATGTGCTTTCAATCTTTTCTTTTCTCTAAACGCATTCAAACATTGAACTTTTTGGTTTGCATTGATTTATCTTTCTTTTTTATTCATTTTGTTGAATATATTTCTTGTTCGTCACACCATCACTCACATGGGTCAACCAATGCGCCGATCACTGCAATGGAAATATCACTTCATGTGAGTTGGCCCATGCTCTACTTAGCTTAGGAGTAGGAGTAGTGTTTTCTTTCCTGTTATGTCTTTGTTTATTCTATTTTTTTTTTGTCTTACTTGTTTTTTTTTATTTTCCTTTTCTTGCTTTGTTTTTTTATGCACCCTTAGGATTAGTTTCCCCATGAAACCGTGTTTGGCTTATTGAGACAAATAGGGTGAAATACAAGAGGACTTGTATAATTATCAACATTTGTTTATCTGTCTATTCCCTCTCTTTGTGAAGATCTTGTGTTTATTTTAGTTGATGATACCCTGATGGAAAATACATTCCTTTCAAAGTGAGTCTTGATGAAATCACAATTCTTGCACTCTTAACTAGTACCGCCTACTCTAATCAGTTTTCTATATTCGGTTAACCCTTGTCAACTCAGTCAAGTAGAGTAAGGTGGGGGGGAACCTTAACAAGTATGTCAAAGGTATATATAAACATCCTTCTTTAAAGGTACAACCTCTTATGCTCTCAATAAATCGAGATCCCTCTTCTGCCTCATGAAATAAATAAGTACTTATGCACAATTCTTATAAAAAAGGCTTCCTGTGCAGAAAGGTGAAGAAAGTAACTCCACTGGGGTACTGTTCAAGATCACTGGAAAAAGTGCAACGCTTATGTTCCTAAAGTGACTTCGTTTGGGTATTGTCTAGGCCTGCTGGCAGTGGAGCAACACCAGAGATGGAACTAAAACTCTAACATTCTATATTACTTGTGCATCAATATACCCATTATCCCCAATCGAAACAACTCAATTCACTTGGCTTGGTATGTGTGCTTCTGATAAAGAGAATGGTAGGAACTATATATTTTACTCAAGCTAGCGAAGAAGCCATGACAATCAAAGAATCAACCAGTACTTCTAGAAGAGTTAGACTCACTTTACATGAGACATGTTCATACAGAGACCTAGATTTCTACCAATGTGTCGCCAATGTTGCAGCAGCTACAACCACCCTCCAAAAATTTTCCTATGCTTCGTTTTCGAGCCTCCCTCCTAAAATCACAATAGCTCATCTTACACTGACATAGGTACTTATGCCTTGATTGAGATTTATCATCTTCTTACGGCTTGTGTTTTATAACTTGCTTTACTGTCTAACCCACAAGTCGATCTCTTCACTTGGTTTCAACCTGGTTCCAAGCTTGCATTAGTGAATTGTGCAATCCTTGATGGCAACCATCCTTGCTCTTAGAAATTTTATAGTCCAAGCCTGTAATGAGCCTTCAACTCTAGAATTGTGTAGAGCCAACTGACATTCAGCCTTAAGCTAGGAAAGTTTGAAGAGCATGAGATGCATCCAGGGCCACTCATCTCAGGAATTGCGTAGAATCTTTCCCTCAGTAACTGCCCGATGCAGGAGCCAGTAACTTGCTCAGTTCTTCCCAAAACTTCTCAATCTCTCTGGGCATGCATGGTAGATTTTTCCTGAAAAAGAAAAAGAAAAAAAGCGAAAAGGCATCCCTAAAAATAAGGATCTATTTTTAGCAATCGAAGTTGCACTTGAGTTATTTTTGGAAAATGCCGCCAAGTGTCACTTTTTCCTAGATTTTGGGCCTTCGCGTCATAAACCCTAAATTGGCCAAATCTATTTAATGGATGCCAATAGAGATCATTTTCACATTTGATCTTAGATATTAGGAATTCTTGAGGAGATCTAGGAACCTTCGACACAGTCACCCCAACTTTTCCGGGTAAGTCTTTCTTTTCTAGTCTTTTGCTGCTTTTTCTATCGCTTTTGTTTTCTTGGCTTGTGAGAGTGATTTTTTTACCCGTTTTATTGAATGACAGATGATATTTTGATTTGTTTTATTTTGTATAAGTATTATTTTAAGTTTTTCATTTCCTTTCACAAGTATCGCATGCATAACCCAGTGTTTTCACTAACGGTCTCCATTATGGCAAATCTCTCCACATGCTTCATTGTTCTTCAGTTTGATTGATTTGTGCACTTTTTTTATTTGCATGCATCATCATTCACTTAGATATGCACCCACCTTCACTTCCACTTTCAGATATTCTCATTTTCATGTTGCCATTGGGCAGATCTGAGATTCCTTGGCCCAGATCCAGTTCTTCCCAGGCATGCACTACGCATTTTTGTATCTCAAGGCTTTGGCTTGGCTCCAGGAATTGCGCAAAGGCTGTTAAGGCCTTGCTCCAACTGAACACTACGCATAACATTTTTCTATGAGCCAGTTCTAAGCCTTGGCCACTGGGATTACGTAATGCGAAATCTCAGCTAGCCTAAGCCTGACTGAACTACGCATTGCATAGTTCCATTCAACAGTACCTCCCCACTGGCAACATGGCCTGTGCAATGCGCATAACCAGATGGAAGTTAGTCACCTCTAAGAGCCATTATTGCGTAATTCTTCCTAATAGTTTCCTAGTTTTGTTTTTGGTCTATTATTGAAGTGCTTTTGGTTTCACGCTAATATTTGCATGCCATGAGTGTCCTCGTTGTCTCCAAGTATAGCATTTGTTGATAAATTCTCCAATAGTTATAGGTAACATGGCTTACAAGAGAGTTGCATTAAAGGATACTATTGAAAGTAGCATTGAGGATGCAATTGAGTAGGTGTCAGTGAATTTTCCAGTTTATGAAGACACTCAGTTGTTCATTGAGAAGGGCATGAAGTTAACATGGCAAGAAATCAAGGATATATTTGCAGGAGACTTCAAAGAATATCTAGAATATCGGTAGGTGTATGTCAATATCCACTGATCAAGCTTACATAAGGTTGCATGCAGATACCCCACCTTCCCTTGTGCATACATCATCCACTAGATTTTCTCACACACATATCCTGAGACTATGACATTAAGCAGTGCTAGTGGATACAGCTTGCTACCTTCAGGATGGAGAATTATCATCAGATGTACCACTTACCTCAACTGGTGAACCACATGGATACACTTTTCTATTCCACCCACATCATGTAAACACCAAAGATATTATAAAGAATTGGGTGAAATTTCCATCAAAGTTCACATCAACACCCAATCATGTTTACAAGATGAAGTCACTCAGAAAGGCCTACCAGTTCTTGATCATCTTTGAACGTTGATTATACAGTCAAGAGAGCACGAAGACCTTTCTGCAGAATTGGGTGGTTGTGTTGGACCAATTGGTGAATGATGGAAAACGATTCAACTAGTTGGATCTGTTGGCTCATCATTTGAAATTTGTTAAGTTATGGTATGTTCTATGCTTATAACAGTTTACTTGTTTTTCTTATTATATTCCAGAGATTAGCAATCACATATACATAAAGCAAAGTGCAGATAGAACATTAAACGATCGACAGAAAACAAGCCAAGACAAGAGACACAATATGTGGCGGCTAGCCAGGGACAAACCCCACAATGTGTGGGGAAACCCTTTGATCAAATCTTCTTTTATCTTCAATAATTCAACAGAGAGAAATAGTACAATAAATCTGATTCATATCAGCAGTAGCAAACCCTAGATCAGCAGCATCAGCATTAGCGGCTTCATTATCAAACTAGGGCAGACGATATCTCACAAACCGACCGTCGGATTGACTTTATTCCACCACCAAAAGTTTCAGCTTTCAAAGGAGGTTTAGATGAACCTACAGTGCAGTTCAGATGAGGAGATATTCTAGGCCACGCAGGTCAATCTTTACTTCTGCAGTTGCAGCTTCAGTTTCAGCAGTTTTCGACTTCAAACTAGGGCAGTCGATATCTTGCAAACCGTTCATCGGATTGACTTCATTCCACCACCAAAAGTTGTGGCTTCCAGAGGAGGTTCAGATGAACCTACAGCGTAATTCAAAAGATGATATCTTCTAGGCCACACAAGTCAATCTTTACTTCTACAGTTGCAGCTTCAGTTTCAGCAGTTTCCGGCTTCAAACTAGGGCAGTCGATATCTTGCAAACCGTTCATCGGATTGACTTCATTCCACCACCAAAAGTTGCGGCTTTCAGAGGAGGTTCAGATGAACCTACAGTACAGTTCCAAAGAGGATATCTTCTAGGCCACGCAAGTCAATCTTTACTTCTGCAGTTGCAGCTTCAGTTTCAGCAGTTTCCGGCTTCAAACTAGGGCAGTCGATATCTTGCAAACCGTTCATCGGATTGACTTCATTCCACCACCAAACGTTGCAGCTTTTAGAGGAGGTTCAGATGAACCTATAACGCAGTTACAAAGAGGATATATTCTAGGCCACGCAAGTCAATCTTTACTTCTGCAGTTGCAGCTTCAAATTCAACAGCTTCCGGCTTCACATGTGTGTGAGAGAGACCCATTTCAGCGCAGTAGAGAAGAGACTCATTTCTGCGCAGTAGAGAGAGAGAGAGATGTGATGAGATGAGTGAGTCCAAATGAGGAAAAGTCCTCTTATATTTATACACAACGTTGGTGGGTGAATAGATGCGACTGTTGGGCTTCTTAGCCTACATGAGTTGTAGGTCGGCTTGATAATAATTCCATAATCAAAATAAATTCATATCTCCATGAATACTTATTGGAATCAGATGATATTTATATCAATCCTACACCTCTCGACGAGAGGAATCTAATAAAAATATTACCAGCCATGAATAAGATGACCCACATGAAGTTTTGCCGTGGTTGCCAATTTTAACACTCCCTCTCAACCATGGAGAACTTCATCTGCAATCTGTCTATCGGTCGTTACTATTCATCCATCAAATGCACTGCCCTATACAGCTTGACCCTTGCCCTGCTCTACTCTATTCTTCCTGTTCTGCTTTGTCTTGTTCTACCCTGCACTGATCTGTACTGTTTTGCTCTGTTCTGCTCTGCTCTTGCATTGTTCTGTTCTGCTCTGCTTTTGTCTGAATTATGAAGAAGAAGAAATGATCAAGGATGTATCATACTGACTCAAAGTCAGTCTGAGAGTATGTACCACTGGTCCCAAACCAGTCTCAACCAACCTGAAGTCAGCATCATAGTGAGTACAACTCCACTGGTCCTAGACCAGTATCATCCTCCACTGACTCAAAGTCAGTCTTAGAGTGCGTACCACTGGTCCCAGACCAGTCTCAACCGACCCAAAGTCAGCTTCATAGTAAGTACCACTCCTACCACTAGTCCCAGACCAGTATCGCAGTCTCAGAGAGTGTACCACTGGTCCAAGACCAGTCTCAACTGACCCAAAGCCAGCGTCATAGTATGTACCACTCTCACTGGTCCCAGACCAGTACTGCACTGACACGAAGTCAGTCTCGTAGTATGTACCACTGGTCCCAGACCAGTCTCATCCGACCCGAAGTCAACGTCATAGTATGGTACAACTCCTACCACTGGTCCCAGACCAGTATCATTGATCCCAGATCAATGGAGGTCATCCTAGCGTACGGAGTACGGTAGATACAACAATGCATCCATCGGTACTACTACAGTCCCTAACTTCATTTCCCTGCTCATTGATCAGATGAGAGGTACTTCCCATGAGTCCCAGACTTCATGGGTAGGATGCCTCGACAGGAGAACTAATCAATCCTGTCCTCATAGGAGAACACATCAATCCTGCTACAATCGTTGTGGAGAACACATCAATCCAGGCTGCCATGGAGAACACATCAATCTAGGCCTCACAGGAGAACTAATCATCCTGCTACACAGAAGAGTGAATCATCCTGTTCCATAAGAGAGTGAATCATCTTGTCCCACAAGAGAGCGAATCATCTTGTTCCAGTGTGCACCACTAGGGGAGGGTGAGTCACCCTGTGGTCATATGTTGCTCCAGTAGGAACCGCAAGCCCTCAGAGCTCCCAGAGCTCAATGTATGCAACATGCAGGACCCTTGTACAAGGGTTTCTTGCCGACTCCAAGTCGTTTGGGAAAATCACAGATTAGATCTTTCCTCAGGGCTTTGACAAGGTGTATCAACCTGTACATCATCTTAATGTGATGGAGCTTCCTTGCTCATCGACTTACCATATCCCAGATGATGTCTATCTGCTGGAGCAATCGACGAATATGGGCTTCCTCAATAATTGAATCCCACCTCTGGTTGTTATAGAGAATCACAGTGGTATCCAATGTAAATCCAAACAGCTCATTGAAGAGCTTTCGCAACTAGACTGCCTCACACGAGGTCATGCTAGCAACCATATATCCTGCTTCAGCGGTGCTCAAAGCCACCGACTTCTTCTTCCTGCTCATCTAGGATATCGAAGCAGATCAACAGCACCCGGAAGTGCTCTTATGGTCCACCACATTGCCTGCCCAATCAACATCAGTATATCCAAGTAGTCTCACATCTCTGACAGTGTATCTTAATCCATGAGAGATTGTGTCCTGAAGACATCTTAGAAGATTCCTGGCATCAATGCAGTGAGGCTCAACCAAATATGAGCTCACAGTGCTAACTGCAAAGCATATGTTCAGACAAAGGTTCACCAAGAACATCAATGCGAATGAGTTTTTGAAACTCAGAGGCATTTCCCAAGTCTGGTCTGACATCACTACCATATAACTTCTAAAAGTTAAGATCCTCGAGGTAGTCACAGGCTTGCAGTCCATCATACCGAATCTTTCCAATATATTTACCACATATTTTCCTTGAGATAGGAAAATTTCCCTTGGCTTTTGCCACACTTCAAGTCCTTGGTCCTTCATTTCAAATTCAGAAGCCATCTCCCTCTTACATTTGTGAATGAGAGGGTTTGCACCTGTTAGAAAGAGGTCATCCACATACAACACCAGTATGAGAGGCTTGTCATCTTCAACTTTAAAGTAAAGGTTAGGATAAGCTTCACTCCTAGTGAATCCCAGCTTCATCAAGTAGCTATCGATCCTCTCATACCATACTCGGGGTGCTTGCTTCAGCACATAGAGAGCCTTCTTCAACCTGCATACATGAGATTTTCAATCATAAATCTCAAATCCTTCAGGTTGCTCCACATAGACCTCTTCTTTGATAGAACCATGCAATAACGCGGTATTAACATCCATCTGATGTAGGTTCCATCCTTGTGAAGCCACAAAGGCTATGATCAAGCGGATGGTCGTATATCTGGCAACAGGTGCAAATATCATAGTCTATACCTCCCTTCTGGGATAAACCATGAGCAACAAAATGAACCTTATACTTTTCCATACTTCCATTTGCTGCATGCTTTATCTTGTAAAGCCATTTTGAAGTAACAATTGTCTTGTCCAGGGTCTGGGAACTACTTCCCAGACATCATTCTCCATAATAGACTCATATTCTATGGTCATAGCATCCTTCCATAGTTAATGCTTGATGACATCTGAGAATGATGAAGGTTCATTTTGTATGATCGTGCTCATGATGGTCAGGTATCCCTGATACCTGTTAAGTTTCTTACTTTGATGGAAGGTTCCTCAGGGTGCAGCATGTCCTTCAGCATCATCAAGTATCCCCCTAATCCATGAAGGCCTCTTCCTAGAAGAGGAAGGCTCATGTGGATGAGGATCAATCGGATCCATGGGTTCTTCTACATCAGGCATTGATTCATCATCCTTTTCTTTCGGTTCCCTAGTGTCGGCTTCTTGAGAGCTACTCAAAGTCAGCAGATTGTCCACCTTGCTGAGAGCCATATCTTTGTCAAAGGTGACATCATGACTAATCACGACTTCCCTTTGACCGGTGGTGAACATTTCTTCAGGAGTTTAGGAACCCAATGCTTGATGAGGGCATCGATTTTGTACATATACAGCGGTGATTGTAGTTTCATCCCATAGAAACTTTGGAAGTCTTTGATCATGTAGCATGGCCCAGACAGCTTCCATCATCGTGTGGTTCTTCCTTCCCACCACACCATTCTGCTCAGGAGTATGTGGTGTAGTAGTGTCCCTCTTAATTCCAACCTCAGGTATGCCTGAGTAAACCAATTGTAATTATATCGGAGGTCTTTCTTTGGCTTGAGGGGAATGGTCCCCCTTTGAGCTTTCCTTTGGCACATCCCGGACATACACCTTCTTTCTCTACTTGGAATTCGGGCATCCCTGTTACCATCTGTCTTACATCGGGTAGAGCTTTGTAATGAAGGTGGGCAAACCTCTGATGCCAAAGTTCAGACTAAAGAGTTGTGTCACAAGACATGACACCTAGCGGACTTCCATCGACCTGATATAATGAATCAACACTAAACCCAAGAGTAAAGGCATATTTAACATTATTTTTCCATATACATACCTTGCCATTGCTGAAGGTTACCTTGTAGCCTCTGCCTTCCATTGCCAAGATGGACACTAGGTTCCTTTTGAGGTCAGGTGCATTTAATACATCCTAGAATTTCTAGCCTTCTTGAATGCTTGTCCTCTTTCTTGATTCCCAGCTCTCCTCTTACCTTTGCTGTTGAATTTGTCATTCCTTTGATTGCCATCAGAGGGATTTCGAGTTGCACCACTGCATACTGTACCATGCTTCTCTAATCATGATTATCATCATGCTGCCCATGTCCATGATTTTATCCATCATAATGCTGCTCAAACTAGTGTGCATCATCATCATGCTATCCTATATGTCCATGATCTCATGTTGCCCTTTATGTCCATGATCTCATTCATCATGATGCTCATGATCTCATACATAGTGACTTGCTTTATCGCAAATGTAACATCGTCATTTTCTTCTAGCCTTAGGTCCAGCCTTTCCTTTTGATTTAGTCCCGGAATTATTTCTTTTCTTTGCATGTCATCCTCTTGTTTCTTCTTGAATGCATCTAGCCATTAATTCCTTGAAACCAGGAATTACATTATAGTTCAAAAGAGTAGTCCTGAACACATACCATTTAAATGGCAATCCTCCAAGAGTTGTGAGTGATATTTCTCTGTCAGTAATAGTTTCCCCAATAGATAGGAGATCGTTCTTGATCTCGGTGATTCTTAAGAAGTATGCTTGCATACTTTCATCTTTACCCTTCTTGATTTCCCTCAGCTTATTTCTAAGAAACAAAACTTGATTTGCATCATTAACTTTAAATAAACTCACCAGTCTATCATAGATTTCCTTGGAGGCATCCAGTTCAGAGATGTAGGCCACCAAGTGCTTGTCGATAGAGTCCCGGATGATCTTCTATTGTTTTGACTTCTCCATTTTTTCATTTGTTCCAAGCAGCAGCAGATGCATTTGATGGAGGCTCAACAATATTGCCTCTCACATGATCCAACACTCCTTGATTCTCAAGGGTTAGATCGATAGACATCTTCCATCCATGATAGTTAGCTTTCTCACGGAGCTTGTCTTCAGCAGGAAAGAGTGTTGAGGACCCCATAGTTCTTTTAGGATAGCGTTGCCAATATTCTCTTCAATGATTGCTCTTGCTCTTGCTCAGGCTTTGTTTTCACCTCAACTCCGATACCATGTTAAGTTATGGTATGTTCTATGCTTATAACAGTTTACTTGTTTTTCTTATTATATTCCACAGATTAGCAATCACATATACATAAAGCAAAGTGCAGATAGAACATTAAACGATCGACAGAAAACAAGTCAAGACAAGAGACACAATATGTGGCGGCTAGCTAGGGACAAACCCCATAATGTGTGGGGAAACCATTTGATCAAATCTTCTTTTATCTTCAATAATTCAACAGAGAGAAATAGTACAATAAATCTGATTCATATCAGCAGTAGCAAACCCTAGATCAGCAGCATCAGCATTAGCGGCTTCATTATCAAACTAGGGCAGACGATATCTCACAAACCGACCATCGGATTGACTTCATTCCACCACCAAAAGTTTCAGCTTCCAGAGGAGGTTTAGATGAACCTACAGTGCAGTTCAGATGAGGAGATATTCTAGGCCACGCAGGTCAATCTTTACTTCTGCAGTTTCAGCAGTTTTCGACTTCAAACTAGGGCAGTCGATATCTTGCAAACCGTTCATCAGATTGACTTCATTCCACCACCAAAATTTGTGGCTTTCAGAGGAGGTTCAGATGAACCTACAGCGCAGTTCCAAAGATGATATCTTCTAGGCCACGCAATTCAGTCTTTACTTCTGCAGTTTCAGCTTCAGTTTCAGCAGTTTCTGGCTTCAAACTAGGGCAGTCGATATCTTGCAAACCGTTCATCGGATTAACTTCATTCCACCACCAAAAGTTGCGGCTTTCAGAGGAGGTTCAAATGAACCTACAGCACAGTTCCAAAGAGGATATCTTCTAGGCCACGCAATTCAATCTTTACTTCTACAGTTGCAGCTTCAGTTTAAGCAGTTTCCGGCTTCAAACTAGGGCAGTCGATATCTTGCAAACTGTTCATCGGATTGACTTCATTCCACCACCAAAAGTTGCGACTTTCAGAGGAGGTTCAGATGAACCTATAGCATAGTTACAAAGAGGATATCTTCTAGGCCACACAAGTCAATCTTTACTTCTGCAGTTGCAGCTTCAAATTCAACAGCTTCCGACTTCACATGTGTGTGAGAGAGACCCATTTCAGCACAGTAGAGAAGAGACTCATTTCTGCGTAGTAGAGAGAGAGAGAGAGATGATGAGATGAGTGAGTCCAAATGAGGAAAAGTCCTCTTATATTTATACACAACGTTGGTGGGTGAATAGATGCGACTGTTGGGCTTCTTAGCCTACATGAGTTGTAGGTCGGCTTGATAATAATTCCATAATCAAAATAAATTCATATCTCCATGAATACTTATTGGAATCAGATGATATTTATATCAATCCTACACCTCTCGACGAGAGGAATCTAATAAAAATATTACCAGCCATGAATAAGATGACCCACATGAAGTTTTTCCCTGGTTTCCAATTTTAACAAAATTCCATGTGACTAATGCCCGAAATCTGCCCAAGGATGAGCAAGCGATATTCTACATGTCCATGTATTTACTTGATACAATCTGTGACCAACATCAGTTTCCTGGCATGGGTTGGACATGGACACCACAGGATCTTTTCATCAATATTTATTGCAAGTTTCTTTCCGAGTGTAGCTACCAAGTATTTATGGCGAAGCTAGCTAACCATTTCATTATCTTGGTGTACAAGTTGATCTTTGAGAAAGATCCACCTTGAATGTCCAAAGAAGTGATGGAGGCAATACTCAACATTTCAGATTGGTATGCTTCACCCTATGGCACCTTCATCAAGATTTTTAGTAGAGAGAAGCCTTTGCATGTTCTACCAAGGTATGCCACGGATAAGTTGGTCATGCAAGAGGTCGAATATCAGATATCCATAGGATTATCGACATGGTTGCATAGGAGGAAGAAGGCACTATGGCCTGCTCTTCCTTTGTAGATTGGATTGTATGAGATTAAGAGCTTGAAAAATGTGTATTTCGAGGATAAGGAGATAGAAAAGTTTGAGTTTGACACCAGAGATTACAATCTATATGATTCCCATGAGATTTGCAAAAACCATTGTGTGAGGTTGTATTATCCATGGATCCATGAGGCATGTAATTGGGTAGAGGAGGGCCCTTGGAGATATTGTTACAACCACTCCAAGCTCAATGAACCAGTCAGTATCACCTTAGAATGGAAAGCTACTCTACAGGAAGTAGCACCACAAGAAGCAACAACAACAGCAACAATAAGAAAAAAAATTGGTGCATGATAAGGGTAAGAGGAAGATTTTCGAGAACCAAGAGGCTGAGAAAAGATCCTCTCATTGAGAAAGTAGCTTTGGCAGTGGAAGAAAAGATGAAAGAGCACATAAAGAGAGGAAAACGAAGGAAGAGAGAAAAGCAAAGGTTGGAGGAAGCAGAAAGGAGGTTGCAGGAAATGAAGAAGAAGAACATGATCTAAGAAGGCGAGAGAAGGAAGATAAGTAGAAATAGGAACAAGAATAAGGGAAAGGCGTGACGATAAATAAAATTGCACCCATATAACTTGAGGAGTCAGGATAGCTAGCAAATGAAGAAGAGGGTGACCAGATGCAGGATCAGGAGCTTTATCAATAGATTGAGAAAATGGTTGAAGCAACAGACATGGAGTTGGGACAAGATCCATAATACCAAGATATTGACCTCATGCTAAGAGCATCTGAGGTCTCCCCATAGTATCCACCACCTCTAATATCAGAACTAGTCCTGAGCGAGCAAGGAGGGTGTTGAAACCTAATCCGAAACGGATGAGGTGAAGCCGGACAGTCATCTAGAAGATGAACTGATCCGTTTTGTAAATGTATAAATAATAATCATCTAATGAATAAAATCATTCAATTGTTTCTTGCGCTCATTAATTGCTGGAGTTACCCTGGCCTAACATGGTATCAGAGCCCAGGTCCCAGTCCCTTAAATTAGCTGTAACTCCTGCCTCTGCCTCTGCGCTCTCTGGCCTGAATAGGCTGCCTCTGTCATGTGTTTTATTCAGGCAATTCGCTGCCCCTCTCTGCGCTGCCTCTGACATACCTGCTCTGACATACCTGAGCGCCTCTGTGCAGTGAGCGTGGAATGGGCTGCTGAATGTGAGCATTTTCTTGTTGATATTGAACACCTGAGCGTTTCTATCACTGATTGCTCTCATTCCCTTCTGCATTCGAGTAACTGGCGACCATCACTGCGAATACCATCTTGCAAAAGATGACCATGAGACCTTCTGTCTTCTGTTGCAGCCGAGACTGTGGTGGTGTGAGAAAGGCGATCTCTCGACCTGATGCGGTGATATGGTGAGTGACCGCGGTGTCTCCATGTTATTGCGTGACTGATGGTGACTGCGTTGAAGACATGGTAACCTGGTGCATTTGAAAAGACTGTTCTAATTGGTATCGCTGCGTTTTTTAAAGAGACTGTTCTAATTGGTATCGCTGTGTTTTTTAAAGAGACTGTTCTAATTGGTATCGCTGCGTTTTTTAAAAGACTGTTCTAATTGGTATCGCCGCGTTTTTTAAAGACTGTTCTATGATGTGGGTGCCTCTGAAACTTACGAATGGTCTAGTGATTTGCAGAGCTTGGAAGCTGCTGATGCCTTAAATGGTGGTGTTGAGAATTCCGTGTATTGAATCTTAGTTCATTCCAGCATATGTCAACGGGCAAAGACAAGGCCGAGTACTGGAGGAGCCATTTCAGATGGGGTATAGTATAGCTAACCTGGCCTGACAGAAACCTACACCGTCATGACAATCTCCACCGTATTATTGAACAGGCGTCGAAGATTTCGAGGCTGAGCATTGTTTCCACGTCTTCGATTGATTCCCTTGGCGAATAAAATCAGATCATCGCCATATTCATCACTTTGAACACCACTGACATGGAAGACTGCGTTGATGTATTTCAATAGAAGACTGTGTTTGATGTATTGAAGCCTGTAATGATTGACTGCGTTCTTTTTATGGTATCATATTTCTGCTCTCGGCATCGGTTCATTCAGTGCGCGCAGTTTTGAATGGTGTTTGGTGCATGGTTATGCGTTGGTAATTTCGGTGAAAGTTGTGTGATGGAGACTGTGAAGATTAAAACGCGCTGTTTCATTCAAAAAGTTTAATATATTGCACTGCTTCCATAACAGCTTTGCATTAATAACAGCTTTCATAACAGCTTTGCATTAATATATATTGAAGTAATATATATTATCCCTTATGCGTGTTGCATTGATTGAAGATATATATCTCTTGCGCAGTTTTTCAATTGCATATATATTGATATATTGAAGTTATAGAATGAAGTGATGAGATCCATTGGGCATTTTTCAAACATAGTAAAATTGCAGTGATGCTGATGCTTCTATCAAACATAGGAAGAAAATAAAATACATAAGGCTGTGGCATAAGTTTTTTTTTCAGCAGAAGTCTTTTATCAACAGAAGTTTTTTTTTAGCAGAGATATTTTTACAGAATGCATTCAATCATTTCTATGGTCGGAATAGTTCTCACTGGCAAGGAGAACTATTCTGAATGGTCTCGGATGGTAAAACACACCCTCATCTACAATGAGTTGTGGAAAGGTGTGTGTGTCGGAGAAGAAGACAGAGACCCTGTGCAGCCCACATCAGACAAAGAACTCGCCATTTGGGAAAACAAGAACAGCAAAGCCTTTGCATTGATCGCAGCATCTGTCAATGAGGAAGTAAGTCGTCATATTTCATCCTATTCCACTGCCTTTGAAGCTTTACAAAAGCTGAAAGAACTCTATGATACACATTCTGCACTTGAAGTTGTTCAGCTCATGATTAAACTCTTCACTCTTGAACTGAAAAATAATGATCCTCTTACTCTTGCATCTGAAATAAAGTCTATAGTGCATGATATTAAATCCACTAAGGTTGAGCTGGATATCTCTCTTATTGCCTTTCTCAAAGCAATCTATCCTACCTCCTCTAACTATCTTGAGTCTTTACAAGCAAATGGAAATCTTAAAGATATAACCTTTGACACTCTTGTGAAAAAGTTTGCTGAAAGAGAGAAAGCCTTTGGAAAGAAAACAGTCCCTGAATCTTCTGAAGAGACTGTTTGCCTTGCTCATAAAGAAAAGCAGCCTGCTCAAGATTCTACAAGAGGAAGAGGTGGACGAAGAGGAAGAGGAAGATACTTCAGAGGCAGGGGGGCAGACATCCTCAAGCAGAAAAGGCATATCTGCATTGCATTCGCTGCAAACGAAATGGATCACATGATGCTTCTACATGCAAGCTACCATGGGACAAGATTGAGCAGAGAAGAAATCAGCAGAAAGGTAAAACTGATGACTCAGACAAAGGTAAAGCACCTAAATCCGCTCACTATATTGAGGCACAATGTAACATTGGAGTAAATGAAGATTTGTTTAATGCTTCACTTGCTTCTTCGAAAAATGACTGGTTACTTGATTCAGGAGCAACCTGTCATATGACTCATAGGAGAGATTTCTTTGAAGATTTCACTAACAATGTTGATGGAGCAGTATACTTTGCAGATCAGTCAAAAATCAAGCCATCAGGGCTTGGCACAATCAGGCTTAAACTGCCTGGTCTTCCAGACTTTCTTCTGGATCATGTTCTATATCTCCCACAACTGAAGAGAAACTTGCTGTCCCTGGTCCACATCCACCAGCAAGGTCACTCCATTCACATGTTTGATGGCAAGCTTGAGGTAAGAAAGGCATCTGACCACTCACTTGTCATGAGGGGTATAGAAGAAGAAAGACTCCTTAAACTGCAAGGAACCTCTGCTCATGCACAACATTTCTCATATATTTCTCATCATGAAGAAGGTGCACTTTCATCAAGTTTATTATGGCATGCTAGATTTGGACATTTAAACTATGATAGTCTCCGCTTGTTGAAGAAAAATGGTGTTGCTGGTTTGCCTACAATTCCTAGAAAACATAAACAATGTGATGCTTGCATTCTAGGAAAGCACAACAAACAGTCTTTTCATGATTCACATTCAAGAGCACATAGGAAGCTTGAACTTATTCATTCAGATTTATGTGGTCCAATGCCTGTTTCTTCTGCAAATGGAAATAAATATATCATGACATTTATTGATGATTACACCAGAATGTGTTGGGTTTACTTATTGAAGAACAAATCTGATGCTTTTCAAACATTCAAGAATTTTCATAAGTGGATTGAAAATGATGCACAATCTCATATTGGGTCTATTCGCACTGATAATGGAAAATAATATACATCAAATGAATTTGAACACTATCTTCGCCAACATGGGATTAAACATCAAACAATTGTGCCTTATAATCCTCAACAGAATGGTGTAGCTGAAATAATGAACAGAACAATTTTGAATATGGTACGATCCATGCTTTTCTTCAAAAATGTAAAGACAATGTTTTGGGCTGATGCTGTTCTATGTGCTGCATATATAAAGAATAGATGTCCATCTAGTGCTATAAGAAACAAGACTCCTTATGAATTGTGGTATGGACATGTTCCTTCGGTAAAACATCTCAGGATTTTTGGTTCCACCTGTTATGCTTTAATACCAAAGGTACATAGAAACAAACTTGGTGCTAGAAGTCGTAAGTGCATCTTCCTGGGGTATTCAAACACATCTAAAGCATACCGCCTTTATGATGAAGTAAATAAAAAGTTTGTTTTATCTAGAGATGTCATTTTTCTTGAATCATCCAAATCTGACAGTGTTGTTGAGCGGCAACTTGATCGCTTGGATAGATTCACAAAACCGAAATCATTCCAAGAGTTTGATAATCAGATTCCACATCTTGAAGGGGGGATTCCTATACTAGATCAACATGTGGAACCTCCTTCTGAAGAACAATCTCCCCTGCATGACACTCCAACAACGGATGATGCTTTAAGTGATGTAATTGATAGAATTGGGAGACTCAATCTTGATTCAGACCCAACTCAATCAACAGAACAGCCTAGACCATCTCAGAAAGGTCCCCCAAAGTGGCTGACAAAGACACTTGAAAGTGTTCATCCTGATGAAATTGGAAAAACAGGAACCAGAAATTCAAACCGACAAGATGGAGGTGATGTAGATAACTCTAATTCACCTGTTGATATGGATGTTACTTATGATTGTGAATTGAACTTGTCTACATATTTTGAACCAACTTCCTTCAAAGAAGTTGCTTCTCATGATGAATGGAAAGAAGCGATGCAGAAGGAGTATGATGCCCTCATAAAGAATGGCACTTGGAAGCTGGTTGATCCTCCATTTGGAACCAAACCAATTGGCTGCAAGTGGGTCTACAAGAACAAGTACAAAGCTGATGGCTCACTTGACAAGCACAAAGCTAGGCTTGTGGCAAAAGGTTTTGCACAGAAGGAAGGGGTCGATTATGAGGAAACTTTTGCTCCCACAGCAAAATGGGCCACCATCCGGACACTCTTTGCACTAGCTGCTCAGAACGGTTGGAAAGTCCATCAAATGGATGTAAAAACTGCATTCTTGAATGGAGATCTAAAAGAGAATGTTTTTATGTCCCAGCCTGAAGGATTTGCTGTGAAAGGACATGAACACAAAGTATGCAAACTTGTGAAGTCCTTGTATGGCCTCAAACAAGCACCACGAGCCTGGTATGAAAAACTAACTGAGCATCTTCTGAAACTCAACTTCAAACATTTTGATCTTGATGATGCAACTTTATTTGTCAAGAAAGTTGGCAAAACAGTTGTATATCTTGTGGTATATGTAGATGATCTTTTAATGACAGGGAACAATGAAAGCTATATTGCATCCATAAAGAAAGAATTAGGAAAATTTTTTGAAATGACTAATTTGGGCTATGTTCATTACTATCTTGGCATTGAAGTAACCCAACATCCAAAGTCCATATTTCTTTCTCAAAAGAAATACATTGGAGATTTGTTAAACAGATTTGGCATGACAAAGTGCAATCCCCTTTCTACTCCAATGGAACAAAACTTGAAGATCACATCTATTGAAGGAAAGGAATTTGAGGATGCAACAAAGTATAGACAGCTTGTAGGAAGTCTCATCTACCTCACTACTACCAGACCAGACATTTCATTTGCTGTTGGAATCCTCTCCAAATTTATGCAAAAGCCTTGTGAGGGACATTGGTCTACTACAAAAAGAGTTCTAAGGTACTTGAAGGGAACTCAAGACCTTGGAATCAAGTATACACAGGTGGACAACTTCAACTTGATTGGATACTCTGATTCAGACTTCGATGGAGACAAAGAAACTGGGGTATCTACTTCAGGATATGCTATGAGTCTTGGATCGGGAGCTATCTCCTGGAGATCACGCAAACAATCAGTACCAGCAGATTCCACAACAGAAGCAGAATACGTAGCAGCAGCTGAAGCAACGAAAGAAATTGTGTGGCTCAGGAAAATTCTTGAAGATTTGCAAGTAAAACAAATACAATCTACTCCACTCATGATTGATAACACCTCTGCAATAAAGTTGGCCAAGAACCCAAAGTTCCATGATCGTACTAAGCACATCAATACTAAATATCATCTGATCCGACATCATGTTGAGGCCAAAACAATCCATCTCCGTCATTGTTCCACAAACGAGCAAATTGCAGACATCTTCACCAAAGCGCTTGGAAGAGAAAAGCTTGAAAGATTCAGAATGATGCTTGGACTCACCAACATCCCTTCAGATTAAGGGGGGGAATGTTGACACCTAATCCAAAACGGATGAGGTGAAGCCGGATAGTCATCTAGAAGATGAACTGATCCGTTTTGTAAATGTATAAATAATAATCATCTAATGAATAAAATCATTCAATTGTTTCTTGCGCTCATTAATTGCTGGAGTTACCCTGGCCTGACAGAGGGGTTATTCTCCTTCAGGATGATCCGGTGATTGATGTGTACAATATGTCATTCGATGAGCTACAGCAGAAGATTGTACAGGCATAGAGAAATAATTTTTCGAGATGATCACAAGTCACCTACATTTATGAAGGAAAGGGTGATAGTGCCAGATGTCAAAAAGAATCCAGTCGCATGGTCAATGCCACTATGGATTATGCAGAAGTCATGAGCTCAAATGTTAAGTTCTTGTTAGCAACAAATGAACAGATGGAAAAGAACTTGCACGAGACTAGGCAGAGAGCAGAACAGTCCACAAGATCCACAATGGAAAATATGAGGAAAGAGATACTTGCTAAAGTATCAACTCTTGAGGCCATCGTGTGGAAACTCTATGATGGATTATCATTATGAATAAGGTGGTTTTCAATCTACTTGGTTTCCACCAGCGAAGCAGAAAGATTGTCCAAACTCTCAGAGACATACACATTGTTATATCCCATGTGCAATAATGGACAATGTGATAGAAAGGACCCCCACTTCACTTTCCCAAGATGATGAAGCCACAAGCAGAGCTACGTAAAGAAAAGATATGGATGCAAATCCAGAATTATGATCAGCTCGCCCTGTTCATCAGTACCATATAGGATTCATATGCACGCTTGTTCAAGAGTTTGGATGTCATGGTGAGAACACACATGATCCTGTCAATCAGTTCCCTCAAGGAGAAGAACTAAGTCCAACTAGAGATTGATAAGTACATGAAGCAGTTAAGGCGAGAGGTCACTAGTGATGACTTGGAGATGAGCATAGAAAACATGCAGAAGTACATTGGTGGTCCTGTCGTAGTCAATACCATGTTGTGCATGCTTCAGGATGAGTTGGACAAGGGTTCCAAGACCATATACCCACAACCTATGGAGGAAAGAGTATGCTATCAGAAGGACAATATCAAGTAGTATGGGGACACCATAGCACAATAGCAAGTTTGGTATCAGTACGTCACTGAGAGCCATCAAGTGGATGTTGTTGAGTTTTTCTTTCCCCAAACTTCTGGGTCATAGTGTTTTGTCTTATTAGTCTGTCTCTACCCTATTTTTTCTCACATGGGTACATGTGGAAAATGTATATTATTTGTAAATATGTTGTAAGTGAAATTCCAAGTGTCATTAGTGGAATGTGAATAGTCACCATGTAATGTAATGAGTTACCTGTAAAGAAGTTGAAGAATGAGGAGGGTATTCAAAGAGTCAAAGGGGAATGTCAAGGGTCACCCCAACCTTTGTTATAAATAGAACCTAATAACTCATAGAAGAGGCTTTGGGAGCCAAGCTTTTGGCTAGGCTTAGGCTTAGAGAAGACTTGGGAGTATTTTGATGAGCCTTGGCTTCTCCACATCGTAGAGCGAGTATACTTCTTTGGAGGAGTAGGTGTTCTTGACTGTAATGTTCCACTATTGGGGCTAGTGGTTGTCAATGGTGTATGTATGGATGGAAATTTCACTTATAATAATTGAGCCAACATGCTTTCATGCATATGTTGTTATTGTAGTTGGACTATTTTGGTTGCTTTAGAAACGTATGTTATTTAGCTTATGCATTTTCTTATGAACTACTTTGTATGAAATTGTATGAATCATGTTGAATGTGTGTTATTGGGTTAACCCGTAACTTTGTTTTGTGGAATATTCTGCATTGTATCTTGTGATGTCATTCCTCTTGTGTGTTTCTTTCAGGCTGCGTACTATTACAGGCTTCTAAGGGGCACACTTTCTTTTCCCCTTTGTGTGTTAGAACCCCCATGCATCTCACTTGACTCCCTACAAGGTCACACACTTGCTTCTAACCAAAGTCATCATACTTACCTCTGTGTGCTACCACGATCAAGGCACTACATTAACACCCACTTTTGGGACTCCTACTCCAAATGGTCTGAGGTCTAGTTGGGACTTCTTATTGGGGAGATCCCCTTGAATGTTGGTGGGTCCAGCACTGTCAACATAAATTTAATACCCTCGCTATGGAATTTTTAAAGCACTTCTAGTTGTCGATTCATTATGAAACTAGAACAAACTCTTGACTACCTTATGCGAGAACACCTCCACCCACATATTTATCCATTCCAAGAATGAAGATGGAGGCATAGGTTAGTAAAGGCCCATATTCCAAATTACTTGTTAGTTGATTGGTTTTGTAAGTCTCTCCTACCTCTGACTAAGAAGGATGTTGCCTTCTCCAAAGTGTTTATTGAATACCAAGTCATTTGTCATGGCCAACACTTAGATCTCATTTATTCTTAGTTGGGTACATTTTATGACCTTATCCCCAATTCTCCTCATACTTCCAATAATCTTGTTACACAATAGTCTAGTTCTCACATCGACAGCCTTATCAATGCTTCCTCTAGGACTGATATCAAATAGTTTAGTGAATAAACATCTCAGTTATCCTTTACTACTACCCCCGCCTCAATTGGGCCTTCTCACACTACTACTCCTCCCCCCATTTCAATTAACTTTATGTAGCCTACACAGCAACCTAGCAGAAATAAAAATACCTCTCATTTTGAGGAACACCCACCTACTCCGAACACTCAAGCACAAAATACCCCTACTACTACTAATTCAAGCCCACAAAAAGAGAAAATTTTGAAGTTTCCTTGCAAGATCTACTCTGTGGATCATTTGACCTATAAATTCCCTCACCTTCAAGAGTGCAGTTATTTCCTTGCACAAAAGGACACTCCTCATAACCATGTTGTCTTGAACAACCATTTCCCGGCCCAACAGTAGCAACAACACCAAAAGATGGTTTGGAATCCACCTCCATCCTCGCAAGGGGGAAATGGAGGTTCCCATCCCCCTCCTCCTAGAGAAGGATCCTCTATCATTTTTTCCCTTGGAGAGATAGTCATTTTACTAATGTGATCCAAAAATTATGGCATCCCTCTCCCAGACCCTTGGATACCCCACCGAGCTCTGCTCTGCCTCTACATAATGATCATCATATCGAGAGACGTGTTTCCAACTCTATTATTTTCCCCACGAAAGGGGCACTTCATCGAACTATGCATGATGAAACAATAGTAATCATAGTTCAGGACAATAGAGACCCCATGACAAAAACCAAGAAAAACACAAATAAGGAATTCCACAGTAGAGGTGGAAAAACACTTGATTAGGAAAATAATGTAGGTGATCTAACATAGACAGTGTATTATACCCAATAGCAATGCACTGAACATAAGGGACGGAGTGCATTATAATGTAGTGATTTCCACTAACAAGATGTCTTATGGGAGTTTTGATTAAAAAAATGTAGTTTATTTTTAAAATCAAGCGCTCAAAACAACTAGACTAGCAGGGATGCAAATGACAGGAACTCAAATAGTGACAAGATCATAGATCTAGGATCTAGGAATGAAAGTAAACCAAGAAACAAAATGCTCTCCAATGGAGTCACCAATTCTGCTATAGGGATAATCGCATGGATGGATAAACAAGTATCCTTTTAGGTTTTCCTGGAAACCTAAGACAGATTGAACAAGGGATCAACTATTCTAAGACATGACTCATTCAACAACACAAGAAACAAACTGAAAATTGACAAGACAATGTGAAGGATGAACCTATTTTTCCTCATGTGTAGATCCATTGGGGTGGTCAGTGTAACCGAGAAGCGCTCCTAGTTAGCTCCAAAGGCTGGTCCTGCACATAAAGAAGAGTAGATAAGTTTCTCGCATCATAACAATTTGTCAATCAAAATCATAACAAATGAACAAATAAGCATTACTAAATGAATCATTTTAGCTCAAGCTTCCAAACAATCATTAGTTAAACATAGTAGAAATGATCATGAACAAAAATCTAGAAGGAGGAACAATCAATATATATTATTAAGAAGACAAAAGTTTACAACAAGAAGTCAAAGTTGTAGAAGCACCCCCTCCATCTCCTAGCTCCAAGACTTTATCTCAATGATGATCTCGATAGCATAACAATGCTATGAATTATGATACCTTTCTTAATGTACAAGCTCTTAATTTATACTATATAGGTAAATGGAGGCTATGAATACAGTCAATTTCTCTCTAGTACAAATTGGGTAGAAGCTTAGGATTGGGTGATATTTCCTCATACAAAATTCTTTTAGCCACTTTTAGGTCCTTTGTTTGTATTGGAGAAAGATGAAGATGAGGTCAAGGAAATCACATTCCATCATGTAAGAGTTTCCTCATGTGAATGAGAGTGTCACAGTGAGTTAACTCATGCTTTTATGCTCATGAATGGGTGAGTTTTTGGTAATGGGAGGGTTGGGTCCCTCATTTTTGTGACCAGTTTTGGCGGAAAATGGTTGTGAAAATAGGAAATGCAAGTTGGAAAGGTAAATAGTTGAATTGGTCAAAAAATAGCATCAAGAAAGAAGAAAGCAGCAAGCAAGAAAAATTAAGCAGTTACATTGGAACTCGTCAAAGCCACAAAAAGAAGGATCAAGTCACTAAGGTTGAAGAGATTGAGTAAATGTGGACCAAGCAAAGAAACATCTCGTCAAGTTGGTTAAGTTGGACCGTATCATGCAAGCGCGAACAAGATCCAAGAGGCCAAAATATTATATAAATGCACAGAGCAAGATGTGAAGAGAGAGATCATAGAAGGTTCGTTATGCTACAAGAATGAAAACATGCTCTCCGCAAAACATTATGTTGTAATTTTTTCATAGTTTAAACTCATAATGAGAGTTTGGATTGAATTTTGAGATGATCATATAGAATTTTTATGGATTTGTATTGTAATGTTTGAACTAGCTTGAATCTATATAGAAGGAGGTTGTTGTGGGGATCCACATGTGTGTATATATGAATGAGTATGATCGTATTATGTGTGTGTGTGTGTGTGTGTGTGTGTGTGTATGTATATGTATATGTATATGTATATGTATATGTATATGTATATGTTAAATTCACTATTATGCATTTATTTACTTTTGCACAAGAGTTATTCAGTAGATTTGTGAATGGTTATGATTTTACTATTTTCAATTAAGGAAATGAATCTTGTCACTTCATAAAACCCCAAAACATCATTTATAAGTCTTGGCATACCTTGGGCGAGACATTTTTCCTTTTCAGAATATTGAAAATGTTGGCGACATTGCTAGACTACCACAAGGCCTTTGTTGGGACCCTACAATAGAACCCTAGGTCATCACAATAAAACATTTTGCCAATGAATTGTTCTGTTGTCGAGACTTGAAGATTAATTGGGGTTCTTAGAAAATGGTAACTAGGATCTTAGATTGATTTGGGTAATTAGATTAATTTGGGTTTCATATTCGATAATGGTAGAACATAAGATTGAATCATTTGTTCATCAACAAACTGAATTATGATAGAAAAACCTAGATTGGGTTAGGGACAAGATTCTTCTTCTGGAATCTCCATGTGATTAATACGAAATATTTTGGTGTAAATTCCCTATTGAATTGTATCAATGGTTGAGTAGACTGCAACATAATATGGGAACTGGAAGTCCTAGGTGAATTTTCAGGACCTAGACCACAATTGATTTAGCTACTTTACATCGGTTGGATAATGAAGTCACTATGGCATTGATTTCTGGGTACAAGCTAGATTGGAATGATACATCAATGAGTTTGATTTGGAGAATGACCAGTCAATTTCTAAGGTGGGAGCAGTGTCAAAGTATAGGTTAAGAGGGTGGTTGACTAAAGAAATTATTTTATGGATTAAATTCCTCATGGTGGAAGAAAGGATCCTATTGTTTCAACAATCCAATATGGTAGTGTAAACCCTTGTACTGGGGGTATGGATTGTGGGAGAGATTTTGGCTAGTTGCAAGAGATGAAAGGAAGTTGTGATGGAAGGGGAGGAGTTGTTGGAAGGCATGGGACTTTAGATCACTTAGAAGGGCCCAGATAATTGATGAATGGAGGGAGCGCAATTTGCGTGAGATTAGGAAAAGACAACAAGAGTTACATCAGATAGGTGAGTTGTTGAGAAATTTGAGGTTACTGAGAGAAGAGATGAGCATCCCATGGTTTTAGAATGAGGTAGTAGGAGAAGGCTCAAATTCTAGTGCAATAGGAGGAGATAGAAGGGATGATATAATATATTAGAATAGGAATAATGGAGCCCACTAGGAATCGAATGGAATCTAAACACCAAAAATGCCAAGATAGACAATCATGATAGTTGATCTAAATACTCTCATGGATGAGGAGATTCACTTGGTCATGAGAAGCTTATTTCATGAGGATGATTCCTTCCCTGTAAGTAACAGTCTGCAAGGTGGCCACATATTTTTCTCTCTCCCTTACCTTCCCCTTGTACCTTATAATAATATTGTAATTTTTATTTCAAATTTATTCAAAACACTTAAGTTTCAAAGACTTCATAAGGTGATTGCAACTGGTAGTTCTAGTAGTAGTAGTAGATAGTCACATTCAAAAACTTGTTCACAACTTGGTTTATGAGGTTTCATATTAGTTCTTCCTAGCCATAGTTCAATGGTTGGGAATGTAGTTGTATATTTTACTCGGTACCCTAATCTTTTGAGCCAAGGAGAAAAGGATGTAGAACAACATTGGTACCTATTTGAAGCTATCTAGAGGGCTAGATAGACTCCATATGATGCTAAAATATTTGAATTCTAGACCACCTTGAGGAATGGAGCCTTTCGGTGGCTCATTAAGTGGTCAACGACAACTCAAAATATGATCGTGGATACAGTCAAACACAAATTCATTTAATAACATAAACTCCCTTAGATATAGTAGCAAGGCTTAGACAAATTATGGGACATCAAAAAGCATGAAGGAGAAACTACATGGGAATGTATATAGCGATTCAGCGATGTTGTGGTGAAGCTAAGTTATCATATTTGTCTGAATTATCAAAAGGACTTTTTCATTAAATCATTGTTACCACTAACTAGAATTACCTTAACACAGTAGAATATCAAGAACATATAATACACATTGCAATAATCCATGAAGATCGAGGCAATGGTGGGGTATCCTTATGACTATAGAGTAGGTTCTACTTCTAGTGATCCTACTATAATTGGTCTCTAACATCAAATTGTTGATTTTATTCAAAGACTGAAGGATATGAATGTTGCAAGTACTTCTCATCCGCAATTTTGGTGTACTATATATCATACTGAAGGGAATCATGCTACGGAGTGCCTGAGGTCATGAAATGTGGGACCTTCTATTGTTTCTATAGGACCACCTTAACCTCAATTTAGGACCTTCTGGAAGAGTCCTACAAGTTTTGACAAGTGTTCCTTTTCAGCAACATACCCAATACCACGTGTTTCCAAATCAACAAGGTATGTCTACTAATGAATATTATGAAATATGTCGTACTTATGGTCATGCTCCTCGATTTTGTCCTGTGTTGACGAAATATTCAAATGTCCCCAATAATATGTGTTGTGATTTTTTTGGGTCTCCCACTCACCATATAGATCATTTCAGAGCCTTGGATGCTCTAGCTAAACATTTGGACCATAGTGTGTTTCGCATAAATGAATCCCCTCAAAGGAAGAGGAAGAGGTAGATATAGAGGAGGAAGGACTGGAGGCAATGATTTGGTTCAATGTTATAATTGCGACCAAGAAGTTCATGTTTCTCAATATTTTCCACTACCAAGGAGGCCTTGGTGTTCTCATTATCAATTAAATTCTCACACCACTGAATATTATCCTGAGTTAATTGCTCGATGGGAAGAGCACAACAAGCAAAGGGGTGCTAACCTAGTCAATGAAAAACCAAGAGAGCCTGAGTCAATTCCACAACCTAATATTAATATCATTACCATAGGGGGTAAGCCCCACTAGAGATGACAAAGATATGTCTCAACAGCCTGTTGTTATAAAAGTTGCATCTCTTAGGAAACCATACAATCCTATTAAGAAAAAAGAGTATCATTGAAGGATGTCGCTGAAATTTTTAAATAGTTAATTTCTTCTTATAGCCCTAAAGCTGGACAACATGAGAAGATATAATTGAATGGTCCTCAGTCCCCTCAAGATACTTCTCAGCTTGTTATGGAATAGTTCAATTTTTTTTTTTGCATACTTTGAGCAATGAGCATATGTCTAGTCAGTTGTGGAATAAACTGAAAAATGTTGTGAAAGATGAATATTTTTCAAAATGCCACATTTCCTCCAACTTTCTAGAGTGACATTCCAAATGAGTTCATATCAACAAGTGTAGAACTGGGAGGGAGTTTCATTTCGATGCCTAGATCGTTGGATATTATATCAAAGATACTATGTTGGATTTAGGCTCTGATGTAAATATCATGTCATGAAATACCTAGGAAGCATTGGGAAGACATAAGTTGGTATTCTCTTTGATCCATCTACATATGGACAACCAGTACTACATTCTCCCTATTGGTTGTTTGGAGGATGTAGAGGTAGACGTCGTTGGAGTGAATACTTATGCTAACTTCGAAGTTATCAATATTATTGATGACAAGGATCCTTATTCGTTCCTATTGGGAGTCAATTGGGCATTCAAAAATTATGTTTTCATTGATATAAAACAAGAAAATATGACCTTCAAAGTGGATGGAGTTAGATTCATACAAGCCTTGGATCCTTACTAGGGTCCCAGGTTCACAGATCCCATTAATGATGCAAAAGGAGACTAATATTATGGATCAGCTATATCAGTTAAATGAAGGAAAGAGGGAGGATTACATTAATCCTATAGCAGATGGTTCTCTCAGTTGGAGGAGTGTTTAGCATATTGAAGTGTATTCATATGTTGTGTTGGATGAATGGAAACAAGGAAACCATGAGCTATACTCCAAACATAGTGCAACCATTCATTATGCTAGATGGATCGATACATAGGTATGGAATTATCCTACTTTTAATGGCATTGGTCCTATTTTTAAATTAATTAAAGAAGTCGAGTTAAAAATTGAAGAAAGTCAAAGTGTTTCTTAAATGGAGCACATCACAATCAATTCCCAACTTGGAACTCTATTAAATCCATTTTGCTATACCAGTTTAACATACTTGAGAATGGCACAAATGTAATATCCATGTATGAGAGTTATCGTAGCCCACAAAATCATGTTCAAACTTGTCGCATTGTTTTGATAAAGACTGGAATTCCTACTGATTTGTTAGTTTATCAATTTATGTGTACTTTAGGGACTCTTCCCCAAGCGTGGTACTTGAAAGAAAAAATGAAGATGCAGATGACATATTGGGATGCATTGATAACACAATTTTGTAGTGATTTTTATTTCTCATATGAGGATGCATATATCATTGAAACTTTGAAAGAAATCAAGAGATTATTGTTCCCTATTGGAAAACCAACTACTGAATCTATCAGTGATTTAAGTTGTGTATTTCTACCTGACTCAAGATTTCAAGAATTCATTGCTTGTGGAAAAGTAAACAGGGAAACTAAAGATGATGATCTAGAAGAGTTAAGGCATTTTTCCTTCAAAGAGTCAAAGGGTAAAGGAGTATTAAAGAGGATCAATGAGACCATCACAACTTTGACGTGATAATTCTTGGTTCAACACCACAAGAGAATTTTGTATCATCCACAAGAAAATTGGATAGTTGAAGCTTTCAATAAAATATTGGAGAAGGGGCTCATTAAAGTATTCTATTCTAATAGGGATGACTAGGATGAAAGGGTTCCTACTATTTTATGGGCTTATCAGACTACTGTAAAAAGGTTGCATAAGTATACCCCTTTCCATGTTGTATATGACAGAGAAGTTGTGGTACCCTTCAAGTTCATTATTCGTAATTTATTTATCATGCAAGCCACTAAGATTTTTGATGATGAGTCTATTGCAAATTGTTTACAAGAACTATGGGAACTTGATGAGAATTTTTTTTCTAGTAGATTTCCACCAGAGTGTAGAGAAGCAAAGACAAAAATCTTGGCATGATCGACATATTAAATACAAGTCTTCCTCAATGGGAAATCAGGTTTTGTTATATGATAGTAAGTATCTAAAGCACCCTGAAAAGTTACAAATGCATTGGTTGGTTCCTTTTATTGTTACATAGATAAGGGAGTATGGAGTCATAAGGCTTGTACAACTTGATGGAATTCTCTTGCCTAGTTGGGTGAATGGCACATGCCTGAAGCCCTACTATTGCCATTAAATTTATTTTGTTTTGATTTCTCTCCATCTGAGAGAATATGTTAGGTTGTAGGGTAGATTTGTGTCAATAGTGTGAAGTATTCTATTTATGATATACCACAGTCAATTGTGGTTGGGGAGGTAATATTCATGTCTTGTGTTGTTAATTGAGTCATTTAATGTGAGTATTTTTAGTCTGTCAAGCCTTTTCCCCCTGATAGTCAAATCTTCTAACTTGGACTTTAATTTTGTTTTGATGGTTGTCCTTTTTCTTTTGTATGGCTAACATGTTATTTTGTTTTGGTCATTTGCATCATGTAATGGGGATTTGTGTCTTATTTACCATAAAGACTCAAATCGAATCTTGATTTTGTCATCATTTTTCATTTAATGTCTAACAACCCAATTATTTATCATCGAGTCATAATTTTCTATAAATGTAAATAGTTGAAGCCATATTGCTCACTTTCTTTTGCATAGTAATTTATATCTGTCACCCTAGCTTTCGCATCCAACACTTGATTTCCAAAAAACATCAATGTCCATCCATTCATATTTTTATAGTCATTGGTCTTCTACTATGGGTTGTAGTGCTAAGTGGGTTGTTCCCTTTGACTTCTATGATTCACGCATTTAACCCTTGTAAGATATATTGGGGAAGTATGAGAAATAAATTTTGGTCGACAATGAATTTTCTAACTGTGCATTGATTTCTCTAAGAATGACTTCAATGACTCCAACCCTTCGATAATAGGTTTATATGGATCTCACTTCAACCCCATCTAGAGAAATTGTTCTTGAGATTAAGCTAATTTCCAACTGCTACACAAGTCCACCATTATGAAGTTGCAGGAGTTTCTAGTATTTTGGACCATGGGTGAAGTAGCGAGATGCACCAAAATTCTCATTAGTATAATACATAATGGATCTCTCTAGCTAGACAAGGAATACCTAATACATGTCCATGACATTCATAGGCTTACAGGGTTATTAATGGACAAAGAATATGTATCCATAGCCTTCCAAGGAACTTCAAGGCATGGTAAGAAAATAGGCACTACAAACCTCTATGAAAGGTATGGTGCCAAGCATAAGGGCGCAGATTTTTCATTGATCTAATCAATAATGAGAAGATTATGTTTTCATGCTTCCTCATTATTGAGAAATCTAGGGCATATAAATTATGTGACTTATCTTCTATTAGTAACTACTTGTGAATGCCTTTTACTTCTTTAGATTAGGATCTTCTTTTACTTAGGTTATTTCTTCATCAAAGAACTACCAATTCATAAACCACAAAGAGACAACAAACACAAAATATAGGCTATCAGCCAAGGCCAAAACCTCTCACTCTTTGAGAGGAAAACCCAAACAAATTATTCTTCTTATAGAGATTCTAATAGACGAATACCAATACCAAGACACTTGACCTATTTTCCACTCTAAGACCAAGCCACAAAGCTTCTTCTTCCTTCAACGAAAGTCAAATTTTGTCCTCCTTTACTGCTGCCTTCCAGATCTCATTTTCCTCTTATTTGTTTCAGATATGCAACTTCTTGGATTCCTTCAGAAATCCTAGCATGTGTGAAGTGTCACCTTTGAGCCCTTGATACCCTTCTCTTTAGGTGGAGATTTCTTGCTTGTCAACTCAGCTTGATGTCACCCTTGTTCTTCACCTAAAATACTCTTCTTATAGTGACTGTGATATTTCGGCCTTCTTCTAGAAATAGACAATAGAGATCTCTTGTACGTGTGGGGTTTTACATCCCTTAAAACATACCCAATATGACCCTAAGGACTTCGCTCTTCCTTCTCCTCGCTTCACTGGTTGGGAGGCTTCTTCCTTGTCACACCTTCTAAATTCGTACTTGCTTCACCAAAATTGTATGTCCCGAAATGAGGTCAAGTTTCCTATTTATAGTTGTTGGAGCCTCCATAATGAGTTGGCATGAACTGAGGTTGATCCGATGTGTCCTTTTGAGAGATTTCATTATTCTTTTGAAGTTGACTTGAAGGGTGACTTTATGCTTGTCTTGGAGGGTTTCATACTTTTTTAATGATCATACAAAATGTAAGATACGCAAGAATGGTCATTCTTACATGACATTGACTCAATTTGACTTTATGACCAATCCTAAGGACTCACAACAAGAGTCATAATAAAAATAAAATCCCTTGCTCATGAAACCCATGAGACAAGCATTTCAATAATAATCTTATTTTTATTCTTTTCATCAATTACATAAAATCACAATTAAAAATGTCATTATGAAGGTTGAACCTGGTTACTTTTCAACACTCATCACAAGGAATGTAGTGCAGCATTATACTAAAGGTGAATGTACCCTAGATGCCATCTTTGTAGCAGAATTTTGTGTCTAGGTAATGTACCTAAATTGGTGCAAATCCTTATTAGATGAACTCTTATTTTCATGTGAAGAGGTGTATATGCAAGGTAGATAATTCATCTATGTATATTTAGTTGTGGTTATTTCCATGATGAAATGGTGCACTCCTCAAGACCAATGCTTCCTTTAATGAAACATCATTTGAGGCTTGGTACAACAATATGATCAATGACACAATGACTATCAAGATTCCTCAATCAATTTTGGACATGTATGCATACCAAATGTGGTTTGGCATCGACCGCAATCACTCCTATGTTCGCCTAAAATTTGTCCAAGGGAAAACATTCTAAATGTGAGCATTGCCTTATTATATGACTCAAAAGGCTTTTCACAAGGAGGTCATGTCTTGGCCAAGTATTTGGAATATGTAAACCCCTACAAGTGTTCATTATCCCCTTGAAGGTTTGATTCTGCATGATTTATCTTTTATTGTTGCATCATCCTCTCAAAAATGATCAACTACAACTTAAACTTATTTCCAGCCTTTGTTCTAGCGACTTCATGCTTACTTTTCTTCTATCAATTCCACTATCTCCAGTGTTAACTACAACTTAAACTTATTTCCAGCCTTTGTTCTAGCGACTTCATGCTTACTTTTCTTCTATCAATTCCACTATCTCCAGTGTCGAGTCTTTGGTAAGTACTCATGTTGTGATCTCTTTTGTTCCCAATGTTGTTCCTTATCAGAGTAAATTTTTAAGCCTAGGGCCCTCCCTTTGGATTCTATAGCCCTATCATATTTTGCATCACCCATTGTTTCTAATTTTTATTCTATTATTTTTCCGCCTATTGACTGTTCAACTATAGATCTTTCCCTAGCCCTTACTTCTAATTCATTGGTCACTCTTATGGCAAAGCACTCTTCCTCACTTCTATATCTTTCCACCATAGTACATATCCCTGATGATGAAATTGTTATTTATAGAAAAACATGTCATTCTTGCACCCACTACATCTACTCTGCACAACCCTGCTTTGTCACCATAATCCCCTGCACCCTCTAATACCATTTCTTATGTCCCTTCATAACATTATAATATGAAATGAACTGCTAAGATTTTATGCGATATTAAAGCTATAGATGATGTGGAGATAGCTTTTGAACTAGAAAATACAGAGGAACAAGAGAAAGTTTCAGAGACAATATCTTTACTGCATGTGCAACTGCATTCCACATTGCAATTGGGAACAAGCAATACTATTTCTCCTGCATAGTTTTCTAATTTTGTTCAAGACCCAAGTCATTGTAGAGAAGTTTTGAATCTATGTTCCCATACTTTAGACATTTTTCCCCTACTTTCCCCTTATATTCTTGTAAAAGATCATGAATATTTTCATCAAGGACAAGAAGACGTGCCAAATACCTCACCATAAGATCACTCTGCTAAATTTGTTGCTAGTGGACAACTATTATAGTCTAGGATGCCATTGGTTGATGCCTTATCCACAGAAGATCTTCGGGATTGGTATTCTCAAAAATTGTTTCAAATTATTCGAGCTTATTTATTGCATATCGAAGTGTTTCATCCTCACAGACACTAGATATAATGACCTCACTGTCACAGATGAGTAGCAGAGATAGGAATTTCTTAGAGTTATGGAGGAATGTGATGAGTTGTGTGCATAGAAAAAGAAATTGCAGTAGCAAGTTGAGCAAGTTGAGGATATGAGTGCTAAAATCCATCACATGTGGCCAATAGTCACATATTTTGTTCCTAATCCACTAGAGGATATTTCTTCATATGAACCCTATGCAATGGTTACAATTTCTTGAGAGCACTTGCACGGAATTAGTTGTTGCATATAAATATTTACACCATACCATTAATGAGTTGTGTAATACAACCTTTGATCCTGCAGACTAGTTTAATTAGTGGTGGGCTCCAGTATTGTAGCAATACTGCTACAACTCCTGGGGCTTCCTATCTCTAATTTTATCAACCCGGTAGTTCGTACAAACTTGGAAGCGACGGTGCTGTATGCACAAGTACTAGCTCTTGCCGTAGCTGTCACTTGGTCAGCTGGCACAAGTCCACTAGGAGCTTAAGCCAACTTCTATGAGCTCTTAGAAGAAGCTTTTTAATTGATGGATGAAAGCTAACTCGAAAGAAGCTAATCTAATTGCGAAAAGAAACTGAAAGCCAAAAAGAAACGCAAACCCTAGCAAACCCTAATTCTACCAGCTAGTCCTACTGATGCAAAGGAGAGAATGCAAACTACGAAAAGAGATGCCATTAATTCTAGGAAGGTAAAATGCATGTGTCTAAGTTATCACTATCTGAAGAAAACATCTTTTTGTATTTTTGACTAAGTTATTAGAATGATCATGCATGTGCTTCTAACTATTTTTGACTGTGCAGAGGTGGATCAAGGAGGAGAAATGCTTGGGAAAGGTTGGGAAGGTTCAGAGAGGGTCTAAGGGGTCCCTAACACCCTTCCAGAGAGTCTCACAAAGTTTGGCTGCCACCAAACTGTGTTTATGAGCTTCTACAGGAAGTCTGCAGGGGTTCTACAGGATGTTCAGAGATTTCTACAGGATGTTCTGAAATGGGATTTTGGAGCATGGGTGAGTGAGGGAAGATGCATGAGTGGATATGGAGGTAGGATAGGGGTCTGAAGTGGCCTAGGAACTGATGGATGGAGCTAAGGAATGGCGAGGATGGTTCAATTTGTTCAAGGGAGAGTGAAACAATGTTGCACAAAAATTAGGGTTTTGGGAGCGAATGGCAAACGTGAAGCAAGGGTTCTAAGTAGAGGGTGGAGTGGATGGTGCTGATGGAGGATAAGCAGATGAAGGAGTGGTACATGTGCTCTGCAAGTCGTTTTTCCAATCTGAACCAACAAAACTTATAAATTCAAAGACCTAGTTATGTTTACCTAATTTGCTAGCTGTTAGTAAAGAGAATGAACAGAAGTGTGACCTGCAATGAAACCATGTATTTTTAACTCATGCAAATAAGCAAATGAAAGTTTGAACTGGTAACCAACTTCTACACATGAAAATCAAACACTAGTGATTGCATGGCAAAGCAAAATCAGTGTTTTTGTGGGCAGCAAAGTCATCCTAGTCACAACTCCTGATCCCACTAAGGGAGAGGTGAAACCACAGATGTTTGTTGGCCCTTTTCTTGAAGCTTTTTCTGTTAACAACCTATCAACTAAATCTGAGCATGAAAAGCTATTTTACACATAAAAAAACAAACTAAATAACAAAACAAGAGTTAGATCTAAATAGCATATTTTATTCTAAGAATGCAGCAAAAACACATAAAGATAATCAAAGGAGGTATTGGGCGCTTGAGATGGGCCCAACCCCAAGAGCTACAGCCTCCTAAGAGAGATTTAGAGCTGGTGCAAAGCTGGATTCATCTTTATTGATCAAGAAATGAAGAGTTACATCAAAACTGTCCACAAGAAGAACTTGAACATGAGCTGAAAGCAAAGCTAATCTATTGCATAAAAATCGAACTACAAACTAGCTAACTAATGGCTAAAACAAAATGACTAACTGGCTAACCAAATTGACTAACCACTAGCTACAAAAATGACTACCAACTAGCTAACCAAAATGAGGCCCTAAGCCTTCTTATTTATACAATTTGAGGACCCAACAGTCCTCCTAAAATTTAGGGACTTGGCTGCCCAAGACTTGTAGTTAACAGCAGTCCTACTTGACTTGCTTGGCTGCCCTTGTGCTCATTGATTTGGTGGCCTTTGAACTCCGAGCTGATGGTGGAGAATTCGAGGTAAGGGCCCATAAATGAGGGGGACACCTTCCTACAAATCCTCTAGCTTGTTCTCCCACGAATTTGGCTGCCAAGTGCTCATTAAGACCTTCAATTTTGTCTCCAAGTTGACCAAAAAGGCTACACAAAGCACCCATTAGACTTGTTGGCATAATGACTAACCAAATTCACTCTATTAACATAAAAATAATCAAAAACATGCAATAAACCAATGAGAATGGTGGATTAAGTCAAATTAGAAGGTTGAATGAGCCCAAATAATTGTCCATTTTTGGGGCTCATCATCACCCCCCTACTGAAAGTGTTGCTCATCCTCTGAGCAACCAATCTCTCTCCTCATCTTTGATGGCCCTGGTGGCTTCTTTGGCTAACATCTCGGCTGATTTCTCCTTTGGCTTTCCTCTTTTCAAACTTCCTGTAGAAACAGTTCTCTGTCTTCCTGTAGAAACAGTCTGCTAACAGTTCTCTGTCTTCCTGTAGAAACAGTCAGCACCACTGTATCCTGTAGAAACAGTCTGCTAACTTCCTCTGATTTGGCTTTCTTGGCTGGGGCGCCTTCTCCTTGACCTGTGTTGTGGTTGCCTTGGGTGTGTCCCTACTTGTTTGGCCTTTTTCAATATTTTCTGCTCTCTTCTGCAATCCTTTTCCAAGGTGTTTGTGCCATTGTTCCTCCCACAGTTTTAGGCTTAGCAATTTGGCCCATTTCTCCTTTTCCTCTCTGTTTCTTCCTTCTTTTTCTTTCTTGCTTGTCGTCTTGATTTCCTTGTGGCTTATTTTTCATGCCAAGCTTCTGAAGTGATGTCCTCTTTTCTGTCATGAAATCATGCTTCTTTGCTTCTTCCCACTGCATGTTCCTTTTCCTAGTGAATTCTCAGCCTTGGTATGATTGTGCAAGCATATTCAATCTGATGGCGGCAATGGTGGTGAAAGGATATGAAACCAGTGGAGGATGGAAGAAAAGAGTGGTTGCATGCCTCCTCAACAGACTTCAATCTTCCAATCCCTCTCCATAATTGATTCTGGCCTGCCCAAAGGCTTCTACAGGATGTTTCTGTTAAAAATACAGAACTTCCTATAGAAAGTCCTGTAGCTTCCTATAGAACTGTCTCAGCTTCTTGTAGACTGTCTTTGAGTCCATCATCTTGATTTGCTCTCTCTAGGTGAAGGTTTTTAGCTTCCTCATTCACAGATGATGGATCTCTTTGAAGGAGACTCTTCCTTTTGTTTAGCTGTGGTGTCCTCAATTGTAATTGGCTCCTCTGACTGTGGCTAGGGTCTGCCAGCTTTTATCCACATGCTCCTTCTTGCCTTAAAGTACATGGAAGGCTCCTTTTTTTTTTTGCTTCCCTTTTTGCTTTGGAGATGTGCTTAGGGAATCTAGCACTGCTACCGCCTTCCTGGCCAAAATCTCAGGCGATTTCTCCCTTTGTTGCTCCGTTTCCAGACTTCCTGTAGAAATTCCTGTAGTGGCCGTTTTCTGGCTTCCTGTAGAAACTGTTTCGGTCTACTGTCACTGATCTCTCATGGTGTGTCTCTTCCTCCTTTTTTCCTCTTCTTTGGTCTTTTCTGCCTCTGTTAGCTTGCTTTCTCATGCTCTGTTTTGGCTTTCTTCTCATCTTGTTTAGCTTATGCCTTCTCTACTGTAGCCTTTTTTCTCTATTCTGCCTTTGTTTTGCCCTCTGCTTGAATGATTTGTGCTCCCTCATCATTGGCTTTTTTTGTTCACCTTATTCAATGTGTTCTCTCATTATGAATCCTCATGGAATGGTGGGGGTGCTTTTTTATGTTTTAATTAGAAAAGAAAATGCTCAGGAAAACAATAATCAATCACTAAAATAGAAGACAACTGAATTTGGTGTTTTCTGAACCCAGGGAGAAGTTTCTCTTGTGTTCCTCAGAATACCAGATAGCAATAAGTCTCTTGTTTCTGTCACCCAGAATTCAACTGTCGGTTTATTGAGAGTACAATATTGTTTTTGCATAACTGAGCATAAGGGCACAAATTCTCTTCTCAACACATAGATACATATGTGAATTCAAGTTTTTGTGCATAGAGGGCGGCCTCTACTACAGCATATATCTTCTTTTCTTTTAAAGATGACGAGGAGATTTCAGAGTGCAGAGAAAGAACTTGGTAAAATACAGTGAAACATGCAGGCAATCTTTCATGTTTAGTTGAATACACAGGTAGAATGTTGCTATCATTTTTTCAATTTGATGCCACGTTCCATTCACCATTTTGTACCAACAAATCATGCACAATGAAGTTTCCCTGATCCTACCTCATTTGGAGCTTGAAATTCGCCGAAAATCCCACATTTTCTTTCTGCATGGTTGTTTTCTGCGTTTCTTGTAGAAGACTTCCTGTAGAAACGCCTGTAGGATGTCTCTGCGCCTCTAAACAATATGATATGTGGGATAATTTTGAAAACAGGTAGAAAAACTTAGTGGAGGACGATAGGTTAACCGATTGTGCACACTTCAGTTGAAAATGTTGCAAGTGCAAGTTGGCAACCATCTGTGAGTTTCAGCTGAGCGTTGATTAATTGTTGCGTGATTTGTGGTGAAGGAGTGCAGTGGCCAAGCGTACGTGGCCACATGTAGACAGCAGTGTTGTGAAGCTACATGTCCTCTTCCCGTTAATCAACTGCACTGGAGTTAAACTCTCTATCACTGTTTTTTTCTTTTAATTTTTTTTTAATTTTTACGTGAGTCCACTGTCCACGTGCACTGCGTGACTGCCGGCTGAGTTCTAAAGAAGACAATCAGCTTAACCTTGGTAATTCGTGGCTTAATCCCACCATCCCATCAATTCATGCAGTTTCCAAATTAAATCTATGCAATAGAAGAATGAGATCAGTCACATACCTCGAAGTTGAATGGCTGCCGTGAAGCTTTTTACTGTTGCATGCTCTGATTCTGTTGCTGCATGCTTGGATCCTTTGATTGCATGAGGCTTGGCTGATGATCTTGATTGCTTTTCCTTGTGCAGGTGTCCTCTGGTCGGATCTAAGCTGCATGCAATTGTTTTCACGTTCAGATCTGCACCTTCAAGCTGTTGTTGCTGCTGCTGCATGGTCACAAAACCAGAACTTGTTTTCGCCATTTCTCCCAAACGGTAAAGCGGATTGATCTGAAACTTGTTGAGCATGTTTCTATCATCATGATGCATCTCCCATAGCAAAATCGTGATCAATGGATGCACGGATTTCGAGAAAAATGGAAAATGGCTGAAGATTTCAGAGCTTGATTTCTCGGAAACCGTGCATCGGAATCGGCTGAAACTTCTTGGGTAGGTTACTATCACCCATGTGCATCTCCCCATGAAACAGGTTTTAAAACGGATGCACGGATATGGAGAAAATTCAAAAATGGCTGATGGTGATGGAGGCTGATTTCTTGGAAACCGTGCATCGGAATTGCATGAAACAGCTCAGGCATGTTGTCATCAACCTTGTACAATTCCCCATAAAACGGTTTGTCAAATGGATGCATGGTTTTCAAGTTATGGCATAAACAAATTCTGCTCTATGTGTTTTTGCTTCAAGGCACTTTGCATTTTGGTTGCATGGTATGACAAAATGAATTTTGGCTGTGATGCAGGTATGGAGATGATGGAGGAGGAGTTGGAAGATTGCATGAGGACTTCTGAACCTTTGAGGAAGCTACCATGCTTGCCAAACCACTTTTTGAAATGCATGCCTAGTTTCCCACAATTTCTACAGGAAGTTCCTGTAGAAGCACAACGAGAAGCACAAGGAGGTGAAAAAATGATGGAGAAAGGCAAGGGATGGACACACAAGTGCTTGTAGGCCTAATCAACAGATTCCCACCATCAGATTCACTTTTGAAATTGGATTTGGCTCGTCCAAAGGTTCTACAGGATGTTTCCTGTAGAAATACAGAGCTTCCTGTAGAAGGCACAAGAACAATTACTTTGACCTTGATTTGAGTGCTCCTCCTGTCATGAAACGTCCTTCTTTAACCTGCAATGTCATTGCTGCAACATGAACTTATTCAATGGAGATTAGCTTTATTTTTATTTTTCTTTTTTCTCCTTTTTTTTTTGAAAAACAACTAGGGCGCCTCATGGAGGTTTTCACCCTCATTGCCTGCCTTGGGCGCCTCCAAGGGAGGTTTTCACCCAAAGATCTTATTCTCTTTTCTTTTTTTTTCCAACCCATTGACCGCCTCATGGAGGTTTTCAATCAATGAGCCAATCTAAGGCGCCTCCGAGGAGGTTTTCACCTTAGATTTCTATTTTCCTCTTTTTTCATTTTTTTCCCTTTTTCTTTTTCTCTTTTTTCTTTTTTCTTTTTTCTACCCTACCCTACTTGAAAAACAAAATCGTTCTCAAGTATAAGAATACTTCCAATGGAGCCATGTGCACATCGAGATTAGAGAAAAAATGATGTGAAGGCTCGAAATGCATGCTTGGGCAAGTATCCAGATCTCAGAGACCAAATGATCTGGCGTTGAAGGGATCAAACAAAGCTGAGGAAGAAAGTACTGCTGCAACTTAGTGATCTTCTGAAACCATATCTCAATATAGCTTTGATATCCTTGGTTCTTTTGCTGATCTGGATCATTCTTCATGTCACCTTCTATCATGACCTTCTGATCTTCCTCTTTTTGTTGATCTTTCTCTTGAATACATGGAAGATTTGATGGTAACCATGAGGGAACTCTCTCGATCTCTGATTCTGATCTCTTCTCTTCATCAAATGCAGCCCATGGTTCTTTGATCTCCTCTTTGGAATCTTCTTTTGCTTTTGGTCCTTCAATGTTGTCAATATAATATCTGCTTTGCAACACTCTTCCTGAGTTTTGGTGAAGATCATTGGGCTCAAGAGGAGTTGTTTGGATATGTTGTGCCTCAGATTTGTAATGGGGTTGAGCTTCTCCATTGTATGGCTTTGGAAATGGTACGGGTAGTTGAGTGGAGGTGTGGAATTGAGATGGAGATGGATGGAATTGTGGTTGGGTAGGCATTTGGGGTTGCCTTGGTGGAGGAGGAGGCGATGGTTGTGGATGAGCAGGTGGTGGAGGAAAATGAGCGGGATGAGAGTTGTACTGGGGCCTCCACTCCTGATAAGGTGCATTCCACTGAGGCTGTGGCTGAGCATAAGAGTGAAATGAATGAGCAACTGGTTGGGCATAATATGGATTTGTGAAGGAACAAGGAGAATATGACCAAGGAGGAGGTGTAGACCAGGAAGGATGAGCAGGGGGACCCCAAGAAGGCATGAAAGTGGCTTGATAGGGGTCATAATAGGTCTCGGATGTCCCTTGCAGTTCCTGCTGGTAAGATCTAGGTCCATGCAGCCAACTTTGGTTCATGTAATAGAGTGATTCAGTGGCTCCTTTGGCTCTCTGATATGCAGCTTTGAATCTGGGTAAAGAAGGGCACTGATCTGTAGGATGGTATTCTTCACAGATGAAACACACTTCTAGGGAGTGCATTGGACATTCGTTCCTAGGATGCTTTCTAGTGCACCTAGGACAAAAAATGGCCAAAGCCCTCTTGGCTTCTTCTTGCTTCTTTTGGATCCGCAAGGTATCCAGTTGCATGGCAAGAAACTGCCTCATATCACTCTTGAAATCTTTGATCTGATTTTCAAATTCATCTTTGGACAAGATGTTGCTCCCAACATTTCTACTTGTAGCCATTTGCTCCAGAGGAATGTTTTCTTCTTCTTCTCCCCTAGAGGTTCTTTAAATATGCCTTGATGTCCACCCAGGGGTTCTTCAATCACAGCCATCGAAGAAGAGAGAAGGCTGTGTGAAGCAGTGGGGGTGTTTTGCAAACATTTTTATAACTTATCTCTACTCCTACAAGGCATGAAATGAAATCTTTTTGCTTGATTTTTGCTTTTTTCTACTTCTACTTGCAAAACTGAAATAGATTGAACTGCAACTAACTATCTTGCTAAAATGAAAATGCGGAATTGAAATGAAAGCAGGAAAGGACTAATATATTTTGCTCAAATGAAATTGCAGGAATGAAATGCTAGTCTATGCTTGCGGAATTGAAATACTAATCTACGCTTGCAGAAATGAAATTGCGGAATTGAAATGCTAATCTATGAAAGCAAGAAATGCTAATCTACTTTTGCATAAATGAAATTGCATAATGGAAATGAAGTAAACTACTTAGCAGAAGGTTGTAGTAGAAAATAGAAGAATAGCAACAATCACCAATACTCTGCCGCTTCCCCGGCAACGGCGCCAAAAAGATGGTGGGCTCCAGTATTGTAGCAATACTGCTACAACTCCTGGGGCTTCCTATCTCTAATTTTATCAACCCGGTAGTTCGTACAAACTTGGAAGCGACGGTGATGTATGCACAAGTACTAGCTCTTGCCGCAGCTATCACTTGGTCAGCTGGCACAAGTCCACTAGGAGCTTAAGCCAACTTCTATGAGCTCTTAGAAGAAGCTTTTTAATTGATGGATGAAAGCTAACTTGAAAGAAGCTAATCTAATTGCGAAAAGAAACTGAAAGCCAAAAAGAAACGCAAACCCTAGCAAACCCTAATTCTACCAGCTAGTCCTACTGATGCAAAGGAGAGAATGCAAACTACGAAAAGAGATGCCATTAATTCTAGGAAGGTAAAATACATGTGTCTAAGTTATCACTATCTGAAGAAAACATCTTTTTGTATTTTTGACTAAGTTATTAGAATGATCATGCATGTGCTTCTAACTATTTTTGACTGTGCAGAGGTGGATCAAGGAGGAGAAATGCTTGGGAAAGGTTGGGAAGGTTCAGAGAGGGTCTAAGGGGTCCCTAACACCCTTCCAGAGAGTCTCACAAAGTTTGGCTGCCACCAAACCGTGTTTATGAGCTTCTACAGGAAGTCTACAGGGGTTCTACAGGATGTTCAAAGATTTCTACAGGATGTTCTGAAATGGGATTTTGGAGCATGGGTGAGTGAGGGAAGATGCATGAGTGGATATGGAGGTAGGATAGGGGTCTGAAGTGGCCTAGGAACTGATGGATGGAGCTAAGGAATGGCGAGGATGGTTCAATTTGTTCAAGGGAGAGTGAAACAATGTTGCACAAAAATTAGGGTTTTGGGAGCGAATGGCAAACGTGAAGCAAGGGTTCTAAGTAGAGGGTGGAGTGGATGGTGCTGATGGAGGATAAGCAGATGAAGGAGTGGTACAGGTGCTCTGCAAGTCGTTTTTCCAATCTGAACCAACAAAACTTATAAATTCAAAGACCTAGTTATGTTTACCTAATTTGCTAGCTGTTAGTAAAGAGAATGAACAGAAGTGTGACCTGCAATGAAACCATGTATTTTTAACTCATGCAAATAAGCAAATGAAAGTTTGAACTGGTAACCAACTTCTACACATGAAAATCAAACACTAGTGATTGCATGGCAAAGCAAAATCAGTGTTTTTATGGGCAGCAAAGTCATCCTAGTCACAACTCCTGATCCCACTAAGGGAGAGGTGAAACCACAGATGTTTGTTGGCCCTTTTCTTGAAGCTTTTTCTGTTAACAACCTATCAACTAAATCTGAGCATGAAAAGCTATTTTACACATAAAAAAACAAACTAAATAACAAAACAAGAGTTAGATCTAAATAGCATATTTTATTCTAAGAATGCAGCAAAAACACATAAAGATAATCAAAGGAGGTATTGGGCGCTTGAGATGGGCCCAACCCCAAGAGCTACAGCCTCCTAAGAGAGATTTAGAGCTGGTGCAAAGCTGGATTCATCTTTATTGATCAAGAAATGAAGAGTTACATCAAAACTGTCCACAAGAAGAACTTGAACATGAGCTGAAAGCAAAGCTAATCTATTGCATAAAATCGAACTACAAACTAGCTAACTAATGGCTAAAACAAAATGACTAACTGGCTAACCAAATTGACTAACCACTAGCTACAAAAATGACTACCAACTAGCTAACCAAAATGAGGCCCTAAGCCTTCTTATTTATACAATTTGAGGACCCAACAGTCCTAAAATTTAGGGACTTGGCTGCCCAAGACTTGTAGTTAACAGCAGTCCTACTTGACTTGCTTGGCTGCCCTTGTGCTCATTGATTTGGTGGCCTTTGAACTCCGAGCTGATGGTGGAGAATTCGAGGTAAGGGCCCATAAATGAGGGGGACACCTTCCTACAAATCCTCTAGCTTGTTCTCCCACGAATTTGGCTGCCAAGTGCTCATTAAGACCTTCAATTTTGTCTCCAAGTTGACCAAAAAGGCTACACAAAGCACCCATTAGACTTGTTGGCATAATGACTAACCAAATTCACTCTATTAACATAAAAATAATCAAAAACATGCAATAAACCAATGAGAATGGTGGATTAAGTCAAATTAGAAGGTTGAATGAGCCCAAATAATTGTCCATTTTTGGGGCTCATCAATTAGTAGATTGAACAACTTGTAGATCAAAGTTCCACACTTAGAGTTACACTTCAGCAGCACACAAGAGATTCTAAGGAAATATTCCATCAAGTGAAGGATTGGATAGGTTTGTTTTCCAAACATAATCGACCATTATACAAGCTACAAGAGCAAAGAAAAAAATTAATGTAGGAAACTCTTGCCACTACAAAATTTGTGCAACAAAAGAAGCTATTTGATCAGGCTATTTGGTACCTTAAGATTGTATCCCAAGCAAAATATATGCAGTTGTGTAGACTTAATCTTGATGTAGATACTTAGTGGAATACTTTGATTGTGTCATGTCCTGAGAAACCAGATGCATAGACAACTAAGTAGTTTATTGATAAAGCTTCCACTTTACCTGCCACATGGAAAGATACAATGGATATGTATAGTTATTTTTGATGTATCTTTTGGGAAATCATTCCTAAGTTGGGTCCTTCATTTGAAGGAGAGGCATCTATATAGGTACAAAGTGCATCAACATAAATTGTGCATCCATAATAAGGACCAAGTGCACAAGAAAAGGATTGACTCGAGGGTGAGTCAATATATTATGGTCAAGGCCTATTGGGTATTTCATTTTTGTGAAATTTTTTTGAATAAAATAGTTGCAGAAATAGGAAGTGAAGGCTGAAAAGGAAAATGGTTAAACTGGTCAAAAAGAAGCACCAGAAAAGAAGAAAGTGGAAAGTAAGACAAATTAATTAGTTACATTAGAACTCATCAAAGTCGTGAAATAAGGATCAATTCATTAAGGTTGAAGAGATCAAGTAAATGTGGACCAAGCAAAGAAATATCTTGTCAATTTGGTTAATTTGGACCATATCAAGCTAGCATGGACAAGATCGGAGAGCCCAAATTACATATAGTTTCACAAAGCAAGTTGCGAAGAGAGGTATCAGAGAAGGTTCGTTATGTTTCCAAAATGAGAACCTACTCTCTACAAAACATTGCATTTTAATTTTTTCATAGTTGAACCTATAATGAGAGTTTGGATACAATTCTGAAAACATCTTGCAGAGTCTCTATGGATTTGTATTATAATGTTTGAAGTAGCCTGAATCAATATAAAAGGAGATTATTGCAAGGATCAAGATGTGCATATTTATGGATGAATTTAATCGTATTGTATGGATATTTTAAAAAAGAATTGAAATCTTTCGTTAAATTCCTTGTAATGGATTTATTTACTTTTGCTCAAGGTTTATTCAGTAGATTTATGGATGATTATGAGTTTACCATGTATTTCAATTAAGGAAATGAATCTTGTCACTTCCTAAAACCTTAAAAAATCATTTATAAGTATTGGCACACCTCAACTGAGACCTTCTTCCCTTCAAAAGATTGAAATTTTTGGCAATGTGCTAGACTATCACAAACCCGAGAATCGGATAGCCACCGCCCGACCACCCGTGGGGGTGGCTGGGCAGTGGCTATCCAATTCCAAGAATTGGATAGCCACTGCTCGGCCGCCCCCACGGGTGGTTGGTCAGTGGCTATCCGATTGGAACCGGATAGCCATCGTCCAACCGCCCGTGGGGGCGCGGCCCTAAGCAGGGGAACTGTATGCAGCTCCTCTGCCCAGGGCCGTAACCCCATGGGCAGTCGGGCAGTGTCTGATAAAATTGTTTTTTTAAATAAAAATTAAATTTTACTAAATATGTTAAGAGTATTTTTTATTTTTTTTTAATTTAAATTTTAAATGTTTTTTTATTTTATATATATTTGTAAAATATATTTTTCTTTAATATTTTAAATGTTATTTTTAAAAAAATCAAAAATATATTTATCTTTTTTTAATTTTAAATGTTTTTTTATTTTTATTTTTTCAATCGAAATTTTAAATCAATGTCAAATCCAAATTTTAAATTTTTTAATATAAAATTTGAAATGTTTTCCTTTTGTTTAATCAAAAATATATTATTTTTTTTAATTTTAAATGTTTTTGTATTTTTTTTTTTTAAATTTGAAAATATGTATTTTTTTTAAATTTTAATTGTTTTTTGGGTTTTTTTTTTTTTTTTAATTTCAGCATATTTTTGTTTTTTTAGGGTTTTTTTAAATGATTTTAATCTTAATTTTAGTAGTTTTTAATTTTTCTTTTGGTTAATTTTCTATTTTTTTCATCTAGTTTGTTTTTAATAATTTTTTTATTTTTTTTAGTTTTTGTTAATGCTTTTTCAAAATTTCATATTTTTACTTACTTAATTTTATAGTTTTTTAAAATTTTTCTTCTTTTTTTTTTTCCAAATTTTTTTAGGGTCTATGAGATTAAAAAAAATTGTTAATGTTTTTTGAAAATATGTTTCTTATTATTTATTTCTTCATAATTTTTTTTAATTTTTTAATTCTTATTTTTATAGGTTAATTTTTTTTTAACATTATTATGATTGATTTTTTTTTAATATATATATATATATATATCCATTTTGCTATTTTTTTAACTTTTTTTTTGTTTTTTTTCATTGTTTTTATTTTTAATTTTATTTTTCATTATTCTTTTGAAATTTTAATGTTTTTTGAAGTCATGATAAAATCTTTTACACCAGTATTTCAAAATGTTCAAAATTTACCCTAGAAAAAAAAGTGTTATTCCAGCATCAATACTTTTCGTTTTGAGAGTGTTTTTTGCACAATTTTTGCACATAGAAATTCGATTTTACTAGTATTTTTTTAAAATGTTGAAAATTGACCCTGAAAAAAAGCCATCATTCCAGTGTCAACACTTATCATTTTCAGGGTATTTTTTGCACAATTTTTGCACAAAAAATTCATTTTCACTGTCATTTTTAAAACATGTTCAAAATTGACCCTTAAAAAAAACCATCATTCTAGTTTACACACTTTTCGTTTCTAGCACTGTTCTTCATGTTTTTTCTGGGTTTTTTGGCCAGAGTTCCCATTTTGAGTTTATAGTTCCCATTTCAAAGTTTACATTGTTGTTTCTTATTAGCAATTTTATTCACCTTTACTCCATTTCCCTTGTTGAATTTGGCACTAAAATTTACTTCCTTGCATCACCTATATTAATTAAAACCCTAAAACCCTAAAACTTAGTCTCACTAAGGTAACTCTTAACTTCACCTTGTGCCTCATTTTTTGGTCCTAGTAAACCTACAAGGGATACACGCATTCAGTCAAAGAAGTGTTGGCCTAAAGTGAAGAGGATAGGTTGTCGAGGCAACAATGATGACTTTCCTAAGAATTTCCTTTGAGTAGTACCTTGTGGATCACGTATTTTATCCTTAAGTATAATTTGAGTGGTAATTAAGTGATAATTAATAACTAGAATGGAAATTCTTCTTTTGATGGCCATGTTTTTTAGAGCATAGAAATTGGATGCATGTGCCAATTTCCTTCTTTCTTCAATACCATTACTACTAGGTATGACCAAAGACTATTTCTGGGACATATGACATAATTCTTTGACAACTCCCAATAATATTTCCAGTTTCATTCTTTTGTGCAAAATGGTGTCATCGATGATGCACATTGAGTAGTTAATTGCCTAGAATAAATGGTATACCATGATCACGCTAACCACATGAAGGATGTGATCCATGGGGTGTTTCAAATACCTATCTATGCTTAGTCAAGGCCAACTAGAAAATTGAATTTCATTTGAGGGGTTTTCCATAGCTTGGATGGAAATGAATTGGGCAATAATGTCACAGTGACCTTTCCTCAATAGGTTTTCCATAAAGCGAGAACTAAAATTTTCTAGGGAGACAGACTTGAGCTCCTTGAAGGTATATTATGGCCCTCCTCAGTGAATCTTATGTATAACTACTTGAAATCCATGGTAACCTAACCCAATATTTATAACGGTTCTACTCCAAGAACACATTTCAAATTATAGGGTAACTTAATTAGGGTTTATCTAAGTCGATTTCTCTTATCTTTGACATTTTCTTGTGATGTTTCTTATCAATTATTCTTTGTATTTATTATATTATTATAATCAAGACAAATTCCAAGCAATAAAGATCACGAACACAACAAGGAACGCAAAATGTAGGCACTTAGCAAGGGGAAAACCCTATGAAGGGGAAAACTTGGTCAAACTCTTTTACTAGTAGATTCAAATCAAATTGAGACAACCAGAACCCAAGACAAGTGACCTCCTTCACTCCACCAATTTGGCTACTCAAGTCAAACTTTAGCCCATACTTCCACAAGTCAACAAAATTTTGCTCCTCAACAAAAGTCTCTATATGCCCCTATAATTTTTTAACCATGCATTATATCTTCAATATTTATGTGATGATAGGTCCTTCCCAAAAGGATTCTCACATTCATTTTTCCTTTGTAATGAATTCAGATCCTTCCAAATAGGATCCTCGCATTTCATTTTTCCTTTGGAATGATTTTAGGTCCTTCCAAATAGGCTACTCACATTTCCTTTTTCCTTTAACAATTTCATATGAAATTGATAGTTGATGATATCCAATAGGTCAAATACACTTTTATTTATAGTATTTTTCAAGGTGTCGGTTTCCCTTTATGAGGCTGACTTGATGTGGAGAATAGGTCGACTTGGTGGAGTCTAGTCTTACAAAATTTGACTATTTTATAATCTTACAAAGCCCAAGAAGAGTCTTAAATTTTACGACATGAAAAAGGACTTATGACCCAACCATAGAAGCCTTCAATGGAGGATTTTGACCTATTGACCCAAGCATGAAACTTTTGCTTTAATAAGTCAATTTATTTTACAATAAATAAATAAAAATATTTCTTTTGACAAATACAATTATGAAGACTGACACTAGTTACATTCTTTAATATTCCCTCTTAACTAGGGAGTTATTCATAATTACATAAATACATAGGTACAAGGATGATCTCAAAATGATATGTTCTATGAAGAGTCACAACACACACAGTGCTATAGATTAGATACTTGACCAAGGTATCTAACCGGGTGGGACTAAGGTGTGTTCCAAGCTTCAACCACTCTAGGTACCATTAGGCTTCAACTCTAACACCAACCCAGTGATCTTGGAATCGTACCCAAGGTGTTAGGATATTCTGACACATAGGAAATAATTAAGTATAACTTGGTCTAGTGTATAGTTAGGTAAAGTGTGTTTCTTTAGTATGTACTCTTTGTAACTTACAATTTGACGGTCATGATATGTTTTAGACATGAAGTGATCTAATGATTCATTCTCTCCTCTGTATTACCAACACTTGATATGTGGCTTAACACCTAATTGGTCCATGGTATCTATTTAAAGAGCATAGAGGGTCATTTGTTAGGTGACCATTCATGAGAGAAGCTTATGTAAATTTTCTTTCTTTTACATAATAAATTTCTTGAAGTGGTAATGTTGGCTCAGGCCATGGATTGTTTCCCTCTCTGATGGTTTTAACCACGTCAAGAATACTGGTTTATTGATCTATGATCTGTTTGTGAGTGGTGTCCCTTGGTGTTATATCTAAGGAACTTACCCTGTAAATCCCTACATGGTATCATAGCTATTCTGGGGCCGCATCCATTGGTGATCCAAATCCGAAGCCAGTACAACTGCATCTGACTTTCATTTCCTAAATGTATTGCTTCTAATTGCTTTCAGGCTGAGAGGACTGCTCTATTGTGTTAGGATCATCTGTTCCAGTGAGGAACCCCTTTTGTTTCACATGAAAAGGTTTCTGGTAGACCCAACTATGTCATTTTTAAGATTTGGAGGTATATAGTCTTTATTTGCAATTATAGTTATTTATCTCTCAGTTTATTTCGGTTTATAGTCATCTAAATTATTTTTATTACAGCATCAATACCTTTCATTTATGCGTATGTTCATTTCCCCACAACTCTGTGTGATCTAAGCAAATCAAAAACAGAAAGAAAGGATTTTTCTCATGTGTATGCTCTTTTCCGTTGCGCCTTAGTGTGATCTCGGAAAATCAAAAACATTGAGGAAAATATGTAGTTTTTGGTGAAATCTAACTTTAATTCTTAAGGCTTGGATATTTTTGCTTGTTCGTTTGGTTTGTGTGGTTGTTTTTTTTGTTTTGTAGGCAAAAGGGGGTTTTTCAAGTAAGAACACACCCCAAAGCTTTAGTGAGCAAAAAAAAAAAAAATGAACTCCTTCCTCCTTTCCAAAAATTACTAACCTTTTAAGCTAGCTCACTTAGTCTAAAGTTATTTAAAGAGAATAGAGGTCTTGGGTCCAAGTCTTTCTTTTTGTTGAGTTACTTTTTCAAAAAGCACATGTAACTTATGTTTTAAAGTTGCTTTATGTAAAAGTGTTCTCACCCGTTATAAAAAGGGGGTTGCTTATAATTCTAAAGTGGATAGTTTATAAAGTATCATTGTAAAAGTGATTTTCACTTATTTATAAAATGGGTCACATAAAGTTTTTTTTTTTTTTTTTTTTTTTTAAGTGAGCTAATTAGATTAAGTTTAGAAAGGGGGGCGGGGGCAGGGGCGGGAATTTTTTTAAAATATAACATTATCATCAATTTCCCAACATTCATGTGGTTCGTTGGTATCTTCAATAACTTTTCTTCAAAAAGTCATAACTTCTTCATCTGGAAGCCATTTTCAGAGCCAGTTTTTTTTAATCAACATAATTTTTCGAGATATTTCCATTGAAACACTTCGTTTCAGCATATACAATTTCAGTTTCTTTTAAAATATAAATTACATGCCTAGTTATTCTTGACAGCACTAACTACTTCCAATGGTTATCCTACATGGTAGATTACTTAGAAGTAAAGGTCTTTATAGAATAGCCTCAGGCTAAGAGTCTAAACCTAAAGATGAACATAAGCAAGCCAAATGGGAAAATAAGCAACATCAAGCACATGGGTTGATAGGGATGTCTATTTCTCCAGACCTTAGATTCCATATCGCAAAAATTAATACCCCCAATAAAGCAATGAAAAAGATCAATGATGTTTTTGGAATTAAAAATGAAGTTAGAGCCCATTTACTTGAAAATGAGTTGCTTGCATTGGACCCCAATAATTTTTCTTCCATTGAATATTTTTTGTCCAAGTTCAAGACCCTTATACTTCTCTTAGAAGGTGTTAAGGTTAAGATAGAAGATGGTAGTCTTATTTATTCCATTCATACTAAGTTAGGATCAGTCTACTCTGTGTTTGTTTCCACCTTCCATTCTACTAGAGAAGCCTTTATTTCTCAAGGACACACCCACAAGTTCCCCTTTTTTGATGCCTTTTGTGATTCTTTAATAAGAGAACAAGAAAAACTCTTACATCTTGGTCTTCTTAATACTAAAAACTCTTGTAAGAAAGCCTTAGAATCCCAACAACAACCAAATTCAAAGAATCCTAAGAAGCGGCATCCTAAAAAGAATGGTCCTAAACCAAACAAGGGTCCTAAGCAATTTCAATCTCAAAATGAAAAAACAATTCAACAAAATGATAAGGAAAATAAAAACAAAGGGAAGAAGACTGATAGACATTGCAACTTTTGTAATTGTGATGGCCACTTATAATCCAAATTCTTTAAGAAGATGGAAGCCTTGGAAGCATCCATGAAGAAGCATAACATCCATTTGGAGCACTCTTCAACTTCAACTTCATCTTCAGGAATAACACTTTCCGCATGTGGTTATCAAGCATCTCGGTCTGGTTATGCACTAAATGTATCTTCTTCTTCTCATTTCATGAGTGGCTCACTGATTTTAGATCTTCTTATCACATGGCCAAAAACAAAGCCATGTTTTCTTCTTTAAATGATTGTAACACCAAAAATATCTATGTTGGTGACAATAGATCTCTTATTGTTACAGGGACTGGAACTATTCATCTAGACAATGGTCAATTTAATGATGTATTATGTGTTCCTACCTTATCTTGCAACCTTCTATCTGTATATCAAATAACTTATTCACGTGAAGGTAAAACCATTGAATTTTCACCTCATGATGTTGTAATTAAGGACCTAAGAGATCCTAATTAGATTTTAGCTACTAGCATTACTCATGATTCTATAAGATTGTATACTTTTAACAACTTTGGGTCATCAAATCTTCCCTCGGTATTTGTTTCTCATAATGATGAAGTGAGCAAAATTTGGCATGAGTGATTTGGTCACTTAAACTATCGCTCCCTTCAAAATATTTGTAAAGAAAATATGGTGACAGATCTTCCTATGGTATCTTGCAAAGATGGTGTTTGTTCCGAATGTGTACTTGGAAAACATTATTGGGATAGTTTTGAAAATTGTGTCTCTTGGCATGCCTCAACCCCTTTACAGCTTGTGCACAGTGATTTATGTGATCCACTTCTAGTTGTTTCATTCTCTAGCTACAAGTATTTCTTAACTTTCATTGATGATTTCTCCAGATGCACTTGGGTATATTTCTTAAAACTCAAGAGTGAAGTATTCAACATGTTCTTGGCCTTTAAGGCCTTTGTTGAGAAATAATCTAGACTTCAAATTCTTAAGCTAAGATCTGATAATGGTGGAGAATATGTTAACAACAAATTCATCAAGTTTTTCATTGAGCATGGAATTCAATGCAACATAATTTTCCATATACTCCACAACAAAATGGTGTAGATGAAAGGAAGAATTGCACCTTAAAGGAAATGGATAATTGTATGCTTCAATCTAAAGGACTTAGTCTTAATTTTTGGGTAGAAGAAATTAATTGTGCAAATTACATAGTAAAATGCACTCCTACTAAGGTTTTAAAGAATATCACTCCAGAAGAAGCATGGAGCTCAATTAAACCATATGTAAGTCACTTTCGTGTTTTTGGAAGTGAAGCATGGGCCCATATTCCAGATGAGAAACATAAAGCCTTAGAAACTAAGAGTGAAAAATGTATTTTTGTTGGACATTCTGAAGATTTAAAAGGATATAGACTTCTTCAACCTATATCCAAAAATGTTATCATTAGAAGAGATTTAAATTTTGTTGAACATATATCGGCCTACCAGCCTAGTTCGAAAGATGTGCCACCTCCCTTTATCCCTTCTACTTCTGAAAATATTCCTTCTTCAGATGATGACACCGAGGATGACAATCCTCCCCCACCTTCTTGGGATCCTCCTTCATCTCCTCAACTTCCAAAATGGGTCTGTGCTACTCAGGATTTAGTAGGTGCTCTTGCAGGTGATCCTACAGATCAATGTCGTACATGTTCTCACTTAGATAGAGCCTCTTCTTTACTAGCTCAAGCTTCAGTGAATTATGATCCTAACACCTTTGCAGAAGCTTCAAGCCATCCATATTTGGATGCAGCTAGGAATGAAGAATGTTGTTCATTATTCAAAAATGATACATGGCACCTTGTTCCTCTTTCAAAGGGATGAAAACTTGTTAGATGCAAATGGGTTTACAGAACCAAGTTTGGACCAGATGGAAAATTTGATAAACATAAAGCTTATCTTGTTGCTAAGGGTTTTTCACAAGTTGAAGGAATTTAATATACTGAAACCTTATCCCCTGTTGCCAAAATGAACTTTATCCGCCTTCTTCTCTCCTTTGTTGCATCTTTCAAATGGGAAGTCCATCAGATGGATGTTAAATATGCCTTCTTGCATGGGGACTTGCATGAAGAAATCTATATGGAACAACCTCATGACTTTATACAAACAGACTCCAGCCTTGTATGTCAACTTAAGAAATCCCTTTATGGTCTCAAGAATGCACCTCGGGCTTGGTATGCCAAAATGGATAGCTTTCTTTTAGATACTAGCTTTTCTAGGTGTCATTCTGACAATACTGTCTACACCAAGAAAGTGGGCAAATCTCTTATCATTCTTGTTCTTTATGTTGATGATATTATCCTTACTGGTAGTGATCCCAACCTTATAAACCATGTGAAGTCTAGCCTTAAAAAGTAGTTTGAAATGACAGACTTAGGACACTTTCATTATTTTCTTTCTCTTCAAGTCTTGCAATCTAAAGAAGGTATTTCCCTTTCCCAGTCCAAGTATGTTTGTGATCTTCTACACCACTTTCACATGGAAGACTGTTATCCAACACCTTCTCCATTTCAGTATGGAACCAAACTTTCGGCCACTTGTACTTCCCTTGATGTTAATGCTACCTTATACCATCAGCTTGTTGGAAACCTTTTATATCTAACCAATACCCGTCTTAACCTTTCCTTTGATGTTGGACTTATTACTCGGTTTATGCAAAACCCACATGAAATTCATTAGAAAGAAACTAAAACAATACTTCGTTATGTTCAAGGTATAGTTCAGTTTGGGATTCATTACAGTGCAGAAGCATCTCCTCTATTGGTTGGTTTCACTAATTCTGATTGGGCTGGTGGCATTGATGATCGGAAGTCCACTACAGGTTATGTCTTCACTCTTGGTTCTAGACCTATTACTTGGGCTTGTAAGAAATGAAGTGCCATTCCTCTTCCTTTAGTAGAAGAAGAATATCGTTGCACAAATGAAGCTAGTAAGGAAGCATTGTGTCTTCATCAGATCCTATCATAGTTTGGTTTCCAGCAGTAGCATCTTACTACACTTTGGTGTGATAATCAAAGTTCCATTCAACTATGCAAAGATCCAATCCAACATCAACGCAACAAAAACATTGAACTATACATGCACTTCATTAGAAATCTCATTCATGACCATGTTCTTGAAGTGCAATATTGTTCAACCGATGATCGAGTTGCAGACATCTTTACAAAGGCTTTCACAGAGGTGAAGTTTACTAAAATTTGATTTATGGTTGGAGTTCCGGAAGTTGTCACTAAGGGGGATAGGCTCTAATATCTCCTTCCTTCTCCTATTGTATCATCTTTTTACATCCTTCAATCCTATCCCAAGTTGTTCTTAAGCGATGATGTTATGATTGTCCGACACATAGGAAATAATTAAGTATAACTTGGTCTAGCATATAGCTAGGTAAAGTGTATTTCTTTAGTATGTAATTTTTGTAACTTACAATCCAACGGTCACAATATGTTCTAAACATGAAGTGATCTGATGGTTCATTCTCTCCTCAGTATTACTGACACTTGATCCGTGGCTTAACACCTGATTGCTCCATGATCTCTATTTAAAGAACATGGAGGGTCGTTTCTTAGGTGACCATTCATGAGAGAAGCTTATGTAAATTTTCTTTCTTTTACATTAATAAATTTCTTGAAGTGGCCACGTTGGCTCAGGTCATGGACTTTTTCCCTATTTGAGGGGTTTAACCACATCAATAATATTGGTGTATTGATTTGTGATTTGTTTGTGAGCGGTGTCCTTTGGTGTTCTATCTAAGGAACTTACCCTGTAAATCCCTACACAAGGTCGGAGCTCCACAAGACCAATTATACCCTCCCTAATTCAAGATATGAACATAATCATATGCCAACCATATGTCCTCCCAAGCCTTTTGTTGCCCCAAGACTCTTCATTTCTCCCTATCAAATATATCTACCAGTCCTAGCATGCTTCCAAAAAGTTCAACCATCTTATGGAGAGTTCTACTTGTATAATCACAACCCTAATTAGAAACAAACTTTCAAGTATACATATGTTAGCACAAACCTCCAAGATCTTCAATCATTTTGATGTTTCTCAGGTTATCACAATATTCAAACTTATTTCTATGGAAGCTTCTTTCTTCATTTTATTTAGCAGAACCAACCTCATCATCAGTGCTTTTCCAAACATATAACTCTTGTTTATATATTTATCTGTCACGACTTTATTAATTATGAATACAACTCATAAACAACCATTTTTAGTGCTTCTACTATTCTTAAATCTCATTCTTTCTTCAAGGTCTTATAGTTATCACAACATGCCTCCCTCTTAACTAGGGAGATATATACTTTCTTCATCCAATCTCCCTCTCAACTTAGGGAGATCAATAGCTTCAGGGAAAATTTTAAGAACCCCCCCTAAATTTATAAATATAATAAATGGGCGAATCTCCATGGTATATAGGAAAAATGGAAGGCGATTTTATCAATAATATAATATGTATATATAATTTTTTGGCGAATCTCTCACCAGGCATGGCGAATATTTTACTCAATTATAAAATCTTGTAAGATCTTGGCGAGTCTTTCACTAAATAATAAAACTTTGTAAAGTCCTAGTGAATCTTAGCATTGTGAACTCTTAGAGAAGAGTAAAAATGGATCTATGCTGGTTTAATTCCCCCATTTAAATAGGCCACATTCCAGGTGAATACCATGGGTCAATACCATGTGCCATTTTGGTGAATACCATGGGTCAATACCATGTGCCATTTTGGTGAATACCATGGGTCAATACCATGTGCCATTTTTATTTTTATTAATTCTAATATTAGGGTTAATAATGGTTTTTTGCATGGTATTAATAGTAATCTAGTCCATGGTATTTGTCCCATAGTATTTTTCCCATAGGTTTCACCTAAATATAACCCATTTCTTGAGTGTTCGTAAATATAAGGTGAATTATGGAGTAAATCTAAAAAAATGTTTTATTTGTTTACCATACCTCTAGTTTATTTATATTTTTATTTATTTACCATACCTCTGTTACAAATATGGTATTTGGCCCATAGGATTCACTTAAATAAAACCTCTTTCTTGAGCCTTCATAAATAGAACGAGAGTTATGGACTAAATATAAAAAGAGGTTTTATTTATTTACCATACGTCTAGTTTATTTATATTTTTATTTATTTACCATACCTTTTGAGTAAGTATAAAAAGACGTTTTATTTATTTACCGTACCTCCACTTTACTTATATTTTTATTTGTTTACACCAGGTGACTTATGGAGTAAATATAAAAATGTTTTATTTATTTACCATACCTCTCATTTATTTATATATTTATTAATTTACCATACCTCTTTTATAAATATGGTATTTGGCCCATAGGATTCACTTAAATAAAACCTATTCTTGAAAATGGGCAAATGGATTCACTTAAATAAAACCTATTCTTGAAAATGGGCGAATGGAAGGTTGTAACTCCTAATTTCAAGGGCTAAATTTACCTTTTTTACCCTCTCCCTTAAAATAAGGTGGGCTATTTGAGGTGATTTGTAAAAATGTACTATGATACAAAACATTCGCCCACTAAAAATTTAAAACCCCTTAATTTCGCCAAAGGGCGAACATTCGCCCCTAAAATTATCCTTGAATAGCTTCATTCTTACAGGTTCTTTATCATATCATTAGGGAAACTTCAACCTTTCAAAGCTTCATTTCTTTAGGAACATCATTCTTTCAGTAAGGACATCTATCTTTTATGTCATCATCATTCTTACAACTCTCTTTATCCATCATGCTCATCATTGTTATCAAGTCATCTTCAACATCTTGAAGATTATGTACCTGCAAATTTTCAATAGCAAGTACAACCAAGTACAAATATACAAAATCATGAAGTCAACTATATCAAAATAGGTTTAGCAAGTTATCATAATGGGAGCATTTAATATTTTGAACAAAAACCTAAACCTAGTTAGGTTCCCAAACAAGACTTACATCTTTTATATCCTAGACTTCAACAAATTTGTTAGGGTTTTGTCACAAACACTAGATTCCATCATTGAGACTTAAAGCCTTAGATATCAACAACTAAATCAAGTTAGCAATCTAATTGTAGCACTTTACATCCGGGGTTTCGATATTATTCTCTTATAATTTCATGTCAAACCCTACTAATAATTTTTTCAAACCCTATATTTCATTAATATATATCAACAATAAAGTTAGTATTCTATCAATTCATATCTAGGGTTTCATTATTGTACCCTAGAAACTTATATCAATCCCTTACTATGGTTTTTATCATAAATCCTAGATACAACCATAAAATGCCAAAATTAGATATAGAACAATATTGGCTAAGCTAGGATTTGATTCACACAAAAGCACATATACCTAGGGTTTCATTCTTATGACCTTTCATCAAGGATTTTGTCATAAACCCTAATTCATCAAATTCTAGGGATTCATTATCAAACCATAAAAGGATAGGGTTTCATATCAACAACCTTAAACATCAAGAAATTTGGATTTGATTACATATTATAAACTTTATTAACAAGCCCTAAGGATAGGGTTTCATCAAAACATTACCAAACCCTAAATATCAAAAGGGTAGGTTTTTTGTAGAGAATCCTAAAGGTCAAAGTAAACAAATAAGAGTATGACAAGGGTTGATTTATTCTAAATATTAATTACGCTAAACAATATTCTTGATGGTTCAAAGACCTAGGTATGAGAGAGTTATTAATACCAAGAAAATTTTCACAATGATCATGCATTTTTAAGGTAAATAGGATTAGCTATAAATCAAGTGATTTTAGACACACATTGAGTTTCTCTTTTTACAAACCTTATAGGGTTTCTTCATTGAAGAGTTTTTTATGAAACAAATATTATTTCTCATTTTTTCCATAATCCTTGTTGCAAGCTCCCTCTGAATTATGACATCCCTTTTCATGGTTCATTTTAATAAGAGTAATATTTTATTCAATGATCCAATTTGATTTACCAAGTCATCATACCTACAATATTTGTTGACAAGAAAACCAAAATATACGAGTATAATAACACAATATTTATCTAGGTTTTTCATTACTACAGAGAGAATGAATTCTTGGGGATTTAGAGTACAAACCATAGTTGGTTCTAGAAACATTATTCAATCTCATTCTGGCCAAGGAATTCTATATATCTTATAAGCCCTAAATATTATGATTATTGAGAGGAAACAAGTGAATGATTTTGCTATATATTTAACATAGTACAAGCAACAAATGAACATTATACATACCTTCATATTTCATACCTTGTCTTCCAAAAGAGAAATATTGATAATTCGCTTGAGTTTGTGACCCCTGTTTTTTGCAATCTGAAGACATATTGTTAGATGACAAAGAAACAAAAAGAGTAATATTACTACTTACTTGAATCATGTGCATTTATTTTGACTATAGTAGAGACTTCCAAGAGATACTATAGGTATTCAAATATGTTCCTCTTCACATTGATATAGACTGCTTACTTTTACAAAAGGTCTTCTTTTACTTTGCTAGACATCAATTCCCACCTTGATTCCTTTCAACATTTCATATACTGATATTTTGTCTTACTTCAAAATAAGCACTGAGATCTTTCAAGTCGGCTTTTTCTTTTACTGATGAAGTATGAATTATCTATATATATATATATATATATATATATATATATATATATATATATATATATATATATATATATATATGCCCAGGTCTTCTGACTACAGACCACAGAAAAAGAGACGACTTTCTCATCTGGCAAACAAGGCTTGAATATGTGCTTTTGAGATTTGATACTTCTTCCAAGTAGATTCTTCACAGATTTTAAGGACTGTCATTAGTCCTCTTTAACTTAGAATTTGTTTGATCTTACAGGACTTTACAATTCGAATTTGAGAGGTAAATTTAGACCCTATTTTCATGTACAGACCTTCACTATATTCTTCATATACTTCAAATGGATTGAGGGTTATAGATGAGCCTTCTTGGATCCTATCAAATGTTTTACAACTTCCTTTTACTATTGAAATTTCCAAATTCTAGATTGCGCTCTTAATTGCAGAGGTAAAAAAATATAATTACGCCCATAATTATGTTATTTATATTCTAGATGATTTGACTTTAAAAAGGTTCATTTGAAAGTCCTTTATTCTTAGCACAAAATTGATCTTCTAGTTGCCTTGATCCATTGAACTTAGCTATGATATCATGATGAGAAATCTAAGGAAACTTAATTAGGATTTATTCAAATTGATTTCTCTTATCTTTGATTTTTTTTTTTATGTTTCTTATCAATTCTTCGACAAATACCAAGCAATGAAGATCACGAACACAACAAGGAACTCAGGATGTAGGCACTCGACCAGGGAAAAACCCCTATGAAGGGGAAAACCAAGTCAAACTCTTCTACTAATATACTCAAATCAAATTGATACAACCAAGACCCAATACGAGTGACCTCCTTCACTCCACCAAATTTTCCACTCAGGTCAAACTTCAGTCCATACTTCCACAAGTCAACATAATTATGTTCCTCAACAAAAGTCTCAGTCTTCCCCTATAATTTCTGAAGATTGCATTATTTCTTCGATACTTATGTGATGATAGGTACTTCCCAAAAAGGCTTCTCGCATTTATTTTTCCTTTGTAACAAATTAAAATCCTTCCAAATAGGATCCTAACATTTACTTGTTCCTTTGCAACGATTTTAGGTGCTTCCAAATAGGCTACTCGCATTTTCTTTTTCCTTTAACAATTTCAGATCATAAGATATTAATGATATCCAATAGGTTGAATACAATTGTATTTATAATATTTTTCAAGGTGGTGGTTTCTCTTTATGAGATCGACTTAATGTGGAGAGCAGGTTGACTTGGTTGAGGAGGCTACTCTTAAAAATTTGACTCTTTTATAATCTTACAAATCCCAAGAAGGGTCTTACAATTTTATAACACAAACAAGGACTTATGATTCAACCCTAGAAGCCTTCAATGGAGGCTTTTTACCTATTGACCATTGACCCAAGCATGAAACCCATGCTTTAATAAGTCAATTTCTTTAGCAACAAAAATTCATTTTTCTTTCTTTTGACAACTACAATTATGAACACTGACATTAGTTACATTCTTCAACACCTAGAATAAATGGCATACCTTGATCATGCTAACCATATGAAGGGTGTAATCCGTGGGGTGTTTCAAATACCTATTGACGCTTAGTCAAGTCCAACTATAAGTTGAATTTCATTTGAGGGGTTGTCCATAGATTGGATGGAAATGAATTGGGCAATAATGCCATAGTGACCTTTCTTCAATATCTTTTCCATATAGCGAGAGATAAAAAAAAAATGGGGAGAAAGACTTGAGCCCATTGAAGGTATATTATGTCCCTCCTTAGTGAAACTCATGTATAGATCCTTGAAATCCATGGTAACTGAACCCTATGTTCATAATTATTCTACGCCAAGCACCTATTTCAATAGTGAACATGTGGGATTTGAGCTATCCCATTTGAAATTTCACATTCTAAAACTTTTCCAACATTTTTTCACAAAACCATAGGCTATCATAATTTGAAAATTGTGTTCCACATGGAAATAACAATGGGTTTATTTTGCAACTCATAAATGAATAAAATCGTGCTTGCTACCACTACGAATTCAAATGATTATCTTTCAATGCTATCCAACTTCCTTCAAGGTTTGGGGAGTTGAAATTCTTGATAAAGCATGAAGAGAAACTTGGGGTTCCACACAAGGAGGATTTAGAACACATATCTGGCCTAAAAACTATTCTAACATTCAAACGCCTACTAGCACAGGAAAGAGTTGTGATACGACTTGTAATGTACTTAAGTAGCAAAAACAATTATTATTGAGCAATTATTCATAATAAATAAATTTCAAAGTAAATAAGAAATAAAATGGTATAGAACCTACAAAATATAACACGTGTATTCATAATTTGGAAAATAAAGAGAAATGATCACGAGTCTTTTCAATGGGGCAACCCCTTATTAATAAATGTTCTAATACAATAACAACACGATGAAAATTGCAAATCCCACTAACAATATAAATAGTTTCTCCCTAGAAAAACCATAACTAATTAAAAATAATGTTAAGAATATGATGTGTAACGAATGGTAATGTTAAATTCTTAAAGGGCCCTAGGGTTGAATATTGGGACGACTGACTAATAAATTATTGGTGTTTTAAAAAAATTGCATTCAACCTACATGTGCCACTGATATGTATTGTATATCCAGTGAAACATGTTGTATGATGCCTAAAATGTGTTTCATTAAGGGTGAAATGCGCTCTTGAAACACATTTCAAGAATGTTTCAATATTTATGTATTAAAACATGCTTGGTACCAAGGGACACATTTCCTACAGCCTAGGTTTGATCACTAGTGAGTACCACCTACTTAATTAACCTTATTTAATAAGTATGATCCTTTTGATTGAATAACTACCCATTAATTACCTAATGGGCCTTATTGAAAGATAATGGATATGTACATTTACTAAATTACTCCCAAGTACCCCACAATATGGAGTTCATTGTAGGGCCATAATATTGAAGCTATAATAGTTTGGAAATAGTTGAAATAATGGTTTTCAAAACCATTGTTCTAAAGAAACATATATCCACCCAACTGCTAAATTTTTAATGGGTTCAAAACTTCAATGATTTGTGATAAAGAATGTGGTACTTGTTGGCATTATGATACAGGTGTTGTCCTTGATGGCAACTCACTTAGATGAAAGTTCACAGTGCAACATGTCAACAGCAAAGGATTATAGATCAGACTCCAAAGAATGAAGAAAGAGAGGTATACACTAGTTCACTTTGTCCAAGGCGTGTATACACACGGTTTAACAAAGCAAAATTAGCGTATAACATATACACGCACTTTCACAGGAGGAAAAGCACGTACATGTTGAAAAACCAAGTTTTTGGTCCAAGGTATTTGATCCAAGGTATTTTGGTCCAAGGTAATTGGTCTAAGGCATTTGGTCCAAGGTATTGACCCTAGGTATTAGGTCCAAGGTATTGGTCCTATGTGATTTTGGTCCAAGTTATTGAGAAAGGCCTAAGAGTATATAAAGAGGAAATGATCATTAGGCCAAGGTGTGAAAGTAATGAGATTCTAAGGAATACTTCTATCTGAAGTATATACATTATGCTGCAGGTTATGTTTGGGACTGGATCTGAAATAGTCATGTGCACCTTGAGTTCAATATTGGATCAGGAATCATGAGACTTGAAATGACTTATTATTGAATGATCTGATATTGGTTGACACCAGATCTGATGTTTTTGCGTTTGTTCTATTTGTTATCTATCATGATCTGGGTTTGTCTGAAGTCTGGAATTGCAGCAAAGTTCTTAGTCAAAATTTGCAGATATGTACGCAAGTTCATCTCAGCCAAAGCATGTGTACATGTAGGTTCGACTCTTTCAAGTAGCGTATACAAAAAGAAAAGCTTTTATTCATATCTGACTGCTCTATCTAATCAAATTATGTTGTTTTATTGTTGTCTGCCAGTGAAGTCTTCTTAGATCTGAATGTAGAACTATTATATAAGGAAATTGAGTCTGATTGATTGATTGATTAAGAAATAAGGGTTATCCTTGTTGCTATCTATTTTTGAACTCTATAATATGACAGTAGATCTTTAGAATGTCACTGATTGGTACAGTCTATGGTTCAAAAGTTTATGTTTCAGTATCTTTATAGATATACGCAGGTTGTGTTAAAGGAAGTAGCATATACACGCAGGTTGTGTTCAACCAAGTAGCGTATACACTCTAATGCATGATTTTTGAGGTTACAGTTGGTTTTGGATGATGATGCAGGGTTCTGGGTTCAGCACAATGTCCTAGTGTTAGTGATCTGATTGTTCAGATTAACTAAATATTAGTTGATGCAGTTTAAGTTTAAAATGCTTTGATGGGTCCAGTGTGAAAACTTGATGAAACATGGACTTCAACTTGTGGTGTTGTGATCCAGGAGTATCCAATCTGAAAATTCATGAAACGTGGTCCCTGGTGGAAGAGTGGAGTTTTCTGTAGGCTGGCACCTACATACTAGTAAACATATTGGCTAGTACAAGAGCTAAGGGGTTGTGGCTCCCTTCCAGTAGAAGATAGAAAACAAGAGAAGGTTGTAACCTTCTGTAGGTAGAAGCCTGCGTACTGGTATGAGTCTGCACCAGTACAAGATTGTAAATAGATTTTCTTATTATTAAAAGAAGACAGAGACAACAGCAGCAGGTGGTTTTTACCCATACTGGGTTTCCACCTTAAATCTTGGTGTTCATGTGTGTTGCTTATGTGTGATGCTTTATTCTATTTTTACTGCATTGTCTAATAAATCTCTGGTATACTCGTTTAAGCTCAACACATGATAAACTGTCTAAATCACAAGTTCTCTGCATATACGTTGGTTTCTTTAAGCACAATCGCGTGTACACGTTAGTTCACTTCACTGAGGTAGCGTATATAAATCTATTTGGGAAATAAAATTATTGATCTGATAATATTGATTCACCCTCCTCTCAGTATTATTTCCAACAATTGGTATCAGAGCAGGTCCTTCAGAAGAAGCTTGATCGCTTGAAGGGAGATCCATCAACATGAATAATCAAGAAAGCATGGGATCCATCAAACCGCCAATCTTTGATGGGAGCAACTTTGTTTATTGGAAAATAAGAACCACATCCTATCTACAATCACTTGGAATGGATGTATGGGAAATTGTGGAAGGAGGATATACATTTCCAACAGCAATTCCTAGAGGTACAACAAGTAAAAAGCAATTTGAAACCAATGCCAAAGCTGCTAATACTTTATTGGGAAGTCTGTCACAATCAGAGTTTGTCAAAGTCATGTAGCTCAAATCAGCCAAATAAATATGGGACAAAATCATTCTGAGCTACGAAGGAGACTCTTAGGTAAAACGTGCTAAGCTTCAAATTCTCAGAATTCAGTATGAAACCCTTAAGATGCATAGTGATGAAAGTATAGCTAGTTACTTCCTTCGTATAGATGAGGTTGTCAATTGTATGAAGAATCTGGGTGAAGAAATTAAGGAAGTTACCTTAGTTGAGAAAGTTTTTGGATCTTTTTCTGCTAAATTTGAATCCAAAGTGTCTGCCATAGAAGAAAAACAAGATCTACAGAATATCACTATGACACAACTTCACGGAATCTTAACTGCCTTTGAGATGAGAAAAGCAGGACCATCAGATATGAGAGAAGCTACATTCAAAGCTTTAGCAAAAGGAAAGGAAGAACACAGTGAATCAGGGCATATTTCAAAAGAATAAGATGAGGTAAAAAATTTCAAAAAGCTTCAATGGGGTTCTGGAAGGTTTAGAGGTAAGTTACCCTTCAAATGATTTTCGTGTGGCAGAGTCGGTCATTATGCTACCAGATGTCCTCATAAAGATAAATTTGGAAAGGGAAATGAATATGCACAAAGTAATAGAAAACAATTTGTGAATAAAAGGAGTTACTATACTCATGAAGATAGCGATGGTTTATCTAATAGTGATGAAGATGAAACTGGACAAGATTACAGACTTCTCATGGCTTATGACGATGATAATTTTTGGGATGCTTTACAAGAGGGAGACCTTCATGAAGAAATATCTAAACTCAAAATATGTTTAAAAGAAAAGAATATGATTATAGATACCTTGACATACCAACTTGCTAAAAAGGAAAAACACAATGAAAAACTAGAATGTGAAATTGTGGGTCTAAGAAAGGATCTTGAGAAAACCAAATCTCTCAATCTTAGATTTGCTAAAGAATCAGAAAATTTAGATGAAATTATCAAAGTTCAATTTTCTCCTCTAATAAAGACAGGTCTTGGATATATTGAAGAAGCATCTCAATCACAGAAGTCGTCAACCTCAACCAAAATCTATCTTGATGCAACAAAGACCAGTGAATAGTATGACAATTGTCAGCAAAGGCATAAAGTAGATCACCAGGTAAATCAGACTCAATTTACTCCAAGGATGAATATAAGCCACAACCAACCTTAGGTAAATCATACTCAAAAGATTAATAGAAACTTCAATCACCAGGTCAATAGAGTCGATAGTCACATGAACTTCTTTAATGGGCAATGTTTTTCATGTCATAATATTGGACACAAAGCTGCTCAGTGTGTTTCTTACAAAACCATCATGACTAGAGAAGCACGAAATCGAAGGAATGTAATAGGGAACAAGAAAAGTACCTATAATAGCTTTTCTCTTCTTGAAAATGAAATAGAATGCTCAATCTGTAACAACTTTGGTCATGAAGAATCTGAATGCAGGAGAAAATTTCAGCAAACATCTCAAAAGGAGCAAACTCCATTAACTCCCAAGATATGGAGAAGGAAAGAATCTCAAACAAAAATATGTTGTATATCCTTGTATGCAGAAGGACAAGAAAATCAGTGGTACATCGATAGTGGATGCTCAAAACACATGACAGGTGACAAAGAAAAACTTCACTCATATAATGCCTTAGAAAAGGAAAGAATGTCTCATTTGGAAATGACACTCCTGCTATCATAAAAGGTAAAGGCTTTGTTTTCTTGAAAGAAAAGGTTAAAGCTGGAAATGTTATGTATGTAGACGGTTTAAAGCATAACCTGTTGAGTGTCAGTCAAATGTGTGATCAAGGAAATGAAGTGGTGTTTTGATCAAATGGATGTGTTGTTCGTGAGCTTGATACAGGAGAGACTGTGATCAAAGGTACAAGAAATCCAAACAACTTATACATACTCAAGGGAGGACAACAACAGTGCTATCTAAGAAAAATGATGAAAACTGGCTGTGGCATAGAAGATTGGGACATCTAATCTTTTCTCAAATAAGAAAAGCATGCAGATTCAAGGTTGTTCATGATCTTCCAGATATCAGCATCCAAGAAATACAATATGTAAAACATGTCAAATTGGCAAGCAAACCAGAGTTCACTTCATGGAAAAAGAAGGGTTAGCTAGTAAGCCTCTTGAACTTGTCCATACTGATTTATGTGGACTATCAAGGAAAAAGTCGCCTCGTGGAGAAGAATACTTTATTTTGTCCATTGATGATTTTTCTAGAATGTGTTGGATAGGTCTTCTAAAGCATAAAGATGAAGCTTTTGAAAAGTTCCAAGCCTTCAAAGCTTTGGTTGAAAATGAGTCAGATCAAAAAATCAAATGCCTCAGATCTGATCAAGGAGGGGAATTTACCTCAGATGAATTCTTTGACTTTTGTGAACAACATGGAATAAAAAGGCAATTCTCCACCGCAAGGACTCCTCAGCAAAATGGTGTGGTAGAAAGAATGAACAAAACGGTTCAACAAATGGCTCAAGCTATGCTAGATGAATCTGGAACTCTTGCAACCTTCTGGGGTGAAGCTAAATTCATTGTCATAACTATTCTCAACCAAGAAAATGTTCGAGTAAACAGCACTCAAACTCCACATGAACTTTGGTATGGTAAGACTCCTATTGTAAAATACTTTAAAGTTTTTGGAAGCAAATGTTATATCAAAAGGACTAATGAAAAACTTGGTAAGTTTGAACCCAGAGCAGATGAAGGTATTCTTCTTGGTTATTCTTCCAGAAGTAAAGGATATAAATGTTATAATAAAAGACTTGGAAAAATTGTTGAAAGCATTGATGTTGTAGTTGATGAAGCATGCAAAAATCCAAAACAGATAAAATCAACAGAAGATTATGACAATGAAGAAGATGGGGATTATTTTCCCACATCAAATCAAAATCATATTGAAGAAGAAACCAATGAAGCACCAGAAGAAGAGATAATGGTAGAAGAAAAGACTTCGTCCAGGTATGTTTAGAAAAATCATCTAGAAACTCAAATTTTAGGGGAAAAAGAGGCAGGTGTACAAACAAGAAGAACTATTACAGGGACCTCAAGCTATCTAGCATTACTATCCTCCACCAAACCTCAAAATGTAAAAGAAGCATGCAAAGATGAATGTTGGGTCAAGGCCATGGATGAAGAACTTGAGAAAATTGAAAAAAATGATACTTGGGAATTAGTTCCTAGACCTCATGATAAAAATATTATAGGAACTAAATGGATATTCAAAAACAAGCTGAATGAAAATGGAGAAGTCATTAGAAACAAGGCCAGACTTGTTTGTAAAGGGTATGCTCAACAAGAAGGTATAGATTTTGAAGAAAATTTTGCACTTGTTGCCAGACTTGAAGCCATAAGGATGTTTCTTACTCTTTCTAGCTTTCAAAAATTCAAAGTATACCAAATGGATGTAAAATCAACCTTCCTGAATGGAGATTTAGAAGAAGAAGTTTATATTGAACAACCAGAAGGATTCATTCTTGGAAATGATGCAAAACTTGTATGCAGACTCAAAAAGGCCCTCTATGGTCTAAAACAGGCTCCAAGGGCCTGGTATTACTGCCTTGACAAATATCTACACCAACAAGGTTTTACAAAAGGTTCAGCAGATAGAAATCTATATACAAATATTGAAACTGATAAATTGCTAATTATTATTGTTTATGTTGATGATATCATTTTTGGTACCAATGAAGAATCCATGAGTCAGAATTTTTCTTTAGTAATGTAGCAAGAATTTGAAATGTCTTTGCTTGGTGAACTTACCTATTTTCCTGGTCTACAATTTCAACAAAATAAACATGGTATTTTTCTTTCACAAACCAAATATCTCAAACAGATCTTGAAGAGGTATGGAATGGAAGATTCTAAACCTGTATGTACCCCAATGGTAACAAGATGCAGTCTCAGCTCAAATGATGAATCAGCAGAAGTACATCAACCAAGATATAGATCCATGATTGGCAGTTTGCTTTATCTAACAAGTACCCGACCTGACATCATGCATGCAGTAGGAATAGTTGGAAGATTCCAGGAAAATCCAAAGGAATCACACCTTCAGGCAGTCAAAAGAATTTTCAAATATCTTCAAGGAACTCAGGAATTTGGTTTATGGTATCCTAGAGATGCATATCTTACTCTTCATACATATACAGATGCAAATTGGGCAGGAAGTGTTGATGACAGAAAAAAACACTAGTGGTGGTGCATTCTATATGGGTTCCAGGTTAGTGTCTTAGTTCAGCAAGAAACAAAGTTCAATTTCTTTATCTACAGATGAAACAGAATATGTGGTTGTTGCATCTTGTTGCACACAACTACTTTGGATGATGCAAACCTTGCAAGACATTCAGATCACATGTACTCCACCCATATCCATTCTATGTGATAATACAAGTGCCATCAGTATTTCAAAGAATCCAGTCATGCACTCCAAGACCAAGCACACACCCATCAAAGACCATTTTCTACGTGAACAAGTGCTTGAAAAAAAGGTCAAATTGGAGTATGTTCCCTCCAAAGAATAGGTTGCTGATATATTCAATAAACCACTGCCCAAAGAAACATTTGAATATCTCAGACAAAAGATGGGAGTAGTTGCTGCATCATCCTGCTGTTAAAACCAATTTTTCAGAGAAAGGTTATTATACGCGTGTTTCATGAAGTATATTCATGTAAACACACGGGTTTCTGTGGGTAAAGGAGCGTATATGTTTTTCAGACAACAAAAACAGCGGGGTAGGCTTTGATATGGGTGCTCTATCTAATGTTGATGATTATAGTCTATTGATATGCTATGTTAATTAATTTTTTATCTAACTGACAAAGATGCCTTGATCATTGACTTGTTAAGAATTCACAGGTAGCACAGGTTGAGGGGGAGCATTAGCCTTCACTCGCATTCTGCATTATTGGCATTATGGTTGCTGAGTCCAGCTATGGCTTTAGATATTTATACCTTTTGTTGCTTAAGTCATGTAAAAGTCTAGGGTGTGATATGTCTTCTCATACATTTGAATGAGTCCTATTGGACAAATGATGTAATTTGTATCCCCACCTTGCATGGGATGGATGATGTAATTATATTTCTATCATGTATAAACAATTGGTATATCCCCACTTGGTTGGGTGGATGAGTCAAATTTGGTATATCCCCACTTGGTTAGGAGATGGATGTATGTATGAGTCATTGGTGATAGGAAGGTCATACTCACATAGTTGAGTTAGAGAGTCATGTTGGTTATTTTGGGGAATATTTTTGTAGACTCTGCTTATGCTCAGGGGGAGAATGGACGGTTTCAGTGCATCTCAGTATGTACAAAGGGGAGCTCAATCAGACAAGTCAGCATGTACTCAGGGGGAGCATGAACAACATAGGGGAGAGAATATCTTGGGCCACCCCCTTGATGTCAAAGGGGGAGAGTGTCTTGGTGTTGTTATTGCCATCAAGTCCAAAGGGGGAGATTGTTGGCATTATGATATAGGTGTTGTCCTTGATGGTAACTCACTCAGATGAAAGTTCACAGTGCAACAAGTCAACAACAAAGGATTACAAATAAAACTCCAAAGAATTAAGAAAGAGAGGTATACGCTAGTTCACTTTGGCCAAGGCACGTATACAGGCGGTTTAACTGAACAAAAGTAGCGTATAACATATACACGGACTTTCACAGGAGGAAAAGCACATACATGTTGGAAAACCAAGTTTTTGGTCCAAGGTATTTGATCCAAGGTATTTTGGTCCAAGGTAATTGGTCCAAGGCATTTGGTCCAAGGTATTGACCCTAGGTATTGGGTCCAAGGTATTGGTCCTAAGTGGTTTTGGGCCAAGGTATTGAGAAAGGCCTAAGAGTATATAAGGAGTAAAAGATCATTAGGCCAAGGTGTGCAAGTAATGATATTCTAAGGAATACTTCTATCTGAAGTATATATATTATGTTGCAGGGTTATGTTTGGGACTGGATCTGAAATAGTCATGTGCACCTTGAGTTCAATATTGGATCAAGAATCATGAGACTTGAAATGACTTATTCTTGAATGATTTGATGTTGGTTGAGACCAAATCTGATGTTTTGTGCTTGTTCTATTTTTTATCTATCATGATCTGGGTTTGTCTGAAGTCTGGAATTACGTCAAAGTTCTTAGTTAAAATTTGCAAATCTGTACGCAAGTTCGTCTCGGCCAAAGCATGTGTACATGTAGGTTCGACTCTTTCAAGTAGCGTATACAAAAAGAAAAGCTTTTGTTCAAATTTGACTGATCTATCTCATCAAATTCTGTTGTTTTATTGTTGTCTGTTAATGAAGTCTTCTTAGATCTAAATGTAGAACTATTGTATAAGGAAATTGAGTTTGATTGATTGATTGATTGAGAAGGAAGGGTGATCCTTGTTGCTATCTATTTTTGAACTCTATAATATGGCAGTAGATCTTTAGAATGTCACTGATTGGTACAGTCTGTGACTTAGAAGTTTATGATTCAATATCTTTAAAGATATACGCAGGTTTGGTTAAAGTAAGTAGCGTATACACGCAGTTTGGGTTAAACCAAGTAGTGTATACACTCTAATGCATGATTTTTGAGGTTACAGGTGGTTTTGGATGATGATGCAGGGTTCTAGGTTCAGCACAGTGTTCTGGTGTCAGTGATCTGATTGTTCAGATTAACTGAATATTGGTTGATGCAGTTTAAGTTTAAAAGGCTTTGATGGGTCCAGTGTGAAAATTTGATGAAACGTGGCCTTCAGCTTGTGGTGTTGTGATCCAGGAGTATCCAGTCTGAAAATTCATGAAACGTGGTCCCTAGTGGAAGAGTTGATTTTTTTGTAGGCTGGAACCTACATACTAGTAGACATATTGGCTAGTACAAGAGCTAGGGGGTTGTAGCTCCCTTCCAGTAGAAGCTGGAAAATGAGAGAAGGTTGTAACCTTTTGTAGGTAGAAGTCTGTGTACTGGTATGAATCTACACCAGTACAAGATTGTAAACAAATTTTCTTATTATTAAAAGAAGACAGACATGAAAGCAACAGGTGGTTTTTACCCACATTGGGTTTGCACCTTAAATCTTGGTGTTCATGTGTGTTTCTTATGTGTGATGCTTTATTCTGTTTTTACTGCATTGTCTAATAAATCTCTGATACACTAGTTTAAGCTCAAAACATGATAAACTATCTAAATCACAAGTTATCTGCATATACGTTGGTTTCTTTAAGCACAGTCACGTGTACACGCTAGTTCACTTCACTGAGGTAGCATATATAAATCAGTTTGCGAAATAAAATTATTGATCTGATAATACTGATTCACCCCCTCTCAGTATTATTTCCAACAGTACCAATCTTACAATTGAATGCAGTGGGTGGTGCAATCTCCCTTTCGAATTGGACAATGTTGGAGAAGGATCCTTACATCATCCATGATGGAAAGGGAGGTCATGGAAGGCAAGTTTAGAGGCGGGAGCTAATGGAAAGGTGAAAAAATATTAGCAATGGGGATAGTGATTTGGGGCACTAATAAAAAGGTACACTAATAGATGTGTTACACCTGATATTGCATAAGGACCACTTTGTGATGATCATCACATTAATGGAGATTTGCAGGTAGTATCTTGGACCATGCTAGCTCATTTTTTATGGAATTGATATGATCATATGCTTATATTTTATAGGGATGATGATTCTATTCCCCCAAGAGGGTTAAATGATGATGTTAGGAGGTAGATGTTTCATGACATTGATAGAGTTTGCTAGTGACTTTAGGATGGTGAAGTGGTATTATTTGTGTCACTAGGAGGGGTTTTATACATGGTTCTCATATGATGGATATGTGGTGGGAGCATACTTGATGATTGGATGGGTTATCATTTCTATTGTCCTCTTACCTTATGATGTTGATGTGATCGGACGATTAGTGTTGTGGTAGTACACTTTGCATTGGTGGGATTTCCCTAAGTGATATGACTTGTCATTGTAACATATGTTGGACATCACCTATGTGGAATATGTTTGATGATATTAGTACCCTTATTGATGTACTTTTTCCCAAGTTTGAGTTAGAGAGGAAGGGGTACTACAGACACCTTTAATGATCAATCCTTTTCTAAGTTTTGATAAGGTATTTATCTTATTATAGTCCTTTGGTAGTGTGCCCTAGGTTCAAAACTAGGTGAAGGCTCTATTTTGTCATTATGTGTTATCATGGTGGTTATTACTTGGAAACACAACTCATTTCCATGGTATCATTCTTATTGGAGTGTGCCCCCCCCAGTTGACACACATGTTCATGTTGATTTAATTAGTTGGTGACCATTGGGAGATTGGACTATGATTTTATTTGAGCATTTACCTTTATGCACTCATGTTGAGGTTGATTTAACCATTCAAATGTTAAATAATCCATTTTATTACCTTGGAGGTTAATAGCTTCAACATCATAATTCAATTGGTAGTTATTCACACTCAAAGGCATTATTTGGAGGTTATTTGTGGTTTACTTATGAAGTACTCCTCTCTTAGACATAGTTTCTAAGGTATTCGTGATTATTTTATTGTTGGGAGGTTGGCACATTCTCCTAGGGCACAATTTCTCTTGTGCACATAGTTTGGTGGGATTTGTTGATGGCATTGGAAACAACAAATGGTTTTTTCATGGATATTAATGAATTCTAACCACCTTGGAACATTTTCCTTTTTATCATTTATTGGGTGGTTGGGGTAGTTACCTGGAACAATTTTCTATGGCACACCTCACATAGGTGCTCTCTTGTCTTTATTCCATGGATATCTCATCTATGATTTTTATCATTTCACCTTCATTGGAGCGTGCCCTCACATTTTTTACTTAGCACATATATTATTTTATGTGAGGCAGCTATGGAGGATTTTATTGAGAAGAGAATGGCATATTTGGATAACCACATTTGTAGATTTCGCATACTCTTTATATTTCTTCCTATTATAATTGGGTCATATTCTTGGAGAATGTACTTGCAGAGACATTTCTTGATATTATTGGATGTATATATTTATTATTCCATGGAATTTTGGCATGATCAAAACCCTAATTTACCCTTATATCCTTAAATTTTTCTTTTTGGATATTGTCCACTTGTGAATTTTCGGTTTAACTACATTTCTTGTGCAGGACTCCATATACTGAACACCTTGCACATTAATCCATGAAGTTGGTTTCCTTCGAATTCATGCATGTGGATTAGTTTCACACATTTTGTGGACCACTTACTAGTTTTGGAGGTTGCTATCAGTATCCTAGAAGGAATATTGTATTGTTTTATCTTTATGCACCTTGGATGGTGCACTCTTTTATTTTTCTAGGTGGACCTTGAGAATATCCTCCCAAGTTAATATTATTTCATTATATTTTTCACGTATCCATTCTTGGAGGGAAATTTCTATGTGGACATCTTGCATGTTTTCGTAGTTATAATGCCCATTTTTATGTAACTTCTTTATATTTTTGGAGGCCACGGTAAGTTCACTTTGAGAGGATTGTGTCCACATTTTGTTAAATGGTCAATCATGGATTGAGGTGGGATACAACTACTCCAATTTTATAATATTTGTTTGACATGTCATGGAGTTAGTTAGTAAAAAATATGTGCTTATTGTATGAGAGAGTAGACTCCTATATAAAGAGGATCTTCCTCTCCATTTTAATGGTTGTTGGGATTTTGGGGTATTGAGGAACTTTCCCTTGGACTTCATGTGTACACCACAAGTGTGATAGCCCTTTTTTCTACCCCTCTTGTAAATGTCACAGTGTATATTAATTCATGTAAATCAAGTGGAAATACAAATAATGACTAGGAAGGAGGAGTGGGCATGGATTCAAAGACTAAGGAGGAGGAGTTGCTTGGGAAGTTATTTTCCCAAGATACTTCATTTATTCATGCTACCTATTCTCTAACTAGATTAAATGGTTTGTACGGCAGACAAGGCGGTGAAGTATGGGTTGCCTGAGAAAAGGAAGAATATCATACATCCCCTTCCCTTGAGGGGCATGTTTGTTGAAAAATGCAGCAAGAAATTCTCAATTTGATTTCACCTTGATAAAATTGATCAAATTCAAAATTCCACATCAGCAGACAACTTGGAGTTAACTAAGGTGACATGACTCTTTTCACTCAGTTAAGAACACTCAATTTGATTTAATGAGTTGTCGTTCAGTTTGCATGTGTTGATTCCTATTTTATAAGAGTCTAACTCAGTTAATTCATGTTAAGGGCATGAATTTCAGTTGTATGTAGTGATTCCTAAATTTTAGGAGCCTAGGTTTAGTTAATTTTAATTGTAATCAGTTAAGCTAGTTCTAATTGTTAATAAAAATTAGTTGGTGGTTAGTTAAGTAATGGGAAATCAGTCTAACTCATAGACCATTTAGTTAACTGATCAATCAGCTAATAATTAGCTCATGCGTGCAGAGAATTTAAGTTCCCCATCTATGGTGGAGATTCCAAGGCAGTGTACATTTAATTATATACTAGATTGAGTGTATAGTTAATTGTATTACTTAGGTGATCAATCCCTTGGAATTGCACATGCATTTTGGAGGAAATTCCTAAATAATAAGAGCATATTTCCTTAGGAATTGTGCAATCAAATAGGGGCTCAAGAAAAGATATAAATTGACTAAGTCTAGGTTAGAGCTTCTTAGTGAGTAGAGAGATAGGTTATCACTTGCAGGTTGAGATCAAATTGAGATAGAAATTATAATACGGTCTTTATTCAAATGATTGATGCATGCAGGGTTAAAGGGTTTTTAGTAGTTTATTTTCCCTAGAAAAATATTTTGCATGTCTGTGATTTCTTATTGCATGTCTAAGATTATTGTTCTAAATTGTGAATTGAATTCCACAGAGAAATAGAGTAGAATTGTATCTCTTGATTTTGATTAAAACTTCATGAACAGTTGTAAATATACACCATAATTTCTACATGGTATCTGAGCTATATTTGTAGCAATTTCTACATGATATCAGAGTAGGATTCAAATTAGAGAAGGAAATTTGAATTTGTTTCTCAGGAGGTTCGACTTTGCAGTTCAATGTAGTAGGATCTCTTCAGAGCTACGAAGATGACCTTCAATAGATTGAGACTAGAGTATGCCTTAGAAGGTAGCTCTAATTCCATTGCATGGAAGGATCGCATGGAGGTAGCGTTGGATGACAATGAATTGCTAGAATATGTCAAGATAGACAGTGCAAAACCAAGATCATTTGATGCTGAGAACCTTTCTCAGTGGAAGAAAGTTGTAGCTAGAGCTAGGAGTATCATCCTGGAGGGTGTGAGAGACCACATGGCCTCAAAATTACATGGCAAAGAAACCCCCTTTACTATGTGGAAGAAACTTAATGAGTTATTCATAAATATCAATTAATCCAGGAAACTTGATCTAATGAACAAATTGAGGATTGAAGACAAAAGGTATAAGGTGGTCTTCATAAATGGGAAGGCCTACCTCAAGAATCATGCTTCATGTCAAATCAAGAAATTTAGTGTCAAGATAGAGAGCATCTACACATTAGAGGAATATGCATGCATAGACTTTAGGAGAAAGGCAGGGATTAGAGATGTTGTGGTTGAGAGGGAGCATGATTTAGCTCTCAAGATGGAGCCTCAGCTAGTTGAAAGTTGGGCTGACCAGGAGGATGATGATGAAGAGGACCAGTCAGAGACCTCCAATAAGAGGAGATTTTGATCCAAGTTGGTAGAGGGAGCACATGCAACTATACCTCTAGGATTTAGGTGGAGTGATTTAGATCCTTAGTCCAGGAGTTACATAAATTTTGGCAGGGTCCATTGAGGCATTCTCCTCATGGATTATTACCTTGCTACGGGGCCCCACAATATTTAGTAGTAGGAGTATCAGTGTCAGTCAAATATTGAGGAGTGTTGACACCAAATAAGGAGGCTCAGTAGCAGAGTCATTTGATCCGTAAACTATCATGGATATTCCACTAGACAGTTCATCACAACAGATCTGATAATATTATATTAAAAATATGAGATTCTACACTTTTACAATTCTATTAAACTTTAAGATACGTATATTTAACTATAATTAGTGCATGCATGCGAATGGAAGTTATGTAAAAAATTAGAGAATGACAAAATAAGCTTACACACACACATAAGACATAAGATATGCTCTCTGGGAAACCCTTTTGAGAGAAAACCCACCTGGAAAGTGAGGTCGCTTCACTCTCTTTCTCTATTTGGAAATATGGTTGCAGATTCAAAGAAGTAATGCTTGTGGCCTGTGGTCTTCTACAATGCATAGATCCTCTCATTTTTCTCTACCTCCTATATCTCCTAGCTATATTTTCTCAACTATGGAACAAAATTCTCTCAAAAGAATGGAATGCCTCTTCCTCCTAGTGGCTCGGTTATAACACATCCTGATAGCCTACTAGTGGTTAATTTTGACTACATCAACTATTTTCTAGAGTTACAATATAGACTCTTATAGATCCTTTTACATCATAATCACATGTCTAACCCATTTTCCATGAATAATGGGGGCTAATGCGACATCCTCCCAAACTATAGGTGTGAAAATAGGAAGGTCAACTTCTGAGTGGCATAACTTTTTCATAGAGACTCTGATTGACACACTTCTTGCGCCATTGGAAAGATATATGTGTGTAGAATATCATGAAATGGCAAAAAATCGTCAAATTTTTACCCCCAAAAAACATCCTTTTATGCCTCAAAATGTTCCCGGAAGGTTTCAAGCCTTGTTTTGTCAAACTCAGTCCCACCGGTAAAAAACGGTTATGTGAGTTGATTCCTCCAATTTTTCCACTCCAAATGCATCGAGATGGATGATAAACAATATAATGATCAAATTTGGATCATCACTAGTAGCACATTTTTCCTAGTAGATAGTTGCAGACATAGTTGATTTATCTTTTCTTAATGCTTTTCAGTTGCATGTGTTGTAGTAGCAACAGAAATAGTGAGAGGTGTTGCATACAATACATTTTGTAGGTGCAGGATAGGGGCGGTTGATAATCCCTTTCTTGTTGAGAGGGAGTGTTTAAAAATGCAACAAGAAATTCTTAATGTTATTTTTCATTTGATTAAATTGAGAAAATTTGAAATTCCACATCAACAGACAACTTGGAGTTAATTGAGGTGACATGCCTCTTGTCACTCAATTAAGAACACTTAATTCAATTTAATGAGTTGAAGTAAACGTTGCATGTGTTTATTCCTATTTTGTAGGATTCTATCTCAGTTAATTCGAGTTAGGGGCATGAATTTCAGTTTTATGTAGTGATTCCTAAATTTTAGGAGCCTAGGTTGAATTAATTTCAATTGTAATTAGTTAAACTAGTTCTAACTATTAATAGAATTAGTTGGTGGTCAGTTAAGTAGTGGGACAATCTAACTCAGATACCATTTAGTTAACTGATCAAACAACTAATAATTAGCTCATGCATGCATAGAATTTGAGTTCGCCAGTTGTGGTGAACATTCCAAGGAAGTGTACAATTATTTATATACTAGATTGGGTGTATAGTTTATTGTATTGGTCAAGTGATCAATCCCTTGGAATTGTGAAAGCATTTTGGAGGAAATTCCTAAGTAATAGGAGTCTATTTCCTTAGGAATTATGCAAGGAAACAGGGGCTCAAGAAGAGGTAGAAATTAACTAAGTCTGGGTCAAAGCTTCTTAGTGAGGAGAGAGATAGGTTATCCACTTGCAGGTTGAGCTCAGATTGAGCTAGAAATTGTAATGTAGTCTTTATTCATCTAATTAATGCAAGCAGGCTTAAGGGGTTTTCAGTAGTTTCTCTCCCCTAGAAAATATTGTGCATGTGTGTGATTTCTTATTGCATTTCTGGGATTGTTGTTCTAAATTGTGGATTGAATTCCACAAAGCAGTAGAGTAGAATTGTGTCTCTTGATTTTGATGAAAACTTCATGAGAAGTTGCAAATATACACCATAATTTCTACAATGTTAGTGAATTAAACACATAAGAGACGAGGGAAATGAGTCAACAACAAAAAATACTGACACATATGGAACAGATGTGAACTGTGGATGAGAGTGTGAGTGTGGTATGAGATACACAAAGAAGCCTAATGTAGGGAGTAGTGAATGAAAAAGCTTGTGGAGGAGAATGAAGTGAAGAGAAGTGAAGATGGGGTGTTGATCCTTATGAATTAGTTTTGTGATGGTCCAATGAAGACTTAGCAGAGAATTTGACTCACTAGTGTTATTTGTCCCAGTTGATAAGCCTCTAAGTGATTTCCTTGGGAATGATAAACCACTTAGAGATTTCTAAAGGGTGATTAAACTACTGGGGTCATTGTTTGAAGGTTGATAAACCACTTAGTAGGTGGAGACAATGTGGTGCTTACTACTGGAGGTATTTGATAAACCACATTTACATTGTGCCCTAGATTCCTATAGTGGTTGCCTTGGAAATCAAGTTGATAAATCACCCTTAGAGTGAGATCATACTCCTCGACTGAGCATACCTTCAGTATGCCTAAGGTGAATCCCTGTGATGTATTTATAGAGGCATCAGAGTCACTATGGTTCTTCTTTAGGAGGTATTTAATAAACCACCTGGACAGTGCACTCTCTCTCATCTTGTTGACCAGTGTTGGTGTGAATTCCCTTGAGCACTTTACTCCTCAAAATTTGAATCTAGCTCAGGGATGGTCAGCGACAGAAATATTGTAATGTAGTTGTCTGATTGTTGGGTGGAGAGTTGAAGTCCCTCCCTTAGTCTTCAATCATTCAATTTAAATAGATAAGTGTATTTTCTTGTATATATGTTGCACTATCAATGATGAATATTAGTTTATATGTGTTATGATAGTGAATGTATTAACACTACTAATGAAGGAATGTGATATTCCTATTTGTCTATGATGAGATTCTTTTTTTTTTGTCATGGTTATGAGGGGATTGGAGGCCTTTGTGTTTGTTTCTATGATTATGAAGTGAAAATTTATTTACATGGTCATGTATGATTGCTTGAAGTGCTTAGACAAATTGTTAGTGTGTAATTTCTATTGTCTGATATGTTATGAATATCACAGAACCTTGTTTGTTTAAGGAATGTGACTGTATTTATTTTTAAATGGCTAATAATGTTGTGATGTATTACGGTCCTAGGGTCTAGGGATCAAAGTGTATTAGCCTCTTTCTTTTCATTTTGAGGGTTTGTATGTCAGTATAGCCTATGAACTACTGCGTTCATAGTCTAAATGGTTATTGTCTGAGGTCACTACAAATTTTTCATAGAGGGTCCTTAAAGACAAGAGTAAATTTGAGAGAGTCTGAGTCTATGAGAAGGTCATCAGGTCATTTTCTCATATAAAGTCATTTAGGGTTCAAGGGTTATGTATCACTGGTTAGAACCATGAATAAACAAGTCTGGTTCATTTATTAAGGTTTTGTTGAGTATGTTGTTAGTATTGTTCATCATGCCCTATTCCACCATTCACAACTCATGATCCCCTTTTATTTACCCCTACCATATACTTTTTCCATTCCTATACTCCTTTCATATACCCCATTTCATGTACTCCCTTCCATACACCCCTTACATTTACATTTTAACATCATATACACACCCCCCTCCTCAAATCACCTCTCATCATTATTGCTACTACATCCCTCCACAACTCATTACCATCATTTATATTTCATGATCATAATAACCCTTTATCCTAAGTTCATACCTATGACCAAGAAAAACATGAGGCACACATTTTCAAACTTCTTTCATACTGCCCTCATTCTCTCTCCACTCTACAGTTCACACTCTTCTCTGAGAAAAATTGACAGTTACATAGCACAAGGCTAAGAGCAGTCTGACAGGGGTTCGAAGACAAGTTTTTTTCAACTATGGGAAAATTGCTACGCAACAGCTGCACAAAGTTCTAAGCTACAAACTTGCTACACATCTGTTGTGCAAGTTGGAGTCAACTATCTTCAAGGTCTGCAGGCATTGGAAAAACTACTTTAGGGGTTCTACACCATCACATTGTCATTCCAAACATACCCATTTCTCTTTTTTTCCAGGAAAGTTCTGCAACCATATCAACCATGGAGGTCTGCCACACTCTACTACGAATTTGTTGCACAAAGTAATTGTTTTAGTCATCATTTGGAAAAGATTCTTTTGACCAAATGGAGCTGAATTTCAAAAAATTGAAAGATGTTTTCTTAAGCACGGGTCAAAGAACAAAAACCTCCTTCATTTTCTACACATATATAATAGATTAGGAGATTCAAATGCATATTTAAATCCTATTTTTCAAACTGTACAATTTATTGTTTTAGACATGATTTTGGGGAGCATATTCTAAAGAGATGGGGAATAATTTGAGGACATTGAGAGAATTTTTCTCAAAAAGAAGTTAATATACAAAAACCTAACTCATTGTTTACACGTGGTATATTTTGGGAATTACAGGTGTCACTTGAAGACCCATTTTCACAATTCTTTACTGAAGGAATTCTGAAATTTTTAGAATTTGATTTGTAAATGTGAAGATTTTTGGAGTTTTGATGCTTGTTGTGAGTCATAAGTTATATGTGATAAATTGTTGGACTTTGCTTTATGTTGGAGTGGGAAATGATAGTCAAAATCATAAATTTAAATTTTGTTGTGCAATTGTTGACTGGGCAGTTCTGAGGTTTGCGCGCATGGAAAAGAGCATCTGGTGGGTCCTACTCCAACTCAATAGCATCGCCATCATACCCATCAGCTCGGTTTCAGTCAGTGTATCCTGTGAATATGTCGAACTGGATCCTACTATGCAACTCATCGTTCAATTGTTTCTTTTTTTTTTAGTTAGGTTTGGACCTTTTTATTGTTATGTCGATGATCAAGATAGGAATGAATGGATAGGGATGAAATAAGTAGATAAGATAAAATTGATGTTCTTAAAAATGATGTTGTAGTTTTATTCTTAGCCTTATCCTAGCTTTAGCTTTAGAACTTGATGTTTCTAATTTCAGTTGGTTTCGATCCTCTTAGTGGATAACAGGTACATTGTATCTAGTTTATGTTTTTTCACTCTACCTAAATGTATTTAAAACTGAAAAAAACATGGAAAAAGGGTTCGGATTTGGGAGAAGCCCTATGTATGTGTTTTTTGTCTTGAAATAAAATATCAATGCAGAGTTTTTCCACTTGACTAGAGATTCATGTGGTATGGATTTCAAGTTTTGTGCCCCTTCTTATGTGTAATGTTAGTATCCATGTCTTTGTTAAATTTTCATTTCTAATTGGTGCTAAAACAATTTTCAGAATTCATCTATGTTGATGCTCTGGATGATTGTTTTTCTTTCTGAATTATGATGGAATTCACCCTCAGTTAGGTGCTCCATTATTGTCTTCTCGATATTTGGTCAAAAATATATGTTGTAGAATTCATTAGATGCTCTGTTACATGTGATTGGATATCATTGTGTATTTTCAAGTTACCTTTAAAAATCACTCACTATGCTACAACTGATGTTATGACTTGAAATATATACCTGCCTTGCCTTTGTTTTTATAAGTGTCTCATGCAAGCACTGATATTTTTGTGTAAAATCTGAATTATGGTTTCATGCCCAGTGGCCCTCCCTCTCAAGTCTATTAACCACCATCATTAAATTCCATTTACCTTTACAGATCTGGCCTCTATCTGATGCCCTTAAGCTTTATTATTTCTTACATTTGGACATTTTTCGAGTGAGGGAGCCCCCTCCAGTTAGAAAAGGCTAGTTTCTAGCCCAAAGAGGTTTGTGGTTACCCATGTAAACCTTTTTTCAACCTAAAGGTTCAGTTATAGGGTGCTAACACTATGTATGATGAATCAATATTCTTAATAGTGATTTTTTGCGATCCATTTTGTGGTTTGTTATGATGTTACTGTATTTGAAGTTACAGAGAAGTATTAGCTCTAACTTAGCTTGTTTTCGTAGTAGGCATGTTGATAGATATATTGATTATATTACAGTTGTATATAATGATTATGAATGTTCAATGTTTGAAGATGGTTTTATCCATGTAGAATTGGTGTTCTAAGAAACACCTTTCTTCAAGGAAAAATCGTATTGAGTCCCTTGAAGTTCTCAGTTTTGTAATTCTAATTATTATTGAATTTGAGTCTTTCACCTGGGACCAGAGAAATTCTTGGAAGGAAAAAGTATCCAAGACAGATGCCATTTCTGGTATTTTATCATTTAGTGCATTCAGGCATGGTAAGGAGTGGATGCATATGAGTTTAGCATATGTATATGATCATCCAGGCATCCATCTAGTCTACACTCGTGCATTTTTGGAAATGTGTTGGATTTGAAATAGTATGGATATTTTGCAGTGAATTCAATCCAGTGATGATATCTAGTGAGTTCCCTTCTAGGGTGGAGTCAAACGATAATTTATTATAGATCAAATGCAATACCTAGGTGATCTGGGAGTTTGTGCATAACCCAAATGTGTCACAGGGACAAATGTCAAAGTTGGGGGATAATACATCATAGATTTGGGGGGATTCGAGTCTATAAAAAGGGTGCACACATGCATACATACATATTTATCCCATGGACTGGATATAACATGAAAACAAATTAAAGCATGAAGGTCATGGAAGTTATGGGACCCGTGAGGAGAGATGAGATGGAGGATGCCACATTGGTCAAGGAAGCATTATGGGCTCCATGGTATGTATTTCAAAGGAAGAGATATGGGTGATCTAGGGGTGCAGGAGATATTCCACTATGGAAAAAAATTTGTGCTCTAGATTTTTCTTGTGAACCCAGATATAAAGAATAGTTGTGTGATGCACAATAAAGTCAATCTTGGCGGAACCTACATCCCTTAGTCTAAGTGGACTCCAAATGGTAGTGTGATGTTGATGTGGCACCATGTGATTGGTTAGACATTGAACAAGCATATCTTATAATTCAGGAGTCGTATTAAGATCAATTTTATATCGTTGGAAATCTCTTGACAAGTTGAATATGTCGGTGATATCAATAGCTAATTCTGCAAGCTTTGGAGGAGGATTTTTGTAACCTTGTCTTCATGGTGAGACCATCAAGGTGGGTTAGTCAAAAGGAACTCCTCTGAAAACCTAATAATTCCAAGTGTGTGGGATGGAATGTTATAGGGCAGTATCAGAGCACCCTGGTTCCACAATTGAACTAAATGGGCCCAAGGAGATAATTTAGGATGCTTTCGCAATAATTGCAAAGCATAGTATCTAAAATTAGAATTGTTTTCTATGTGTATATGTGTGCTAATTGTAGAATTTTAACTAATGAGTATGTTATTAATGCATATATGTGTTAATGTCAAAACTGTATAATAATAATATGGTTGTCATGTTGAAAAGTGTAGCAAGAAATTCTCAATTTGATTTTGCCTTGATTAAATTAAGAAAATTTTAATTTCCACATCAGCAAACAACTTCGATGACGTTAACATGTGTGACATGGCTTGTGTCACCTATTTTACTTAGTAAATTTGAGTTGGAGGAGATAGAGCTTAGCTCAACATGTGTGATTTCAAATTTGTACCAATCAAGGTCAATTATCTCACGTTGTTTTCAATTAAACTAGTTCCAATTTTTGGAGGAACTAGTGGAAGGTCAGTTAAGTAGTGGTGTTAGGGTCCCACCCTAACCCCCTTATTTATGTAATGGGATCAGGTCATAGTCAAGAGTCAATAAAGCCCATATTAACAATTGTAAGTGGTTAATCCACAATTAATGACGGAACCACAGTTAGTTGCAAATGGGTCGTAGTATTAGATAGATGGTATTAATAAAACCCACGGTATTGGCCCGTGGTATTGCATGTATGAGTCATATATAAAGGATAGAGACTCCCTGCGAGGAGCATCGTGTCTTATTTTGTAGTCAAGCTCTGCTCTATTGGAGGTTGCCCCCTCGAAGAGGCAAGTGAACATTACTCTCTGAATAATAAAATCATTGCTATTCTGTGTTCTGGGTATCTTTTCTTCGCATATTCTATATTTGGGTATCATTTTGCAGGTTAAGAGCATAACAAGTGGTATCAGAGCACTTTCCAGGGCCGGTGGGATCTCCATTTCTTAGCAAAAAAAAAAAATTGGCTAGAGACGTGTTCTGGCGTCTTTAAACCACGGGATCTGTCGTTGAGCACATAAACCTGTGGATTTGGGGAGGCATGCACGCAGGAAATACAAGAGGTGGTCACGTCTGTTGGACTCCCTTGTAACCCCTGTGGGTACCCCTTCGAGTAGTAGCGCATTAGACAGAACCATGCACGGACTGTCTTCCACGTACCCTCTGGGTATATCGGAAGCCCCCTAGGCTCCCTTGAAACCTCGCCATAGATAAACCGCCGGTCGTCTTGCGGCTATAGTACACCGAGAACAGCACTCGGAGAGATTACTCGCCCGTATGATAGGGTAGTCGGGTTGTACGGCTAAGGGTACGGTCGATCCTCCTTAGTTAGAGCCCTGAAACATTGGGTCGAGTACTACTGCCATACCCTTATGTATATTGCGATCTGTAGCACCTAACACTCCTCAAGACCATAGTTCCCTTTTCTATCGGGGGATCACACATCATCTCTTCCAGATCCGCTTGTGCAAAGGAGTGCAGCAACAGCAAACATCAGTCCCGCAGTCTCGAGTTCGCAGATCAGCCATTCCAATCTATTAGATCCATCAGATCCGCAGAAGCAGTCTGTTCCACCGCCCAAAGTTATCAGATCCGCCATCAGATCTCTCAGATCCACCAGATCGGAGTCGTTGTGAAGGGTTCCTATACCGGGGTATAATTTTCGTAGGACTTTTGGCCGCATTGACATTTTGAGGATTTGGCCGCTGCAGTATTGATAAGGAAGGAGTAAAACTCCGTTAGGAGTTTTCAAAAAAAAAGTCCGAGATCTTTCAGGGCGCTTATTGGTGATCTAGCCCATCAGAATCAGGACGACGAGCTGAGCACGGTGGTACCATTCACTTCTTAGTGAAAAATTTTTTAGGCGGTCCCAATTTTAAAAAAAAAATCAGGTTGGTGTATGGTAGAAACTAGAGCTCAAGCGATGGCCAATGAAAGGATGGACAAACTTGAAGAATCAGTGCAATCCCTCCACATTCATCTTAGCGGACTATGTAGCATGGTCGAGAAAATAGTCCTGAAGGGCAAGGAGCAAGCCCATGAGGAGGCGTATAATGGCAATGAACACAATGAGGGTGAGTCTAGCCACTCTCCTCACGTCTGGCACACCCACCAACAACCCAGTCAGCGACCTCCCAAGTTGGATATGCATAAATTTGACGGTTCTCACCCGTCGGCATGGATAGCACAAATGGAGCAGTATTTCAAACTGAATCACATCTTCGATGATGCGACTCAGCTTATGTTGGGGAGCATGTACTTGGATAATGAAAGGTGGCAATGGTGGGAATGGCATCAACGTTGCACTGGACCTTTTAGGACTTGGACCAAATTCACCAAAGCTCTTCAAGACCGCTTTGACCAGGAATCATCTTTTTTGGGTCGTCTTACTAAGCTCCGACAGACTGGTATAGTGGATGAGTATATTACAGCTTTTGAAGCCTTAGCCTTCCGCACTTGGGGTCTCTCAGATGTGTTCTACACAGAATGTTTTATCAGTGGTCTTAAAGAAGCTATCAAAGCCCAAGTCCTATTGCACCACCCTCCCACATGGACGGAGGCTTGCAAGGTAGCTCGTAACGTGGAACGTGCATTAGCAGCCCAATATAGTCGCCCAAATTTCTCTGCTAAAGGTCGCCCCCCACAGGCTCACAACACGACTCAAACACTTAAGGTCCAAAAGGTGTCACCTGCGGAAATGGCCAAAAGAAGAAAGCAAGGCCTTTGTTACTACTGTGATGAAAAATACTCCCTAGGTCATAAATGCAAGGAACCCAAATTTTTTCAAATTGATGCCACTGACTACAGCTCAACAGAGGAAGATCCACCACTGGAGGAACATGAGCCGCTAGAAGAAGACAACCAAAAGGACAATGTCTCTGACGAACCAGTTATTTCGTTACATGATTTGGTAGGAATTTCTTCCCCTCAAACTCTCAAAATCAGAGGTTTTATTAAACATCGCCCAGTAGTAGTCTTGATTGATAGTGGAAGTACACATAATTTAATCCATCAAAAAGTCGCAGAAGCAGTGCATTGTTTTGTACGAGTAGTTTCTAACTTCCAAGTTCAAATTGCGGATGGAGGCACAATGAAATGTGAAGGCCACTGTGAAAATGTCAAACTTCAAATGGGGGATTATCAGTTGAAAACCCACATGTTTGCCATACACATGGGGGGTTGCGACATTGTCCTCGGCGTTGAATGGCTCCGCACTCTTGGGCCAATCACAATGGATTTCCAGGAGTTATATATGAGTTTTAAGCAGAACAACTACACACGTACCCTCCGTGGACTCCAGGCGGGAGCCCCCTCTATCATCAGCTCGCATAGGATGGAAAAATTGTTAAAAAAGGGCAATCATGGAGTTGTAGCTCAATTTAATGCCATCCAGGCAGTCGAAACCAAGCCTCTGCCAATTCTTCCTGAGATGCAACATATTTTAAATGACCATTTGCCGGTCTTTGACAAGCCTAATGAGCTTCCACCCTCGCGAGGGGAACATGATCATAGCATCACCTTGGTTCCAAGGACCCAACCCCCAAATGTGCACCCATACAGATATCCGTTCACCCAAAAGAATGAAATAGAAAAAATCATCAAGGAACTTTTGGAAGCAGGTGTCATTCGTCCCAACATTAGTCCTTATTCATCCCCAGTGGTCATGGTGCTCAAGAAAGATGGGGAGTGGCGGATGTGTCCCAACTTCAGGGCCCTCAATAAGTTGACAGTCAAAGATAAATTTCCCATCCCGGTGGTTGATGATTTGCTGGATGAACTCAATGGGGCTCAATTCTTCACTAAGCTGGGTCTTCGCTCAGGCTACCACCAAATTCGCATGAAGGAAGTCGACATCCCCAAGACTGCTTTCAGAACTCATGAAGGCCATTATGAATTCTTGGTCATGCCATTTGGTCTTTGTAATGCCCCCTCTACTTTTCAGAGCCTTATGAACCACATTCTCAAACCATATCTCAGGAAATTTTTCCTTGTCTTCTTCGATGACATCCTCATCTATAGTTGCACTTGGGCCGCACATCTTCAGCATGTAGATCTACTATTGCAACTGCTCCGCAAGCATAAATTATTTGTCAAGATGTCCAAGTGTTCGTTTGGCATGACAGAAGTAGAGTATTTGGGCCACATTGTGGGGCGTGAAGGTGTCAAGGTGGACCCCAAAAGATCCAGGCAATGTAGGAATGGCCTCAACCTAAGACCTTGAAGAGCTTGAGAGGATTTTTGGGTCTCACAGGCTATTATCGTAAATTTGTCTGCAACTATGGTCGCATAGTGAAGCCCCTCACCCAACTCCTAAAGAAAAATTCATTCTTCTGGAATGAGGGAGCACAACAGGCCTTTACAACTCTAAAAAATGCCATGTGTTCCACTCCATTCTTAGCACTACCTGACTTCACCAAATCTTTTGTCATTGAATGTGATGCTTCGGGTACAGGTATTGGGGCAGTCTTAATGCAGGAAGGGCGACCGTTGGCCTTCACAAGCCAACAACTCAGTGGGAGGAATTTGGCCCAATCTACCTACGAGAAGGAAATGATGGCCATCTTACATGTAGTCGAGACCTGGCGACCTTACTTATTGGGGCGACGTTTCCAAATCCGCACAGATCATCGCAGTCTTAAATATTTTTTGGAGCAACGCCTATCCTCCCCACAAAAAAATAAATGGCTAGCCAAAATGTTGGGATATGATTATGAGATCATTTACAAGAAATGGAAAGACAATAGTGTAGCAGATGCATTATCTCGCCAATTTGAGGAGGAAAGTACTCTGCTAGCAATTTCCCTCCCCATTCCAGAATGGATTGAAGAGGCTCGCAGGGAATGGTTTTCACACCCCGAGCTCTCCCAACTCATTTCTCAATTGCAGGTAGATCCAAATTCCACCAAGGGCTACTCGTTGCAGGATGATATTCTTCGCTACAAGGACAGAGTTGTAATATCACCAACATCCACCCTCAAAAATTGCATTTTGGCAGAATTGCACTCATCTCCCATTGCAGGACATTCGGGCTTTCAGAAGACGTATGCTCGCACTAGAAGATCATTTTTTTGGACAGGCATGAAAAAGGACATCCTTACTTTCGTAGTAGAATGCGATGTCTGTCAACGCCACAAAGGGGAAACCGTCAACACACCAAGCACATTACAGCCATTACCCATTCCGGCATCAATTTGGACGGAGGTTTCTATGGATTTCATTACAGGTCTTCCAAAGTCAGGGAACAAGTCAGTCATCATGGTGGTTGTGGACCGACTGTCGAAGTATGCTCATTTCTGCGCCCTACCCCACCCGTTTACACCAACTTTGGTTTCTCAATCTTTCATGGATCAGATCTTCAAATTGCATGGCATGCCCACTTCTATTGTGTCCGACCGCGACCCGATATTCACCAGTAATTTTTGGCAAGAACTCTTCAGAATACAAGGCACTCAACTAAAACTCAGTACTTCCTATCATCCGCAAATAGATGGTCAAACCGAAGCCGTCAACAAATGTCTAGAAACCTACCTTAGGTGTTTCACTTCAGAAAAGCAACACCTTTGGGTACAGTGGTTACCTCTGGCTGAATGGTGGTATAACACCAACTATCATGCCACCACCAAAATGACTCCCTATGAAGCAGTATATGGTCAACTCCTGCCTTCACCTACTTCGTATCTCAAGGGATGCTCACAAGTACAAGCAGTGGATCAACTCCTACAACACTGCGCAACCATGCTCGCCCATCTTCGAGAGAATATTCATCAAGCTTAGAACCGCATGAAGCAACAGGTAGACCAGCATCACTCAGAGCGCCAATTTCAAGAAGGGGATCAGGTATTTTTATGGCTACAACCATATAAGCAAACATCACTCAAAGACAAGGGGTGTCAGAAACTCTCTCCCAAATTCTACGGACCATATCAAGTACTTCAGCGCATTGGAGAAGTGGCCTACAAGTTGGCCTTGCCACCTACTGCAAAAATCCATCCAATTTTCCATGTCTCATGCCTCAAGAAAGTGATTGGGAACAATTGCAGAATTCAGACCAGTCTACCTGAATTGGACGAAGAAGGGTCCATCTAGCTTCAACCCGAACAGGTCCTAGACACACGAGACAAGCAACTGCGCGGCCGCATGATTAAGGAAGTCCTAGTCAAATGGAAAGACACCTCTCCGGAAGATGCAACTTGGGAACCAGCCACTATTCTTTAGCAGTTTCCGTAGCTTCAGCCTTGAGGACAAGGCTAGTCTTAAGGGGGAGGGCATGTTAGGGTCCCACCCTAACCCCCTTATTTATGTAATGGTATCACGTCATAGTCAAGAGTCAATAAAGCCCATATTAATAATTTTAAGTGGTTAATCCGCAATTAATTATGGAACCACAGTTAGTTGCAAATGGGTTGTAGTTTAGATAGATGGTATTAATAAAACCCACGGTATTGGCCCGTGGTATTGCATGTATGAGTCATATATAAAGGATAGAGACTCCCTGCGAGGAGCATCGTGTCTTATTTTGTAGTCGAGCTCTGCTCTATTGGAGGTTGCCCCCTTGAAGAGGCAAGTGAACATTACTCTCTGAATAATAAAATCATTGCTATTCTGTGTTCTGGGTATCTTTTCTTCGCATATTCTGTATTTGGGTATCATTTTGTAGGTTAAGAGCATAACAAGTGGGACTTCAATCAAACTCTGTGATCATCTAGTTAATTGATCAATCAGCCCAAAATAGCTAGCGCATGTAGATAATTTGAGTTGCCCTGTTGAGGTGGAGATTCCAAGGCAGTGTAACAACAGTTATAAACTAGTCTTGAGTGTACAGGTATTACATGCAGTCAGAGCATCAACGTAAAGGAATTGTTTAATCAATTTGAGGAATTTAATAAATAATAGGGGCCTAATTTCTCAAGGAACAACGCAAGGAAATAGGAGATCAAGAAGAGGAAAATTTTGACAAAGTCTGGGTCAGATCCTTTCAATGAGGAGAGAGATAATTTATGCACTTGAAGGGTGTGCTCAGTTGAGCAAAGCAATTGTAATACATCTCTATTCTTTTGATTTAATGCAAGTAGGATTTGGGGTTTTTAGAAGTTTGTTTTCCCCAAGAAAAATACTTCTTGCATGTGTTCTATTTCTTATTGCATGTCTAAAAATTTTGTTCTAGATTTTGAATTAATGTCCGCAGAGCATTAGAGTAGGTTTGTGTCTTGTGATTTTGATTAAAACTTCATAAGTTGTAAATATACATTGTAATTTCTACATGGCATGGAATATTTTCATATGTTATCTTATTTTCTAACTAGAATACTAACCTAATATTTGATGTTTTAGAGAGCATCACATCAGCTTGATTATTGCAAATATTCCAAGGAGATGGGTGAATATGTTTATTTGTACTTTTGGTTGGCTAGCAGTTATGTGTGTGTAATAACACATAAGAAGACACCAAGGTGTATCAAGAGAGTAATGGAATGAGCAGCATGATAGTGCAATATAGCATTGATAAATCCCAGCATTACCAAGAAGAGGACTTATTTGGGAAAAGAAGAAGGTAAGACTCCCTAGACTAGGTGGACACTCTCAAAAGTTTGAGAGTTGAACTGAGAAATTGTAAGGATGATAATGAGAATATTGTCCGAGCTTAGGAGAAGTAGGAAGAAGTAGATGCAATAATATTATATATCCTATCATATTTGGAAAGGTAGAAGCAACATGATATTGGTGCAAGCTACCTAGGAAAGTCTAAGTCCAAGAAGATTCCATTAAGACTTTAGAAGAATGAATTGGAGACTAATGGTGTATAAGGAAGAAAATCTAAGAAGAGGCATAGGCAAGCAAGTGCAGATATAGTGAGAGGGGGAAATCCACTAAGTACACTAGAGAGGAGAACATGAAATCATGAGCAATTATCTAGCATTGCAATTAAGAGATATCATCAATAGAATAGGAATGAGAAAGGTCTTATGCCATAAGAATTTAAGAAGAAAAATTCTCCTACCTTTCATGGAAAGGTAAATAATATTGGGAATGAAGAAGTATTTCAGGGTGCATGATTACTCTAAGAATATGAAAGCAAGAGTAGTTATTTTTAGCTTGAAAGGGAAGGTTGATATTTGGTTGGAAGGCCTAAAGAATGTCAAGAACATTAAAGAGAAGGAGTTTTCTTGGAGGATATGAGAGGTATTTCTTAGAAAAGTACTTATATAAAAGGTACTATGACAACAAGGTCAAATAATTCCATGAGCACAAATTGGGACAATTGACAACCGATGAATACACAAACAAATTGTTATAGTTTTTTAGGTATGTACCTTATATTAAAGATGTGAAGGTGAAGATTCAGAGGTATCTTAGTGGATTTCGATAGGATTATAGGGATACAATAAAGTTTAATGAGCCAAGGACATTGGATGATACCATCCAAAAATTCAAGTATTATTATGAATAGTCCAAGCATAAGATTGAATTATGAGCTTATTAGAAAGCAAGAGGTAAGCCCTGCTTTAGAGGAAAAGGGATGAAACCTTCAAGAAATTAGCCAAATGGAAGGAAATTGAATTTTTCCACCCCTATCAAGGGTGAGATTTAGCAGAATTCTACTATTATTAGTAGATATCAGATATATAAACCTATAATAGGGGAAATCGAGGGGTACAAAAGAGGACACATATAATGTTAGACATGTGGAGAAAACCACGTGCAGAAAGATTGTGATCGGTGATAGCAGAATGGTACAAGGGTATATAATGAAAAAGAAGAAAATACAGTGATTGATGTGGCTCAAAAAATGCCATGAATATATGCCACATTGGATAATATGAAAGTTGATCACCAAGCCTCATTAATCGAGGTGGGAGGCACGATTGATAAATAACTAGTTTCTATTCTGATTCACCCAGATTATAATTTTAGTTATGTTAGTCCAAAGATTGCATAGAAGTGTGTGTTGCAAAATAAATCCCATTAAAAGTCATGGTTAGTTTAGTTTGCAACAAGAATCAAAAGGTGAGTCTTAGACGTAGTAAAATTGTGCCTAGTAGTTATCAATGGAATTCCCAATTTGGTCAATTTGAATTGTTTGTTGTTGGGATCATACAATGTATTAGTTGAAATGGACTAGCTAGTGGCAAAAAAACAAAAATTGACTACTACAACAAGTTGAAAGAATGTCTCGGCAACAAAGGAGAAAGAGTGATTCTACAGGGAATAAGAAAACTTATGATGGTCAAGCAAATATCAGCGATGCAGATGACAGTCAAAAAGGATGCAAATTATACATTGTCTAACTGATTAGTGAATCATAAGTTAATAGAGACATAATGGAAGAGAATCCAATATTGAGACAACTTAGTGATGTATTTCTAGAGGAAATATCGAGATTTCCACCAAGAAGAGAAATTGACTTCTTAATCAAATTATTACTACGAATAGCACCAGTGTCAAAAGATTTGTTTCGCATAGGCATGCCAAAGTTCGTGGATCTGAAATTGAAATTAAATAAAATGTTGGATAGGGATATATCATACCTAATGTTTCTCCCTAGGGAGCTCCAGTACTATTTGTGAAGAAGAAGGATCGAACATTGAGACTATGCATTGACTATAGATAGTTGAATAAAGCCACAATAAAGAAAAAGTACCCCTTGCCTAGGATTGATGATTTGTTTTCTTAGCTGAGATGAGTGATAGGATTTTCAAAGATAGACTTAAGGTCTGGGTACCATCAGGTATGGATTAAAATTTAAGGATAAAGATAAACACAAGATATCTTTTAGAACCAAATACATACATTATGAGTTTGTGGTAGTGCCATTTGGACTCACCAATGCTCCAGCAACATTTATGTGTTTGATGAACAATGTTCTCAGTCCATATTTGGATAAGTTTATGTTGGTATTTGTAGATGACATTTTAGTTTACTATAAATCCAAGTAATATCATGAAGAAAATTTGGCAGCAATATTGCAACTCCGAAATCAATATTTTTTGATCCATATTGTTTTGAGAAATATTATTGGTGAAATCACATTGACACATATCTAGTCAATGTGATTTCATCAAAAATATTTCTCAAAAAAGTATTGCAACTTCTGAGATAGCACAAGATTTATGCAAAACTCAACAAATGTGATTTCTTCCAATCACAAGTTCAGTACTTGGGACACATTATTTCCCAAGAAGGAATGGCATTAATCCTAAGAAGATAAAAGCCATCATGGAATGGCCTGCTCTTTAGAATGTTGCAGAAGTTATATCCTTTATGGGATTGGTCAATTATTACCAGAGGTTCATTCATAGTTTATCAATGATTGGGCATCCAATCATAACATTACATGGGAAAGGAGCTAAGTTCCAATGGGCATTAAAGTGTGTAGCCAATTTTGAAAAATTAAAAAATTTACTCCCACATGTGCCAATATTAAGAATAGAAAATCCTAAAAAAAATTGTAGTTTACACATATTCTTGCAAGGAAGGGATTGGTGGAGTCTTAATGCAAGAAGGACATGTGATTTGTTATAAATCAATAAATTTAAATGAGCATGAGCGTAATTATGTCACTCATTACTTAGAGTTAGAAATGATAGTGCATGCATTGAAAATGTGGAGGAACTACTTTCTTGGAAGGAAGTCTATTTTAATGTTAGATCATGAAGGATTGAGATATTTGTTTGACTAACCCAAGCTAAATGTAATACAAGTAAGGTGTCTAGCCTTGATTAGTGAGTTTTACATTGAAATAAATTACATCCAAGGAAAAGAGAATAAAGTGTAAGATGCACTTAGCATAAGTCTACAAGTGAATCATGTGTTAGCCATAAGCACTTATGAAGTTGACATTAAAGAAAGGATCAAAGAAGAATTGATTCAGGACGAGCATTATTATCATGTGACGGAACACTTGTAGCAAGCGCCAAAAGGAACATTGAGAAACAATTACTCACAGATGATGGTATGTTGAGATTCAAAGGTAGATGGTATATACCTTGTATGGGTGACTTGAAGGAGCATCTTGAATGAGTTTCACAAAAGACCTTATTCATTTCATCCTAGTTATCATAAAATGATAACATCTATGAAGAAAATGTACTATTGGTTGGGTATGAAAAAGGAATTTTCCAAATATATTGTTAGATGCTTGGAATGCTAGCAAGTTAAAGTAGAGTGTAGGCATCCAGTGGGATTGTTATAGCTAATCCCCATTCCTAAATGGAAGTGGGAAGTCATTTCTATGGACTTCATCACAGGATTTCCAAAGATATATAGACAACATGATGTTATAATGGTGGTGGTGGATAAGTTGAGTAAGGCATCTCATTTTATAATTGACAATTCCACCTGAAAGGCAATTGATATTGCACAAATTTTAAAGAAGAAAGTGTTTAGATTACATCGTATATCCAAGAAGATAATTTCATATCAAGATGCCAAGTTCACCTCAAAGTTATGGAAAGCATTGTTTGTTGTTTTTGGAATAGAGTTAGAATTTAGTATGGCATATCATCCTCAAATTAATGGATAGACAGAAAGAGTAAATAGGGTGTTGGAAGACATGTTAAGAGTGTATGTCATGCAGGATAAGCAAATTTAAGTATTGAATTCTGAAAAACGCTCTGCGGTGAAACCTAGCGCGCGCAGCCTGCCGCCTTCGGCCTTCTGGTCTGCGCTCACCCCCTGATGGCTTCTCCGGAGACTCCGCCGGAGGAGTCCGCCCAGCAACAGGCCTTCTCGGCTCTTGTCAGCTCTCTGCCGCCTCAACGAGATCGCCCATCACTCTCCAAATTTGTTAAAAAATTAGAAGGACTTCAGGAGGTTTCCCTTCCTCCTTCTGTGCCTAGATTGGCTGCTCTAGCTCTGGCCGAGAAAGGTTTGATCGGACAATTCACTGGTCTTTGGCCCTCACCTAAAACTGTTCAGAGGTGGGTGGAAAGAAACTGGTTGGACAAAACACAAGGAAAAATTGCCATTAGATTCTGCGGGAAAGGCTACTTTACCTTTCACTTCGAGACAAAGAATGACAAGGATCTGATATTTCGCAACGGACCATATTTTATGGACTCCAGAGGTCTGTACCTAAACAAGTGGACACCAGACTTCGACCCAGAGCTCGACATTCCTAATGCAGTTCCTGTTTGGGTTCGTCTCCCACATCTCCCATTACACTGCTGGGGAGATGACTCTGTAAGAGCCATTGGAAACGCAGTCGGCAAATATATTGACAGAAGCGAACCAAGAGACAACATGCAAGCCTGCGCTCGTATCTGTGTCGAGGTCAATCTGGGCAAAGGACTTCCAGAAGCTATCAAGATCAAAGTCGATGAATGGTCACACATACAACAGCTCGACTATGAACAGATCCCCTTCAAATGTAAGGTATGTCATGAGTATGGTCATTTTGCCAATCGCTGCACTAAGATTATTAATGTGGATAATAATACTCAAGATCAGCAATGGGAAGTGGTAAAAAAAAAAAATCTGCCCCTAGCCCCTCTTTACCCAATGAACCTGGTCCCTCATCTCTTAAAACCTCTGCCCATATCCAGTCTCCTCCGCCTCCCCCTCCTCATCTATCTCACTCCCCCGTTCTTGAAAATCCCCTTCATTCTCCTCCATCCACCAACCCTTTCCATGTTCTTTCCCTCCCTGAAGATGACCCTTCCCCCTCGATCCCTTTCCCCTCGATCCCCTCTGCCCAACCCTCCTCCCCTCCTGAACAGTCCTCCTCCCCTCATATGAGTGCCCACCCCCCTCTCTTAACTGAACCTCTCCCTCCTAGAATTACCCGTAGCAACTCTAAGGATCAGGGTTCCTCCTTTGATGGACAAAAGAAGCCGGGAAGAAAGACTACAAAGCAGCACAGGGATGAAAACGCGCAAAAAGACATAGCACTTGGCCTGCAGCATCCAATAGAATCCTACATTCAGGCCACAAAAGATCAAGAAGCAGCCAGCAAAGACAAGGGAGGCAGAGCACCTTCTCGAAACATTGGTTTGAAATGATCAAAATACTCTCATGGAACAGCAGGGGACTTGGGCACCCCGCTAAAATCAATGCTCTAACAGACCTTATAGTGCAGGAGAAACCATCCATCATTTTACTTCAGGAAACGAAACAAAGAGAAACAGAAATCAGCAAAATCATTGGAAAGTATAAAAATTACAGAGGAAGCATATGCGAAGCGCGAGGAGCTTCGGGAGGAATTACTACAATATGGAATCAGAATGACTGGCAATGTGAATCTGAGATAGTCGATCAGCATTGGATAAAATCAGTCCTGAGAAACAATAACAGCCATCAGCAGATTGTCATCTTCAACGTATATGTCCCCAATCACTACAGGGATAAAGGAAATTGCTGGGAAACTCTTAGCAATCACATTCTGGAAGGAGACAGCAACAATACCATCGTAGGCGGTGACTTCAACTTAATCCTCCATGCAAATGAAAAGCGAGGGGGGAATTTTCTGCCAGACCCATTCAGGAACCAAATGGAAAATGTAATGCACATTGGTGACTTGATAGACATAACTCCAAAAAATCACAAGTTCACATGGAACAATCGAATACTGGGCAGTCACAATATCATGGAGAGATTGGATAGATTCTTGGTGAACATTTCTCTTTTTTCAACCTTTTCATCTGTCAATTCTGCCATTTTTCCTTTCGCTGCCTCAGACCACTATCCAATTACCCTCAATTTGATCACTCATTGCGCCCTTGGTCCGCTGCCTTTTAAATTTAATCAGATTTGGAGCGATCAACAAGCTGTTCGAAATATCATTCAGCTCACCTGGAGGCAGCATATTGAAGGATCCCCAGGCTACAGATGGGAGAGCAAACTGAAGAACGTGCAAAGAGCGCTTAGACAATGGGCCAAATCGTATTACAAGGAGCCAGAACAGGAAAAGCATGAGCTAAAGTTACAAATCGCTGAACTCCAGAGCACAATTGAGCAAAATGATTACTACCACAGTAAAAAACTTCAAGAAGAAGAGTTGTACAATAAACTGAGAAAAATTAAAAGGCAGGAGGAGGAAAAATGGCGCACCAAATCAAGACAAGTATGGTTGGAAAGCGGGGATAAGAACACTTCATTCTTCCATAAGCAAGCCACCGCTAGACAAGTCAGAAATACCATCACTGCTATCTCGGACAGCGCAGGGACACACCATGTGGAACAAGTAGATATTAAAGAAGCAGCTACAGAGCACTTCAAGGACCTGTTAACTGAGGTGCCAGAGGAAGAAACTTATGAAGACTTACTACAGCATTTGCATCCTAAAGTCACAGATGATCTAAACAAAAAGTTGACAGCTGAAATAAAAGAGGAAGAAATCGTTGAAGCAATCTGGACCCTTCATCCCAACAAGGCACCTGGTCTAGATGGGTTCCCTATTAGCTTTTATAGGGATTACTGGGAGCTGATAAAGAAATACCTCACAAAATATATCAAGTGGATTCAAAAAAAAGGTAAAATAGGTGGATACACAAATGCTACCCATTTGGCCCTTATTCCGAAGGAGAACCGGCCATCCAATTTTTCTCGCTTCAGGCCCATATCCTTATGCAACTCATCATATAAAATCTTCACTAAAATCATAGCCTCTCGGCTTAAACCTCTTCTACCGATGCTGATCTCAGACAACCAAGGAGGCTTTATAGCAAACAGACAAATTTCAGATTCTATTCTTTTAGTTCAAGAGGCCATACATTCAAGTCATGCAAGGAATGAGAAAGGCTTCATTCTAAAACTAGACCTAGCCAATGCCTTTGACAGGGTAAGGCATTCTTTTTTATTTGCAGTACTCCAAAGGATGGGTTTCTCATCTCTCCTTATTAATGTCATCAGATGCTGTATCTTTGGGCCTTGGATTGCCCCCCTCATTAACGGAAGACCTGGTCCTTCCTTCCAATCCTCAAGAGGATTAAGGCAAGGTTGCCCCTTATCCCCTTATCTCTTCATCCTTATGGCAGAATCATTTAGCAGTGCCCTTGATCAAAAGAGGCAGTCAGGCCTCATTACGGGCATCAAGTTTGAAGATGGCATCAAAAATATAAATCATTCTCAATTTGCAGATGATACCCTATTGCTAGGGGGGGCGACCACCATCATTGCAAGAAGATTTAAGTCCCTGCTTGACAAGTTCATGAGATACTCAGGAGGTAAAATAAATTACCTTAAGAGCTGCATTTATGGTTGGAATGTCTCGGCCCAAATGATACATAATATCGCTAACACTTTTGGTGTCCCCTGCAAGTTAGATTGGGACAGCTTCAGTTATTTGGGAATGCCGGTAACCATAGGGAAAGCAAAGACTGGAGTCTGGGATTTAACGCTGGATAAAATGAAAAGGAAACTTCAGAGATGGGGAACTCAGTGGCTCAATCCAGCTGGGCGACAGGTTCTCCTAAAATCAGGGCTCTCTTCCCTCCCTTTATACCAGTTCTCTCTTGCCCATGCTCCAGCTTCATTCCATCGAAAAATGGATAGCATTCTCAGATTCTTTCTCTGGCAAGGAGGCAAGAATGAAAAGAAAAAGTTCAACTTAGTAAACTGGAAACAGGTTATACAAAGTCCTGAGAATGGAGGTCTGGGCATCAGGTCCCCATCTCTTATGAATTTAGCATTCGGTGGGAAGTTGATCTGGAGACTTATGGACAATCAACCAGCATGGTGGAAAAATGTCCTAGAATCAAAATATCTCAGCCAGCCAAGATCGCAAATCCTCAATGCTGAAATCCCTAATAGACACTGTACAAAGATATGGAAATTCTGCAAAAAAGCCATAGTCTTCATGGCGCAAAATGTCTCTAAAGTGCCAAAAGGAGGTGAAACGGTGAATATAGGTTCGGACAAAATCATGGGGAATCCTCCCATAAACAACCTCCCAGATACCGATCCTATTCTTCGTTATCTTCATAGCAAAGGCATATCCAAACTGAGTCAAATCTCCCAATGGGATGATTCAACTAATGCCTGGGTTCAATGGGAATTCCCACCCATACCCCATCATCTCAAAGACAGTTTTGGCTCTCTCTGTAGCAGCTTACACAGTATAGCTCCCACCATCAAAGGCGCAAAGGACGAGTTTCGCTGGGATCCTTCAGGAACAAATTACTCCATCAAAGCAGGTTACAGCTACCTGAGCAGCAAGGAATTTCCCACCGCAGTCTGGGCTCAGAGGAAGATTCTAAAAAGAGCTGAAGCAATTCCAAAGATCAAATTCTTTATGTGGACTCTTCTCCATGGAAAAATCTTAACTGCTGAGAACCTCAGGAAGAGAGGCATCTTCGGTCCCTCCAGGTGCCCCAACTGTCAATCGGCGGAGGAATCCCTACAGCATTTGTTTATATCCTGTCCCTTTGCTGCCTATTGCTGGAACAATATCGCTCCTCCCGCCCCCTCCATTTGGAACCCCCATCACTCTATTGTCGACATCTTAAACAACTGGAGAAGAAGCTATCCCTGGCACACAGCGAACCAAAACCCAGCTAGAAGAGTGTGGAACGCCATCCCGTTTGCTCTTCTGTGGCGCATCTGGATCGCCCGAAACAGCTTGATCTTCCGAGACAAAGCCACCACAACTAGACACGTAATTCTTAAAGCCACCAGTCTAGCATCGGAAACAATCGCAGTCAAGCTAACACAGAGAATCGATCCCAACAGTTTATGGACAGAGGAGAGGAACTTTATTTCGAATTTGATAGACAGGTCCAGCATCATACCAGCAACAAAGATGCGTAAATTCATTGGCAAATCTGACAATCTAGAATGGAAAATCCGCCTTACAAAAGATGAGTTCGGTAAATGGCTTCATTCAAAGAATGCTCATTCATTATTTTTTGACGGAGCCTCCAAATCAAATCCGGGAGCCGCAGGCTCAGGGGGCATCATTCTGGATCCTTCAGGTGTAATGGTGTCCTCCTTTGAATGGGGTCTGGGAAGATTGAGTAACAATCGAGCTGAAGCTCTGGGACTGTTTCAAGGCCTCTTGCAGCTTCAGAACCAAGGGATCAATAAAGCCCTTGTCTTCGGCGACTCGGCTATAATAGTCAGTTTAACGAACAGCAGCAGACAAGCATCCAATCTCTTCCTCCATCAAATCATAAGCCGCTGTAAAAATATGTTGTCTCAGAATTTGAAGTGCCAATTTTTTCATGTCCTTCGATCCAGCAACCAGGAAGCGGACAAGAGAGCTAGCCATGCCTGTTCACGGGAAAAAGGAAGCCTCTTATGCAATCAAGCGAGCCTGATCCAATTCATCCCTTGATCCACATGACAGCGCCAAAAGCCAAGGAGTCTTCTATCCATATGACTGTGATTCTAATATCAAGGAGTTTGATCAAACCTCTTTCTTGCAGCAATTCCTATCTAAATGTACTTTTCAGCAGAACTTGTGATTCTTACAGCCAACCAGAGGCCTCAGCTGACTGACTAATCAGATCTAACATTATTGTCTAAATGTACAGCAAAACCAGTCTTCTATTGTCCCAATTTATAAGAATCTATACTTGCTCTAGGACCTTACAAGCAAGCAGTAAAGGTACTCATGTGTACTGCCACAATGAAATCCAGAAACAAGTTACTTCTGTAACTCCATCTATTGTAAAATCGGAGCTTAGACTCCTCCATCTTTTTTGAATATAACAAGCATCCGATTTTGTAAAAAAAAAAAAAAGAAAAGGAGTGTATGTCATGCAACATCCCAAGAGGTGGGAAGAGTTTATACCTTTGGTAGAATTTTCCTACAAAAATGGGTATTAGGAAGCATTAAAGATGAGTCATTTCAAGGCTCTATATGGCATAAAATGTAACACACCCATCATCTAGAATGATCTAGTGCATAGTGTGGTTATTGGACTTGATATGTTGAAACAAATTGAACAATAAGTAATTTTTATTAGACAGAAATTGAAAACAATGCAAGACGGGAAGAAGAACTATGCAGATCAGTAGAGAATGCACAAGGAATTCCAAGTGGGACAACATGTGTATCCTTGCATCAGACCTAGAAATATTTTAGTAAGAATATAGTCTTGCACTAAATAGGAATTAAGGTTTTGTGGACAATTTTGAATTATGGAAAGAGTGGGTCTAGTGGCTTACAGATTAGTCTTGCCACCCATAGTGAATCCACATGATGTTTTCCATATTTATTTACTTAAAAAGTATGTGATGATGATAATCATATTGTTGATTGGTCTATGATATAGGTAGAATATGAGGGAGAATTTCAACTAGAGCCATAGTTCATTCTAAAACGAAGGTAGATTGCGCTCTAGAATTGAGTCATCAAGCAGGTCAAGGTGCAGTGGAAGAATTATGGACTAGATGAAGCCACTTGGGAAATGGATGATCATATGAGGCTATCTCACCAATTTTTTTGTTGTGTAAATTAATGTAAAAATAATTATGTATATAAAAATCTCATTGTTGTGTCTTTTGTTCTATGTATAGAACACCAAGGGTAGTGTTCCTCTAAAGGGGTGGGATCTGTGACAACCCTTTTTGCTACACTTCTTGTAAATTTCATTATGTATATTAATTCATGTAAATCATGTGTAAATACAAATAATGGCTATGATAGAGGAGTGGACATGGATTCAAAGACTGAGGAGAAGGAGTTGCTTAGGAAGTGATTAACCTAGGCTACTTCATCTATTCATTCTGCCTATTCTCTGGTTGAATCAAATGGTTTTCACAAAATATGGGGAGGTGAAGTATGGGTTACCTCAGAAAAAAGGAAAAACCACATATTGTCCCTACCCTCAGGGAACGTGTTGGCCCAAGTCAACATGCAAGAGATGGGGGAAAAATAATCAGAATTGAAAAATACCGACACAAAATGAACAAACACAAAATGTGGACAAGAGCATGAATGTGGTGACACATAGAATCCCAACATAGGGAGCAACGGATGTGGGAGCTCATGGAGGAGTGTGAAGTGAAGAGAAGAAAATATGGGATGTTTATCCCTATGAATTTATGGTGCACGACTAGTGTTTTGAATTGGTTTTATGATGGGCTAGTGTTAATTGTATCAGATAATAAACCTATGAGTGCATGCCTTGGGGATGATAAAACACTTAGACCTTACTAAAGGGTGATTAAACCAATGGGGTTCTTTTTGGAAGGTTTATAAACCACGTAGCATGTGGAGACATTGTGGTGCTTACTGTTGGACGCAGTTGATAAACTACCTAGACATTGTGCTATGGATTCTTGTAGTGCTTTCCTTGAAAATCCAACTGATATTCCAAAGTTACATTAAATCATTTGGGTTCTTGTTGGAAGGCTAATAAACCACTTAGAATTTGGAGACATTGTGTTTCTTACTATTGGAGGCAGTGGATAAACCACCTAGATATTGTGCTCTAGATTCCTATGGTGTTTGTCTTGAAAATTCAACTTATAAACCACCCTTATAGTGAGATCATACTCCTGGATTGAGCAAGTCTTCGTTGTTCCTAGGGTGAATCCCTATGATTTATTTATGAGAGGAAGCATATTCATTATGGTGGTTATTGCTAGATGCAATTGATAAACCACCTAGACAATGCACTCTCTCTCATCTAGTTGACTAGTGTCAATGTGAATTCCCTTGATCACTTATGTCTTCAGACTTTAAATGTGGATTGGGGGTGGTCAATTACAATAAATATTGCAGTGTAGTTGGCCTATGGTTGGGTGGAGAGTTGAATTCCCTCCCTTAGTTTCCAATCATTTAAGTTAAATAGATAAATGTATTTACTTATATATATGATGCACTGTGAATGATGAATATTGGTTGATATGTGTTATGGTAGTGAATGTATTAGCACTACTAATGAAGGAATGTGACATTCCTATTTTTTTATGATGAGATTATTTATGCGTATGTTCTTACTGTTATCAAGGGGCTTGGATACCTCTATGTTTATTGATATTCTCATGAACTGCAAATATATTTACATGTTCATGTATGACTGCTTGATGTGCTTAGCTAAACGGTTACATTGAGTGATTTCTATTGTCTTATATGTTGTGAATATCACCGAAATCTATTTTTTAAAGGAATATTATTTTCCTTCCTTTTAAAGGACTAAGAATGGTGCAATTATGATGAATCAATAGTCCTAATATTGCTTCTTTGGGATCCATTATGTGGTTCGGTATGATGTTGTTATATTTGAAGTTACAGAGAATTATTATCTATAGCTTAGCTTCTTTTAGTAGTAGACATGTTGATAGTTATACTTATTGTATTTTGGTTGTGTATAATGGTTAAGAATGTTCAGTGTTTGATGAGGGTTTTCCCTATTGAATTTGTGTTCTGAGCAATGCCTCTCTTCATGGAAACTTCCGTCGAGTCCCTTGAAGATATCAGACTTATAAGTCCAGGTATTGTTAAAGTTGAGTTGTGTATCCTATAACGGATGGATTCTTTGAAGGACCGAGTATCTGGGCTAGATGCCCCTTTTGGGACTTTGTCATTTAGTGCATTTAGGGTATGGAAATGAGTGGATGTATATGAGTCTAGTAGATGTCTCTAATAATCTGGGCATTTTTCTACTATGCACTCATGCATTTTTGGAAATAACTCAAACTTGAAATAGTCTGGATATTCCACAATGAAGTTGTTCAAATGATTATATTCAATGAGGGCCCCACCAGGGTGGATTCAAATGATAAGTCGTTAGAGAGAAAATCTCAGCTTCGGGTGATTTGGGAGTTTGAACAAAATGCAAATGTGTCACAGAGCCAGATGTCGAAGTTGTGGGATAAGTCATCTAGGATCTGGGGAATCTAGGTGTGTAACAAGGGTGCACACTTACATACACACCATAGTTATGCCATGGATTGGATATAACACATAAATGAAGTAAATTACAAAGTTCATATGCATTATGGGATGTAACAAACCCCTTCCTAAACCTTACCACACACTATTTAAAAGGATGTGGTCATTATAGAGACCCGAGATCCATGGTGACCTTATGGAAATGTGGTATAAAATTTTCTATCTCGCATTCATCTTTTAAATCCCCAATTGGCATCGTCATTGGATCTATCTCGTCAAGATGTTTCTCATGCTATAAAATTCCATTCCAATCTGATCCAAGGATTAGAATTTATGACCCTTTGACTCCAATCCAATAGCATGGTGCTTCTTTTCACCTTGCCACATGGCATGTTGGTGGCCTCAAGGCCATTCCTCCATTACCACATAGAAATAGGAATATAGCCACTACTCTAGGTGGACATCGAAACACAAGCCCACCCTATGGGTTAGATTAAAGGTCAGTTCAAATCCTTCGTTTTGTTTCCACTTAGAGTTCTTGGCCCTAACCCTAACTTCAAGTCGTAGGTCAGCTCCATTCCCTATCCAAAACACATAGGCACTCTCACCAACCCTGACTACCATCATCCTTCCTGTCGGAAGTTAGACTAACCTTGGCTTCTCTCGGCATTGAAATTAGTAAGATCCCTTACTCGACCTACTACTACGGTCTTGGTTCTTCCCTTGTGTAGAGCCTCTACTTTACACTTGATTATCCACCATTACCTACAGTTTTCCCTCATTCATCTCTCACTTTTGCTTCATTTTCCTTGCAAACCAACCCAGATCATTACATTATATGACTTTAAGCATGATTAAGGAATTTTGCTAATGTGTGACTGTTTTGTTTAGATTTTGACATATTTACAGGAATTCCGCAGCCATCTGCTGATTCCGCAGCCATCTGCTGATTCCACAGCCATCTGATGATCCCGCAGCCTTTTTGTTAATCTCAAGGTTCCACGTGTCATTTTGCCAAACCAGCCACATGGGTACTTAGGAATCAAGGTGCTCGAGGTTCTTGTGCTATTAGTTCACCCAGCCATGTCATCTGTACCTCCAGTCAACGAGGGTCAAGTTACGGTCAACAAAGGCAGCTTAACGGTGATACGTAAGCTGTTGGGTCACGTCAGTTCAAACGGTGATTTGTCCGTGTTACGTAGGTTGTGGGGGACATAATCCAACTCTGGATTCAATGCCCATAACGACCAAAACCTCCAGCTCATCCACGAGGCTTATGACGTGTTATTGAACCTTAATTACGCATGACAGTTAGTTTATTTTTCAGTTTTAGTTGTACGCATTAGGCCATCTTTCAGATGCCTATAAAAACTTGCGTCTGCGTACGCTTATGTTACTTTTTAGTTGCTGTGTTTTATGAACTCGTTATCATTTTAGTGCATTCCAAAACTCTGTTTTAATAGTGCTATTCTAGCACTCTTGACTGTAATTTTCTGCACATGGAGTAATAGAAGCAGTGCTGTTCTGAAGTTTTCAATACCTTGAGTCTTCTTTGGGTTATATGAATGGAGGGCCCCTGTTCATGTTAGCCTTGTATAGTATTTTATGTTCAGCATTTCTTTATTTTCCATTCAGCATTTCTTTTCTTTGAAACATGTACAGCTTGATTCACTTTTATGTTATTTCATTTACAGCCTTTATTTTAAGCTGATCAACATTGTTCTTTTGCAGGTTTTTAACCCGGGATTGCTTGTGTGTTTGTGTATTTGCTTTATATCTAGTGGTAGTTTCAGTTGACAGATTCAAAGTTGCTGCCTTTACTTTATTTTCATAGCTGATTTTTAGTTTTATTTCTCAAATCTGTCTGCTAACATATGAATGGTCTCTTTATTATAAATTGTCTATCTTTTAGAGATCAGAATACTAATAACTTGCAGCTGGCTTTGGGTACTTTTTATACTAATCTTTAACTACTTTCTAATCGTGCTTTACACAGTACTATGTGTTAGAGGCAGAGAGTTAGAAAGAGCAAAACATTATAACTAGTCTTTAAAGTAGATTTTTCTCATTTTTTATCATTTCTTAGACTTATCTTTAGCTACTTCCTAATCGTGTCTTACACAGTACTATGTGTTAGAGGCAGAGAGTTAGGAAGAGATAAACACTATCATTGGTCTTTTAAGTGATTTTCTTACCTTTTATTTGCAGCAGCATGAATGGTGTCTAATGCCATTAGAAAGTGGTTCTTTTCTTTCAGTTCATTTTAATTTATTTCCTTCAAGCTTTTCCTTTTCAGCAAGTAGTTAGAAACCACTAATCACACACCTTCACTCATCTAGAATTCACCTTACACACACCATCACTCATCTGTTTATAAATACATCACTCCATCTTAGGAAGATAAATTAACCACAAACAACACCCCAAACGACAAAAAGCCCTAAAAGGTTGCTTAAGTACATATAGTACACCTTCACTTCATTAGCTTACGAGCCCCGGGTTGACAATTAATGACATCAATTTAGGAACACTAAATTGACTAAACATTTTGGCGCCGTTGCCGGGGAAGTGAAATTAAGTAGCCATATTCTTAGAAAAAAAAAAAAAACATAAAAATTTCAAGGAAAGAAGTTGATAACCTATCAAAGTATGCTCTCCTCTTGCACTGCAAGGTGATCTGGAGGATCAAAAAAGAGAAAGTTATTGATTTGGTAGTTTCTTGAGTATGCTCTCTTCTTGCACCTAGAGTGAACTGGAAGATCAGAAAAAGAACTATTAACTTGACTTGAAGAAAAATAATAAAAAAAAATGACATGCATAGAGCTAGAGATTCTAGAGGAAGGTTTTTAGCTAGAGCTCGAAGTTCAATTTTTACAAGTCCATCTGCTTCAAGGGATAGACAAGAGACACCCCCCTTATCTCCAACCGAAACTCCTAGTCTTAGAATTCCTGGAATCCAAGAGCCAAGAGTTGACTCTCCTACACCTTCTATTGAGTTTGAACCAGGAAGAGACTCTTCTCTTTCTCCTACAGAAAGACCAATTGTAATTGAGGAATTGGAATCATCTGAAGAAGAAGGAGAAATCTCTTCTCATTCACCTTTTGTAGAGGAACCAGAAGATTTTGAAATCCCTAGGAGAATCATCATGGCAGAAGAAGAAGGAGGTGGTAGGGGTAGAGGTAGAGGTAGAGGAGGAGGAGGAAACAACAATAACAATAATGGAGGAAGAGGTCCCCTTGGAGGAGGAAATAGAGATGGGGATAATTCATTTGGGTTTCCCATTGTTAATGAGGATTCCCGAGCCACTATGAAAAACATATCACCATCTATCCTCCCTAACTTCCATGGGTTAAGGAATGAGGACCCTGAAACATTCTTATTTGAGTTTGAAGTGGTATGTCGAACTTATGACTACCTGGATGACTCTCAGAAACTCAAGTTGTTCCCTTCAACATTGAAGGATCAAGCCTTGAAATGGTTCATGGGGTTACTCACTCAATCCATTAGGACTTGGGATGAAATGAAACAGACATTTTTGGATAGGTATTTGGACTATTGTATGCCTACTAATCACAAGGACGAGGTTTTTAAAATGATACAAAAAGAAGATGAGAGCTTAGAAGATTTACTTGAAAGATTTCAATATAACTTGAAGAGAGCAAAAATGAGTACCTTGGATGAAGAGACCTTAAAAGCCCTCTTATTAAAAGCCATTAGGGATGAATGGATAGACATCTTAAACATGATGGGGAAAGGGGATATTTCTCAACTTTCTCTCAACGATATAGCAGAACTTTGTATCCATCTCTCAAGGGGCAAATCAAAAACTCAAAAAGGGCCTAGAGATCCTTCTCTCCTTAGGGCAAATAAATCTGCAACAGGATCAGTGAGTAGGGCTGAAATCGGCAGTATGCTTGATGAATTTAAAACTGACATCTTAGGGAGTCTTAGTGAACAACTTGATACCCTTAAGATTCACAATAAACAAAAAGCAGAAGTTGAGGCTTTGGCTATCTTTTGCCCAAAGTGTAGAAAGAAACATGCTTTAAGGGAATGTCCCTTAGATGCACACGTTGTAGAAACATGTGTAATTTGCTCAGAAACTCATGAGACCAAGGATTGTCCTTCAATTCCTGGCCTCAAAGCAGTCTTTCAAGAGGATCCAGATACACTTGAATCTCTCTGTTTTATTGCAAGGAGACCTTGGCAAGGACAACAGAATCAAGGGTTTAACAACTCTATGAATTCTCAATCCCAACCAAATTGGAATCCTTGGCAACAACCTTGGCCTCAACCTCAAAATGCTTTTCAAGCATGGATGCAAAGCATGCAAAATCCTTATGGGAGATTTGCTCAATTCTATCAATATCCTCCATCATTTCAGAATCATCAAGCTCCACAACTTCCAAACCAAGGTCAACAACTATCATTGCCATACCCTCAACAACAACAACCTCCTCCACAAAATCAAAATTCTCAACTATCACTTCAATCCCAGCAGAAATCAAATCAACTTCCCTCTCAGCCATTACCAAATCCAAATAATAGGAACCCTCAAAATGCTTACATGATGGAAGGTCAACCATTCCCTACCTATATGGTTGTTCCTCTCAATGAAGTACAACTCAGATTAGGTAGAATCTTAGATCAACCTTCTACAAGTGTTCAACAACCAAGCATTTCTGAGGAAGAATCTCTCAAAGTCAATAAAGGTTCTGAAGTATCACTTCAAAACCAAAATATCCAAAAAGAAAAATAAAAAGAATCAACCTCTACAACTCCCATAGTTGAGCAACCTACACCTGTAGCTACACCTCCTTTTCCTGAAAGATTGCAAATTGACAAAGGGGTGGAAAAGCAGATATGGGTGCCTGACTATAGCTTCCTAGATGAATTGAAGAATGTCTGTATCAAGATCCCCTTGTTACAAGCCATTAAAGAAATTCCCATTCTAGCGAAGACAATAAAGGAGTTGAGTTTGAAGAAAACAGGAAAAAGAACCAGAGATACTAAAAGGATACATCTAGTTGGAAAAATTGCAGACATAATGATGGGTAAGATTACCATGCAAAAATATGTAGATCCTGGTAGCCCTATTGTCAAAACTCATATTAATGGGGTTGAAATCCCAAATACTTTGATTGACTTAGGAGCCGCGATCAACATCATGAGTAGACAGACCATGGATCAGTTAAAGCTTCCTAACCTTCTCTTTACACCTACTTTGCTGCAGCTTGCAGATAGATCAATCATTAAACCTGATGGTGTATTGGAAGATATTCCAGTCTCTCTAGATTCTTGGGAATATCCAGTTGATTTTATGATTTTAACTCCCAAGAACAATCTAGGAGGACATCCTCTTATTTTAGGAAGACCTTGGCTGGCCACAGCTGATGCTTTCATAAGTTGTAGGTCTGGGGACATGTATATATCAGATGGTAATTCCACCAAGAAATTCAACTTGTATCCTCCAGCAAAGGCAATAACAGAAATAGGAGAAGATGAGTGGGTTGATGATGAGGATACTATTCAACCTGTTCTAACCATCTCTGAGATCAGTGAGGATAGTCAAATTCTAAATACATTAGAAAATTTTGAAATACCTTTAGAATATGACTCTACACAGTTTCAGTTAGATGCAGACATTGAATATCTCTCCTCTAGACAGATGTCTCTCTTCTCAATGGAAGAGTTTGGTAGTTCTACAGTTGAAATCCTTCCAGGAAAAACATTGAACATTAACAAAAACTTGGGAAGACCACAACAAGAAGAATTAACTAAACTGTTGCAAAAACATTCCACTGCCTTTGCATGGGAATACACTGACATGAAAGGAATCGATCCTAAGACTTGTATTCATCACATCTATATTGAAGAAAATAGCCGACCTATTAGGCAACCACAAAGAAGGATGAATCCAAACCTTAGGGAAATCGTGAAAGAAGAACTCCAGAAATTGCTCAAGGTAAACTTCATTTACCCCATTTCAGATAGCCAATGGGTTTCTCCCTTGGTTATAGTGCCCAAAAAGAATGGTAAATGGAGAGTTTGCATTGATTATCGAGAATTGAACAAGGCAACCTTAAAGGATCATTTCCCTCTACCTTTTATTGATCAGGTACTAGACACTTTAGCAGGTAAAAAGTATTTCTCATTCTTGGACGGTTTTAGTGGGTATAATCAAATTCAGGTAGCACCTGAAGATCAAGACAAAACCACATTTACTTGTCCTTGGGGAACTTTTGCCTACCGAGTACTCCCTTTTGGATTGTGCAATGCACCCGCTACATTTCAAAGGGCTGTACTAGGAATCTTTTCAGATCTGATTCATGATTGTGTAGAGGTATACATGGACGATTTCACAGTTTATGGTAACACATTTGAAGAAGCTTTAGGAAATTTGGAAAAAGTACTGGTAAGATGTAAGGAAACAAATCTTTCTTTAAGTCATGAAAAGTGTTTTATGATGTTTACTGAAGGGATTGTTTTATGACATCATATTTCAGGAGATGGGATTAAGGTTGATAGATCCAAAGTTGAAGTCATCTCTAAGTTACCTATTCCAAATTGCCAGAAGGATGTTAGAAGTTTTCTTGGGTTTACTGGGTATTACAGAAGATTTATTGAAAACTTCACTAAGATAGCATCCCCTCTTTTCAAATTGCTTACCAAGGACTGTGAGTTCAAATGGGATCCTGAGTGTCAATCTGCCTTTGAAGCTTTAAAGACTAGAATATCTGAAGCACCCATCTTAAGGGGGCCAAATTGGAAACTCCCTTTCCACATTTCTACTGATGCTTCAGATACAGCTCTAGGAGCTGTTTTGGGACAAAAGGATTTGATCCCTTATGCCATTTATTACACAAGTAAGAATTTGACTCCCACTGAGTTAAATTATACTGTTACAGAAAAAGAGTTCTTAGCTGTGGTACATGCAATCAACAAGTTTAGACACTACATAACCGGCTATGAAACCTTTGTCCATACTGATCACTCTGCCATAAGATATTTAATGAACAAACCTGTCACTAATGGTAGAGTTACAAGATGGCTTTTACTTTTACAAGAATTCAACATTACTGTGTTAGATAGACCTGGAAAACAAAACACAGTAGCTGATTTCTTGTCTAGAATCCAAAACACTAATGAAGATTCTCCAGTAGAAGATAAGTTTCCAGATGAATACTTGTTTGCAGTGACTACCAAGACTCCTTGGTATTCAGATATGGCTAATTATCTTGTTACAGGGAAGCTTCCTCTACACTTATTTCCTAATGAGAAAAGGAAAATCATTCAGGAGAGTGCACATTATTCTTGGATTTCTAATGAATTGTTCAAAACAGGGCCAGATTGTATAATCAGAAGGTGTGTTCGGGAAGATGAAATGCCTGACATCCTTAAGGCATGTCATGATGAACCATGCGGCGGGCACTTTGCTAACAAGAGGACAGCCTATAAAATCCTTTCTCTAGGATATTATTGGCCTTCTCTCTTTAAAGATGCAAAGCAGTATGTTAGAAGGTGTGACAGCTGCCAAAGAGTTGGGAAACCAACTCCTTCAAATGAAACGCCTCTACAGCCTCAGGTATGCATCGAACCCTTTGAGAAATGGGCTCTAGATTTCGTTGGACCAATTAATCCACCATCAAAGCAAAAGAAGTATATACTGGTTTGTACTGATTATGTTACTAAGTGGGTAGAAGCAAAAGCATTGCCTTCTGCCACTGAAAATTCAGTTGTTCAATTTCTTTTTGAGGATATTTTCACTCGTTTTGGTGTCCCAAGGGAAATTGTGACAGATCAGGGCAGCCAGTTTACATCTAAATTAATGGAGAAGCTGATGGAGGAATATAAGATCAAGCACAGAACATCTACTCCATACCATCCACAGTCAAATGGCCAAGTGGAATCTACCAATAAAGTTCTTGAAGGCATTATCACCAAGACTGTTCATCTTCATAGAAGAGATTGGGCGGAAAGGCTCCCTGAAGCCTTATGGGCCTATAGGACTACATGGAAGAACACAACAGGACATTCTCCCTATGAACTTGTTTATGGGAAGGAAGTCCTGCTCCCCATTGAGTTCCAAATCAAGACCTTCAAGATGGCAGTCCAATTGGGAATGAGCCTCTCAGAAGCTCAAAGACACAGAATGGACCAGCTAAATGAGCTAGATGAAATAAGACAAGATGCAATTCTAAGGACCGATCTAGTTCAGCACCAAAGATCTAAATGGCATGATCGTCATATCAAAGAAAGAAAGTTTCAGAAAGGAGATTGGGCTCTATTGTTTGATTCAAAGTTCAAAGACTTCAAAGGAAAGTTTCAAACTCATTGGCTTGGGCCATATGAGATTGATGAAGTCTTTAGCAATGGAACAGTTCGAGTGAAAACTATTGATGAATTTCATACTCCTCTTATTGTGAATGGCCATCGCTTGAAAATCTACCAAAAGCCATTCTCAAAAGAAGAGTTTGTCAAGTTGTTTAAAGAATATTCTGCAATCATGTTGGTGGAGAAGGATTCTTCTCCTCCATCAGCCTAATCTTTTGTTTTTGAAAAAAAAAAAAAAAAATAGAAAAAAAATAAATAAATAAATAAATAAATGTATGAGCCTGAAAACCAATCTCTGATTGGCAGTCTCATGCAGAAAACCTGAAGTGAAAATCAGGGTCACCTGACACCTCATGTTTTCCAAAAAATCTCTCTCTCTTCCATCTCATTTCGCCATTTCATCCACCATCTCATTCATTTAATCACTCTCACCTCACCTCATTTCTTTCCATCCATCCATCCATTCATTAATCCATTCATTACATTTCATTCCATCAATAAAGTCATTTTTTTAGACAACTAAAGTTATTTTGTGCAGCCGGAGGGTACCACTGCAGATTCCGCAGCCATCTGGAGATTCTGCAGCCATCTAACGATTTCGCAGCTCTCTGCACCTGCATAAAAAAACACAGTCCGTTTGAAAAGAAATTTACAGTTCAGAAGTCATCAACAATAAGTGAAAAGGGTCATGCAACAGCAATAAAACAATGAAGGGTTAGTGGAAAAGAATCAAAGGCAATCCAAGTGCGGATCTGAGGTATGATCTAAATCCTAAACTTACGGTTATCTCATTTTGCAAAGTTTCAGGGTTATGTTTCTTGCCATTTAATGTAATGATTACCAGTTTTTCCCATCATACGACCAAAAATCCACGTATCCCCCACACTTATCGGTCATGATCCTCACGATTTTGAAACTCAACTGCGGCTGCTCCTCCATTAAGATTTTCGTACCTAAGTGACGTAGACTACTGTACTACGTCTCTCTAAGTCATAATCCCGCAGCCAAGTGTGAACCTATGACCGAAACCTAAGGACCTAACTGTTTCTACCCATCATTTCATAACCCTCATACTCTCGTATCATTCCATTCACGCTGTTTCATTTCCGCAGTTCCCTTATTCCGCTGTGCTCACTACGCTGCTACCTTAGCCATACTCTGTTTTACGTTTTCCTCTCTGCTAATTCTGGTTATCAGTGAACGTATGTTACGGTTGTTACAGTAGAGCCGTAAATTTACTGTGTTAGGGCCACTGTTGAAGCCGTGTAACCTTTTTTCCAAAAGTCTTAGAACAGAGCCGTAGAGCCAATGGGTAAACTCTTGAGAGCAGAACCCGAGGGTTCAAAATTTCTGGAGGGATATCCTCAAGTTAAATAGGCTTTGCAGAAAGCAAACTGGCTCCAATGCATCCAGAAATTCAGAGGTTACCACAGAGAGGTTACGAAGGCCTTTGCACGTTCCTTCAGAGACAAAGATAATCAAGTGGAGATAGGGGACCTGAAGTTTACAGTCACTGAGAGCAGTATAGCACAAGCCACTTCACTCCCACAAACTAGAGAAAGATGGTTTAAAAACCGATCAGTACAAGACCAACAGTGGAAGCAAATCTTAAAGAACCCAGGTATGGATACCAGCATTTTTACAAAAGGGATTCCTGTTACTTATGTCAAGGAAGAATGGACAACTTTACTGTTATTAGTGCAAAAATTCTTTACTTGTGAGGGAAGGTTTGGAGTTTTATATGTTTACCATGCCAAAGTCATGATGCATTTCTTAGGAGATGATATTAACCTTCCATATTTTCTACTCTCAAGTCTTAGAAAAATGTGTTCAATTGCCCAAAGGAACCCAAGAAACATTGAATCACATCTGTATCATCATGGTCTTGTTAAGATGCTAGTTGAGGAACAGTTGAAAGCAAAAAGAGATACCTGGGAGAGATTTCTTGTGAGAAACCATTTTGAGGAAGCAGGAGAAACCTCTATGCCTAGAAAGAGTAGAAGAAAAAGAAAAGAGGCTACCCCTGAAACTGTTGTCCAAGAGGAAACTGTCCAAGAACAGATTGAAGAAGAAACTGATGTACATCATTCTGAACATGAAATTGATCCTGAGCCTGCTGTGGACACTGATCAAACAGCTCAAAGAGTCATCACAGAAACCCTTTCAGAACTTGCCCGGGAAATTGCTCAAAAGAGAAAAGAGAGTAGGAAGAAACAAAAGAAAGATAAAGGAAAATCCATAGCTCAAGAAACCTACCTCACTCCTGAGAATTCTAGTGAGGAAGACACTCAGCCCTTAGCACAAAGGTTGGCCCAACTCCATGAAACTGCCCTTTCCAAGAAGGTGGAAAAACAAAAGCAAAAAGCACAAAAAGGAAAACAGAGCACTACCACCGTAAGAAGGAGCAGCAGATTACAAAGCAAAAAGAGGGCCACAGATAACAAAAAGTCATTCTTTATTGACTTAAGCACACCTCAAAAAGGTGCTACAAGTCCTGACTTTGAGAAAAAGCTCTCCACATGTTGAGCAGGTTGAGACTAGTCCTCCACGTGAGGAAAGTCCTTTTGAGCATGAGCCTGAATTTGAGCATGAGCCTGAATTTGAACATGGATCCGAATTTCAGTATGAGCCTAGCCCAAAGCGGTCACCAGAGGTTGACCCTGATCAGCAGAAAGTTCATAATTACCTGGAGACGCTAGAACAAGCAGTTGCTTGGCCAAGCACTGCTCAACCTTTGAAGCAGCAAGTCCAATCACTGAAGCAGGAAATATTTGAGCTGGAGGTACTAAATCGCCACATCAAACAAGAAAATGAAAAACTGAAGATACAGAGCAATGTGGACAAGATGGTCCAAGATAACACCATGCTTCATATGGGCCTGTGGCAAAAGGAAAACAAAAAGCTCAAGAAGAGATGCAGGAAATTAAACAGAGCCTTGATCAATCTGAAATTCAGGTGTTTGATGAAAAGACCAAGAGTCAATGTGGCCACACAGAGAAAGAAGAGAAGGTTGGATGTCTTGGCAGAGGCATCCCAACAGGTGGATTGAGCAATGTTTTTGATTGCATGAGGACATGTAATGTCCTCGTAGTGGGGGTATGTAGAGCCTCTACTTTACACTTGATTATCCACCATTACCTACAGTTTTCCCTCATTCATCTCTCATTTTTGCCTCATTTTCCTTGCAAACCAACCCAGATCATTACATTATATGACTTTAAGCATGATTAAGGAATTTTGCTAATGTGTGACTGTTTTGTTTAGATTTTGACATATTTACAGGAATTCCGCAGCCATCTGCTGATTCCACAGCCATCTGCTGATTCCGCAGCCATCTGATGATCCTGCAGCCTTTTTGTTAATCTCAAGGTTCCACGTGTCATTTTGCCAAACCAGCCACATGGGTACTTAGGAATCAAGGTGCTCGAGGTTCCTGTGCTATTAGTTCACCCATCCACGTCATCTGTACCTCCGGTCAACGAGGGTCAAGTTACGGTCAACAAAGGCAGCTTAACGGTGATACGTAAGTTGTTGGGTCACATCAGTTCAAACGGTGATTTGTCCATGTTACGCAGGTTGTGGGGGACATAATCCAACTCTGGATTCAATGCCCATAACGACCAGAACCTCCAGCTCATCCACGAGGCTTATGACGTGTTATTGAACCTTAATTACGCATGACAGTTAGTTTATTTTTCAATTTTAGCTGTACGCATTAGGCCATCTTTCAGATGCCTATAAAAACTTGCGTCTGCGTACACTTATGTTACTTTTTAGTTGCTGTGTTTTATGAACTCGTTATCATTTTAGTGCATTCCAAAACTCTGTTTTAATAGTGTTGTTCTAGCACTCTTGACTGTAATTTTCTGCACATGGAGTAATAGAAGCAGTGTTGTTATGAAGTTTTCAATACCTTGAGTCTTCTTTGGGTTATATGAATGGAGGGCCCCTGTTCATGTTAGCCTTGTATAGTATTTTATGTTCAGCATTTCTTTATTTTCCATTCAGCATTTCTTTTCTTTGAAACATGTACAACTTGATTCACTTTTATGTTATTTCATTTACAGCCTTTATTTTAAGCTGATCAGCATTGTTCTTTTGCAGGTTTTTAACCCGGGATTGCTTGTGTGTTTGTGTATTTGCTTTATATCTAGTGGTAGTTTCAGTTGACAGATTCAAAGTTGCTGCCTTTACTTTATTTTCATAGCTGATTTTTAGTTTTATTTCTCAAATCTGTCTGCTAACATATGAATGGTCTCTTTATTATAAATTGTCTATCTTTTAGAGATCAGAATACTAATAACTTGCAGCTGGCTTTGGGTACTTTTTAGACTAATCTTTAACTACTTTCTAATCGTTCTTTACACAGTACTATGTGTTAGAGGCAGAGAGTTAGAAAGAGCAAAACATTATAACTAGTCTTTAAAGTAGATTTTTCTCATTTTTTATCATTTCTTAGACTTATCTTTAGCTACTTCCTAATCGTGTCTTACACAGTACTATGTGTTAGAGGCAGAGAGTTAGGAAGAGATAAACATTATCATTGGTCTTTTAAGTGATTTTCTTACCTTTTATTTGCAGCAGCATGAATGGTGTCTAATGCCATTAGAAAGTGGTTTTTTGCTTTCAGTTCATTTTAATTTATTTCCTTCAAGCTTTTCCTTTTCAGCAAGTAGTTAGAAACTACTAATCACACACCTTCACTCATCTAGAATTCACCTTACACACACCATCACTCATCTGTTTATAAATACATCACTCCATCTTAGGAAGATAAATTAACCACAAACAACACCCCAAACGACAAAAAGCCCTAAAAGGTTGCTTAAGTACATATAGTACACCTTCACTTCATCAGCTTACGAGCCCCGGGTTGACAATTAATGACATCAATTTAGGAACACTAAATTGACTAAACACCTTGGTCACGAGGGCTAGGAAAAAATGGGTTAAGGCTGCCTCTATAAGGTTCTTCCCTTGCTTCAATCCTTTATAGTCTTTCCCCCTTATATTTGTATTAGGGATAAAGAAACCCTACAGTGGTGGTATCAATGTCTGTCAACACAATAGCAATGCTTTGACCCACTATTGGTAACTTAATTCTCAAAGGGTCAAACCTAGGGATTCTAGCCACATCACGTCTTAGGTGGTTCCATGGCCACTTAGACTTAAAATGGGTTCCCATCCTAAACCATGGGATTCTATAACACACTCACAAGTGTTATCCTCTTGAGCTTTCAATCAGGTCTTCCCCACTCAGACTGCAGGTAACATGCAATGAAAAGGGGGTAGCAAGAATGTTGGCATTCAATGAAGAAGGAAAAGGATCCCCTTCTCTGCTCACCTGCCAAAATGTAACACAGGAATGTAACGACCTCGGAAATGGATTTCCACTCATGTGCAGGCCTCTTCAACAAGGAAAACAAGAATGTAGTAATTGCAATGGATTTTTGGACAACTCGACTATTAGTAGTGATGTGTTGTTTCTCGTCTCTAGGTAAGATGTTACTCGCGTTTAGGAATCCATGCTAGATACAGCCCTTTCAGGAGGGGACTCACCCTTTGTTCTAACACTTGTTCATTAAACAGAGTTTGGGCTCCTAATTAGAGGATTCATTGTATCTAAAATGCATAATCAAAGATATACCTCGAATTATAATGCAAGAATTTGTATAAATATCAAAAAATTTGCTACTACTAATGAAATCAAACTAAAATAAAGAGACATAAATTTATTCTACTATTTTGCATAAAGGAAAACACATGATATAAACACATGCAATAACATGCCATCATCAAAACACAATAACGCATTGTTTTATAGGGGAACCCAACTGGGAAAAACCCCTTTGTTGATTTGCATTAATTTAGATGAGAAAGAGAAACAATTATAATGTCGTGCTTCAACTCTAAAGAACATCCTACACTATAAAATAGGTATCCTTCTTCCTAACCTGCTCTCGCCAACACTTAGCCAATTCAAGCCTCATCCAATCTCTTATTTCGTTGCACAATTCTAGAAGAATTAGGCTCCTAAAAAATAGGGAAATCCTTATTTCCTTGCGCAAATCCAAGGGGAATTGATCACTTTCTCAGTCAAAACTCATTGTACACTCAAGCGTATAGAATTATAAATAAAAATGTGCCTTTTCCATCCACTCAAATAGGAAATTCGAATTCATGCACGACTGGGTCTATTTTTAGTTGATTGACTAGTTAATCGAAATATCAGTGAGTTAACAATAATCATAACTACTCAACTGGCTTCAAATGACTCAATTAATGACTAGAACTTAGTTAAATGAGTTCAACTAACAATAACTCAACTATAATGGTATATCTTATCAATCAACTCATGCACAATTGTACTTCTATCCTACAAACTCGAATTTATTGACTTAACTAGTATACAAGGCCATGTCACTCTAGCTAATTGCAACTCAAGTCATCCTGCTGATGTGGAAATTTGAATTTTCTCCATTTGACTAAGGCAATAGTAAAGTGAAGCCTTTTCTTGCTACAATTTCAACACTCCCTCTTAGCAAGAAAAGGGTTTTGCACAACCCTAATCCTGCTCTTGTAGGAATGTATTGTAACACGACTCTCTCTCACTATTGTTTTTCTACTGCAACAATTGCAACTGAGAAGCATCCAAAATATTGAATCAACTATGTCTTTGAGCTGAAACTATCTCCTAAGCATGGAAAATTTTAGGGGCTAATGTTCGCCCAGTGGGCTAATTTTCCATGATTTTTCCACAAAAAAGATTCGCCAATTTCCAATTTTATAAAAGACGATTCGCCCAAATTTTAGAATATAAAATTATTTTACCTTAAAAATCGCCAACATTATATAGAGACTATATATAAAATAATTATAAATAATTACAAATATATCAATAAACATTTATAATTTGCATATTAGGGATTAGTGAGATTCGCCAATGTTTTAAACTTCAAGAAAATTTTCCATCCTTAAAATTATCCTTGCTCCTAAGCATCTTACTACTACTAGAGTGCAACTTTCGATCAATATCTGTCTACATCAACTAGAACTAATCCTTCTTCTATTGAATATTGTGGGCCCCTGTAGCAAGGGTAATGATCCATGAGAAGAGTATACTGCAACCGCTACTCCTCTCTTATGGACCTTGCCAAAATATTTTCAGCTTTGGGACTAAGGCTCTTCATCACCCCACCTCACTCCTAGAGGTACAACTGAATGCATGGAAAAATCTACCTCTATCTTGTAGATATTGTTCACTCTAAATCCAATTTATTTCACTTGTCCAATAGAAACATGCTTCATAAAACCTTTTCCCTTACTAAACACCACATCATAACCTATGTCCTCCACTACAGTTGCAAAAATCAATTTTTTCTTTAGCCTAATCACATACATTGCATTTTTCAAGTGAATATGGGAGCCTAACTCCCTCTTAAATTCCTTTGGTACTATACCTCCCATCATCTCCAAATTCTATGTGCAATTTGAGATCCTTCTCCTCTAGGCTACTAAAGTATTCCTTGTTTCTTGTAATATGATATGAGGCACCATAATCTAGGTACCACTCACTCCCTCTTATTGTTCTTGCCATGCAAGCAAGGAGGGTGAAATCTAACTCGAATTGTGATGTAAGAGCATATCCTCTTGTTGTTGTTGTGGCCTCCTTACTGGATTTCCTATGTGGACACTTGGTTGCATAGTCTCCATACTCATGGCAGTGACAACATTTAATTTTACTGAAGTCTTTCTTCTTTTCATGGTTCTATATGAATTATGCCTTGCCTTGGGCCTTCATGACTTTGACCTTATTTCCTTTGCCAACTAGAGCATAGTCCTCTTCCTCATCTGCAATGGATGTGACATCATCTCTAGTGTTTCTTCTGATCTCCTCCTGCACCAAATCATACCAAAGTCTCTCCCAATATGGTATCTTTTCTCTCCCATTAACTGAATACTGATAGTTGTGCTAGGATTTCTGAAGGCCAAGGAGTTCTAATCTCACAAGTTCAGATGATCGCACATTTTCTCCTACTCCTTCAATTTCATCTTGAACCTGAGTGAATCTGGATAGGAACTTAGGAATGGTTTCATTTTTCTACATTCGAATTCTCCTTTGTTTATCTCTCAAATCCAGTTTACTGGCATCATTGTTTATGTAGAAGAGATCTGTGAGAGTTTTCCACATTGCAAAAGGAGTCTCCTTTCCATGCAAGTTCGAAACCACATGATATATGACACCCTCCAAAATAATCCTCCTAGCTCTCGCTGTATCTGTCTTCCATTGAGCAAGTTCTTGTTCATCTGATGTTGTTGGTATTGGAATATCATTTTGTGTATATTCCCATATTCCATTGTCATCTAGGACAACTTCCATCCTATCTTTATAAGAACAAAATTTTGAAGTTCCATCCAATGCATATGCCAACCTCAATCTGTTGAAAGACATATTTCCTACACTAATGAGAATTTGCACCAAAAAATCTACAAATCAAAATTTCTCTAAGAGAATATTTTGAACAAGGTTTCTATGTAGTCTTTCGAGGCTCTGATACCATGTAGAAATTGCAAGAAATTTGTTGTTGCTAATGAAATCAAACTGAAATCAAGAGATAGAAATTTCTTCTACTATTCCCCAGAAAGGAAAACACGTGATAGAAACACATGAAATAACATGCAACCATCGAAATACAAGGAACACAATGATTTTATAGGGGAACCCAACTGGGAAAAACCCCTTCATTTCTTTGCATTAATTCATATGAGAAATATAAGAAATAACAATGTCTTGCTTCAACTATGAAGCATACCCTACATTGTAAAAAAATGTCTCCTACTTCCTAACCTACTATGGCCAACAATTAGCCAATTCAAGCCTCATATAACCTTTGATTTCCTTGTGCAATCCTGGGGGAATTAAGCTCCTAAAAAATAGGGAAATTACATATTTCCTTGTGAAAATCCAAGGGTAATTGATCATCTACTTATTGAAAAATCATTGTACACTTAATAGCATACAATTATAAATACAAATGTGCCTTTTCCATCCACTCAACTAGGCAATTCGAATTCTATGCATGACTAGGTCTATTTTAAGTTGATTGACTAGTTAACTGAGAGATCAGTGAGTTAACAATAGTCATAACTACTCAACTAACTCAACTAATGACTAGAGCTTAGTTAATTGAGTTCAACTAACAATAACTCAAATATATTTATATATCTTAGCAATCAACTCATGCAAAACTCTACTTCTCACCTACAAAGTTGAATTTACCGACTTAACTAATAGACAAGGCCATGTCACTCTAGCTAACTGCAACTCAAGTCATCATGTTGATGTGCAAATTCATTTTTTCTCCATTTGACTAAGGCACTATTCAAATGAAGCCTTTTCTTGCTACAATTTCAACACTTCCGCTTAGAAATAAAAGGGTTCTACATAACCCCAATCCTACTTATGTGGGAATGTATTATAATGCAACTCCCTCTCATTATTGTTGTTTCTATTGCAACAACTGCAACTGAGAAGCATCCAAAATATTGAATCAATTGTGTCTCTAAGTTGCAACTATCTCCTAAGCATCTGACTGCTACTAGCCTGCAACTAGCCTGCAACTATTGATCAAAATCTAACTACATCAAATGACATTGATCCTTCTGCTACTGAATATTGTGGGCCCCTGTAGCAAGGGTAATGATCCATGAGAAGAGTATACTAGAACTTCTACTCCTCTCCTATGGAACCTGCCAAAATATTAGCAACTTTGGGACTATGGCTCTACATCGCCCCACCTCACTCCTGGAGGTATAGTTGAATGCATGTGAAATATACCTCTAGCTTGTAGAAATTTTCCACTCTAAGTCCAATTTGTTTCACTTGTCCAGTAGCACCATTCTTCAGAAAATATTTTCCCTTACTAAACACCACATCATAACCTTTTTCCTCTAATATAGCTATAGAAATCAATTTTTTCTTCGACCCAGGAACATACATTACATTTTTCAAGTGAAAATGGGAGCCTGACTCCCTTGTTAAAGTGACAGTACCAATTCCTTTAGTATTGTACCTCCCATCATATCCAAATTCGATGTGAAATTTGAGATCCTTCTTCTCTAGGCTATTGAAGAATTCCTTGTTTCTTATCATATGATATGAGGCACTAGAATCTAGGTACCACTCATTCCCTCTTACTATGTTTTACATACAAGTAAGGAGGGTGAAATCTATCTCGAATTGTGATGCAAGAGCATCTCCTCCTAATGTTGTTGCATACTCCTTACTGGATTTCCTATGTAGACACTTAATTGCATTGTGTCCATACTCATGATAGTGAAAGAAATTAATTTTATTGAGGTCTTTCTTCTTTTCATGGTTATGGTTGGATTATTCCTTGCCTTGGGCCTTCTTGCCTTTGGCCTTCTTTCCTTTTCCAACTAGAGCAGAGTCTTCTTCCTCATTTGCAATGGATGTGACACCATATCTAGTGTTTCTTTTGATCTCCTCCTATACCAAATCATACCAAAATATCTCCCAATCTAGTAGCTTGTCTCTTCCATTAATTGAATTTCGATAGTTGTGTCGGGATTTCAGAAGGCTTAGGAGTGCTAAGCTGACTAATTCAGATGATGGCACATTTTCTCCTACTCCTCCAAATTCATCTTGAACCTGAGTGAATCTGGATAGGTACTAAGGAATGGTTTCATTTTTTTGCATTCAAATTCTCCTGAATTTATCTCTCAATGTAAATTTCCTGGCATCACTACTATTATGGAAGAGATTTGTGAGAGTTTTCCACATTGCAAAAGGAGTCTTATTTCCATGCAAGTCTGAAACCACATGATCTATGACACCCTCCAGAATAATCCTCTTGGATCTTGTTGTGTATTTCTTCCACTAAGAAAGTTCTTTTGCATCTGTTGTTGTTGGTTTCGGAATGTCAGATTGTGTATATTCCCATACTCCATTATCATCTAGGACAACTTTCATCCTGTCTTTCCGAGCACAAAAATTCGATGTGCCCTCCAATGCATACTCCAACCTCAATTTGTTGAAATATTTTTTTCCTACATTGAAGAGAATATGCATCAAAACTCTGAAAATTAAAATTTCTCTAAGAGAAGTTCTGGAACAAGGTTTCTATGTAGTCTTTTGAGGCTCTGATACCATGTAGAAATTGCAAGAAATTTGCTACTGCTAATGAAATCGAACTGAAATCAAGAGACAAAAATTTCTTCTATTATTTTGCAGAAATGAAAACACATGATAGAAACACATGCAGCCATCAAAACAAACGTAAAAAAATGATTTTACAGGGGAAACCAACTGGTAAAAATCCCTTCATTGTTTTTCATTAATTTAGATGAGAAAGAGAAACAATTACAATGTCTTGCTTCAACTTTGAAGCACACCCTGCATTGTAAAATTGTTCTCTTGCAGGCTAACCTACTTTATCCAACACTTAGCCAATTCAAGCCTTGGCCAACCTCCTATATTTCCTTGTGCAATCCTAGAGGAATTAAGCTCCTAAAAAATAGGGAAATTACATATTTCCTTGCGCAAATCCAAGAGGAATTGATCACTTTATCAGTGAAAAAGCATTGTAAATTTAACAGTATACAATTATAAATACAAATGTACCTTTTCCATCCACTCAACTAGGAAATTCGAATTCCATGCATGACTGGGTCTATTTTTAGCTAATTGACTAGTTAACTAAGAGATCGGTGAGTTAATAACAGTCATAACTCAACTAATGACTAGGGCTCAGTTAAGTGAGTTAAACTAGTAATATTTCAACTAGATTACTATTTCTTAGCAATCAACTCATGCACAATTCTACTTCTAGCCTACAAACTCGAATTTACTGACTTAACTAGTTGACAAGGCCATGTCACTCTAGCTAATTGCACCTCAAGTCATCATGTTGATGTAAAATTTTGAATTTTCTCCATTTGACTAAGAACTAATCAAATGAAGCCTTTTCTTGCTACAATTTCAACACATGTGATTCCTAAGTTAGAGACAATAAATGAGGAATAAATCCTTAGCCTCACGGTGACTGCAGTCGCATCTGTGTAAACCACAGTCCATATCAATATTAAAATGTAACAAGAGGTAACTCCCTTTGTCTTCAATTATTGTAATACAAGGAATCTACTCTTACAGGTCATTCTAGTGCCTCCAACATTACAATTTGCATTATTCATTCAAGAAAATATTGAGAATAAGACTCATTGTCAATGCATTGCACACCTCATTCCATTTCAAGAAATGAAATCACATGTACATTAACTTCCAATACATACACATATACATAAAAACACTTAACTTGGGAACTTTGGGCAACTGATACTAGCACTATGACTCTCCACCCAACCGTAGATAGCCACAACCAATTCTTTCTTTGCAACTATCACCCTCGAGCCATATTCCGAAGACTGAGGGGTCTTATGCCTCAATTGTGTACACAATCTGCATTCACTCTAGGAACTCGAGAGGCCTTGCCACCTCCACCCTGACTAGATTGTAAACAGCAATTTACTAGGGATTCAAGAGACTAGTTGTCTCTACCCTTCAGCAGAACTGTGAGCAACAGATACACATGGAATTTAGAGACCCACCATCCCCACCCTACAAAACACAACACCATGGCTCGACCCCAACTTGGGGAATCCAGAACCACAATCCAAGTCTACAATGAGGAAGCCATCCATAAATACTCCAAGAATTTTTCTAAGAATAGTTCCTCCACCCCAACCCTTAGTGATTTCCTGAGAATCAACATTTACACCCTTTAGCCAATGTTGACTCGAGAGGCAACTTATTCCCCACCTGTGAGCAGTTTCCTCCCAGAATTCACTTTCCAACCAAATTTTTCTCTTTTTATCTTTCCTTTTTTTGTTGCTACATGTTCTCCTCCTTCAACTTTTGTAGTCGTACTCCTCCCTCTGGAATCATGTCTACCACATCCCTTTTTCTTCTTCCTCCCTGTTCATTTTTCTCTGTTTTTGTTTTCCACTTAGTTCCTTTTTTTCTTATCCTTCCCTGCCTTGCCCTGCTTCTACAAGTAGGTGTCGGTCACATCCCTTTCTTTTAGTTTCATTAACCTTGACATCTCCTTCAATTAAATTCACAACAACCAGCCTTCAATGGCTTTCCCAATAGTTCAGTTTCATGCAACAAGTAAACTAAACTTTCCAAGCAAGTGACCTCCCCAATCTCTAGAATCTGTGTCCCAAACCTCAGCCCAAATTCTTATATTCATTTTTTATATATAAAAATATATTTACATTTATAGCTAAGGTAAGGAAAAATGGGTTGTTACAACCCCTACCCCTTGGGGAACACCGTCCTTGGATTTTTTTGTTTGAACACATAGAAAACATGCTAAATAAAGGAACTAATATCATATTATCCTTGGAGATTTATATTTACAAATATTTACATTATTTACGTATGCACATTTTCCTTATCCAACAAACAAAAATGGGATAAGTTTTCCTCATGGCATCGTCCTTTTCCCAAGTGGCTTCCTCGTGCCCAAAGTGCCTCTACTGCACTTTGACTTGCTATATTGCTTGATTCTTGAGCATGAGACTCCTATGGTTTAGTATGCACATTGGTTCAATTTGGAACTCTCCCTCAGGTTCCACCTTTAGCACAACCATTCAATCACATGATTATAGTCCTGGACATATATTTTAAGTGAAGAAACATGAAAGACATCATGGATTTTAACCAATTGAGGTAGGGCTAGTTTATAAGCTAGTGACCCAATCCTTTCAAGGATTTCAAATGGCCCACAATATCATGGTGCCAACTTATCACACAATCCTATCATCAATGAACTCTTCTTGGGTTTAATCCACTAGTACACATGTTCCCCAACTTTAAACTCCCTATGCACCCTATGTATGTCCATGTAGATTTTTTTCCTAGCCTATGCCACCTTTAAATTATGTTTGATGGATTTCATGTGTTGCTTTGTTTCCTTGAGCATATTATGTCCAATTAGGATCCTGATTACTGGGTCACTCCAACTGACGGGAATATTACATCTCCTCCCATATAGTGCCTCAAACATGCTCATATTTATGGATTCTTGGTACCCATTATTGTATGTGAATTCTACAAGAAGAAGATATTCTTCCCACTACTTTTGTTGGAGCATCACATACATCCTCAACATGTCTTTGAGGATCATATTCACCCTTTATTTTTTCCCATCTGACCATGGGTGATAGGCAGTACGAATGCCATTTCAGTCCCCAAACCTACAAAAAAGATCCTTTCAGAATTTTGAAGTGAACTTAGCATCCATAATCGAGATGATTTACTTAGGAACACCATGCAGTCTCATAATATATTTTATAAAAATTTGAGCCACCTAAATTGCTAAGTTGGTAGATTTGACCACCACAAAGTGAGCCAATTTGCTCAATTTTTCAATTACCACCAAGACTACATCATGTTGCTTGGAGGTCTTTGGTAATCCAGTGATGAAAACCATAGAGATTATCTCCCACTTCCATTTTGGGATAGGAATGGGTTGCAATAGTCCTATTGGATATTTGCATTCAATTTTTACTTGTTGGAATTTCATGCATTTAGCTACAAAATTAGCCACTTCCTTCTTCAAATTTGGCCAATAATAAAAATATATAATGGTTGTGAGGATCTTTTGGTATCCCATATGGGCCAAATATGGCTTCTCATGAAACGCCTTTAGTATGAGCGTTTTTAGATTAGCGTCATTTGGTACATAGATTATGTTCTTGAATATAATTAGGTCATCGTCTACGAGGTGATATTCCTCATCCTCACCTTCTCACTGCAACTTTTCCTTGATTTGTTGGTACTTTTAATCATGTTGTCCCACACCTTTGACCATTTCTACTTAGTTTATTTTGTAAGATCTTATGGCTTCCAATTGATTCACTTCATTCCTTCAGTTGATTACATCAACAACCTTATTTTCCTTATCTTTGATATAACTTATTTCAAATTCAAATTCGCTAAGGGTGGCAAACCCTCTAGCCTGTCTTGTGTTTATTTTGGGTTGACCGAACAATTACTTGAGCCCACTATGATCTATCATGAGTATAATTTTTTTTCCGTGAAGATAATGCCTCCACATCTTCAAAACATGAATGATGGAAACTAACTCTAGATCATGATTTACGTAATTTGTCTCATGTTGATTTAGCTTCCTCAATTCATAGCAAACACCTACCCTTCTTGCATCAAGACTCTATCAAGCCCTTCCTTACAGGCATTCGTGCATACTAAAAAATCCTTATCAAGATCTACAATCTTGAGCATTGGTGTGTTTCTGAGAAATTGTTTCAATTGCTCAAAACTTGTTGCACACTCATCTATCCATTCAAACTTCCTTCCTTTTCTATGTAAGGATGTGATAAAATGACCTATCTTGGAGAATTCTTAGATGAATCTCTCCTAGTAGTTTTCCAATCCCATGAATGACCTGACCTCATCCACGTTCCTTAGTGTTGTCCATTCTATAACATCCTTAATCTTCTCTCGGTCAACTTCTACTCCCTCCCTTGAGAAAACATGTCCCAAGTAATTAATTTTGGGTTGGAAGAACTTGCATTGACTAAGATTTGCATAGACATTGTGATCCCTTAGCAATTGTAATACTGCAACTAGGTGTTTCTCATACTCTTCTTCTATTCTTGAATACACCAATATGTCATCAACAAAAACATTGACAAATTTGTCCAAAGAAGGAAATAGTACATTATTCATAAGGCACATGAAAGTGGAAGGGGCATTAATAAGCCCAAAGGGTGCCACCACGAACTCATAGTGCCCATATCTTGTCCCAAAGGCAGTCTTGTGGATGTCTTCTTCTTTACTATGCACTTGATGATATCCAAACCTCAAATAGATCTTGGAGTATATTGTTGTTAACCTTAGTTTATCAAACAAATCATCAATTCATGGTAATTGATGTCAATTTTTAATGGTCACTTTGTTTAACTACTTGTAATCAATACAGAGTCGAAGTATCCCATCCTTTTTCTTTACAAACAATACTAGAGCTCCCCATGGTGACGCACTTGGTCGTATGTAACCTTTCTCAAGCATTTCCTTCAACTGTAATTTTAACTCCACCATCTCAAGAGTTTTCATCCTATATGATTCCTTGGATGTTGATGTTGACCCAGGGATCTATTCAATAGATAAATGTATCTCCCTGTGAGGGGGTAACATAGCATCTCTGCTTGAAACACATCCTCATATTGCTACAACACTGGGTACTTTAATAAGTCACTTCCTCCTCACTCAGTTTTGGCATCAACCTCTTTGTCACTAGATATTTGTACAGTAAATAACTTACATCCCTTCCAACAGCTGCATTTAGCATGCATTGTTTTGATTAACCTAACTGAAATTGGTTTTCGCTTGCCTTGAAAAATTATGCTTTCCCCAGCATCATCCAGACACTCAATTTCATTTTTCAAAGAAATTCACCTCGGTTCTATACCTCTATATCCAATCCATGACCAATAACATGTTATATCTACCCAAGGGTATCAAATTTATATGTGTTGTGGTAGCCATGCCACTGAGTTCGAATTCACATGATTTCACCCAATGATTGACTTTTTTCTCTGTCCTGGGTTCCAATTGAACTAGCCAGGGATCCATGTGTGTTTCCTTAATCAATTTTCACTTTTCTACTAGCTACAAGATGACATAGCTATAGTTAGAACCAGGGTCAATTAAAATGGAAATGACATGATCACACAGCTTACATTCCATCTCAATGATAGATGCTTGATGGTTTTCCACTGCTGCATAGATTATGGGTAATCCTTGAGCTACATCCCCCACTGTATGAGATTCCTAGGCATTGTAGATATTAGTTCATGTGTTCCCTTGGTTTAGACAGTCCCTTTTTTGGTGGTTCTCACCGCAATTCCAACACCTTAATGGACCCTTTACTTTTTCTCCACATTTCTCTACTACTAGATATTGTGTATTCCTTTTATCCATTGGATTGATCCTCTAATAAGATTGATTCATGGTGGTTAGAAGCTTACTTTCCTTTTTTTCTGTGAATTTATTGGGCCACTTCTTCCCATTTCCAATATTTATCTTTACTCTCCATTTGCCTTTATTTTATGGGCTATGCTTTTCCTTCTCATAGCGGTGCTTTATCTTCTTAATGGCATTGTTCAATGTCAGAGGCTCCATAATATCGATAATGTCCCTAAAGTTCATAGTAAATCCACTAATTAACATCTAGAATTTGGCCTTTTCATCCTTGAGGTATGGCACATATCTCAATAATTCTGGGAATTTAGTGACTTACTCATCATCCATCATTTCCCCATCTTGAGTTCATAAAACTTTTTTTCCTTATTTCCATAGTAACTTTCTCACAAATGTTGGTTTCTAAATAGTTTATCAAATTCATTCCAAGTTATTTCTTCTTCAAGAATGCCTTTGACATTTTTTTGGTCCTCCCACCAAATATCTATCTCTCCTTTCAAGCTATAGGTGGCAATCTCGACCTTCATATTTTCATAATAATCATGAATTCTGAAAAACTTCCTCATGCCCAGCAGCCAAGTTTATGCATCTTCTAATTTCTTCATTTCCCCATAAAATGTGGGAATTTTATATTTCTTAACTTCCTCTAGCATGTCATCCCTTCCTCTCCTCCTCCAATGGTGGAGACGAGAGTGACAATGGTGCCTCCTAGTAGTATAGTTGGATAGTTTCTTAGAAGGATGCACATACATACTAGTTCCTCCTTCTAGGGTGCTCAGTGGTACATTTCCTTTCATGGTGTCCTCACTTTCTTGTCCACGCCTCTTCTTCAACTAGCTACCATCTGCCCCATTTGTATTCCCCTCCAACCCCCAAAGGCTTCTCTTATTTCTATGACTATCTCTTAGCTCAGGTTGTTTTTGTCTCTGCAAACCTAAGAGGCTTTGCAATATGACCGCATTTATCTCAGTTTTCCCTTCTTGAGCTCTTGCCATATTTTCATTATTTGCTTTGAATCTCCTGACTTCATCTCTTAGGTTCCTCAAAGTGACCAGCCCATCAGGAGAGTGTGCCCCTCCCCCTTGGCCAACTAGTCTTTCTTCTTCATTTGACCTAGCCTCTTCATTTCCATGTTGTGATTTATCAGAGCTATACTACATCATCCTAGTTCTCAGTATGTATCCTTCAATATATTTTGTTGCTTGTGATGTGTTTTCACATGCATACAACTATTAGAAACATCAAGAGATAAGGAAATAATCAGAATCATGACCATAATTTCACATTTATGGAGCTATAGGAGAAAAAGCTACATTAATACAACATCATCATTTCTTTTCATTCCATGTGCATCAACATTCTCAAACTAGTGCTAGCTATTGATGCCATGCCACATATTTAATTTGTGCATGTAATCAATCCATTCGTGAACCGGCTTCTAACACCAAAACATTTACTTGGTTAAATTTCTAAAAATCAATGTGAATTCTCCTTATGGTTGTTACACAAAAATATCGTCACCATGATTATTTGCAATCAGTGTGGGTCTATCATCACTTGTACTATCCTCCTAAGCAAGTCTCAGGCCTCAACTCTTCAAGTCAAGCTTTGAAATTGAGGGAAAGACATTGAAAATCAATAAAACTCTGGTTCCGCACTTTCTCTCACTATTGCATGTGGTCCCGCACCTTCTGTTCACAAAAACTGCGGACCTGCCCGCTTTGTCCCTAAAGGTGTGGGTGTGGACCCCTGTGAAAGTCAAAAAGGCGCAAGTTTATTCTAAAAAACTCACTTTGGGTTAATTCTAGATGATTCTAGAAGGAATTTTGATGTGGATTTTCCGCTCTTAGGTGGTTCATGCATCCCAAAAGAGAAGGAGCTAATCCCTTGATGAGAGGAGCTATCCCTTTGAAGGAGGGATTTATCCCTTTGAAGGAGGACCTAGTAACTTCCCTCCATTGCACTATAAATTCAGGCATTGGGCTGGTTGCTAGGGAGGTTAGAAGCTGAATATTTTTGAGGGTAAATGCTGGTGAAATTAAGACTTCCTAGTTGAGCTTAAGAGGAGAGATCACATACCTTTTTGGCTTCATTGGGAAGAGAGTGAAACTTGTCAAAGTAGAGGAGACTTCTTGCTGGACCCTGGGAGGAGCTTGTACAGCGTCAAGGCACAGGTCGTAAAGTTCTTCTTGATTTGAATTAATACAATCAAACTCATTTTTCTCAACAAATTGTCTCATGTCATTTGTTTCATGAATTCCTTGACTTTCATGTTAAATATGTTTTATGATATTGGCTTTTTAGGTGCTATTTAATTTGTTTTCTTGTTTGTGTTTGCAGATTTGCGACAAGGGAGCTCATCTGGATCGAAGGAGCGAGGACATCCACAAACTTGCATTGGACCTAAGGTAGGCCTAAAACACTTGTTTGCCTTTGTTTATAAAAGCATATTTAGAGAAAGATAATGTGTGATTGGTTTGCTTGTCATTAGGTCTTCTTTAGATTATAGGAAGGTCTATCTTGTCCACAAGATCGACTTATTCCGTGTGATGAAATGGCGACTCCGCTAGGGACTTGATTTTTTCCTTGTTTTTACTTTGACCTGAGAATCTGTGTTTTTTTGTTTCTGTTTTTGGCTTGTTGTGTGTGGAATTGGGTAGAGTTTGTAGATCCAGGGTTATTTTTCGTTTTTCATAGCTTTAGGAGAGGACCGCACCCTAGCCTTTTGACACAGTGCATACTTATCCGCACTTTTGCTTTTAGCACAGAGCGGTACCGCACCTGTGTTAACTGCGGGCCTGCGGACCTTGTCGAAATTCTAAAAACCTAAGATTTCCTCTGTTAGTTAGCTTAGTTTTTGTTTAGAAGTTATTATCCACTGCCCAGGCCTACATATAACTTGTCAGAAGCTTTCCTTAAGTTGATTTCATTAGTGTTAGGGTTTTAGGTGAAATTCCTAGGAGTTTTGCTTGTTGGGTTTGTTTTTCGTTTTGGTCTTGTAGTATCTCTGAGCTTAGAAGTTTTAGGGACCTCAGATCACCTTGGTGTCTACCAGCCTTCTTATGAGTCTGACCATTAATGAAATCTACCCTTGTTTAGGAATCCACTTTGTGTTTTCTCTTTACAAAACTTCGAAAAGCTTGTGTTTAAAAGTTTGGATTTTCATTTTAAAGAAAAAACAAAATTGGTTGTTTTTTACTGATTTGTGATTCTGCATAAATTGGTCCTTAGCTTACATCTAGCTAAGTAAATCATCCTTTAAAAAGACATCTTGTAGGCTTTGACTTCAAATAGGTTTTTATAGTTTATAGATCTCAAAGTTAGTTCTTTGCATAGTTTTGAGTGTTTTATAAAAAATAAAAAAATCTCTTTTGGAAAAAGTTTGTTTTTTGTAGTGGTTGAGTGCTTTGAAACGAAAAAGGGAATTTTTTGTGAAATAACTAGTTGTCTCGTTTTGAGTGCATTGGAAAGGACAAAAGCTCTTCTTTTAATTTGTTTGTTAAGAAAGATTTGTGTTTACAAAGTATTTGCATTCTCAAACTCTTTCTTAGTTCGAAGTTCATCGAAGAGAAAAGATTGTTTAAATCATCTTAGGTGCATTTTTAGTGATTTTGAGTCGAGTCTTCATACCACGAGTTTCATCTCCGCACCTTTTGACTTAAACAAAGACCAATAAAAATAACACTTAAAGTAAAATTAATCTAGCAACATTTTTATTTCTAGGGCTCTGATACACCAACTTAGCTTAGGCTAGTGTCTTGGAGTAGTAGAGTAAGTAACTCTCCAAGACAATAAAAACAAACAAGTAGTTGTATCTTGTGGTAGGGAAGAAATCCAATTGTTACATTTATGCTCTGGGAAAGCTCCTCTTAAAGGAGAAGCACGAGATCGTGTCTGAACCAGTGTGGGAATCAATCCTTCCTCATTGGGAACGACGCCAGATATTCACGTATTAAAAACGGTAAACCTCGGATTAACCATTGTCGAGGAGCCTGGGGTCACTTGTTGGTAAACCTTGGATTATGTCAAGGAGCCTTCAAGGAGATTGAGCTTGCTACTCTGCCCTTGCGTGCGTATCGGATCGTAGACTGTTCCCCCAGGTATATTTGTTTCAGTTGGTAACCTTAGTGGCCATATTCTTTAGGATTCTTCCTGAGGTGACAGTGGTGGGAAGATCCCACTGTACCTGGAGCAGACGTCGGCTAGACTCACTTGGATTTTCTGGGGGGTTCTCTTCACTCGAGACGGTTAAGTGGAGAAACTTGTGCCAATCTATTCATTAAGCAGGTTGCCAGGGTAACTGTTCCAACTGCCATTTCTGTATTGAACTCTGCGACGTTGGATTTCATCACCAACTAGTGTTTTCAGTACGGAAAGTTATTGTTTGTGTGTGTTTGATCTCCTAGATTCTTTAGGCGTGTGATTCAAATTTGTTTGGTTCTTTAGAGGCTTTAGGTGGTTTTCATTGAGATTTTACTTTGTTTGCGTGTGAAGTAGTTAAAAGTTTTTAACCGTGGCTGAATTACCGAGGAAGTCCCATAGACTTCGGGGCCAACCTTCTGAGTTTTCACCAAGCTAGCTTGAAGGCTTGAAAGTCCTCGTAACTCCTAGAGATAGTAGAGACAGTAGAGTTGGGTCACCTGAAGAAGGAGAGTCTTCTTTGGTGGTACATCCTAATTTTCAAGCGTTAGTAGCAGATTATAATCCGCAGTCAATGTTTGTTTCCGAAGTTACTGGTAGCTTTTCATCTACTAGTGATATAGGTGAGGAACCTGAAATATCTGAACCTGAAAGTGAATTTGCTGCTACTCCAACATCGGGGTTTGCTTCTCCAGCTTCTAGTGGTCCTGGTTCACCTAGGGTAGAAAGAGTAATCACCCAAGATCTTCCTTCTGGACTTATAGCTATTGAAGAACTTGCTACTCCAGAAGAAGAAGTAGGCATCCCTATCTCTGAAAATCAACCTGTTATTGAGCTAAGGGAGCGTGAATCAATTTTTTACAGTCCACCTATGAGCAGTACTTGGTATCTTTCTTTGACTAATTTCTTAGAAAACCCACGGTTAATTTTTTCACCACCTCGTGTTCCTTATCACCCAACACCTAGAGGTTATTATCCTCTGTTAAATATGTCAAGACAGTCATCCATGTTTACTCAATCGCCCGAATCCTTTTTGTACGGCGGTCCCTCTGTTCCCTCTGGGTATCAGTCACTTTCTGGTACTTTTTCGGGAGCATCTCCTCAACCCATTGAGCAAGGGTTATTAACTGGAAGCAATGGTACTAAGCCGTTAAACGTAGAAGATATTCTCATGATGTCAGGTTCTATTCCCAATCCTCAACCTCAAGGTGGCCAGTTACCGCCTGGGGGGCAGCCTCAATTATCGCCTGGGGGGCAACCTCAAGGTACCCAATTTGCGTCTGGGGGGAAACCTCAAGGACAGTACATACCTACGGGACAGTACGTTCCTCAAGGTCAACCCCAGTATCAGTACGTGCCTCAAGGGTATCAACCCCAAGGTCAGTACTCAAACCAAGGTTTCCAACCACCCTCCGGTCAATCGTATGTTTAAGGAACGGGAAATGTACCTTTGAATTATCAATCCTACCCTCAACCCGGTTATGGTCCTCAATATTCTCAACCTGTTATGGGTCCATACCCCGGAATGAATATAGTGTGGGATCCATCACAAACTCAACAAGTGTTGCAGCCAAATGTACAGTTGTCATCTCAAACTGGACAACCCTTAGTTTCTGGTACACCCCAGCAACCAGTCCAGCCTAACATTCAAACTTCTGTACCTTCGTTAGTTTCTCAGCCTGGGCCTAGTATGCCTCGTACTCCGCCTCAAACGACTGTTGCAACTGCCGCAACATCTGTCCAATCTACCCCACCTACTTCCGGAGTATCGACAGCTTCGGTTTCTACTGTTCCTGTATCTACTCCTTAGACATCTTTACCACTGTCTGGATCTATGATTCAAACTTCGGTTCAGATGCCTGTAGGACAACCTGGTTCAAGTACGGTTGTCACAAGTCAACCACAATTTACTTATCAACCGTACCAGGGACAGTACCAATTCGGTCCTGCTGTGCAGCAGCCAGTCTATCAGTATCAACCGTACCCTGGGTACACTTATCAACAACCTCAGCAACCCCAATACGATCCGGTTAATCCTGATTTTCCGGGAGGATACAATATCCCAAATGCAATTCCTATTCCTAGTTATCCTGGATATCCTCCTCCTGGGGCTGATCTCATGACCCAGATTTTTAGGGACCCTAATCGTCAGTTACCGTTTATCGCAACTTTGGACTTGCCTGATTTGTCGCGCCTAACGAACGATCCCATTAATTATCTTCTGTTTTGGCCGCCAATGTTGAATAAGTTGCCTAGTGATATTCCTAAGTTCGAAGGCAAATCAGGAGAGGACCCGTCAAACCATGTGATGACTTATCACCTCTGGTGTGCATCTAACTCCATTTCAAATGATTCAATCCATCTAAGACTTTTCCAGCACACTCTAATTGGTCTTGCGGCCAAGTGGTACATTGAGTTACTGCGAGGCACTTTTTATAATTTTAGTCAATTAGCTACCTCGTTTTTAACTCATTTTCAGTTGCCAGTCCAATATGACAATGGCACGGAATTGTTAACTTCGTTAAATCAATCGACGTCCACTTACATTTCAGATCATATTCATGAGTGGAGACGTCGACGGTGTTTAGTGAAGGTTTTTATTCCGGATCAGATTTTGGCTGAGTGGTTTGTAAAGTCTTTGTTGCCAAAGATCACTGAAGATGTAGCTAAAGCCGGAGTAGTTACTGAGGAGCAAGTAATTGCTCAAGCACAGTACCTTGACTTGGTCTATACTCAGTCAGGTACGTTACACGAGAAAATCCCTGATCTTCCCAAGCAAAATCAAATCGCTGTAGCTCCTTCGGGATCTCATGCCGCCGATGGTATGATTGGTACGGTTAACACTAAAAGTAAGAAGAAGTCTTCCAAGAATTCTTCTCCTATCATAACCTTGCCTGATTCCCCGACAGGAGATTCTTCTGCGGAGATTTCCGCCGATATTCACGTTGTAGAGTCATCTACAGCCAAATCAAAATCCGGTGGGAAGAAGAAAGGAAAGAAGAAGAATAAAACAGACAAAAATGCGAAGGAGAAACCTGAAAAAGCGGAATCCAATGATGAAAAATGCAAACCTCATTATCCTTGTCTCATTTGTGACGATGAACATTTTACAAGAGACTGCCCTCATCATGTAGAGGTTGCGAAGATTGTCAAAGGTTCCCAAACGCCTGCTGTTTTGAAGGATCCTTTTCCAGCTCAAGACAGTAATATGATAGGTTCTTCCTCGAGTGCCAATGAAGAACCCATCCTGATGATGTCCCATGTTAGGATTGTGACTCGATCGCATGATTATGGTAGTAAAAGTCCTGTTGATGGTAAAGAAGCAGAATCTTCTCATTCTAATCCATCAACCTCAGCTCCCAGTTCCGATCCACTACAGATCGAGAAACCTAATCCAGACTTGGTAATCAAACCGCCCGCCAAGGGTATACTTCGAAAGTCAGCTTTCAATCCACATGCGAGAGTGGCGCAGAACTATAACATTGTTGAAGATTTAGTTGTTTCACCCTCAGCAATGTCGGCTTTGGAAGTGCTGCAATCATGTCCAGCACAGCGTAAATTACTTTTGTTGGCTATAGGAGCTGTTGACGTTTAGGACTCGAACCTAATAATTTTTGATCTAGAAAATAGTACACCACGCTTACCTCATCAAATGGCTTTCCAAATTCCAGTGATAGTCAAAAACAGGCCTATTCATCGAACTGTGATTGATGAGGGAGCCTCAACGTGTATTATGTCGATACAGTGTTGGAGATCGCTTGGTTATCCTTCGCTAAATCAATCCCCGACGATTCTAAAGGCCTTTGATGCCCGTGGGTTTCATCCTTTTGGCATTCTACAGGATTTGCCTATAGGGGTTGAAGGAAAAACCGTTAATCTAGATGTGGAGGTGGTTGATGCCCCTCTAGATTACAACCTTCTCTTGGGTCGAAGTTGGTCTTACACTATGACAGTGGTCATTTCATCGGTCTTTCGGGTTATAAAGTTTCCTCATAATGGAAAGATCGTAACAATAGACCAGCTGGCTTACTTTTCATCTGACCCAGCCTCTTCTGAAAGTATTCAGCATGTCGGTAAAACGACTATCCCGTATAAGGATGTTGGAGTAGGACTAGTTAAAGATTTCGGTTTACTGGGAACTTTTCCTTTTCCTCCGATCAACGCATCATCTTCATTTGCAACCATTCATATGATTACATCAGACACCATTGTTTATGATGATCCTTGGATCATTCCTTCTGAATCTGAGATAGACTCATTTGGTGATGTCATGCCTTGGAGTCCATATGAAATTGCGTATGAGGCTGTGCAATCGTTTACCGACCCATTTTCAACCAAAATTGACTCAATGAATGTGGTCCGTGAAGAATCACTTTTCACATCAAGCTCGGATTTAATCACGTTTTCTGAACTTGTTCACTCTGATGAGCAAATTTGTGAAATCCTATGTGTAGATGATTTACCATGGGAAGATCTCCATCACAGATCTTCGTTTTTACCTGAGAATGATCGTTTTGAAAATGATTTTTCATCAATCTTTACGACTGAATATGTCAAGGAACCTCAGAATCCAATGAAACATCTTGATTCAGATTTAAATTTGGGAAACATCTCTCGAACTATTCCTATTGACATTTTGGTTAAGCCTGGAATTGTTGAGAACATTCATATAGGTGCCTCGTGTACAGATGAAGAAATTCAAATATATAAGGCCCTATTTCAAGAATTCCGCTATGTGTTTGCCTGGTCCTATGAGGAAATGCCAAGAATTGATCCCGCGATTGTTGTTCATGAGATCAAGACTTACCCGGACACTAAACCCGTCCGACAACGTTTGCGTCAGATTCACCCAAGAAAAGCTGTTGCAATTAAAGCAGAAGTTGAAAAATTACTCAAAGCAGGTTTCATTTATCCGATCCCATTAACGGATTGGGTATCGAATATTGTTCCGGTTAACAAAAAGCAAGGAACAATAAGAATATGCATCGATTATAGGGACATTAATCGAGCCTGTCCAAAGGACAATTACCCAACTCCCTATATCGATCAAATCATTGATGATTGTGCCGACAACGAAATATTCTCCTTCATGGATGGTTTTTCTGGATACAATCAAATCAATATTCTACCTGCCGATCAACCAAAAATGGCTTTCATTTGTCCATGGGGGACATTTGCTTATTGCAAGTTACCTTTTGGGCTCAAGAATGCCGGAGCAACTTTTCAAAGGGCCATGTCTTATGCGTTTCATGACATCAAGCACATTGTGCAACCCTATCTCGATGACTTCCCTGCTCATTCATTACATCGAGCTGATCACCTCGTCCATTTACGAGCAATCTTTATGAGGTGTAGGCATTATTAGATTCGGTTGAATCCACACAAATGTATCTTCTATATAGAAACGGGTCGATTTCTGGGGTTTGTAGTTTTGAAAGTCGGCATTCGCGTCGATCCCTCGAAGGTCGAAGCTATTGTCAAATTGCCTCCTCCTTCGAGTCTTCGCCAACTCTAAAGTTTGCAAGGGAAAGCAAACTTTTTACGACAATTCATTCCTAACTACGCCGAGGTTACAAAGGGTTTTACCCGGTTGTTGAAACAGAATACTTTGTTCTATTGGGATGAGATAGCTCAGAAATCTTTTGATGCACTCAAACACGCGTTGACCCATGCACCGTTATTGCATCCTCCCAACTACAACCAGGATTACTTCTTGTATCTCGCCGCCTCTCATTCCACCATTGGAATGGTCTTAGTTCAGGAAGATGAATTCGGAACTGAACATGTGATATATTACCTTAGTCGAACTTTAAATCCAACTGAGCTAAAATACTCACATGTGGAGAAATTGGCATTGGCATCTGTTCAAGTTGTCCAACGTTTTCGTCACTACATTTTACTACGTAAAACTACAGTAATTTCGGATTGCAACCCTATGATCTACATTTTGACCAGGAAATTGCTAGGGGGCAAGTACTCTAAATGGATCATTATCCTGCAGGAGTTTGACTTGGAATTTGAAAAATCTATGTCTAAGAAATCTTTAGTCTTTGCAGAGTTAATGTGTGACTTCCCGCGTGCTGACACGGAAACTGTGGCGGAGGAACCCATTGTGGACTAATCCTTGTTTCTAATCAGCACTTTAGATCCGTGGTATGGGGATATCATCGTTTATCTCCAGACCCAATCCTTTCGGCCAGAAATTTCAAGGTCAGAACGTCGGAAAATACGATTCCAGTCCCAACAATTCAAGATTATTGGAGATACTCTTTATCGCCGTGGGGCGGACTCTGTTTTTCGACGTTGCTTAACACACGAGGAAGATGAAAGGGTTCTAAATGACTGTCACTTTGGAGCGTGTGGTGGTCATATGTCTGGGTATGCCACAGCCCAAAAGATATTGCACGCTGGCTACTTCTGGCCGTCTTTGTTTAAAGATTGTATTACTGCGGTCCGAAAATGCCACAACTGCCAAATTTTTGATCGAAAGATGCGCGCTCCACCTGCTCCTCTCCACCCTATAATTGTCGTTGGTCCTTTTGCCAAATGGGGTATCGATTTTATTACATGTAACCCTCACTCGGTTGGGGGGCATGCGTATATCATCCTTGCAGTAGATTATTTTACCAAGTGGGCCGAGGTGATGCCTACATTTGACGCAGATGGCAAGACAGCTGCAATTTTCGTGTTCAATCATATAATTGCTAGGTTTGGTGTCCCACAAGCGATAATCACTAATCATGGGCGTCATTTTGGAAACATTATGATGACCGAACTTACAGGCCAGCTTGGTTTGCGTCACGATAGTTCAACCCCTTATTATCCACAAGCTAATGATCTGGTTGAATCCATCAACAAAGTTTTAGTCATCATGATCCGATGAATCATTGGGATTCATCGGTCGAATTGGCATAACATGTTATTTTCACCGCTTTGGGCATACCGAACTTCAGTAAAAACATCAACAGGGTTCACTCCTTTCCAACTAGTCTATGGTCTGGAAGTTTTGTTACTCATTGAATACGAAATCCCATCACTGCAAATGGCCATCGAGTTGCTTCCAGCCACTTCCAAAGAGGAAAAGCGTTTGTTATACTTGGCTCAATTAGATGAGAATCGACGTGATGCTGCATTGGCGATCGAGACTCACGCAAAACGTATGAAAGTTCAGTATGATCGAAATGTGACCCCTCGAAATTTTTTGGAAGGAGATCTAGTCTTAGTTTACGATCAAGCTAATGATAAATTAGGTGCTGGAAAATTCGTTCCTATGTGGCATGGTCCCTATGTTGTCAAGCAAAAGCTAGCAAAAGGGGCCTATGAATTGGTAGACTTTGACGGGGACTCTTTGGGTAAACCCAGAAATGGTCTTTACTTGAAGAGGTATTATGCTTAAAGAATGGGTATGGAGATTTTTAGTTAGGATAGATTTTCTTTCTAGCTGGTGTGTTTTAGTTTAAACAGTGTACTTAGCTTAGGGAGTGTTTTTCGTCATTATTCCTGCTTATCTTGGTTTTACTCTTGATATTGTAGATGTCGATGCCTCTCCAAACATACATTGGTTTCGTTGATGGTGCTTGTCTAATACACGGAACATTTCTTCCGCAACTTAGGTTATCTATTCGCCCTCTGACGAGTTAGTATCTATGCATGGGGTAAGCCTCGGTCAAACAACGAACAACATTGCCGAGTATAGTGCAGTGATTGAGTTATTATCTGAATCTATTTCATTTGGGATTCGGAGTTTGATAGTGAGGTTAGATTCTGAACTCGTTGTATTACAGCTTAATAGAGTGTATGCCATTAGAAATCCAGTGTTATTAAGATTATTTTTTAGAGTGCGTCTCTTGGAACGTGAATTTGATTATATTGAATATCATCATATTCCAAGATCTTTAAATACATTAGCAGATGCAATTGCCTCTCGAATGTTAAGTAGACATTTGCAATAATCATACATGTAAATTTAAAACCATTCCATAACATGATTTACAAGATAAGCCGGTAATAGTGATATATATATATAGGAGTGTGTCAAAAAATACATCGTCCTTGATCATAGGTTGAAAAAAACCTTATGATCGGCAAAAATGATAAGTACAAAAAACAAAAATGTCATATGTGCCCGCAATAGGCGATCATCCTATCACTAGTGATGATCTCGATAAGAAACCACTGCACGGGCCACCTTGCAAAAGAACCTCCTAAAAGGTCCTGGGACCCCAATCACATAGCGCTGAAGTCGACGAGGAATGTCATCTATAGTGGTCTCTAGAATATCTCCTGTCAAGCGCTCGAGATGACCCTCCAACTCGGCCAAAACCTCTGCTGATTCATCTTGTGGGGCTGGCGCAGCTGCAACTGGTTGTTTCCTCTCGTAAGGCCGGAGAGCGACTGGTCGCTGTGGACCCACATCTGCATTTGAAACTTTTGCTATCAGTTTTGGGACGATGGAAAAATAATAAAAAAAATTAAAATAAGGAAAATGTTGAAAATGTTTTTACTTGAGTCATCCCACTGCTCTCCTGGTGGAAGAGCCATGTCTGGGTCACCACAAAAATCTAACCCAGCATAAGGGAAGTCCTGAATAGAAAAAACCTGGTTTTCCAACCATTGGAAATACTCAGGTTTGAATCGAGCAACCTCTGTCCTCTCGTCCGGATGATGGGCCATAACTGCGACCCATCGCATCAGTTTGGGCTCTCGAGGAAACCCAGCTCCAATAGTAAGGTGCTGCGGGATCAACATGGGAACCCTCTCCAGACCAAAACTCACAACCAAAGCCCCATAACCAAAGGTCTTTAGTTGTCCGTTCTTGGCTCTGGTCAGTTGGCCTTTCACATTGGCCAACACAGCATCGCACCAGTTGAAGATGGTGCCTTGAAAGCAATCAAATGCCATACGCATCTGGGATCTGGTGGCAATATGTAATGCGGCACTCCCGCAAAGTCTGGTGACAGTAAACGCGATCACCATAAGTTCAGGAAGGGATATGGTTTTTATGTATGTCCCTTTGTCTCTAACCTGGCTGTTGCAAAACTCTAGCCAGAGGCTATCGACAAACTGGCCACCTGACCTAGCCCCGAATAGAGTCAAGTCTTCGCCTCTCTTAGGCAAACCAGTCAAGAAATATATGTCTTCCGGCTCAATTTCGAGCTGGTGGCCACCAATGAAGAAGCACTGGTCCTGTATGCTCCATCTGTCAAGCAGCCACTGTAAGAAATCCACCTGAGCCCTCATGCCAAGAATGGCCCAGAATTTTTACAAGTCGCACGCCTTCAAAGCATCAAGTGAAGGTTGATGATTCCATGCGGCAGCATCCACGTCCTCATGCTCTCGTTCACGCCAATCTAGCATGATGTACTCTCTGCATCAAGTAAAAAGATAAATTATAATGCTAGAAATTATTTTGTTTGGGCCAATTTTGAGAAATTTTGGGTTAAAAACCCTTGCGGCAGGGACCGCACCCTCCAAGTTAGACACAGTGCGTGGGTCCGCACCTTGTCTACATGGAAGGTGCGGACCCCTGACTTTTTCCCAATGGAGAAAAAGCCGGGGTCCGCGGGCCAGCAGTGGTACACCTGCGGGCCCCCGCGCGCGGGTTTTAAGCCTAAACACCCTCCAAAAATGAAATGAAAACCTAAAACAAGAAATGAAACGATTAAAAATGAAGAGTAGGATGATGTGGATTACCTGGAGAAGACAGCGTTCGATTCCGACGGTTGGATTTTCCGCAATCTTCACAGGAAGTTTTCTGAACAAAATCACTATTTTCTCACCCAAAACTCAAACGGTAAAAATGAATTGATGAAAGCCCTTTTTATAAGTTTTTTGAGTAAATAAATTGCAAATTTGTTTATGTTTCACTTTGGAGAGGTATTTTTGCAACATTTTTATCCATTTCAAACAAGTATGAGTAATGTTTGCATTTTTGTTCAGGAATAGTGGATTATTCAGGCGAAATCTATAATTTTCGACGAAAAAACATTTAGAGTCACCTTTAAGCTCTTTTCTGACTCCTGAAATATGAAAAGATTGCCGAGTTTTTCTTTTAAACTCATTAAAACGGAACTAAAAGATGGTCCACTTACAGCTCTTTTCTGACCGTAAAAACATGAAAAGATTGCCGGATTTTCGTCGTTTCAAATTCGATATTGGTTATAAAACGATGTGTCATTGATCGCTTTTTTACTTTTTAGGATCAGGGACACTAATTACGAAAAGTACTCCTTGGTCGTAAAGATCAAGCGGTTCTCTCAAGTATTATTTTATACTTTTTCGGGCTTGGGAGACACAAATTTACGAAAAAGGTCAACCCTGGAGTTTTCTTAAGTTTTTTCAGACTCTCTAAAATTGAAAAATGCCGAGTTTTTCCTATACTGGACTCGTTAAAATTTCACAGTAAAGGACCTGTTCAATTACAAACAAGAACGAACCACTCCTTCTTAGGGTTCAAATTTAAACTAAGTTGGACTCATCCGAAGGATGAGCTTATAATCAAGCAAATGTTATCCTCCTCAAGCTTGTCAAAAATAAAGAGGTACTTGCCAGAAATGGTGGGGGAAAAGAGAGAAAAATGAGCCTGTTTGTCATACTTTGTAACCACTCTTGAACACGACACTTTTATTCACCTGGGTTGGGAAATCCTTTGCCTAACAGTTGATCAAACCACATTGAAAGTCTTCAGCCGGTTTCTGGGTATTAACTTTGGGTCAATTGTCACCAAGCCATATGTCGTGTCGTTATGTGTTCAAGAGGTCACTGCCAATAAGCCATTCATCTACAAAATATCTGTCATCCATCTTGACCATCCCTGAGTCAATCCTTGCAACTAAATTTCTTCAACTTGATCTATGATTTCGTATTATGGGCTTGCTTGCGACGGATCGCTTTCTATCGACTTCAGCTCATTATCTAGAAAGATGATCTAGAAATCGTCAGTACCTTGGGATCTGCATGACTCAATGGCAGGTTTCTCGCCTTTGACGACAGGTTGCATCATTGACCTTCGATCAAAGGATTCCGTGACATGTTCGACATCAACACATTTATTCACATCTCATGGATTGTACTGGGTACTTTGAGAGCCATTGACATCACTGGTGGTTTCTCTCACACTTGTTAACAGTTTACATCATTGACTAGTAATCAAGTGGTTTCTACCATGTTCGACTCCAACACATTCATTCGCATGGATAGAATCGTACTGTTTCAGGAAGTAGAAATGAAGACCCTGGATCTAGTTTCCACAATCCAGGCTGCGAGGAATTTTGTATTCATTATATAATGGACTATTCATAAACAGATGGTTGTGTCCATACTGTGTCCACATGAGTCTATACTTGTGATGTTTTACAAGATCATTCCTGTATCAGAGCAGTAGTTAGTTTTCTAAGTCAGTTTTGATCTGAGTATGGGAATGCCTACCTCAGCGATGATATGATCTCATATATATATCTTGCATTGAATGTTTTTACAGGTTCCAATTGGGCTCTCCACAAGATGATCCTCGAAATGATAAAGTACTTCACTCTTCCTAAATGATAAATGAAATCCTCATCTACTACAGACTTCGCACTTTAGGGGGCAATCTGTTACACAAAAATATCGTCACCATGATTATTTGTAGTCAGTATGGGTCTATCATCACTTGTACTATCCTCCTAAGCAAGTCTCAGGCCTCAGCTCTTCAAGTCAAGCTTTGAAATTGAGGGAAAGACATTGAAAATCAATAAAACTCTGGTTCCGCACTTTCTCTCACTATTGCCTGTGGTCCCGCACCTTCTGTTCACAAAAACTGCGGACCTGCCTACTCTGTCCCTAAAGGTGTGGGTGCGGACCCCTGTGAAAGTCAAAAAGGCACAAGTTTATTCTAAAAAACTCACTTTGGGTTAATTCTAGATGATTCTAGAAGGAATTTTGACGTGGATTTGCCGCTCTTAGGTGGTTCATGCATCCCAAAAGAGAAGGATCTAATCCCTTGATGAGAGGAGCTATCCCTTTGAAGGAGGGCTTTATCCCTTTGAAGGAGGACCTAGTAACTTCCCTCCATTACACTATAAATTCAGGCATTGGGCTGGTTGCTAGGGAGTTTAGAAGCTGAATATTTTTTAGGGTAAATGCTGGTGAAATTAAGACTTCCTAGTTGAGCTTAAGAGGAGAGATCACATACCTTTTTGGCTTCATTGGGAAGAGAGTGAAACTTGTCAAAGTAGAGGAGACATCTTGCTGGACCCTGGGAGGAGCTTGTACAGCGTCAAGGCACAGGTTGTAAAGTTCTTCTTGATTTGAATTAATACAATCAAACTCATTTTTCTCAACAAATTGTCTCATGTCATTTTTTTCATGAATTCCTTGACTTTCATGTTAAATATGTTTTATGATATTGGCTTTTCAGGTGCTATTTAATTTGTTTGCTTGTTTTTGTTTGCAGATTCGCGACAAGGGAGCTCATCTGGATCGAAGGAGCGAGGGCATCCACAAACTTGCGTTGGACCTAAGGTAGGCCTAAAACACTTGTTTGCCTTTGTTTATAAAAGCATATTTAGAGAAAGATAGTGTGTGATTGGTTTGGTTGTCATTAGGTCTTCTTTAGATTCTAGGAAGGTCAATCTTGTCCACAAGATCGACTTATTCCATGTGACAATGGTATTTCCCCATAACTCTCTCATGATAGAGCCCATCCAGTCCAAATGTCAAACCTAGATGCTCATATACCACTTTGTAACACATCCACTCTAAAATTTTCAATCTCGCATTCATCTTTTAAACCCCCAATTGGCATGGCATCCATTGGATTTGTCTTATCGAGAAGTTTCTGGTGCTATAAAATTTTATCCAATCTAATCTTAGGATTGGAAGTTATGATCCTTTGACTCCAAGCCAATCGGATGGCGCCTCTTTTCAGCTTGCCACATGGAATGTTGGTGGCCTAAAGTCCATTCCTCCATTGCCACATGGCTATAAGAAACTAGCCACTACTCTAGGAATACATAGAAACATGTGCCCACCCTACAGGTTAGATCGAAGGTCAGTTCAAATCCTTTGTGTTGATATCATTTAGAGTGCTTTTCCTTGACCCCGACTTCAATTTGGATGTCGGCTTTGTTCCCCATCCACCACACTTAGGTACTCTCACTAACTCCAACTATTGGCATGCCACAAATTGGATATTGGACCAGCCTTGGCTTCTCTCTGAAATTCAATTACTAAGAGCCCTGACCCAACCTATTGCTACGGTCTCAATTTCTCTCTTGGTCACAAGGGCTAAGAAAAAAGGGGTTAAGGATGCCTTTATAAGTTTCTAACCTTGCTTCAATCCTTTACAATATTTCCTCCCTTAGATTTGTATTAGGTATAAGGAATCCATACTATGTTAGCAGTAATTGTTATCAACACAGTAGCAATGCTTCAACCTGTCATGGGCCACTTAAGTTTCATATGGTCAAACCCAAGGATTCCAGCCATGAGAAGTCTTAGGTAGTTCCATGATCACTTAGACTTAAAACTGATTCCTATCCTCAACCATGGGATTTCGTAATGCACTCACAGGTGTTATCCTCTTGAGGTTTCAATCAAGTCTTCCCCACTTAGACTACAGGTGACATGCAGTGAAAAGGGTGTAGCAGGAAGGTTGGCATTCGGTGAAGAAGGGGAAGGATTCCCTTCTCTTCTCATCCGCCAGAATGCGACAAAGGTATGTAGAAACCTTGGAAATGGATTTATGCTCATGTGTAGGCCTCTTCAAAAAGGAAAACAAGAATGTAGTACTTGAGAGAGGTTTTTGGAGGACTTGGCTATCAGTAGTGACACATTGTTACTCGTCTCCAGATAGGATGTTACTCACCTTCAGGCATGCAAGCTAGATCCAACCCTTCTAGCAGGGGATTCGCCCTTTGTTATAACACTTGGTCATTCAACAAAGTTTAGGCTCCTAATTAGAGGGTCCATCATATCTTGCATAATCAAATATGTAACTCTAAATAATAATGCAAGGATGTGATTCCTAGGTTAGTGAGAATAAATGAGGAAGAAATCCTCAACCTTGTGGTGACTGGAATCAGGATTGTGTAAACCACATTCCATATGAATATTAAAATGTAATAGGAGGTAACTCCCTTTGACTACAATTATTTTAATACAAGGAATCTACTCTTTAAGGTCGTTCCAGTGCCTCCAAAATTACACTATGCATTATTCATTGAAGCAAATACCGAGAACAAGATTTGTTGTCAATGCATTGCACACCTCATTTCATTTCTAGAAATAAAATCACATGTACATTAACTTGTATTACATACACAGATAAATAAAAATAATTATCTTGGGAACTATGGGTAACTAAGCTTGGGACTAGGACTCTCCACCCAATCGTAGATATCCATAACATTTCTTTCTTTCTAGCTATCACCCTCGAGACAGATTCCAGAGATTGGGGGCTCTTCTGCTTCAATGGTGTACACAATTTGCAGTCACTCCGGGGACTCTAGAGGCCTTTCCACCTCCACCCTAAATAGATTGTAAGAAGAAATTTACTAGGGATTCAAGAGACTAGTCGTCTCCACTCTTTAGTATAACTATGAGCAATAAATACACAGAGAATCTAGAGACCCACCATCCCCACCTTGGAGAACTCAACATCGTGGCTCCACCACAACTTGCGGAATACAAAACCATAATCCAAGTCTATCATGAGGAATTTATAAAGAAACACTCCAGGAAGTTTCCTGGGAATAGTTCCTCCACCCAGCCCTTAGGGATTTCCTAATATTCACCATCTCCTCCCTCTAGCCAATGGGGACTTGAGAGGAAACTTCTTCCCCGCTTGTGAGCGGTTTCCTCCCTAACTTCACTTTCCTACTAAATTTTTCTCTTGTTCTCTTGCCTTCCATTGTTGTTACATGTTCTCCTCCTTCAAATTTTGTAGCCGCACTCCTCTCTCTCTAATCATGTCTACCACCTCCCTTTTTCTTCTCCTCCCTGTCTACTTTCCTTTGTTTTTTTTTCCACATAGTTCCTTTTTTTATTGTCCTTTCCTTCCTTTCCCTCATCTGCAAGAAGGTATGGGTCTCGTACTTTTCTTTCAATTTCATTAACCTTTACATCTCCTTCAATTAAATGCATAATAACTAGCCTCGAGCCTTCAATGGTTCTCCCAACCGCTTAGTTTTCTACAGCAATTAAATTGAACTTTCCAAGCAAGTGACCTACCTAGTCTCTGGAATATGTATCCCAAAACTCAACCCAATTGCTTATATTCATTTTTTATATATAAAAATATATTTACATTGATAGCTAAGGTTAAGAAAAATGGGTTGTTACATGGGACTCACGAGGAGATATGAGGTGGAGAAGTCACATTGTCTGAGGAAGCTATGTGGAATAGTTGTGGGCTCCATGATTTGTTTCATGAAGGAAGTGATTTCGGTGAGTTGGGAGTGTGGGAGATATTGCATTTTGGAAAAATTTGTGTGCCCTATATTTTCCTTCAAATACAAATATAAAGCATAGATGCACAATGCACTATTGGGTTGGGTCTAGTGGGACTTATGGCCCTGAGTCTATGTGGACTCCATGTGGCAATGTGATGTTGATGTGCTACCATGTGATTGGCAAAACTTTGAATGAGCATATATTACAATTTTAGAATGTATATTTTCACTATCCATAATATGATGTTGAGAGCGTCTAGAACATTGTGTTATTTCATTATTGTGTTTGACATTTTGGGTGAACACTCCACCCATCTTCAAGGATAGGAAGCTTAGATAAATGATATAAAGAGTACTAGATCAAGCATAAATAGAGATTGATTATGACCATTAGGGAGGAAATGATGAAGTATATGTTGATGATTTTATATTATTAATTAATTTAACTATAATTAATAGTTATTAAATTATATTTTTGGGGAAGGAAATGGTTAAGGTTAAATAAAAACTAGAATGAATAAATTATAATAATTGAAGGAATTATAAAAATAGGGATAAAAATAATGAATGATGGTCAAAATGATCTTAATATTGAGGGATAATAATAATAATATTAAATTATTAATTCTTTGAATAGAAGTTAATTTGTATTATTGACTTAGAATAAATTAGAATTAAAATATTAAATTTAAGATATACAATATTTTTAATTTAAAATAAATTGGTATTACAATATTATAATAAAGCATTAAAGATCAATTAAAGGGGGGAGAAATATAGAATAAAAGAATAATTAAAATAAAAAGGGAATGAGAATGTTATTAAATTAACGGTTTTAGAGAGAGAATGATAGTTAATATTAGAAAGGTAAAGCGGGAAGTAAAGAGAGGATTAGATTAAGATTTGATTAAATTAGGATTAAAATCTAATATAGTAAAGAGAAAACATTATTAATAGAATACTTTATAATCACATTATTAGATTAAAGAATAAAATTGATTAGAATTATAAAAGAAAGTAAAATTAAAGGTTTATTGAGAGAAAGAATAAAGAGACGGGGTAAAAAAGGAGAAAAAATGAGGGGGAGGGGGAAATGAGGTGACAAGTAAAGATTCCTCCCTTTTCGCTAGTTTTTCCACTTAAAACCTAAGTTATAGAAGCGGTTCGTTGATGATAAATTCATTATTGGTCTCATGGTATGCCAGAAATCCAAGACTTTCTCGCCCATATTAACCACATCTCACCCCAAATCCAGTTCACTATTGAACTTACAACTAACCAATCCCTTCCCTTTCTTGATATTCTTGTCTCTCACTTTCTTGATGGATCTCTTACTGTTATGTGGAATTTTGCACCTACAGATAAACACAATTTCCATATGTGGGTAGCTACACCTAGAACAACAGATTTAAAGCGCTTAACCTTTTTTCTATAGAAGATAAATAAGACAAGGGACCTACTTGTTATCTTTCTCTTTCCCTTTGTCTCCTTTGTTTGGCTCTCATTACTCCTTCTCGAACTTAATCCTCTCGACAAGTACCTGCAATCATAAACAAAGGACAAAAACCAATCAAAGCAAGAGATCTAACTACTATAAGAAAATGGAATCGAAAGCATTTACACATATAGTCATCATACATAAAGACAAGAATATGGGAAAAGGTGTAAAAAGCTTTATTAAGTAGAAGGAAGAATTACAACCAAGAAATCTGATCCATTGTCACTCTTCCAGCTTGGGTTCCAACCAACATCACATCAAAAGCACAACACTCTTGCAGCATAAAAATACTTGCTTACAATCTCAAACCTCACACCAATAGTATCTCCTTACAAATTCTCAAATTCCAGCCCCTAATCACTTAGATGAGTGCTCAATTTATAAGAAAATGGACGAGGTTTGGTCATAAATGAGGGTATTGAATGGCCTTCCAAACTTAGAGTTAGTTTCCATGGAGGAAGGGATGAGAGGGTAGGAGGTTACTCAACTCATTCCCTATCCAATTTCAAGATCATAAGAGATGATAAGTGTGGGAATCTTATAGATGGCTCCAGAAGATAATAATATTCCCATAACCCTATGATGATTTCGCTCAATGTCGCCTAGCGTAGGTCAAACTGGGACTAAGTACTCTAGAAAGCACCCTAACATGGGCCTACCTACACTGAAGCACACTTACCCCTGACCAAGGTTGCGCTGGTCCCTCAAGGAGGCATTTTTGGAGGGCTTCAAGCTAAGAAACTCTCAGGGAAGGAGGCATTCAAAGTGATGACTTGTCTAGGGCATGTAGCAACTAAATTAGTTTTTCATGAGCCCTAATAGTACTGATCTAAATGATGGGAGTGATGTGCCCAAATGGATCTGTAACAACTGCCCCCTAAAGCATGAAGTTGAAAATGTTAATGTTGAGTGATATGATTTATGATGTGATGAGGAAGTTTTGAAGTGGATGGTGACCTGCATCGATTACAATACATAATATCATGATATTTTGATTTTTTCTCATGAATTGTTGAGGGAAGGCATACCCATGCTCAGCATATAAACTTTCATTACAAGTACATAGATAGTCGTCTACAGATATAGACCCATGATCGGATGACCATCAATGTAAAGCCATTGTACGGATGATTTGGTACTTTCCTGAAATCGCAGCCCGGATGGATGAAACTAGATCTGGGGTCTTCTATCTCATTCAATCGTTCGCTCAAGTATGAGTCTAACCATGTGAATATGTGATCTAAAGTCGAACATGGGAAGACACTGTTTGATTACCAGCCAATGATGTAAGTCGTTAACAGATGCAAGAGAAATCACTGATAATGATAATGATTTTCAAGGTACTATAGTACATTCTGCATGGTGTGAATAGATGTTTTAATGTCAAACACCATACAAAGTCTTTTGGTTGAAGGCCAGTGATGTGAACCTATCGCTGGAAGTGAGAAATCTACCAATGATGTATGCAAGCCTTAAGGTACTGGAAGGGTGTTTCTAAGTCAACTTCTTGGATAATGTGCTGATGTCAACAAGAAGTGACTTGTCGCAGGAGGGCCTTGATGTATCCCACATCAACAACACGAAACGAGTGTAATGATTTTTGGAGATGGAATGTGACTGACGACACAAGGTTCGGGAATGGCCGTCATGAAAATGAAGGTTTATGAGTATTGCAAAGGATGAATTTTAATTGTGACTTCTCTTGAACATGTCGGCGACACTGAATGAATTGGAAACATTGACCCAAAACCAAAGTAATGGATGGTATGATAGACCAAGTTATGATGACCATCAAGCAGATAACCCAACCCATGTGGTCATTGTGTAGAAGTGAAAGTGTCATGTTCAAGAGCGACCTGCTGCCATAAAGTGGTTTACCTCTTTTCCCATTTTCCCAACTCATTGCTAACCAGTACCTCTTTATTTTTTATCAAGCTTGAGGAGGATAACATATGCTTGTTGTATAATTCCACCCTTCGGGTGAATCCATCTCTATGTGATGTTTTAACAAGTCTAGTGAAGATGAAAATCAGTCTTGTCGAGATGGACAAGTTTGTTCCTATTTGATATTTTAACGAGTTTAACGATAATGATAACTCAGTCCTTTTCATGTTTAGAGAATTTGAAAAGGGACAAAAAGAAAACTCCACAAGTTCTTTTTCGTAAGTTTGTCTCTCAAGTCCGAAAAATCGTAAAACAATACAAGAGAGAACCTATTGACCATTTTCTATCAACGTATTCCTTTTTCGTAAATAATCTATCTCAGTCTAGAAAAGGTTTAAACTTATATTGAGTAGTTGTTGTTTCCAATCCATCAACGAGCTGAAAAGGACAAGCGCTCGGCAATCTTTTCATATTTCGAGAGTCTAAAAAGAGCTTAAAGAGGACTCCACTTTGAGGAACAAGTGGTGTCTAGGATAGTGACTGGTTTTGGTGATGTTGGAACTTCTCAAAACATGTTGATTTATGTGAAGAGGCTGGCTAATAAGACCAATCATTGCAACTGTTCCTCCAAAAGGGTAAAACAACCAAGTGAAAGCGTATGATTGACCAAGTAGATAGTGACGATGGAAGGAGAATAACCAAGACTCATTTGACGGAAGAGACTGATAGAATGGCAATCAGTGGGGCTAAAATGGAGATGGGTTCATTTTTACACAAGCTTGAACCATAGGGAACTATGCTTGGATTCAGTTTCATGTTTACACAAGCTTGAAACGAAAAACTATGCTTGGATTCAGTTTCATTTTTACACAAGCTTGAAATGAAAATTATGCTTGGATTCAGTTTCATTTTTACACAAGCTTGAAAAGAAAAACTATGCTTGGAGTCAGTTTCAATTTTACACAAGCTTGAAACGAAAAACTATGCTTGAATTCAATTTCATTTTTACACAAGCTTGAAATGAAAAACTATGCTTGAGATTGGTTTACATGCCCTCAGCATGATGACTCGATTCTAGGTGCATGCCCCCCAAGCTTCATTGCATTCACATAAGTAGACTACTCGTGGCTATGAGGTGGATGGAATGAAGGTTCATATATGAGATCAAGTGAAAGACTTGACTGGGATTTTACGAGATCTAATCAAAGACTCAAATTGGAACTTTTCTCCAAGGGACCGTGTTTCATTTTTTAATGAGCTTGACATAAGACAAGGAACTCTGCTCAGATTCCTTGTTTCATTTTTAACGAGATTGACACAAGACAAGGAACTATGCTCTGGGACCTATTTCATTTTTTAATGAGGTTGACATAGTAAAAGAACTATCCTTGTATTCCTTGTTTCATTTTTTAACGAGCTTGACACAAGACAAGGAACTATTCTCATACCCTTTGTTTCATTTTTTAACAAGGTTGACACAAGACAAGGAACTATCCTCATGCCCTTTTTTTCATTTTTTAATGAGGTTGACACAAGACCAAGAACTATCCTCATGCCCTTTGTTTCATTTTTTAACGAGGTTGACACAAGACCAGGAACTATCCTCATGCCCTTTGTTTCAATTTTTAACGAGGTTGACACATGACCAGGAACTATCCTCATGCCCTTTGTTTCATTTTTTAACAAGGTTGACATAAGACCAGGAACTATCCTCATTCCCTTTGTTTCATTTTTTAACGAGGTTGACACAAGACCAACAACTATCCTCATACCCTTTGTTTCATTTTTTAACGAGGTTGACACAGGACCAGGAACTATCCTCATATTCCTTTTTGATCACGACCCATAAGAGGTCATGACTTCCAAGAGGTTCTCATCAGATGGGAGAACAATGCTTTGGAAGGAGAGATCTAGTTCCAATGCCCCCAGTACATAATGTACAACATCACAGAATTGATCGTTCATTGATGTAGGCATGGAACGGGTTTCCACATAATTGACCCATGGTGGGGAATATACCATTGGGACAAAAGGACCATTTAGGGAATATGGTCGATTGGAAGCCATATTTGGACCAAGAAATGAAATTTGGTCAATGGTGACAATTTTTCCTTCATGAGGGAAACACATCACTCGAAAGAGTGTTGAAACAATAGCTCCCATGTCATAAACATAGACGCGCCCAAGAAGTAAATTGTAATCTAAAGGGGTTGGAACTACCATCACATTGAGATAAACAATTTTCCTTCCAAAGTAATAGGTAACTAAGGAAGGATCCCTAGTGGTTGATTGGTTCCTCTATTAAATGCCAACATATTTTGGGTAACAGGCACAAGTGGCGGCGAACCGAGCACCTGCCAAGAAGTGGAGGAAAGGATACTCACAGATGCACCTTCATCTATAATAGTGCCATATACAATCATATTATAAACCTGTACCATGATCTGGAAAGGGACATAAGAAGGAAGACGGCACCCTCCCAATCGATTCCAATCAAAGGAAGTGACCAGACTACTTGGATGGGGTACCGTAAGAACAGGAGAATTACCCCCTTGAGTTATGAGAACGGGAGGATTTTCCTCATGTCTTGATGGAACAAGAGGGTTGCCTCCAAGCTCATTGGAATCTGAAGAAATGAAAAGAACCTGAGTGGTATCATATTCACTCTCTTCAGGAAAGGTATGATTAACTGAAGGTGAAATCGGGCCAGTTGTTTCCTTGACCTGTGATTGGTCAGGTATAGACTCATGGGATTCACATTCAGAGAGAGTAGGTTTGACCAATGGTTGATTTGGGTCAGTCACTTTATCAGTTAGTGAAGGATTAAGGGAGAGTCTCCTGTAACCAGATGTAAGTCACTGCAGAGAAGCGGGACGGTTATCCAACACTTTTTTGGTTTCATCCAGATAGGTACAAAGGTGAATGGGGTGATTCCCTTCACATAACCTACAAGGAAACTTAACTTTACCCTTCTTTCCATGAACTTTACTACCACTAGTTGATGGTGTGTCACTAGCATGATCTCCATAAGTTGATGACACAGGACGATGTGAATTAGAAGACCATTCTTCTAAGATCTGAGGAATATCAGGACAAATTCGAAGAAGATGGTCTCTCGTACAAAGTTTGCATGGATATCGAACTTTGTGAGGCTTATCAGATGGTTTCTCATCAGAATCTACATTCAAAGCAATGGTTGCTTGGTTTCCCCACTCCTTGATTTTCTTCTTCTTCTTCTTCCCTTTCTTCTTCTTCTTAGCCACTTGGTTACTAGTGTTAATACTTTCACAAATCGAAGAGGAAGAAGGGGAGGAAGAAAAAACCGTGGAAGAAGGCAAAGGGTCAACTATAGGATCAACTAGAGGTTATCTTTTCCAGTTGGAGGAGTACTTGATTGCGGAGAAATCACGACATTTGAACCAAGGAGGTTGAAAAAAACCATACTAGAAAGCCAATGGTAAATCTCGTAAGGGACAATGTAGCCATATAAGGAGCACCAATATTTCTGAAAGGAGGAAAAGGACTAGGATTCTCATCAAAAGGAATTCCTTGATCGATGGACTCCAAAGTTCTTGCCATATGTCTCAACCTAAGATCAACTAAGGAGTGACATGAAGGATTTTATCAGCGGTCAATTAATTTATTTCAATCAAAATAACATAACAAAACAAAAGAGGGATAATCTAGGCAAAAGGATTACCAAATAATTATGAACTGCAATATACTACCTCAGTAAACCAAGGACTTAACATACATGCAGGCAATCTCCCTGAATAATGTGTTTGGTGTATCACAGTGTATAAGGTGACTGACTCGGTTACCTATGGATGGATATCAACCTAACGTAATCCTCCCATATATACCCGAAATTACGTGGAGGCCCAATCCGTGTTAGCATTGTCTAATGTGAAACCGCACAGTGAGAGCATTCCTTTATACTTTTCGTACTATAACGCCGCCATATATACACGAAGGTACGTGGAGGAGCTATGATATACTTACGTACATGGAATGAGGTATCACACTCGGAATGTATCACAAACAAGTTAGCTACAGCTACTATGTTTAACAACGCCGGAACACGTCTCTAGCCTAGACCTCTAATTGTTATGCATTAAGTTACAATGATCCATTAGGTTAATTGAGATAACTTTTAAGTTGATCTTCTTAAGAATTTTCCTTTCAAGTTTAACCACGTGATGTATATTTGAAATTCCTAGAATGCAACTAACATTAGAAACATTCTTTCATTCAATTAACAATGAAAACCGTAGCTAGTAAGGGATAGAGCAATCGGATCTTTGACAAAGAGCAAAGAGCACACCTAATGAAATTTCCCTAGCTATTCCTATCAAGCACTCAAAAACTACAATATGCAAAATACAAGTTTTTCTTTTTAATTTCCTTAATGTTGTGATGAACAAAAGGAAACTAATGTGCATACAATCAATCAATCATTTTGCAAGAACAGAGACTTTACAACAGTTCCATTTCGAAAGAAAGGAATACTTTTACAACACTTTATTTTGAACAAAGATTAATCGACTATAAGCTAACTTTGAAAATGAATTGATAGTGATAAAGAAATCATTTAAGAAACACTAAACAATCAAGGCCAAAGTAGGGCTAGCAAAGGAAACATAAATTGATTTCAAAGAGATAGCAATCATTGATCACTCAACAAGCATAAACAGAAGGAAATTTGGGAAAAATCAAGTCAAAGGAGGGATTTTTTACCTAAGGAGGATCAATGCAGCCTTGAATGGGAGACAGTGCACTTCAGAGCACTGTCCTCAAGCCAGGGGTGCTCTACAGCACTTGTCTCTTGACCAGACCTGCCACGGTGCTAGAGAGGCCATCCTAAGGGCTTGCAAGCACAATTTTTACCAAAAAACACTTCAAAAAAGGTTGAAACAACATCAATGGAAGCAAGTAAAGTCTACTAGGGTGTACTAGGATGAAGGTAAACTACCTGGAAAGATGATCTTTCCCCAATGGAGTCACCAATTTGTTATATGGAATTTTTCATCTACAAATAAACACAATTTCCCTAGGTGGGTAGCTACACCTAGAACAACATCTTTAAAGCACTTTTCCTTTGTCTCCTTTGTTTGGCTCCCGTCACTCCTTCTCGAACTTAATCCGCCCGACAAGTACCTGCAATCATAAATAGAGGATAAAAACCAATCAAAGAAAGAGGCCTATCTACTATAAGCAAATGGAATTGAAATCATTTACACATATAATCATCATACATAAACACAAGAATATGGGAAAAGGTGTAAACAACGTTATTAAGTAGAAGGAATAATTACAACCATGAAGTATGATCCATTGTCACCCTTCTAGCTTGTGTTCCAACCAACATCACATCAAAAGCACAATACTCTAGCAGCATAACAATACTTGCTTACAATCTCAAACCTCACACCAACATTATCTCCTTACAATTTCTCAAAGTCTAGCCCTTGATCACTTAGATGAGTGCTCAATTTATAGTAAAATGGAGGAGGTTTGGTCATAAATGAGGGTATTGAATGGCCTTCCAAAGAGTTAGTTTCCATGGAGGAAGGGATGAGAGGATAGGAGGTTACTTAACTCATTCCCTATCCAATTTCAAGCTCATAAGAGATTATAAGTGTGGGAATCTTCTATATGGCTCCAGAAGATAAGAATATTCCCAGAACCCTATGATGATTTCGCTCAATCTCGCCTAGTGCAGGTCCAAATGGGCCTAAGTGCTCTAGAAAGCACCCTGACATGGGCCTACCTGCACTGAAGCACACTTACCCATGACCAAGGCTACGATGGTCCCTCAAGGAGGCATTTCTGGAGGGCTTCAGGCCAAGAAACTCTCAGGGAAGGAGGCATTCAAAGTGATGACTTGTCTAGGGCATGTAGCAACTGAATTAGGGTTTGATGAGCCCTAACAGTACTTATCTGAATGATGGGGGTGATGTAACCAAATGGATCTGTAACACTTACCCACAAATTCTATTATAAGAATAATCATACTTATAGGTACCTCCATGCTAACTCCCACCATCATCTAACCAAAAATTTGATGTTCTTAAAGCCCTTGTCCTTGTGTCATTCGTATTTCTTCCCCTCAATCATTTCCCAATGATAAATCCCATCTCACCAAATCCCTTAAAGGAAATTATTACTCATCCTTCTAGATTAAAAATTCATTCCACTCTGCTCTCCACTCTAAACCTAAAATATTCCTAACACTCTACCCTTAGCCATAGTCTCCCTTCCCTACATTCAAGGAGTCTTTGACCATATCTCCAAAATCATTTCTAGAAAGAACATTAAAACTTTATTCAAACCCCATAAAACCCCTATCCATCTCTTTAAGTCAACCAAAGACAAGAATGAACCTATGCTTAACCCCAGATTTTGTGATATCCCTTACTCTTGTGGTATGTCTTACATAGGAAAAAATGGGAGATCCTTCAAAGCCCACCTTAAAGAACGTATGGTTGACACCCACTTACACCTACCATAACTGAGTCACTAAATTTTCCATCATCGAGCACTCTCACAATACTAATCATTTAATTTATTTTGATAAAACCAAAATTCTAGTTTCTACCCTCTTCCACTTGAACTATGTCATTAGGGAAGGTCTTGAAATAAAAAAGAACCCTAAAAATTTAATAGTGAAGATGGATACCAGCTAAGTTATTCTTTGAAGACCACTATCTATTTTTTGTCTTCTAACCCTATTTCCCCTAACATTGATGTTAGTCCCCCTCCTCCTTCACTCAATACCTGATTTCCCTTTTCCCTCTCCTTTTTCCCCCATTTTTTACCTCTTTCTCTTGATTTATTCTCTCAATAAACCTTTAATTTTACTTTTTTTTCCAATTCTAATCAGTTTTATTCTCCAATCTAATATTGTAATTCTAAGGTATTCTAATAAGAATATTGCCTCTTTACAATATTATATTTTAATTCTAATTTAATCATATCCTGATCTAATCATGTCTTTACTTCCCCCTTTACCTTTCTCTTTTTTTAACTATTGTTATCTCTCTCTAAAACCTTAATTTAATTACATTCTCATTTTATTTTATTTTTAATTATTTTTATTTTTAATTGCAATTAATTAGAAAGCCTGCAAAAACCCCTTTTGTTGTCTCTTTGAGATGCCTCGTCAAAAACTACAAGATGGAGATAATTCTTCAGCACTTTCTTCACTCAAAACTTTGCACCCTGCATAAAACACTGACACTGACATGCTTAGTAATATTTGTAATAATTATGACCTCCTTTAGAAAGTTGTTATAGTAATTATGCAATGTTCACTCCTCTCAAAATTTTCTCACAATTCATTACAATATCTCACAATCTCAATGGATCAAACATCTACTTTACAAAGCTTAATGGAGAACCAATCACCCATGTTCATATGTTGTTGATAAAGTTTAATACATTGAATTTTCTAATCAACTTTATCCACCATATCTGTCAATAAATGAAAAAATTCTTCAATCATAATCACATGTATTTGATGTTGTCTAATGTGCGTTGGCTTAAGGGAGTGATTACCATGGGAGATTACCAAATAAAATGCACTGTTTTTTTTCTATGCGTGCACAGGATCGTAAATTCTTCACCTACAAGAATTTTTATGTGCACATAAAGGAAATCTAAAGTAGTTATGCACACTAAGTGAAGCAATCCAATGCAGATTATGTAATATATGAAGTCTTAAAGAGACAAGCCAGAGTAGGTATTGTTAATCTTGGAAAACACAAATCCATTAACTCAGGCCTACAACTCAAATTCATACCATCAACACCTAATCCCAAACATTGTCACAACCATGCAATACATTACATTAAATTCATTACAATACATTACATCAAGTGTTTCCTATTGACACCAATGCCAATAATTCCCTCTTTGGCATTAATGGAAACTTGTAGAGCCACCCTGAACTTGATACACACTTGAAACTGAATCTTCCATCTAAAATTGATTATTGAAGATTGATATTCTCTCTCTCTCCCCCTTTGACATCAATTGCAAAGGGTAGTACATAGGAATTAAATATAACAATGATATCAATATAGTGTTGATAAAAATGAACATACTCCCCCTTGGCATATATGCTCCCCTTGAGATGTTGAACGCTCTCCCCCTACATAAGTAAATATCATTCTTCTTTCAAGAAGAAAAAGGATGAAGAAAAAATGGTGTACATTGCATTGAGGCATGTAGTATCAATAAATCACCACCATCTTGGTAAAATTTTACAGCTAATTGAGGAAATATTTGACTCGCTACCAACTCCATATAAACATTTGAATGCCTTAAAGGTAACACTCCTAGTTGTTTCCTAAGATGCTCAAATAATTTCCTTGGAAGAGGCTTGGTAAAAATATCTACAATTTTCTCATTAGTGGCCAAACACTCTAATATCACAACATGATTAGCAACCTAATCTCGTAGAAATTCGATTTACTAGGAATGTGCTTTGTTTTGGAGTGGAGAGTAGGATTTTTTGAAATTATAATTGCAATAGTGTTGTCACACATTATAGGAATGGGATTATCATATTCAACCTGCATATCTTTAAGAGTCTACTTCATCCAAGGGATTTGGGTGCCACATATTGTCGCTACTACATACTCAGCTTCAACAGTAGAGAGAGAAATGGAGTTATGTTTCTTACTTGCCCAAGAGACTAGACATCTGCCCAAACGGAATGTTTCTCCTGGTGTGTTTTTCCTATCATCAATGCTACTATCCCAATTTGCAGTAGTATAAGTCACTAAACTAAAATATTTACCTTTGGGATACCACAAACCATAATCAATGGTGCCTTGGAGATATTTGAAGATCCTCTTGACTGCATTTACATGACTTTCTTTGGGATTAGACTGAAATCCTGCAACCAACTCTATAGCCTGCATAATGTCAAATCTAGAAAATTTTAAATACAATAAACTACCAATAATTGAACTGTAAGTGGACTAATTTAACTCGTGAGACTAATCATCCTTGATCAATTTTCAACCAGTCAACATGGTTGTACTAACTATTTTTCAATCCTCCATACCAAACTTTTTAAAGATTTCTCTTAAGCACTTGGATTGAGAGATGAATATACCTTTCTTTGTTTGTGTAACTTGAAGCCCAATAAAGAATGCCATCTCTCCTAACATGGAAATTTCAAATTCTTTCTACATATCTTGAGCAAAATTGTGGCCCATTTGTTCCAAATCACTTCCAAAAATGATGTCATCTACATACACAACAGTAATTAGAAAATTATCAATATCAAATTTAATATATACATTCATGTTTTTTGACACTCTCTTGATTCCTTGTTGATGTAGGTGCTTGTCCAACTTCGCATACCAAGCCCTTAGATCTTGTTTCAACCCATAGAGAGCCTTTTTTTTCATGATTATATAATTGAAATGCTTTTGGTTGTTTTATGTATAACTCCTCTTCTAATTCACCATTCAAGAAGGTTGAATTGACATCCATGTGATAAACCTTTATGTTCTTATAGCATGCAAAATCAAAGAATAGTATAATAGCATATAATCTAGCTACCATAGCAAAGGCTTCTTCAAAATCAATACCTTCTACTTGAGTATAAACTTTTCAGTCCAACTTTGACTTGTTTCTTACCACTCGGCCTTCTTTATTCAACTTGTTCTTGTAAACCCATTTGGTTCCAATGATATTCTTATCCTTTGGTCTAGGTGCCATCTCCTAAGTGTTATTCTTTTTTATTTGATCTATCTCCTCATTCATTTACATTTTCCAATTTGTATCTTCACTAGCCTCGTTGAAATTCTTTGGCTCATCCTGGGACAACAATGCAAAGTGTTTTTTATCTAAAGTGGCTATAAATTTTCTCCTTGTTTTAACTCCAATCTCTTTATTCCTAATTATTTGGCTCGTAGGATGTTTCTTTTGTATATGCCTAGGGGGAACCTTGCTTGTTAAAGGATTATTTGCTTCTTCTTCTTCCTCTTAATTAGACACTTCTTGATCTTCATATTAAATGAAATCATAATCGACCTCAATTGGTTCTTTAGGTTCTTTTTATTTTGGTAAGATCTTCTCTACTTTGACATCAATGCTCTCTATTATTTTCTTGGTCCTTTTTTTATAACACTTGTACCCTTTTATTTTTAATGAGTAACCAATAAAAATGCATTGATATGCTTGTGAATCAAATTTTCCCATGTTTTGATCAATCCTATTTATATAACACTTTTTGTAAAATACCTTGAGATGCTTTACTGATGCAGGCCTCGCTTTCCATAGTTCGTAAGGTGTCTTATCATTTTTTATCCTCAGTAGAATTCTATTGGAAAAGTAGACTATTGCTTAAGTTGCTTCTCCTTAGAAGGTATGTGAAACATTACCTTCATCCATCATATCTCATGTCATTTCTGGAATTTGTTAATTTTTCTTAGGGCTATATTGTTCTTTGACTTAGATAATTGTAATTCATTATTTACACATTGAATTCACCCCATAACATCATAACATTATTCAACAACATATGAAATTATATATAAATAATAATATCATCATAAATGCATCGGAACATAAAGGAACAATAGAAGAAAATCATTCACACATAGAGACACCAGGATTGGTCAGAGGCCAGGGAAAAAACCCCATAAGGAGGAAAACCCTTTCAAATGATCCATATCTTCAACCACAAAACTATCCACCAAAATAAACTAAAAATGATCCAAGAGATGAACCCAACAATGCCAATAAACAAAACCCTAATGCAGAAGCTTGTGGTAAACTATCAATATTTGCGATCAACTATCAAAATTTGCGGTCATCTAATAAAATTAAACTCGAGTTTCCAACCACATAGAGAGAGTGTATGTGCATGTGGATGAAACCCTCCAACCACACTCATAAGTCTTTGTGCCTACAGTTTCAACCGAAAATATGTTGTGGCATCTCTACGGATAAGAACCAAAAACCCTAATTACACATGTGAGCTTCGAACCCTGCAATTATAGATTTGTGCGAACCAACTTTCACAAACCAGCCTTATACATTTGTGAGCCAAACCAAAGAAAGAAGAATGATCATAATGAGGGCCACTTGACTTGTATTTATAGCCATCCATGGGTGTCCAATTTCTCTTTGGGTTAACCTATCCTTTTGTGCACATGTGGGTTTCCATACTAAACATATAGTTTTTCTTAACCAATTTAAATTCTTCCAAGGGCTAGAAGGGGCCTTCCTTGATGAGGAAGATTTTCCAAAGGAGGGAATTTATCCCTAAGATACCAAAAAATAACACTCCCTCTCATCTAGGGATAAATTACCAGTTGCAACAAATATCTCATCATCATCAAATGTCATATTTTATCATCTCTTCTCATCCTTTCTCTGCTCATATGCTAAACACTCTCGAATCTAAAAGAAGAAGAATTTTACATTAGAAGGGAGCTCAATTTAGCACCCTCTATCCATCGAGGAGCTCAATCTTCCACCCTCTATCCATCAAGAAGCCACTTCTACCACCCAGAATCATTGCCAGCGGGAAGCCAATATTACCAACTGGGAATCTTTGCCAACAAGGAGCCAATACTATGACCTGAGAAACTCTACCAATGGGGATCCAATGCTATGACCCAAGAAACTCTTCCAAAGGGGATCTAATGCTACCACCCAGGAAACCACAGACAATAGGAGGGATTCCACTTACTTTATGAGGTAAGGACCATGCCTATCCCACTGCTTGGTGATAATAGGAGGGATACCACTTACCTTAAATGGTAAGGCTCGCACCTATCCTATTATATGTTGATATTTCCAACATGATCCTGAGGATTCAGTGGTATAACACTTTCATCTTTAGCTTGATCGAGATTCCACTTACCATAAATAATAAGAATCATGCCTAACTAAAGAAGCCAACACCCATTAGCGAGATGGGTGGGAAAGACAAATGACAATTGGGGTATACCTTGTATATACCAAGGGAGAAACAGCTTCCACCTTGTGGGTGATAGGTATGGGTGATACCCTATTTTCCATAGATCCCTCAAGCCCAGGAGCCCTACATCTCAATTCCTAACCCTAGGAGCTCAGACATGGGGAAGAGATAGCTCATTGCCCTCAATCAGCCTGGACCCTTACTCTAGAGGGTCACATAGATCAATATATGCTGCTCTCTTTTAATATTAGAAACATGTCAATGTGCTCATATCTGGTACAGGCTTACCTAGCTCACTAAAAATTTCAATCACACAACCTCATACATTACCAAGAGCATTAGTCCTCTGTTTTCATGTTCATGCGGGACATCAATTCAAATATTTTTTTATAATAAATACATGTCACAAAATGATACCTTATTCATCCTCCCTCTCACAGATGTGGAAACCACAAACCTAAGCTTGTCTCATACAGTAGCATTATCTCAACACAAGGAGATATCTCAATCCCAAAAATATATAGGATTCTCTGCCAATTGAATCCCACTCTTTCTATTGCAATATATCATTTTTATATTCATAACCTTCTTAAACAGCACTTCAAAGAGATTCCTTAACCAAGTTGTAACAGCCCTAGTGAAAAATTCATGTAATAAAAGTTTAAAAAAATAACCACAGATGAATGGGACATTTATTCCAAGTTGAATGGTGGGAAAGACATCCCGGGGGGTGTTCATATGGTATTTTATGGATAAGGAAATTTGCAAAGGAAATGGCTAAGGCATTAAAGAGGGAAAAATGTATTTTGGCACATTTATTTATGAAAATAATGGAAATTAAGAGAAAAGGAAGGTGAAATGTCACAGGTTGCATGTGAGGAGAAAAATGAAGGAAAATAATGGAAAATGAAGAAAATAGAGGCCTCATTCATAAAAAGGATTATGAGGATCAGTTGGTAACCTTTTGTCAGTTTATCTTTGGAGCTCTTTCATTATTTTCTCTCTCTCTCTCTCTCATACTCTTGGACACTTAGAGATTTCTTGGAGCAAGAAAGGTAAAGAAGGCAAGAGGAAGCAAAGATCAAGCAGGGAAAGGCTGGATCAAGCAACTATTGCAGGATTCATTGTAGGTATCGAATTGCATGTGTATTTTCCTTGCTAGATTTGGCATGCATGGGATTTCATATGTTTCTTTTCTACCATGGCATGGGTTTTTCCAGGTGTGACAGTATTGTCAGCCTAGCCTTTCCATTTCCTGATAGCTTTGATGATATGGGTTCTCTCATTCAGTTTATGTGGGATGGTCGGATTGGATTCGAAACTGAGTTAGGTGGATCTCTGAATTAACAAACACGTGGTGTAGTGGTCCTTGAACCAGACTGAGGATGCATGAAGCCACTGTCTTAGTAACCCCTGAACTAGAATATGGGTTGTGGTAAAGCCAAATTGTGTGCCTCAGTGGGCCTAGGAATCCTTTTCAGTGAATGGCGGGATATATGGTAAAGCCAAGAGGTGGATTTTCTCTCTGTTCGGCCTAGTGATTTCGGGATAGAATGCACGGTAAAGCCTAGAGAGTATGTCTCGGTGTAGGGCCTAGTGATCCCTGGATCGGACTACGGATGCATGGTAAAGCCTAGTGTAGGCGGAGAAATTTGGTGGCATCCACATTGATTGGTGTTTTTGATGTGTTCTATGAGTCCCACCTTCATGCTTGGAATATGGTACCAGGATGATTGGCTAAAGAGAGACTTTGCTCAACCAATCTATGGTCAGGTGGAACATGGTAGTCCCATTTCTGGCTGGTTGTTTACATTGATTAATGATAAATTCATTCCATTGATTTTCATGTGTAAATGTACTGATATATATATGGATTTTGATGGTTTATATGTCTATTGTATTATGTCCCTATTATGCTAGTTAGATGTATATTTTGTGACAGTAGCTATGTATAGCTCTCAGCATGTTTTTACTTATATATGAATGGATAATGTTCCTATGACCTAATAGATGAATATGCAGCAAATGACATGAGGAAACAATGGTTTATAGTAATTGTCAGATAAGTATGAGATCCCTACACTTAATTATGTTGTTTACACATGTAGGTTACATGTTGATGATATGTTTGACGAAATGCTTGCCATGGCTAGTAGGGGTCCATTTAAGATAATGTTGAGTTTATTTCCTTTGCTTCATTTTTTTCCTTGTACTTTTATTGATTTCAAGTTTTCATTCCATTATGGGCAATGGCCTGGGCTCTGGGCCCAAAAATTGGCTTAAATCTCGAGGTCGTTGGCACAGAATTGAAAACTTTAGTCCACATTCACTGGAAGGCAGGCCTATGAGAGTGACTTTAGGTCTCTAGTTGCCCCTTTACACATAGCATGAGAGTGACTATGGCCTAAGAGGTCCAAAACAGAAGTGGGACCTAGCGACAGGTTGTATGAGTGGTTGACTTATCTCCTTAGGGTTCTATTGATTATGTTGGATGAATTTGTGTGATGTTTTGTTGATTCCACTTCCTTAAGGTTACATAGGAGCTTGAATCTCATCATAGTAGCCTCTCGTCTCATGTTTACCTTGAGTGTGGATGTGGGAGGAGGGTGTTATAGAGTGGTATCAAAGCATGCTTCAACTCTCACACTGGATGGGTTGATGTGTTATTCATGCATGCATGTTAGTAACATGTGTGTCTCTTACACTTGTATACTTGTTGCAATTTCTTGATGTTGGAATAGGGTTGTAGTATGGTTATCATGGAAAATTTGATGTTGATTTCATGAAGAGTATTTGACATGACTATATGACTGACTGTATATGGTTATTTGTCACTTACATGTTGATTTTATGTCACATACTTACATCCTTGTATGTTAGGATACATTTTGAGTATTTTGATTACATGTATCAATCTTGTAGGTTGATTACAAGAATTGATTGATTATGTTCGACTACATGTGTTTATGCGTACTTGTAGTTGGCTAGGCATTATTTATGCATATTATCGGTTGCGTGTAGAAATGTGTATAATGGAATAATGGTTGTTGTCATGCACAAGGTCATAGCATGCATTTATGATATGGCCTTGCATTGATGAGTGGATCCTAGTTAGAGTGATGTTTATGTGTCAATACATTTACTTGCGAATGTCTATATGCTATTATGTTTATGTTATACATGTATCACGCTGATTTGGTGATCTTGTAGACAAGGTATCCTCCCCGAGATATACTAAGGTATGTTGGTTTATTGTGATTTGGTTTATCTAACATATTATGCATTGCAGGAAGAGAAATATAAAATGGCTAGCAAGGTGGTGGACTACATATAATCTCCCTATGCATCATATGAGCAATGTGGTGTGGGGCACACTTCTAATTTGGCTCATACATTGAGAAGCTTGAAGGAAGAGATAAGGATTTGTAAGGCAGATAATGATCGAATAATACAGGAACAAGAGAAGCAAGCAAAGGTCAATGCTATACTTCTTCGGAGTTTTTCAGAACTGTAGCAACAAGGGCCGCTTTGGATCATCCATGCACATGAAGATGGGACTAATGGAGCATATGGTAGTATATTTTCTAGTAGACACAGGTCGGATAGATCTGACATAGTGAGATATGGTAGGTTGTTGGACACTCTAGAAAGGAGGGGCGATGAGTACAGGTATTATTCTAGTTTTGGTTCTGATATACATCATGATCATCGTCACTATCATCCTTACAGGAGGAATGATATGGGATACTTACTAGATGAGTTCAAGAAAGAAAAACCACCTACTTTTGATGGACATGTGAAGAAGTTGGAAGATTCATAGGCTTGAATACTTTAGATGAACAAATTATTTGAGTTGCATGAGTATACAGATAACGTGAAGGCTAAAATATCTATCTTCATCTTGAAAGGTAAAGCATACATCTAGTGGGAAGATGTTAAGAAGGTTAGAGACATCAGGATGACTTGTGTTGGCGGGAATTCAAGAGGATTTTAAGGAAGAAGTACTTGTTAGAATAGTACTACGATAGTAAGGCAAAAGAATTCTATGAGTTAAAGATCGGATCAATGACAAATGAAGAGCAAACGACCAATTTTCTAGAGGTATGTATCGTATCTTACTGATGAGAAGGCTAAAGTTCAGAGATTTGTCAGTGGTTTTCCATTAGTATTTAGAGATCGGATTGAGTATGATGAGCCTCGATCACTTAAGGAAGTTATTGGGAAACTGAAGCATTTCTATGAGAAATCAAAGCATATGAATGAATCTTAGCATGGATGGAAGGGAAAAGACAAAGGTAGAGGTAAATGGCAACCTAGGAGGACAAGGCATCAGCATGCACATGAGAAAGAAAAGGTGGCTCCACAAAAGAGATTTAATGCAGCTAGACAAGGACATGGGTCACAACAGTAGCAACAGCATAGAGGTGATGGAACTGGTCAGTTGGAGTGTTGTAAATGTTGTGAGGAACACCTTAGGAGAGATTGTCCATAGCAGCAAGGTGGAAGGCCTAAGATATACAGTGCACAGGAGGTGCAGACTGTTGGGGATGTTGGTCAGAGTATTCTGTTATTTTTTGATAGCATCATAAGTTCTCTAGCCTTGAAAATTTGTGGAGAGGCTAAGGCACATGATTTGTAAAGAACCCAGAAACTGTTTGGTGAAATTTCACCCGGCTTGTATTTTATTAAAATAATTAACATTTTTAATGGGGTTCCTAAGTCTAAAATTAGGAAAATTAAAATATTGATGGGTATTAATCAAAATATGGGTGAGAATGATCTAGAAGGCAGATCAAGTCATGTTTTAATCTTATCCATTTATTAGAGAATTAATCTCGGTCGTTGAAGACTCAACAAGAAAAGTATAAAATGGAGGCTTGGGGTTCATTTGGAAACACACAAAGAGGGAGAGATAATTGATCTAGAGTTCGGTTTCTAGGTCTAGGAAGCTGAGAAATTCGAACTAAATGATAATTCTGCAGCAGAGGGGTAGTGAGTATCCAAAAGAAGGACTTTCTGGTGAATATTCACAAAGAAGCGGAGAGAGCTTGCAGAGAGGAAGCACAGCAGCCGGGAGAGCTAACGCAGAGGCAGTGCAGTAGCCGAGAGAGTTGACGCATAAAAGAAGCTTGTCATGCAAAATCCAAAACTATCAGAATAGCTGAAACTATCAGGAACCACCAAAACAGTTGGGAGAGATGACGAAGAGGTAGCACAGTAGCTGGGAGAGCTTATGTGGAAAAATTTCCTAACACGTAGACTCTAGAACTGTTGGAACAACCGAAACTGTCGAGAGCTTTTGGAACTGTAGGGAACTGTCGGAACTGTCAGGAACTGTCAAAATAGTTGGGAGAGCTGACGCATAGGACAGAGAAGGTAACGCAGGGTTGATGCAGAGCTAGCACAGAAATAGCCAGGTTTAGCAAGTCTTGTGTTGGATCAGCCAGAATTTTGCCGAGTGAAGTGAGGTAAAACTCACTCAGATTTTCTGCCAATATTTTTCTCTGTAAAGGATTTCTAGATGAGCATCCTATATTTGTATTCAGATATTTCTCCTGCATAATAATAAAACCCTCAAAGCTACTGCACCAGTTTTCTCACATTGGATGTGTCCTATGTATCTTGTTCTTTGCTCTGTTTTCTATTTCATGAGATCAAATGTTTAATTAAGTGTAGGTTGTAGAAGTAATTTTCCTCATTATTCAGAGGAATAACTTGGTTAATGTATATTAAAAATCAAGTAGGTGAAGTAGATTCATATTTGCTACAGTAGGGGTTCCTTCGAGTCTAGGAATTTTCACATGGTATCAGAGCATTGATTTTGAAACAGGAAGAGAAGATCCAGTACTGAGCAGAGAGGCCAAAAGCTGCACTTGGAAGCAATTTGAATCCCCTTGAAGGGATTGTGTAGTCCTTGCCGAAAGCATATCCAAGGAAATATCACTCTGAGTGAGATGACAGAGGTATGATTTCCAATTTGTGAATTTGCATAGGCAGAGGGAGTGACACAGAGCCTCAGCACAGTGCTTGAAGGGTGCAGTTTCTACTGGGGCATAAATCCCCTAGAAAATAACAAATACATGTAGAAGAAGAATTTTCTCCTCATAGAAATTTCCACCAGAAAGTTTGAATTTATCACTTGTTGAGCAGTTGAGCAGTGCTAAGTAGTAACTAGAGGAGTTAGTTCAACAGTTGGGTGAGATGGCATCGCATGGGCTCAGAGATCACGACAGGTTGGAAGGTGCTTCGAACTATGTCATATGGAAGACCATAATCTTAGTTTTTCTAGAGAAATATGATCTCAAGGCCTACATCAAGAGTACTATGGTTGTTCATGTTGACAACGATCAAAGGAATAAGTACAAGGCTGAGCAGCGAAGGAAAAGAGGCTCATTCTTGATGGAGTTGAAGATCACGTGGTCTCACACTTGGAGGGAAAGGATAATGCCCAAGATCATGTGGTCTCACACTTGGAGGGAAAGGATAATGCCCAAGAGATGTGGGAAGCCTTGTCTTCTCTGTAGGAAGGCTCTTTTGAACAGTGGAAGATGTATTTAGAGTAGAAGTTGTAGTGGAACTTGATGCATAGAGGAGAAGGGGTGAACCTCTATCTTCAAAGTCTTTAGGACACTAGAGACCAGCTTGATGCAGTGGGTTCCAATCCTCAGTCAACCACGATGGTGAGGATAGCCCTGAATGGAGTCTCGAATGAATGGCAAGTCTTTGTCCAAAGCATATTAGGCAGGGAAAGACTAACTTCATGGGAGGAGATGTGGGCGGCTCTTCAATAGGAAGAGTTAAGGAGAGACCTAGTTAAGTTCAACCTCAATGGAAGCAGTAGGAGTGTCACAAAGACGAAGGAGGAGAGGAAAATGAAACTCTAGCAGCGAAGGGATAGCAAAAGTAGAAGCGGAAGAAGGACATTTCGAAGGTGAAAGGTTTCAGATGTGGCGAGATGGGTCACTTTGCATCTCAGTGTCCTTTGAAGCAAAAGGATAAGGACAATAAGCATGGTCCTAAGGCAGCTTCAGCAAAGATTGACAAGGATGTTTTTTCCATGAGTGCCCATGCATCTCTAGGAGAGAAATGGGGTGATATTGAGTTGCAGTCGGGAGGACTACATATGGGCAGGGTCCTTGAGGAGTCCACCTCTTGGATCAATTTCCTTGCTATGGTAGCCCAAGATTCAGCAGTAGCAAGTTGGAATTAGTGTCGAATGATGCAATGGAGTGTTTGGAGGATAGATGCAGTAGTTGGGGACCAGATACTGGTAAGCTCAAAGCAAGGTTGGCAACAGTGAAGTTGGCACAATGCAGGAGTCAATAGAAACGTAGAAGATTCATAGGGTCAGAATCAGTAGCAGTCAAATTCCAACATTCATTATATTATGTTGAACACAATTAAGTTCATCTAATTTTGTTGTTTTTCAGTTGCTTCTCTTAACAACTGAGTTGCAGTAGGGATGCAGTGTTAGCAGTGGTAGTGCTAGCAACATAATAGATGCAGAATTTGAGAGTGAATTGTAGTATAGATGTAGTAGTGGAAGTGGAAGTGTCATGGGTAGTAGTACAGTAGCAGCAGAAGCACAGTGTTGGTGGTAGCAACAGTGCAGAAGGAGGTGCTTCAGAGATAGAGCAACATGCAGGTGGACATTATTGCTAGAGAACTTTCCTTGCTAAGAGGGAGTGTTAGTTTTTTATATCATTGGAAGGGATATAGACTTGAAAATTGGTGCAGAGGCTAAGGCACATGATTTCTAAGGAACCCAAAAATTGTTTGGTGAAATTCCACCCAAATTGTATTTTATTAAAATAATTAATATTTTTAATGGGGTTCTTAAGTCTAAACTTAGGAAAATTAAAATATTAATGGCTATTAATCAAAATATGGGTGAGAATGATCTAGAAGATGAATCAAGTCATGTTTTAATCTTAGTCATTGATTAGAGACTCAATATGTTCCATTGAAGAGTCAACAGGAAAAGTATAAAATGAAGGCTTGGGGTTCATTTCTGGGGCTAGGAAGCTGAGAAATTCAAACTAAGTGATCATTCTGCAGCAGAGGGGTAGTAAGAATATGGAAGAAGGACTTTCCAGAGAGTACTGATAAAGAGGCAGAGAGATCTTGCAGAGATGCAACACAGCAACTGGGAGCACTGACACAAAGACAGTGCAGTAGCGGGGCAAGCTGATGCAGAAAATTTGTCTGTCACGTAGAATCTAGAACTGTCGGAACAACCGAAATTATTGGAACTGTTAGGAACTGCTGGAACATCCAAGAGAGCTGACACATAGGTAGCGCATTAGCCAAGAGAGCTAATGCAAAAAAGTTTCCTGTCACGCAGAATCTAGAACTAATGGAACAACCAAAACTATTGGGAACTATCGAACTCCCGGGAACTACCGGAACTCCCAGGAACTGCCAAAACAATCCGGAACTACTGGAATAGCCGGGAGAGCTGACGCAGAGGGTAGAGAAGGTAACGTAGGGCTGACGCATAGCTAACAAAGAAATAACTAGGGTTAGCCAGTCTTGTGCCGGATCAGCCAGAATTCTGCCAAGTGAAGTGAGGTAAAACTCACTCAGTTTTTCCGCCACTATTTTTCTCTGTAAATTATTGTTAGATGAGAATCCTATATTTGTATTCATATATTTCTCCTGCATAATAATAAAACCCTCAGAGCTGCTACAACATTTTTCTCGCATTGGGCTTTTTTGGGACTATTATGTCCAAAAATAGGTGTGTCCTATGTATCTTGTTCTTTGCACTGTTTTCTGTTTCATGAGATCAAATATTTAATTAAGTATAGGCTACAGAAGTAATTTGCTTCAGTATTTAGAGGAATAACTTGGTTAATGTATTTTAAAAATCAAGCACGTGAAGCAGATTCAACTTTGCTACAGTAGGGGTTCCTTCGAGTGTAGGAATTTTCACATATTCCATGTATCTATGCAGCAGTGGACAATGGGCAAGCAGAACACCAGGCATCTATGATTGAGATGGATGGCAAGATTTATGATCAAATTATTTCTATTTTGATTGACCCTAGATCTAATTATAGCTATCTTAGTCTTGACTTAGTGAATAAGTGTTGTTTGATTAAGGAATTTCATGTAGAGTCTTGTTCAGTGATGTTGGCTATAGGTACAAAGAAGTGATTTCATCATTGGGTAAGAGCTTGTGCATTTGATTTAAATGGTATTCCTACAGCAGCACATTTAAATGTATTACCATTGGGATCATATAGTATGTTGTTGGGAATGGATTGGTTGTATCTACATAGAACAAAGGTTTTCTATGAAAAATATATTGAGTGCATTGATGACAATGGAGAACTAAGAGTCTTGTAAGGTAAGAAGAAATCCACATCAGTTAGGATGGTGATAGCTATGCAAGAAAATAGTAGCCGCAGGAAAGGGTGCAAGCTATTTGTAGTACACATTTCTAGTGATAAGGGTAAGTAGGTTGAGGACGTAGATGTGTTGAATAGATATCCAGCATTGCAGCAATTTCAGGATGTATTCCCTGAGGACATTACAAAGTTGCCACCTCACAAGGAGCTAGACTTTTCGATTGAGTTAGTTCTAGAGGCAACTCTAGCGTCAAAAGCACCTTATAGGATGAGCACACCTAAGTTGGTTGAGTTAAAATTGTAGCTGAAGGAAATGTTGGACAAAGGATACATTAGGCCAATTGTATCACCATGGGGTGCACCAGTCTTGTTTGTAAGGAAGAAATATGGTACCCTTAGATTATGCATTGACTATAGGCAGTTGAACAAAGTGACTATCAAAAACAGGTACCCTTTGCTGAGGATTGATGACGTGTTAGATCATCTGAAGGGAGCAACAATGTTCTCAAAGATTGAATTGAGATCCAGATACCATCAGGTACGCATGAAAGAGGAGGGCATTTACAAGATTGTGTTCAGGACCAGGTATGGGCATTATGAGTTTGTTGTTGTTCCCTTTGGCTTCACTAATGCTCCAGCTACATTCATATGTTTGATGAATAGTGTGTTGCGTCCATATTTGGATAAGTTTGATATTATTTTCATTGGTGATATACTAGTATATTCTAAATATTAGGAAGAGCATGATGAGAATTTAGTAGCAGTATTGAGGTTGTTGAGGGAGCATCAGTTGTATGCTAAGCTCAGTAAGTGTAGTTTCTTTCAGACTAAGGTGCACTACTTGGGACATGTTTTCTCCAAGGAGGGCATTGCAGTAGATCCAGAGAAAATACGGTCCATCATGGAGTGGGTAGCTCCTAAGAATGTAGATGAGCTGATATTTTTCATGGGTCTGGCAGGCTATTATAGGAGGTTCGTCAGGAACTTCTCACAGATTACTTATTCCATTACATCATTACAAAGGAAAGGTAAGAAGTTCGAATGGACTGAGGAGTGTAAGGCTAGATTTGAGCAGCTTACGTAGTTGTTGACGCATGCACCAATACTACAAATTGCATATCCAGACAAAGAGTTTGTGATATGCACAGATGCTTGCAAGAGAGGGCTTGGTGGAGTCCTTATGCAGGACAAACAGGTGGTATGTTATGACTCCCAGAAACTAAATGAGAATGAACATAACCACCCGACACATGATCTTGAGTTAGTAGCGATTATACATGCATTTAAGATGTGGAGGCACTAACTTCTTTGCAAGCGGTTTGTGATTATGAGTGATCACATTAGATCGAGGTATTTGTTTGACCAGTCAAATCTGAATTCTAGGCAAGCTAGATGGTTGGCCACGATCAGTGAGTTTGATTTTGAGATCAGGTACATCAAAGGTAAAGAGAACAGGGTGGCAGATGCTCTCAATAGATGGGTACAAGTACATCACTTAGCAGTTGTGATCTCCTATGGGACAGACTTAAGGGATAGGATCTTGTAGGCAAGACAACAAGATGTCAAGTATATGGAGATTGTGCACAGGCTGCAGCAGGGTGATAGTACAAGTACAGGTACAGGTCATGGTACAAGTATAGGTACATGTGTAGGTATAGGTACATGTAGTGGTATAGGTACAAGTGGAAGTACAGGTACAGGTGCAAATGCACAGGGCATGGACTATCATCTTAGAATAGATGGATTGGTCAGATTCTGAGACAGGATATATGTACCAGTTAGTAGTAAACTCAGGAAGGTGATCTTGAGGGAGTTTCATGTGAAACCATATTCAGGTCACTTGAGTTATCAGAAGACACTGAAAGCAGTGAAGAAATATTACTATTGGAAGAATTTGAAGAGGGATGTAGCAGATTTTGTGGCTAGATGCTTTGATTTTCAGCAGGTGAAGGCAAAGTGTAAACATCTAGGTGGACTTCTACAGCCGATTGTGATTCCAGAATGGAAATGGGAGATCATTTCCATGGACTTCATCATAGGGTTCTCGAAGAAAGTGAAGCAGCATGATTCCATCATGGTCATTGTGGACAGGTTAACAAAGGTTGCACATTTCATTTTGGTGAAGTCTACGTTCTCAGCTAGTGATGTGGCACAAATGTTCATCAGAGATGTGGTTATACTACATGGTGTTCCGAAGAAGATTGTGTCAGACAAGGATGTGAAGTTCACTTCCAAGTTTTGGAAGGAGTTATTTGCATGTTTCTGCACAAAGTTGGCCTTCAACACAGCTTATAATTCACGAACAGATGGATAGACAGAGAAGGTCAATAGGATATTTGAGGACATGTTGAGGATGTATGTGATGCATCAGTAGTGAAAGTGGGAAGAGTATCTCCCTTTGGTTGAGTTTTCATAAAACAACGGTTATCAGGAGTCATTCACGATGAGTCCTTTTGAGGCATTGTATGGGCAGAGTTGTAACACTCCCATCAGTTGGAGTTATCCTGTTAGTAGGATATTGATTGGACTAGATATGTTAGCAAACATGGAACAGGAAATGCAAGTGATTAAGAAGAATCTAAAGGTAGCACAGGATAGGCAGAAGAGTTACCCAGATAGGAACAATTTATTCAAGGATTTCTAGGTTGGGGAAGAGGTGTACTTGCGCATCAAACCGAAGAAGAGCTCCTTGCAAATTGGCTCATGTGCCAAGCTAGCGCCATGGTCTTGGGGACCCTTCAATATCATTGAAAGAAATGGGTCAGTATCCTATCGACTTACACTACCTCCAACAGTGAAATTCCACGATGTTTTCCATGTATATTTGCTTAAGAAGTATGTTAAGGATGTTGATCATGTAATTGACTTATTTTTATTGCAGGTGGAACCATATGGAGAATTCTAGCCAGAGTCTTAGTGTATATTACAGGAAAAAAAATAATAAATAAATAAATAAAATAAATATATATATATATATATAAATTAATTAATTAATTAAATAAATAAAAATTAAAAATTAAAAAATAAGAATAAGAATAATAATAAATAAATAAAATAATAATAAAAATTAAAAAAACAAAAAAAAAATTATCATGCTCCGGAACAGAGCAATCAAGAAAGTTAAAGTGTAATGGAAGCACTTTGGGCCTAATGAAGCTACATGGGAGATGGTGGATCAGATGCAGGCCATGTATCCTTCTTTGTTTGTCAGTTGAGGAAAAGCAACTTGACATGGTGGTTTGGTAGTTTCCTATGGTGGTTTGGTATTTTCTTATGGTGGTTTGCTATTTTCTTGTGGTGGTTTGGTGTTTTCTTATGGTGGTTTGGTATTTACTTAAGGTGGTTTGGTATTTTCTTATGGTGGTTTGGTATTTTCTTAAGGTGGTTTGGTATATGCTTTATCATGGTTTGGTATATGCTTTATGATGGTTTGGTATATGCTATATGATGTTTTGATATATGCTTAGATATGATGACTAGTATATGTTTGATATATGTTTTAGTAGATAATTTAGCATATGTTTTAGTATCTATATTTATGGTGATGTTGCTATATGTACCCATGTGTATGGATGTAAATATTGTAACGAGTTGTGTTATAAATCTCCACTATGCGGTATGGGTGTCATGTTAGAATTGTTATGTTATCATGTTATTATGCTATAATGTGGTTATGTTATCATGATGTTATGATGTTATATGAGTTGGAAATCAGCAGGATGATCATTGTAAATATCGTAATGAGCTATGTTATAAAGCTCAACTATGCGGTATGTTGTCATGATGTTTTGCTTTTGAGCAGATCTTTCATTGTAAATACTGCATCAAGCTGTGTTATAAAGCTCCAAGAGCAGTATATCTTCTTTCAGTGGGTTGTTGAGGTATATGTGATTAAACACTGAGGACAATGTCCCCCAAGTGGGAGGGTTCTGTAACATCCCTAATGAAGCTTCCATGTAATAAAAGTTAAAAACAATAACCATAGATGAATGGGACACTTATTCCAAGCTTAATGGTGGGAAAGACATCCTAGGGGGTGTTTATTTGGTCTTTTATGGCTAAGGAAGTCAGAGGCAATGGCTAAGGCATTAAAGAGGCAAAAAGGTATTTTGGCACATTTATTTATGAAAATAATGGAAATTATGAGAAAAGGAAGGTGAAAGGTCACAAGTTTCATGTGAGGAGGAAAATGAAGGAAAATAATGGAAAATGAAGAAAATAGAGGCCTCATTCATAAAAAGGCTTCTGAGGATCAGTTGGTAACCTTTTGTCAGTTTAGCTTTGGAGCTATTTCATTATTCTCTCTCTCTCTCATACTCTTGGACACTTAGAGTTTTCTTGGAGCACTTTGGCATTGGAGCAAGAAAGGAAAAGAAGGAAAGAGGAAGCAAAGATCAAGTAGGGAAAGGCAAGATCAAGTAGCTACAACAGGATTCATTGCAGGTATCAACTTGCATGTGTATTTTCCTTGCTAGATTTGGCATGGAAGAGATTTCATGTGTTTCTTTTCTACCATGACATGGGTTTTTCCATGTGTGACAGTATTTTTAGCCTAGCCTTTCCATTTCCTGATAGCTTTGATGAGATGGGTTATCTCATTCGGTTTATGTGGGATGGATGGATTGGATTTGAAGTTGAGTGGGGTGGATCTCAGAATTGACAAACACATGGTGTAGTGGTCCCTAAACTGGATTGAGGATGCATGAATTCACTAGTTTAGTAACCCCTGAACAGTATTATGGGTTGTGGTCAAGCTAGATTGTGCACCTCGTTGGGCCTAGGAATCCTTGTCGATGAATGGTGGGATATACGGTAAAGCCAAGAGGTGGATTTTCTCTCCATTCGGCCTAGTGATTCTGGGATGGAATGCATGGTAAAGCCTGGAGATTATGTCTCGGTGTAGGGCCTAGTGATCCTTGGATCAAACTGTGGATGCACGGTAAAGCCTGAGAGACTAGGAGGCACTCAAATTTCTCACGGTGTAGGCGGATAACTCTGGTGTTATCCACATTTATTGGTGTTTTTGAAGTGTTCTATGAGTCCCACCTTCATGCTTGGAATATGGCACTAGGTTGATTGGCTGAAGAGAGACTTGGCTCAGCCAATCTATGGTCGGGTGGAACGTGGTAGTCCCATTTCCAGTTGGTTGATTGCATTGACTAATGAGAAATTCATTCCATTGATTTTCATGTGTAAATGTACTGATATATATATGGATTTTTATGGTTGTTATGTTTATTGTATTTTTGTCCCTATTATGCTCGTTAGATGTATATTTTTTGAAAGTAGCTATGTATGGCTCTCAGCATTTTTTTTACTTGTATATGAATGGATAATGTGTCTGTGACCTAATGGATGAATATGCAACAAATTACATGAGGAAACAATGGTTTATAGTGATTCTCATATAAGTATGAGATCCCTACACTTAATTATGTTGTTTACACCTATAGGTTACATGTCATTGATATGTTTGACTAAATACCTGTCATGGCTAGTAGGGGTCTAGTTAAGGTCTTGTTGAGTTTATTGTTTTTTCTTCATTGTTTCCATTTACTTTTATTGATACAAAGTTTTCATTCCATTATGGGTAGTGGGCTGGGCTCTGGGCCTGAAAAGTGGCTTAAATATTGGGGTCAATGTCACAGAAATGGCAACTTTAGTCCATAGTCGCTGGTAGGCAGGCCTATGAGAGCGAATTTAGTTCTCTGGTCACCCCCTTACCCATAGCATGAGAGAGACTATCGCCTAAGAGGTCCAAAACAACAGTGGGACCCAGGGACATGTTGTCTGAGTGGTTGACTTATCTCCTGAGGATTACGTTGATGATGCTGGATGATTGTGTGTGATGTTCCATTGATTCCACTTCCTTAAGGTTACATAGGAGGTATAATCTGATCATAGTAGCCTCTCATCTCATGTTTACCCCAGTTGGCACAGTTACTTGGGTGGATGTGGTAGGAGGGTGTTACACAAATTGTCCCACAACTATCCATCCTAGCAACAATGTATTCAACCTTGGTCATGCTTAAATCTATGGACTTCTATTTCATGCTCATCCATGATATTATTATAGATCCCAAGCTAAATTAGCACTCATATGTGTTGTTTTTGTTTCTATCCCAATCATTAGTGTATCCATGTAGACTCATATATCTAGAAGTATATCTCACAATATTCCATCTCGAACTCAAAGGCGAGATCCCTCATACATTCAATCATCAAAGGCTCACTAACTGTCAAGAATAGATCGTCAACATATAAAATCAAAAATCAAAGGCATACCTTGAACCAACTTAGAGGTTCAAATCAGAACTACTTCTAGGCTTCACTAGGTAACTACCAATGCAGACATGTCAGTCTCGTGAAGCTTTCTTCAAACCACATAATGCTTTCTATGACAACAACTATCATTTCCCAAGCAATATCAAACTTCATCAAGCCATCCATATTATCATACTGTGAGTCATTTATGTCACTAATTTTAAATGCATCTATTAATGAAAGTCATATCATCTTCTGATAATAGCTAGAATAAAAATCATTGTATACAAAGGAGTAACTATTTACTGTCATGTTAGTTTCAATGATCAAATAAATAACATGTTGATTTACATAGTGTGGGCCCTTGCAAACACAATATTAGTTAATTCATTCACTTTATCTGCAATAATTCAAACTTCACTGCTCAGAGAACTATCTAATACCTGCTTCATATCTATAGCCTTTTAGTTTTCATGCATAAATATTTCATTTTAGTATCCTGTAGGGTCAACCACACCCATAGGCCTTCTTCTATGTCATTGGGAGGCTTATAACCACACCCTTAAGCCTTTCTTCCAGTGGTTGATGCTTGGACTAGGAGAAACCATCTTTGCTCAGTTCATAACTTTCCATAACCTTTTTCCACAACATCATAGATCTATTCATGTCCATAATCCTTCCTTTAAGTGTCTTCTATTCATTTTCTGAAACTAATAAGTGATGAAATATCATGAAGAATTCCTCCCTCTGAATGGGAAGCCACTTCAGTCATCATCATTCAAAACATCAACCGGTCTACCATAATATTGTCATGCTATAGAAAAATTGTTAGATCACAAACTATATTAGATTCTTAGACATATACGCATCATAGTCATAACATATTAGCATCATCTACTTCATCATCACATATGAACATGACATCAAACTCTCATCGGTTAGTGTCATTAAGTGTACCTTCATACTTCAAGGATCATAATCACAACATCAAGTCAGGGCATCCAATTTTACCACTTGTCAGATTTACTAATTTTAACAAAACCTTACCAATATCAACAAGAGTATTAATCTTATTGTCACATTTTCATTATGCTTATCACAAGCATTTTTAGTATCAAATCAAAATATATCAAAATCAATGCATCTAGGAAATTCATCATGTCTAAGATACTTGTTAAATATCAAGTGCACCAATATATCACATGTACTAGAGATCAGGCTTACTTTTCATATGCATGCATGAGTCATTTAAGAAGGTGTTGTTATTGACATACCTTAGATATTAACTTGCCAACCAGTATTGCAGGTATAATAATGTACTATACATACTTTGTAGTATTCATGTACCATTGTATCTTATAACACTTATTTGTCATTGGCAGTTGTAGCACTTTGTCAAATTTCCACTAGTTCTCTTGTCCTGCACATTATATGATCCTCAAGAAGGATCTTCATTTCAACTCTCATCTAGATGTTATAAGTATTCACATACTCAAATATTCATGCAAGGAGTATAAGAAAAAAAAAATCTAATCAAGAAATAACATAAATCTAAGTGGTACTTATCTTTCAACGAGAAGTGATCATCTCTCTCTTGAACTAGCCTTCAAGAGTCATTATTGTCCATTGTCCATATAACAATGTTTCCTTCAATATATCCAATTGTCTTCACCAACAACCAGGGCCTTCATTGAGACTAGCCCATCTAGGGTTATATTGAATCTGTCACATGTGCTAGAACAAAGAGTCAAGCTTTTTATCATACTCCAAGATTTATTCCAAACCCTAACCTAATGCAGGTGCATAAATGGAGCACAAAGTTCGATGAAGACTAGACCGAATATTTCCAATGTGATAGGATGGTCACATGGTTATGATGGGAGACATTTTAAATGTTTTGTAGATATTTTCTTTAGGATGTGAGTTTTTTTATAGAATAAGTTGGAAGAAATATTTCCTAATGTAAATGTAATTTCAGTTTCCCTTATTTTGTGAGAAGGGGAAATGAATCATCACTTGTGAATCTTGGTTATCCCATGTAGATTTATTTTTGGAGAGGAAGAGTTTGTGAGAAGAGTAGTGTGTGCAGCTGTAGAGAGGAGAAGCTCCAATGTTAGGAGAAGCGGAAGAGGATGAGAAGCTTGGGATACACATGCCCACATTGTAAATTTGGCTAGTTTAATGTATGTTGAATGTGATTAATGATCAGCTTGTTTAAATGCCTCTGTACCTATCTTATTTATTTGTCTGTGCAATTTTAATTCAATATGTTAAGGGCTACACTTGTAGATTCAGTTTATAGTGAGAATATGAATGTGTCATGGTTGTATACCTTTATGTCAATTTGAGGCTTTGGTTTAAGTGCAATATGGGTTGAACACATTTATCCCTATGTATATGAAACTGTAATTTCATATTGTGGTTGTAGTTGTTATTGATGTGTTTGGGATATGTTTTTGATCTGAATATTGATGTGTGTTATCGTTGCTGGTACATGGTAGCACCACATGTGCATTGTAGATTCCATGTGTGTAATTTGAGTGTTGTTAGAGTAATCATTAGGGGATTTTTGAGGTCTAAAATGGACCTCCTAAGAAATTATAAAATAATAGTGGAAATAATAAAATAAGATTAGATTACATCATCAAATTTTAGAGGGAAAAAAGAAAAAAAAACTATTTTTTCAACTCGTATTTTCGACTTATCTCATTATGGGTTTACCCAAATTTCAAGCAGAAACACTCATTGGATGAATAATTTGATTCCTCATCCAAGGAGTACCCATGTTTCATACTTTCAATGGACCCTACTATACGAAAAATGAGAAATACATGAAAATTGTGACTACAATCACATTTTTTCATGTAGTAGGGTCCATCGAATGTATGCAACATGGGTACTCATTAGATGAGGAATTAAATTTTTCATCCAATGAGTACTCCCACTTGAAATTTAAGTAAAACCCTAGGAAGATAAATTTAAAATACGAGTTGAAAAAGTAGTTTTATTATTTTATTATTTTTTAATATTTTTCTTTTTTTACTCCAAAAATGATGAATCATCCCCCATGGTTGACATCATCATATTGAATCCTATTGGTTCTTATAAAGTTTATTTTGGTTGTACATTTTTCTTAGGAGGCCCATTTTAAACATCAAAATTCCCTTAATGACAGAGTACCCTGAATTAATGCATCTTTGACTCTTTCTATTGGTGAAGTTGTAGGGTGAGATTGCTCGTTTACCTTTATTATATCCTTGTAGTAAAACCATCTTGCAGCTTATAGTTTATACTAGCACTGTTGATCCAATTTTCAGTAGAATTTTGTGCATGGTGGCCCAACCATGGTGTGGTTGTTAATGATCCTTTTGTATTTTGTTTTCAAACTCATGGGTGAGTATTCCCTGTGTTTATGGAGTCTAAAGGTATAGTATTTATAATGAATAGATAGTTGTTATATCAACCTAAGTACCTGTTGTGTGAATTTTGTGAATCCCATTTTCATGACCAATTTCGATTGGCAAATGTGCTAGCTTTGCAATCCCCATGGAAAAAGGCGTAAGAAAATCATTTATCGTGTTAAGGAGTGATTCATGAATGTGGAGAATCAAACTTACAGATGAGCTAGTCATTTCAACTTCTTGTAATACAAAAAGGCAGAATTTTGTGGCACTACGAAAATATTTTCCAGTGCCTACAGGATTTTTGGCTGTGTCGCGAAATTATTTTGCAACGCCTACAGCAAATGTTTTCCAGGACTGCAAGTTTGGGCTTTTGAAGCTCGTGTGTCCTTCTCGATGTATCATTTGATAAGTGGAACCGCCTGCGAAATGGGTGATGTAAGAGAAAGTATTAGAAGGGGAGATAAGAATCTCTCATGGAGTTTATCAAAAATAAATTCACATTCTTATGGGATTGCATATTTTAAATTAATTCTTGAATTTCCGGAATTGGGATTGAAGAGAGAGCATAGATGGAGCACAAAGTTCAATTAAGAATGGACTGGAACTTGCCAATTTGATGGTATGGTCACATGGTGATGATGGGAGAGATTTTAAATTCTTTGTAGATATTTGCATTAGGATGTGAATTATTTTTTTTTAGAATAAGTTGGAAGAAATATTTCCTAATGTAAACATAATTCTAGCTCCCCTTATTTTGTGAGAAGAGGAAACGAATCATCACTTGTGATACTTGGTTATCCCATGTAGCTTTATTTTTAGGGAGGAAGATTTTTTTAGAAGAGCAGTGTGTGTAGCCACGGAGAGGAGAAGCTCTAGCCCTAGGAGAAGAGGCAGACGATGAGAGGCCAAGGTTACACATGGCTACACTGTGTATCTGGTGAGTTTACTCTATGGTGAATTTGATTAATGAATAATATTTTTATGTTCCTCTGTGTTGGTAATTTCTTTGTCTGTCTATTATTAAGGAAGTCTTTTGTCTACACTAGTTAAGAATCTGAATGTATTGAAATGTGTCATGGCAGTATGCCTTTATGTCAAATCGATGTGTTGATTTAAATATGTCATCTGGGGCTAAACATTTTATCCCTATGTGTATGAAGCTATAACTTCATAATATGGTTGTATTTATTGTTGATGTGTTTGGGATATGTTGTTGGTATGAATATCAATGTGTGTTATTATCATTGGTACATGGTAGTACCACTTATGCACTATAGTGATTATGCATTCCTAGTATATAGGTTTTGGGACCCTGTAATATGTAGAATCGATTGATATTATACCTTGTGACTTTAACTGTTGTGTACTTTAGTCATGCAACCTTGGGTATTGTGTCATAGTTGTTCTAAAACCCGTGAAGGAGTTCCTATTGTGTTTTGGTAGGCGAGATTGTTAGTGATTTGAGCATTGTTAGAGTAGAAATAGAGTACCCTGCATCAATTCCTCTTTGACTGTTTCGATTGGGGAAGTGTATGGTGATATTCCTCATAAAATAATGTGTGTATGTGCCTGAATTTTTGGTAACTAATGTGTGGTTTCAATAGAAAAATGGAGGTCCCTATTTTGAATGTTGTCAATACCATTTCAAATTTGTTCTATCTGGTTATTTTGAATGAGAGTGTAATCTAGGCAAAGAAAGGTGTATGAACTAGTCCCTTGTGTCAAATACCCATTCAAACCTATGTAGAAGTGATTAAGAACTAAACCAAGCCATTTCGGCTTCCTGGGATATGAAAAGGTAGAGTTCAAGAAGCACTAGAATATTATTTTGCAGCACCTACAGGTTTTTAAGAGAGTGCCAAAAATATATTTTGAAACACCTATAACAAGCATTTTCAGGGCTACATGTGAGCTACTGGATGCCTATTTTAGCCAGCATGTTGTGACATATAATAGTTTTAATCCTATGGAGGTTAGTGGGGTTTGAATAAGGATTACAAGGAGGGATAAATCCCACTCATGGGACTTAGCAAAGGAAATATTCATTTGTATTTTGACTACATATTTCAAACTAATTTATGAATTTCCAGAATTGGGAGAAAACATATTTTTCTTTGAGTGTCATGGGTTATGGGCAACCAGGGTAACCTTGATTATTTCTTCATCGAGTGATATCAGAGCTCAGCTATGTTTTTGGAAAATTTCAGAGCCATGGAAATCTTTCAGCTTTCAGTTCTTAGAGAAAGATACAGGAAGCTCTTAGAGGAAGCAGAGTTTACAGAAGGTCGAGGTAAGTCTCTATTGAATTGAGATTTTATGAGTGTGATGTTGGAAAATGTAACTATGTTCGGTCTTCAATAATGTACTTGAGTCATCAAGTAATTTACTTATCAAAATAATAAAGAAAAGAATGTTTATTATTATTATTGTGACTTATTAAAGCATGGTTTTAATGCTTGGGTCACCATGTTTTAGGTCAAAGTCCCCATTGAGGAATTCTAGGATTTATTCTGAGTCTATAGAGTTATTTTACATCTAAAGAGACCCTTATTAGGCTTTTGAAGCATGTAAATAGGTTAAGTATTGAGTCAAATATGAATTATCTAAACTCCACACCATGTCGACCTAGAAGAAGATCAAGTCAACCTAAGGACCCTATTCGACCCCATAAGAAGCCTATAAAAGGAAGCTCAACGAATTCATTTGGAGCATCATTCTCTCACAAGTTTGAATTCTCTTGTAGCTGGAAAGAAGTGCTAAAATCTCTTATTGTTGGGAATAAGTCTGAAGTTCTCTTGTAGCTAGGAAAAGGTGCGAAGCCTATTATCGAGAAACTAAAGTGAATGCGAGTTTGGGAAGTCTAAGGAGATAAGGACAATCTAAATTTTGGTGTGTCTCTCTCTCTCTCGTTTTTTTGTGTCCTGGATTAGGAGATCGAAGTCTTCCAAGTTTCACTGTTGTTGAAAACTACAAATTGTCGTAAGTTGCTACATAGTCGAAGTTGCTGGGAAGAGGTCGAAATTATGGGAGGCTGACTTGGTGTGGAGGGAAGGTCTAGTCTTGATCTAGGGTAAAGAGTCTCAAATAATACTATTGAAAGGAAGAATTATCTTGACTGGGTTTTCCCCTCGAAGGGGGTCTTGCCCTGGCATGTGCCTACTCTAGTGTCTATTGTTTTTATGTGCTACTGCTTTTGGTAATTACTTGATGAACTAAAGAAAGAAGATATAAAGAATCATAATATTAAGAAACATCACAAGTAATTATCAAGAACAATAAAAACCTTACTACCTTTCTTATTTTCTAACATGGTATCAGAGCTTTGTTGAAGAAGGAAGAAAAAGGTAGTCTCAAGCACTTGATCCATTCATAGGGGCTATCTCAGGGAAGGAGTCTATTATATGCAAGGAATATGTCTTACTCAATCAAGGGTGAGAACAAACTTGAATGAGCCTCTAACTTCAGGTCCTAAAAGAAGACGATTGACCTAATCCTCGAAAAGAACAAGAAATTGGACTTGGTAAGAGGAAATGTAAAGAAACATACAGAGGAATCCAGTGATGTCAGAAAAATGAAATTTAGGGAATTAGAATTGGTGGCCATGACTCTAATGGTAGAAGGGATAAAGGACAATATTGTCCCATTCATAGCTAACATCGATCATTCTCAGGAAATGTATGAAGCCTTGTCGAAGTTGTTTACTATTAAGAATATTGGTCAAGTAGCAAGTTTGAAGAATGAGCTAAGGACTATGAAGATGACTAAAGAATATATTGTGGCAACCTTCTTTTTTAATATATCTAGACTGAGGGATTATCTCTTGGCTATTGATGGTATTGTTCCAGACAAAGAACTTGTGATCACTGCTCTATTAGGATTTCCACCCTCTTGGGGTGCATTTATTGCAGGCCTCAACAATTGGAAGGTAGCTCCCACCTTTGAAGAATTATGGACCACCTATAGTCAAGAAGAACTAAGTAGTTCAATGGTTACCAATCCTAAAGAAGTATAAAATGCTTATGTTTCTCATCATAAAGGAAAGAGATCAAAGGGACCAAGGAATAAACTTTACATGTATAAGATAGAGTGTTATCAATTCCATAAGAAGGGTCACTATAAGAGTGATTGTCTTGAGAATCCAAAGAATAAGAAGAGAGGACGGGATCAAGCCAACTTTGATGAAGAAGGAGGCTCAAAGAAATTCAAGCCCGAAGAACCTGAAATTAGGGACTTACACTACTAAGTCATTTTCTTGTAGCTTTAGATTTATTTTTTATATGTTTTAGAATTTGTAGGTTTTTAACTTATTTTGGAAAAGACATTTTTGTATTGTTTTTATAAGTTTGTAGGTATCCCTCAAGCTTTGGATGGATCCCCCAACAACTACCTAAGATAAGTATCTCATGTCTTTTAATTTTTTGGTTTCATTTACTCATTTAGTTTTGATTATATTAAATACTAATCACGTTCCCCCTCTATTATCTTGATTAGGGAAAACATCTGCAAGGAGGATCTCTCAACATAAGGTTAGTCAAGAAATAAATGTATGCTTTAAATACATTGATTGAAAGGTTTATTAATTTGACGATCTATTACTAACTTTGTTATGACTAACTGTATTGAATCTTATTTATTCTTGCTTTGGTTGTTTCATCTCTTGATAAATCTACCCACCCCACTCATATTCTTGATTGATTATGTAGAACCCTAGACAAGTTCTGGAAAACCATAATTGAAGGGTATGCTAATGTGAATGTTTGAAACCCTAAGTTGATTAGTGATATTTTTAAGTGCTATTTGAAGTTCTTTATTAATGATGTCATGTTTGGGACTTTTGTATGATCGAGAAAACCTAACTTGTTAGGATTGTGTTATCACTCAAGAAAAAAAAATATTTTAAAATTTGGAACATCAATTTGATTGTAGAGGTTAGTGTTAGTCCGAGTTTAGTTCTCTTTTGAAACAGCGCTTTCTTCAGTGACCACTATGCTCTGCTTCAACTTAGCAATGTTTGTGATATCTATTTCGCTAGGGTGGGAAATGTTTGCTTCAATTCCACGGCTTCCAATTACCCATGGCATTAAGTGCAACGATATTTATGCCATTTGGGCTGCGACAGCTGGAGTTGGATATTATGTCATTTGGGCTGCAAAAGCAGAGAAGGTTATGTGATATTCAAGTATACAGGTCCGTTAGATATGTTGGCATGAGAGCAGGTCGCGATGGTGTGGATTATGGTGTTTCCTTTGATGTCGAAAGTGGTGTCCAAGTCGATTGGGAGAATTCAAAACTTCTGATGAACAATTCCTTGCTCTGTATTTCCAGCGATGGGTTCATGACATTTTTTTGGGCATTAGTTTCAGACCGGGATCTTAGAAAACTTAGGGAAAGAAATGTTATAGGGGTGAGATCGCCAGTGGATGGGCATGAGCTAATTGAGCTCCAGAATGGAGCGGAGTATTGCATGTTCGAATCTACAAGCGCCTATTACGAGGCCTATGTTCATGCCCTCAAGGTTTTAAGAAAGCCGGAAATGGAGAACCTTCAGTTCAACGAACAGCTCGTATATCTTAAATCCAGTGTACAGGATGTTGAATATAATGTTGATTGGCGTGAGGTTTGTAAGGATCAGTGTGATTCTGTTGATGAAAGCCAGGAAGACGCCATTAATCAAGGACTGACGAAAAATTGGCAGTCATTCAAGGGCCTCCTGGAACTGAAAAAACATTTATAGGTCTTCTTATTGTTAAGACATTGCTGCAGATTAATTCTGCTGGTCCTATCCTAATAATTTGTTACACTAACAGAGCCCTAGATCAATTCTTGGAGGGAATCTACGACTGCGAGAAAAGCATAGTGAGGATGGGATCCAGAACCACCAGTGCCATTCTTAGTAAATGCACTGAGGATCAGCTCATGAAGAAGAAGAAAAAGAAGGGGCCACCTGCCATACTCAGAAAGTTGCGGGGTCAATTATACAGGTCGAGCAAAGCCAAGAAAACTCAAGAAAATGCCATAAACTTTAAATGCTTGAATGGGTTTCAGTCCAAAGGGGAGCTGTCAAATTTAAGTCGTTCCTATGCTTCTGCATGTAGCCAAGCGTCCGAAGCAAAAAGAAACATTCAGACCCACTTACTAAGTAAATTTAAGGTCCTGGGGATGACCACAACCTTTGCAGCTCGTAATCATGAACTATTGAAGTCTTTGAAATCAGAAATCATGATAGTGGCGATCATTAGCTATGAAAGGAAGACTGTGTTTTTGAAATTACACAGCAGTTTCGTAGCGCGCTACGAAACTGCTGTAGCTGCATGTTACAATTCCGTTGATCAATTATGATTGACAAAGCGGCAAATCTTTTTGAAAGATTTTGTCATCACACAGGTACATGAAAACGGTGGACAGCACATCAAGGACGTGGCAGTCTGCTCTATTTTGGGTAATTAAAGGATAAAGGCCATTGGATTCGAATATTTTGAGGTAAACCAAAGACCAGTAAAACAGGGATAATTTCCGATATTTCATGACATTGGAAAACATGTGATATTAAAGAGCAACATGAAGCATTAAAGGTCCATCACAGCCACCGCCAAAGGGAACCAAATGTCAGAGAATGAAAATGATTGTAGACTAAGGCTGATATGGAGTTAGAGTTATAGTTGATTTAGATCTCTAAAAACTCCAGTCAACAGTCAATTGTATTTATTAGTTAGTTAAAAGGGTTAATAGGTGTCATTAGAAGTAGTTTTCGAATTCCCCTCATGCTTGAGGAGGAATATCGATCAGTTAGAATAAGAACTCTATATATAGCTGAAACAGGAATGTAATCAGGGTTGGAAAACTTTATAACAGAGCATAGTATTTGGCTTATGTAAAAAGACTCACTTTCAGTAATATAATTTTGATTTTACTTCTCAGGATTCATGAAGGATTTCTTATATTCAGAATGTGTGATGTTGTCCTTTTCTTAGTTTTGTTTACAGTGGTATGGATGTATAATCACTCAGAATTCACTGAATGTGCTCTGATTTCATGTATGCATCTATAAACTGTGTGGTTCCATATGAGTGTATGTTCTGAATATGCAAATGTTGAATGCCCTGAATTCCATGTAAGATCAAGATCTTTGTTATATTGAAGTGTTGTTGACTCCATAGGCCCAATGGATTCTTGTTTAATGTATTTCCAGCATTCATATTTGTCACAGTTGTTCTACAAGCGTTAGCCATCTTATTTTTAATCAAAATCATTATTACACCCAGAGAGAGCCCTCTCAGGTTGAGGAGGCTAAGCCTCAGCCTAAAGTAGGTTTGAAATAGTTACTTAGAGTCAACCTGACCAGCAGCCTATCAGGGTCTGATTTTGAGATAACAGATTGAATGATAAAATCTAAAGTTCTGAACCTTTGAAGTTTTGGTTATGTTGGGTTTGCTATGTTTCTACATTGGAACCCTATCTCATTAGGGTTTGGTAGAATATGTGAGAAAGACCCTTATATTTCCGTAGAAATGTTTTACTTGGTATGGGTTTGTTTGTGTGATCAAACCCTAGTGTAATCAAGATTGTTGTGTGTCTAACTCTTATTAACCATTGTGAAGTTGGGTTTGACTAACACATGATATGAAATGTATTTTCATGATGAAATCTAGGCATATATATATATATATATATATATATATATATATATATATATATATATATATATATATATATATATATATATATATAGATATATATATATATATATATATATGTCCTTTTGGTTGAATCCCTACTTTATTCTAGGTTAGATGTATTAATATTCTTGGACATATGATATGCTTATGAATGATAATGAATTCCTTGATAGGTGTGTCGACCTATTCATTGATGGTCATGAGTCTTAGGATTTAGTGGAAATCCTTGTCTGATATTCTAAGATGATGATATTTGGAAATATAGGGTTTTGTAGCTAAATCCTAGTGAAGTTAAACTTTGTAGTATGTTTGATATAACAATCTAAAACCTATTAAATGATTGTTGGAAAATGAAAATCTAGGGTTTTACAGTTAAAACCTAGTAATGAAATTGCTTAATGTGTGTAATATAACAATCTGAGATCTATGTATTTAATAATTGTTGAGACTGTGAAAATATAATTCTATGGTTTTGGAGTTGAACCTTAGTCAAAGAAAAATTTCTGAAATATGATGATTTGATATTTTTGTAAGATTGTTGAGATTTTGAAATTGGAATTCTAAGGTTTGGGAGTTAAAACTTAGTCGAAGTAGAAATCTCTGATATATGATGAGTATATGATAATTTGAGATTTGTTGAAATTTTAGTTTTTGGTTGAGATTGATTATTGAACGGAAATCTAGGGTTTGCAACTAACCCTAGTGATAGTTGTTCATGTTAGTGACTGATTGATGGTTGATTGAAAATCTAGGGATTTGGAACTAACACTAGTGGAGGTTGGTCAACGACTAAGCTGTGATTGAATTTGATTGATTATTTTGTATGAAATATAGGTTTTGTATGAATCCATATTGAGAAGTATAACATAAGCATTTTGAAAGGTTGTTAGATTCTTTATAAATATAGAATTGTTTGAAGTGTTTCTAAGGTTTTCTATATGTTGAAGAAAGGTATGTCATACCTTTGGAAGAAACACTGAAACCCTAGATGGAATGAAAAATGTTATGAAGTAGTCTAGGGTTTATGATAAAGTCCCTAGCAAGATGTTGAAGAGTATATGTCTCTTGTTTGTAATTAAGTTTGGGTATTTGATAAATAAAGATGAAATGCTTCTATAATTGTGATATGGCTAACATCATGCTTAGATATTTGGTTGTACTTGCTATTTAAGTTATGCAGGTACACAATCTTCAATATGGTGAAGATTGTTATATACCTAGGGGGGATAATATGGGGTACCAAGGGTGGTACCCAAGGTAATAATGTAATAATAGGATGGGCCATAGTAATAAATAAGGTGGTTAACCCATGTCATGTAAGGGACCACAAGTAGTTAATAATAATGTAATGGGCCCATGGTATTAGTTGATGGTATGAGGGAACCATGGTAATGATGCATGGTATTGTATGTATGAGGCCTATATAAAGGCTAGAGACTCCACATGAGAGATATGAAGATGAAGAGAAGTATTCTTGTATGAACAGGCATATGGCTTGTGGAGTGTTCTCCTTCCTTAAGGAGTGAATGTATGGTGTTGCCCTACCTTAAGGGTTTTGATAATAAAGAAGCATTTATCTATATTTTGATCTTGTTATTATTGGGTTATTGCTATTATCTTATATTCTTGGGTTAGATATACAACAATTGGTATCAGAGCTACAACAATTGGTATCAGAGCACTTTCTTGGGCAAACCGTGGAGAATTTTTTTTTCATTTTTGCAGGGTTTCTGGGGCGGCGAATTTGCAGATCATATCTGTACGTTTTGGTGTCAGATCTACAGAATCTAATTACAGATCTGTATTCCTTGTGAAAAAATACCCAAATTCAAAAAAAAAATCAGTTGAATCGGAGTCCGAATGAAGGAGATATCGCTGATTTAAAAATCAGTGGGGTTGCAGACAATTTTCAGGACAGCGAGTTTGCGCCACAGATCTAGAAGTATTGGTGCCAGATCTGCAAGATCTAATAGTATATCTGGAATCTTTGTGAAAAAACACATGATTTCAAAAAAAAATCAGTCGAATCGGAGTCCGGATGAGGGAGATATCGCTGATTTAAAATCAACTCTTTTTGCAGAAATTTTGGATGACGGCGGTAGAGTAGCAGCGCAGATCTGAAATTTCAAGTGCCTGGATCAAGGTTTCTACCACATGGGCAGATGCAGAGTGGTTGTTCCATTTCTAAAAACAGGTTATAATTCTGAGCAATATTGACGGATCTGTGACCATTTCAATATTTTTGTGATGGCGGGCCTAGATCGGAGTTCAAGGGACTTGTATAAATTTGACGGTTCTCACACGTCAACATGGCTAGCAAAAATGGAGCAGTATTTCAGATTGAATCATATCCTAGATGATTGGACTATGCTTATGGAGGGGACCAAGTACCTGGAAAATGAACGATGGATATGGGCGGAATGGCATCAGCGTTGCAATGGACCTTTTCATAATTGGGATGCCTTCAAAAAAGCTCTTATAGAGCGCTTTGGCCGTAAATCTAATCTTGTGGATAAGCTCACACAGACAGACACACAGCCTAGCAAAGATTTTATTTTTACAGAAAAGAAGGAAACTATGGAACCTAAAGGGTTATTTCCTACTGGTATATCCTTATTGCAGATTCATGGATTGATTCAGAAAGAGAAGATCATTGTTTCTATCAATCCTAGTTGTCAACATAATTTTATCAGTGTTAATTTGGCAAAAAAATTGCAAGTCCCAGTAAAACAAATTGAACATACACAGGTTGATAATAAGGATGTTCAAATCTATAAGGATTTGAAGCTTTGTATGGATAAGTATGTGTTTCATGGTGATTTTTATGCTTCAGATATGAATAACATGGATGTTGTTTTAGGATACCCTTGGATGGAATTAGTGGGTACTACCAATATTAATGTGCAGAAGAAATTCCTGAAGCTCTGGTATAAAAGGAAGAAAATTACATTACAGGATATTTCCATTAAGAAGCAGGTAGAGTCCAAGGAGGCTGAAGCAGAAGATGTTCAAGGGACTGACATATCAGATGATGAGCAGTTGATGGTCGACAATCAAACACAAACAGAGGCTGAAGCAGAACAGGTTACAGGTGCTGACACATCTGACAAGGGTTCAGTGGTTGAAGTCATATTAGAAAAGAAGCCACGACAACAGGCACCACATCAAGGTGACTTAAAGAAAAAGACACCGTGGGTTAAAACTTCAACATATCATCACCCACATCACCCCGCAAGAAAACAACCAACAAGATGGCAACCAACTAGCCACAAGGACAACAACCCCGTATGATGGATAGCAAGGAGCCTAGATCCACCTACTACACATCAACACAGAAGAGCTGCCATGGTCAACTTCCATCTCAAGCGAGCGAGCCACCAGCGAGATCGAGGGTTCACCTTTCTCTTGGATGGCTAGATGCACGTGCATGGTATCAGTGGACTACTCTTTTGAGTAGATCTTATTATTTGTGTTCTTCCCATGTTTCGGGGACGAAACATGCTTAGGGGGGTGGAATGTTATATACCTAGGGGAGATAATATGGGGTACCAAGGGTGGTACCCAAGGTAATAATGTAATAATAGGATGGGCCATAGTAATAAATAAGGTGGTTAACCCATGTCATGTAAGGGACCACAAGTAGTTAATAATAATGTAATGGGCCCATGGTATTAGTTGATGGTATGAGGGAACCATGGTAATGATGCATGGTATTGTATGTATGAGGCCTATATAAAGGCTAGAGACTCCACATGAGAGATATGAAGATGAAGAGAAGTATTCTTGTATGAACAGGCATATGGCTTGTGGAGTGTTCTCCTTCCTTAAGGAGTGAATGTATGGTGTTGCCCTACCTTAAGGGTTTTGATAATAAAGAAGCATTTATCTATATTTTGATCTTGTTATTATTGGGTTATTGCTATTATCTTATATTCTTGGATTAGATATACAACAATTGGTATCAGAGCTACAACAATTGGTATCAGAGCTACAACAAAGATGCTCATTGATGTGATAAGCATGATGGGGATGATGATAACTCTGATGAAATGGTTGGAAGTCGTGAAAGATTCTTTGACGACAAAAACAATAATTTGATCTCCCTAAATTAAGAGGAAGCCTGAATAAAAGAGGTATCCCTAAGATTAAGAGGGAGTTCAGATGAAGAAATGCTTCCTGGTTGAGAGGGAGGGGATAACTTGGTGTTGATTGAAGAAAAAATTCTGGAGGCTATGTTGTTGCATGGGAAGTAGGAAGGAAAAGTATGATTAAGGAATATTTTGTCAAAGATTCTGTGTATAGTCCTACTATGAAAAGTTGAGAAGAAACATCAAGTTGTTTGAAAGACCCCAAAGGTTTGTATTTGATTATGTACATGTGAAAGTATATTATTGATTGGGGTTGTGTTTGTACAGGTGAATATCTCGAAGGTTTTGATAGCATGTTGGTTACCAATAAGTTTGATTGGGAGAGACTAGTCATTCTTGATATGCTAGATCAAGGGGTGTTGAGGCTTTGTGAGTGAAGCATTGCCTGGGAAGACATCTAGTGGGAATTTTTTGTTGATGTTTGGGTCCTGAAGTTGGAAAGGTGGTGTATTGAGCTTTGTTTTGATACACACCTGGATTTTTAGGTTGGTGGTTATCAAGTAAGCCTGAGGGTATCTAAAGGGGCTGAAAGCTTGAGTCCATATTAGTCCCACCTGGATAGATTTCCTTTGTCGGGAAGTTAGTCCATTGCATTGTGGTGCCTAAACTGTTGAATTATTGTTTGGATAGATTCCCTGGTCAAGAATCTAGTCCATGGCATTGCGGTGCCTAAATTTATTCATGGTTCATATAGTTTGAGATCTTCCATTGTATTATACATTATGAATACCTCCCTAGTTAAGAGGGAGTGTTGGAAAATGTAACTATGTTCGGCCTTCAATAATGTACTTGATTCACCATGTAATGTACTCGTCAAAAGAATAAAGAAAAGAATTATTATTATTATTATTATTATTGTGACTTATTAAAGCATGGGTTTCGTGCTTGAGTCGCCATGTTTTAGGCCAAAGTTTCAATTGAGGACTTCTAGGATTTATTTTGAGTCTATAGAGTTATTTTACATTTAAAGAGACCCTTCTTGGGCTTTTGAATCATGTAAACAGGTTAATTATTGAGTCAAATATGAATTATCTAACCTCCACACCATGCCAACCTAGAAGAACATCAAGTTGGCCTAAGGACCCTATTCGAACCCACAAGAAGCCTATAAAAGGAAGCTCATCAAATTAATTTAGAGCATTATTCTCTCACAAGTTAGAATTCTCTTGTAGCTGGGAAAAAGTGCGAAAATCTCTTGTTGTTGGGAAGAAATGTGAAGTTCTCTTGTAGCTGGAAAAAGGTGTGAATTCTGTTGTCGCAACTCCAAAGTGAATGCAAGTCTGGAGAACTATAAGGAGACAAGGAAAAATTAAATTTTGGTGTCTCTGTATCTCTCTGTTTCATGTCCTAGATTGGGAGATCAAATTCTTCCAATTTTCATTGTTGTCGGAAACTACCAATTTATGTAAGTTGTTGCATAGTCAAAGTTGTTGGGAAGAGGTCAAAATTATGGGAGGTTGACTTTGTGTGGAGGGAATGTTTGGTCTTGGTCTAGGGTAAAGAGTCTCAAGGAATACTATTGAAAGGAAGAATTATCTTGACTAGGTTTTCCCCTCAAATGGGGTTTCTCCCTGGCATGTGCCTACATCTGGTGTCTATTATTTTTATGTGCTGCTGATTTTGGTATTCCCTTAAGGAACTAAAGAAAGAAGATATAAAGAATCGTAATATTAAGAAAAATCACAAGTAATTATCAAGAACAATAAAATCTTTACTTCCTTTCTGATTTTCTAACATGTGAGGTGTTTTGCAAACATAGTGGAGAGTGTATACCTTGATGTAGAACCAATTTCTATTCGGTGATGCAGTCAAAATAGCAGATATTGAATTTTAGTAGAGATAGAAGTGAAATGAAGTGATGGTGGAGATGTTTGCATGTTTGAAGAAATCATGAAAGTGAAAATAGGTTGAAGAGAAAAAGGAACCTTACAACAATAAGTGAGGTGATTGCAGGGTAGTGAAGAGTTGATATGCTCTTGAGAAATAACAAGTGTATCGGTTGGAAAGGACTTGGTTTAGTAAGTGGATCCATAAATATTATGAAAGATGAGATCTTGTGATAGATCTTATAAAAATTGAGTGTGATGTTTATGCTAATTTGGGTCATTAAAAGAATTGTGGTTCCAGGACTAAATTGGTATAAGCTTCCATAGAAAGTAAGGTATTTCAAAGGAGAAGGAGCAATAAAAGCACTTGGATGAAGAAATGGTGATAGAATCCGATAGTAAAACTAAGAAAAGTGAGTAGTTGAAGATGCATCAGTCAAAAACTTTGAAATCTTAGGATAAAGCATGCTTAAGAAGAGGTTCTGCTGCAAAGAACCTAGAGAAGAGAAGATGTCACGAGGGTGACTTGGAATGGGTGACAAGTCTTAGAGTTTTTACAATAAGGGCTCGTTGTAGCTCACTAGTATACAAGGAGAGTTCATAAGAAGAAGATATGAAGATGATTGTTATTTTTCATAGTAGGGGTTCAAAGGAAAGTCACAAGCAGAAGAAGAAAAGTGCCAAGGAAGTTGAACTCAAACAAATGAGTGATGAAGGATTTGGGGAGGAGATGGTTGGGTTTAAGATAGAACTCAATCATGTGAAATAGTTGCTACAAGAAATTAAATATGAGAAAAGTTATAAGAAGGAATAATGGTGTTGAACATGAAGGTCTGCAACAACAAAGGAATGACAATAGTAAGAATATTTTTTCAGTAGCAGTTATGTGAATATTGAACAAGGAGGTAATGTTATTTTTTTCAGTTAATTGTGGATTGATTATTGATTAAAAGTAGCAGTGATGAATGTTTTTAGTTGGGGAGGCAAGGAACCTTTTGGTAGAAACTGAGGAAGAACAACAAAGTTCTCAGAGGAAGAGGGTGAGTCAATTGCTTGGAGAATCCAGAAGAGCAGAAAGTGCTCAGATGAAGATTTCAGAGGAAGGAGTCGACAGAAATACTGAGAGAAGAGTAGGCATGGAAGAGCTTAGTATGGTATTTACAAATATTTTGATGGATTCAGCTTGTTGCATTGGCTTATATGTAGCTCACGGTGAGTAGGAAGAAGCTCATAAAAGAAGGAATTTTTTTACTATTGAAAGTCCTAGTAAAGGTTTAGATATAATCCATAGTATATCAAGTCAGGACAAACTTCATAGAGAAGTATTTGAAATCAAATTACAGCTAGAGATTATGAGAGGACTACTACAGAAATATAAGGAAGACCAGGGTTACATATGGATTCTCTAGATAAAATGGGATTTGTTGCAAGCAAAGCTGAGATAAAGTTAAATGCTCAGTTTGACGAAAATCTCAAAGGTGTTGTTTTTCCATGACCGTGGTGTCTGGGATAGAATATTAAGTCTCTAATGCTACCAAATCAAGAATCACAATGAAGCTACTTTGAAAATAGGAATATAAACAATAGTAAATCTACTGGTGCACAAAATATAGACAACTTTTTACAATTTTGTACAATATCCCAACTTCGTTATATTAATCAAACTGAATAATAAAATAGTCTATGGTTATCGTACAAGGGATAATGGCCCTCAAATATCCATTGATAAAAGAATAAAAAACTGGGGCTTGGTGTCAATCCATTGACAACCAATCTTCCCTCAACAAGATACTCTGACTATCTAGATGATGTAGAGCTCCTCACAATTGCCTTGGTCATACCCTGTACCTACCCGGTCCTTTGGCTCCTAATCTGCAACACTACCTCTATCAACGATTTAAGTTCATCTGGTCATTGAACCTTGCCTATCAAATATGATCACTAGTTACGCCTTATTCCATCAAGGGAAAAACACATTGAGACTCATGTTGAGTTGTTCACAACTCTCAACTACCCATTGTTGGTCCTCAGCTACTCTGGGAATTCATCACACTATAGTCTTACTGCATTGCTCTAATGAAGTCAAACATAGGGCACAAATAAATTCCACCTATTACTAAAACATGTCCATCTCCCACAATTAACATGGGATAGCAGGACTTCCCATCATCTGTTGTAAATATCCTTCTCCACACATAAGTCTAGGTCTACTCAACTTCTCCTTTGGCTCATCAAACCTTGAGCTCAACAACTGTCACTCTAGAAACCACCTAAGTCCATGAAGATGGTGCACACCTGAATCCAACTTGGGAACTATCACGTTGTCCTTCAATAAAACATAAATTCCCAATCCAATGTTCACACTTAGTCCACTCTCACGTTTCCCTCCAACAGACCATGAGTGACCAATCCTGTTATAGCATCTTCCTCTATCTAGGGCATACTCACACCTAGGAAACCCTCCTTTTGGTTTCCAACATACTACTCAATGTGTCCTATCCTAGGACCCTCATCCATTAGCATCCATCCGTTAACAAGGTGACATATGCAACTCCATCTTGTTGCCTCACCAGAAACCCCAAACCACTGCTCCAAAATTGTGTTGTCTTCTCTCAAAGGTTTGCTCCCTTTGTTTTCCAAGATAGGCACCCAACTGTTGACTTAGGGCTTGAGGCTCCTCCTCAATGTACCCTATAGCAAACATGTACCCAACAAGAACTTGAAACAGCCCCAAAACATAGAAGAAACCCTTGTCCAACTTCGCTCATGACTTCGACTTATGCAGCCTAGAGAAAGGGCCTCATACTAGGATCCACATCCTCCAAACTACCTCCCAAACATGTTTTTGTAGAAGCCTTCTTTATGTAGTTTGTTATAGGGATACCACACAAAAAAACACTCATAACATACCTTTGTAAAAGTGGCTAGATCTGCAAAGAAACTTGCATTCCATCCAAGCGATAAATTTCCCTAAACCATATCCTTGCCTCCATGCAAGGTACCTCAGGGTTGTGGCCTTTCTCACAGAGAAAATCACACCTAAAGCAGAAGTATCCTCCCAATAACTTGAGCTTCTATCCTTGCTTCTTAGATGTCTCCTTGGCTATTATGTTTTAGAATTCTTCCTTTGATGTGGATGCACTTGTATGTATCAATGAGGTCTCACAAGGTATCTTATTTATATGTTTCATGTGGAGAACGAACAACCCTCCAAACATCACCTCTAACACAAGGTCGACTTTCCTTCATGTCCTTCTTTTCCCACCATTACATATAAAAATCAATATCTTCACTTGTAGACCTCAGAATTCGATGATTTTGGTTGTGTTAGATTTGTCTCAACGTCATCTATCATATCCATCCATCACATGTTGAAATATCCTCATGGTTTTGACCCAACAACTTTGGGTGAAAAACCCTAGGCTTGGGTTTCAAGCCCACAAGGCCACTTGTGGAGCTTCTATCTCCAAACCCTTGATCCTCAAGGCTTGGGGTACGTCCCAATCTACAAAAATATCAACAATCCCTCTTACCGAGGGAGGTACTTCCAAAACTAGGAAGTAATCATCATCATCTAGCGACATTAGCCAATCTAGCATCCATCATTGCAACTTACTTTGTAGAACGAACCCTCCAATCTCAGTAGTGTCTCTACCTCATTACATATGAACTTGAAAATCCCAAACCTCCATAGGGATGATCCCTTGGGGCTAGACTCCCTCTGAGCCTACTCTTTCTCCACTGTCTCAGTCCTACAAGCACTCATCCTCTTGGATAAAATACCACTCGTGAAAATCCTTCCAATCTTGGATATTCAACATCACGATCTAATGAAGACTCTAGCCTTCCAATATGTATCCATCACATGAAGCAATATTTATCAAACCAATCTCACCCATGCCAAAGCAATCCTTGATGTGTCCCAGTGATCCATGGTAAATCAACCGAAGTTCATGATCAGTAATATGCCCTACAACAAACTGTTGTTCACCAGGCTCTCCACCAAACCACCATAACTCCCAGCCAATATTGTTTCCAAGCCAATCAAGACCACATATCCATGTCTTCAGCTGTACCCTCTACTTCATGATCTAGAAACCCACAACTCCCTCTAATTTGCTTCATTGTGCACACTCTGATTCACTATCCCTTAAAAGTATCTCAAACACGCTCTGATACCATGTTATTTTTCCACAACCCTGGTATATGGGATAGAATATTAAATCTATGATGCTAACAAACCAAGAATCAGAATGATGCTACTTTACACAACAAAATATAAATAACAGTAAATCTACTAGTGCACAAAATATAGACAATTTTGTACAATATCCCAACTTTGTTATATTAATCAACTTGAATAATACAACAGTCTAGGGCTCTCGTACAAGAGATAATGGCCCTCAAATATCCACAAGAATACAAAATTGAGGCTTGGTGTCAATCCATTGACAACCAATCTGCTTTCAACAAGATACTCTGACCATCTAGCTGATGTAGAGTTCCTTACAGTTTCCTTGGTCATACCTTGTACCTTCCCAGACCTTCAGCTCTCGATCTACAACACTTCTTCTCAATGATCCAAGTCCATATGGTCACTGAACCTTGGCTATAAAATCTTCTCACTAGTTGTTCCTTAGTCATCAAGGGAACAACACATCGAGACTCTTGTTGAGTTGTTCACAACTCCACTTGTGAACAATTCTCAACTACCCACTTATGCTCCTCAGCTACTCTAGACTTTAGCCCACTATAGTCTTCATGTGCTTATCCAATGAAGACTAACATAGGGCACAGAGGGTTACCACCTATCACTGTAATATGTCCATCTCCCATAATAAACATGGGATAGGAGGACTTCCCATCATCTATTGTAGATGTCCTTCTCCGAACACAAGTCTAGGGCTACTCAACTACTCCTTTGGCTCATCAAACATTGAGCTCAACAATTTCCACTCTAGCAACCACCAAATTCCATGAAGATGGTGCATACTGCGATCCAACTTGGGAACTATCACATTGTCCTCCAACATACCATAAATTCCTAATTCAATGTCCACACTTGGTCCACTCTCATGCTTCCCTCCAACGGACCATGAGTTACCAATCCTATTGTAGAATATGCCACTAGCTAGGGCATCCTCAAACCTAGGAAACCCTCCTCTTGGCTGCCAACAAACTTCTCAACATATCCTCTCCTAGGACCCTCATCCACTAGCATAGATCCATCAACAAGGTGACATCTGCAACTCCTTGTTTCTGCCTCCTTGACCCTGATTTCTATGCTTCTAGAAGAGTGGTCAAGGCTCACCAACAACCCCAAACCACTGCTCCAAACTTGTGTTGTCTTATCTCAAAGGGTTTCTCCATTTTTTGTCCAACCTAGGCACCCAATTGTTGACTTAGGGCTTGAGGCTCCTCCTCAATGTACCCTACATCAAACCTGTACCCAACAACAACTTGAAATAGTACCAAAACATAGAAGAAACCCTTGTCCAACTTTTCTCATGACTTGGGCTTTCCTCATACTAGGCTCCACATCCTCCAAACTACCTCCTAAACATGTTTATGTAGTATTCTTCTTTCTTCGACCTGTTACAGGGATACCACACCAAAAAATGCACATAAAAGCACCCATACCTTTGTCCAAGTGGCTAGACCTGCAAATAAACTCACATTCCATTCAAGGGATAAACTTCTCTAAACCATCTCCTTGCCTCCATGAAAGGTACCTAAGAGCTGTGGATTTTCTCACAGAGAAACCTGCACCTAAAACAGAAGTATCCTCCCAAGAACTCGAGCTTATATCCTTGTGTCCTAGTTGTTTCCGTCATGGTTTTGTTTCAAATTTCTTCCTTTGATGTGGATTCACTTGGATGTATCAATGAGGTCTCACAAGGTATCGTATTTATATGTTTCATGTGGGGATCGAATAACCCTCCAAAGGGAACCTCTAACACAAGGCTGAGTTGCCTTCGTGTTATTATTTTCCCACCACTACATATAAAAATTAATATCTTCATTTGTAGACCTCAAGATTCGATGATTTTCATTGTGTTGGATTCATCTCAACATCCTCTATCATCTCCATCCATCACATGTCAAAATATCGTTACGGTTTTGGCCCAACAACTTTGGTTGCAAAACCCCAAGCTTGGGTTTCAAGCCCACAAGGCCACTTATGGAGCTCCTTCCTCCAAACCCATGACCCTCAAAGCTTGGAGTACCTCCCAAGCTACAAAAAAATCAACAAAATGGAGTTGAGTTGCAACCATGGAAGAACAACCTAAGGGTGATGAACACATGTGATGAAGCAAATGAAGATTTGAGAAGTAGCCCGAAGACAAAAAAAATTCAACCAAGAACTAACTCAGGAGGATGATAGCGACAAAAGGAATGTAGGAAAGTATATTTGATTGTATGAAGAGACAACAAATGGCGTTGAGGAATTTTCAACGATGTATTGGCAAGTTTGGACAATTCAGTGGTAAGTAAAAGTTCAAATTTCATGGCGCAAAGGGTAGAAGAAGGTACAATTTGATTAAGGATCTTATAAGAGATTTGTTTTATTTTGTAGGTGATAATAGAGAAATGTGAGGATATTTTCAGTAGCCTAGAGAAAGGAGTGCTTGCACGGTTCTGAAGAAGAGAACCAAGAAGATGCCAAAATCCAAAATTCAGGAGAAATATTGGTGAGGTATCATGTAGCAAGGTGGAGACTTGTTACTATAGAAGCGTTTTGTAGCTCATGAGTTGATGTTGTCATGATAATACTAGATCCATATGACCAGGAGGGCATATATTTTGTACCTTGGGAGTCTGATGGAGGTACATAGATGGAGGACAAAGTTTGATGAAGACTGGACTAGAGCTTGTCAATTGATGTGATAGTCACATGGTGATGTTCGGAGATATTTTAAATGTTTTGTAGATATTTACATTAGGATGTGATTTTTGCTTTTATAATAAGTTGGAGGAAATTTTTCATAATGTAAATCTAATTTTGGCTTCCCTTATTTTGTGAGAAGGGGAAATGAATCATCACTTTTGACTCTTGGTTATCTCATGTATCTTTATTTTTATAGAGGAAGAGTGTTTGAGAATATTAGTGTATCTAGCAGTGGAGAGGGGAATCTCCAATGCTAGGATAAGAGGCAGAGGAGGAGAGGCCAGGGATACACATGCCCATGCTCTGCATCTGGCTATTTTACTGTATGGTGAATTTGATTAATGAATAATATGTTTATGTGCCTCTATTTTGGTAATTTCTGTCTGTCTATTATTAAGGAAGTATTTTGTCTCCACCAGTTAAGAATCTTAAATGTATTGAAATGTGTCATGGCAGTATGCCTTTATGTGTTCGTTTCAATATGTAATCTGGGGCTGAACATTTTATCCCTATGTGTATGAAATTGTAACTTCATATTGTGGTTGTAGTTGTTGTTGATGTGGTTGGGATATGTTATTGGTCTGAATATTGATGTGTGTTATTATTGTTGTGTTGTGGCCACAACCACCACCCTATTAAAACCTGCTCTGGTAGCAAATTTGAATGGGTCCCCTAGAAGCTTGATCTTGCATTTCTCCAAATTATAACTCTCTGAATGATCTATTTTTATCCCAGGGATTTTAACTCTCTGCCGAGTCAAACCTTCAATTCTTAATGGTTAAGATCCCCTTGAATAAGTCTCTGTGGCATGATTCATTTATAACCCAGTCTAGCCCCTCATTCATATCCTTCATCGGGACTTTCTCGACCCTCAACACCTTCTATCGCGTCCTTATTTCTATATCAATGCTTTGATAATAGAAATACTATACAGATATGCTAACTTACCCTTTTCACACTTCCTCGATCTTTACACATCTCTCGATGCATGCCTTCATCGCTTAGTGCAATCGCTTGACCACTTCTCCATCGCATATCGCTTTTTGCATTGGTAAAGGGCTAAGGTATATCTCCCATGAGTCATTGCGATGCTATCAAGTCTTTGACTGAATCAGATATCGCAATCGGCACTTTCAGCGCTGATACATAAGGCGCACCGCAATACACCGGACCCACCGGGATTATTAAACATAACACATATATTTTTCGGGTCCGCTTCCCCAATCGCAAATCGCAATCGGTAGAGTTCAGTGTTCATACATAAAGTACGATGCAATATGGCGAACCCGCTGGAATTATTAATCGCAGCACATATATTTTTCGGGTCTGGCCTATCGCAAATCACAATCGGCAGAACCCAAGGCCCATACATAAGGTATTCCGTGATATGGTCGACCCATCGAGATTATTAAGTGCAGCATATATGATTTTGGGTCCAAATCCCATCACAAATCACAATCTGTGGAATTCAAAGCTTATACATAAGGTGCGATGCGATACAATGGACCTTACGGGACTATTAAGCATAACACATATGATTTCGAGTCCACTCCCCAATCGCAAATCGCAATCACCAGGTCCAGGGATAATGTTGCATGTGACTGCCCACTGCGATGTGCGATTGTGACTTAATCGCATCGCAACCTTGGTTGAACTAGGGGCCGATTCTTTCACACTTGTTCCTTTTGATTTTATAAAAGTTGTATTGAGAGCAAGATTTGTGTTTTTAGGCATTTCTACCATATTTTCATAAGCACAGCTGATGACTGATTATTTCTACAGGCGAGGACCAAGAGAAGGCAAGCAAGGTTGAAGAGCGAATGCGTAAGCATGAAGAATGGCTACGGGTAAAAGGTGCATGAGCGGATCCGAAGAATACTTATATGCAGGTGTACTCTATTTAAGATCCAGCCTTAAGCTTTCACGGTCGGGTTTCCATGCATTACCTATGTATTCTGAAAGTGATGTTGTCCCAGGTTTCATAATGAGGATATGACACGCTATCATTCTACTTTCCATCTGTTAGTGCCTAAATCTACCTCAGGCTGAGAAAGGTAGGATCTAGGGTAACATCAAACCACGCTTAACCTGGTAGCTAGCCCTACCAGGTCGGGAGAGGGCTCTCTCCTTGTCAATCTCAGCAAAATATGATCAATAAGGGCTTGAGATGATGGATATGAATACTAATCTTAGGCTAGGTATGTGTGCAAGAGAGTTTGATTGAATTTAAAGATGTTTTGTTGGCTCAAATGGGAAGGCAAATTCTGGGTCTTGGGAATGGGGCTCAGTTTTGCAGAGGTCTCAATGGGGAAAGGTAGGCAAGTGATTTGATACTTCAAATTGAATGAAATGGAGAGATTTAGACAGGTGAGGAGCTAAAGAGGGAAATAAAACCTCAAGGATCCTCTTCAGACAGCTGAAAACATCAATAACTAAGCAAACCCTAGGTAGAGCACTGCAATTTCAATGGATTCTACATTTATCCTTGTTTGTTTTAGTTAAGAAGAAGCAAGAGAGATAATGGAATACATAAAACACATATAAACTTACATTTATAGAAGGAAACACAATATCAAAGCAACATGCCACATGAATCCCATAGAGTGTTGCAAACCCTAGTCTATTCCTTAGCCAAAACTGCTGAGAAAATGTATACAATGAAGCTCCAAGCTTTCTCAAAAGTCCAACCATGCTAATGACTGAAAAAACATAAGATATATGCAAACAACAACTCATCCTAGCCTCTAGGGGTCGAGCTCATGAGTTTAGGATCTGTTCCAACTAATTCTAAACTGAGAACTACAAATTAGGTAGTGGAACAGCTTGCCTCTAGAAACTAGGGAACTGATTCATTCAGTTGCAAACTACTTTTTGATAGATGAATCTACCTCCATGAGTGAAAATTTGACATAATTACCTCAATATCCATCAATTTACATTAAATTACATCGTAATTTTGAGATTAAGAAAGATAAAAGTCAAATTGTCAAGGAACTAGGTGAAAAACATAGTATACTTGGTCAAACTAAGCAAAATTTTCCCCAATGCGCCGCACTGATTTCTCTATGCGTAGCGCCTGTTTGCATCCACTTTTGGAGGCATTCCCAGTTTCAAAATTTTCTCCAAGTGTGCTTGTTGGAAAGGTCTGCCTATCTACTTTCCAGAACAAGTGGAATTTGTGAATTTTTCCTCCATTTGCCCCTCCAAATCTGAGTTCTCCCAACACTTCTTCCTATGTGTCAAAATAGGGGCAGTAAGGTCATTTTTTGGGTGTTTTTGACCTTTTTGGGGGCTCAAAACCTGTCAAAATTTCTTGGCCATTGATAGAAATGCATGTTTTTCCAATACAAATCCAAAGATGTTGATTTTTTTCATTTGGAGGCCACCATCAAAAGCGAGCGCCAGATGGCGCGGCACATTGGGAAGAAAATTCTATGTTTTAGCCCAAAAATTTCAAAAATGCAAATAGTGTCCAAAATTTTTTGAAATTTGGCCTGAGTGTTCTCCATCAAGTGCTGTGTTGGACCAAGGAAGCCTCAGCCAAGATTTGAAGTTTATCTTGCGCTTTTTGCCTCCTTGATCTCTTCTTCAACTTGGCCTTCAAGCTCCTGATTCTAGCTTGCCACACCATATTCCTTGACAAATAGTGATATGCCATGTTTCTCAACATATTTTTCTCATTGATGGCCTTCTCCAGCATCCTCTCCAAGTGGAAATTAGTCCTCTCCAACCAAGACTCACGATCAGCATTGATTTCTTGCTAAAGTGTTGTGAACTTGACTTTCCTCCTTTCGGTAGCTTGCCGGTTTTCTCATATGTTTGTTAGCTCCATTATGGTTTGTTGATATTCTAGTTTCTTGTTTCTTTGCTCCAGGTACTTCATTATCCACTCGGCTCTTTCCAAGTTAAGGGACAAAGCATTGATGTCTACCTGTTGCTCTTGGATGACCTCCTTGAGCTTTGAGCTTTATGGGCCCAAATCCGTGTCATCGTCCTGAATGAGAATGAAATCGGTCTCCTGCTCACTTGAAGGCCCCTCATCATGTAATGGCCTCTTGCCCTTGTCCTAAACCTGCTATGCTGATGAAGGAAGTGAGATCCCTTCCACCCCGGGTGGAGATAATACTCGCTTTACTGTTGCAAACAACCGTCTAGTGCCCTTTTGATAGGTGACAAACACATGCACACTAGCGGTCTGTGTCTCATGACCCTCCTGCTAATGAGAAGGTCCACCTGTCTCATGAAAAAACTCTAGAGGTACCTGACGAGCTGTGAAGAACTCATGAGAAATGAAATCCTCCCATGAGATGCTCTGTAAACCAAGCTGATGCATGACCACAATTTTGATGAGTGAAAAATGATATATACTGTTAAACTATTGCTGAGGAGTCTTTTGTTGTACTAGGGTGGTCACCTTCTCAATATTACGGAACATTAAGTAGGGGAGATTCATAATTCTCACCCTGGTAAAGTGCAACAACAATCTGATATGATAAGCATATAGGTGAGAAAACCAACCTTCATAGCTGAAATACTTCATTATGAGTTTCATCAAGGGAGCATATGAGTCTTTCAGGTACCAAAAGGGAAAAACTCTGTTGAGTTGTCTCAAATAAGCGGGTTTGATGTATGGTTCATAATGTTCCCTGTCAATCTGCTTCCTTTTATTCCATTGCTCTCCGACATTAGGAATGTCGGCTGCTAGAGAAATAGACTTCGGTGTCAAGGTGAATGTCACACCAGCTAGAGTGGTTTGGCCATTATGTTGATGAAGCACAAACAACCGGGCTAACTCATGATGGTACTGGACTCTAGCAACTATCTCACAGAACTGATAATAGGATTGGTGTTGGAAGCATGTGATAACAAGAGGGAAGGCCTACAACTCAGCAAGTGAAGTAGGCTCCTCTCGTATATGTTTGCCACCCTTGTGAGGTCTCCTTGGTGCATGCATTTCTGTAGGAGACTCACTGTGTCTCTCTTCATCTCAGTCATATGAAGGATCAGATTCCATACTTGCTAATGTGTGAGTTTTCTTGATGAGTATGAAGAGATTTTAGGTGTCTTTGATGTTTTGCTGCCAAATGTTTGAAGATGTATTAGAGACTGTGAAGGGAGAGGGTAAGAGGGGTTTTAGAAATGTTGTTGACTGGAATTTGGGGAATAGAAGGGTTTTAGGGACAGTTTTTGGATTTTGGGATAGCAATTAGGGTTTAGGAATGTGTAGCTAGGGTTTGGGATAGTGGGAGTTAGGAATATGGGGTTAGTGAATTTAGGGATATGGGAATTAGGGATATGGGGATGAAACTAGAAAATGAATGTGGGAAACAAAGAGTGTGGGAGTGAGGGAATAGAATTTGGCAGTAAAACACAAAGTACAAACCCTAAGCACTTGTTTTTGAGAAAAATTGCAAGGAGGTAGGGTTTCAAGCTTATCTCTTTAAATCACCATAAATTCTTTAAGAAAAACTCATTCACTGGCAGTGGAAGAATGATGACTTACTTGAGCAGGTGGCAATTTAGCAAATTTGACAGTTTGAACAAATTTGTGGGTGAAATCGGGCTTGAAGCCCTGTGCACCACGCCACAAACCCAATGCGCCGCACCTCCTGTATGTGCCGCACCAGTGTAAATTTAACACTGTGGAGGGCAACCCAATGCACCGCGCCACTTGTATGCGCCGCGCCTCTCACCCAATGCGCCGCACCCACGAATTTGCACAGTTTTTCTCCAAGCTTGCTTCCTTTGCTCAACACGGCCTTCACTTTGCTCAATCTTTCTTTTTTAAGTGCCAATGAGCTTTTTGAATTGTAAAAATGATTTATATACAAGAGCTTTAAATTTTTTCATTCATAAAACCCACTTTTATAATGTTTGCAATGTGACTTACTTTTCAACTCTGTTTTTGGGCAGTTTACTTTATTTGTGCCTTTGATGAACTGAATGACTTGATTTTCTATTTGCCTTGCAGGGGATGGAGCTACTGAAGCTTGGTAAGGTGACCAGGGTTGCCACTGAAGTGATTTACATATAAGAGAACTGAAATTACATGAATTTATACAACAAAGACCTAAAATACTCTGTTTTTCCTCAAAACCTGTTAGGAAAAATACATTTCTGAGCATGAGATTGTGAATTTTATTGGTACTGGAACTTTATTCAACCTCCTCATGCACCTGCTGGCTGTTGAAGACCTTTTTTTATGAAACCCTAGACCTAATGAAACTGAAACCCTAGAAATGACTCTTGCAAATTTAAAGACAAAAAGTGACTGCAGATGATCTTGATGGATGGAAATAGGCCAGTAGGTAAAGGACATGAGGGAAAATGTACAACAAACCACTACCGTCAGATGATCCATGGTCCTAATGGAATGCAGCTAACTGAGTGAGACACCTAATATTCAATGCAACAAGAGAATTTGATCTCTGACAAAGGGATTGAAGATACTGACACTAACACCATCGACATCCATTCATTCCCCCCAGTAAATATAACGCTCTAGCAAACGCGACCTCGACGGGTCAGCAGTTTCACCGACTATTCTATGTTTGTATATTTTGAGTTGTATATTGAAAAGGAGAGGAAGGTGGAAATTCGAGGGGAAGATGGAGGGTCAGTCTTGTTTTGCAAAAATATTACCTCTAGAAATGAGAGGACTTTTTTTAGGGGCAAAACAGCTTTTGATTCATTATGCTAATAAAGAAGGTTGTTTGGGTCAAGAAGGAGCCATTTTTCATATTTATTTTCCTCTTCTTTCATGTGTTTAGAATCAGGGTGTTGTTGTTGGCATAAATATAAATGTGTTTTGTTTTGTGCATATTGATAACAGACAGTTCGTGACTAGTCTTGGTTATTCAAATATGATTTGTTACCATGGTTAATTCATGAGCAGTTGTTGATTCGAAACCTTGTTAAACATCAGTTGCAAGTTTTATTTGTATGGAAAGGAATGTGTATTCCTATATAAGTAATTAGATTGCAATTAAGATTTAATACAGCCTTGTTCATCTGTGAACCAGTAATTGATTCATTTGGACTTGGAATCTATATATGATGTTTAATCTCTTTTTGTTATGCTCCTGTAGGATATATTAGAATAGTTAGGACTAGCATACGTAGTTAGAATTAGTGTAGATAGGATTTGATACACATAGGTTAGCTATTTCTTTTGTTGATTTAACTAAAGTATTCCTCCGAGAAGCAATCTTTCAACACCTATAACAGTTTGCAGGATCCTTTAAAACCCGTTGGAACTAGCCACTCCAAATGAAAGTGGATCTAATTAGGGTCTGCGATCGGGTTGGTTCCCCTTGTTGGCATAGCAAAAATTCATCGTGTCAACAAATTGGCGCTAGAAGGAGGGCCTGAACCACCATCCACAACTTTTTATGATTTCATCTATAAATTTGATGCATGGATTCGAAAATATTAATGTATGGATCGTAAAGGTCAAAAGGATCATTCTGCTCATTTGGAAGAGCCTCATTTCGAAGAAGCAGAGATCCCTCTAAGTCTTGTGTTTGGGTCACCCAAAGAAGAGAGATTGTGGGAGTATCCTGTCACTCAGGAATAACCAGTCAGAGTACTTACTCGGGCTTACGCTTGTTCCCTCTCTCAGCTCCCCATCTTTCACTCTTTACCTCCGACAACTAAAAGAAAGCCAAGGGTCTTTCCCATAAGCGAAGAGACATCTGCAGCCCCTTCTCTTGAAGATATTGTGCTAGATTCCTTGCAAAGTATCGACACTCCTTGGGAAGAAATTCCTGAGGATTCCCCCTCTAAAGGTATTCCCTTGCTTGATTTGAAAAATACTAACAAAGAACACCTCGAAGAAACCTCCAACCAGAACCTCCCTATCCATAGTATGGCTAACGTTCCCCCTCCAGGTGGGAATCCACCTCTACCGCCCCCTCCAGGTGGGAATCCACCTCTACCGCCTCCTCCGGGTGGGAATCAACCCCCACCTCCTCCGAGAGCACTCCCTCCCTGGCTCACTGAGGATGTCGTAGTGGTACCTAGGCAGCAGCATGCCTTACCCAAGAATGTGGAAAGAGTATTTCCTAAATTCGACCCTGAGCGAGGAGACACTATTGATAACCATATTCACTCTTTCTTCCTAGTTGTGCGCATGTTGGGGGTAGCCGATGAAGATGTAGTATGTCACTTATTCCCTTTTAATCTGATTGGAGCAACCTCCACATGGTAATTTAGCTTCAAAATAGGATCGATCACCTCATGGGGTGCCTTTCAGCAAGCCTTCTTAGACAATTTTAGCGATGATAAGACGCCTGCGGCCTTAGTTTTAGAGCTATCCCATTTAAAAATTCAAGCCAAAGAAAAGGTCAAGGATTTTAACATCCGGTTCAACATTTTTCTCAACAGAATCCCGGCTAATGCTAGACCTACTGATGAGGTGCTCATGGAATTCTACATCACTGCTCTCCCTGTTCCTACTGCGATGTGGGTCAAAAGGAGTAATGCACAAACCTTACAAGGTGTTATCGATGAAGCAGTAAAAGTCAAGAATGAAATGATCAGTCTCATGGCATGTCATCATACAACTGAAGAAAAGAAATCCTCTCGGTCATCCAAGAAGAATAATGGGAGTGATAACAAAGTGGTTGAGATCAAAGAAAAGGATACCACAGATGTGGAAGGTTTTCATCAGATCATTAAGAAATTGACGAACACAGTCATCGATATGAAAAGGAATTATGGAGAGAGTACAAATGGGAATGGAGGAGATTATAACAATAGAAAATCCTTCAAACCTTTCTACCGTAAGAAGATAGAAGGTGGTCATGGCCAACTTGCGTTTCTTGCTCCACCCAACTAAGGTAATTTAGATATGGAAGAACTGGCTCTTATCGGATTGCTCCTTAGCAAAGAAGAACCTATAGTGGAGTTGGAGCCAAAACAAGAAAATGAGGAATAATACGAAGTAGAAGAGCCCTTGGACAAGGAATCTCAAATCAATGTACTATGGGATTTCCATACAAATGAGAACAATGACGACGAAGGATATAGTATGGCAGAAATCCACACTAATGAAATCCTCACACGAAGTAAAGGGCCACTTGCAGGGGTGATGAAGCCTGTAGACGAGGCAAAGAAAGATGTTCACCCTTTGAAGGCATCCGCTCCCAAAGTTCCTATTGAGAAGGGTATACCTAGTGTTGATTCCAAGAGTACTCCAATTGTGAAATGTCCACAAAAAGATAATACATCTCTAAATGCAATGAAGACGACTCAAAATGGTAAACTCCCACCTAATAATGGAAAAATAGGTATGTTTACTCTGCCCTACCCTGTTTATAACATTGATTACAACATTGTGGATGATCTTAAGAAATCTCGAGCTAATATCACATACTTCGATTTGTTAAAGTTAACGCAGCAAAGAGATCTCCTTTTGAAAGCTATGAATGAATGAAATTGCAAATCTCCCACCAATCTGAGTAGCCAAACCAAGAATTCAGCATCCAGACCTGTTAGTACCCCTAGTACAACCCAAATGCCATCAGCCATGGAAGCCAATCTATCAAATATGAATCAAACCCCCCAAGATGTCAGTGCAGCCATGATAGGAAGGAAATCAAAATCCATGACTCCACCTTTCCTTATCACATTTGAAATCTTCAACATGAACGTATACAATTGCTTGGTAGATTCCAGTGCCTCATCCACTGTTATGCCTTATGTTGTTGCTAAAATACTTCATGCAATACCTGAGAAAATTGGAACTCGAATTATGCAACTAGACAGAATGAATGTAAAAATAATTGGAGAATTGAAAGATGTGCTGATTCGGATGGCTGCTAAACCACAATACACACAAGTCATTGACATAGTGGTAGTCGACATACCCGAGGCATATGGAATTTTGCTTATTAGGGACTGGCCAACAAATTTGAATGGGTATTTCTCAACTGATTGGTCCCATCTCTTGTTGCCTTAGAAGGGAAAAGGTGGTATGATGAGAATTGATCGAGAAAGATACATGAAGTATGTAGTGGCAGAACTAAATGACCCCAATGAACCTGTAATGTTTACCAACTCTATCCTTGGGAATTATAGTTTCGACGTTTGTGCCACAGAAACTTGTTTTGGATAATTCCATGCAGATACAGTTGAAGAAACTACAATAAACACACGATTGGAAGCTCTCCTCAACAGTCTGACTGATGAGCTACCCTATAATATGGTAGATGATAGGGCCAATTTCGTAGAAGGTAGTTCATTTGATATAACATCAGATTCTATGTTTTGGACACTCTATTTTGATGGTTCTAACTGCCTAGAAGGTGCAGGTGTTGGGAGCATTCTCATTGACCTGCAAAGGAACCAACATTTGATGGCCAGCTGGTTGGAGTTCGCGTGCACCAACAACATGGCACAATATGAAGGCTTGAAAAAGGCCATTGATATGAAGGTCAAAAATCTTAAAGCTTTTGGTGACTCACAGATAATTGTGGACCAGGTAAGGAAAAGGATACATTGCAATTCACCACACCTGGTAAGATACCAACATGAGGTATGGAGCTTAATTGACAGTTTTGATTCTTTTAATATCATACACATACCTCGATGGCAAAACCAAGATGCCGATATGATGGCTGGTATGGCTACAAAAATTTTGCCTGATCTTAGATTAAACAAGAATAAATATTATGTTGAATTGATTTTTAGACCATCCGTACCTGATAACATCTCAAATTGGCAGGTATTCGAAGGTGACGAGCAAATCCTTGAGTTCCTGCATTGCGAGAAGACATTCAAAAATGCACTCATTGATGAAAAAGAGCATGACAGGCTTATGAATGAGAGTGAAGACGAGGTAATATCTTTCATTGAGAAATTTATTATCAACAGGTTTGGCATCCCTGACACTCTCATATTTGATAATGCTTCTTATTTTTCATCACTAAAATTGATTGAATTTGCTATCGATAAATCAATTCGCATAAGGTATGCATCAAACTATTACCCCCAGGGAAATGGAGTTGCAGAGTCATCAAATAAAAACCTCATCCGCATAATCCATAAATCTGTCACCAACAACCAGAGGAATTGGAACAACACTCTAACAAATGCCCTTTGGGCCGATAGGGTCACCCTAAAAGTAGCATTAGGAAACTCCCAATACTTCCTCGTTTATGGACAGGAAGCCATCTTGCCTCCCAATTTTACCCTTCCCTTGTTATAAATCTCCCAACCCTCAAGAGGGACCCCTTCAGCCTTACTTCAAAGAACGATCAACCAACTGGTGAGGTTGGAGAAATTGAGAGATAATGCCAGAAACAAGTTCAGGAATCACTAAATGACGTGAATAGATAGTTTGATCACCATCTAGCAGGAGATAACGATTACCAAGTTGGAGAGCTTGTCCTAAAATGGGACAAGTTGAGTGAGCCAAAAGGTAAGCACACGAAATTCCAACACTTATGGCTGGGCCCATTCCAAGTTGAGGAAAAAATTGGTTAGGGAACCTACAGATTGAGAACTTTACAGGGAGAAACTAAAAAACTCCCTGTTAATGGCCAACATCTTAAGAGGTACTTCCAGTAGCCACCACATGGTGGTTACCTCCTGAGTAGGTTAGGATTCATTTTATTTTTTGTTGTTAGATTAGTTATATTTTCATCCTGTCTATTTTTTATTTACACAAAGTTTATCTTCCTACTGTTTTGAATTTCAGTCTTTTTCAGCCAATTGAGTTTGGTCTTTCAAGTCTCATTTTCACCCTTTTTGTAAACCTATTCCGATTTCCCTCAATCACTACCTTTAGCTTTTTTCTTCCCTCATTAACCTATTGATGAGTCTATAGATCCTAAATTCACTATTACCTTACAAAATCAGCGGTGAAATTCGAGTCAAATCCACTCATTGGCACATGTTGGGAACTAGGAAGACTCTGTTGATAACCTGGACACCCGAAGCATGTAGGGACATCTTTACAAAATGAAAAATGTGTAACTACGGATTGGATTGGCATGGCGGAATGCTGCATTTTTAAAATCCCATCCAGACCTAGCCTATACTTGTCTATGAGGTTTTCAGTCATTCTCCATTGGTCTCATCTACCACACCAAAATTTCCAATATTTGTCATCTACAAGTAAACCTCCTCTCATGGGCTAAGCTCGTTGTCGTATATCCTGTGGAAAATTTAGTTGTGCTCTAGTCCTTGTGCCTGAAACTGGAAGGACCTATGTAAAAATATAAAAAAATAAATAAAAAATAAAAATAAAAAAAATAAAAATGATATGTTGAGTCCTTGTGCCAATCTGGAAGGACAAGTTGTTTGGGAAGCCGATTGGAGTAAGGAATGTTGCTGGAATTAGAGTATCGGTTGACACAGCAAGCCCAACCTTGCTTAAGCAGTTTAAAAATATGGCATGATCCATGACTGCGCCCCATTCAATCATACGAAAGTATAGCACTAAAATTCTTACATAAACTGCAGATAAACATATCTACATCAAGTTTGATGAGTGATAAAGAGCTGAGGTACACACCTAAACAGGTATTGACAGACCGGTGATGGCCCCGAAAGGATTTTGAAAGTAGAAAACAGGTAAAGGAAGGTCAATAAATCCCATAATATAACCATTGGAGAATTCTTGTCAAAACCCTATCAGTAAGTAGAAGCTATTTGTCTTTATCCTGCCTAAAGCTATTAATGTTGAAGTGGAACCCATGCCTATCCGTCTATACAGTTTGCATTTCAAGTTTATCTTAACACCCTGATGTTCTACTAATCCAAAGTTTATTTGGTAACAGAGATAACTGGTTCACCCAGTGGTTCGCCATTTGTTGTGGCCACAACCACCACCCTATTAAAACCTGCTCTGGTAGCAAATTTGAATGGGTCCCCTAGAAGTTTGATCTTGCATTTCTCCGAATGATAACTCTCTGAATGATTTGTTTTTATCCCAGGGATTTTAACTCTCTTCCAAGTCAAATCTTCAATTCTTAATGGTTAAGACCCCCCTGAATAAGTCTTTGCGGCATGATTCATTTATAACCCAGTCTAGCCCCTCATTCATATCCTTCGTCGGGACTTTCTCGACCCTCAAAACCTTCTATCGCGTCCTTATTTCTATATCAATGCTTTGATAATAGAAATACTATACAGATATGCATAACTTACCCTTTTCGTGCTTCCTCGATCTTTACACATCTCTCAATGCATGCCTTCATCGCTTAGTGCAATCGCTTGACCACTCCTCCATCGCATATCGCTTTTTGCATTGGTAAAGGGCTAAGGTCTATCTCCCAGGAGTTATTGTGATGCTATCAAGTCTCCGATTGCATCGAATATCACAATCCGCACTTTCAATGCTGATACATAAGAAGCATCGGGATACACCGGACATGCCGGGATTAATTCAAAGCTTATACATAAGGCACGATGTGATACAACGGACCCGGCGAGACTATTAAGCATAACACATATGATTTCGAGTCCACTCCCCAATCACAAATAGCAATCGGCGGGACCAAGGATAATGTTGCATGTGACTGCCCGCTGCGATGTGCGATTGCGACTTGATCGCATCGCAACCTTGGCTGAACTAGGGGCCAATTCTTTCACACTTCTTCCTTTTGATTTTATAAAAGTTCTATTGAGGGCAAGATTTTTGTTTTTAGGCATTTCTACCATATTTTCATAAGCATAGTTGATGATTGATCATTTCTGCAGGTGAGGACGAAGAGAAGGCAAGCGAGGTCGAAGAGCGGATGCGTAAGCATCAAGAATGGCTATGGGTAAAAGATGCATGAGCAGATCCAAAGAATACATATATGCAGGTGTACTCTATTTAAGATCCAGCCTTAAGCTTTCATGGTCGGGGTTCCATGCATTACCTGTGTATTACAAAAGTGATTTTGTCTCGGGTTTCATCATGAGGAGATGACACACTATCATTCTCCTTTCCATCGGCATCCATTCATTCCCCCCAGGAAATAGAACGCTCTAGCAAATGTGACCTCGACGTGTCAGTGGCTTCACTGACCATTCTATGTTTGTATATTTTGATTTGTATCTTGAAAAGGAGAGGAAGGTGGAAAGTTGATGGGAAGATGGAGGGCCAGTCTTGTTCTACATAAATATTACCTCCAAATATGGGAGGAGGACTTTTTTTAGGGGTAGAACAACTTTTGATTTATTTTTCTAATAAAGAAGGGTGTTTGGGTCAAGAAGGAGCCTTTTTTCAGATTTATTTTCCTCTTCTTTCATGTGTTTAGAATCAGGGTGTTGTTGCTGGCATAAATATAAATGTGTTTTGTTTTGTGCATATTGATAACAGACAGTTCGTGACTAGTCTTGGTTATTCAAATATGATTTGTTACCATGGTTAATTCATGAGCGGTTGCTGATTCAAAACCTTGTTAAACATCAGTTGCAAGTTTTATTTGTATGGAAAGGAATGTGTATTCCTGTATAAGTAATTAGATTGCAATTAAGATTTAATACAACCTTGTTCATCTGTGAACCAGTAATTGATTCATTTGGACTTGGAATCTATATATGATGTTTAATCTCTTTTTGTTATGCTCCTGCAAGATAGATTAGAATAGTTAGGACTAGCATAAGTAGTTAGAATTAGTGTAGATAGGATTTGATACACATAGGTTAGCTGTTTCTTTTGTTGATTTAACTGAAGTCTTCCTCCGAGAAGCAATCTTTCAACATCTATAACAATTTACGGGATCCTTTAAAACCCATTGGAACTAGCCACTCCAAACTAAAGCGGATCTAATTGGGGTCTGTGATCGGGTTGGTTCCCCTTGTTGGCACAACGAAAATTCGCCATGTCAACATGTTGCTACATGGTAGTACCACACATGTGTTGTAGAGAGTATGTGTTGATGGTATACATGTTTTGGGACCCTATAATCAGTAGAACCGATTGATATTATACCTTGTGACTTTAATTGTTGTGTTTCTTAGTCATGCAACCTTGGGTACTGTGTCGTAGTTGTTCACAAACCCATGAAGGATTTCCTATTGTGTTTTGATAGGCAAGAGTTTTAGCTATTTGAGCATTGTTAGAGTAGAAAGAGAGTACCCTGCATTAATGCCTCTTTGACTTTTTTGATTGGGGAAGTGTATGGTGTGATTTCCTGTAGAAAAATGTGTGTTTGCACCTAGAGTAGTGGTTGTGTGTTTCTATTGCTAATTAATGTGTGGTTGCAATAGCAAAATGGAGGTCTTGTTTTTTAATGTTGTCAATTCCATTTCATATTTATTTTGTCTGGTTAGTTTGAGTGAGAGTGTAATTCACGCAAATAAAGGTGTATGAACTCATCCCTTGTGTCAAGGACCCATTTAAACCCATGTAGAAGTGATTAGGAACTAAACCAAGTCATTTGGATTCCCTAAATACGAAAATACAGAGTTCTGGAAGTGCTGGAAAATTATTTTGTAGAGCGTAGAGGTTTTTAAAAGAGTGCAAGAAAAATATTTCACAGTGCCTACAACAAGCATTTTCAAGGTTGTGTGTCAAATGTTGGAAGCTTGCTTTGGCCATCATGTTGTGACATCTGATATTTTGAATCCTATGGAGTTTAGTTTGGTTTGAATAAGGATTGCAAGGAGGGAGAAATCCAACTCACGGGCCTTGACAAAGTAAATCTCAATTTGTATTTAACTGCATATTTCAAACTAATTTATGAATTTCTAGAATTGGGAGAAAACATATTTGTGTTTGAGTGTCCTGGGTTATGGGCAATCGAGGTAACCTAGATAGTTTCCCCATCATAACCTCAAGATAACGTTAAAACCCTAATAACCAAATTACCTAGGGTTTCCTTCAAACCCTAGTATTCTGTTAGGTCTCCTCCATCTTCTCTTGCTTCCATCAAAGGTGTCTTCTCAAGGGTGATCTCAATTAATTTTCTTCATCCCAACTCTGATACAATGTTAATTTTCTTATGGTTATATTGTTCTTTGCTTTAGATAATTGAAATTAATTATTTACACATTAAATACACCCCACAATATCACAACATTATTCAACAACATATGCAATCATATAGAAAGAAAAATATCATCATCAATGAAATGAAACATAAAGAAATAGTAGAAGAAAAGAATTCACACATAGAGACACTAGGATTGGTCAGAGACTAGGGAAAAACTCCACAAGGGGGAAAACCTTTTCAAATTATTCTTCTTATTAGATTGTCATTGATTTTTTTAGCAAAGGGAGAGTACAGTGATCCATATCTTTAACCACAAAACTGTCTATAAAAATCAACTAGCAACTTCCAAGAGATTAACCCAACAATGCCAATAATCAAAACCTTGATTCATAAGCCTGCTGCCAACTGTCAATATCTATGGTCAACTATCAAACTGTTAAATTGGAAACTAGGGCCAAACTCCATGTGGGTCAGCTTATTTATGGCAGCTGATATTTTTATTGGATCCATCTCATCGAGAGGTGTAGGATTGATCCAAATATCATCCGATTCCGATAAGTATTTATGGAGATATGAATTTATTTCGATTATGTAATTATTATCAAGCCGACCAGCTCTTACGTAGGCTTAGGAAGCCCAAACGTCAAGTCTATTCATCATCCTCGTTTTAGTATATATTGGTGAGGACTTGAAGTCATTTCATACATGTATTCTTGAGGTGATCTCCTCTCCACGTCTTGGATTTTTGGAGAAGGAGAGAACCAAAAGAATACGTTGGCCTAAAAGAAGCCCCAGCTGCAAGATGATGCCCTTATCCTACGTTGGTCATAAAGATATATCTACGCTGGTCATGGAGACAAGTCATATGCTGATATATATAGGTTATGGAGACAGTCATTGCACAAGACATTCAACGTATATGCTCCGTTGTCATTTGGAAGAGCCACAATACAATCTTAACTCTATTCCACAGGCACTTATATGATGTCATCTATATGCACAGCAATGAAGAATATATGTATATACGTTGTCATGACTATATCTAACGCAGTCTATACACAGTCCAATTACAGTCACGTAAATGCCCTAAACGTTGTGAAGGAGGGAGACCTTACGCAGTTAATAAATGAAGGCATCTACATAGTGTATACGCTATCATGAAGACAATATACACACCGTTACAGAAACCCTACACGCTGTTCAACGCTGGTTATACACGTTGTTCATGTTATATATATACACGTTGTTCATATATACATACACTGTTCATGTTATATATATTTACACGCTGTCCAACGCTAGTTATACACATTGTTCATACATACGCTATTCATAGATACTCATACGCAGTCATAACTGTAGTCAAGGTATGGAGCCGTTGTAAATTCCTGTAGCCGCAGTCATGTATTGAACCAAGCCGCAGATCATATATGAAGCTCTGCATACCTGTGTATGATAATTCAGTAATTCTACATGATATGATAAACCCTAGGCATACTTGTAGCATTCTTGATGTATGATCACAACTGCTCAGTTTCGGTTGGATGAAGAAGATCTCGGCATATAGATCTTAGTGACATACAGCTGTGACATGAAGTATTAAATATGCACTCACAATGACAAGGATCATAAGAAATGATGGTTACAGTCTCAACATAATGAGAATGATGAGAATGATCAGTCTCAGATCATGATGGGCATGGGCAGCAAAATGATGATAAGAGCAGATGAGAGCAGCTCAGTCATAGGGCAGCATGATCTCAATAAAGGTGCAGCAATGGTGCAACTGTGATGAATGATGCAACGGGCAGCATCATGATAAATGAGATCATGAGCATGGGCATCATGATGCAGATCATAGACAGCATGATGTATGGGCAGTGTGATGTATGAGATCATGAGCAGCATGATGGTGCTACATGGTAAGGTGCAGCAAATGGACGAGATGCAGCACAATGATAGGTGAAGGAGTCACCTTGAGAATCAGTTGAAGCAGAATGTCTTCAACTGATCTCATCGTTATACGAAATGATCTATGTTAGATCTAGATAAGTCAAAGTGTTGACTTTTGTTGTAAATGTACTCTCTCTCTCTTTCTCTGCTGAACTTTGAAGATAAAAGAAGATTTGATCAAAGGGTTTCCCCACACATTGTGGTGTTTGTCCCTGGCTCGCACCATATCTTGTGTCCTCTTGTCTTGGCTTGTCTTTTACGTTTTATATTTATGTTCCATCTGCAGTTTATCTTAATGCTAATGTGATTGCTAGCTGTGAAAATTCAAATAAATTTCTCTAGCATCGAACATACCTAAAATTAACATGGTATCAGTGTTGAGGTGAAGACAATGCCCAAGCAAGAGTGAAAGAGCAATCACCAAACACAGTTGGGACAAGAGAGAAGGATCAATTGGGTTCCTCATAATTCACCCAGGGTAAAGTTGAAGCAGAGAATGTTATCAAAATGGTGTAGCGGAAGTTTTTGATGGCCCATCTAAAGATCACTTCATTGGGAAGTTCGGATCTAAGGGTGGAAGGAAAGGCGGATGCCTTGGTTGCAATAAGTTCGGCTGTTATGCGAAGGAGTGTCTGAATAGCAGAGACACATCTCTTGATGAAGATAACAATCATTCCTGGGACATCTTCAATTATCAAAGGAATGAATGGTAATGCAGGTCATCAAGGAAATGGTCGACTCTTCAACGAAAGCAAGGAACCCCAAAATCTCTTTTATGTACCTGATCGCAAGAAGAACCTGGTCTCCATCTCGGAAATGGAAGTCAAAGGTTACAAAGTGGCACTTATTGATGGAAAGGTACGTGTTTGAAAATAGATCTTTAAAATATGTTTTTGAGTTCAGGGTTGTATCAAGTTGCAAGAAATCCATTAGGGACCATGTCCATTGACTAAGCACCGGAGGTCTGTGAGTCAGATGGTGACTAGGATGCCTAAATTCAAAAAGGAGCATGAAGGTACATTTCTGAAATGTACCAATGAAAAATATTATAAGGGGACCATTCCCCTCATGCAGCAGGTCCATAGGCTTGGAACAACCCGAAGAGTTTGAGACTCATCATCGGGAATCTCATGTATACAGGTGGAAGAAAGCCCTCTATGGCTTGATGCAAAAAAACCTCGGGCGTAGTATGAGAGGATTGATAGCTATCTAATGCAGCTGAGATTCACTAGGAGTGAAACAGCTCCAAACCATTACTCAAAGGTTGTGGATGATAAACCTCTCATACCGTCACCTATGTCTGACAGGTGCAGACCCTCTCATTTATAGGAGATAGAGGGAGTTGGATTCCAAATGTGGAAAGATAAGCTGCAAGCCTGTGACTACCTCAAGGATCTTAACTTTCAAGAAGTTATATGGTAGTGATGTCGGACCTGATTTGGGAAATGCCTCTGAGTTTGATAAACTCATTTGCGTTGATGTTCTTGGAGAACCTCCGTCTGGACATATGTGTTGCAGTTAGCATGGTGAGCTCATATTTGGTTGAGCCTCACTAGATTGGTGCCTAGAATCTTCTAAGATATCTTCAGGGCACAATCTCTCATGGATTGAGATACACTGCCGGAAATATGAAACTACATGATTATTCGAATGATGAGTGGGCAGGCAGTGTGGAGGATCACTAAAGCACTTCTCAGTGCTATTTCTCTTTGGAATCTACCTCAATATCCTGGATGAGCAGGAAGCAGAAGTCGGTGACTCTGAGCACCGCTAAGGCAGAATACATTTCTGCTAGTATGGCCTTCTGTGAGACAGTCTGGTTGCTGAAGCTCTTTAGTGAGCTGTTTATACGCATGATGAATGCCACTGTGATTCTCTGTGACAACCAAAGGTGGGATTCGATTATTGAGGAACCCGATTTCTCCAGCAGGTAGACATCAGATACTGCCTTATCTGGGATATGGTAATTCGATGAGCAAGGAGGCTCCATCGCATGGAGACTGATGTACAGGTCGCTGACATTTTGACAAAGCACCGGGGAAAGATCAAATCTATGATTTTCCCGTATGACTTGGAGTAGTCGAGAGACCCTTGTAAAAGGGTCCTGCATGTTGCATACATTGAGCTCTGGGAGCTCTGGGGGATTTCGATTCTTACTGGAACAACATACGACCACAGGGTGACATACCCTCCCCTGGTGGTGCGCACTGGAACAAGATGATTTTCTCTCTTGTGGAACAGGATGATTCGTTTTCCTGTGTAGCAGGATTGATGTGTTCTCCTATGAGGCCTGGATTGATGTGTTCTCCATAGCGATTGTAGCAGATTGATGTGTTCTCCTATGAGGCCTGGTTTGATGTGTCCTCCATGGCAATTGTAGCAGGATTGATGTGTTCTCCTATGATGCCTAGATTGATGTGTTCTCCATGGCGATTGTAGAAGGATTGATGTGTTCTCCTGTGAGGCCTGGATTGATGTGTTCTCCATGGCGATTGTAGCAGGATTGATGTGTTCTCCTGTGAGACCTGGATTGATGTATTCTCCATGGCGGCCTAGATTGATGTGTTCTCCATGGCGATTGTAGTAGGATTGATGTGTTCTCCTATGAGGACAGGATTGATTAAGTTCTCTTGTCGAGGCATCCTACCCATGCAGTCATCTGATCAAAGAGCATGGAAATGAATTTAGGGACCATAGTAGTACCGATGGATGCATCGTTGTATCTACCGTACTCCTTATGCTAGGATGACCTCAATTGATCTAGGATCAATGATACTGGTCTGGGACTAGTGGTAGGAGTTGTAAATACTATGACGCTAACTTAGGGTCGGCTGAGACTGGTCTGGGACTAGTGGTACATACTCTGATACTGACTTCATGTCAGTACAGGACTGTTCTAGGACCAGTGAGAGTGGTACATACGATGATGCTAACTTCGGGTTGGTTGAGACTGGTATGGGACCAGTGGTACACTCTTTGAGCCTGTGATACTGTTCTGGTACCAGTGATAAGAGTTGTACATACTATGACGCTAACTTCGGGTCGACTGAGACTGGTCTGGGACCAGTGGTACATACTCCGAGACTGACTTTGTGTCATTACAGGACTGGTTTGGGACCAGTGAGAGTGGTACATACGATGATGCTAACTTCGGGCAGTTGAGACTGGTCTAGGACCAGTGGTACACTCTCTGAGCTTGTGATACTGGTCTGGGACTAGTGATAGGAGTTTTACATACTATGACGTTGACTTCGAGTCAGCTGAGACTAGTCTAGGACCAGTGGTACATACTCCAAGACTAACTTCGTGTTAGTACAGGATTGGTCTGGGACCAGTGAGAGTGGTACATACGATGACGCTAACTTTGGGTCGGTTGAGACTGGTCTGGGACCAGTGGTACACTCTCTGAGCCTATGATACTGGTATGGGACCAGTGGGAGGAGTGGTACCCACTATGACGCTGACTTTGGGTCAGTTGAGATTGGTCTAAGACTAGTGGTACGCACTTTGAGACTGACTTCGGATCAGTGGAGAATCGTATAAGACATTCTCGATAAATTCTTCTTCTTCATAGTTCAGCAGGGCTTAGCAGAGCGGAGCCAGTAGAACCAACAGCGCTGAGTAGAGCAGAGAAGAGGCAGCAAAGGTGAGCAGAGCTAAGCAAAGCTGGGCAGAGTAGTGCAAGGCACTGATGGCAGAGATAGTATAGTCGGACATATGGATCAGTGGATGGAGTTCTCTCTATTTGAGAGGGAGTGTTAAATTGGAAACTAGGGCCAAACGCCATGTGGGTCAGCTTATTTATGGCAGCTGATATTTTTATTGGATCCCTCTCGTTGAGAGGTGTAGGATTGATCCAAAGATCATCCGATTCTGATAAGTATTTATGGAGATATGAATTTATTTCGATTATGTAATTATTATCAAGCTGACCAGCTCTTACGTAGGCTCAGGAAGCCCAAACGTCATGTCTATTCATCATCCTCATTTTAGTATAAATTGGTGAGGACTTGAAGTCATTTCATACATGTATTCTTGAGGTGATCTCCTCTCCACGTCTTGGGTTTTTGGAGAAGGAGAGAACCAAAAGAATACGCTGGCCTAAAAGGAGCCCCAGCTGCAAGATGATGCCCTTATCCTACGCTGGTCATGAAGACATATCTACGCTGGTCATGGAGACAAGTCATACGCTGATATATATAGGTTATGGAGACAGTCATTACACAAGACAGTCAACGTATCTGCTCCGTTGTCATATGGAAGAGCCGCAGTACAATCTTAACGCTGTTCCGCAGGCACTTATACGCTGTCATCTATATGCACAGCAATGAAGAATATATGTATATATGTTGTCATGACTATATCTAACGCAGTCTATACGCAGTCCAATTACAGTCACGTAAATGCCCTAAATGCTGTGAAGGAGGGAGACCTTACGCAGTTAATAAATGAAGGCATCTACGCAGTGTATACGCTGTCATGAAGACAATATATGCACCGTTACAGAAACCCTACACGTTGTTCAACGCTGGTTATACACGTTGTTCATGTTATATATATACATGTTGTTCATATATACATACACTGTTCATGTTATATATATTTACACGCTATCCAACACTAGTTATACACGTTGTTCATACATACGCTGTTCATAGATACTCATACGCAATCATAACTGCAGTCAAGGTATGGAGCCATTGTCAATTCCTGTAGCCGCAGTCATGTATTGAACCAAGCCGCAGTCATAATTGTTGTAGCCGCAGATCATATATGAAGCTCCGCATACCTGTGTATGATAATTCAGTAATTCTACATGATATGATAAACCCTAGGCATACTTGTAGCAGTCTTGATGTATGATCACAACTGCTCGGTTTCGGTTGGATGAAGAAGATCTCGGCATATAGATCTCAGTGACATACAGCTGTGATGTGAAGTATTAAATATGCACTCACAATGACAAGGATCATAAGAAATGATGGTTACAGTCTCAACATAATGAGAATGATAAGAATGATCAGTCTCAGATCATGATGGGCATGGGCAGCAAAATGATGATAAGAGCAGATGAGAGCAGCTCAGTCATAGGGCAGCATGATCTCAATAAAGGTGCAGCAATGGTGCAACTGTGATGAATGATGCAACGGGCAGCATCATGATAAATGAGATCATGAGCATGGGCAGCATGATGCAGATCATAGACAGCATGATGTATGGGTGGTGTGATGTATGATATCATGAGCAGCATGATGCTGCTACACAGTAAGGTGCAAAAAATGGACGAGATGTAGCATGATGATAGGTGAAGGAGTCACCTTGAGAATCATTTGAAGCAGATTGTCTTCAACTGATCTCATCGTTGTACGAAATGATCTATGCTAGATCTAGATAAGTCAAAGTGTTGACTTCTATTGTAAATGTACTCTCTCTCTCTTTCTCTGCTGAACTTTGAAGATAAAAGAAGATTTGATCAAAGGGTTTCCCCACACATTGTGGGGTTTGTCCCTGGCTCGCGCCATATCTTGTGTCCTCTTATCTTGGCTTGTCTTCTGTGTTTTATATTTATGTTTTATCTGCAGTTTATCTTAATGCTGATGTGATTGCTAACTGTGAAAATTTAAATAAATTGCTCTAGCATAGAACATACCTAAAATTAACACAAACTCCATGGTCATCTAATAAAATGAAACCCTAGTTTTCAACTACATATAGAGAGTGTATGTGTGTGCAGTTGAAACCCTCCAACCGCACTCATAAGCTTTTGTGCTTGTGGTTGCAACCAAAAATATCTTGTAGCATCCCTACGGCTGAGATCAAAAAACCCTAGTCACGCATGCGAGCTTCATACCCTACAATTTCAAACTTGTGTGAACCAACCTCATACTTGTGCAAGCCAAACCAAAGAAAGAAGAATGATCATAATGATGTCCAAATCAAGGCCACTTAAATTGTATTTATAGCCATCCATGGGTGTCTAATTTATCATTGGGTCGATCTGTCCTTTTATGCACATGTGGGTTTCCATATAAAGAATATAATTTTTCTTAACCAAATTAAATTCTTTGAAGGGCTAGAATTGGTCTTCCTTGATGAGTAAGATTGTCCATAGGAGGGAATTTGTCCCTAAGCTGCCCAAAATTTACATAATTGACTTGTCCTTTCTCTCCACAACACCATTTTGTTGGGGTGCTATGGAAACTTTATATTGTCTTTTAATACCATGCTCTGTACAAAATGATTCAAACTTGATGGACATATATTATCCTCTTCTATTAGACCTTAAGCACTTGATCTTCAAATCCTTCTCATTTTCATCTTGAGATTTAAAAGTATTGAATTTGCTAAAGGCTTCTAATGTTTCTTCCATCAGCATGATCCAAGTGGCTCTTGTGAAATCATCAATGAATAGAATATTTTTTCGTTTCTACTCTTGGACTTTGTTTTCTTGTAGGCCCATAGATATCAGTATTCACTAGATCTAGAAGTATGGAAGTTGAGTACTCTTCAATATTGAAATGCACCCTTGCTCTTTTTCGAAACTAACATTAATTGCATATGCTGTTGTCTAATTTAGAAAATATTGGAAACCATTTAATTGCTTCAGTTTTTTTTATCTTGACTATGTTGTCAAAATTCACATGACCCATTCTTCTATGCCACAACCATGATTCATCTACTTTTCTCATACAACATTAACTCTGTAATCATCAAATACATACATGTTGTTGTCATTTTGGATTTTTTTGCCTACCACATTTCTAGATAGAGCACTTCCGATTTCATAATCTTTAGATCTGAAAATTACATCATTTCCATTGTCACACATCTGGCTTACACTTAGAAAAAAATTCTTCAATCCATCCACGTACAACACATTTTGAGCCTTGGTTTTATTAACCAACCTTACAATCCCTTTGCCATTGATTGGAGCTGGAACATCATTACCAAAACTAACATTTCCCTTCTCAATCTCTTTCAGATATAAAAAATGGATCTTATCACCTGTCATGTTCTTTGAGCACCCATTGTCAACAAGCCAGTTCTCATATTGATCATGAGATAACACTAATCCACATTTTTCATATATGTCTTATTTCTACTTCCATTTATTTATTACTCCTTGCTAAGTTTATTTCTCATGATTTTTTTTCTTGTTAGGATTGATAAATATAAAACTACAATCACTTGCCTTATGGCCAAAATTTTTACATTTAAAACACTCGATTTCATCCATAAGAGGAGAGAAAGAATTTTTATTACTATCATGCGACCCCTTATAGTTCTGCATATGTCTTGATCTAGTAGCTTCTCTTTTAGCAAATATATTTGTCTTGCACTTGATGGTTTCATGCCCAAAATTATGACATGAGAAAGAAAATCCATAGAACAAATTTGGATACCTAAGATTATAATACCACAATGAACTATTTGATTTGATGTTCCTTTTTACTTTTATTTTGGTCTTTATGATTGCCTTGAATATCTTCTATTGATTTGACTAGATCCATATTGTTCTAATTTTTCTCGTTGTTGTTTGGAGTATTAGCTTTATTTCCTCTGCCCCTTAGTGCATATTCATAGTTGGTGCTTGTCTCACCTTGTATTTCTTATTAATAAGTCTCATACCCTAGGCCATTTTTTATTTCTGGGGATCTTTGTACACTAGGAATATCCTATAAAAAATTTGATCCTTTCAGAAATTTTTGCTTTATATCTGACTAAGTTTTTTGTTTTTCTAGATCTAATCAAGGCTACAACTTTTACCTAAAGTTTTTAACATTTTTTATCCCATTCTCCCAATTGACTAAAAAGTACTTCCTTCTTTATTTTTGCTTCCTCTAGTTGTGTTTTTAAATGTCTTCTTCATAAGAACTTGGAATTTAAATCTCAGATAACTTCAACTTGAGAGATTCATTCTCATCTTCTAATTTACCAAACTCTTATGCCTATCCTTCAATTGTTGGATCAAAATCTCCTTGAATTTTTCAGCCTCTTCTAGTTTTGCTTTTAAAGATTTATCATCAAAATGAGATATTCCTCTTTCATTTTCATTAGTTGTTCTTTCAGTAGTTTATTCTTCTTCTTGGCCTTTTTTAGCTCATCCAATGCACTAATGAGCTCTCCTTCATAGTCCACTACTACTTAACAATATGATTCATATTTGGATTCAAGGGCCATGAGAAGACAATCTTCATGCTCCTCCTCTAAAGAGGGCTCATTGTTAGCTTATGGAGGATCATCCTCTTCTTTGAAATAAAAGCTTTTTTTCTTTTGAGCTTTACCCTTCTGATATTTCTACAACTTACTCTTGGCCTTCACTTCTTTTTTATTTTCCTACTCCACTCTTGTGTAGGGACAATTTGATGCAAAATTCCCAACCCTTCCATAGTCAAAACATTTGAATGGGAATTTACGCTTATATTTTCTAGACCCCCTTTTTCAACGTCCTAACGAACTAGGACATTTTCTCATCTAATTCATAGCTAGAATATTCATGCTAATCCTTGGATTTTGTAAATACCTTGAAGGTTTCTTCTCTAGATTATAATATTTATTGTCCAATTAGCACGTCATATGCAGTGAGGGTCCCAAGGAGTTGTTACATAGTGAGGGAACTTAATGTTAGAAATACATTGTCATTGATGGCAAAGGTGATGAGCATGAAGGTAAAAGTTGAAGATGATTACAATAAGAGTGAATATCAAAAAACTATCTAAGGAGAAGGTTCAGGATATTTGAAGTCATGTCTAGCTCACAAGATCACTTCAAACACAATTGGGACCCACTCATATGGCTAGATCTCTGAAGGAGATTTTGAGTGATATGTGGAAGATCAAAAATGGCCTCATGGATCACAAGTTATTCCCAATCAAAGTGTGTACCCTCCAGAGTCAAAGACTGCAGAGCTAAAGTGGTGGAGGAACCTTTCAAGCATGGATACTTTGTCACATTCCCCAAACATAGTGAAGTATTTAGTGGAGCGACCAAACAAAGGACCAAGAAAAGGTGGCATCAGAATGTAGTAGGCGGAAAGAATTTCTATTGACCCGATGATGGATCTTGTCAACACATTGGCTTAGCAAGAGTACCTTGAAAGGTATTTCTCAAAAAAAACCTTACGAGTGCATAAGGGAAGCATAAGGGATGATGCGAGCGTGGGAAAATGTGGCTCTAACAATATCATGTGGCAAGCAATTGTATTGGCAGAAGTTCGAAGCAAGAGGCCCAACTTGAAACATCCTCCTCCCTGCAAGTAATACCCCGGAAGGTTAATAGTGTGTGCAGAAGGTGAAGGCGCAGGATAACATATGATTAGGCAACATGGAAATAGAGTATAAAAGGTCGAGACTTCAAACAAACGAAAATGATCAGGACCCTTATAAATTTTAACAAAGAAATTGGTCAAAAAACACAAGGCCTGTGCCCTTTTCTCTCTCCTCTCTGACAGGAACATGATAGATAGATGGTGCAATAGGGTGTCCTCGGATATATAGCTTGACAAACACAGCTAGATGATGACATCAGCATGTTGTCAGTACGGAGGACATGTGGCATGCAGATTCAATGTTTTTGGGTACCATAGTGGGCCAAATCTGAGTGACACGTGTCACCACTCAAATGGAACCACATGTATGTGTTGACGTAAGCATGATGTCATCCCGTAGGTTTTATCCCAACTAAATTATGAGAATTCACAAGTAGAGGTTGCGGGCTGACTTGACATCGGGTGCACATGACAGTTTTAAGTGATAGTTAAGCCCATGTTGTTGTTTATTGGTCCATATTTATGGAAGTGGTACCCACCAGGATAGGTCAACCTAATCTCCTAAACCCAAAAGTTTTTGGATTTGCACGGAAGAGGAACAGCAGACTAACAGTGCACCGGGACATGGTGTATGTAAAGAACAAAGCTTACAACCAATGAGAATAAAGGCACAGGATGACCCACAGGTACACGTATTCTTGTACCATAGCACAAATAGAAAATCACCAGGAGCTAAAGTTTAAGGACCAAGGCTTGGTTCCATGTGGTGTGAAGATCGAGGGTGCAGTGAATTATAAAAGAAAATAACCCTTGGGGATTAACATAAAATAGGCCTAATAAAGTCATGTTTTAGAAACATTTTATATATAAAAAGAGCTTGGGAATGAAAATTAATAAAGTGCTTTGGACTATGTATTAGATCCTAAAGCATGAAATGGGTTAGTAGCTTAGTTTTGGCATTACTCATCCTATTTGGATGAATGAGTCGGCAGTCTTATTTTGTCATTTAGTGCAGCACTATAAAATTGGCATAAAATAGGCATGAACAAGTTGGAAACATTATTGGTGGCATGAACTATAATTAGAGGCATATTTGGAAAATTAGGTAAATGTGGCAATGCACCATATTTAGAAAATCTCAGTTAAGTCTCTAAAAATTTCAAAATTACAAAAATTATCAATTTAACTTAGACTTTCAAGAAGAAACAACAGGGCAGATTTAGATGACTTCAAGAACACATTGAGATGACTTGAAAAAAGCAAAACAAAGGACAAAATAAGATATTCATGGAAGTAAATAGTTTAATATTACTAAAGTTCCAATCCAAAATATCATTCCAGAATTTGTTATAAGCATAATCGAATGTGCAAGAGAGAAATTATGTTGGTTGGAAGTTGTGTGCAGTAGAGAAAGTGTGTTAGTGATGTTTCTAGTGTGTTTAGTGATGAAATATTATTGAAGGTGTTTGTAATTGTGGTTTTGGTGAGTGTTTAAGAGTTTAAGTAAAAATTTGACTTACTTGGTAAGAGGAATGGCTTCATGATTTGAGTTTGAAAATAGATGAAAGATAAATCATTGAGGTCATGCAAGTTGTATCTTGCAAATTAGGGGTTGTAGCTCCTTCCAATAGTGTTGGTAAATGTTTAGGGGTTGAATCTCCTTCAAGGAAAATTTTGGGGGCTAATATTCACATATGGACTAATTTTCCATGCTTTTTCCATAAAAAAAGATTCACCAATTCCCATTTGTTTCTAAAAAATATTTGCCAAAATATTATTTGAAAACATTATTTTACCTTAAAAATTACCAACATTTTATAGAGACTATATAAAATCATTAGAAGTTTGAATAATTTTACTGAAATATCCCCAAGCATTTTATAGTTTGCATATTATTGATTAGTAATATTCGCAAAGGTTTATAATCTTTTAGATAAATTTCCATCCTTAAAATTTTCCCTAATCTCCTTTAAGTAGAAGATGATAAAATCAGGAATTACAGCTTCTTTCAGTGGTAGATGATAAATCAGGGAGTAGTTTCTTCCTGTTGGTTGTATCCAGATAACTTTGTAATAGCAAGTAGTAGTTTTCTCTTGTGAATATATTGAAGAAAAGTTTGAAGAATCTATGTGTACTATTTGTGCTATTTATTTTGATTCTTGCCTTGTTCATATGAATTAATTGCTGAAGTATTTCTTGGTGTCCTAGTATCATTGCAAGTGAAATAAAGTTATAAAATTCCTACAACATTGATTCACCCCCCCTCTCAGTATTGTCCTAGTTTCTAACAATTGGTATCAGAGAAAACTGGGTTACTTCCGATCAATTTAGCAACTGGAAGGAAGATAAAGGACCATGGAAAACTAGGAAAGAGGATTTACCAATAGGGGACCCGTGTTCAATGGAACAAACTATGTGTTTTGGAAAGTAAGGATGAAGACCTACGTTCAATCACTTGGATTTGATGTGTGGGATGTTTTGGAAGAACAATATAAAAGTTCTTCAGCATTTATTACTAAATATTAGAAGATGGAGTTCGTATGCAATGCTAAAGCCATGAATGCCATGTATGTTGGTTTACCTGAATCAGAATTTGTTAAGGTCATGGACTACATAATTGCAAAGGCTATTTGGGACAATATGAGGAGTTGATATGAAGGTGACGACAAGTTAAATCAAGCTAAACTTCAAGGTTTTAAAATTCAATTTGAGTGTTTAAAGATGCATGATGATGAAGATATTGCAAAGAGAGTTGATGAAGTTGTGAACATTATGAGAGGCCTTGATGAGAAACTAGGAGAACCTATAGTAGTTCAAAAGGTGTTGATATCTCTCCTTTAGGGATTTAATCCCAAGGTTTCAGCCATTGTGTACATGACTAAGTTGAATAATCTCACTTTGGACCAATTACTTGGTACACTCACTACCTATGAGATGAGAATTTCGTATAGCAAGCCTGCAGCAACAAAGTCAGCATTCAAAGAAGATAAGAAGCCCAAGGAAGAAAATGATGGTTCATGTTGTGAATCAGATGAAGAAGAAACCAAGTTTTTGAGGAAGCTTAAGAGAGGCTCAGGTAAATTTAAAGGTAAGCTACCTTTTAAGTGCTTTAATTATGGCAAAGTTGGTCATTATGCTTCCAATTGTCCTGAATAGTAGAAGAAGGAATGTGATCCAAGAGAAAAGTTTAGGATAGTGTAAAAAGATAAGAAGAAGGCCAAAAAGAAGAGATTTTACACCCAAGAAACCAACTCATATGAAAGTGAAGGAAGTCAATCCTCTGATGAGGATAAAGATGATCAAAGCACAAAAGAATTCACTCTTATGGTTATTGACAATATGGAAGTTGAAGCCATTAAATTTGATGGTGAAGAGGTTGAAGTGGATTTAAAAGGAGAGTTGGTCAGTGCTCTTAAATAGATTGAAAGGTTGAGAAAGAAAAATAAATCTCAAAAAGAGTTGTTGATCAAAGAAAAAGTTGAAATTGTTGAACCATTACTCTTGAAAATTGAAAAAGGTAAGAGAATTCAAGAAATCTTAAATCAATAGCTCAGTGAAAAGAGTCAAACATGTGAGAGGCTAGAAATATAAATTCTTTTTGCTGAGAAAATATTTGGAAAATGACAAAAACAAGTTGAGCTTCAATCACAAGTTTGGAAACGTGATTGATAACTTGAATGAGCTTTTGTGAGTGCAGAGAGTCTCCACAAATCAAATTGGTCTTGTATTTGAGGTTGAGTCTAGCTCAACAACATAATTAAAGGGAAGTAAACCAATTTAATTTGTGCAAGAAGTCATAAATGGTGACAAATAAGCAACCAATAATGAGTCAACACAGTCTAAAAAATACAAAGAGAGTGTGCATCCCAATAGCCAGCAGCAGCAACGCAATATGAAGAGAAATTTTGCTTAGCAAAAGAGAATCATTGGAGAGGGAATCGAAATGCATAGAGATAGTAGCCCAACAAAGAATCAGAAATCAATTTTCTCCTTGGTATGCAGACATATTTCTAAGGTATTACTTTACATGCACTAATTTTGGACATAAGAATTATAGAGTGAATCTATCCTATAAGAAACTCAGACCACGAAGAAGAAATTATCATCAAAATCAATTAATGAGATGGAGGAATAATAGACCCATGTACAACATTTCCTTTGCTCCTTTGAATAATTTAATCCAATGTTATAATTGTCAAAATTTTGGGCCTAGAGCAGATGAGTGCAGATTCAAGAATCAAGGTTTGATCGAGTTAATGAGAAAATCATACAAGATCCTGAATTCTAGAAAGAAAAGGAGAATTCAAAACAATGTGATATTGATTTGTATGCTCAGAATGAAGGAAATCATTGGTATGTTGACAGTGGATGTTCCAGGCACATGTTAGGAGACAGAAGTAAGTTTTTGACATGAAAACCAGTAGAAAAAGGTAATGTGACCTTTGGTAATAATGCACCCAGTAATATTGTTGGTAAAGGAGGTGTCAATATGCCTAATGGAAGAGGTAAATACAAGAATGTGTTATTTTTTGATGGGCTCAATCAGAATCTACTCAATGTTTCTTGGATGTGTCACCAAGGGTATGATGTGATTTTCAAGTCTAATAATTTTCAAATAAAGTTTGTAGGCACGGGAAAAGTAGTAGTTGAAGTTGTGAGAACAAACAACAATGTGTGTGTCCTGAAAGAGAAGATAGAGAGGTGTCCCTTGTCAAAGATTAATGAGATTTGGTTGTGGCATAGGAGACTTTGACGTCTGAATTTTGATCAAATAGTCTGATTGGGCAAGACGAATGTTGAAAAGGACCTGCCAAAGCTATCAAAGCCTAAGAATACTATTTGCAAGTCTTGTTGGTTGGGTAAGCTGGCTCGAGTACCATTCAATACCAAGGAAATCTCATCAACTAATCCATTGCAGCTAGTACATATGGACTTGTGTGGACCATCAAGAACATGGTCATCCATAAGTAAATTCTATTTCATAATTATTATTGGTGATCTTCGTAGGATGATCGTTGGTTAAAATATATGCATGAAGAACCAGACTAGATAGAGAAAAAATAGACTTGGGAGTTTGTTCCTAGACCAGAAACAAGAATCTCATTGGAACTAAGTGGGTTTTCAAGAACAAATTGAATGAGCATGGGGAAGTGGTCAGAAACATGGCTCGATTAGTATGCAAAGTCTATGCACAAATCGAAGGTTTGGATTTTGATGAAATATTTTCTCTTGTTGCTCGATTAGAGGCTATTAGAATGTTTTTGGTATTTTCTTATTTCAAGAAATTCAAGATATATCAAATCGATGTCAAATTTGCTTTTCTAAATGGAGAGTTGCGGGAAGAACTTTACATAAAGCATCCAAATGGCTTTTAGCTGACAGATTAGCCTAATTATGTTTGCAAGCTTAAAAATGCCTTGTATGGTCTAAATTAAGCCCCACGTTATTAGTATTTCAAGTCAAATATATACTTGTTAAAGTGTGGCTTCAAAGGAGGGGCAGTTGATAGTAATGTATATGTCAAATATAATAATGGAAAATAGATAGTGGTAATTGTTTATGTTGATGATATTGTTTTTGTTAGTGATTTAGATCAACTAACATACCAATTTTCAATTGATATCAAGGTTGAGTTTGAGATGTTTATGCTTGGATACCTTTCTTATTTTCTTGGCTTGCATATTACACAAACTTCAAAATGGATTTTATCTCACAAAGCAAGTATCTCAATGAAATATTGAAGAAATTCGGCATGGACGAGTGTTGTTTGGTGAGCACACCAATGATTATTGATTGTAAGCTTAACAAGACTAATGAATCACCATAAGTGGACTAGACTTTATATAGGTCTATTATTGGAAGCATCTTATATTCGAAATCCTCAAGACCAGACATTATGAAGGAAGTTGGTATTGTTTGAAGATTTCAAGCAGCCCCTAGACAGAGCCATCTTCTAGCAGCCAAGAGGATTCTTAGATATCTCAAAGCCACAATGGACTATGGACTTTGGTACCCAAGAGGTAAAGATTTTTCACTAACTTTTTATACTAACATTGATTGGGCAGGTGATGTAGATGATTGAAGGAGCACTAGTGGTGGTGATTTTTTTCTTGGAGAATGGATAGTTTCATGGTTGAGAAAGAAGCAAGCTTCAATCTCTCCATCTACCACTGAGGCAGAATATAGCGGCAACATCTTCTTGTTGCACTCATCTCATATGGATGAAACAGACTTTGCAAGATGTAAAAGTTTTTTATGATCAACCTATTCCTAATATTTTTGTTAACACAGGTGCAAGAGCATGTCAAAGAATCATTTTTTTTCACTTAAAGAAAAAGCATATTCTAATCAAGTACCATTTTCTGAGAGAGAAAGTTTCCCATTAGATTTTCAAGCTGGAGTGTGCACCTACAAAAGAGAAAGTAGCTCATATTTTCACCAAACCTCTCCCAAGAGATCAATTTGAATATTTAAGATGGAGATTAGTAGTATTTCCTCTTGCCTCCCTCAGCTAGATCTTCCTTATAAACGAAGACAGGCAACCAGCAACATACAGTGCATCAATATGTAGCTGCCAGATCCATATGATCAACATGAAAGGGAGAGATTTTTGACAGGGGGGGAAGGTTGCAGGGGGATCCCACTAGTGTCTTTTCCCTTGATGTAAAAGGAGGAGAAATGTTGGTGATCAAAGGAGAAGTCCACCATAGCAGTACTACAGTAAAAGAGGAGTGCATTTCAAAGGGATCATCTTCCAAAGGAGGAGAAGGAGAAATAAGAAGCACACTTTATTTCATTATGGTGATTGATTTTGTTTGATCGAGGTGTTGCCATTAATGCCAAAGGGGGAGAATGTTATAAATGTGTTTTCATTTATGGCAAAGGTGATGAGGATTAAGGCAAAAGTTGAAGATGATTACAAGAAGAATGAATATCAACAAAGTATGGAAGGAGAAGGTGTAGGATCTTTGAAGATATTTTTAGCTCACAAGATCACTTCAAACATAGTTGGGACCCACTCAGATGGCTAGATCTCTAAAATGGATTTCCAGTGGTATGTGGAAGATCAAAAATGGCCTCCTGGATCACAAGTTATTCCTATTCAAATTTTGTACCCTCGAGAGTCAAATATTGCAAAGCTAAAGTGGTGGATAACCCTTTGGAGCATTGTTATATTGGTGCATTCACCAAAAATGGTGGAGCCTTTAGCAAAGCAACCAAATAAAGACCCAGGAAAATGTGGCATCAAGACGTAGCAGGTGACAAGAATTTATATTAGCTTGGTGGTCGAGCCCATTAACACATTGGCCCGGTGGGAGTACTCCAGAAGGTATTTCCCAAAAAAACCTTACAAGTACATAAGGGAAGCACTAAGGATGATGCAAGCATGGGAAGGCATGGCTCTCATAGTAGCAAGTGGCAAGAAATTGTATTTTTGGAAGTTCAAAGTGGGAGGCCCCACTTGACACATCATCCCTATGGGTAATACCTTGGAAGGTTAATAGTGCATGTAGAAGTTGAAAGAACAAGATGACATGTGGTTGGGAAACGTGGCAGTAGAGTAGCAAAGGCCAAGACTTTAAAAAAAAATGGTCAAGACCCTTATAAATTTTAACAAAGAAATTGGTCAAAAAACACAAGGCCCATACCCTTTTCTCTCTCCTCTCTGATAGGCATGTGACAAACATATAGCTTGACAAAAATAGGTAGATGATGACGTTAGCATGACATCAGTATAGAGGACACATGGCATGCACATTTGATCTTTTTGGATACCCTAGTGGACCAAATCTAAGTGACAAGTGTCACCACTCAGATGGAACCATGTGTTAGTGTTGGCGTAAGAATGACGACATCTTGTAGGTTTTATCCTAGAGAAGTATCAGCAGTGCACGGGTGGAGGCTACAGGATGAGTCAATGTCAGGTGCACATGGCAGTTGTTTGTGATTGTTAATCTCATATTGTCATTTATTGACCCATGGCTGCGGAGGTGGTACCCACCAGGACATGTAAGCCCAATCTCCTAAACCCGAAAGGTTTTGGATTTTCAGGGAAGAGGAACAGCGGGATAGTGGTGCACCAGGACATAGCGGATTACAAAACAACGCTAAAAACCAATGAGAATAAAGGTGCAGGTGTACCCACAAGGACACGTAGTCCCAAACCATAGCGCAAAAAGAAAATCACAAGGACATAAAGTTTAAGGACCAATACTTGCTTTTGTGTTGTGTGAAGACTAAGGGTGCGGTGCATTATAAAACAAAATAAGCCCTCAGGGCTTAAGGTAAAATAGGCCAGATGAAGTTGTGGTTTGAAAACATTTTATATATAAAAATAGCTTGGGCATGAAAGTTTAATAAAGTTCTCTGGCCTATGTATTAGAGCCTAAACCATGAAACATGTCAGTAGCTTAATTTTGGCATTATTTGCCATATTTGGATGAATGAGACAATAGCTTGATTTTGTAATTTAATGTGACATTGTAAAATTGGCATAAATAGGCATGAATGAGTTGGAAGCATTAGTGGCGAAATGAACTAGAATTAGAGGTAGATTTGGAAAATTGGGTAAGTCTGGCAATGTGATAGATTTAGAAAATCTCAGCAAAGTCCTGTAAAAATTTCATATTTGCAAAAATTATCAATTTAACTTAGTTTTTCAAGCAGAAACAACATATCAAAGTTAGATGAATTCAAGAACACATTGATATGAATTGAAAGAAGCATAGAAAAAACAAAAAATAAGAGTTTCATGCAAGAAAATATCTAAATATTACTAAAGTTACAATCCAAAAATATTAATCCATAATTATTTATAAGTGGAATTGAGTGTGCAAGAGTGTTGGTTGGATGGTGTGTGAAACAAAAAAATTGTGTGATCAAGTGTGTTGGTGATGTTGTTGGTGTGTTCAATGATGAAATATTGTTGAAGGTGTTTGTAATGGTAGTTTTGGTGAGCGTTTGAGAGTTCAAGTGACAAGCTAATTTATTTTGTAAGAAGAATGGCTTCATGATTTGAGTTTTAAAATAGATTAAAGATGAATCATTGAGTTCATGCAAGTTGTAGCTTGCAAATTAGGGGTTGTAGATCCTTTGTTGGTAAATGTTAATGGGTTGAAGCTCTTTTCAGTAGAAGCTGATAAACTCAGGGAGTGTAGCCCCTTTCAATGGTAGTTGATAATTCAGGGATTAGTTGGTTCATATTGGTTGTAGCCAGATAAATTTGTAACAACAAGTAGTAGCTTGCCCTTGTGAATATATTGAAGAAAATTTTGAATAATCCATGTGTACTATTTGTGCTAGTTATGTTGATTTTTTTTTTTTCTTCACTTCTGGTTCACGGTTACCTGGGTCAGTGGGTAGCTGCTACATCCAGGGTTGTTCATTGCTGAGTGGACGCCACCCGAAGGGCATCAACACCCCTCGGCCTATTTACTGACCTAACCTCAAGAGCTTTCGGGATTCGACCCTGTGACCTCCCATTGGCGAGGCACTTGATTTGACCAATTGAGCTAACTCTTGGGGCTAGCTAGTTATGTTGATTATTTCCATGCTCATCTGAATTAATTGTTGAAGTATTTCTTGGTGTCCTAGTATCATTGTAAGTGAAAGAAAGTTTTAAAATTCCTACAATATTGATTCACCCCCCATCAGTATTGTCCTATTTTCTAACACTTATATCTTGTATTTCTTCAATAGACAAAATTTTTGCATTTGACCCTCATTGGCAAGGATCTTAATATTTTCTAAATCACCACTTCACCTTCAAGCTTCTCATATATACCTTTGATCATGTTTGCAACTTACTCAAATATACAAAGGTATTCACCGATAATTTTATCCTCTCTCATCTTTAAGCTCTCAAACCTCATTTTATAGGTCTGAAGATCTTCCTTCTTCACTTTTCCATTTCTTTCGTAGTTATTTTGGATTGTATCCCAAATATCCTATGTTGAATTGAAAAACATTACTTTAATGAGTTCAATCTCATTGAGTCTACGCATTTTTGGCCTTCACATTATTTTTATAGATATTATTTCCATCGTGATCTATAGGAAGAGCGGCAAGAATTGTATACCTAGATACAATAGTTCCCAGACATCGACACCCAAATTCATCAAATATTCCTCCATCCTCATTTTTCATAGAACGTAGTTTTCTCCATCAAAAATAGGCACTCTGGATTCCTGAGAGGCCATGATCCCCTTTTGGTATCCTTCCACCTGTTAAGTTTCACTCGAAGGAGTTGGAATTGATACCAATTTTTGGGATCAATCAATATTCAGAGGGGGGGTGAATTAGTATTGATGGAAATTTTAACAATTTTAAGCCATTTATGTTAAATTTTCATAGGGATGCATTGTTCTTTGTTTTGATAATTTCATTTCTTCATTACTAAATTAGTTTCACCTCCATCTGCATATGAAATTATATAGAAATAATAACAACATCATCATCATGAATGCAGTGGAAGACATAGGAACAACAGAAGAAAAGCATGCACACACATAGAGACACCATGATTGGTCCGAGACTAGGGAAAAACCCTCTATGGGGAAAACCCTTGTAAATATTATTCTTCTTAGATCATCATCAAATGATTTAGCAAAAGAGAGTACAATGATCCATAACTTTATCTATGCAGAAAAACAACTATGGTATCCATGAAACAGATCTAATCATGCTTATAATCAAAACCCTGATGTTGAGGACTGAAGTGTGTTGTCACTGACTGTAGACAACTTTTGGATACTATTGAACAATATTGTCACTGAGTGAAATATTTGAAATATAGAAATCCCATCCAGCATTCCTAGATGCAGGGAGGAGGAGTTGTGCGATCGTTTATAATAGATATGGATGCTCTCTACATAGCTAGATGACTGTGTCTAGAATAGATCTGGACGCTATAAGGTGAACTGGATGAGGGCGTCTGAGGTCAAACATACCCAGACCTACTTCAATCCCTGGACTCTCTCATAAGAATTTTGTGTGAGTGTCTATGGCAGTGTGGATGCTCTCAAGACCACTCTGTGTGAGCGCCCGAGGACTAATACAACCTGATCTATCTCTAAAGCCCTGGACGCTCCCATAACCCATTATGCTAGCATCCAAGGCTCCCTGGATGCTCCCATAACACATTTTTATAGCATCCAAGGACTAAAATGTCCAGTTCTATGCTAACGTCTGAGATCTATAAAACCCTTGATCAGTGCAAGCTTCGACCTTGATATTTCAAACCCTTGTGTGAACTTTCCTCCGACAAACTTGTGTGAACCAAGACAATAAGAGAAAAGAAGATGTATTGATCAAATGTGTCTAAATGAGCTTGAGCTATATTCTATTTATAGGCCTTCACGAGGGTCCACTTGGGGTTGAGTCTGACCTAAGCAGTTACACATGTGGTCAGGGCCAACCCATTCCATAATACATGTATGAATAAAATAATTCAAAACTCAACTTTTTCTTGTCCAAATAAGGTGATATTTAGGTCGATTTTGGTCCTCTAGAAAAGAGGAATCTAATGAAATCGTTATCTCAATCATTTTAGTTTTCCAAGGTTGAATTTGACTGTAGTTTCAAAAATTAGCACTCTTCTCGACTAGGGAGAATTCCACCTGCCAATATATGTCCATTGATCAATATTCCATTCTGAAATATTCAAGTGTCATAATGTATCATCATGGATCATCTCTATCATTTATTCATCATGCCATGTCCATGTCAAGTGTCTCATCATCACAAATCATCATTGTACATCTCGACATATCCTTTTCTTATTCCTACTTATCTCTTGATTTTTCCTACTCGTATGTTGAACATTCTCAAAACTAGAAGAAGAAGAATTTGTTACTAGAGGGGATATTAAGCTACTACACTCTATCCATCAAGTTTCTACCTGGAATAACTTCCAGTGGGCTACTACCTGGAATATCATCATCAATCATCATCGGAGAGCATATCATCAAGGAGCACATCTCAACCCAGAACCACATTGGGGGCATATCTCGACTTGAAATCTCATGGGAGATATATACATCTACAACCCCATATCGAGCAATAGGATATCCAAACAAAAAAGGGAGCACATATTGACCCTTGGATCCAATCAAGGAGCTCAATATCAACCTTGAATCGCATAGGGTTATCTCAACCCATCGTATTGCCTATTGATCTTCTCATCGTGACCCTAAATATTCATGTGGTAGAACACCTGCATCATAATCAACTTGGGTTTTACACACCAAGTGCACTCTCAACTCATCAGCTAAACGAGGAGCGATATTCACGACAAGCTAACTTGCTTGTGGGTATGATGCCAACTAGGGTATACTCTACAAATACCAAATAGGGGAGCATCATTCTCTGACCCATTGAAGATGGGGGAACAGCATTTTCCAAGCCTTTGGGTAACAAATATGGATAACACTCTATTGTCTAGAGTTACCTCAACTCCAGGAGCCCTCCATCTCAATTCCTCACCCTGGGAGCTCAAATAGGGAGGAATATTTGGCTCGGTGTCCTTTATCAATGTTTCTCTCATCATACTCAAATATGGTATCTTCTTGTCTCAATAGAATTTGTTTCCTATTCATACAGAACATAAAACAAATATCATGTCAAATCATATATAATCATATAAATCACAAAAGGATACATAATCATCCTCCCTCTCAAGGAGGTGCCAACCACAATCCTAAACTTGTTTTGAACAGCTACATTGTCTCAATGTATGAGAGTATCTTAGTCCCAACTATAAATATGGGACTTTATGCCAATCAAATCACAATGTATCCATTTCATATCCATATCATGCTTAGACATCTCTCTAAGAACTTCTACATCTTGCCTCGCAGCTATCCATGCTAGCAACATCATGTTCAACCTGGTCATGTTATGGACCTCTCGTCAAATATATCATGGCAGATCTCATACTAAAGTAGCATCCAAATGTGCTTATCAGCAATAATCTCAAATATCATAAATACATCTATGCAGACACATATCATAGGAGGAATATCTCATCCTCAAATATAGAATATCCCATGCAAATATTTCAAAGATGGAAACTCTATGTGAATGAAGTGGCTCACTCATGTTGTATGCACATCATATATATACAGATGGATGTTCAAAACGGAACATCAATGCTTCAATCAACAGTCAAATGCCATGTGAAGTTCAACAATATTTTGAACCTCAAGTGGGAGTGTCCAAGGATTTTCATTTTCATTATTCAAAAACATTTTCCAATAGCTTTGCAATATGGAATTTCTTTTCCAAATTCCAAAAATTGATTCATCATGCCATGATACATCATTTCGAGCATCAGAAGCTAACTACCTCTGATTTAGATCGTCATAGGCTCATCACCTGTCAAGAGTAGACCATCAAGATATAAAATGAAAACCATAATAAACATCAAAGCCATACCTTTGATCTCATCAACCCGATTTCATCAGATAACAATCAAATATAGACATATTTTGATCGGGGAGCTTGATTCATGCAATGCTCTAAGAATAATGCCTTACAAATCCAGCATAATCAGCCTTACATAAATCAATGTTGTACCATCACATCAACAAAGTCAGCTCATCAAATTTTATAAGTCATATCACAACCATTATGAAAGTCATTGATATCACGGTATCAATTCTCTCAACCAGGATACAGATAGAGCACATATCAAGTCTTGAATTCATTTATTATTATGCTATCAAGATGTAATCAACCATGTAATGTCAATCCAAACTTCATCAAGTCATTCTCATAATCATAACATAAGTCATTTATGTCACAAGGTGCAAATGCATACACCAAGGATGAGTCATGTAGGTTCCGTTTTCATGCTAAATCACAACTATCATTACCTCAACCATTATGCTAGGAACGAGGAGGCCAAGACAAAATCATTTTTCCAAATGCCCACATAAGTCATTATGCCCACATAGCATTTATAGCAGGGCAAATCAATAATCATCAAATCAGATCATTAGACATCAGGTCAAGTCCAAATTCACTATCGTAGAGAGATATATAGTCAAAGCATATCTCAATCATCAATTCAAAATTCCAATTTATTGTCAATTATCACAATAATAAAGAATGTTCATCTATATAATTCATCCAAATCATGCTAGCCTCGTGTATCGCAAACATAGTGGCATATCTATATGTATGTCCCGGTCACCTGCAAACACAAGTTCAGTCTGCATGTTCATGTTATGAAATACATACAAGCTTTTCCTGCTTGCATATCTTGCAATTATCTGCAACACATCTATGGTATTTACATCTTCCATGTAACCATATGATTTCATGCAGAATACTTCATTATGTGATCAACAATTTACCCAACAACTTCGGAAATCAAATAACAGTGGCAGGATATGTCAGAAACATCTTGATTTAGAATTATGACAACTTCAAAAAGCTTCATATGATGGTCAATTGTAGTCAAACCCCTAGACGCTCCCTTCAGGTTAGCATAAGAGCATCTTTAACATCTTGGACGTTATCTAGGCCTTAGCATGTGAGTGTCCAGGGACGAGATATCCCATATTTGTGACTGCATCCAGAGCAGAAACCCTAATTTATGTACGGGCTTTAAACTAAGACTTTGTTGCAGATAAATAATGCCAAATGCACATAAATGATATTTCAAGGAACGAGGAGGCCAAGAAAAAATAATTTTTCCAAATGCCCACATAGCATTTATATCAGGGCAAATCAATAATCGTCAAATTAGATCATTAGACATCAGGTCAAGTCCAAATTCACTATCGTATAGAGATCTATAGTCAAAGCATATCTCAATCATCAATTCAAAATTCCAAGTTATTGTCAAGTATCACAATAATAAAGAATGTTCATCTATATAATTCATCCAAATCATGCTATCCTTGTGTAGCACAAACATAGTGGCATATCTATATGTATGTCTCGGTCATACATATAGATGCAACATCATATCTCAAAGATTCTGAACACAATAACACTTTCTATCAATTCAATCAAGTTAGGATAATCAGATATGCCATAGTTACTCATCACATCAAAACATTACCATAGTTGGTAATAGATCTAGATATCAATCTTACACTTATACCTCTCATACCAAGGTTATCATGCTCTTCATTATCAATAAGATCAATTAAGGTCATTCAATAAAACTTCATCAACACAAAGAGAGTGTCAATCTATCTTTCCATATGTTGTCATCATGCTTATCACAAGCATTATCAACATACCCATGTATAGAATTCAATGAGCTATCCTTATATGTGAAATCCATCATGAAAAGTATCAAGAGTATAATTTACTAGATTCAAGGTGCTAGAAATCTTTATAAGATGTCCAACATATGGATGTTAGCCAAACATCAAGTATATCAAAACATTATATAGCCTCATAGAATTCAAGAATATCAAAATCTTCAACACCAGGTGCATCATTTCACCATAGGAAACATAGATCCAAGTCACTTTCATATGCATGTATGAGCCATCAAAGAAAGAGAAATTCTCATTATACCTTAAGGATTATCGAGCCAATAGATGAAACACAACATACCATGCATACCTTGTGGTATTCAATTACCTGTGCACATTTTTATAGGAAGCTTGTTGTGCTTGTCACCTTTTCATCAAGTACCTATTTACCTATTTCCAGATCTAACAATCCTTCCTGCATCTCAAATGATCCTCAAGAAGGGTTTGCTTATCACATATCATCAAGGAGGTGAGAAACATCCATATACTCAAATACATATGCAATAATTATAATCAAATAACATAATCATCAGATCTATAAATCTAGACACAAGTAAGAGGCATCATAAGTCAAGAAATACTTATATTTAATGAGAGGTGATCCTCTTCCTCTTGAACCAGTATTCAAGAGCCATCAATGTCCATGATCCATATACCAATGTTACCTTCAGTTGTCCAACCAGGTATGCTAGGGATTATCCCATCTAAGGCTTCATCAAATCTTCCACAAGTGCTTGAGTATCTTCACATTGATGATACTAGGTTTCATATCTCATATCATTTCCATAAACCAGGGTTTCTCTCATAGAATCCATCAAACCCTAATAATAAATTTTCCTAGGGTTTTCTTCAAAACCTAGAATTATTTTAGGTCTCCACCATGTTGGGTTGTGTTATATTCTTTCCACGACTAGCCGACGTAGTTAATCGGGGGGTTAGAAGGGGGGCAGAGCCCCCCCTTCGTTGCATCAATTGTGTAGCAGGGGGGTCACAGGTGGTTTGAGGGGTGCAGGTAACCCCACTCTATGGGGTCTGGGGCAGCACCCCAGAAAATTTTGTTTTTGGACCCTATATTAGGTTGGGCGGACCTACATATGGTCTTGTGCATGATTTTTCGCACATGGTTTTGGACACGATGGTTTTGGGCGCGATGGTTTTTGGTCCTTGGTATTGGATTCTTCAGCACGTATAAATATGTATTGTAACATTGAAAGGAATATAATGAAAAATCAAGCTAGTAGTCCCGGTTTTGGGATCCAGGGGAAAATCTATGTGTATATGTGTTTTATGTGTTATGCTCTCACATTGTTTATTTTCTGTGTTTTAGAATTCGTATGTAGGTAATTTCTGTACCGGATTAAAACCTAAATTTGGTATCAGAGAAGTTGTGGCTTCAAGGGGACACCTTTGTTGCTGAGGGGTTACGCTCAGGCCTATGGTAGACCCTATTCAGTGGGAGATCTACGGGATCGATTCTGGTGGTGAAAGAGGATGGCAAGTAGTGTAAAGATAGAGATCGAGAAATTTAATGGTCAGAGTTTTGAGTTATGGAAACTCAAGATGGAGAATCTGTTGGTGGATAAAGATCACTGAGTCGCGATAGATCCAGGTACTAAACCAACGGGAGTGTCCAATGAAGAATGGAAGAAGTTGGATCGGAAGGCTAAGAGCACAATACGATTGTGTGTCTCAGATTCATTATTGTTGAATGTATCAGGGGAAGCTACAGCGAAGGCTTTGTGTGACAAGTTAGGGACTTTGTACCAATCTAAGTCTCTGGTGAATAAATTGTTCCTATGGAAAAATCTGTGCAACCTAAGGATGAAAGATGGAGACTCAGTGACAGAACATCTGAACACATTTAATACTATGGTAAGTCAGTTATTATCTATTGACATTAAAATTTTAGATCAAGATAAGTGCATCAGTTTGTTATGTTCTCTACTAGATTCGTGGGATAGTCTGGTTATTGCAATAGGTAGCAATGCAACTGCCTTGCAGTTTAATGAGGTAGTCTCATCCTTGCTGACGAAGGAGATGAGACGGAAAAATATGGAGAGCCAGAATGGTGATGCCTTGTTTGTACAAGGACAATCCCAGAACAGAAACAAAAATAAATCATCAAGTGGGAGATCTAAATCTCCAGGAAAACCCGTAAAGGTGATTTTCTGGAAATGCGGAAAGGAAGGGCACTACAAAAGGGACTCTAAATCTAAAGCTCCTAACAAAGGAAAGGGATCTGATGATGCTCCTTCTGCAAAGGCAAAAACCACCTCAAATGAAGGTGGGGATGTGTACTTGGCTTCTTCAAGTACACATGTAGATCATGAGGCATGGTTGATTGACTCAGGTGCATCCTTTCACTTCACTCCCCATAGAGAGTGGTTCTGCAAGTATGAGAAATATGATGGTGGTGATATCGTCTTGGAGGATGACAGGAGGGCTATAATCTTTGGTCATGGAAAAGAAAAGTTGAAGTTGTAAGGTGGAAGGGTTAGAACACTTCTGGGTGTTCTGCATATTCCTACACTGGCCAGAAATCTTATTTCCGTAAGCAAGTTGGATGATGCAGGTGTAAAAACAGTGTTCAAGAAGGATACCTGCAAGATGGTTTGGGGAGCACTAATATTGATGTGGGGAGTTCGGATTGGAGCTCTGTACAAGCTGTAAGGTAGCACTGTTATTGATGGGTGCAATAGTTCTGTAGTTCCGGAAAGTGGAACAAAAAATCTAGTGATCTCTAGAGAGAAGACCATGCTGTGGCATCAAAGGCTTGGACATATTGGAGAGAAGGGCCTTTGAATACTTTATGGTAAAGGTATGGTAGAAGGTATGATAAATATCTCTCTGGATTTTGATTTCTGTGAAAATTGTGTATATGGGAAGCAGAATTGGGTGAGTTTCCCCTCTGGTGGTAAGAGGACGAAACATATATTAGAGCTTGTGCACAGTGATGTGTTTGGACCTGTGAAGGTTCCATCACTGGGTAAGTCTGTGTACTATGTATCATTTATAGATGAATTCTCAAGGAATACACGGATATATTTCCTTAAGAAGAAATCTAAAGTCTTTGACAAGCTTAAAGAATTTAAAGCTCTGGTGGAAAACCATACAGAGAAGAAGATAAAGGTGTTGAGGACAGATAACAGTGGAGAGTTTTGCAGTGAGGAATTTGAAGAATTCTATAAGAAGTGTGGTATAGCACGGTAGAAGACTACTCCATATACACCTCAGCAAAATGGAGTTGCAGAAATAATGAACAAGACATTGATGGAAAGGGAAAGAAGCATGCTTAGTGGTGTCAGGTTAGGACAAGAATTCTGGGTAGAGGCGGTGGAGACTGCATGTTACCTGGTCAACAGATCACCTTCATCAGCATTAGAAGATAAGACTCCACAAGAGGTATGGACTAGTAAGAAACCTTTTCTTTCACATATGAGGGTATTTGGATGTGATGCATATGTACATGTTCTAAAGGAGAAAAGAACCAAGTTGGATAGTAAATCTGAAAAGTGCATCTTTACTGGGTATAAGGATGGTTTAAAGGGTTATAAGCTTTGGAACCCAGTAACAAGGAAGGTTGTGTATAGCCGAGATGTGGTGTTCAGAGAGGTGAAATATGTTACTAAACATGAATTCCAACTAAAGGAACCTGAGAAGATAGATTTTGAGCTAAAGGAGGAAGAACTAGACTCTACAGCAGAGGAGGAATCAGAAGATGAAGAGCCACAAACTCCGAGTGTGAGAAGATCAGTTCGAGAAAGAAGGCAGCCAGAAAGATATAGTCCATCTGCTTTCTGTTCAAATTTTGCTTTATCTATTAGTGATGATGATCCGAGAACTGTGAAAAAAGCAGTAGATTCAGAGGATGGAAAACTCTAGAAAGAGGCAATGGTTGATGAAATGGCATCTTTGCACAAAAATGAGGTTTGGGATCTGGTGGAGTTGCCAGCTGGAAGGAAACCCATTGGCAGCAAATGGGTGTTCAAGAAGAAGACAAATGTAGAAGGAAAGGTAGAGAAATACAAAACTCGGTTGGTAGCAAGAGGTTATTCCCAGGTGCCACGAATTGATTTTGGTGATATTTTTTCTCATGTTGCTACTTTTGATTTTGAGGTAGAACAGATGGACATGAAGACATAATTTCTTCATGGGGATCTGGAAGAGGAGATATACATGAATCAACCAAAAGGTTTTGCGTTGAAGGGTAAGAAAGAACTGGTATGCAAGTTAAAGAAGTCTCTATATGGGTTAAAATAGTCACCAAGGATGTGGTATCAGAAATTTGATACATTTATACGGGGACTTGGCTTCACCAGAAGCAAAGCAGATCACTGTGTGTATTTTAAATTAATTGATGACCATGTTATTTATTGGTCTTGTATGTGGATGAAATGTTGCTAGTTGGAAATGACAGAAATTATCCAGGATTTGAAGACCCATTTGTCCTCCAAATTCGAAATGAAAGAGCTTGGTGCTGCAAACTATATTTTGGGCATGGAAATTTAATGAGATCAGACTAATAGTAAGCTTTGGTTAAACCAGAGGAAGTATGTCGAGACAATATTGCAGAGGTTTAATATGCAGGATAGTAAACCAGTGAAGGTTCCTATTCTTGTAGGTGTAAAGTTATATGTTGAACAGTGTCCCAAGACACAAGAAGAGGAAGAGGACATGTCCTGTGTTCCATATGCAAGTGAAGTCGGTAGCCTGATGTATGCGATGGTATGTACTAGACCAGACATTGCACATGCAGTGGGAGTATTGAGCAGGTTTATGTCAAAACCAGGGAAGGAGCACTAGACAGCAGTAAAGCGGGTTTTTAGGTTTTTGTGTGGCACTAGTGATTATGGTTTTTGCTACCAAGGAAGACCAGGATTGGTAGAGTATTGGATATTCGTGGCTTTGTTGATGTAGACTGGGTTGGAGATCTAGATCAAAGAAGATCTACAAGTGGGTATGTGTTTAAACTATTTGGAGGTGCAGTCAGTTGGATGAGTAAGAAACAATCTGTAGTGGCACTATCAACTACAGAGGCAGAATACATGGCAGCCACTCATGCAAGAAAGGAAGCAGTTTGCTTGCAGATATTGAGTTCAAGTATGGGGTTAGTACAGGGAGCTATAAGGATAGACTGTGATAGCCAAAGTGAAATTTTCTTGGCAAAGAACCCTGCATATCATTCAAAGACAAAGGACATTGATGTTCAGTATCACTTTGTGGGGGATATGATAGAAGACAAAAAGGTGTTGCTGGTAAAGGTAGACACTTTGAATAATACTGCAAATGTATTGACAAAATCTGTGAGCTCTGATAAATTCTCTTGGTGTAGAGAAACAATGGGCATTTCAAGTCTGGATAAATGGCTAAGCTCTCTTGTGGCCCCCTGTGGAAAGAAAACAACAATTGGGAGAATGTTGGGTTGTGTTATATTCTTTCCACGACTAGCCCACGTTGTTAACCGGGGGGTTAGAAGGGGGGCAGAGGCCCCCCTTCATTGCGCTGATTGTGCAGCGGGGGGGGTCACAAGGGGTTTGAGGGGTGCAAGTAACCCCACTCTATGGCGTCCAGGGCAGCGCCCTAGAAAAAAAAAAAATTGGACCCTATATTAGGTTGGGCGAACCTACCTATGGTTTTGTGCATGAATTTTCGCACATGGTTTTGGACGCGATGGTTTTCGGCCCATGGTATTGGATGTTTCGGCATGTATAAATATGTGTTGTAACATTGAAAGGAAGTATAATGAAAAATCAAGCTGGTAGTCCCGGTTTTGGGATCCAAGGGAAAATCTCTATGTATGTGTGTTTTATGTGTTATACTCTTGCATTGTTTTATTTCTGTGTTTTAGAATTCGTATGCAGGTAATTTCTGAACAGGGTTAAAACCTACACACCATCCTCTTCTTGCTTCCATCAAATTTTTCATCATTGGGGTGATCTCCATGGCTTTTCTTTAGCCCATCTCTGATACCATGTTAAATTTTCATAGGGCTACATTGTTCTTTGCTTTGATAATTTCATTTCTTCATTACTACACTAAGTTCACCCCATATTATCATAACATTATTCATATGTACACCATTATTCATCAGCATATGCAATTATATAGAAAGAACATCATCATCATCATCATCAATGCAATGGAACATAAAGGAACAACAGAAGAAAAGCATGCACACAGATAGAGACACAAAGATTTGTTCGAGACCAGGACAAAACTCTCTACGGGGAAAACCCTTGCAAATCTTCTTCTTCTTATATCGTCATCAAATGATTCAGAAAAAGAGAGTACAATGATCCATAAATTTATCTATTCAACAAAACAACTATGATATCCATGAAACAGATCTAATCATGCTTATAATCAAAAACCCTGATTTTAAGGACTGAAGTGTGTTGTCATTCACTGTAGAAAACAGCTATATATTGATGAACATTGATGTCACTAAGTGAAATCTTATAAATACAAAAATCTCATCCATGAGTCCCAGACGTAGGGAGGATGAGTTGTGTGAGTTTCTATAGTAGATCTGTACGCTCTCTGCATAACTGGATGACTTCATCTGGGACAGATCTAGATGCTCTTAGGTGAAATAGATGAGGGCGTCCAGAGTCAAACATACCTAGACCTGCTTCAAGCCCTAGAATTTCTCATAAGGCTTCTGTGCAAGCGTCTATGGCAGCCGAGACGCTCTCAAGACCACTCCGTGTGAACATCTGGGGACTAATATAACCTTATCTATCTCTGAATCCTTGGACGCTCCCATAACCCACTGGGTCAGCGTCCAAGACTCCCTGGACGCTACCATAACACACTATTCCAGCATCCAGGGACTAAAATTCCTATTTTTGTGCCAGCGTCAAAGATCTAGAAAATCCTAGATCAATGCGATCTTTGACCCTGAGATTTCAGACCCTTGTGCGAAATTTCCTCCGATAAACCTGTGCGAAGCAAGACAATAAGAGAAGAGAAGATAGATTGATCAAATGTGTCCAAAGGAGATTGAGGTATCTTCTATTTATAGGCTTTCATGAGGGTCCACTTGGGGTTGAGGCTGACCTAAATCGTTACACATGTGGTTAGGGCCACCCCATTCCATAATACATGTATGAATAAAATAATTCAAAACTCAACTTTCGCTTGTCTAAATAAGGTGATATTTAGGTCGATTTTGGTCCTATCGAAAAGAGGAATCTAATTAAATCATTATCTCAGTAATTTGAGTTGTCCAAGGTGGAATTTGACCGCAATTCCAAAAACTAACAAAAACTAAAATAATTGATCAAAAGATACAACATTAAGAGCACAATCGTCACAACACAAGAACAAAAGTATATAAGGTGGAAAAACTCAAGGGGAGAAAAACCATTGTATTGCTTTGCTTCTTCTCTTTATTATATTAATCAAACTTCTCCTTTACATTGATATGATGGCCCCAATTAGATAGGAGAAACCACTCATATACAAATATTGGTTGGCCTTCACCAGTAAGAGCAAGCATCCCTTCAATAACATAGAAAGCCCCCACTTGCTTGAGGCCTCAACCTCTACAAATATTATTCTAAAAATTATTTCCAATGACAATGGAAATTTATCTCTAGAGTGATACAAGAAACATTATATAATAATTAATTAGAAAGCCTACCAAAACCCCTTTTGTTACCTCTTTGAGATGCCTTATCAAAAACTACAAGACAAAGATAATTATTCAACACTTTCTTCACTCCAAAACTTCACACCCTACATAAAATACTGAATGTGACACACTCAAAAATATTTGTAATAATTCTAATCTCCTTCAGCAAGCTGCTAAATGCATTGTGCAATGTTCACTCTTCTCACAATTTAATAACAATGAATTACAATATCTCACTCTCAATGGATTGAACCTCTACTTTACAAATCTTTAGCATATAAATATTTTTTGGAGGATTATAAAATAATTACATAGAGAAATGCAGAACCAATCACCCCTTTTCATACATTGTTTATCTAGTTGAATACAATGAATTTGCTAATTGACTTGACCCATCATCTCTTTCAATAAATGAAATATTTCTTTAAGCTTAATCACCTATATTTGATGTGGTCTAATTCACATTGAATTAATGGAGTGATTACCATGGGATATTACCAAAGAAAATTCCCGTGGTTATTTTTGTGCATGCATAGGATCATGAATTATTCACCTATAGGCATCTGCACAATCACATAAAGGAAAGCCATAGAAGTTATGTAGGCTAAGTGAAGAAATTCGGTGCATATCATGTAATTTGTGCAATCTTGAAGAGATAAGTGAGATCAGATGTTGTTAAGCTTGGAAAACTCAAATCCATCAACCCAAACCTGTAACTCGGCTTTATACCATCAACACCTAGTCCCAAACATTGTCATAACCATGCAATACATTATGCTAAATTCATTACAATACATTGCATCAAGTGTTTCATGTTGACATCAATTCTAACACTTTTGTTATCCACTTATTCTTTCACATGTCGATCTCTATTATAGCAACCCCTTGTATTATTTATGTGATTGTCTTGTAATCAACCATGATATATTTAGATAGAGTTATGTGAGGATGTTACCCCTCTTATTATTATTTTTCTTATGGCAGCCTTGAATTTAATAAACTTAATTGTTATATTAATGTTACATCACATTCATATAAACTTTTTGAATAACATGCCTAACTTTCCAAAGACAATTTTCTGCAATAGATTTCAACAAGATAGGGATGATTTGTGTCATGCGTAGTAGCCCCTATTGCCTACTTCATGCATTTACCCTCTTTGATATATACATCCTTAATTCCATTTCCCATTTTTTGATTAGACGCATAGTTTTTTGGATTTTCCTTCATCTTTCCCTTTTCACACATTCATTCTTCCATTATATTGAATCCATTCATTTTGATTTGGCTTACTCTTCACTAAATCACCTCATGCCTCCACTCTATAGGCTTAGCAATCCTTCCTTTAGAGAAGCCCCCCTAAATCTGGATAAGATCCAACCAAAAGTGAGAGGAAGAGATATTGTGGTCACAGTAAGTAGTCTTCCTTAAGTTGCACAAAACTAGCCCCTTGATTCTTGGGACTTTACATCAACCAAGGGTGCTATATTTTCTTGTAACAAGGTACATTTGTTGCATTATTTTCCTACTTCATTGACATTTTTATAGGTATGATATGATTACATTTATGCTTCCTAAGTCATCCATTATTTTTTAAATTGAATAACCCATTTCCAATAAGGTCAAATGATAAAAAAAAATGGAACTATTGAATTTTTGTAGCTATTGTAGGTCTTCATACTGTAACATTTGTACTTGTAATGATTAAATAAAAATTATATTTGTAAAATAAAAATTATTTTGAAGCATGTTCTTCATGCTTGCAAGAAAAAGAAAATTATTTATTTGTTTTATTCAAAAGAAATATTATAAGGCATGTTCTTCATGACCTTATCAAAGCGTGAAAATTTGAATTTTTGAATGAGTAATTTTTCCTCCACAAGAGTGCAAGTCATCCCTCCAAGAGTCATGTCGGCATGCCCATAATACACACCCATTCACATGATTGAAATACTATAAATAATCATATCCGCTCTCCTCCAAGGACTCTCTTTGAATCACACATTTATCTTTATTCAAGAGAAGAAGACCATGAGTATTTGAAGGAAGAAAATCAGAATAAGGAAGATCATCTTATAGCCCTCACTCTAGTGATCAAAGGAATTTGAATTCTGGAGATTTCTCTATGAAATATACTTATTCAATATAGTGTGAAGGTTTTATGGTATAGCGTGGAAATTTTAGGCATAGAGTCTATATTTTCTGAGGCTAAGACAGAGGATGAATTTCATCACTTTTGAGACCTTAATTTTTGTGGTATATATTTGTGCACAATGTAAATTCTAAGGCAGAGTTGCAGGACATTTTCGGCCCTCTTAGAGACCTTATCGTAGAGCTTCCATGGATAGAACTGCGAAAATTTGTCTTAGATATTTGAAGGTTTTACTTGGCTCTTGGTGGATGGTAATCATGTTGGTTTGTTGACTTTGATGTATCTCTTGTTGCATTGATTCTCTAAGGAAAAGGTTGGATGGGTTTTCCCCATTGTGGGTTTTCTCTTTGTGCATTGTGATATCTATTGCTCTATTTCTTTCTATGGTTGAATTTATGAATGTAGAATTGCTTAATGACATCTTGAAAGAACAAATAGTCATCTACATCATTGGAAGTAATTATCAAGTTTCATAAAGAAGTACTTGTATCTATTGTACTAGAAAAATCTACACGGTACCAGAGGTTTGGTGAAGGAAAGAGCACATAGATCACTCTTGAAAAAGAACTATCTTGAGATCACGTTGAAGAAACCTAGATCTACAATCAAGTTGCGTCCATGGCTTCTACTATGAAATTAGAAAACAATTTCGAGGGTGGTACTAACTTTAGGAATTGCAAGACAAGAATCGACCTAATTCTCACAAGGGAAGATCTTTTGGAATTGTGCAAGGCAAGGTGACTGATCCTACAGATGAAGAAGAAAAGAACAAGCATAAGAAATATGACATCACTTCCATGTGCATTATTATAGACTCCATCGAGGATTATTTAATTCCATACATCTCAAAGCTTAACACTTCAAAGATGATGCATGATGCCCTAAATCATTTGTATATTGTCAACAATATTGTCCAAGTCATGAGTTTGAGGAATAAGCTTCGAGATATAAGAATGACTAAGAACGATATAGTGGCTTCATACTTTGTAATACTTTCTCATCTAAGAGATCAAATACAAGTTATTGATGAAATTTTCTCTGAAAAAGAACTTGTGACTTATGCACTTTATGGACTACCACGTTCATGGGATTCGTTTGCAGTAGGTATAGTTATTCGAAAGGAAGCTCCAATTTTAGAATAACTATGGGAATCTTGTGCTCAATAAGGATTAAGACTTTTTTCTAGAGAAAGAATCCAGAGGAAGAAGAAGATTTTGAAGCCTATACAACTCATCCAAGAAATATGGACAAAGAAATAAGTATGGTTTTCAGAAGAACAAAATGGATTTTGATAAAAGACAAAACACTCAAAGGAAGAAAGATATGTCACAAATTCCACATTTTTGTTGCAACAAATATGGTTGTTGGCATTATGGTACAAGTGTTGTCCTTGATGGAAACTCTCATAAATGATGAATGATGGCAGTTCACAGTGCAACAGGTTAATAGCAAAGGATTACAAATCAGACTCCAGAGATTGAAGAAAGATAATGGTTTAAGAAGTATACGCTGGTTCACTTTGTCACAGAACAAAAGGAGTATATCCGTACGCACGCACTTTCACAGAAGAAAAAGCGCATATGGGATGGAAAATTAAGGATAGGAATACCAAGGGTTCCTACCATGGTATTGACCCATGGTAATGAGTGCGGAAAAGAATATTGATACCATCAAAGAATACTAGTAGAATAACTATCTTTTTGGTCTGAGGTATTGACAAAGGATCTAAGTATATAAGGAGGAGAAGATAAAAGGGCCAAGTGTGCAAGTGAATGGGTTTTTCATGAATACTTCTATCTGAAGTATATTTTATGTTGTAAGGGCTAAGGCAATGATATGATCTGAAATATCACGTGCACCTTTGGATAAAATGTTGGATCAGGATCATGAAACCTGCAATGACTTATCATTGTATGATCTGATAATGGATGGGCTAGATCTGAATTCTAACGCATGTTTTATTCTTTAAATGTTATGATCTGGGTATGACTAAAGTCTGGAATAGCTGTGAATTTTTAAGTTAGCATTTGCAGATCTATATACTAGTTGGCCTTGGTGAAGGTGCATATACATGCTGGTTCGGCACTTCGAAGTAGCGTATACATTATGAAATATGATGTTTGAAGTTTCAATTGGTTGTGGTTGTTGATATAGAGTTCTGGGTTCTTCTCTATGTTCTAGTGACAGTGTTTTGAATGCTCAGATTGATTGATTGTGACTTGCTTCAGTGTTGATGGCTTTTCAGTGATTGGTTGTATTGCAGTGGTGATTGATTTTGAGCTTCAATGTTGCTGATAGGTCCAACATAAAAATTAAATGAAACGTGGCCTTCATATTGTGTTGTTGTGTACCAGGAGTATCTAGTCTGAAAATTTATGAAACGTGGTCCCTAGAGGAAGAGTGAAGGTAGTATCCTTATGTAGGTCGGCGCCTACGTACTGGTAAACATATCGACCAGTACAAGATCCAGGAGGTTGGAGCTCCCTTCCAATAGCAGTTGGAGAACGAGTGAAGGTTGGAGCCTTTTGTAGGCCGGCGCCTATGTACTAGTAAACATATCAGCTAGTACAAGTGCTAGGGGTTTGTACCTCCATTCCAGTAGAAGCTAGAGAATGAGAGAAGTTTGTAGCCTTCTGCAGGCGGGTTCCTGCGTACTGGTATGAGTCTACGCTAGTTCAAGATTGTAAACAAGTTTTTCTTATACTAAAAGAAGACAGAAATGACAGCAGCAAGTGGTTTTTCTCCCGCATTGGGTTTCCACCTTAAATCTTGGTGTTCATGTGTGTTGCTTATGTGTGATGGTTTATTTTGTTATTACTACACATGGTTACTATTTAAATGGTTAATAAAGTACTTATGCACTGATTAAATATCAACATATGATGAATTCACTTAATCATAAGTTCATTGGATATACGTTGGTTGCCTTAAGAACATTTGTGTGCACACATGAGTTCCCTTCACTGAAGTAGCGTATATAAATCTGATTATGAAATGGAAAAGTTATTGATTTCATTATACTGATTCAACCCTCCCCCAGTATTATTCCCAACAATTGGTATTAGAGAAGGTCCTTCAGAAGAAGCTTGATCGCTTGAAGGAATATCTCTCAAGATGAGCAATCACGAAGGAATGGGATCTATCAAACCACCAATCTTCAATGGAGATAACTTAGTATATTGGAAGACAAGAACTAAAGCCTATCTTCAGTCACTTGGAGCTAAGGTTTGGGAAATTGCGTAAAGAGGATAACAATATCCAGTAGCAGTTCCCATGGATCCAGCAGAAAGGAAATAATATGAAATCAACGCCAAAGCCACCAATGCTCTATTGGGAAGTCTATCAGAATTAGAATTCGTCAAAGTCATGCAGTTCAACACAACCAAAGAAATATGGGATAGAATCATTCAAAGCTACAAAGGAGACTCCCAAGTAAAACCTGCTAAACTCCAAACTCTCATAATCCAGTATGAAACTCTCAAGATGCATAGTGATGAAATTATTGCTAATTATTTCTTACGAGTAGATGATATTGTAAATCATATGAGAAATCTGGGTGAAGAAATAAAGGAGGCTACTATAGTTGAGAAATTTTTGAGATCTTTGTCTTCTAAATTTGAGTCAAAAGTATCTTCCATTGAATAAAAACAAGATCTACGATCTGTTACTATTGTTCAACTTCATGGAATTTAACTGCCTTTGAAATGAGGAAAGGAGGTCCATCAAAAATCAGAGATCTTGCTTTCAAATCTTCTGCAAAAGGAAAAGAAAAGGAAAATCTCAATGAATCAAGATACATATCAGAATAAGATGAAGTAAACTTTGTGAAGAAACTTCAGCGAGGTTTTGGAAGATTCAGAGGTAAGCTTCCCTTCAAATGCTTTCTTGTGGAAAAGTTGGTCATTATGCTACTAAATCCCCTCATGACAAAGGAAAGTTTTTTGCATAAGGTAATAGAAGAAGTTATTATACTCATGAAGATAGTGATTTCCTGTCTAATAGTGATGAAGATGATCAAGATTTTAAACTACTCATGGCATATGGAAATGATACCTTAGAAAAGGAAGATATCCTTAAAGAAATCACTCAACTCAAAATCTGTTTGGCATAAAAGGGTACAGTCATAGACACATTGACACATCAAATCACTGAAAAGGAAAAGAACAATGAAAAATTAGAGTGTGAAGTAGTAATTCGAAGAAAAGAACTTGAGAAGACAAAAACTCTGAATCTTAGATTTGCTGAAGGATTAGAAATGTTAGATGAAATCATCATAGTTTGACATTCTCGTCTTATAAAGATTGGTCTTGGTTTCATGAAACTATTGAAGGTGAATCTAGCTCACAAGATGAGGCAAGGAACTCTAATGCAAAATCTGAAATGCTCAACAAGGAGATAAGAAGTCAACCCCATCAACAACCATGGAAAGAAAGACTTCAAATAAAATCATTTACGCCCAACTATGGAAGTGATAATCATTTTTTTCCTCTGATGAATAATGTTGAATGTTTTATATGTCATAATTTTGGACATGTTGCAACTAGATGCAGAAGTAGAATGGTTCAAGCTAATAATTGTCACATAGAAAGATCATCAATTTCCATGTACTTTAAGGGATATTGCTTTTCTTGCAATATGTATGGTCACAAATATATTGATTACGATAAAAGGAATCTGAAACATATAAGATGTTGTGCTTGTAACAAGTTTGCGCATATAGCGAAAGAATGGAGAAAATTTCGGCCACCATACCAAAAGGAAAAAACATCATCACAATCCAAGATATTGAAGAAGAAGGAATTGTTGTCAGAAAGATGTGGCATAGCTCAGTATACAGACATAACAAACCCACGGGGAGCTGAAAGTGTGAAACTTCAGTATTCAAATTCTCATACGCAGTTATTATGAATACAGGTCACATATATACGCAAGTTAGAAGCTGCACAGTCGCGTATATGTTGTTTTTTTGAAGAAGCAATGGGACAGACTCAGGAAAAGGGGTCTGAAATGGTTCAGTCAATTATCAATTATCTTTTCTGTTCTGATTGATGATGATTACATTCTGTTGATGATATGTAGAAGTGATTTTGGCCCTCATAAGTTGTTAATAACTTGATGAATAATTGGTTGATGATGATGCCTTGATAAATTTAATGATCAGATCTAACAGTGAACAGTTGGCACAGGTTCAGGGGGAGCATATGCTTCTAATAATGCATTGTTGGCATTATAATAGAAGACCTTGGTACATGATGATACTTATATTGCTTGATTCACATAGTTGTTTTGATTTAGATGACTCTTTTTATGATGAACATATACATGTTGTTGAACTTGACGCTGTAAACAGATGCTTATGGTACAGATCATATATGGTGTATGATAGTTGTTGATGACTATCATGGTCTTGTTTAGATCATTGGTCCTTGTTATAAATGTCATATATATCATTTTATGTAAAGGTCCTGTAAATACCTATGACGTAATTTGTAACCCCACTATGCATGGGAAGGATGATGTATTAATTGTGATTTTTCAGTCATGTATGAACATGTGGTATATCCTCGCTTGGTTGGGTGATTGATGTATGTATGAGTCATTGGTGATGGGCAGGTCATACTCACATATTTGAGTTATTGAGTCATGTTATTCTGCAAACTTTGCATGTGCTCTAGTGGGAGCATGGACAGCATAGTGCATCTCTAAGGGGGAGAATATCTTGGTCCGCCCTTTTTCCTTCATGTCAAAGGGGGAGAGTATCTTGGTGTTATTTGATATATCTAACAAGTTCTACATCTTTTCGTAATAAACACCAATATGGTTGCCATCAAGTCCAAAGGGGGAGATTGTTGGCATTATGGTACAGGTGTTGTCCTTGATGGCAACTCTCATATATGATGAATGATGGCAGTTCACAGTGCAACAGGTTAACAGAAAAGGATTACAGATCAGACTCCAGATATTAAAGAAAGAGAATGGTTTAAGAAGTATATGTTGGTTCACTTTGTCCAAGTAGCATATACACGCTGGTCCACAGAACAAAAGGAGTGTATTCGTATGCACGCACTTTCATAGAAGAAAAAACATGTATGGGATGGAAAATTAAGGATAGGAATACCAGGGGTTCCTACCATGGTATTGACCCATGGTAATGAGCGCGGAAAAGAATATTGATACCATCAAAGAATACCAGCAACATAACTATGGTTTTGGTCGGAGGTATTAACAAAGGATCTAAGTATATAAGGAGGAGAATATCAAAGGGCCAAGTGTGCAAGTGAATGGATTTTTATGAATACTTATATCTGAAGTATATTTTATGTTGTAAGGGCTATGGTAATGATATGATCTAAAATATCACGTGCACCTTTGGATACAATGATGGATCAAGATCATGAAACCTGAAATGGCTTATCATTGTATGATCTGATAATGGATGGGCTAGATTTGAATGTTAATGCTTGTTTTATTTTGTAAATGTTATGATATAGGTATGACTGAAGTTTGGAATAGCTATGAAGTTTTAAGTTAGTTTTTTCATATCTATACGATGGTTTGCCTTAGTGAAGGCACATATACAAGTTGGTTCGGCACTTCGAAGTAGTGTATACGTTATGAAATATGATGTTTGAAGTTGCAGTTGGTTCTGGTTGTTGATGCAGAGTTCTGGGTTCTGCTTTGTGTTCTGGTGACAGTTTTTTGAATTTTTAGATTGATTGAATGTGATTTGCTTCAGTGTTGGTGGGTTTTCAATGATTGGTTGTATTGCAGTGGTGATTGATTTTGAGCTTCAATGTTGCTAATAGGTCCAGTATGAAAATTTGATGAAACATGGCCTTCATATTGTGTTGTTAGGTACGAGGAGTATCCAGTCTGAAAATTTATGAAACGTGGTCCTTAGAGGAAGAGTGAAGGTAGTAGCCTTTTGTAGGTCGGCGCCTATGTACTGGTAAACATATCAGCTAGTACAAGAGCCAGGGGGTTGGATCTCCCTTCTAGTAGCAGCTAGAGAATGAGTGAAGGTTGGAGCTTTCTGTAGGCCGATGCCTACGTACTAGTCAACATATCGGCTAGTACAATTGCTAGTGGGTTGTAGATCCCTTCCAGTAGAAGCTAGAGAACGAGAGAAGGTTGTAGCCTTCTACAGGTGGGTGCCTGCGTACTGGTATGAATCTGCGTCGGTACAATATTGTAAACAGGTTTTTCTTATATTAAAAGAAGACAGAGATGACAACAACAGGTTGTTTTTCTCCCACATTGGGTTTCCACCTTAAATATTGTTGTTCATGTGTATTTCTTATGTGTGATAGTTTATTCTGTTATTACTGCACATGGTTACTATTTAAATGGTTAATAAAGTATGGATGCATTGATTAAAGATCAACATTTGATGAATTAACTGAATCATAATTTCATTGGATATACGTTGGTTTCCTTAAGAACAATTGTGTGCACATGCGAGTTCCCTTCACTGAAGTAGCATATTTAAATCTGATTATGAAATGAAAAAGTTATTGATTTGATAATACTGATTCAACCCCACCCCACCCTCCCTCAATATTATTCCCAACAATGATCACTTCAAAGCCCAATGTCTTGAAAGATTCAATTATATGAAGAAAACAGGGAATCGACATTTCACCATGGAAAAATTTTAAGAACATTCCAATAGACCCAAATTTGAAGGAGATAAAAACTGCTTTTACTATTTAGCACTTGTGGGATCTCTTGCAAATGACAATGGAATATGGTCGGTCGATAGTGGAGATTCAAGACATATGACAGGAGAACCTGATCACATTACAAGTTTGATGGAAAGAATATTTTCACAAAAGGTGGATCTTGGTGAAAACAACAACTATGCAGTCAAAGGAATTGGCACAACATCCATTGAGCTAGAAACATGTGAAAGCATTCACTTGAGCAACATACTCTATGTTCCATGTCTGAAAAAAGAATTTGGTTTCAATTTTATGTTTAGAAGATAGAGGAGATAGATTAGCCTTAATTGATGGGAAATGCCTTGTGTGGGACAAGGCCTCTAGTATAATCTCTGTTAGGGTTATTGGGATTCATGAAGGATGGTTATATAAAATCCTAGGGAAATATTCCCAAGATTTAGTGCATAATGATATTAATCCTAGTGAGCTATGGCATGGAAGATATGCACACTTCATTATAGATCCTTTCCATATTTGAAGCATATTGTTTCAGGTGTACCATATTTACAGATGGATCATAAAGGTGTGTGTAAGGAATGTGCTCTTGGAAAGAATGTTAATAAACCCTTTCCAAGCAGTGAACACAAATCCAAAGAGATTTTGGATCTAGTGCACAATGATATGTGTAGTCCTATGTCAATGAAATCTCTTAGAGGCGCTCTATACTATGTATCCTTTATCAATGACTTCTCTCGCAAGACTTGGATCTATCTTATGAAGTCAAAAGATGAAGTTTTCATAATGTTCCAAGAATTCAAAGTTGAAGTGGAGAACCAAACAAGGAAGAGAATCAATATCCTGAGATCAAATAATGGAGGAGAGTACACCTCTAAGGAACTCAATTCTTTCTATAAGGAATTTGGGATTAAGAGGGACTTGATAGTTCCCTATAATCCTCGACATAATGGAGTAGCCAAAAGAGAGAACATATCTATTGAGGAGTGTATGAAGGAAATGATACATGATTAGGATGTACCAATGTTCTTATGGGAAGAATCAACCGAGACAGTTGTTTATATTCTTGATAGAAGTCCTCGTCGAATTCTGGAAGACAAGACCCCTGAAGAAATAATCACCAGTCAGAAACCACAGGTTGATCATATGAGAATATTTGTTTGTATAGTGTTCATAAATATACCTAAGGATAAGATAAATAAGTTAGTTCATTCTGGAAAGAATGGGATATTTTTTGGGTACACTAGTGAATCATAAAAATCCTACAGAATATATGTTCCTTGGCAATGACAAGTTGAAGTAAGAAGGGACGTGACTTTTGATGAAGATGTCACTTATTGGAAATCCATAGAAGAGCACTCGAACATTGACTATGAAGAGAATAAGTGTGTGTCTCTGAAAGAAGAGGTTGCAGGTCCTCCCACATCCCAAAGTTATTCTGAAGACCGTGAAGAAATGGCAGAAGGACCTTGTGAACTAATGGATCCTATGGTTTATCCAGAAAATTGAAAAAGATCAACTTTGCTCAAATCTGTTTTGCATGATGCAGAAGGACATGCAGCTCCACAAGGCACCTTCAGTGAATCTAAGAGACCTAAGAGGTATTCTTATTATTCATATTTAATGACTAAGTTAATTAATTTTGAACCTTCCAACTTCAAGGAAGCATCCACCCAACAAGTGTGGAAGGATATAATGATGGAATAATATCAATCTATTATGAAGAATGATGTCTAGGAAAATTTTCCAAGACTTGAAGGAAAGTCTATGGTAACCTCAACGTGGATATATAAGATCAAGCATGAAACTGATGGGAGAATTGACAAATACAAGGAAATATTCATAGCTAGAGGGTTCTCCCAAAAAGAGGGAGAAGATTATGATGAAGTATTTGCACCAATTTCCAGGTACACCATGATTAGATCTCTTATTTCTCTTGCTTCATTTATGTGATGGAAGTTACATAAAATGGATGTGAAGACTACTTTCCTCAATAGTGTGATTGAGGAAGAGGTGTACCTAGAGAAACCTCAAGGTTTTAAGGTTCATGATAGAGAATCTCACATGTGTAGATTAAATAAGGCCTTGTATGGATTCAAGCAAGATCCAAGAGCTTAGTATTCTAGAATTAATGGATATTTGGCGAGACTTGGTTTCTATAAGAGTATTGTTGATCCAAATATTTATATCAAGGTTGTGAAGGATGAACCAGTGATGTTACTACTATATGTAGATGATTTTTCCTGAAAGGTATAGAGCATCTTATTATTTAGTGTAAGAGGGATTTGGACTCCGAATTTGAAATGAAGGATCTTGGCTGATGCATTACAATTTGGAGCTGAAAGTCCGACAGAAACCTAGTGAAATCCATCTTGAGCAAGGAAAATATGTAATCAAGATCCTTCATAAGATTGAAATGATAGAATGCAAGTCTATGCCAACTCCTATGGTGATGAATCTAAGAAAGCTAAGATATTATGAGTCATATATGTTACATCCTTCAATGTATTGAAACTTGATTGGAACACTAATGTATTTGGTGAATACCAAGCAAGACATTTGATTTGTAGTGAACACCTTGAGTTAGTTACAGATGGAGTCGAGACATGAGCATTGGATTGTAATAAAGAATATATTAAGGTATTTATTTGGTATTGTTGACCATTGTTTGAGATATGCTTCGAGTGGTAAGATTTAGAAACAAGGATATACAGACTCTGATTCGGCAAGGAGTGCGAATGACAGGAAGAATACATATGGCATATGTTTAAGTTTGGGCTTTACTATGATATCCTAGATGAATAGGAAGTAAACATATGTGGCACTTAGCATTGTAGAAGAAGAGTATATTGCAAATTATTTGGCATGTTGTGAGCGAATATGGCTTCATAAGCTACTCTTTGGATTATTCAACCAGATGCTAGAACCAATTGTGTTGTTCTCTAACAATCAAATTTTTGTGAAGCTAAATGAAAATCCTATGTTTCATGATAAGTAAAAGAATATTGACATTAAGTACCACTTCATCCATGATATGGTTCAGAAGGGAGCAATGAGGCTCCATTATATCTCCACAGGTGAGCAAACAGTTGACATTTTCACAAAGCCTTTGTCTTAGGAAAAGTTTGTATACTTCATAGACAAGCTTGGACTTGTGGAGAACCCCTATATTAGTGAGAGGGAGCATTGATGTGACATCAATAGAGGCATGGTTGGAACTTTTGATGACAACATGAGCATGGCCCATATTGTTGGTTGGTGGACGAAAGGGGCATGGCTTGAACCAATACTGACAACAAGAGCATAGCCTGAATTGTTGATGAGATAGCATGAGCGACAAACATTATAAAGAGAATGGTCCCTGAGGCTTGGATACTCATGGAGTGGGTGCCTCTTCAGCATCATCACCTAGAGTGAGGATTTTGGATTTGGAAGATATTTTTCCCTAGGGTTTGACCATGAGTGATGGAAACCCCGAACTAGTAGGAGTACCATGAGGTGAGGTTCCCACCAAATCATGGTGACTAGTTGAGTGAGTACCATTGGTTAGGAGTGATAACCTAGGTTGTGGTACCTATTGATGATGTTCATGTAGGTCAAAGGTGTTGACCTAGATGGTGATGTTATCGATGAGTTGAACATTTCCTTAGAGAGATCATGTATACAGATAAAATCTAGATAGTTATTATGAATAACTCCCTAGCTAAGAGGGAGTGTTAAAATTTTTTAGCTATGGTCGGTCTTCATAATGTATCATTTGTACTTGTAATGATGAAAATATAAATTATATTTGTAAACGAATAAATCATGTTGAAGCATGTTCTACATGCTTGCAAGAAAAAGAAAATTATTTATTTGTTTTATTCAAAAGAAATATTATAAGGCGTGTTCTTCATGACCTTACCAAAGCAGGAAATTTTGACTTTTTGAATCAATAATTTTGCCTTGAAAAGAGTCCAAGTTGGCCCTTCAAAATTCATGTCATCCTACCCATAAGTCACATCCATTCAAACGATTGAAAGACTATAAATAATCCTATTTGATCTAATCCAAGGACACACTTTGAATCACACCTCTATATCTATTCAAGCGAAGAAGATAGGGAGTATTTGAAGGAAGAAAATAAAAAGAGGGAAGATCATTGTATAGCCCTTGCTCTAGTTATCAAAGGAGGTCATATTCTGAACGTTTCTCTATGGCATATACTTTTGTGGTATAGTGTGAAGCTTTTTTGGTATAGTGTGAAAATATGAGGCACAAAGTCTATAGTTTCTGAGGCTAAGATAGAGAACGAATTTTAGCCCTCTTGAGACATTGTTTTTCGTGGTATATCTCTATGGCACAATGTGAATTCTGAGGAAGCGTTGTAAGATGTTTTCATTCATATTGGAGACCTTGTTGCAGAGCTTCTGTGGAAAAAACTATGAGCATTTGTCTTGGATCTTGTGGAGGTTGACTTGGCTCTTGGTGGATGGGCATCATGTTGGTTAGTTGACTTTGATGTATGTTTTGTTGCATTGATTCTCTAAGGAAAAGGTTGGTTGGGTATTTCTCTATTATGGGCTTTCCCAGGGTAAAATATTCTTGTACCTTTGTGCATTGTGATCTCTATTTCTCTAGTGCTTTCTATAGTTGAATGTTTGAATGTATAATTGCTCAATGATATATTGAAATAGCAAATAAGCATCTACATCATTGGAAACAATTATAAAGTTTTAGAAATAAGTATTGTATCTATTGTACTGGAAAAATAAAGAGGGATTTTCCCTTCCACAACCTATCCAAAATCTTACATCAAGATCAAAACTCAAAGAAAAATGTGTATGGTGATGAAAGATGCAATCACAATGCCCCCATGGGGAAGAACAATTGGCAAGTGTCATGAAAATGAAGTGTTATGTACCAAGATATTTGAGGTTCAAATCCCCTCAACTTAATCGTTTCTATGGAAGGGGCATACATAGGAACCCAGAGATTATAGTGGTAGCGGTCGGGATCGACCTCGTGTCACTCAAGTATGAAACCGACCCAATTTTCGATTCCTCTAGTCACAAAATAAAAAATAAGTAAATAAATAAAAATAAAAAAGATGCAATCAAAACAAAGGTAAGGCAAATATTTTCATCATAACTACAGTGACTAGAAAACAAACACCTCTTTCCTAGCATCTTTAATTGAAATTTGGCAAAACAAAATTTCATGGTTACAATCCATCCAATGGGTTTTAAGTTTTTAAGAAATTGTTTACCTGATTTTCTAAGTGGTTACAAAGACCATGCAAACTCATTTGGGTTTCATGGAACCATGAGTAGAAATATACCCTACTGCAAAGGTGGGAGGACACCCTATAACAAATATCACATTGTAGTAAAGCAAGGCTTAATATAGCCTACAACATGCAACAATTGCTAATTAATAGTGAAAACAACTCATGTCAATGAAATAAAAATAGCTACAAATCAAGCACTAGAAGATTGCACAATACAATAAGTAGATAATTCAAAATTTCAATGCATAAGCCAATCTAGATAAATCAATAATAATTTTAGTAGAATTTTTTCAATTGAAATAGATTCACTACATAATCCACACCACAAAACAAATTATTCAATACATCATTTAATAGAGAAAACCCTCCATACATCATCTCAGAACTTGGTATCCCTTCTCTACATCAATCAAAGTTAAAAATAGAAACTCTAACATCATATGACCAATTCTTGATCCTCATGACTAGGTCTTCAAGATGACTTTCAACCCCCACAATCAAATGATGTAAGTGGTCTTTTTATATATGTTTTGAACCTTCTAGGCTTTGTCAATCATGATGGACTACGACAACTATATCACCACCAATCATCAATGACCATATGGAGTCTAACACAACTACCTCCTAGGTGTATGCAAGGGTGTCTACATTGTGGTCCCTTTAGCCTTTCTTAAATACTATTAACTACTAATAGGATTTAACAAAACTAGAACAAAAATATTTTTGGGTGATTCCAAATGGCCCATACACCATGGATTCTCTTGCATCAAATGCCCCTAGTATTTTTAAAATAAACTCTTTCTCACAAGGCATGTACAAAATCAGTTCTTGGCCAACCAAGTCAAATAAATTTTCCTTTTGAAACCCATGTAACCTATTATAGGCTTGTATTCTTCTAGCAAACCAAAATATTATTTGTATTATTTTCTCATTGCCTTGCTACTCACACTTTCCTATAAAATTTCTTCAATTTCCCAATTCAACTTGATATGTATTTTTTCCTCCTAATCTCTAACTTGCTCATCTTCCATTTCCATGTCTTCATGATCCTCATATAGTTCTAAATCATTGTCTAAGATTTTATTAAGGATACGTGATCTGAATTCTATCATCTTCGGCTTCCTATAGGTTTCCTTTATAAATATCTATTTCCTCAAATTTGTTAGAACCAAATGGCATCAACAAACACCCTTTTGTCTTTTTTTCTTTTTTTAAGCATAATCCCTAGGGATTATGTAAATTTGGATTATTCACTTGTGAGGAAGGAAAAAATCCACAGTGAACATGAACAAGCATGATGAGTCCAAGATACCCCTTGGAAGATAGAACCAATGGTCATAAGAATGTATTTAATGTGTTTCATATGAATAAAATTGTATCTCGCATTTATCAATATCTCTTGCATTCATGTGTGAGTTCTAACAGCAACATCAAAGTTACTATGAGCTTGTGCCATGAGTTTTGTGGCCTTCCTTTACCTAGACAATCATGGGCGATCTTCAAGGGAAATCATGCTTGGTTTGGACATTTGATCCATTGACTCTTAATTGTACAATACTTTTGATATGGGAAGTTCTCAACCAATTTATTCTTTGTGCCCTGGTAGCTCCTCTTTTGATTTAACATCAAGCAGCTCATCCACTACAGGAATTTCTTCATCATAACCAAGTGTCTTTTCTTCTTGTTTAAACTCGAGCAAGCTCAAGATCTAAAAAGCAACAACATTTTCGGCTTCTAGAACTAGAGCTTTCGTTATTTCTACTAAATTTTGAATTGTTTCTTCTAAAGGTGAATTGTCGAGCAAACTAATTATTGCTACAAATCATGGTTGGAGTAGATCCCTTAAAAAATAAGTTGTTATATCACAAATCATATTGATTTGGGAATTAGAATGCCACCATTAAGCAACCTCAGTGACCAAGGGAGCCGAATTTCTATGTCTACATGTTAAGAAGCCGCAAACAACAAATCATCTCAAAGGAGACCATATTAAATATAATAGTTGTAATCTCTGTCACCCAACAAGGAGCTTTTAGATTCAAAGAGGAGGAGAGATTTTGTCATATTCAACTTTGGACAACTTTGTAGTAATCTAAAAGCCACCAATTAAAAAGTGAGGGCACTTTGCACCCTTTCACACCATCATATCGATCTCATATCGCACATACAGTGGTTGGCAAGTAGGATCCATAGTTTTTGTCTCAATGCAACTAAATGTTATTGTATCACCATAGTAGCTAATCATAATAGCCTACACATTGAATGCAATTTTGTTCGGAATGGTCTACACATTGAAAGTGTTGCTTGGTCGAGACAACCATTATTTACCTAAGGAAAGAAAATTGGCAAGTTCCAAGACTCACCAAGTATTCTCTGGAGATGTTGGTGGCTCTCTTCACCAAAACTTCGCTCGCATAATACACATATTTATTGTGCAAGAAAAAGCAATACAGTCCTTCGATTTTGTTGTCAAGCCCTTTTCTTGACGAGCACTCCACCATGTGCTTGAGTTTTGTGCCCGCAAAATGTGTGGAGTTTCTTGAACAAAGTGGTTATTTCTTGCTAGTCCAAAGGTCTCATATTCCTCTTTCACGCTTGTTACCCACCAAAAGTGGGTGACCCCTAGGATAATTTTTCTCCTATTTATCTCTTCCAATTCGCAGCTGGAAGCCCCTAACAGCCACTAGTAGCCGATGAAAACGTGCCATTCATATCATCGTCACTTGCATCAGTCATATGTTTCCTTGCCCATCTGACAAAAGCGCTTGTTAGAAGGTGGGATTCCGATCAAAAGGTACTTTATTCATTTTATGATCGGGTGCTTATGCATGTTTGTATTTGGGAATTTGACATGGATTACGGGGTAACCTAGAAGGAAGGGGGGTTTAGGTCGTCATTTTGTTCCCTCAACTTAAATGGGAAGTTAATATTTCATCCTACTCCAATGGGACCCCCCCTAATGGCCCAATGGATAGGAGGGGCACTACTTGGGAAACCCTTATTGATATAGCATAGTCCCATCTCTCCCTATTTCAACTTTCCACTTTCCATCTAAAATTTTGAGCCCCATTTTCCATCTCCCTTATTCAGTTTCAATTGACTATTGGTTCTCTTGGATTGGCACTACATATCCTCATCCCTAGGAAAGGCCTGGAACTTATCCCTAGGACATTAGAGAAATTTGAGGTATAAAATGGGCCTCCTAAGAAATATTATAAAATAATAGTGAAAATAATAAAATAAGATTAGGTTACATCATCAAATTTTAGAGTGAAAAAAGAAAAAACTACTTTTTCAACTTATCTCCCTTTATCTCCCTACGATTTTACTCAAATTTCGAGAGGGAGCACTCATTGTATGCGAAATTTTATTCTTCATCCAAGGAGTACCCATGTTGCATACTATTGATGGACCTTGCTACACGAAAAATGAGAAATACGTAAAAAAAACATGATTGCAATCACGTTTTTCATGTATTTTTCGTGTTGTAGGATTCATTGAAAGTATTCAACGTGGGTACTCCTTGAATGAGGAATTAAATTTTGCATCCAATGAGTGTTCCCACTCAAAATTTGGGTTAAATCGTAATGAAATAAGTTGAAAAAATAGTCTTTAATTTTATTTTATTTTTGTCTTTTTAATTTTTTACTCCAAAAATGGTGAATCATCCCTCATTGTTAAACATCATCACGTTGAATCATATTGGTTCTTATAAAGTTGATTTTGGTTGTACATTTTTGTTTTGAAACCCATTTTAGACCTCAAAATTCTCTAAAGAGTTGATGCAGTGAAAAGAAAAGGAAAAATCATTTCATGGCCACAAGTAAACACAAAAGAAGATCAAAATGCAAAATATGATGGGGACATATAGATTAGAGGAAATTTCAGCCTAAAAGTGGTCTCCTAAAGAAAAATAATAAAATAAGAGTTATGAATTTTGGAGGGAAAAGAACCAAGCTACTTTTTTTACTTGTATTTTTTGTTTAACTCCTTATCGATCTACCCAAATTTCAAGTGTAGACACTTGTTGGACGCAGAATTAAATTCCACATCCAACGAGTACCCATTATGCATACTTTTGAGAAGACCCACCTTGATAAAAATTGAAGATACCACGTTTTTAATGTATCTTAATTTTTTGTCACTGTGAGTCTTCTAAAAAGTATGCATAATGGATACTCATTCGATGTGGAATTTAATTCCACATCCAATGAGTGTGTACACTTGAAATTTGGGTAAACCTATAAGGAGATAATCTAAAAATACAAGTTAACAAAAAAATATATATATTTTCTTCTTTTCCATCCAAAATATTTACATGTACCTCTTTTTAAATTTAAAGTGTTTCGATTGGTTTACATATTATGACATGGAAATTACGTGAAAAATTCATGGGCACTTTTAGGCTGAAATTTCCTCTAATGCATTACCACATGAGAAAAAGCCTAGCATGAGATCTAACTCACTCATTATGGCCACACCTAGTTCCTAAGCACATGTTGCTCATCATATTATGAGAATGAACCCTTTCATTTCCCAACTCTTAATGGGAAATGAGTTACCTCACCCTTAAGGGGATAATCACTGCTATACATCACATAAAGCAAGCTCTAACCCTTGAGCTATGAGAAGTAATACAAAGAAAAAACAAGAAAATTTAAAAAGTGCACAAGAGGGATGGAAAACAAAGGTAAAGTTAGTAACTCATGCTTCCACAATTTCTCCCTCCCCACATCCATATGCTCATGAAGAGGAGCTCATCATAGTTGGTCCCTTTGACCATGGCACTTGGTCATGATGTCTTCTCCCCTTAGTTCCATCAATATTCATGACACCGATCAATTGAAGGGTGGACCAAGGACATGACATTTCCCCTTAAGGGCTGAAAACACTTAATAGGGTGGTATATTAGTCACTCCTACCTAGGGAGGTAGCATTATTTGAAGTGTCAAATTGTCTATTTCTTGCAAGCTTTGTTCACTTAGATGCACAAATGATTAAATGTACCTAATGATGTAGTTTATAACACTATATATTGTGTGTAATTGTCAGGTTATTCCTCAACCATGGCTTGGGAAACTTAAATGGGGTCCAAGTCTCTTAGAGGAGCATATTAACACCCACGGGTGTAGCATTGAGAGCCATGGGTCCCTAAGCTATAACAAAGCATCACACATAGAATTCTAGCACTTTTCCCTACATTGATGAATTTTATGGGACGATGCACCTGGACTGGACTTCTTGAGGGTTTCATATGTCTTGTCCTTGTTGAAAATCATTCTTGGAAACCCTTTCTCAATGCCTTGACCTTTGGCCATCCAAATATTCAACCTACTAATCAAGCCCTATGTCTTATGCCTCATCCAATAGACCTCTATAAAGAAAGTGAATTGCCTCTTATTAAAGCCTTGAGCCCAGATTGTGACATTCTTGTAGAATGTCTCATTGGGTCACCCTGTACCCTAACCATAGAATATCCATTGGGTGACCTACTCACATATCAAGACTCCTCCCATTGGTGAAAAATTGTAAAGATCATGGGGTTTTGTCTATGGTGATAGTGGGTCATCACCCCATTGTTGTCGCTTGGTCTAGTGTTGGCCTACTAGGGTGTCGCTCTCTTAGGCCTGCTAGATTTTGTGGCAACATTTTGGCATCATTGTCAAATACGAAGTGATTCTACCTTCATGAAATTTGAATATTTAGCTTCATCCCTAACGACAAGATAAATATTTTTTGGTGACTCCAATGGAAGAACAAAGTTTGTTTTTTTCATTAATCTTCAAATTCAATGCTTGTAGCGTGAAGCAAGCATCTTTAAAGGAATTTTAAGTTCACCTTGGCAACTCCATATCTAAATATTACAAAAAAATTGCATGACAATAAATGACTCACTTGAGAGGCTTATTCCATATGTTTCATAATGATGACCCTCAATCAAATAATCATGTTGTCACTAGTAGCCAAGAAGAGCCCAATGCCCCTCTTCATGAATCCCTTGGGAGCCATGAAATTGAAGAATATTCTCAACACCTTGAATGGGGGTTGTGGTTCTTCCTAAGGTACGATGATTGTACCACACTTTTCTCTTTCCATATTGATCCGGAAGATATGATTGTCGATATGTCTGAGCCATCTATCTCCTCGCGCCACTTGTAGTGTATGCCCAACATTTATGAGGATGATATGATTGAGATTTCTCTTCATCAAAATTTCATGATATTGGCTGTTGAATTCTCCATTCTTCCATTACACAAAAGGATCCAATGGTGCAAATTGGATTACTCTTCCTCACCTATGACTCTTTTTCATGATGCATGGTTTCCTTGTTTTCCCGCCTCCAAACCTTACCTTTCATCGAGCCAATCTTGCGAAGGACGATGCGATATTTTGTTGTCCTACCTCACAGGGATTCATATGGACCAAGGAAAATTTTAGGGGCTAAATTTTACAGATGGGCTAATTTTCCATGTTTTCCCCAAAAAAAGATTCGCTAATTTTTATTTTTTCTAAAAATGAATCGCCCAAATTTTAAAGTATAAAATTATTTCACCTTAAAATTCGCCAAAATTTTATAGGGACAATATAAAATCATTAGAAATTTGAATATTTTTATAACAATATTTCCAAACATTTTATAATTTGCATAGTAAAGGCTAGTAAGTTTCATCCAAGTTTCTACACTTTAAAAAAAAATCCCTTTCATAAAGCAATCTTTGATATGGACAACAAGTGTTGTGTTGATCTAATAATATGCTTGTTGCATTGGTTATATGACTACACTTAGGACATGTATCACATGTTATGCATGGTAGTGTAGGTGCATTTCATATTTTGTTCATGTAGCTAACAACATCATATCATGTTCTCATGCTATATTAGATTGCTTGTTAGATTAGAAAACCATTTAGAGTAGATTTTATTTTATGTGTGGATTATTATCTTTCATGTAAAACATCGATGATACCCTACACACAATTCACATTATCCCAAATAGGTTTATTGAAATGTGCAAGTTACAGTCCTATAGTCTCAGTAAATTGTTGGGGTTCTCATGAACTCCCTATTCGAGTACATGGATCATGCACTCTACGGTGAGCTCATATCCTAGTTGGAGCCAAATGTTAACCACCAAAAGTGAGTGACCCCTAGGAGAATTTTGTATCATATTTATCTCTTCTAGCCAATAGCGAGCAACCCCTAATAGCCACTAGTAGCTGATGACAATGTTTCATTCATATCTTTGCCACTTGCATAAGTGATGTGTTTCCTCACCCATCTAACAAGAGCACATGTTGGAAGGTGGTCTTATAAGAAAAAGGTATTTTATTCATTTTTCAATTGGGTTCTTATGCTTGCTTGTATTTGGGCATTTGGCATGGATTATGGGGTAACCTAGAAGGAAGATGGGTTTTGATCATCATTTTGTTCCCTCACCTTAAATGGGGGATTAATCTTTCATCCTAGTCCAGTGGTACCTCCCCTAATGGCCCAATGGGTAGAGGAGGGGCACTACTTGTGAAACCCTGATTGAGATAGTGTAGTCTCATCTATCCCTATTTCATACTTACCACTTTCCATCTTACATTTCGAGCCCCATTTTCCACCTCCCTTATTTGGGTTCAATTGACCATTGGTTCTCTATGATTGGCACCACACATACTCATGTCTAGGTAGGGGTCAGAACTTGGCCATGGGATGTTGATGCAGCTAAAAGAAAAGGAAAAAGAATATCATGTCCATAAGTAAAAACAAAATAAAATCAAAATGCAAAATATGGCCAGGACATACACATTAGCACGTGGGAAAAATCCTAGCATGACCTCTACCGCACTCATTATTGCCATCACCAAGTTCTTGAGCACATGTTGCTAGCCATATTATGAGAAGGAACACTTGCATGTCACAACCCCCATTGGGAAATGAGTTGCCTCACCCTTAAGGGGGTAATCACTATTATACATCATACAAAGCAAGCTCTAACCCTTGAGCTATGAGATGTAAAGAAAAATAAGAAAAAGTAAAAGACACACAAAAGGGGTGGAAGAACATAGTTCAAGTCGGTAACCCATGCATCCATGATTTCTCCCTCCCTACATCCATACACTTAGGATGAGGATCCCATCATAGTTGTTCCATTTGACCATGGCACTTGCCCATGAAGTCTCCCCCCTTCGTTCCATCATTATTCATGACACTTATCAATTGACAAGTGGACCAAAGACATGTCATTTCCCATTAGGGGATGGAAACACCTAACAGAGTGTTCTATTACTCACTCCTACTTAGGGAGGTAACATTATTTCGAGTTAAAAGCCTTGATTTTGGAAGAAAACCCTATTTAAAGTGTCAAGTTTCCCATTTCTTGCAAGTTTGGTTCACTTAGAAGAAAAAATTATTAAATATACCAATGATGTAGTTGCTAACACTATATATTGTGTGTTATTGTCAATTGGTTCCGCATCCATGGCTTAGGAAAGTTAACTAGGGCCCAAGTCTCTTATAGGAGCATATTAACACCCACAAGCGCAGCATTGAGAGTCATGGGTCTCCAAGCTATAGCAAAGTATCACATATAGCCATGGGCACCTCAAGCACCCACAATGTTGATTTTGGATAGCATCGATGTGTTATAGCCATGAAATTTTGTGGAGAGGCTAAGGCACATGAGATCTCCAAGACCCAGAAATCGTTTGGAGAAATTTCGCCCGAATGAGGAGTTATTAAAATAATTAATATTTTTAATGGGTTCCTAAGTCTAAACTTAGGAAAATAAAAATATTGATGTGTATTAATAAAATATGGGTGAGAAAGTTCTAAGTGATCAGGATCAAGCTAGTTTTAATCTTAGTCATTGATTAGGGGATTAATCTCGGTCGTTGATTCGTCAACAGGAAAAGTATAAGAGGAGGCTTGAGGGTCAGATGGAGATACACCAAGTGATCAAGAGAATTTGATTTTCTGGAGTGAGGTTTGCTGAGAAAATAGATTTAGTGATCAAAGTTGTAGTGAGGGGAAGTTCAGCAATGGATTTTCATCTGAGGTTGAAGAATACATAGTGGAGAGGTAGCGCAGTGCCAGGATAGACAGCGTCGGCCTTAGAAGGGCTGCCACAGAGGTCGAAGAGCTGACGCAGAGGACACAAAAGGCTGACGCAAGTGATGCGGAGGCTGTAGAGGTTGACGCTGGGGAGATTTTGGGGGAAGACTAGGAGCATATCAACAGATCTTGAGCCAAGAGAGGGTGGTGCAGCTCCTGGAGGAGTGACGCAGTTCCAAAGCAGTGCTTGCAGCATCTTTTGTTGTCCAGCACAAGGAACAGCCAGAGTTGTTGTGAGGTTTGATCATCTGGTTGCTGATTTTTCGTAATATTTGTCTCGAGATAGAGGCACTTCTGCTAAGGATATTCTCTATTGGGTGAGCCATTTTTAGCACCCTAGTTGTATTCACAAAATCTTCTTAATAATACAAACCCTCTATATGTTGCACCAGTTTTCCCGACTTGGGTTTTTCTGGGGATGATTGTCCAAAAATAATGGTGTCCCTTGTGTTATTGTCTCAGTTTATTTCAGTGCATGATCTATATATTTGTGAAGGCTGTAATAGTATTTACTTTGATGTTTATGCAATTAAATAAATTGTTAATGTAAAGAACAAGTAGGAGATTGTAAATCAGTAATTGCAGTAGGGGTTTCTAATGTATTAGATTTACGAATTTTCACATGGTATTAGAGGGATTGCAGATCATAGGCCACTGAAGATCCCAACCGAAAAATCTGAGAATTTGCAACAGAGAAGCAGCTATCCTGAGAAACAGTGTTGTTCCAAAGATGAAGAGGCAAGAGGAGTGACACAGTGCAGACAGTGTGATGCAGAGGCTCACGCAGTGCCTGTGTCAGCATTCTAAGCTGGGAAAGGAAGATGTAGTAGATGGGAGGAGCCCACGCAATAGCTGCGTCAGCCATTAGGGTTAGTGCAGAGGCAAAGGAGGGCAGACTAGGCTCACGCAGAGACATGTCATCTTTCTCAGCCAGGAATGATTGACGTAGTTGGCCGAGAGGAGTTGATTCAACCCACGCAGAGATTGAGCAGAGCCTGAAGGGCTCAGATTCTTCAAGTTGTCGGGACTAAGGGAGATGTGCAGATTTTGATTTGTGGAGCTGGTGGGACATTGTTTCTGTCGATGTAGAACAGTGTCTAAGGATACTAAACCAAGGTAGAGGGAAGCACTACCTCGACAAATTTCTGGCCAAGAAATATAGATCTAGGTTACAGTGGCAAAGGAGGATTGGAGAGGAGTGATTTAACGATTGGCCAAAGGATTTCCGAGAGGGAAATCAGGACTCAAAGGGATTCTAGAGAAGAGAAGCAGAGATGGCAGTGAACAGATTCAGGGATCAAGACAGATTGGACGGGGCTTCCAGTTTTTTCATCTGGAAGGCCAGGATCCTAGCAATCCTAGATAAACATCGCATCAAGGACTATGCCTTGAAAACAATAGATGTCCCAGTTGACCCTGATGCTAATGAGAAGTATGAGGAGGCCTAGAAGAAGGATAAATGTGAGATCCTAGATGGGGTCAAGGATCATGTAATACCACATATTGCTGAGAAGTCAACAGCAAGGGAGATGTGGGAGACCCTGAACACCTTATACTAGGGCTCTTCCGTGCAACGGAATATGTTATTGGAAAATCAGTTGAGGTCATACCAGATGCAGAAAGGGGAGGAGATAGATCCCATTCCTTCTTAGGTTGCAAGGGATTCGCGACCATCTTACTTCCATGGGGTCTACACCAAATCCACAGTTCATGGTCAGGATTGCCTTGAATGCAGTCTATGAGGAGTGGGAAACATTTTTCCAAAGCATTTTGGGCAGGGCGACTCTCCCCAGTTGGGAGGAGATGTGGGCATCTCTTTGACGGGAAGAGCTCAGGAGATTGACCAAGGCAGGGAGTAGCAGTAAGGGAGTTTGAATCAAGGAGGAGGAGGAGGAGGATGAAGCTCTCGCATCAGCGGGACAGCAAGGGGTACAGAAGAGGAAGAAGAAAGACATCTCCAAGGTCAAGTGCTTCAACTGTGGGGAGTTGGTTCATTATGCCTCTCAGTATCGCAAGAAGAAAGGCAAGGGATAAGCTTCTGACTCAAAGGATGCTCCAGCAAAGGTGGAGAAGGATGTCGAGGCTGATGATGATTATGCCATGAGTGCTCATGCACCTCTAGAGAAGAGGTGGGGAGACTTGGAGCTATAGTCGAGAGGACTACAGAAAGGGGGCTAAATCCTTGACGTGCCCAAACTCTTGGATCACATATGGTTACGGAAGCCCTTAACAACAGTAGCATGATGGCAGGTGTCGAGTGGAGCAAGGTGTGATGGAGCGACAAGGCAGTGCTAGAGTGCAGAAGTCTGTAGCAGTGCAGTGGAGGTTGCAGCAGTGTGAGAGGCACAGAAGAGGTTGCAGCAACATAGTGGCAGCAAAGGGAGCACATAATAGCAGTAAAGGTAGATTCAGCATCACGAGGCTTCAAGACAGACCAGGATGCCAGTGTTTGGGTGAAGTCAGTTACTTACTTCTCGATAACTGAGTTGCAGTGCAGCAGTTAGCAGTGGCAGTGCTATGGGCAACATATTGAGAGGGAGCTACAGTACAGATGTAGCAGTGGCAGTGTCATGGGAAGCAGTACAAGAAGTAGCAGTGCAGTGGATGTGGGGCAGCAAGTCAAGCATCAGCACAGAGGATTGATGTGGAAGATCAGTGTGATGCTTCTATGATGAAGCATTGCTAAAGCACATTCCTCGCTAAGAGGGAGTGTTGATTTTGGGTAGCATCGGATGTGCTCTAGCCTTGAAAATTGGTGGAGAGGCTAAGGCACATAAGATATACAAGTCCCAGAAATCGTTTGGAGGAATTCCACTAGGATGAGGAGTTATTAAAATAATTAATATTTTTAACGGGTTCCTAAGTATAAAGTTAGGAAAATAAAAATATTAATGTGTATTAATAAAAAATGGGTGAGAAAGTTCTAAGTGACGAGGATCAATCTAGTTCTAATCTTAGTCGTTGATTAGGGACTTAATCTCGGACGTTGATTTTTCAACATGAAAAGTATAAGAGGAGGCTTGAGGGTCAGTTGAAGATACACCAAGTGATCAAGAGAATTCGATTTTCTGGGGCGATGTTTGATGAGGAAATCGAGTTAGTGATCAGAGTTGAAGTGAGGGGCAGTTCAGCAAGGGATTTTAATCTGAGGCTAAAGAATACATAGCAGAGAGGCATCACAGTTCCGAGAGAGATAATGTAGGCCCTAGAAGGGCTGACGCAGAGGTCGAAGAGCTGACGCAGAGGACGCAAGTGATGCAGAGGTTGTAGAGGCCAATGCTGGGCCTAAGAGGCAGCACTGGGGAGATTTTATGGGGTATACTGCAAGTAGATAAGCAGATCCTGAGCCGGGAGAGGGTAACGCAGTTCCAGAGTAGTGTATGGAGCAGTTTTCATTGTCTAGCACAAGGAACAACCAAAGTCGCTATGGGGTTTGATCATTCGGTTGCTGATTTGCTGGAATATCTGTATCTAGATAGAGGTGCTACTGTCGAGGATATTCTCTGTTGGGTGAGCCATTTCTGGCACCCTAGTTGCATTCACGAAATCTGCTTAATAATACAAACCCTCTATATGTTGCACCAGTTTTCCCGAATTGGGTTTTTCCGAGGAATATTGTCCAAAAATAATGGTGTCCCTTGTGTTATTATCTTAGTTTATTGCAGTGCATGATCTGTCTATTTTTGAAGGTTGCAATAGTGTTTACTTCGATGCTTATGCAATTAAATAACTCGTTAATGTGAAGAAAAAGTTGGAGATTGTAAATCAGTAATTGCAATAGGTGTTTCTGATGTATTAGATTCAGGAATTTTCACATGGTATCAAAGCAATGCAGATCATAGGCGACTGAAGACACCTTCCAAAAAATCTGAGAATTAACAGTAGAGAAGCAGTTGCCCGAGAGACAACGTTGTTCTAGCGTTGAAGAGGCAAGAGGAGTGTCGTAGTGCATAGAGTGTGACACACGCAGTGCCTGTGTCAGCATTCTGAGTCGGGAAAGGAAGACACAATAGTTGGGAGGAGCCCATGCAGTAGCTCCATCAACCATCAAGGCTAGCACAGAGGTAGAGGAGGGTAGATCAAGATCACGCAAAGCCACGTCATCTTTCTAAGCTAGGAAGGATTGTCGTAGTTGGTCGGGAGGAGCAGATTCAGCCCACAAAAATATTGCGCAGAGCCTAAAGGGCTCAAATTCTTCGAGTTGTTGGGGCTAAGGGAGTTGTGCAAACTTTGATTTGTGGAGCTGGTGGAACGTTGTTTCTATTGGTGCAGAACAGTGTTAAGGATACTGAACCAAGGTAGAGGAAAGAGCTAACTCGACAAATTTCTAGCAAAGAAATCTAGACCCGGGTTACAGCGACAAAGGAGGATTGGAGAGGAGTGATTCGACGATTGGCCGAAGGATTTCTATGAGGGAAATCAGGACTCAGAGGGAGTCTAGAGAAGAGAAGCAGAGATGGCAGTGAACGGATTAAGGGATCAGGATAGATTGGATGGGGCTTCCACTTTTATCATATGGAAGGTCAGTGTCCTGGCAATCCTGGATAAACATCGCATCAAGGACTATTCCTTGAAAACAGTAGCTGTCCCAGTTGACCCTTATGCTAATGAGAAGTATGAGGAGGCCCAGAAGAAGGCGAAATGCATGATCCTAGACAGGGTCAAGGATCATGTAATACCACATATTGATGAGAAGTCAACAGCAAGGGAGATGTGGGAGACCCTGACCACCTTATACCAGGGTTGTTTCGTGCAATGGAAGATGTTATTGGAAAATCAGTTGAGGTCATACTAGATGCAGAAAGGGGAGGACATAGATCCCTTCCTTCTCAAGTTGCAAGGGATTCGCGATTAGCTTACTTTTGTGGGGTCTACACCATATCCAGATTTCATGGTCAAGATTGCTCTAAATGCAGTCTCCGAGGAGTGGGAAACATTTGTCCAAAGCATTCTAGGCAGAGCGACTCTCCCCAGTTGGGAGGATATGTGGGCAGCTCTTCAACAGGAAGAGCTCAAGAGATTGACCAAGGCGGGATGCAACTCTCACATCAACGAGACAGCAGTGGGTACAAAAGAGGAAGAAAAAAGACATCTCCAAGGTTAAGTGCTTCAACTGTGGGGAGTTGGGACAATATGCCTCTGAATGCCCCAGGAAGAAAGGAAAGGGAGAAGCTTCTGACTCAAAGGCTGCTCCAGCAAAGGTGAAGAATGATGTCGAGACTAATGATGATTGTGCCATGAGTGCTCATGCACCTCTAGAGAAGAGGTGGGGAGACTTGGAGCTATAGTCTGGAGGACTACAGAAAGAGGTCAAGATCATTGAGGTGCCCAAACTCTTGGATCACATAAGGCTACAGGAGCCCTTAACGACAGTAACATGATGACAAGTGTCGTGTGGAGCAAGGTGTGATGAAGCGACAAGGCAGTGCTAGAGTGCAAAAGTCTGTAGTAGCATAGTGGACGTTGCAGCAATGCGAGAGGCACAGAAGAGGTTGCAGCAGTTCAGAGGTAGCAGAGGGAGCACAGGATAGTAAGAGAGGTGGGTTCAGCATCACGAGGCTTCCAGACTAACCAGGATGTCAGTGTTTGGGTGACATCAGTTACTTACTTCTCGGTAACTAAGTTGCAGTGCAACAGTTAGAAGTGGCAGTGTTATGGATAGCATGAGGCAACATTTTGAGAGGGAGCTACAGTACAGATGTAACAGTGGAAGTGGAAGTGTCATGGGAAGAAGTACAAGAAGTAGAAGTGTAGTGGATATAGGGCAGCAGGCCAAGCATCAGCATAGAGGACCGATGCGGAGGATCAGAGTGATGTTTCTATGGTGAAGCATTGCTAGAGCACATTCTTTGCTAAGAGGGAGTGTTGATTTTGGGTGGCATCGGTGGAGAGGATAAAGCACATGATATCTCCAAGACCCAGAAATCGTTTGGAGAAATTCCACCCGAATGAGCAAATATTAAAATAATTAATATTTTTAATGAGTTCTTAAGTCTAAACTTAGGAAAATAAAAATATTACTGTGTATTAATATAATATGGGTGAGAAAGTTCTAAGTGAGGAGGATCAAGTCAATTCTAATCCAAGACGTTGATTAGGGACTTAATCTCGGCCATTGAATCGTCAACAAGAAAAGTATAAGAGGAGGCTTGAGGGTCAGTTGGAGACACACCAGGTGATCAAGAGAATTCAATTTTCTGGAGCGAGGTTTTCTAAGGAAATCGAGTTAGTGATCAAAGTTGCAGTGAGGGGCAATTCAGCAAGGGTTTTTATCTGAGGCTTAAGAATACATAGCGGAGATGCAGCGCAATTTCGAGAGAGACAGCACAGGCCCTAGAAGGGATGACACAAAGGTTGAACCGTTGATGCAGAGGACGCGGAAGGCTGACACAGGTGACGCAGAGATCGTAGAGGCTAACGTTGGGCCTTAGAGGCAGCACTGGGGAGATTTTGTGCGGCAGACTAGGAGAAGATCAGCAGATCCCGAGCCAGGAGAGGGTGACATAGCTCCTGGAGGAGTGACGCAGTTCCAGAGCAGTGCTTGGAGCAACTTTTGATGTCCAGCACAAGGAACAGTCGAAGTCGTTGTGGGGTTTGATCGTCTAGTTGCTGATTTGCGGGAATATCTGTCTCCAGATAGAGATACTACTACCGAGGATATTCTCTGTTGGGTGAGCCATTTCTGGCACCCTAGTTATATTCACGAAATCTGCTTAATAATACAAACCCTCTATGCTGCATTGATTTTCCCGAATTGGGTTTTTTCGGGGATGATTGTCCAAAAATAATGGCATTCTATCTCATACAGATCACGGGTGTGGGAGATTTGTTATGTTTTAACATTGGCTAATATGTTGGATTGTGACCTAACTTGTTGTAGCATATTATTTTATGATTTTTAGGGGCATTAGTCTAAAATAGAACTTGTGACTCCTGATATAAATAGAGGAGAGATCACTTGTAACATTCATCATCATATACTTGGAATTTCAACCTCCTTGAGCAATTTGGCCTTCTTTTCTTATGGAGTAATTAATTTCTATGAATACATTTTGACATTTGGAGAAAATCAATTGTCTTTGGAGTTGTTGTGTGGAATCAATGGATGGAATATTATGCATGTTATCTTGTAAGTGAACTCATTGTTGAATATATATTTTTCACTATGTCTAATGTATGGAATATGTTGAATCTAGGGTTTGGTATTGTTGCCTAATTTGTTGAAAATCTATCAAATGGTATATATAGGTCATTGTTGCATGCATTACTCATGAATAGCATGTACATGAATTTCCTAGTGTTGAACTTTAACTTGCTCTCTCATAAAAATCATTGTCCCATCGCATAGGTAATTATTAGGGTTTTTGATGCTAGGGCATCAGTAATTCACCCTCCTTCGCAACATTTTGGCCAATAAATAAAATCATAGACTTAATTCTCCCAAGGATCTAGACACTGACCTTCCTTGTTGGTGATCAAATCCATATTCTTTGTCTCTTTTCTCTTGCCCTAATTTGGCCCCTTTAAGACCAAGCAACCATGCTAGGGCTTGGTGCAAATTCCCTAAGAACAGGTATTTCCATAGTTGGAGAGTCTAAATTCCAAGAGGATAGTGATTTCCACAAAATTTGTCCTTTTGGTAGGCATTCACTTCAATTTCGTCCATAAATTTCTTTGTCCTAGTTACTAACCCTAAGCTAACCCTAATTTGGATTTAACTTCAACATGGGGGCTTCTTAAGGGTTTCATGTGCCTTGTCCTTATTGAAAATCATTGTTGGAATCCCTTTCTCGATGCCTTTACCTTTGGCCATCCCTATACTCAACATACTAATCAATCCCTAGGTCTTGTGCCTCACCCAATAGGCCTCTATCAAGAAAGTAAACAACCTCCTATTGGAGCCTTGAACCTAAATTGTGACTTTCTTGTAAATGGCCTCATTGTGTCACCTTGTAACCTAACCCTAGAATATCCATTAGGCGACCTTCTCATATACCAAGACTCCTCCCATCAGTTGAAAACGATAAAGAGCAGGGTGTTTTTGCTATGGTCACAATGGGCCATCACCCAATTGTTGTCACTTGGTCTAGTGTTAGCCTTGTAGGGTGCCCCTCTCCAAGGCTTGCTAGATTTTGCATCAACAACATCCATAGCCTATGGTCGACATAATCAACTCGAAGTGTGTGATGTCGCACAACAATTATCATCATGCAAGTAATCAAAAGGGATGGTTCGACCTGGGAAGATTCGATCCAAATTGCCTCCAAGTGTTTGGAGAATATTTCAATTGATTTCATAGAAGATGATGGTTATAGCTTGAAAATTTTGTGTTTCTATGGCTTTTCAATAACGTTTTATTCTCGAAATTACTTTCTAATATTTCACCTTTGGGAAATGGTGTTCAAGCGGATGCCTTGTCAAAGTATTGATTTCCTCCATTTTTACAGTTTTGTTATGGCCAGTTAAAGATTTACAAACCCCGTGTAGTTGATCAATTCTTTAAGTGACCATTTTAGAATAGGGTTTGATTGAAGTTTTTGTTTATAAACCACTACAAAGGGATTTGTATTTGATGCAATTGACAAATCTATGCACAAGAAGCCCATTGAGGCACCCAAGAAGAAAGAGAATGCTCCTTGTTGCCATCACTAACTACACGCTTTACAACGAGTATTTTTATCCCTAACTCTATCAATGGTGACAACGTTCAAAATGGAATAGGAATTTATAAAACTATTTCTCCAACGGTGAGTTATAAAAAAAAAGTGAAATGGGAATCATGTCATATATGCAATTTCTATAATAAATGATCAAAGATTAGACACAACAACATAATTTGATGCTAAGTAGCTTTGTAGGATTAATCAAGGTGGTTGTTGGAGATCCAAAGCTCTACATGGTGACCTACAATGCATGACTTCTCTTCTTCTTAATGTGCTAAGAGCCCAAGTTAGTATCTGATTTTTGAGTTGGATCTTCCATAGTTTGAGTAGTAGGCTTTGTCCATTGGGTATTTGGCATAGTTGCAAGCTAAGACAAAACCTAGTTTGCTTGTAAAGCGTTCATAGTTGTAGAAAAAAATCCTAGAGTCAGTCTCATGGAGCCGCTTGTACCTTTTTTTAAGGAAGTGGAAATTGTATTGTAAACAGGTGCATTTTTTATGGAACCCAACTCCCTTCATTTGTTAGGTTTGAATTATAGTTGGAATTGGTGAATTCTTAGAGTTACTGAATACTCTAATATTGTCTATCGTTGACAACACGATCAAAATTGATAAAACCACTCTCACTGATGTTTGAACCTATTTACAAGATTCACATGACAAAATCGAGTTTATCCAATTCAAATCACAACTATAACAAAATGAACTGCAACAAAGGAATCAAATTTCTAAACTAGTTCTTGTTTAAAACAATTCTGTGATTGAGATTGATTTCCATCAACATCGATAACATGATCAAAATCAATGTCACCACTTCATGAACAGATTCAAATGAATATGTAAATGTTTAGTTTGGACTTCCCAATCCCATCATCAAACCTTGGCAAGAAGTCATCAACAACAAGCACAGAATGGGTCTCAAATATAAAAGGGAAGTGACCTTTCACATTCTAAATTTCTCTAAACCAATCAAATTTCAGAGTGATGGGTTTCTTCAAGAAAGCTCATTTTCAGCTACTCCAAATCAACATTAGAAATTTTGCAAATGCAAACATTGTCATCAAGTTTGTCACATGAAAGATCAGTGTTTTGATCTTTACCCTTGTGAGCATTGTGGAAATCATACTCGTCATTTAGACAAATGTTTCAGTCACAAGACTCCCACAAGAGTAAAGATCCAACTTGGATGGATTTCTTCTTGGCAATGGACTTCAATAACCAAGAAGACATATCAATCATATCAAAGAATTCATTCATGAGTATTGACAGATATGTAGTGGATATATTTTCGTCTTCTTATCTTGTATCTAATAGGGTGGAATTGATAGTCCCTTGTTAGTTTCAATGTTGTATTAAGCGATTCTAAGCCATAGCCAAAACCAAATCCTAGAACCATAGTCATCCAAAGCCAAAGTCATAGTTGTAGCCAAAGATAGACTTATGTTCTATCAGCACCATTTGTTTTGTGGTCCTTCTTAAACCACCATTTACTAGTAGACTTACTATTGCTAGATAAAAGTTTTTGGTGGTCTTTAAACCACAATTTCAAAATTTTGTGGTCATATTTTAGAGAGCACTTCCATTTCGCAAAATACATCGTCTTCTAACCAAATTTTGAATTTTTCTAGGAACTACTTTGAGCCAAGTTCTAGAGTTGGTGGTCAGCCTTAAACCACCACCAGTAGAAGACTTTGGTTTTTGTAACATTTTGGTTTGTGGTCTTCCTTAAACCACCACTAGTAGAAATCTTCAACTTTTTCTACCCTCTTGGTTTATGATCTTCTATTAACCACCTTACTTAGAGAGCACATTGAGTCATTAGCTAATATCCACCTTCACATTTCAGCTCTTTTCTTGGACTCACAAACAACCCTTCAGATCAAGGGAGGGAATGTTGGAAACATAATCCTTTGGGATTATGTAAATTTAGATTATTCACTTGTGAGGAAGGTGAAAAGCCACAAGTGAATATGAAGAGTCATGAGGAGTCCAAAAGTCTTCTTAGAAGATGAAACCAAGAGTCATAAGAATGTATTTAATGTGTATCTTATAAATAAAATTGTATCTCACATTTATCAATCTCTCTAGCATTTGTGTGTGATTTCTAAAATAAAAAAAATTGCAAGCGTTAGTAACATGTTCATACAAATTTTCATGTATTCTACAAACGATTCAACATTTGCACTCTTTTGTTCCTTGTTTGTAAATTAAGCAAATATGTCACCTTATTAGACAACCTTCCAAAAATTGATTGAAAAGGTGTTTTGCCTACTAATAATTTCATATAATTATTATAATTAAATTCTACTTGTGCCAAGACAGAATCTCGCTTCCCTAGCTTCTCTCCAAAGAGACATCTTCACAAGTTACCTAAACCCTTGTTTATGACCTCTAATTGACCATTAGTTTGTGAATGGTACTAAGGACTGAATTGTAATCCCATTCCCAACCTTTTCATTAGGTTATTAAAAAATGAAAAATGAATTTATTACTTTTGTATAAAGTTATGTTCTTGCTACCGCAAAGTTTGGTAGCCTAGTGTAACGCCTCACTAGGCACTCTAGGTCTAAGGAAACAATGAGATCATCCACCATACACTAGGCACTCTAGGTCTAGGGAAACAATGAGATCATCCACCATTGTTGCCTCAGTAGTTGTTCTCATGTTTTTTGTGGTTGGATATGATCCCCACAAGGGAGGCCTCCCCAACAGTCCTTCGAGAGTAAACCAAGAAATCTCAAGCTAAATACCCTCCTTAGAGCCTATTAATTAGACACCCCATAAATGTATTCAATAAGGTAGGGCTCCTAGTGAGAATGAGGTAGTGAGTTCAAAGAACCTGTGGCCAAGTCTGGAGCGCAAAGATAAGTCCAGAAGATGTTCAACGGTTGTGATAAGTCCAGAAGATGGTCAAATAACTTTCAAAAACATGTTACCATTAAATAAAAAACTGTTGTTATAAATTAGGGTTTTGAAATAAAGACATTTTACAACATGAAAAAATTATGACAAAAATAATAAAAAATAGCCTAGAAATGACGATAGACAATAAAATATATAAGGTTATTAAATAGGTAAACAAGAGAAAGGCTAGAGAAAAAATTTCAAAGGATAAAATGCACAAAATAGCTAGGAAACCCTCAACATCAGCCCTAGAATTATGGCTGAAAATGTGTAAAAGATCATATTTTTCCTTTTTCACTTAGTAGATGCAAACCCTAACCCTAGGTATATGACATTTACGGTGTCTTCTGCTATTTAAAGCAGATTTTTCAAAACCATAACCCTAGTTTACTATTAAAAATAGAGAAAAAAAAATTAAGAAGATTGATACACAATAACTCTTGTCTTCAATCAAATGGGTATATGGAGTCAAAAGGATGAGGACAAAGGTGGAAGACCTTGGACGGAGAGAGAAAAAGAGATGAAAACCTCGCAACTTTCACAAAGAGGACATTTACAGTCAAGGAAAGTTATTATAAGTTTCTTTGATGGATACTCAATGACAAAATCTTGCATATGGAGATTTTAGAGCCAAAAATCTAATTCTACAACATTGGCAAAATGGACGAAAAATACTCAATACATTGGCACCATTCACCAAAGCATCACTTCATCAATCCAAAGAAAGTCTATCCATGCAATTTATCTTCCCCGAGACAATCCACTTCATAGTGATCCATTGCGTTCAAGTGAAAGAGAAAGAACTAGGGCACACTCCACAATAGAGAGAAATGAATGTGTATGACAATGATACAAGGATATAGCGACCTCTCTCTATGCATATGAAGGAAACCAAGTTAAATTAGCCTTAATTTGCACTAAAACCCTAAAAATATAACTTTAAGTGTTTATGGGTACAATAGCTCACAAGCCGACCTAAAACATAGCTATCTCAATGTAAAATCATAGCAAAAGTCTCCCTTTTAACCCACACGTGGATAAAGGGTCCTCCAAACATGACATTATCCTCCATAGTTGAAGATCTCCCTCAAGCAAGGTGCTAGAAATGGGTGAAAGGGTGCTCCTCACCCGAAGCCATCTCCTCAGCGTCAGAGGTGCATCCTCAACCCATATCTTTCTTTAACCATGTGTCATCATCAATAGGCCCCATGTCATCACTCTAGATCATGCAAGGGTGACATCCTAGCCCTAGAGCATGATGTCGTCATCAAGAAGGAGAGTACCATCCCTCCAAAGGAATCACAATTCATCCTCATCATAAATAGCGTCTAGGAACTACTGAGAAATATAATAGGGTGGCAATTTAATTGATTTTTCTTGTTATGACATTATCTTGTGATGTTTCATTATTTGTTTTTCTTCTTGCAATTTATCTTGTACTTATCATCAAGACTAATGTCATATAATAAAAAAAGGACGACACGAGATGTAGGCACACAACCAGAGAAAAACCCCTACGTAGGGGAAAACCCAGTGAAGAATTCTTCCTTCAGTAGATTCAAAACAAAATTGAGATGACCAAGACCCTCACAACCTATACCAAAGACTTCTTCCATCCATCAATTCAACCTTATTATTCTTCAGTTATGAGTCTTGTGTGCAGTGTTTCGTTCTTCGGTCTATACTCAATACGTCATTCTCCAGTCTATACTCAATACATATTTCTTGCAACAATATGGTAACCCTTGACAAATTTCAGTGTTATGCGTCAATCATGATTCAGTCCTCTATTTAGTGACACAGTCCTTTAATAGGCTTCATGCTTCGGTCTTGTATAGGTAGCATACATATGATAACACAGTGTTGTAACAAAGTCATGTCTCGGTCTTGTAAAGATATCATTGTCTTTGGTCTTGTAGAAGTAGCAACACAATTATGTAATATAGTTCTCCCTCGGTCTTGTGATGGCAACCTAATCTTCAACTCTGTGATGATAGCCCAGTGATGATTTCAGAATTTTCCGAACTTTATCTCTAAGATGCACCAAACTCATCTCTGCTCTCTGCAATTTGACTGAAGTTTACATGCCTATATATAGTTGTTTCCCATAGTAAAATAAGTCGACTTGATCCTTTTTGTAAAGCCAACTTTGGGGGATTTGTTTGGAGTTCGGCCTTTGCAAGGTGACTTGATGAAGGAGTCTTTTGACAAAACAAAATTGACTTTGACTTAAATAAAAATCCTAAAGCCTACAATCGAGGCTTGACCTATGATAATTGACCCAAGCATGAAACCCATGCTTTAATAAGTCAATTTAATTAATAATAAATTTCTTTTGCTTTTTTTTTACAAATATATTTCATTTTTTTACTCAAGTACAATTATGAAGACCGAACCTAGTTACATTCTTCAACAGGAACAAGGCAATGTCCATCAAGGGGATGCAAGGCCAGCTTGGGGGCATCCTAGGCTCACTCGGGTATATCATCAATCCTAGCAATGTCTTGGCTTCTTTGCGCAATGTTTCAACTTCATGAAAGAGAGAAGGTGACAAAATCTATGTTGGATGAATCCCAAGGTCAATGCTCATATCAAGGTGGTCAACATTGTGGAAACAAGGTGTAGAAGTGCCATCATGCTAGTTTTAGACATCCTCATCAAGGTGCTAGAGAAGTCTCAACCATCCCTCGAGGGATCATCAAGTGCACAGGGAAGAAACATCTAAAGCATAACTTCAAGATCAAGTGAGATCATCATCATAGGTAAAATAACCATAAAAGTACCACATTGGACCATGTTTAATGCAAAAGGCAGAAAAGTGCTTCACACAAGCATTGTCTTCAATTGTCTTTATAGTTGATGATTTGTAAACAAGTTACCACACTTAGATATGGGAGGGTTATCCAAAGGCCCTATCAGGTGCTTCCATCCCCACGTGGAGGAATAGTTCTTAGGCTGACCCATCAATCAATAGGTGCATGTGAAAAGTGGTCATAGAATGAGACAACTTCATGGAAGAATGCCACTATCTAGTACCAAATTATGAAGTTCTAACTGCTTGAGTGAATAATGTAAAGATGTTAAGTTTTGGTATGTTCTATTCTTAGAGCAAATTTACTTCAATTTTCCATATTAGCTCAATATCAATTCCAGATTAGCAATCGCATTTAGCATGATAGTAAAATGTAGATAGAACATAAACATAAATCGTAGAAAAGAAACCAAGACAAGAGGACACAAGATGTGGCGCCAGCCAAGGACAAACCCCAATGTGGGGAAACCCTTGATCAATTCTTCTTATATTCTTCAATAGTTCACCAGAGAGAGAGATAGTACATATACATCAGAAGTCAACACTTTGACTTGAGAAGATAAGAGCATGGATCTTCACCATGAAGATAACATAATGAGGTTGCAAATTTGATGACACGGACTGCTGTTCTGAACTTGGGTGAAGGCGCACCTATCAGTCCTCATACTTCAACTGATTCTTCAAGGTGATTCCATCACCATGCTGCACCCAACAATGTGCTGCATCAACCATGTTGCATCCATCATCACCATGATGCACCCAACAGTGTGTTTCATCAACCATGTTGCATCCATCATCACCATGTTGCACCCAACAGTGTGTTGCATCAACCATGTTGCATCCATCATCACCATGCTGCACCCAACAGTGTACTGCATCGACTATGTTGCATCCATCATCACCATGATGCACCCAACAGTGTGTTGCATCAACCATGTTGCATCCATCATCACCATGATGCACCCAACAGTGTGTTTCATCAACCATGTTGCATCCATCATCACCATGTTGCACCCAACAGTGTGTTGCATCAACAATGCTGCATCAACCATGTTGCATCCATCATCACCATACTGCACCCAACAGTGTACTGCATCGACTATGTTGCATCCATCATCACCATGATGCACCCAACAGTGTGTTGCATCAACCATGCTACATCCATCATCACCATGATGCACCCAACAGTGTGTTGCATCAACCATGTTGCATCCATCATCACCATGTTGCACCCAACAGTGTGTTGCATCAACCATGTTGCATCCATCATCACCATGTTGCACCCAACAGTCAATGCATACTGCAGTACGGCCCTAGAATAGCCTTAGTTGCTTGCTATGGCTTGCAGCCTAGCAAAGCAGCTAGTTATAACTTGTAAATATGATATAGCAAAGGCACCTTATTGTACCTCATTCGAGATGTCAAACCTTTGAGATGGACATCCTAAACTGTCCTCTATAATACCGTATCTCTGCTCCATCCATGACTGCATTAGTCACCGAAATCTTACACCCAAGATTGTAGCTATGTTGAGACTATACTACTTCTTGTTACAAGTCTTAAGGCCTTCTGCTCCATCCATTTGATTGTGAGACAAGACAGCACCTATAGGTATGCTGCCTATACATATGTTGAGATAGGATACTGCTCCTTGTCATGCGAGGTTAACTTATGATGCCGAGGTTGACAACAAGAAGTCAAATCCATTCAAGAATGTATCCAGACTTGTTCCACACATCCAAGTTTGTCACTGCTCCTAGGGCATCTCCTTACTTGTGTTAAAGCCTCTCCTATGAATGCGATAAGCCTTCTTATCAATGTGATGATCATCCTCCATTAGGACAGTGTTTATAGAGCTCCTTCCTTGACAGCGAAGAGCCCTCATTATTATCTCCAGCTAGGGTATATCCTCTCATTAGGACTGTGTCTAACTGTGTGAGAAGAAGACTACAATTGGGGCTCCTTTTGGAGCATCCATTGGCAGCGTATATAGTCTTCTCCTTGCTGCGTAGAAAGATCTCCTTTAGGACAGTGTAGGAACCTTTCTTAGACTCCTCCATGACCGTGTTAAGGGTTGTCCTCCATGAGAGCGTTAAGGTTACTTCATTGACTGCGTTTGGACTTTTACATTAGTTCAGCGTAGAGCCTAGGGCACTCCCTCTAGGGCAGCGTATAGTCTTGGTGACTTCTCCTTCCACCAAAACCCAAACGAGTGGAGAGGAAAAAATCACAAGAGATGAGTGTCCAAATGACTAGAAGGCCACCTCTATTTATACTAAAACGTTGAGGACAAGTGGGGGCAATTTGGTTGTTGGCCGACCTTGACGAATTGTCCCATAACACAAATAAATTCATATCTCCATGAATACATGTCGGAATCGGATGATCTTTAGATCAATCCTACACCTCTCGACAAGAGGAATCCAAGAAAAATATCAACTTCCATAAATAAATAGACCCACATGGAGTTTGGCACTAGTTGCCAATTTTAACGAAAGAGGGTGCAATCATGGGACCTGAGTTACCCCCTTCCTCATATTTTTACCACCCCTCTAATGTTCCTTTTACTATAATGATTTTATTTAATATTCATAACATAGTTTGGGTTACAATCTTCATTAAATGCATCATTTACCCCTCAAATATTTACTGTTATACTGATAATCACGGCTGCGACATTCAAAGTTCATTTAATTTGGTTAGATCTTGATATGCCAAGAACTGGTTGAGGCTTAATGAAGTGGGTAGAGCTCGCACTAGGCTTTTGTCCATGCACTACAATATTGTCCCAGCCATCTTTTGCGTCTTATTATTTTCTTATATTATAGTTAATAGGCTTTTAAATTTCTTTCAACTGCATCAACCTTTTAAGGGCAAAGTTTCTAGGTCCTTGCTAAAAAATGAGGATAAATGGGAGCCAATGTCAGTGATATATAACATTCAACCCAAAGAATGAAGGTGGATAATAAAGAATAAGTGTAAAATAGTAGTATGGATTATCATGGACATGTTATATCAATCAATATCTCCTATTCATGTCCCTCCTAGATGGTGGAAAGAAAGGCCTTAAGAGAGGTCACACTGGGTTGGGAGTAAGGAACAACCACCAAGTGAAGTGTGGGAACAATAATACAATCAAAAGTAGACAACCATCTCACTCAACAAGTGATCCATACTAGAATGCCCTTAGCATTAAATGAAAGCATAATGAAATGATTAAAGCACCTTATGATAGATGACACACTTTCCTTTAAGAGGTAAGCTAGATGTCAAAAAAGTTGACCAAAGCATGGCTAGAGGGCTCTAAAAGATAGCTATGTACATATCATGGTAGGGATACTGGCTAGCAAGCTAAACAAGTAGGAGAAAAGTTTTACCCTAGGGGTCACCACCCACTTGGGTGGGTAACAGTTCCTAAGTAATCCATGCAACCTTACAATTTCTTTGGATAATAAGACAACCATACTTGCAGCATCACAGGGTTGCTTAAATAGCATTAAATGTGCAATCTTCAAAAAAATATGTCAACAAGATTGAATCATTACCTTTATGTGTTTTGGATAATCCCTACACAAATCCAAGTTGATATCCCTCCATGTGTCATTTGGTGTTGGTATTGGTGTATACAAAGTTGCAATGGTACGACTTCTTCCTTTAGCATGTTGACAACCACACAACATTCAACCCAATTTTTCACATCTTTAGCTAGTCTTGGCCAATAATACTTTTCATCCATCAAGGCCTTTGTCTTCTCAACACTAATTTGTCTTGTTAATCACCCACTATGCAATTCTCTAATCAAATTTTCCCTCATGTTTCCTCTAAGGATATCTTACCCCCAAAGGGTAATACTTTGAGAGGCACCCCCAAGGATGTATGTTACTAACATGCAAGACCTCTTTGCTCAAATGCAATGATGTTCCTATGAAATTGTGATGTATATGTGTTTAACTGGATGGTGTTATGGCATGGTGACAACAATGCTTTACCGAAATAGGACCTAATGATACTTCATGATCATCTAGTTTATTGGTTTGTCTTGTTATACTATGTTAAGACATGATCCACTCATAGAAGTGTACCATTCCTCGTGGCTAAGTTATGTTATAAAGTGACTTGCTAAGGTATTGTTTCACTTTCCCTCCATACATAACACTCTCCACTTTCCTCACCTCCATTTCATTCAATAAAAGGAGTTGTCCCCCTTCATGCATGTCTTCTCAAGGGTCATTATTAAATATATCTATATGCAATGGAATCATGTAAGCATAAAAAATCTTAACCTAAATAAAATCCCATGGTTGTAAATAGAATATCTATAGGGGCAAAGAGGTGAAGAACAAAAGTAAGTCAAAAAATCAAGCTTGAGTCAATGCCACCTCATTATGAGGTTCTCCCCTAGTCCCTAGCTTGTTTAAAGAATATCTAAATAAAGGGGATGTGTTTGATGAACTGGACACTTGAATAAATGAAAAGGGGGTAATTAGATGATGTCGAGGAATGGCAACTCAATGCTCCAAGCTCCCTCTTGAAAGGCTATATTATAGCCCTAAAGGACAAAATTGGACATAATGATAAATGGCCTCTGTATAAATTGACTTTAAGAGTCATATCAAGAAGGCTCCACTCCTCCTTTCCTATTCATAATTATTTATAAAATTGGCACGCCTTAGCTGACCACCCATAAAGCATGGCTTGTCCTAAGAATTAGTTACATCTATAAGGATTTATTATTGTATCTCATGGTATGCTTAGGAAAATTAATAAATTAATCTTATTTATGTTGTCAGGAGGGCCTAATCAAGTTTGCATCACCTAAGAATTCACAAAGAAGTACATGCAACCATTTCAAAGGAAGATACAATTTTTGCATTGCAAATACTCACTTCTACATCAACCATCTACCAGGGGACACCTCAACTCATCATAGCAAGTATTAGAGAAGATTGTTGGAGATATTTTATGGAATTTGAGATCTATATCGGTTTCCAGTTGCGCATATGGTTGTTGATTCCATGATTTAGGGAAGGGAGATCTTTGAAGCCCCTTTGATTTTGTAATTTAAACCTTTTAAAGGGGCATTTGGATTAATATACTGTCAAATCCCCTCAGTGAGAATTCCAAGGATGATATTTTTGTTATTGTAATATTGCTCATAGTTTGAGCAAGTGGCCTTTGAGCCCACTTATTTTAACTCAATGTAAGAAATGAACTTCACTCTATATAAGGAAGGAGTCTTCTTCATTTCAATTTGTTGGAGATTAATGAGAAATTAGTGAAGAGCTTTTGAGTATCTACCATTTTTCCAAGTGTTATCTTTGGGATATTGTTCAAGGGGCTAGATTAGGTTATTTTACATGTTTGATAAGGATAGCACTACATTGAGGCCCAAGAAGGGCACTACACTCCAGTGGAAGGAAGTTAAGGTACAAATCTCTTATCCTTTTCCTTTGACCATTGAAATTTGCACCCTTGCCATTGAGGTAGGACATTGTAAAGGCTCTCATTTCCTACCAATATCCACCTTTATGATTACCACAATGTACTTGGAGAGGATTCTTCATGGGCCAATCCTGCACTATCCTATAGAAGGCTTTAGTCACCCTAAATCCCACTTGAAGGGAAATCCTCCAAGTGTTGTCAACATTGTCTGCCTTTAAACCTTAGATCTCACTCAATTTTTTGCACAATCACTCAACCCCTAAGGCACTAATCTATCTTGTTTCCATTCACCCAAAACTTAAAATTTCCTCATCCTTTTACCTTTTTGTTTTGCAACCTAGGATTTACTTGCTAAATACTTGATTAGGTTGTCATATCTTCATGTCTTCATGTTACATCTTATGGTTAGATCTTGATGTTCCTAGTTGCTTTTCCTGGTTTATCATTCAAAACTAGCCTAATTGAAGATCCATTTTTGTTTTTCAAGTGCATCTATTGTGGAACTGACCCTAAACAAATAATAGAGCACCTAATAGCATAGATCCATTGAATTGATAATGTTGGAAATCATATGATAAAATCTCTGCTTTACATCTTCACATCGAACCAAGTCTTTAAAGACAACATTGAAGCAAATTTGTGGTTAAATGTTACATGATGTGAAACAAACTTTTATGTGGTCTGACAGTTTTGTGTGGTGGTTTGGTCCCCACAAGCCCTGAGGTCCATTCTTGCGCAGGGCTATGGATTGGCTCTTCCTTGATACCTGCAAATAACAAGAAGAGTATATCCTGGGCAGGGCTATGTACTGACTCTTCCTTGATTTCTGCGAATAATAAGAAGAGTACATACATGTATAAAAAAATGATCTCTTATAAGGTTTGCGCTTTACAACCTAAGGCTTATGTACCACATTGATTGCTTATTTATCCCGCCAAATAATTAGTACGACCTGCTTTCTTTCATTATCCTACTATCTTTACACTTAACGTCCAAGGCATTATTATTGTTCACGAGTTTAATCTGGTATTGGTGGTGATAATGATGCTCTCTTATTCTCTTGAAACATCTTCAATGTAATGGAAATTAGCAAATATCATCATGATGTCCCTTGGAACCAATTCTGAACATGGCATAATATGCATCGTACTCGTTGCATTCCTAAGTTTATCATCGCTTATTGGTTTCACATTCAAATGCTATTATTGTTCCTTTGTTGATCACATAACATGCTCAAACACTAATCATTGAGTCTAATCAAAATAAGTTAATCCCAAGCCACCTAACTCTGTGCATGGTGGGTTAATCCACTCAATTTCTTATCTAGTTACCCTGAGGCAAAATTTCCTTCATTGACGCATCCATCTTCTTGTATCTGTCAAGCCGAACAAGATCTCATTATTGTATGTTGAGTTTCCATAACAAGGGCGTGATTGGAAGAAGCTTAGCACTTCAAAACCCTAATTGAACCTTAATCTATGCTACCACTAATTTCTAGGGTTCATGTTGAAGTCTCATGTCTATCATTTCAATAATCTTAGTGGCACCCGAACTCAAATCTAGTGGTATTCATATGTTGTATCTTCCATAATTCTTTGAGTGTTTGCACAATTTGGCCCTGTGTGTGTCAACACTCTCTACCCATTTGATCAACACATATGAACGCAAGTCCGAAGTTTTTCGCATGGTGTTCAAGCCACTTTGCAGTTATTTTAAATACAATAAAACACCTCAAACACCCTAATGGCCAACGATGTGATAGTAACATGACATGTGTGCCTTGAGTGAGTTTCTATGTACAAGGTGTTTCGGATGCGTTGAACTTTATGAGATACATTCGCTAAAGACGCCAATCTAATGCCAATTGATTTGCATTGTATGTACTAGCAAACAATGTTGCTCCTTAATTGTTTGCATGAGATCAACATCATATGTTCAGGCAACATTTTAAGCGCAGTGTCTGTGGGTAATCTGCCTTAATGATATATTCTCATGTCGACATTATTCTTTCATGGCAGTATGTTGAAATGTTGACATCATTATGAGTACACTCTAGACCCACATCTAATCACAATCGTTGTCCTTTATTGAACAACACATCTTCTCTCATGGTGTAAACATAATGCATACATGAATTTGCATCATACGTTAATATCAAACACAAAAACATAAATAGTTAAACTGTTCTACTTTTTTGCCTTTTGTGGGCATATTTTCCAGTCAAATTTTCCCAAAATCTGGCAAGAATTTGTTGGAATTGCAAGTTTTTGTTGTGTATTCTGCATAATTCAAGTAACCCAGGGGCTTTTCTAAATGTTGAATCAATTTATGCATTCAAAAATGCAATTTAAACAATGAAAATTTACAATCTTGCCAAGAATTGTAATGCCAAATTCTAGCAAAAAAGGCAAAAGCATGGAACAATTAGATTGCACCAAAAAAAAATTCATATGCATGTTGTGTTGAAATTTCTAAGTATTACCCGTTAGAAATTTTATTTGTATTCTTTGGTTTATTTCACCTACTTGTTTAATTACTAACAAGTTATTTAACCATATAAACACTGAAATAAACACAATACAGTCTCAACCATCTATAGATCAACAGCTGAAAGAAATAGACAAACACACAAGGGACGCCATTATTTTTGGACAATCGTACCTAAAAAAACCCCAACTTGGGAAAACCGGTGCAGCAACTCTAAGGGTTATATTATTATGCAGTCTTTCTGAGTACAACTAGGTGCCAAACTGGCTCACCCAACAAAGAAAATAATCTGGCAGTAATACCTCTCTATTTGGAAGTAAATATTCAGAAAATCTGCCCCACGAAACCCTCTTCAGCGCAATCTGAAGCACTGCGTCAGCCCTCCTGGCCTCTGCGTCAACCTAAAACCCTTTGTGTCAGCCCTTTGAGGCTCTATGCAGTCTCTCTGGCCCTCTGTGTCACTCCTGCAGCCTTTTTGTGGATGACGCAAGCCCTCCTGGCCTTTTCCCAGTCCTTGTGTGGCTCCCTCTAGCTCTGTGTCTGCCTCTCTACTTCTGCGCTAGTCTTCCGACACTATCTCTGCCACTTTTCCTCGTACTCACTGCCCCTCGCTGCGACTCTAATCATTGATTCGATTTCTCTTAACAAACCCCGCTCTAGAAAATCAAATGATTGATCACTCTGTTGTGTTCTCCAACTGACCCTCAAGCCTCCTCTTATACTTTTCCTATTGGTCCTTCAACGGTCGAGATTACATCTCTAATCAATGGCTAAGATTAGATTTGGCTTGATCCATGTCGTTTAAAACCTTCTAACCCAGTTTTATATTAATACCCATTAATATTTTATTTTTCCTAAGTTTAGAATTAGGAACTCCATTAAAAATATTAATTATTTTAATATCTCCTTAACCTGGTAGAATCTGCCCAAACCATTTCTGGGTCTTGGAGATCTCGTGTGCTTTAGCCTCTCCAACAATTTTCATAGCTAGAGCACATCCGATGCTACCCCAAATCAACACTCCCTCTTAGCGAGCATTATTTTCTAGCAATACTCCACACTAAGCATCACTCTGATTATACAGCACTGGTACCTGCGCTAATGCTAGGCCTCCCCGCCCAACATCCTCTGCATTGTTGCATCCTGTATTGTTGCCCATGGCTCTTCCACTTCCACTGCTGCATCCGTACGGCAACTCCCTTTCCATCCGTGTTGTTGTTGGTTGTTTCTCCCAACACTGCATATGCACTGCAAACCCTTCTCGTCATGTTGCATCGTGCTACTGCTACTGCTACTGCACTGCAACCCCTTCTCATCATGTTGCATCGTGATATTGCACTGCAACTCAATTACTGAGAAGTAACTGATCCACCCAACTACTGACATCCTTGTTAGGCTAGAAACACTCTTGATGTTGAAGCTCTCTCTGTCGCTATCTCGTGCTCCCTCTACTACCTCTGAGCTGCTGCAACAACTTCATGCCTCTCGCACCGCTGCAAACCTCTATGTGCCATCCTACACTGCTACAACCTCCTCTCACATTGTTGCAGCCCTCTCTACGCTGCATGGGACTACTGCACTTCTAGCACTCTCTGTCGCTTCATCCGCATCTTTTTCTACCGACATCCGCCATCCTGCTACTCTCACTTCAGGGCTCCCATAGCTAGGTATAATCCAAGAGTTTGGGTACCTCAAGTATCCTGCCCCTCATCACCTGTAATCTTCCTGACTACAGCTCGATGTCTCCCCACCTCTTCTCTAGAGGTACATGAGCACTCATGGCACAATCGTCATCCTCCTCTACCTCCTTTTCCGCCTTCGCTGGCACTGCCTTGGAGTCAGACGCATCTCCCTTATTCTTCTTCCTCGGACATTGATTCGCATAATGCCCCAGTTCCCTACAGTTGAAGCACTTCATCTTGGAGAGGTCCTTTTTCTTCCTCTTCTCCTGCTTCCCCGTAGATGCCAAAGCTGCATCCTCTTCCTCCTTTATCTTGACCCAGGCTCCTTTGCTGCTACTTCCTGCCTTTTTCAGTCGTCTGATCTCTTCTTGGCGAAGAGTCGCCCACAATTCTTCCCAATCTGGAAAATTCGCTCTACCCAGAATACTTTAAACAAATGTCTCCCACTCCTCGGAGACTGCATTTAGAGCAGTCCTCACCATCAACTCCTGATCCGACATGGCCCCTATGGAAGTCAGTTGGTCCTGAATCTCCTTCAACCTACCAAGGAAGTGATCTATATGCTCCCCCTTCTGCATCTGGTATGACCAAAGTTGATTCTTCAGTAGCATCTTCCTCTCCACTGAAGTGTGTTGATACAATGTCTTCAGGTGTCCCACATTTCCTTTGTCGTCTCCTTCTTGGCAATATGCTGGACCACATGATCCTTGACCCCATCAAGGATTATGCATTTCGCCTTGGCCATCACATCCTCATACCTTTCATTTCAACTGGGTCAACTAGGATAGCCACGGTTCTCAAGGTGAAGGCCTTAATGTGATGTTTATCTAGAACGGACAAGATCCGGCCCTTCTAGATGACAAAGTTGGATGCCTCATCTAGCCTGTCATGATCCCTCAGTCCATTCATGGTCATCTCTCTGCTCTTGTTTTCGACTCTTCTGAGTCCCTACTTCCCTCTGGGTCCCAACTTCCCTCTAGAAGTTCTCTCTTTGACTCCCTCTGAGTCTCTGCTTCCCGCCTGGAAGTTCTCTACTAGACTCCCCTTGAGTCTCGACTTCCTTCCTGGAAATCTTCCTGCCAACTGACGAATCACACCTCTGATCTCTTATGCTCCTGCAACATTGATCTAGATTCCTTGGCTGGAAATCCGCCTAGGTAGCGATTCCCTCTACCTTGGTTTTTCCCGGTTAGTTATTGTTTTGTCTCGACATCTACAGCACCCCACCAGCTTCACTCCCCACAATCTACCAACAGCTTCCTATGCCCCAACAACTGAAGGACTGAGCCTCTAGGCTCTGCGCAATCCCAACACGGGCTAAATTGCTCCACTAGCCAACTACGTCAACCCTTCAGGTCTCTCTATGGATCTTCGTGAGCCTCTTCTGCCCTCCTCAGCCTCTGCGTTGGCCTCTCTCTGGCTCGAACTGATGACACAATCCCTCTGCGTCAACCCTTCTCTGCTGCTTTCTGCTAGGAATAGCTTCAGTCACTCCGGACAGTTGTTTCTACTGCAAATGCTCTGATTCAGCTGGTGCCTTCATCTCCCCTGTGATCTGCAACCCTTTGATACCATGTTGAAATTTCTAAGTATTCCCCGTTAGAAATTTTATCTGTATTCTCTAGTTTATTTTTCCTACTTGTTTAATTACTAACAAGTTATTTAACCATATAAACGCTGAAATAAACACAATACAGTCTCAACCATATACAGATCAACAGCTAAAAGAAATAGACAAACACACAAGGGACACCGTTATTTTTGGACAATCGTCCCCATAAAAACCCAACTTGGGAAAATCGGTGCAGCAATTCTGAGGGTTATATTATTATGCAGTCTTTCTGAGTACAACTGGGTGCCAAACTGGCTCACCCAACAGAGAAAATAATCTGGCAATAATACCTCTCTATTCGGAAGCAGATATTCGGAAAATTTGCCCCACGAAACCCTCTTCAGCACAATCTGAAGCACTACGTCAGCCCTCCTGGCCTCTGCGTCAACCTAAAACCCTTTGTGTCAGCCCTTTGAGGCTCTATGCAGTCTCTCTGGCCCTCTACGTCACTCCTGCAGCCTTTTTGTGGATGACGCAAGCCCTTCTGGCCTTTTCCCAGTCCTTGCGTGGCTCCCTCTGGCTCTGCGTCTGCCTCTCTACTTCTGCGCTGGTCTTTCGGCACTATCTTTGCATCTCTACCTCATACTCACTACTCCTCACTACGACTCTGATCACTGATTCAATTTCTCTTAGCAAACCCCACTCTTGAAAATCGAATGACTGATCACTCTGGTGTGTTCTCCAACTGACCCTCAAGTCTCCTCTTATACTTTTCCTGTTGATCCTTCAACGGACGAGATTACATCTCTAATCAACGGCTAAGATTAGGTTTGGCTTAATCTGTGTCATTTAGAACCTTCTAACCCAGTTTTATATTAATACCCATTAATATTTTATTTTTCCTAAGTTTAGACTTAGGAACTCCATTAAAAATATTAATTATTTTAATATCTCCTTAATTGAGTAGAATCTGCCCAAACCATTTCTGAGTCTTGGAGATCTCATGTGCTTTAACCTCTCCACCAATTTTCATAGCTAGAGGACATCTAATGCTACCCCAAATCAACACATTGTGTTGAGGCCTCCAATTTTGCCATCTCAGCACTGGTAAGCTGGACCAACGAAGGTAGTTTGTAATTTTATTTTCATCAATTGCAAGTGTTGATCTCTCAAATCTTGGAATGATCATTGTGTTCAAATTCGAGTTGAATTGGCAGGCCGCATTGGTTATGAATACTGGTTTGTTAGCTCTGTTTTTGTCTGACAAGTTGTACACCAATGATACATAATATGACTGCTTATTAACCCTTTGATTGCAGGATCCTAACAGTATTTCAGATCTAGGTGGAGTAAACAAGTTTTCCTTGATCGAAGAAAGCATTATGTTCAGCACACAGCATATTCATCTGCCCTCAATCTCTCTTACCATTACTGTGGGTGGGTGAACCTGTTACATTTGTCAAGCCAAATCATTGCCCTTCTCATTGTATTTCATTGTACTTATCCAATGACCATGACTTAGTTTGGCCAACTAGGGATTCTCCCCTTAGGTTTAGGACCTTTCTTGAGACCTTAAACTTTAAGTGAGAGCCAAGGCCATTGAGGTGACAATGGGTGGTTTGCCTAGCACTTGCCCTCAGCGCTTGCCCATAGGACCAGACATTCCCTTCACCAAGAGTTTGAACAGAAATAGGATACATATCTGCTGATTTTTGAACAAAAAAAATTCTTAAATGAACTACTCCAAATATAGTAATTTGTCTTCACTCCACTAAGGTGACAGTGGGTGGTTTGCCTAGCAGTTGCCCCTCAGCTCCTGCCCATAGGACTGGACTTTCCCTTCACCAAGAGTTTGAACAGGAATAGGATACATATCTGCTGATTTTTTAACAAAAAAAATTCTTCAATGAACTACTCCAAATATAGTAATTTGTCTCCACTCCAAGGCTCTTTGCAAGCCATCCATGCTACTACAAAGTCTGCATCAGCTGGTCTGGGGGTAACCTCAAATACCTTATGTGTGCTACATTTCCCTCCTTGGTAAGATCACTTTCCTACTTTATCTGCCACATACAAAGCCTTCATAATCTCCAATCCCACAAATTCCACTAACATGGTGGTTAGTAAGCAACTTTGTCCACTTTCTTGACCTATGCTTCAAAATGAATGAATAACTTTGCAGAAATTCTACCCACTTCATGTTTTCTTGAATTAGCTTCCCTTGATTGTGTATTATATTATGCTTGGTAGTTAGCATACAGAAATAAACATTGAATAAAAAATAAAAATAAATTGTTAGGCAACAAGTAGTGTCTCCATTTATTCATTGCTTCGATTATGGCATAAAATTCCTGACCATTAACTGAATATTTTTTCTTAGTGTCATTCAACTCTTCACTGAAGAAAGCAATAAGTTTACTTCCTTGACCCAAACTGCTCCAATTGTTGCTCCACTTGAATCGAAATCACCTCGGAATACTTTGTTACAATTGAATAGTGCCAATATTGGTTGCACAAATCCAGCTAAAGTCCCTAATATTTCTTTTGCAGAAACTTGCCAGCCCATGAAAATCTCTTACCTCAAATGTACACTTTGGAGTAGGCCACTCAACAATAGCCTTGACCTTTTATGGATCCATTTTCAGCTCTTCTCAATATTTTTACAAACCAAAGTATAATACTCTTCTTGCAAAAACAAGCACTTCTTCAGATTTATCAGAAACTTTCGTCTTCTTAGCTACTCCAACACTTACCTTAAGTGCATCACATGCCTCTCTCCTGTCCTGCTGAAAACAGAATGTCATTGAGCTAAACAACCACAAGTTTTCTTAAGCAAGGTTTCAACACTTCATTAATTAACCTCATAAAGGTACTTGGTGCAATTGTAAAACCAAATGGTATGACCAACAGTCCCTCATTTTATTTTAATTTATTTTATTTATTCCTCCGCTTTTGCCTATTCTTTCTTCATACCATTGTCCTGATGATGGATCCTCTTTGGGATTCAAAATGTCAACAACTTTCATATATTACTGTGGAAAATCCAAACTCTCCATCTACAAAAACAAGCCACAGAAGTCTAAAATCTACCAGTCCCTCATTTGTCTTGGAGGAAGTCTTGACTCTTCCACTCATCATCCTCTCTAGTTCAGATTTGGTGAAATCTACTCTTTTCAGGTCTAGCTTGGAAAATATCTTACCTCACTCAAACAGTCCATTAGGGCATCCATCCTTGACAACGGGAACCTACACTTAATGGTAGTTTTAATAATTTTCCAGGAGTCTGTACATATCCTCCATTCTCCTCCTTGGGTGCAAGCACCACTAGAACTTTACAAGAAATTAAACTCTCTATGAGTCTAATCAAACGTCTATCCAACAACTCTTGGACTTGTTTATTTATGCCTTCATTCTCAATTGGAATCATTCTGTGTGCTGCTTTGTTTGGCAAACTAGAACCCGGTATCAAATCAATTGGTGTCAAATACTCCTCATGGGTGGTACTCCCATTAGCAAGTCTTCTAACATAATGTCATCATATTCCTTCTACAAACTCTGCACTTCTTCAGGAACCCTAACCTCCACTTCCTCTTGTTGTCATTGGAAAAAACAACAAAACAAAACTTTGTCTACTTGATTGACTTCAAGAATTCAAACAATATGCCATTACTAAATTGCCGCTACATTCACTGCATTATTCTTTCATAAGCAATCTGAACTTCCTACAATCCTTTTCTAGTGAAATGGTATTTTTCTTGTCATCATGCACTGTTATGCTTGTGATGCTGCCAAGGACTTCTCAATAATATATGACAAGAATCCATAGGTAATACATCACATAAAATTTGATCATATTTTTCCCAAAATATGGAAATATTAAATGTTGTTCAGTCACAGTGATTTGATGCCTTTTCTGCAACTGTGCTACTCTACAGGGTGTAAGATGTGATTACATCCCAATTTCAACTTCTCTATCGCCTTTGCAAATACTAAATTTTCAGTACGACTGTCATCAACAATTAGGTTGAAACACTTGCCTCCAATCTTGCACTTTGTCCTGAAGATTGCCTTCCTTTGTTCTGGTTCCTTTTCTGCAGGTTGCTTCTCTGGCTTCAATAAAACCCTTATGAACATAAGACTTTCTCCATGCTCTTGTTGTATTCCAGCAACATTTGCCTCTGTTGGCACTTCTACTTGTGCCACATTTTCCCTAACATCATTTTTCCTTCCATCATGTTGGTGCTTTTGGACATCGTGATTTCTATCTTGAGGAGTTTCTACACTCTACTTTCCATATCACTGTTCTCTACCTGACATGTTCTTTCTTTTACCTCTAGTTCCTCCTCTTCTGGAACCTTGTTTTCTAGGCAACTTCTCTCCAAAACTCAAGTCAACTGATAAACTCCATTAACAAAATAAAATCTGACCATAATGATATCATCTTGAATCAAATATCTAAGCCCATTTACATATCTGGCAACAACTTCTTCTATTTCCATACTCTGCCCCGATCCAACGGATACCTTGTAAACCTTCTCCGTGCAGTCTTTCCACAGGCTTTTCCCTGTCTCAAGTTCTGCAATTTTTTCAACAGGTCAGAAAGAAATCTAAAGTGAAAAACTTGCCCTTCAGCTAGACCACCGTTCTCTCTCAATGTCTGATCTTTCCCTGCCTCTCTTTTGTCCGTCCAGCTGCAGGGTATCCCGCAATTGAAGTCGGTACATGCAAATTTTACTTTATTGGGGTCTTCAACTCCTTTCAGGTCAAAAAAATTCTCTAATTCGCCAATTTAATCAATCAACTCCTATCGATTCAAACATCCTAAGTAGGTAGGAGTATTCATTCCGGGTCTATTCTCCAGACTCTTAATAGCTTTTATCAACTTTTCTTCTGGATTTCAGGCTTCTTGTGGAACTGCTGCTTTTTCCATTCTGCTACTCTCATCATGCTCATCGTATATCTCTTGCCATTCCCCTTCTCTAGGAAGAATTGATAACATCCTGCCAAGCAGATTCCACTCTTAAAGCTTCTGCAATATCACCATTTGTATGTTGATTCTGTTTTCTAGGTAGTTTTCTTCTTTGACTTCTCCATATAGAAAATCCCCCACATTATGCCATATACAATAACTAACATTATTGTGCCCTCTACAACTACTTTTGCAGACTTCTACAGCTTCAACCAGCAAATATGGACAGACTCAAGCCTAGAAACTTTTAGAGACCAACCTCAACACAAAGTCCCCCACGTAGGCATCAGCTTGCTCTAATACCACTTAGTGTAGAGATGGGAGAACACCCATGCAACAGAGCTGACAAGGAAACAGTAAAACAAGGTTTCATGCGAACCAAAACACACAACAACCACCAACAGTGAAAACAACCCATATAAATGAAATAAAGACAACTGCAAGTCAACCACTGGAAGCATAACTTAACATAACGGGTAGATAATTCAATGCATAGGTTAATCTACATAAATCAACCACAGTTTCCACAATTTTTATTCAGCTAGAATAGATTCATTGCATAAGCCAAACCACATTACCATTGTCCATTGCAACATTTAGTAGAGCATATCCTCATTGCATCATAATGCGGGCTGGTAGCCTCACTCTGCATAAACCAGACTTTACAAACAACAACTCTAAGATCCTGCAACTTGTTCCTAAGCCTCAAAACTAGATTTTCAAGTGACCTTTGACCTCCTCCAATCAAATGGATATAATTGGTCTTTTATAGGCCCTGAACTTCCTGAAGTTTACTAATCATAGTTGACTATCTCAACTTGGTCCACATCACCACCAATCATTAGCTGTCATGTGGAATCTAACATAACTGCCTCTTGGGTTTATGCATGGGTCTCCATGTTGTGGTCCCTTTGCTCTTTATTTGTTGAGAATTATAGCTCAAATAGGACCTTCCGCGCATGTTCAATGCGAACATGCAGGAAGTAGTTTGAGATATTTTCCAAAAGTATATTCGAAAACCAATTTTAATTTTGGAAAAGGTATTCTATTTTTTAATTCACTTTAGAAAAAGTAAAAGTCTAATATTTAGCAGTTTGAGTCTAAAATTGTATCTCATGCATGACTTAGACTAGGAGTAATGTTAAAAAAAGATTTTCCACTAAAGGTATAAAGACAGGACAAGGTAGAGGCTTTCAAAACACATGAACAATTGAGTAAGTTGAGTGGACATAGAGAGGGAGTAAGCGCAGGCAGGCAGCCAGGAAAGAGGTGTTTCCAGGTAGCAAGCAATTCTGTACAGTTGTACAAACAATAACACAGAATTATGTACAATCATATGGAATCCGTACTACAGAGCACTGCTGTTTCTGTTTCTTTCAGCGGTTGTACCTCTCAAGTGACTATAAAAGCCCAAGTTCAGGGTGATTTTGGTAACCGTGCAGAGCTGTTTTCTGTGTAGTGCATGAAAGTTACCTTTTAAGTTTTTCAAAGGAATGAAAAGCTAATTTTAAGGAGTAATTACATGTGTGAGAAATTAATTTTTATGATTCCGTGTTTAATTTCTAGCCATTGTGTGATTGATGATATGGTCTGAAATTTAATTTCAGCATTAACTAAATTCAGTGTTGACACCTAATCATGGGGATTGTGTGAACACTTGTAAATAATGTAAATAGTAAATAATGGAAAATGAAGAGTCATTGGGAGGTGAAACCCAAGAATCACTCTCTCGTGTATATAACCATGAATAATCTTAATGAATAAACACAATTCATTTGAGGAGTTACCTCCTAGCCTGGCATGGCATCAGAGCACAGGTCCGAAATTAGTTTTCTGCAGTGTAACTCCTGTCAGATTTCTCTGCCATATTATGTCCCTCTGCTGGAGGTTGCTGGAGGTTTTGTTGCAGTATTATTGTGCTGCAGTCAAGCATACGCTGTAACACATACCAGAGTCACGCATACCATTCTGCTGGCCTTCCTCTGTTGCATAGTCGACCCACAGGTCCCAAGATCCACTTGGCTCGGCCCTCCATTGCACAGTCGGCTCTGCTGGCCTCCTTGGTATTTTTTTGTGGTATTACTTGGTATTTTATTGTGCTGCAGTCAGCGTGAATTTTAATATCGCTGGTACCATACACCTGCACAGTCACCTCACACCTACGTTGGCTCTGCTCAACTCACACCTATGTTGGCTCAACTCACACCTATGTTGGTTTTGAACACTGCTCACAGTGTAACGCAGAGCATATACCTCGGCCCTCCTGCTTCACACTGCGTTGCCTGACCTCGGTCCATATTCCGCCTCTGCCAGCGCTGCATACTTCACATCTGCGTAGCCCCTCTGCACAACCCTCCCTCCCTCCTGCACAGTCGACCCTCCGTCCTCCCCTCGTCGTTGTATTAAAAAAAAATGGGCTGACATCACTTGAATACTCCCCCATATGAACGCTGTCATATGAACCCTCCCCCATATGAACGATGTCATATGAACCCTCCCCTCATATGTTACCTCTGAAACGTTGTCATATGAACCCTCCCCCATATACCACCTCCCCTAAATAATACCCCTGTTTTAATGTATCAGAGTGAATTTCTTTTTATCTTAAACCAGAATTGATTTTTTTATCCCTAGGAGTGCAAATTTTATATATGGCAGCAAAGTATGTTTTTTACAATACACAGATTTTAAAATGCACTCATTGATATCTATTGTGGGAGTCGTTCTCAACAGGAAGGAGAACTATCCTGAGTGGTCTCGAAAGATCAAACACTCTCATTTTTAATGAGATTTGGAAAGGAGTTTGTGTAGGAGGAGACAATGAACCGGCAAAGCCTACCTCAGACAAGGAATTCGCTATTTGGGAAAACAAGAACAGCAAGGCCTATGCCTTAATTGCAGCATCTGTAAATGACGAGGTGAATCGCTATATTTCACCATTTTCAAATGCATTTGAAGCCTTACAAAAATTGAAGGAACTCTATGACTCACACTCTGTGCTTGAAGTTGTCCAAGTGATGATTAAATTGTTCAGCCTTAAATTACAAAATGATGATCCTCTTGCTCTTGCATCAGAAGTAAAACCTATTATGCATGATATCAAAGTCACTAATGTTGAACTAGACATTTCTCTGATAGCTTTTGTCAAGGCACTTTACCCCACTTATTCAAATTATCTTGAGTCATTGCAAGCAAATGGAAACCTCAAAGATATTACCTTTGACTCCCTTGTGAATAAATTCGCTGAGAGAGAGAAAGCTTTTGGGACGAAGACAGCTCCTCAGTCTTCTGAAGAAGCTGTGCGTCTTGCACATAGAGAGAAGAATCATGCTCAAGACTCTTCCAGAGGAAGAGGTGGTCGAAGAGGAAGAGGAAGAAGAAATTTCAGAGGCAGGGGGGCAAACACTCTCGAGAAGAAAAGTTTGATCTTCACTGCATACGTTGCAATAGAGATGGATCACATGATGCATCCACATGCAAGTTGCCTTAGGACAGAATTGAGCAGGAAAGAAATCAACCCAAAGATAAAATCAATGACAAAGAGAAAGGTAAAGCACCTAAATCCGCTCACTATGTTGTGGCATATTGTAATATTCGAGTAAATGAAGACTTGTTTAATGCTTCACTTGCTTCTTGGAAAAATGATTGGTTGCTTGATTCAGGAGCAACATGCCACATGACTTTTAGAAAAGATTTTTTTTAAGAATTTACTGACAGTGTTGATGGACCAGTGTACTTTGCAAACAAATCAAAACTCAAGCCATCAGGGCTTGGCACAATCAAGCTCAAATTGCCTAGTCTTCCAGACTTTCTTCTACATGATGTTTTATATCTCCCACAGCTGAGGAGAAACTTGTTGTCCTTGGTCCACATCTACCAGCAAGGACACTCCATTCATATGTTTGATGGCAAGGTTGAGGTGAGAAAAGCATCAGATCACTCACTTGTCATGACGGGGATACAAGAAGAAAGGCTTCTCAAGCTACAACATACCTCTGCTCGTGCGCAAAATTTCTCATACAATTCTCATTATGATGAAGGTACATTTCCATCAAGTCTATTATGGCATGCTAGATTTGGACACTTGAACTATGACAGCCTTCGCTTGTTGAAGAAAAATGGTGTTACTAGTTTGCCTACAATTCCTAGGAAACTTAAGCAATGTGATGCTTGCATTCTAGGAAAGCATAGCAAACAGTCTTTTCATGATTCACATTCCAGAGCACATAGAAAACTTGAACTCATTCATTCAGATTTATGTGGTCCAATGCTTGTTCCTTCTGCAAATGGAAATAAATATATGATGACATTTATTGATGACTACACCAGAATGTGTTGGGTTTATTTATTGAAGAACAAATCTGATGCTTTTCAAACATTCAAGAACTTTCATACATGGATTGAAAATGATGCACAATCTCATATTGGCTCTATTCGCACTGATAATGGAAAATAATATACTTCAAATAAATTTGAAAACTATCTTCACCAACATGGGATCAAACATCATACAATTGTGCTTTATAATCCCCAACAAAACGAAGTAGCTCAAAGAATGAATAGGACAATCTTAAATATGGTACGTTCCATGATGTTTTTCAAGAATGTAAAATTGATGTTTTGGGCTTATGTAGTTCTATGTGTTGTATATGTAAAGAATAGATGTCCATCTAATACTATTAGAAACAAGACTCCTTATGAAATGTGGTATGGCCACATTCCTTCGATAAAGCATCTCAGGGTCTTTGTTTCCACCTGTTATGCCTTGATACCAAAAGTACATAGAAACAAACTTGGTGCAAGGAGTTGTAAGTGTATCTTCTTGGGTATTCAAATACCTCCAAAGCATACCGTTTCTATGATGAAGTTAATAGAAGTTTGTTGTATCTAGAGATGTAATCCTTCTTGAATCTTCCAAAGCTGACAATGTCGTTGAGTGGAAACTTGATCGCTTAGATATATTTAGAAATGCAAAATCATTTCAAGAATTTGATAATCAGATTCCACATCTTCAAGGGAGGATTCCTATACTGGATCAATCTCTGGAATCTTCTTCTGAAGCACTCTCTCCCCCACATGAAACTCCAACCACTGATGATACTTTGAGTGATGTGATTGACAGAATTGGGAGACTCAATCTTGATTCAGTCCCAACTCAATTCCTATACTGGATCAATCTCTGGAATCTTCCTCTGAAGCACTCTCTCCCCCACATGAAACTCCAACCACTGATGATACTTTGAGTGATGTGATTGACAGAATTGGGAGACTCAATCTTCATTCAGTCCCAACTCAATCAATTGAGCAGCCTGGACCATCTCAGAAAGGTCCCCCAAAGTGGCTGACAAAGACACTTGAAAGTGTACATCTTGATGAGGTTAGAAAGATAGGAACAAGAAATTCAACCAGGAAAAATGGAGGTGATGTAGATGATTCTGATTCACCTATTGATATGGATGTTTCTTATAATTGTGAACTAAATTTGTCTATAGATTTTGAACCAACTTCCTTCAAAGAAGTCGCTTCTCATGATGAATGGAAAGAAGCGATGCAAAAGGAGTATGATGCCTTGATAAAGAATGGCACTTGGACGCTGGTTGATCCTCCATTGGGAACCAAACCAATCAGCTGCAAGTGGGTCTACAAGAACAAGTATAAAGTTGATGGCTCACTTGACAAGCCAAAGCCAGGCTTGTGGCAAAAGGTTTTGCACAAAAGGAAGGGGTTGATTATGAAGAGACTTTTGCCCCCACGGCAAAATGGGCTGCTATCAGACACTCTTTGCCCTAGCAACTCAGAACGGTTGGAAAGTCCATCAAATGGATGTAAAAACTGCGTTCTTGAATGGAGATCTAAAAGAGAATGTTTTTATGTCCCATCCTGAAGGATTTGCTGTGAAAGGACATGAACATAAAGTATGCAAACTTGTGAAATCCTTGTATGACCTCAGCAAGCACCGCGAGCCTGGTATGAGAAGTTAATTGAGCATCTTCTGAAACTCAACTTCAAACATTATGATCTTGATGATGCAACTTTGTTTGTCAAGAAATTTCACAAAACAGTTGTATATCTTGTGGTATATGTAGATGATCTTTTGATGACAGAGAACAACGAGAGCTACATTGCATCCATAAAGAAGGAATTGAGGAAAGGTTTTGAAATGACTGACTTGGGCTATATTCACTACTATCTTGGTATTGAAGTAACTCAACATCTGAAGTCCATATTCCTCTCTCAAAATAAGTACATTGGAGATCTGTTGAACAGGTTTGGCATGATTGAGTGCAATCCTCTAACTACTCCAATGGAACAAAACTTAAAGCTCGCATCCATTGAAGGAAAAGAATTTGAGGATGCAACAAAGTATAAACAGCTTGTAGGAAGTCTCAACTACCTGACTACTACCAGACCAAACATTTCACCACACAAGAGGATGAAGCAAAGTATAAACAGCGTGTAGGAAGTCTCAACTACCTGACTACTTTAGAACTCTTTTTGCAGCAGACCAATGTCCCTCACAAAGCTTTTGCATAAACCTGGAGAGGACTACTACTGTCACCTCAACAATCCACCTCCTACTCTTTAGTGGAATTTCACCACACGAGAGGCTTCCTAGTATAGATCACCTAAATGGTATTCTAGGTCAAAGGATCAAAGGTGACACTTCAATAGGCTTAATCAAGGCACTCAAACTAAGAACAAGGCTCAATTCTTTGTGATAGGAAATAGTGTACCTATGAAGAGGCCTATAAAGAGGAACTTGTAGCCTAGGGTTTTCAATGTATGATTCAACAATGATACAATTATGCATACAAGAGGAAGAAAAAGGTTTGCTTGAAAGGTATGATCAACAACAAGAGCAACAAACCTTCAAATGACCCTAAGTTGAAGCCTAAATGCAGAATTAGGGTTTTTCAAGCCCTAGAATTGCATAGGGTTGATGACATCAGCCCTAGAGAACCACTTTCAACCATGCAAAATGCTATATTTTGATGTTTTAAGGCTTGGAAAAGTAAAATGGCTTTAAATCAACTCAACATCTAAGCCCTACTTGAATTTGGCCTAAAACCCTAACCATAGAGGCTTGCCTTGAAGGGCCGAAAATTTAGGAGAGAGAAAAAGTTTTATGAGTTTTGATTACCGAAATGGATGCCAATGCCTTCTATCTACTTGGGTGGAGTCTTAGGGATTTTGACCATGGAAATATCAAACCCTTGAAGGGAGTAAGGGGAAAACCCTAGGTTTTCACTTGCTAACCCTAACTATCACTTTATGAGGGGATAAATTTACTAGAGAAAAGCTCTCTAGGAGGTTCTCTAGGGAGTCCAAGGATACAAAATTAAAGCATGCAAAATTTACCAAGCATTTCATATAAATATAAGCATGTAGACATGGAACATAGAAAACCTAGCAATATTCATTACATGCAATCATCATGAAAGATATTCAACAAAAAGTGCTCACGAGATATCCAACAACAAACCTTCTTTATCCCAAAATGATGTCTCCACAACAAGCACTAGTCTCCAACAACCAAAAAATCAACAAAAGATCACGTCTCCAAAAAGTAGCGAAATACAACTAGTTAGGCCGAGTTTTCCACAAGTAAAGATGAACAAAATGAAAGAGTTGATCCTCTATTTATATGAGATCTACTCTTTTAATTTCTAACTGAAATCCCCTACAAAAGTTTGATTTTTGAGTGGACAAAAAGTAAATTTGGGTTACAAGCCAACCCACTAGATTTACAACATAATATGCCAAGATAAGCCCACACGTGTGAACCGTAGACCTAAAATGGTGTTGATGGCATGCCCTTTTAGGGCTCCAAATGCTCCATCAAGGCAAAGTCAAGGCTGAAAATGTCTCCAAGCATCATGATCATCCTCCATTTGAGGAAAATCCCCAAATCATGCATCAAAGCAGCTCCAAGGGTCCAAAATCTAGTTGTGGGTGCCACACATCATCATGTGAGCGACGTGATGCCTCCTCTCTCCAGTGTTAGGGCTCCATAAGGTGCAACAGCCCTCCTTAATCATCCAAAGGATGACCATCCTCATCTAGGCCCTGGATCATGGCATGCCCATCAAGTAGTGTCAAGGCCAACCTGGGGGCATGCTGGGTCCACTGGTACATCATCAAGAATCCTCCATGCTAGGCAAGAGAAGCCCAACGTTTTGGCTCCTGGGGGTGCTCTAGGATGTATATCAACTGCTCAAGTCATCAAAAGGCCCAATGCTCTGCCAAAAGTGGGCAATGTTGCATCTGCAAAGTCATCATGCTCTCTAAAATGTAATATATGGCCTAGGCATCATGCCGAGTAGGGTACCCTCAAGGTCTTTGCTACTCTAGAATACCTAGCAAAACCAACTCAAACTCAAGTGAAAGCAATCGTTCATTAGAGACTACGATCATAAATGTATCTAAGTGGACCATACTTAAGTGTTAAGGGCATATTAATACTTCAAATCGAGATCACCCTCAAATATCTAACTAGACCAAGTCCCCTAAAGGTTTTCCCTACCTTTGTAGGGGTGGCTAAGTAGTCAACCCTATTAGGTGCTTCCAACCCCCAAGGGGCGGTGGCATTTCCAAGGCTAACCCTTTCATCAATAGGTTTTGTTGTGAGTAAGTGGCAATGTAGGGGAAGACTTCACATCCAAGTGCCATGGTCAGGGTATCAACTAATGGGAGTCCACATCCTGAGTGTATAGATGTGATGGAGGGAGCAATCACGGATGCATCTGGTACACCTTTTACTTTTTTTATAATACTTTGTATATTAAGGCATAGCTCAAGGATCAAATCTTGTTCTTTATGATACAGCATTTAGTTTACCTCTTAAGATGAGGCAATTTATCGCTCATAAGGGTTGGGACATGCAAGGGTTCCTTTTGATGAGATGAAGCATCAAGTGCTCAGGAATCGGGTGATGGCTAATGAGGAGGGTAGAGCTCATGCTAGGCTTTTCCCCATGCGCTTAATTATGTCCTGACCATCTTTTGCATTTTAATCTTCTTTTTCTTTTACTGTGACCATTCCTTTCTATTCTTTTAGTTACATCAACATTCAAGGCAATGTTTTTCGTCCTTACTCAAGGATGTAGATAAGAGAGTGCCAAATCCTAATGAACCAATGACAATTGAACCCGAAGAATCGAGATGGTATCAAGGGCTAATAATGTGATATGGAAAGTGTTAACCATGATAAAGGGAGAATGAACACACTATTCCAATCCAGGTCTTCCAAGTAAAGCACCTCTGATAACCCCAAGGCCTTAGGGTAGGTCCCTCTAGACTAGGGCTAAAAATTAACCCCCTAATATGGTGAGAGAACAAGTTTACAATCAAGATCGATAAATCATCCAAATCACCCCTTTAACCAGACTAAAGGACCGAAACATTAAGTAAAGGCACCTAATAGCAAAATGATCAAAGTCCCTGTTGAGTGGTAGCCCACCTTTATTCAAGAGGAATTCCAGATGATAAGATGTGTAGTGATTAGTTTAGATAGGGGAGGAGGGCATATCATCATCATCAACCTAGTGTGTAGGGTTGTTGGTTGATTTTGGCTCATTGGTTGTCCAAAATAGGAGAAAGGTTTTCTCCTATGGGGATTACCCATTTTGGTAGGTAACAAATACCATAAAGGACCATCTGATACCTCATGTATTGGAGAAAACTACGTCGAAGGAAATGTTCAACGCCTTGGTTAGTCTTTTCTAGGGTTAGAACATAAACAGGAGGACGATATTGCAAAACAAACTTGGATCCATTAGAGATGACCAAATCAGACACAGTGACTAGTTATCTTATGAAAATCTCACATATTCATGTCACCTTACAACACTTCGGGAAAATTTTGTAGATGTAGAGCTAGTGAACATGGTACTGAATGGTTTCCTAGCATCATCGGAGCCATTTATCAAAGGATTTGCACTCGGAAAAACCTTCTTGACTTTGAGAGGCTTTGGGATGATTGTATCCAGGAGGAAACTCGAATGGAGTCAAAGGCCAACAAGAAGGGTGCTGATGAGAACATAGCTTTATTGCTTTATTTGGTCAGTCAAATAAAGGAAGAAGACCTAAAGGAGCTAGCAAGGGTAAGGGAGAGAATGAGGAATCAACTTCACAGCCAAGAAAGAAGGACTTGAGTAAATCAAGTGCTTTGATTGTCATAAGCATGATTATTATGCATCATAATATCTAGAGAAGAGGCTTAAAGGGAAGCATCAGCAAAAACAAGTAGCAGCATCTGCAAAAATTTATATGAATGAGTTTGCTGCCAAGTTCCAGAAAGATTTCTCAATGATATCTTGCCTTTCTACTAGTGAGATTCTGAGGGATGCATGATATGTGGACAATGGGGCATCTCAACATATGGCATCAGCATAGCAATTATTTTCTAGTTTGAAGAAATAAGACTCAGGAGTATAGGTTGAACTTGGCGATGATTCCAAGTACCTAGTACCAAGAGTTGGTATTATTCCCCTCTAGCTCTAGTCAAGTAATTCTTTAGATTTTGGTGATGCCTTGTTTGTTCCAAGTCTCAAGAAGAATTTACTTCTAGTTTCAATCATGGAGAATAAGGTTTTGTAGTCGAGTTCAAGAACCAGCAAGTCCTCATCAGGCCAAAGCATTCCAGCCCAAATATATATTGGGTAATAGAGGTTCAAGAAGGTAATTTGTATTGGTTGCATGGGGAAACTATTCAAGCTTTGGTGCATAACAATGACAACTTGTGTGAGTTGTGGCACAAGAGGACAGGGCATCTGCATCACAAGACATTGCCTATTTTGAAGGAGAAATTCACAAGTCTTCTAGAGTTCAATATTGAGCAACATGGTGTATGCAAAGGGGGCACACTTGGCAAGCATGCCAAGGTTGCATTCCCAAGCAACAAGGATAGGTCTAAAGAGATTCTAGACCTAGTGCTAGAGGGTGAAGAGCAGGAAGTTATGAGGGTTGAGCTAGGGTCACCAATGATTTCTAAGGCAATACAACAACCTTCAAAAGGGGGAGAAAGGAGCTCCTACTCTCTGTCAAGGAACCTCAATGGTTCAATCAGACAATAAGGGATGCTCAAGAGCATGTTGAGACTCCTAGGAGCACTTTCAAAGAATGCAAACCTTTGAAGAAGTTTCCAAACTATATGGCATTAATAAGAAACATTCTAGATTCCAAGCCTTAAAATTTTCAAGAGGCAGCAGACTAATAGGTATGGCAAGATGCCATGGCGGAGGAGTACACCTCCATCATGAAGATTGATGTTTGGGACATAGTGCCATGATTGGAGGGGAAGTTACTTATGAGTTCTAGGTGGCTCTACAAAATCGAGCATGCCACAGATAGAATTATTGAGAAGTTCAAAGCAAGATTTGTGCTGAAGGGTTCTCCTAGAGAGAGGGAATGGATTAGAAGAAGACATTTGCTCCAACCACTAGTTACACTTTTATTAGAGTTGTTATGTCCTTGGTTTCATTTATGGGATGGAGGATACATCAAATGGATGTGAAAATAGCTTTCCTTAATGGGATCATTGAGGAAGAAGTGTACATAGAGCAGCCTCAAGGCTTTGAGGTAAATGGAAAGGAGTCCCATGTGTGTAGGCTTAAGAAATCCTTGTATGGACTCAAGTAGGCACAAAGAGCATGGTATTCTAAGATTAATACATATTTTGTAGAGTATGGGATTCACCAAAAGTAAAGCAAATTCTAACTTATTTTATATGCTCAGACAAAAATTCCCACAAATATTCAATATGAACATGCTAGAAGTCGTTCAAGATATATGCGAAAACTAACTCTATTTTTGGAAAAAGCATTTTATTTTCAAATTCACTTTAGCAAAAAAGTATCTAATATTTAGCAATTGAGTCTAAAATTGTATTTCATGCATGAGTTCGGCTAGGAGTAATCATAAAAATAGATTCCCCGCTAAAAGTATAAAGATAGGGAAAGGTAGAGGCTTTCAACATACATGAAAAATTGAGCAGGTTGAGTGACAAAGAGAGGGAGAGAGTTTAGGCAACGATGAAAGAGACATTTTTGGGCAATGCATAGTCACATATAGCGTACGAAATGGTTTCGTGAAGTTGTACAAATAGTACCATATGAATATGTAGAATTGTACAGAATCCATACAGTAGAGAGTTGTTGTTTCTATCTTTTCAGCTTTTGTGCCTTGTTACTGCTCAAACTAGCAGGGGTCCTATTGGGAAACTACTAGGTCAAGGGCAACAATGGAGAGATAGCCCACTATCACTTCAACTAAGGCTTCCTTCCCTTTACAGACTTTCACCGATGGGAGGAGACTCGGTATAATGAGGATCAAGAAGATGAATGGATCAACAATAGCATGAAAGGTGATCCAAGAAGCCTATTCACAAGAGAGGCTCAAATGTATGGCTTACTTGCTTGGAAAGCAAGATGAAAGGCTCTCTAAGAAGGGCTTAGGGGAATTTCAAGGGCTAGGGTTTGAGTATATGACTTGTCAAGGAGATTCCTAGCCCCTAAAATCCTTGTGGAAACTTGGATTCCAGGTAATATTTGTGGATTGATCTTTAAAATGTTATGGGACCACACAGGGCCAAGTGAACCCAAAATTAAATCAAGGGGATGGAATTGATCAACCAAGGGTGTGCTTGACCTAATTGAGGGGGAGAAAGGGATTAAAGGAGATATTTTCTTTGAATTTAATGTAATAATCGCAATGAGGTCACCAGCCAAGGGAAACCTAGGGCAAGAAATGGTCCTCAAGCTAGGGCTTGCAATATCTCGAGATCCCATCGTCGGATTTGCTTCAAATTTGGAGGGCCTCTATAGCAAACTTCAGCGCAATTGTGGACCAAAAATCGAAGTATTTGGATGGCTAGATTGTGATATAAGTGATGCCCTAGGTGACCTATGTAGGCTAGGCCTAGAAAGAAAGGGAGAAGGTGAGAAAAATATGCTTTAAGGTGATCACCTATGGAAGACCAATGCCTATTCCTTTGGGAGAAATGGAGTCAAGAAGATTCCAATGATTATGATGGTTTCATTCAGTCAAGGAGGCCTCTAGAATAATTTCGCATGACAATTAGGGCATGAGGAAAATTGTTCAAGGTTTTTATACTTCAATGTGAAATATGTGATGACTTATCAAGATAAATTTCAATGAAATATAATACAAATTTATAACCTTTCACCAAAGAAAAGCAGCAAATTTTTGGCCCAGTATAGCGAAAATCCCAGCATCATTTATGTGACATAGAAAAGAATGATAAAATAGCATTAAAAGAGCACTTACATGTGAGAACAAGTATATACAATCATCATCCTATGCTAATATAGAAGCCCTAAGACAAAAATCAAGATATCTAAACATCAAAATTCATCCATCCATCCAATTTCGTCCTCCAAAAATAATAGCAAAAATCTCTTAAGAGAAAATGATCAAGCCAAGTGATGATGATCAAATGATTCCATCACACATGTATTTATACACTTCCTAATGAATTTGATTTAGCTAATTAGACTTAATTTAGCCCCTAGAATAAAATAATGTGCACAATAACACTAACTTTTGGTGACAAGCCCACCAAATAGCTCAATAATACATGTATAAGCCTCTCAAGAGGGTCGAATGATCAACTGAGTGAGTCATTGGGCCTTTGAGAAGGCCTAATGAAATCCAAAGGGTGCCATGATGTGAAATAGGACTCCAAAAATAGTGGACAAGGGGTTGGCCCGTTTCTCTCCAAGTAATAAACCTATGGTGCTCCCAAATGGATGTGGGGGCACACAAATGTCCTCATGTCTCCAAACAAATCGAAGATGCCTATAGACCATCGACAAGGGCTATGATGATGATATAAGTGATGCCACATCATCATATAGATCCTGGATCATCTGCTAAGTGTATGGTGCAATTATGGAGCCGGTTGGGCATGGTGACCCAGGTGCATATTCTTTGTCCAATAGGTGAACCACGAGTAATCTCTTAATGACTTTGGGGATCCATGGAATGTTGTATGTTGTTGTGGAGGCTCGTGGCTCTCTACACACACCCTACATGTGTTAGTGTAGCCCTCTGGAGAGTTAGGACCCTGTATAGGGAGACCAAACCCAAAATGAAGACCATTTGTAATCCTGCATAAGATCTAATGCATACCCTTTCCCTCCAGTACACCAAGTCATTAAAGAAATCAAGTAGAAGAGTTTACAAACCATGGAAAACAGGTGGGCACTTCATAATGGTATGCCCTTCCATAACGGGCTTTGGTATGTTGCAAATGTCTCCAAGCTCAAAGGGGGTTTAACCAAGCATCCTATTAGGTGGTTTCTGCTTCTAAAGTGGGTGGTATGTCCATGGTACATCCTTCAAATGATGGTGGCATTTGATAAAGTGATGGAACGGAGTAGGGGATTGAAGGGGAAAACCTGGGCCACATGCCATGGCACAAGGGTAGCTAATGAAAGGGAAGCCCACATTTGGGTAAATGATGTGTAGAGGGAGCAATCGTGGTACATGAGTTACCCCGGCCTTGATTTTTCCACCTTCTTCATATGTCTTTTCTTTTTATGATTTTTCTTTGGTTAACTGCTCAGGGCTCAAGAGAATGAGAACACAATGTGGAAAGTATAGCATTGGATACCCCTTTTAAGGTGGGGCAAACCAGGGGTTGGGACAATCATGGGTTCTTGAATGATAAAGGAGGCTCATCTAGGGCCTATAGGAACCAGGGTGATAGCCATGGAAGGGGGTAGAGTTCATGTATCGTCTTTTGCCCACATGTTAAATGTGTTTGTCCAGACCAACTTTTGCATTTTGTGGTACAATTTCCTGTTGAATGTGGCCAATTATGCTTTTTCTTTTATTTTCTTTTGCATCAACCTTCGAGCATCGTTCCAGGCCCAACCCAAGGTGTGGGCAAAGGGGGCTGACCCTTTGTGGACCTAGTGGAGGAATGTGGACCCAGGTGGGAGGAGTGATGAATGGGATTATAATGAGCGAAATGGGGGTGATATATGTGGATAGGGGAGCGGGACCACACAACCAAAATCGGGGTTCCCCGTGTAGTACCATCCCTAAGGCACAAAGGTCAGTAAAAGAGATCCCACAGGACTAGGGTCCAAGGTTAACATCCAAAAGAGACCTAGGGACAAGAGCACAAACTTAGTCCGCTATATCCGCCAAATCCCCCCATTAATCCATGCCCAAGAGTTTTCATGATAAGTAAACTAAAATACTCAATCACCAAATAATAAGGCATACTTGCAGATTTGGGAGGCCCACCTTCAAACATACGATCATGACATATGGGTGAGGGACCACATCGCCAGCTCAGGTGGCAGAGAAATGGCACAATGAGCTAGATGGTAGCTGCAAAGGGTTCTTGGCTATCGGCTGAGGACCATCATGGAGAAAAATTTTCTCCTAGGGATATCACCCACAAAATGGTGGGTAACATTTGGCTCCAACTGGGACATGAGCTATCGGACAAGTGGGCGAAGCTGCTCGAACAGGAGGTCATGAGAAAACCAAAAATCTCTTGGTTACCACAAACCTGTTAACTACACATCAAAGACTAAAAGCACGGGGCAGCATGTTTCTATGGTGTCTTATGATCACCCATGCTTAGTGTTAAGCCATAAAATCAACAAGAAAGTAAATATAATGCAAATTTAATCTAAATGAATCTAATCTCCCATGAGAAATACCATATGATGTTAGTTCTAATGAGAAAATGAGCATGCAATGCAGCTACCCTAACATGATGAAGCTTATATTAAGTGTAATCGTAAAGCCAGTGCAACCAACATATCATCAAATCAATATAAATATATTTGTCTATATGATTACTCATGCAACAAATCCCAAAGTAAATGCAAGCCCAAACACATGGAGGATGTTGCAAGCAGGGGGTGGGAAAATATGGTTTCCATGTGAGGTAAGAGGAATCCCTAAGAGAAAGAACACGAGTCAATCTAGGAGCCTTCCCTTTAAGCACACAATGGTGGAATGAATGATTATCCTTAAGAACTTCTTATCACAATCATTACTCATAATATAGTGCTTTGTAGTTGCCCCAAGGTTGTGATGAGAGGAGAACGAAGGGTGAGGGAAAGAAGGAGTGCAACAAATAGGTTGCTCAAGGCGATGGTCACATTGGAGAGGGGAGTGATCAAAACCCTAAGGGTGCGTCCAAGGAGGTAAAGTATAATCAATGAGGGGCTCTTCCTCGACACTATACTTGGAAGGGGGAAAGGGCTCACGATCACTTGAGATCATATGACAAGGGGTGAGGGCATTACTTGATGAAGACTCAAGATGATGAACAATAGGAAAGGGAAAAGGGGAAGGTGACATCTCAATGGGATCCTCTTCCTGATAATCCAACTCCAGAGGCTCAAGTGATTTGAATATACTCCCGGAATCATAAGGAAGGTAGGTATGAGCAAGGGTCTCATCAATCCTATCATTGTTGGTATCAAAGATAGGGTCTTCCCAAAAAGAAGAATCAATCATCTCCAATTGCTACCCTTCATGCAAGGGAAAATGATAAATCTCCTTCCAAAGGGTATCGATGGATATGTCATCATAAACAATGCCCGGGAGAAAGGAAGGACCACTCTCAACCTCATCCTCCTTGTCGGTGTCATAAATGGGAGCACAATCAAACTGGGGACTAACGATTTCCCACTTCTCCTTTTCAATGTGGAAGTAATCTCCAATGTCATCTTCCAAGGGGCTAATGGGATAACCTTCCTCAAGGTTCTCAAAAGGAGATTCATTAGAAGTAATATCCTCGAGAAAGGCAAGGTTAGTCTCAATTTCACTTTCCATAGACTCATCCTTCCCAACACGTGTTTTCAAAGTCATCCTGTTCATCATGTGGAAACGATGAGGACTCATCTTCCTGCTCATTACTTAGATCCCTAAGGTTATCTCCAACCTCTTCATCTTGACTAATGAGACCTTCCCTTTGGAGGGCTTCCTCTAGGCTCTCACAAGCAACTTCATTAGATTGGAATTTCGGTCCCTTATACTCTATGAATTTGTTGAGCAACTCGATAAAAGATGAAATGCTTTCAGGCTCACACGAGTCAAGCCAACCTCGGTGCTTGTATTCAATAGAAGCAATAAATAACTCCATGAGGTTGTCTAGATGAACCACATTAACTTCGGAAGCATGCTTAATAAGTTTTGCTATGTGGTCCATTACTATAGATGGATCACCCTCGAATTGTGGCATATTTTGCATAAACTTCCAATCCAGGCCATTTGGGTATCCTGGAACCCATGTGATATCCAAAGCAAGAAACCACTCATGAAGCTTTTTAGAAGCCATTGATATTTATATATTGATATCATGGGAATCGCCACGGTGAACTAAAATTTCCTTAACAAATGCTTGGTTCACCCTACAAGCATTGACTTTGAAGTTAAATGAAGAACTAGGGCTTTGTTCTTCCAATGGAGTCGCCAAGAATGATATATCAATATATCATATAGGAACAAAACACACGTCTTAAATCCCCGACAACGGCGCCAAAATGTTACTGCTCAAACTAGCAAGGGTCCTAAGAAGGGGGCCCTATAGGGCAACTACTAGGTCAAGGGCAACAATGGAGTGATAGCCAACAATCACCTCAGCTAAGGCTCCCTACTCTTTACGGACTTTCACCAATGGGAGGAGACCAGGTATAATGAGGATCACGAAGATGAATGGATCAATGACAGGGTGAAAAGTGATCCTAGAAGCTTATTCACAAAAAAAGCTCAAATGTATGGCTTATTTGCTTGGAAAGCAAGATGAAAGGCTCTCTAAGAAGGGCTTAAGGGAATTTCAAGGGCTAGGGTTTGAGTATAAGACTTGTCAAGGAGATTCCTAGCCCCTAAAATCCTTGTGGAAACTTGGATTCCAAGTGGTATTTGTGGATTGATCTTTAAAATGTTAATGGGACCACACGGGGCCATGTGGACCCAGAATTAGGTCAAGGGGATGGAATTGATCAACCAAGGGTGTGCTTGACCTAATTGAGGGGGGAAAAGGGATTAAAGGAGAAATTTTCTTTGAATTTGATGTATTAATCCCAATGAGGTCACCAACCAAGGGAAACCTAGGGCAAGAAACAGTCCTTGAGCTAGGGCTTGCAATATCTCGAGATCACACCGTCGAATTTGCTTCAAATTTGAAGGGCCTCTATAGCAAACTCCAGCGCAGTTGTGGACCAAAAATCAAAGTTTTTGGATGCCTTGTGAGATAAGTGATGCCCTAGGTGACCTATGTAGGCTAAGCCTAGAAAGAAAGGGAGAAGGTGAGAAAAATATGCTTTAAGGTGATCACCTATGGAAGACCAGTGCCTATTCCTTTAGGAGAAAAGGAGTCCAGAAGATTCCAATGATTAGGATGGTTTCATTCATAAGTGATCACCTTAAAGCATATTTTTCTCACCTTCTCCCTTTCTTTTCTAGGCCTAGCCTACATAGGTCAACTAGGGCATCACTTATCTCACAATCGAGCCATCCAAACACTTCAATTTTTGGTCCACAATTGTGTTGGAGTTTGCTATAGAGGCCCTCCAAATCTGAAGCAAATTCGATGGTGGGATCTCGAGAAATTGCAAGCCCTATAGCTCGAGGACCGTTTCTTACCCTAGGTTTCCCTTGGTTGGTGACCTCATTGGGATTATTACATCAAATTCAAAGAAAATTTCTCATTTAATCCCTTTCTCCCCCTCAATTAGGTCAAGCACACCATTGGTTGATCAATTTCATCCCCTTGACCTAATTCTGGGTCCACTTGGCCCCATGTGGTCCCATAACATTTTAAAGATCAATCCACAAATACCACTTGGAATCCAAGTTTCCACAAGGATTTTAGGGGCTAGGAATCTCCTTGACAAGTCATATACTCAAACCCTAGCCCTTGAAATTCCCATAATCCCTTCTTAAGAGCCTTTCACCTTGCTTTCCAAGCAAGTAAGCCATACATTTGAGCCTCTCTTGTGAATAGTTTGCTAGGATCACCTTTCACCCTATCGTTGATCCATTCATCTTCGTGATCCTCATTATATCGGGTCTCCTCCCATCGGTGAAAGTCCATAAAGAGCAGGGAGCCTTAGTTGAGGTGACAGTGGGCTATCACTCCATTGTTTTCCTTGACCTAGTAGTTGCCCTATAAGACCCTCCCAAAGACCTTTTCTAGTTTGAGCAGTAACATGCCTCTCAAGCAATTTGTAAAAACTCAAGTTTAGGGTGATTTTGGTAACTATGTAGTGTTGTTTTCTGGGCAATATGTGGAGGTTTCCTTGCAAGCTTTTCAAAAGAATGAAAAGCTGATTTTAAGTAATTACCTGTGCGTGTGAGAAATTAATTTTTATGCTCTCACTATTTAATTTCTAGCTATTGTGTGATTGATGCTATGGTCTAAAAATTAATTCCAACATAATTAAATTCAATAACATATTTATTTGATTGAGATCATAAGCACATTAGTCACCTAGGGCTATTCTTACATTATTAAATACTAGGTGTTAGCTTTCATGTTATTCTAAAAGTGTTTACACCATGTTTGGAGGTGCTTCATGAGATTTGAGGTACATGTTGTATATTTAGCTCCCGGATGGTCCAAGATGGATTCGCAAGTGGAAAATGATCCATGATGGACTCACACATTGGATATAGCCTGCTCAATGGTTGCTAATGTTTTAAAAACAAGGCCAGTTAGACTCGAAACCGATCAAACCAGTTGGGCAGATAGGGTATTGGTTCAACTAAGCCAACAAACCAATCCAAACTAGCTCACAACCTGTCATGAACTGACCAAACCAGCTCACAGACCACGCGTGCACCTTTGGGTCTACACATAGGTTGAAAAAGGGAGACAATGTTTTGATTGTGTATGTCTAATGTATAGTGTTTGCCCTTTTGTTATCCTTTCTACTTGTTGGCCAGAGCTGGTCCCATTATAGCAAAGTATTCATTGAGGACCTTCAAGTCGTTATCATGAGGGTTAAAGGTGATTTTTGGAAAGCCTGAAATATGCATGGAATGGGTCTAGACTCTAAAAAAATGATTGTTGTGTATTCACATCAATAGAATCTTGTTATGTAGGCAGTGTTGTAATAATCCTACATAGAGAAAAAAAATCCTCTCTAGGGGCTAACACAAACATCATCTTTTCATCATTTTAATAACTCAGAATAGTGTTAGGTCACAAGGGAGAAGATCTTAAATATGTTAATAATCAGCAAAAAAACTGAATAAAAGCTTATGGCATGTGCTGAATGTTGAGAAATCAAGAGGGTTATAATTAGGATGATTTCTCTTATACTTGATAACTGCTTGTAATGTATTTTTACATTTTCCTGATTATTAACTTCTTTACTTATTATTATGTTGTTCTTATCATCAAATAGCTACCAAAACATGAAGATCAACAATACACAAGAACACAAGATGTAGGTTGCAAGCCAGGGCCAAAACCTCTCCTCTTGAGAGGAAACCCATAAATCTTTTCTCTACTTATAGATTCTTCAAATGACGAATTCCAAGACCTCTAGACCAAGACCAATACCCTTCCAAGACCAAGCCATATCTTCTTGATGATGTGCTTCTTCTATTCAAGTCAAACCCAGTCAAATCTCTTCCAACTGCACAATTTCAACCCCCAGCTACAAAATTTCGGCCTCCACTGCAAGTCTGAAATTTTCGACCCCTACAACAGTTGTTGCTTCCACACATGTGCGGGAAATTAGGGCTTCCAAGGCTTCCTTACTCCTTCGCTTGGGCTACTTCTCTTTCTAGGGCTAGTAGGTGACCTAAAAGTCCTTTCTTCCACCAACTTCGACCTTCTTTCTGCAACTTGACAACTTTGACCTTGTAGCTGCAAAATCCTAGCCTTATCTTCACACGTGTGAGATAGTGAGAGAGAATCAACCCAAAAACTTTGTCTTTCTTCCTTCTATCCTTCTTCGCTTGCCTTTCCTCTACCCCTTCTTCGCTTGGATGATAAGAGAATGAGTGAGTGATCATAGGAGATTGAGTTCTCTCCTATATATAGGCTTCCAAGGAGAACGGCATGCCTTAATGAGGCTGACTTCTTAGCTGCCAAGCCAACTTGGTCTTGGAGAGGTATTTTGACACTTTAAACACAAAAATAATTCTTTTTACATGTTACAAAATGCCCAATGGGGTCTTCTTCACATGACAATGACTCTATTGACTTTCTTGACTCTATGACAAACCCTAGAAGCACTCAATGGGTGCTTGACCTATAAATAAAATGACCTTGAGCATGAAACCCATGCTACAAAAAATAACAATAGTAACTTTTATTTCTTTTAACAATATACAAGAATCAAGAGTACATTTCATATTTATGAAGATCGAACCTATTTACATATTTCAACACTCACTGTTAACTAGGCAGATATTCATAATGGTACATGGACATTCTCATACTAAAGAGATCTCATAAGAAGAGTTGGATTAGTAAGCCATCTTATAACCTATTATTCAACTTATCTCATTACGTCTCATCATATCAACCAACATTGTCACATACCAAGGCCCTGACTAACAGCGATATCTCTCCACAAGATCAGAGCATAATGTTGGCGACACAATCACTGATAGACACCATCATCATTATCTCTTAAGACACATACCCCATCCGAATGTTCACAAGGTATGTCCTTCTAGGACAATTCCTGTCTTGGAATAACACATCTTCAAGGAATTTCCTCTTTGACTACTCTTATCTATTGGATGCCCTACCTCATCCTCAAAGAGCATCGGAAACCAGATGCTTACCCAATCCTCCATTCTTTCTTCACAAAGTGAAGACAAGAATGATGTGCCTATCTCTCCCTCTTAACTAGGGAGGAGATATCAACCAATCCAAGCTTGTCTCTTAATTACACGAGCTTCTTATTTGGAAGATATTTTGTCAAAATATCAGCTACCTGCTCATCGGTGGAGATATACTGTAGTTGTAACACTCTGTCTTGCACCAGCTTTCGTATGTAATAATACTTGTTGTTTATGTGCTTTGTCTTTCCATAGAATACTGCGTCTTTAGACAACCTTATGCAATTGGTGTTATCACAATGTATAATTGTAGGGTCCATCGGTCCTTCAAACAAGTCGGATAGTAGCTTCCTCAACCAGACATCTTCTCTACTAACTTCACATGCTGCAATGTACTCAACTTCATCATTACTCAAAGCAATTGACTCTTGCTTTCTACTCATCCATGATATCATAGAGGATCCCAAGCTAAAACATCCTCCCATATTGCTTATTCCATCTATCTCAATGCCTCCCCAATTATAATTTGTATGTCTAATCAACTGGACATCATTCTTTCTATCATACTTCAAGCAATAATGTATTGTTCCTTGCAAATATCTCAATATATGCTTCGCTGCTATCCAATGGTCATATTTAGGCTCTATCTGAAACTAATTGAGAATATTCACTACAAAGCAAATGTTTGGTTGAGTGTTCACAAGATACATCAGAGAGCCAACCAATTGTCTATATTTTGTAGAATCCATAAGGCTTGAATCGGAACTTCTCAACATCTTCAAATTTGTGAATATGGGGGTTCTCATAGGTTTGCAGTCCATCATGCCAAACCTTTACAGCATCTTAATCACATATTTTCCTTGGCCTAGAAATATTTCACCAGGTCCTTGCCAAACTTCCAACCCCAAGTAATAGTGCGCCAGCCCTAGATCTTTCATATATAATTGTGTTGCCAATTGCTTCTTGCATTCTTGAATACGACCTTCCACGCCAGTTATGAGAAGATCATCCACATATAGAAGAATTATTATTGGTTCATCCTTCACTACCTTGATATAGAGATTCAGATTAGCGGAACTCTTTGAAAAGCCCAATCTTTGTAGATATGTGTCCATCCTTGCATACCAAGCCTTGGAGCTTGCTTAAGGCCATAAAGTACCTTCTTCAACCTATAGACATGAAATTCTTTATCATGTACTTCAAATCCCAAGGGTTGTTCAATATACACTTCTTCATCAATGGTACCATTCAAGAATGTTGTTTTGACATCCATTTGATGGATGTTCCATCCCATAGATGCTGCCAAAGAGACCAACGATCGTATAGTTGTGTATCTAGTTGTAGGTGCAAATGTCTCTTCATAATCGATGCCTTCTTTTTGGGAGAAACCCCTAGCCACAAACCTTGCTTGATATTTGTCAATACTTCCATTCGCTGAATGTTGAATCTTGTAGAGCCACTTGGAAGTCACCACAGATTTGTCTTTCGACCTAAGAACAATTTCCCAAACTCCATTCTTCATTATTGATTATTATTCTTCATTCATAGCATACTTCCATTCTTGATGATTGACAGCTTCTTCAAAGGTGAATGGTTCTGCTTCAATCAACTTTGTCATATAGGCTGCATACCCTGAATATCTTTTAGGCTTCTTGCTTTCCCTGAATGCACCCTAAGTTGTTGCATGTCCTTCTACATCTTGAAGAGTAGACTTCAACCAATTCTATCTCTTTCTATTTTCAAGAATGATGACTTGCTGCACAAGTTCATTGGGACCTTCTTCTTCATGATTGGAATCCTCTTCTTCCCTAGAACATTCTTCAAATATAGGTAGTTCTTCATCATCGGAATCAATCAAGAGATCTTTAGACTTCTTATATGCAATGCTTTCATCAAAGATCACATCTCAGCTTACTTCAATTTGGTGCCCCTCCTTTATGTAAATCCTATATGTCTTTGAAGTGTTACTCTAACCAACAAATATGCCTTTCAAGCTTGTAGGATCCAACTTCTTTCTTTTATCTTTTGGAATGTGAATGTAGACAGGACAACCAAATATCCGGAGATGGTCTACACATGGTTTCTTCCCAGTGAATGCTTCTTCAGGAGTCATGTTGTCAAGTGATCTGTGAGGACTTTGATTTTAAATGTAGACAATTGTTTTGGATGCTTCACCCCACAAAAATTGATGTAAGTCTTGATCATGTAACATAGCTCTAACACTTTCTTCAATTGAGTCTTTCATTCTGCTATTCCATTTTGCTCTGGATTATATGGAACTATTAACTCCCTCTTAATTCCATCCTCCTTACAAAACGTTATGAGCTCCTTTGATGTGTATTCTCCTCCATCGTCAGATCTCAATACTTTTGTCCTTCTTTCTATAAAATTTTCTGCTTCTGCTTTGAATTCTTGAAATTTTTCGAATACTCATCCTTGGACTTTAGCAAATAGATCCAAGTTTTCCTTGAGTGGTCATCAAAGAAAGTCACATAGTATAGATGGCCTCCAAGAGATTTTGTAGACATAGGACCACAGACATCAGAGTGAATGAGATATAGGATTTCTTTTGATCTTGAAGCACTACTTACAAATGGTTTCTTAACATGTTTACCTAATGCACATCCCTTGCAAACTCCTTCGTGATCCTCCTTTAGTTCAAGGTGCCATTCACCATTGTGTTTAGAATTGGTAATATTTTGTAATGAAGGTGTCCAAACCTTCTATGCCAAAGCTCACATGGGCTAACTCAATGTGAACCAAGGCTTGAGAGAGAGGTGTAAGTAACCTATAGAGTCTTCCTTCACGAATCCCAATAATTTTTGCATTATTGATGCTAAAGCCTTTATCCCATACCATAATTTTTCCACCTATAAAAGCAACTCTATCTCCCTTATCTTCTAGACATGAAATAGAAAGTAAACTCTTTTGCAAACCTGGTACAAATAGAATGTTGTTGACATGTATATTTCCTCCATTTTCCAACTCCAATGAAGTTGATCCAATTCCTCTTACAGGATAGCTCTTTTTGCCTCCAAGTTCAATAGAATAGGAAGACTTTCCTCTTGATAGCGTCTTTAGTTGTTTGTGCTCACCAGTCATATGTTTGGATGATCCACTGTGAATTACCCATATATTTTCATCTTCAAGTGTACCCGTAAGTGTTGAGAATAACCAAAATGCTTATTCTTGATCATATGATTCTTGATAGATAATAGGAGATTCCAAAAATGCTTTGATGCCTTGTTTGAGATGACTTGCCATCATAGAAAACTGTTTCAATGACTTCTTCAGAGATGAAGTGATCTTCATCATGCCCTTTGTCAACCTTAGCTCTAACACCATGTTGAGAAATCAAGAGGGCTATAATTAGCGTGATTTTTCTTATACTTGATCACTGCTTGTGATGTATTTTTACTTTTTCTTGATTATTAGCTTCTTCACTTATTATTATGTTGTTCTTATCATCAAACAACTACCAAAACATGAAGATCAATAATACACAAGAACACATGATGTAGATTGTAAGCCAAGGCCAAAACCTCTCCTCTTGAAAGGAAAACCCACAAATCTCCTCTTTTTATAGATTCTTCAAATGACGAATTCCAAGACCTCTAGACCAAGACCAATACCCTTCTATGACCAAGCCAGACTTTCTTTATGATGTGTTTCTTCTATTCAAATCAAACCCAGTCAAATCTCTTCCAGCTGCACAATTTCTACCCCCAGCTACAGAATTTCGGCCTCCACTGCAGGTCTGAAATTTACGGCCCCAACAATTGCTACTTCCACCACACATGAGAGGGAAATTAGGGCTTCCAAGGTTTCCTTGCTCCTTCGCTTGGGTTGCTTCTCTTTCTAGGGTAGTAGATGACCTAAAAGTCCTTTCTTCCACCAACATCGACCTTCTTTCTGCAACTTGACAACTTTGACCTTGTAGTTGCAAAATCCTAGCCTTATCTTCGCACGTGTGAGAGAGAGAGAGAGAATCGGCCCAAAAACTTCGTCCTTCTTCCTTTTATCCTTATTCGCTTGTCTTTCCTTTGCCTCTTCTTCGCTTAGATGATGAGTTAATGAGTGAGTCATCATAGGAGGTCGAGTTCTTTCCTATATATACGGTTCCAAGGAGGATGACATGCCCTAATGAGGCCGAATTCTTAGCTGCCACGCCGACTTGGTCTTAGAGGGGTATTTTGACACTTTAAACACAAAAATAATTCTTTTGACATGTTACAAGATGCCCAATGGGGTCTTCTTCAAATGACAATGACTCTATGACAAACCCTAGAAGCACTCAATGGGTGCTTGACCTATAAATAAAATGACTTTGAGCATGAAACCCATGCTACAAAAAATAACAATAATAATTTTTCTTTCTTTTTACAATATACAAGGATCAAGGGTACATTTCATATTTATGAAGACCGAACCTAGTTACATATTTCAACACTGGAAAATGTTGTTCTTCACTCAACATTATGTTCATATTATTGTTAACTAGGAACTTACATGATTTTTGAAGGTTGTCCAAGGTTCTATAAATAAAATATAAAGCAATACAGTCTTGTTGTAAATAATTGCATTTCCAACCAATGAGTCAATTCATGGGATTGTTACATGCAGTGAAAGGATTGGAAGTTCTTTGCGGCATAACTATTTCCAAAGAATCTTAAGTTGTTGGAAACATAATCTTAAAAATAATTTTTCGTTAAAATTTAATTACTTTATGTATTTTTTTTAAAACAATCATTGAATCCAAGTCCAAGTCGAAACCTTAGTTGATAGGTGGTTGAGTTGAAGTTTGAGTCCAAGTTTTAAAACATTGGTGGTTGCTTGACCTTAGTTGGGTGTTTTCTTGGCATTATTCCTATGGCATTGGAGTTGTCTTGATTCTTGACAACTCAGTGTATGTCCTTCATTATGGCCACATGGAGATATTCACTTGTCTAGAGAACACCCTACTTAGGTGGGGGGGGTTGTGCATCTTGGGGAGGGCGCCAAGCCCAAGATAGCAAAGGGTAGTTTGGATTCATGGATTCTTGGAGTTGGCTTGGAAATCACCTAGGCTACAATAGTGATCATGTAAGGGTAGTGGACTAGTGCAACACATGGCTTAGGACAAGCCATAGAGTCTTCGTGGGGTTGTGATGAAGAGGTGTGGACACACCTTGTGTGGCTATATCATCTTGGAGCACTTGTTATGTATGAGTCATCTTGGTCCATGACATGTGTACCTTTGGAGTGGAGTCCTTCACTTGTGTAGGCCTACATGAGTTTATTGTAGGTTGCTTGTTAGGGCTTGGGCCCACATTGCATTGTTGGAATTTCTTACCTCTCATATATAGAGAGAGAAAGGAGAGAATCCTTTCATTTATCATCATCATTGTACTTTTCTCTTTGTACTTTTCTTAGAATGATTCGCTAGGGTTCATGAGTAAACCCTACGAGAAGTTATATATGGGAGGAGGGCATCTTTGTTGGAGATTGTTCATGACTAGGGTTTTCTCTTATGAAGAAGACGACATTGGAGATAATGATCACCCATATTCATTCACTCATCATTATATTTTGCTTTTGTGTATAGATGTGACATTGAAGAGTGTGCACTAGTCATTTTCCCTCTCTTGGCTCTTCAAATGTACTTGGTGTCTCTCTCTTGGAAATGTTAGGGTTTGATATATTCTTGGAGCATCTTGAAGTCTAGGGTTAGGGTTTCTTCCCTTGGAGGTTTGAGATTAGAGTTTTATGATGAAACCTTAAGTGTATTTGATGCTGGAGAAGAAGAAAAGTGGACATCTTGCCTTGGGGGATTCGTTTGAGTGATTCGTGCATGTTGGAGTTCCTTGGTTGAGATAGGTTTTCAATGTTTTTTCTAGCTAGAGTTTTGGAGAGTGAGTGGATTGTATTAGTATTGTGATAAGGCTAAGGTATGTATAACAACTTCACCTTGTGTATATTAATGAAATTTTCAGCCATCCACAACTTGTGTAAATTGCAAATTTCATTTCCAGCCATTTATGTTCTTCGTGAATTGTAATTTACAGTTATATATGTCTTGTTGATTTTGATATAAGGACAATTTGATGAGTGATTTGACATCATAATTGAAGAAGATAATGGTTGTTCACTGTTGTTATAATTGTTGTAAAAGTGAGTTTCAAGATATGGTTTACGTATGATAAGATTTTCTTAGAGGGTTGAAACTTATCAAGACATGTTGGTATCTATTGAGAAATCTAGAGCATCAACAGTTAGGTGATTTCTCTACTTATGATAATTGCTTGTGATATACTTTTGCTTCTTGATTATGATCTTCTCTTTCTTGTAATTATTATTGTGTTCTTTTCATCAAGACAAATACCATATCATGAACAAATAAAGAGACAAGAGACACAGTATATAGGCTTGTCAGCCAGGGCCAAAACCTCTCACCTTTTGAGAGGAAAACCCAAACGAAACTCTTCTTATAGATCTTCACCTGACGAACACTAAAACCATAACAAATACCCTTGACACTAGAGTCCTCCCAAGACCAAGTCACTAGCCTCCTTTCTTACATTGCTCTTCCTCTTCCCCTTCTCGGTTTCCTTGAGAATATTGGTCTCTTCTTGAAGGTATGCAACCCTACCACAGAAACCCTAGATTCTTTTTGCTTCCTTGAATAGTCTCCTTCAGAGAGAGACTTATTGTGCTTCTTCTCGGCTCCTTCCAGCGAGGTCTTCTACCCAAACAAGATCACCTTAATATAGCTGCAAACCTTCAACCTTCTTTTGGCACCTTCGGATCTTCTGCCTTCACACGTGGGAGGATATACTACCCCAAAACAATGCACAACGAATTTCACTCTCGTTCCTTCTTACTTCGCAGAGATAGAGGCTCCTTTCAATATGTTTCTCACACTTCTTTGTAGACTTGCTTGACCGAATTACTTGTTCCCAAATGAGGACGAGCACTAGTATATATAGGTGTTTGTCCATGGCAGTTAGGCCAACATGATCTCTTGGAGGAGGGCCGACATGATCTCTTGGAGGAGAGCCAACGTATCTTCTAGATTTTTCTCCCTTCGTTGTAGGTCGATTTGAAGAGGGCTAGTGACAAGGTCTTGGAGGAAGACTTTACATAGACAGGTGTGACTCTTTACAATGTGCAACATGTCTTCATTACATGACAATGAATCTTTATACTTTTATGACAATATGACAAAATTCCTAAGGGCTCTCAATGGGAGCCTATACTAAAATAAAATTTCTTGCTCATACAACCCATGATGCAAGCATTACAATAATTTTATTTTTCTTCTTTACATCTCTTACATAAAAATCACAATTACATGTCATTATGAAGACCAAACCTAGTTACACTTTTCAACACTCCCTCTTAACTAGGGAGGTATTTATAATGGTACTTGTTCATTCTCAATCTGAAGAATTTCTCATCAGAAGAATTGGATTGATAACCCATTAGTTTAGAATCATATTAACCAACATTGTTATATAGAAAGGCCTTGACTAACAACTCTATCTCTCCACAAGATCTGAGCTCAATGCTGGCGAGACCAATGATTTATAGACACCCTCATCATTATCTCTCTCGGAACATACCCCACCCGAGTTCTCAAGGTGTGCTCCATGAGGACTATTCTTATCTTGGGCTCCCCAACCCTTAAAGAATATCGGTCCTCCACGAATCCTCTTATCTTGGATGCCCTATCTCATCCTCAAAGAGTATCAGATGCCAAATGATTACCCAATCCTCTATTCTGTCTTCCCAAGTGAAGACAAGAATAATGTGTCTATCTCTCCCTCTCAATTAGGGAGGACATATCTATTCCAATAAAGGAATGTACTCATTCCCACAGAAGGAATGTACCTAAGCTCCCTCTTGGCTTAGGAATTTCCAAGTTTCTTCCAAGTAAGAAACTTGTTTTCCAGGCTCCCTCCTAAATAGGGACCTACAGTAGCTCCTCAAGTGGAGATTATGGGACGACCAGCTGCTTGAAGAACTCCTTCCTTCGATGTCATGAATTTCTTTGTCTAAGAATCTTCATCTTTTGGGGACTTCTTCATAGGGCATGGACCATCCATCACTTTCATCCATGAGTCAATCATGTCATCATTCCTCTCATCAAAAAGTGATCTATCAGTCTACATCTGGCATTGTTTCATGTTATGCTACCTTCATCATGCTTTCTTCTTCGAAAGGATCTTTCATCCTTCTACATGGTTATCTTGGAAGATATCCATAGTTCTTCCCTTTGGTAGTCCTGCATAAGCCCATCTAGATACTAGTTCATAAATAAGTAATGAACACTTAAATCATAATTACCTTTGTGAAGGTTTTTCACCATGACATCTTCTTGTAGGCATCATCATCCAGCGTACATGTTGACACATCTCCTAAAGATATGTGTTATCAAGGGTCTCTATCTTTTCCAGACTTCCATCAAAGTCTTCATATCTTTCTGGGAGATATCATATTCAAATCTTCTTGGTCTCTCGGATGTTGACTGCCTTTACCATTGTTGCTTATTCCACGATCTCTTCCTTTCTTTCTTCACATCTTTCATTCCCAGGAACTTCCAATTAGAGTTCCTCAATTGTATTCAGTTACCTCATCTTTCATATGAGGACATATTATGTTGATTTCATCTAGTAAATATGTGATCTATGCATTTATGCATCCTAGGAGGAGATCCTTTCTCTGATCATGCTTCTTAAGATAGAACATTGACTCATGATGTCTGTAACCATATCACCTGTGAGCATACATACCCCATCTTTCCTCAGAATTTCTGCAACAACTTCCTCTGAATGAAGGAGCCTTATTCTATTGACCTGCTTCCTTGTTATGTCATCATGTCATCATCCTATGAATTCCATTAGTTTAGAACCACTTGTCTTTCTTCATGATTGGTGAACCTTACAATGAAGATTCCATCAGAGAATTTGGTGGATCTAACATATCTTATTATGCATATGTATGATGAGTCTTGTCCTAGATGACTTCTTCCTTCTCCATAAGTATCTTTCAATGAGGTTTTCAAGAGCTATACCTTATATAGCTATAGATTTTTTGTCCCATACATTTTACATGTTACCTATATCATGAGCTCTTAATGCTTCTACCATGATTCCATTTTATAATACGATGCATCCTATCTTAATTACAAAGCTTCCTACCTATAATTTACACAACAGAAGAACATCTGAAGGAGATCATTGCAGTCATAATAGAGATCTCTCACTTCCTCCTTCTTAGGTTTCTTTGTTTCAGGTTCTTCCACTTCTTCAGTGATATGGGCTTCTTCCCTGTTGCTCTTGTTATTGTCCCTTTTAAATTTAGGACAAACTCTTCTATAGTGCCCATATTCTTGACATCCATAGCACTGCACCTTAGCCATTTTCTTCCTTTTCTTCTAAGGACCAAATTTTCCCTTTCCTTTTGACATAGCAGCATATGCTTGATTCTACTCATTCAATCCCACATCAATTTTTGCATTTAGTTTGGTTTATTTGATTTTGAATAATGACCATAGATCTTGGAAAGGGGTGGCTTCTTTCTTCCCATAAATACTTGAAGTGAAGTTGCCCCATTCCTCTGGTAGTGCATTTAATACTGCAGTGGTCATTTCTGTTGAAAAGGCACCATCAAAGAAGCTCCTTCAAGCATGTTACACCACCAAAGAAGCCATCGGAAGCAATCTCAATAAGTCCGCTTGCAAACTGTTCTCAAGTCGGCCTAAAAGGAGGGACAGTCCTCTATATATAGAGATTGTCCACTCCACCAAAACGCACTCACTTACATCTTTGAAATCTGCGAAGTAAAGGGTAACGAAGGACAAAGGAGAGGTCTCCAAGTGCAGCGAAGAAGGTGAAGCCTAGACTGAAGTCAAGAGGACCATTTCTAGGGCAGCTACAGCCACACGTGCGAGAAAAGGGAAGGTTTCCTGCGGTCATAACAGCAGTAGTATATCAGCATCACATCTCTCATTTGTTTGGGCTAGAACATAGGCCTAAAGGGCCTCCCACCCAAGCGAAGAAGTAAGGAAGAACAGCGAAGGTAATAGGGTTGTTCTAAAGCCTATTATAGCCACACGTGCGAAGAGGAGGTTGTCTCTACTAGTATAACAGCCCTCCCATTACAGTCATACAAGTTCGTTGGTTGGTGAAGAGAAGAAAGGGATCATCATAAGGAAAGGGTCTCATCAAAGGTATTTCTTCTAGAGCAAGTGCAACAAGGTTTACTAACAATTGAAAGAAGAACGAAGTGTCGAAAGGAGGACGAAGTGCTGGAAGAAGAAAGTGTTGGGGAACAAAGTGCAGAAAGGAGGAAGGACTTGACTTGTGCTTGGAGGATATTCTAGTCAAGGGTCTAGGGTTTGGCATTGATCAATAAGAAGCTTCAATAAGAGAAATTTACCGAAGGGTTTTCCTCTCAAGAGAAGAGAGGTTTTGGCACTGGAAGAGAGCCAACATCTTGTGTTCTTGATCTTATGTTTTTGGTAGCAGTTTGATGAAGTACATACACATGCATTAATAAGAAGAAGAAGATTAAACTAACAAGAAAAGGAAAAAGACTCCACAAATTGTTATCAAGTCAAGAAGAATCACACTACACCTAATTGCCCTAGATTCTTCAACAATTTCTTTGTCAGACATTATTTCACCCAGATCTTGAATTTGATCTCTTATTTCTAGAATCCTCATAAAATATGAGGTTATTCCTTCTTCTCTTGAGATCTTCAATTTGTAGAGTTCTTGCCTTAGAGAGATAACTTCTCCTACAATACTTATGGAAAACAACTCTACCAAATTGTCATGTATTGCTTTTGAAGTGTCCAATTTTGATACATATGGGATGAGAGAGTATTTGATGGATTCTATGAGAATCCTTTGGGCCCTCGCTTCCCCTTTCATGTATTTAGCAAGTGCTTGAGTATCTTCTTTGGGAGGTTGGGTTATTGACCCCTTGATGTGATCCATGACTTCATTCTCAATGAGGTTTAGATTTGTTCTTTTCTTCCATGCAAGGAAGTTTGAAGCCCCATTTTCCTTGCAAAAAGAAATTTTGGTAGTTTCAGATGGAGTCATATACTTACTTGATTAAATGTTGCTTATTCCACTTGCTTCCTCCTTGATGTTGATGTAGATAGTAGAAGATTATTCCTTGAAAGAGTGATGAGAGAGAGCTTGTTTTACAAACCTTCTTGAAGATTATGACAATGTTCTTTGATCTAGTCTTCCTTAGTCTTTTGAAGAGCTTCCACTCCTTCGGAGATCGATGAATGATGAACTCGGAAATGCTTCTAGGGTTTCGATCTTTTCTTTTTGCTTCCTCCTTGATGATGATTTCTTCGATCTAGGGTTTCGGTATGATGAAGATCTTGATCTCTTGCTTGATATCTTTTGTCTTTCTTTGATCCTTGAAGCTCGATCTTTGTGTGTCTTCTTGATTAAATGCCCCTTCTTGACTTTAGCGCCTTAGCTTTGATACCATGTTGAGAAATCTAGGGCATCAATCGTTAGGTGATTTCTCTACTTATGATAATTGCTTATGATAGACTTTTGCTTCTTGATCATGACCTTCTCTTTCTTGTAATTATTGTGTTCTTTTCATCAAGACAATTACCATATCATGAACAAATAAAGAGACAAGAGACACAATATATAGGCTTGTCAGCTAGGGCCAAAACCTCTCACCTTTTGAGAGGAAAACCCAAACGAAATTCTTCTTATAGATCTTCAATTGATGAACACGAAGACCATGACAAAGACCCTTAACACTAGAGTTCCCCCAAGACCAAGTCACTAGCCTCCTTTCTTACATTGCTCTTCCTCTTCCCCTTTTTGGCTTCCTTGAGAATCTTGGCCTCTTCTTGAAGGTATGCAACCCTACCACAGAAACCCTAGATTCTTTTCGCTTCCTTGAATAGTCTCCTTCAGAGAGAGACTTATTGTGCTTCTTCTCGGCTCCTTCCAACGAGGTCTTCTACCCAAACAAAATCACCTTAATATAGCTGCAAACCTTCGACCTTCTTTTGGCACCTTCGGATCTTCTGCCTTCGCATGTGGGAGGATATACTACCCCAAAACAGTCCACAATGAACTTTGCTCTCCTTCCTTCTTGCTTTGCTGAGATAGAGGCTCCTTTTAGTATGTTTCTCACACTTCTTTGTAGACTTGCTTGACCGAATTACTTGTTCCCAAATGAGGACGAGCACTAGTATATATAGGTGTTTGTCCATGGCAGTTAGGCCAACATGATCTCTTGGAGGAGGGTCGATATCATCTTCTAAATTTTTCTCCCTTCGTTGTAGGCTGATTTGAAGAGGGCTAGTGACAAGGTCTTGGAGGATGACTTACATAGACAAGTGTACAATGTGTAACATGTCTTCATTACATGACAATGACTCTTTATACTTTTATGACAAGATAGCAAAATTCCTAAGGGCAGCCTATGCTAAAATAAAATCTCTTGCTCATGAAACCCATGATGCAAGCATTACAATAATTTTTATTTTTCTTCTTTACATCTCTTACATAAAAATCACAATTACATGTCATTATGAAGACCGAACCTAGTTAAACCTTTTCAGCAGTGTCTTTTCTCTTTGGATTGCCGAGAACATTGGGTTGTCAAAAATAAAATATTGTTCTCTTTCCACTGCTGTTTTGTTCTATATTTCATAACAGGCCTAACATCGAAAATTCGCAAATTTAAGATCCAGCAAACCTCTAATCAAAGCAGTGAAATTTCTGTTTTGTAATAAACTATTAATGTACATGAATTTCTACATGGTATCAAAGCATTTGTGATGGAGATTGCTCTAGGTGTAAGAAGAAGCTTGTATTTCGAATTAAGATTCCCTAGAAGAGGTGATTGACGTTGATTGAGGTTATTGGCTGTGAAATGCTAGGTTACTTGGAAGAAGCAATTTGACCATAAAGGGATTTTTGACTACTTCAGATTTTGTGCACTTGAGACTTGTTTGAGATGTATAAGGTGACTCTCAGTTTAAAAGAGTGTGGACAAGTTGGTGGAGCTTCCAATTTTCTTCCTTGGAAGCTTAGACTTTAGTTTCTCATGGAGGAAGTTGATATTTGAGAGCATGTTGTGAAGGAGATACCATAACTTGCAAATCTAGCACAATTGGCTGCATTTCAAAAGAAAGAAGCCAAAGTGAAGGGAATCATTCTTGATTCTGTAAAGGATCATTCATCCCACACATTTCAAATAAGAACACAAGGAATAAAATGTGAAGGAGATTCCATAATTTGTTGATCTAGCACAACTGGCCACTTGACGAAAGAGGGCAGACAGAGTGAAGAGAATCATTCTTGATTTTGTGAAGGATCATTTCATATCGCACATTTCAAATAAGAAGATAGGGAAGAAAACGTTTGATGCTTTGGTTGTGTTATTTCAGAACTCTTGTGCTTCTTGACAAGTGCTCTTGCGAAACCAACTTCAACCATTCGCATGCACAAGACATATACCATGGTGAGCTATTTGACTATGATCAATGAACTGAAAAGACCAATTGGCTACTAGTGGAGCAATAGTGGAGGATCAGGTGTTGGTATCCACGGCCTTAAAGGGACTTACTCCTTCTAGGATGCCTTTTGTTTAAGGTGTTTGTGCTCAAGAAAATATACTAAATTTTCCAAAGCTTTGGGTTGATCTTGTGCAAGAAAACAATCATATTGCAGTGTTTTTTCGAGCAACAAGGGGAAGTAAGATGTTATTGGTCTTGTGGAAGATGAAGAAGGGCAGCATGAAAGGCTACAAGAAGAAAGATGGCAGAAATACAAGAAAGGACTTGAATAAGTTGATGTGTTTTAGATGTCATGAGATGGGCCAATATGTTGACCAATGTCCATTAAAGAAGAAGGGAAAGGGTATGAAATGGGTTGCAACTAGCACTGTAGCAAGGGTAGATGAGATTAACTCTCAATTTGAGACTACCTTTCCCATTACCTCTTGTTTGACTTCTAATATTGTGTATAGTGTTGGATGGTATGTGGACAATGGAGCTTTGAGACACAAAACATATGACAGGTCTTTATTTAGCAAGACTCGTGAGCAAGAGGGAGGCATGATTATGGAGTTTATTGATGATGCCAAGTATCATGTGAAAGGAGTTAGCTCCATTTCTTTTCAGATGACTTCAGGTGATGTTCTTGAGCTTAATGATATTCTATTGATCCCTAGTTTGAGGAGGAACCTTTTTTCAATTTCTTGTAGGACAAATGTATGGCAGAGAGTTGCCTTTGAGGGGCAGCAATGCATAAGCAGTGATTGTAATCTAGCTAATTTGAGGACATTAGATGGAGGGGTGAGAGAGGATGGCCTTTACAAGTCAATTGTTGATCTAGTGGCACGTGTAGATTCCAATCAAAGGCCAAATATGTCTTCTAGTTTTGAGGCTCGAGAGCATATAAGAGTTCCCAGATCTTCAATGAGGGCGAATATACCTCCTAAGATATATTCTAGTTATGTTGCATTAGTTTCTTCCATCTGTGAGCGTTCCAGTTGTCTAGAGGAGGAAAGGTGCAATACCTTGATGTAGGATGATGCAAGCTTGCAGTTGTTGAAAGTATTGTAGACTACATGGACAAGATTAATGGATTCTCTCAAACAGAAGGAGTTTCCCATGATGTTACTCTTGCTTCAAGATGCTCTTAGAATGAGGAAGTTGACTAGGATGAGGGAGTTGACCTAGTTCACATTGTTTTAGTTGCTAGAGGATTGGAGGTACATGAGGGAGTTGACCTAGTTCACATTGTTTCAGTGGCTAGAGGATTGGAGGTACATCAGGGAGATTCTCATGATGATAGGTTGTTGATGGCCTTGCATAGGTTGTTGACTTGTGCAGATTTCTATCTTTGTGCCTTCGATAGATGTAATCCACTTTTCTTGATCTTGTATGGAGATATGATCATCTTTAAAAGTTGTAGTGTCAATTGATGTTGATCCATGATGTTGACTTGGAGAAAGAGGGAGTTTCGTAGGTTTCCTTTGTTACATGCTTTTATTCCTTCATAATCACATGTGGTCATTATACTTTGGAGAATCGAGATGTGAAACTTGGTAGCATGGGTGACAGTTTCTTTACAAGTGAGAGTGGTTGACTCCAAGACCACAGCAAGCACAGATTTGAACATAGTGGGTTTGGGGGAGTTGCAGAGGAATTTGACAAGTGTAAGTGAAAATGCTTTCCTCATAAAGAGGGAGTGTTAGCTTTCAGGTGACTCTAAAAGTGCTTACATGTTGTGGGGGTGCATGAGATTTGAGGCACATTGTGTATATTCAAACCCTAGATGATTAAAAACAAATTAGCAAATGGGATATGGTCCATGTTGGATTTGCACATTAGAGATAGCTTGGTTAGTGGTTGCTTGACCTCTTTTGGGTGCTTGCCTGTCATTCTTCCCTATGGCCCCTGAGTTCTCTTAGTAGCTTCGTGGATGTCCTTCATTGCAGCCACATGGAGAGACTTACATGCTTAGAGAACACCCTACTTAGGAGTGTTGTGCATCTTGGGGAGGGCATAAATCCTAGATAGCACGGGGTAGCTTGAACTCTTGGATGGAGGCTTCGAGTTGGCTCAAGGATGCCTGGACTACAATAGTGTTCATGCAAGGACAATTGACCTAGTGGAGTATTAGACCCTAGGCCCTAGATGGCATGGGGTACCTTGGATTCTTGGATAGAGACTTGGACTTAGCATAGGGATGTCTAGATTGCCACAATCCTCATGCAACGGCAGTGGACCCAATGGATTGGGCGGCTTGGGAGGAGCGATGGAGTCTGTGCAAGGTTGTAACAAAGAAGAGTGAACTCACCTTGTGTAGCTACATCATCTTGGAGCCTTTACTGTGTACATCACCTTGGAGCATAACATGTGTACCTTTGGAATGAGGCACTTCACTTGTGTAGGCCTACATTAGTTTACTGTAGATTACTTGTAAGCACTTGGACCACATTGTCTTGTCGGCCCCCCTTACCTCCCATATATATAAAGGAAGGAGAGAGTCCTTTCATTCATCATCATCCTTGTACTCTTCTCTTTGTACTTGTCTTTTTGGAGCAATTCGCTAGGGTTCATGAGGTACATAAATGGAGGACATCATTGTCTAATATTGCTCTTGAGAAGAAGACATTTGAGATGATTATCACTCATAATCATTCACTCGTCATTATATTTCACTCTTGTGTAGAGATGTGATCTTGACTTTGAGAAGTAAACACTAGATGTCTTCTCTCTTGGCTCTCCATTTGCACTTAGTTTCTCTCTCCTCAAGCCATTATGGTTTCATGATGTTTTTGGGAGAATCTTGAAGTCTAGGGTTACGGTTAGGGTTAGGGTTAGTTTGAGATTAGGGTTTTGTAATAAAACCATAGGTGTATTTAATGAATAAGAAGAGAAGTGGACATCTTACCTTGGAGGACTTGCTTGAGCGATTAAAGCATGTTGGAGCTCCTTGGTTAAGCTAGGGTTTTCATTGTTCTCCCTATCTAGGGTTCTGGAAAGCTAGCGTTGTGACAAGGCTATGGTATGTACAATTTCATCTTGTGTATGTTAATAAAGTTTTCAACTGTCAACAACTTATGCAAATTGTAGATATGATTTCCAACCATGTATGTTATTATGAATCGTAATTTATAGCTAAGTGAAAGACAATTTTGTTGAGTGATTAAACGTCATAATTGAAGAAGTTAGGTGTTGTTTATTGTTGTTATAATTGTTGTAAACGGGAGTTTTTAGATGTTTATGCATGATAAGATTTCCCTAGAGGGCTAAAACTTATGAAGTCAACTTGGTATCTTTTCTCCTAGGATTGCCTTGAAGATTGGGTTGTTAAGAATTAAAATGTTGTTTTCTTTCTGATGTTGTTTTGTTCTATATTTTATAACAGCCCTAAGGTCGAAAATTCACAGGGTTAAGATTAGGGAAATCTCTAGTCAAAGAGGTGAAATTTTTGTTTTGCATTAAACTATTAAAGTACAAGAATTTCTTCACTAGGAACTACTACTAGAGCTCACCAAAAAAAATTGAAGCAAAATATTTTTGGTGATGTAGGATGGCTTATATATTATGGATGCCCCTAAAGCATAACTTTTATCAAAATCCTTTGCTGAAGGAGAGCTTTTAGCTCCAATTTAGCCCATGCCCATCACTACTCTGCTAAAACACAACGCAATGAATCTATGATAGAAAATCTAAGTACGTCATGTTACCCACCCAAAAGTGGGTAACCCCTAGAAGAGAAAATCTCCCCTCTTCGAATTGCCACCCAACTAGCAACCCTATGATGATCAGCACCTAACATTATGCCGAGATTCACCACCTATTGCTCCAATCTGGCATTATTTCTTGAAGGAAGGTGGGTCATCTATCAGCAAGTACTTTAACCATTTTTGCAATCATGTGCTTTTGTTTAATGTTATGGGCATACTAATATGGATCACAAGGAAAACTAGATGATTGACAAATCTCGATTGTATTATTGTTCCCCCACTTCACATAGAAGATTAGTCTTTGACCTTAGTCCAGTGGAACCTCCTTTGGGGCCTTGGGGTTCAAGAAGGGCACTACTAGGAAAGCATTAATTGATGTAGTGTGTCCAAGATAACCCATACTCACCACTTTTCATCTCTCCCTGTTGTCCATCTCCACTCTTCGGGCTAGTAGTCATTAGTCATTGGGATTAGCACCTTCCATCCACATCCTTGAGTTGGGGCCCAAAAACTTGCCATGGAAGTTGATGCAGCTAAAAGAAAGTTAAAATGATATAAAGCCACAATGAAAGAAAATGTACAATGCAAAAGATGACTAGGACATTATTTAGCACATGGTAAAAAGCCTAGTATGAGCCTAACATGTAAAAGGCACACTAGAAGGGTGGAAAAGCAGGCCGAGGAAAGGGGTAACTCATGCCACCACGGTTGCTCCCTCCTTACATCTATACACTCAGGATGTGAGACCCCCATTAGCTAGTCACATGGTTGTAGCACTTGCCCTAAAGTCTTTCCCACTCCTTAGCCATCATTATCATACACACCAATGGATTGATGAGCTAACCTAGGACATGTTACTCCCCTTGGGGGCTAGAAACACCTAATAGGGTTGTTGACCTAATCATCCCTAATATAAGTGAGGTAACTTATTTATATTTTATAGGTCCTAATCTAGTTAGACATTTGAAGGTGAGTTTTGTGTGAAGTATTCTTGTGCCCTTAGCATTAGATATGGCCCACTATGATGCTTTAATGGTTATTGTCCCTAATGATTATTGATCTCACTTGATCTTGAGAGGTTTTTGTCAAGTGGTGTTATCACAGTAGCAGATGCCCTTAGAGAGATGGGCTTGATCCCTTTCAACGGCACTCTATAGGTCATTGTAGACCATTCTAACTTCTAAGAGTAGTTATGACCTTCATGATGCAGTGTTTCCCCTCCAAAGATAGTGATGGGCTATGAGATGATTCCACATGGTATTTGAACCCCATATGTACCCCTAGATGTTGAAACGTTGATCCAGTGAGGTTGGTGTTGGACTACAAAATGATGTGCCCAAATGGACATAGGATGCCCCTAGGTTGGCCTTGACACTGTTCAATGGACGTTGCTTGTTTCAAAGTCCAGATGAGGGTTGGTTATCATTAAGATGACATGGAAGGGCTTGCACATCATCTTTGGATGCCAATGTTTGTGTATGATGATGCCACGTCACTCCTTTTAACCCTAGAAGGGTGACATAGGGCATAATTATGATGATGTCATGGTTGAGGAAGCACTTTAAGGAGACATACCCATGCACTAGTTTTTCTTGCAATAAGGAGCACTCATGATCCATTTTGTCACTTGCTTGGGACACCTTGAGCATTTATGGAGCAGGACGTCATGGTAGAGGTCATTATTTCCCACATGTGTGGGCTATTTTTGGCATTTTTGTTATGTTTTTGAGCTATATTAAGGTCAACTTGTAACATCACTCTTGTCAAACGCTTAAGCAAACTTTTTTTAGGGCTTTGTTGATAAAAATTATGGAAATAAGGCAAGTTAGACCTCATATAAATAGAGCAAGCCTTATTTCTTTTGTTCATCATCATTCACTCATCACAATCTCCTCTCTTTGGCAGTACACATTAGTCTGATTGTCTGTTTATGGTGTGAATTTCTCTTGGAGATGGTATTTTGCTTGGAGTTGGTTTCCTAGGATTGATTGAAGTGATTCTTGTGTAAAAATTTGTAAGTCTACCGCATATTTTTGATATTTTGCATGTTGTATTTGTGTAGTAGGGTTTTTAACTTTTTATATGTGCCATAATATAAGTTGTTGAATGGTAAAATTGTTTTCCTAGAATCCTTTAAGAGAAACCCAAGTGTGCATCTCTTATATTTAAAATCTCCCCTCACAAGGAAATCACTAGGGTTTGAAACTGGATCCCCAACTCATCCACCCCACTTCAACAAAATCGTTCTCATTGAATTTTCCCTATCCCTAGGAAACTCCATCTACCCATTTAGAACAAGGCACTAGTCATAGTGGTGTTGATCAAACCTTATTCTTTAACAAAATTATCCTTCTTCTCTCTTAATTCCTAAATACTTAGGGTTAGGGTTTTATGTGAAATATTGCTAAAAAGTCATTTATGTTTAAAGTATCAATTGCTCTTAAAGTAGGAAATGCATTAAATAATTACATAAAAGCAAAATCTAGCATTCTTTGCATGTTAAACCCTACCTTTAGGGCTGACATCATCATTCTTTTGTTGTTTTATGCATGTTCCATCCATAAAACTCCTTTGTAAACCCTATTTCCTTAACATCTATTTGAAGGTCTTGAGCCTTTATTGACTTATCATTGAAAAACCTTTCCTTCTTGCTGTTATATGAAAATCTGCAAAACCCTAACTTATAATAGTCCTACAATTGGTCTAGGAATAGAGTACCTAGACTTTGGTAAAGATTAATTAGGCTTTCTAGGCCCCGCACGTACTATATCCCAATCTTTAAACCTCTTCCAATCACCTTGATGCATTCTTATTGAATACCCTTTAGGTGATCTTTTGGGGAAGCCTCCCTTGTGGTTGAATACCATTGAATTGATGGAAAAGGGCTACTAAGATGACAAGGGCAGTCAATACCTTGTTGCCCTAAGGTTTGGATCTGCCTAGTGAGACTTTGTACAAGGCCTGCTAGATTTTGCGACAACAAGTCACACACTAGACAACAAAAGAAATCATAGACTTCATGTTGTGACTACAAATGGAGAGGAGAGGGGGGGCTTCTAGCTCCAGTCTATCCCACACCCAATGCTACCCCACTAATAAAAGCATGGAAGAGAAGCCTATGAAGGCAAAATCTAAGTAGGTCACACTCTAGAAAACAAGAGCAACAGACTTTGCATCTCTCCAAGAGGAGAGGAAAGATGGCATTAGGCAAGCCAACAACACTATATGTAAAGGTGGCAGGTGAAGCCTTGCAGTCTCTAGCATAAAAATAGTATGGACCAATGTTTTAAAACTCCAACTCGGACTCCGACTCGGCCAAGGGTCGACTCCGAATCGGTATCGACTCGGCCGGCTCAATTTCAATGACTCTGTCGTTGTAAAAAATACATTAAATATTTATTTTTTATAAAGCACATGATTTTAAAGATTTTCATTCATGTTTCCAAACACACAGAATTAGAATATAGATAGAAGACAACATATGATCAAAGTAGGCTCATGAATATATCCATTATATTAAAATGGCACCCAGTGCACTGTCCAATACATACACGATGATGATATAGAGATCAAAACAAAAACACATAACCAAGGAGGCTAGAAATGGCCTCTACAACAAAAGTCTGTGACTAGTACTACTGGCTACTACTAGAGTTGCCAACATCATCTGGTTCAGTGTTACTTGGGAGCAGGAGCGGGAGCGAAAACGGGAGTGGGAGCGACATTTTCTGAAGCTCCTGGTTTGGGAGCAAATCCCGGAGGAGTTCGACAACCAATGTCACTAACATCACGGTACGTAGAGGGATTGGTGCTCTTGATTAAATACGAGTTCCATACCCTAATACATGACAAAATACAATGGAAACATTGCAATCCCCCAATCCTGAAATCCTGAAAAACCGATGAGTCTGCTGGATTTTGAATGAAATCTAAAATTCTACTTTCTCCATATGAAATCCAATGAGGCCAGAACCACTCTCAAACATCCTGAGTCATTTCATGGTAATGTTAAAAATTTAAGTAAAAGGATGAATCCTTTTACTTTAAGAATATAACATTACCATGAATAGCATAGCCTTAGTAGGGCAATATGATCAAATACTAGAGTTTGGGAGAGGGGAATGGACCCCAAAGACCAGCAAACTAATTCATAAACCCCTTTGGAGTCCCCTACAATTAGGAAAATTAAAAAAAATAAAAAAAGTGTGTTTTTATGGTTCACTGGCCACTGTCAGCTACCCGGCCGAGTAGTTACGGATCTGGCCGAGTCGGCCGAGTTATGACTAACTCGGCCGAGTCATGCTATGACTCAGCCGGATCAGTCATAACTTGGCCGACCAAACCGAATTTTCTGTTGGGTTGAAATTTTTTTCCCGGCTCGGACCAACTCGGCCGAGTCGGTTCCGAGCCTACCGGATCTTAAGACAAACTATGGACTCATATGATGGCACATATAGCATAAAAGTAGTATGGACTCATCTGATGGCACATATAGCATAAAAGTAGTATGGACTCATCTGATGGCACCTATGGCAAGGATAGGCTCCACACCAAGGTGGAAAAGCTACTAAAAAACATAAGGCAGCTATGTGGAGACAACACAACCAAAATCAATAAGTACAACGGACACCAACAAAACTATAGACAATTAAGCTAACCAGCCAAAGAGAACATACCTTCTAGGAGATTACCTTGATTCAAAAACCCTGCCCTGGAAAAGATGGTGAAATTATACTTGCAAGGGCACAATTGTTGCTCCAATCCCTTAATACCATAGTTTCAACTTTCAAGCAGAAGGTCTACATTGTGCTTAGCATTTTCTTTAATACTATAGCATGTTAGAAACTTACCAGCATGGAAAAACACAATATTGGCATGTTTATTGATGTTTGTAACTGAGACAGGTACTTCTGCACAGGTGCAAGTGTCTAGATGTGTGGAAGTCATCTAATAGCCCTTTAATCTTAGCATTTACTTTAATTATTAAAGTAATTTCTTTTTATGAGAAAAATGAGTTAATCTAATGAAATGCAAAGATTATTTGCATTAGTGAATTACATGAATCTCAATTGTTGATCACAACTAATGTTGAGATCTAATCTTAACTGTCAATCACTTCGAAAATTAGGATTGTGAATTCAATCAATAACTCAAACTAATAAAACAAAGGCTAGGTGAAGGGTGAAGACAGAGAGAACACTAGAGGAAGGAGATCTTAGGGACTGGGTGAAGAAAGATTTGCATCCAAGTGCCGGAGGAAAACAGTGAGAATTTATGCAGCAAGGAATCAGCCCTAGAGCAACCACACAACAGAAATAGCAAGGCCAAGTCGTAAGTGTGAGTGCAAGAGGATTCAGTTGAGGCCGCACAGCTCCACATATGCTGTGAATCACATGTGCAGGTCGCATGTGTGCATACAGCAGTCAGTATAGTGCACAAGTGCTGGATGTGGGAGGCCATACAGCCACACGTGTGCTTCCATACAGCTGCAGCAGAAAGGTTTGCAGAGCAGGGGGCTTGATCCAATGATTTCAGAGAGCCATACTGCTGTATATTGTATATCAGAAATTTCCAGAATATTGTATATTTTAGAGGGCCATAATATAGAAATTTTCTGAACATTGCAGTAGATTGTATCTTCTCAGTTGGTCCATTTTCCTAGTAAGGGAACCCCTTTATGCGTTGAGATTAATTAATGAAAAGCGGATTTTGAAGGGCAGTAGAATTTCTGTGTATGTGGAGATCAGTTTAATTTGCTTCCACTGAAATATTTTTTTATTTACCAATTACAATACCAGTAGTACAGTTTATTCAGTAATCTGAAAATTAAATCAAAAATCGGCAAGAAAATTACTAGGAAATTATTTGTCAATTTACTGGGGTTAGAAAATTAACAATGTTATCGTCAAATTTGAAACAACCTAAAAGAACAGAGGAATCTTTAGAACCATGGCTCCTACGAATCTCAATTGCCCATCTTAATTTACTTTACATGATTTTTCTAAAGCTCAGGTGTTGCCACAAAACATTATCATCCTTTCATAAGTATCAAAAAATTATGAATTTTTGCCACATTCCATAAAGCTGTTTACATTACAACCCAAAAGAACAGAGGAATATAAGTCTTTGGGACTCTGCCTCCAAAGAATCTCAATTGCCCATCTCAATGTTCTTGACATGATTTTTCTAAGTTTAAATGCCACCCCAAAACATTATCATCCTTTCATAAGTATCAAAAAGTTATAATCTCTACCCAAATTCCATAATGTTGTTTATTGTGCAAATAATAATGAATAAATATAGAGGTTAAATAACCAATCATCTAAGATGAAGCCATTGGAAACGATTGAGGATGGGTGGGAGGAAGAAAAAGAAGGAGACAAAAGCCCCAGGGTTGGGACTAGGAATTTTTAATAAAGAGAGAGCAGTGTTAGAGAAGGACACGATAACAAGTGGATGGAGGTGACTCTCATTCACAAACCAGCCATGGGATGGAAGGAGGATATGATTCAAAACCAAGAGGTAAGAGACAAAGGACACCTCAAACAAGACACTCCACAACCAAGGTGGGGAATAGCAACAAAATCTACACCGAACCCCATGTAGAGAATAATCATCACAAAGGAGGCGGATACATTGGCAAAGATATGGCATTTGCAGCTTGCCAAATCAACGTTGCCACATTGTGGGGAGATGAACTTGGAGAAAAGGATCGGGATGCTCTACTCCAGGATTTGCTGCCAACTAATCTTTTCACCATCCTCACTATGGGAGAGAATACAAAGGTACTTGGTGTTCACTTTATAGAGGAGGTGATGCACACAACAGAAGAGACAAAATAAGGGAATCATGGCCCCTTGAAGAGTTCGAAAACAAGGGAAAAGGCAAGAAAAAAACACTAAGTGCATTAAACAAAGCAAGTGAGAGATGCAGCTAGAGCTAGAGGAGAGATTGGTGGTGAAAACAGTGATGAAATACTCAAAGAAAGCATTTATGGGGAAGTTCAACAGCAGCCAAATGGCAATGAAAGCACTCCACAAAAGGAAAAGGAAAAGATGATCCACAATTTCGTTGTCTGCTTTGCATATGCCGCACCAGAAGGGTCCATGAAAGGATCTTTTGCTTAAATTTTCTCCTGTGGGGATCTTGTGTCTCAAAATGGTCCACATGAGGAGTCTCGTTCTGGGTGGTGCTTTTAATTTCCAAATGTTGCTCCACCAAGTTTCGCACAGTGGAGGTTTCTTTGAGTCCATTAGGGCTATATAACCTGCTTTTGGTGAGTATTTCCCGTGTTTAGCTTGTGCCCAGATTAACTCATCCTCCCCTTCCTGTATTTTGATGTGAGATTCAATAAGGGCCTCCGTGTATTCTTTCCAATGTTGTTGCCATGGCTGTGGGATCTACAATACCCTCCCAGATTTCTAGGCTTGTTGTGTAAATGTAGAGCGTTCATTGTCCGCTATATGGCTAAGGTGTGTGATCCCTCTAACAGTGAGATGTGTTCTAAGCTCCTCAGGGAGCCTGTGAGCGTTTCCACATCCGATCTAGGGATCAATCCCGATTCTGACCGCTGCTCCCGACTGTACTCTCCATGTGAGACCATCCCTGATAAGGGGCATTGCTTGTAGAACTGCTTTCCATATGTTTGATTTGCCAGCATAATTCCACTGAGGTTGTCGTAGCCATTCCATGAGGTTTAGAGGAGCTATGTATTTAGAGATAGCCACCGTTGTCCACAAACTATGTGTTGTGATTAGCTGCCACCCTAGTTTGGCCGCCAGGGCTGTAGAGAAAGTGCCTAGGCTTTTAATTCCCCATCCTCCCCATTTCTTTGGGAGAGCTAGGGATTCCCAATTGGTCCAAGCAAAAATCTTTCCCGGCTGCTTCCCTTTCCACAAGAATCTGCAACATAGGTTTTTGATTCTTGCAAGGATTCCCCTAGGTATCCATGCTAACGACATCCAATATACTAGGGTTGCTTCCAGAACTGCTTTGATGAGGATCAGCCTTCCTACTCTCGATAAATATTTGTGGTACCAAATGTTAAGCCGTTTTTCCATTTTGGTGATGAGCCAGATCCAATCGGCGTTCTTATATCCAAGGGGCTTTAATCTGTAACCCAAGTATTTGAGGCCCTCCTCCAAATGTTGTAGGGTATAGGGAAATCTTCGCAGGGCATAATGAATCTCATATGGAGAACACCCTATAGCCGTTATAGTGGACTTTGCATTGTTCACCATCATGCCTGTGGTCGATAGGAAGATAGAGAAAGTGTTATGTAGAGAAGTCAAATCACCAATACTCCCATTAAGGAAGAGCAGCACATCGTCTACAAAGAGCAAGTGCGTCAATGTGCATCCATCTGTGATCCGGATACCTCTTAGCCTACCCCGTCGGTGTTCCTCCTTTAAGATGCGGCTGAGACCTTCCATGATGAGTAAGAAAAGTAACGGGGACAGTGGGCATCCCTGTCTGAGGCCTCTCTCGAAGTGAAAGAAAGGTGAGGCCACCCCATTTATAAGAACACTGAATGATACATTAGTAATGCAACACATAATCCATCTTATGAACTCATATGGAAAACCTAAGTGTGTTAAGATCATTCTAATATATAGCCAATTTACTCTGTCAAAGGCTTTCGAGAGATCTACTTTAAGGACCATACCTTTGAGCTTTTGAGTCTGTATAGAATGCAGGATTTCTTGTGTGGTTCCGACAGCCTCATGGATCTGTCTATTCTGTAGGAAGGCAAATTGTTCAGCTGAGATGTGGTTAGACAGGATCGGCCGGAGGCGATTGGCTATGATCTTGGAAATGATCTTGTAGATACAGTTACACAAGGAAATGGGCCGAAAGTCATTGAAAGAGGTAGGGTTGTCAGATTTGGGTATGAGAGCGATGAAGGTTGAGTTGTAGGCCTCATACATTCTTCCACTGGATCTGCATTCTTCAATAACTTTTAGGAGGTCCCCTCCCAGAATTTCAAAGAAAGCCAAGTAGAATTCCACATTCCATCCATCCAGGCCTGGGCTTTTGTCTCGTTTGAACCATTTTAGGGTGGCTTCCAGTTCTCCCAAGGTGACTTCCTTTGTCAATTCCAAAGCATCCTCCTGGTCAACGAACCTTGGAAATAACTGAGTTGTTCTCATGATTTCAGCTAGAGTAGCATTTGGAGGGGCCTTGTATATGTTCCTGAAATGAGTTGTAGCCAAGGCTGCTAATCTGGGGAAGGTATTCACTGTTTCACCTTGTTCATCTGCTAGCTGCCAAATTGTATTTATTGCTTTGCGCCCATTCACGAATTTGTGGTAGAACTTGGTATTATCATCCCCTTCCTTAAGCCAAATGGCTCTGCTTCTCAGTCGCCAGCTTTCCTCCCTATCCTTGAGTATCTGACTCCTCTTAGCCAGAAGGGAGGTTAGATGGTCTTTATGTTCTGGGGAAGAGTATATCCCACCATGTTCATTCTCAAAAGCCTCAGTTGTCTTAAGGATAAGGTCTTCCAGGGTTCTCTTTTTGTGTGCCCATATTTTAGAGAGATTCTTTAGTTCTCTCAGGTTTTGTGCAAAACCTTCTGAGATTGTCCTTCCTGCCGCAGGGGGGTGAGCCTTCCAGAATTCGGTGACTAGTCTGATGTAGTCTGCATCTCTTAGCCATGCAGAGTTGAATTTGAAGGGAGCTTTTGGTTTGTACATACCACCTCTTATTTCCAGATAGATCAGCCTATGATCCGATAAGCCCCCTGAACCAACCCACTGTCTAACTCCTTGGCCCATGTTCAACAGGTGCTCCTTGATGAGGAATCGATCTAGTCTCCTGGAGAGGCTGTCCTCGCCTGATCTGTTGTTTTTCCAAGTAGGTTGAATTTTGGAGGAGGGGATATCAATAAGATTATGTTCCTCCAGTCTGGTCTCAAAGAAATCCGAGAGGTTATCTCTTTGTGCATTATGCCCCCATGATTCCGTGAATCCAATGGAGAAGTTTAGGTCTCCCCCAAAATGAGCTTATCCTTTTGAAGGATGTGAGATTTTAGCAGCCTGTTCCAATATTCTTCCCTATTGTGACAGGGGCCATAGATGTTAATAATCCTAAGCTCTGTATCGAGTTCAGAAGAGTATATGTCTGCTCCTATGTGACCTGAGCTTCCCCAAATGTTGCAGATTCTGATGGAGCGAGTGTTTACTCCCAGAGCCAATCCCCCAGATCGACCAGTTGCATCTAGAGCGTGAAAAGTCCATCTAGGTAGCCATGATTCAAGAAGGTGAGTGATGACACTAGCCTGTCCTAGGGTTTCTTGTAGGAAAAGGATATCAAAGGGTTCAGATATAAACAATCTTCTCATGGCTAATTTTTTGTCAGGGCTAGCCAACCCTCTACAGTTGAAAGATAGCAGCTTCATGGAGGGGGGTGCACAAGGGTATTCACTGCTCTAAGTACCCAGTCGATGGAATGTTGTCTGCCAGCAACAATCTCTTCCCCGGCTTGTTGCTTGGCTTTTGATAAGGAGGAGGGTCTGCCTCGAGGCTGCTTGAGAGGTGGGGGAGAGGAAATCAGGCCAATACCCAGGGTATCAGGAGCCTGTGATCGAATCCGAGAGCGAAGGGGGTATCTGGTGGATGGAGGGATATGTGGAGGGGTGGATGCAGGGATGGAGGAGATGGCTTGGGGGTCCTCGGGAAAAGATGGCGGGGTGCAGGAGATGGTGGGGGAGGAGGGTTTAATGGGGCATGCCAGAGATATGGGAGAGTTATTGATGTGGACAGAGGGCTGAACATTATTTGTATCAATGCAATGTGATGAAGCAGTAGAATAAGCAGAGGAGGAAGTTGAATTCAACATACCCGTGGAGAATGCAGCCTCAGCAGCCGCCCTTGCTCTGGTCAGGGGTGGAGAGGGTGGACCGAAAGGTGCTTTCCCCCGCTTCTTCCTGGCCTCCTTTGAAGGTGCCTTCTCTGCATCCGTTTGTGCCAAGTTTGTTGCTTCATCAGCCGAGGGGGGGCTACCCTATGATTGTGAGCTTTTCTGCAGAATTACCTTCGCCTTTGCTCCCTCTCTCGCCTTCCTATTCAAAGGGCAGTCCTTGAACAGATGTCCCACCTTGTGGCATCGTCTGCAGCGAAACGGGACTCCTTCGTAATCCAGGGTTTGTTGCCAAGAGAAAGTTCTCCATTGCAGTGTGATATGCTCCTGGAGGCCCCCCCTAGTGTCCAGATGAACCAAAATCCTGGCATAAGCCATCATGCCAGTAGCCAGATAAGATCTATCATGCTCTAGATAGGTTCCAAGTGTGTTGCCGATGCGTCGGAAAATATCCTCCGACCAGAATTGGAGGGGTAATCCCAGGAGCCGAACCCAAATAGGCCCAACTCCTATCTGTTCTTTTTCCAGATCAAAAAGAGGGTTCCATCGACGGAGGAGGACTGGAGTGTGTTCAAAGTGCCAGAAGGAAGACAGGACCCAATTTGTGTGCTCGGCTCTGGCAAAGCGTAGAGCGAACCAACCCCTAACAAATGTTTGAACAAAGGGAAGGTCAGCCAGGTGTTGCCCCCATACCTCAGAGGTCCACAACTTAAGTCTAGCTGCTGTGTAGCTTCTGCCACGGATCCTTCCCACCAGCACGCGGTTCGCCGTGTCCATGGTGTCGCCCACTGTATATCTTCCCCTAGCCTGATAATTACGTCTTCGTCTTTGGATTTGAAGCACTTTCGCTTCTTGATTGGTCTTACAGCGTCCTCGGGGGCGTCCGTTCATTCCTCTAGCTGAGAAGGGTTTGAGGGAGGGTTTTCAGTGCTGATATGATCGTCCGTTGGGATAGGTTCCGAAAGCGGGGGAACTGCCGAGTAGCTACCTAATGGAGGTGCCGCAGATGTTGTGGCTTGAGGGTTTCCTTGAGCCAGATTCAGGTGTCCGAGGGGTAGCTTAGAGAGCCGACAAATTGGGGGGGAGGGGGTTATGCGAAGAATCAGTTGCAAGGTTAGGGTGAAAGCAGGCAAACGCAAAGTTAACAGCGGAAGGTGACTGTGGCGGAGAGGATGGTACCGGCCATACCGGAGGAGGCTCGGAGAAGGTCACAGTGGAGCAGGAGGGTCCCGAGATCAAGGGTAGACCAACAATGGTAGCCGTTAGATCGCAACAGAAGGGGAGGAGGTTTTCCGCAGCAGAGCGAGGAGTTGTCCAGATGTTAATGTCCTCCAACTGGTCCTTCGAGTAATCCACTAGGTCTAGCTCCATGCCTGTTCCGAGAAGTTCTCCACCAGTTGCCTCCAAGACTATCATAACCGTCGCTGCAATGGTATGTCGAGAATCGGCAAGTATGCAGTAAACAGGGCGGAGGACAGGGTTTACAGCACCATTACGGTTTTCTTGGACGGGTTACGGGAACCACCACGGTGTAGGTAGCAGAAAGTACCACATGGCAACAGCTAAGGTAGGTATGGTGCAGGTAGGGTGCAGGCGTGTCGCTGTTAGACTGCAGAACCCTAACCCTTTTCAGACAGGTGTTGTAGCTCCATCCCCGTTTCGTTCAATTCCCTCCTTCTTCCCATGAAATGTTTAAAATATTCCAAGACGGATAATATTTGTACATAAACCATCAATAATTTTCATTGAAGAAGCCAGATACAGGAGAAAGATAGAAAGTTATCTTAAGTAAGACTTTTTCGGAATGGCAGGTTTGAATGCACTAGCACCCAAGGACATTTGGGTGGGCCAATGATCAGTTGGAGACTAGATTTTGAGAAAGTAAGCAACCTCAAACCAGATAACGCCATGCTAGCTATAGTATTCTCAAAAGAATTCAAAAAACATTTATATCCTCTAAATATATATGGACTATTGGAGCAAAGACAACAGCTTTGGTAGGATATCAAGGATAGAATCTTGTTAGACTCACCAACTTGGGGGAGATTTGAATCTGATTCTAAATAACAGAGAAAAATGGGGTTTAAGGGCATGAAATTATCCCGACTGAAAATTTTGCAAACACTGCCTGAAGAACCCAGTTTATTTGTGTTAAATCCATTGGCCTTCCACCCACATGGACACACAAAAGATCTGGTCAGGACTACATAGGGGAAAGAATGGCAGATTTCTGGTGAAGTAAGGCTCTTCTCAACTAGGTGGGAGAGCCCCTCCACCATGGCCCTGGGGGCTTGGACCACTCCATTATTATTTTAGAGATGGTAAACGAGAATAGGAAGAATCCATCACCCCTCAAATTTAACCCAATCTGGCTGAAATTCATTGAACAAAGATATCATTAGAAGAATTTGTGTCCCCTTTGATACAGAGAAGGATGGACACCCCATGGAACATCTTGAAAGGGACTTAAGATCAACAAATATAATAAGAGAATGTGCATGCAGTAAGTTTGGAAAGATATATGATCAACTAAGGACAGAGTATACAAGTGATGGAAAAAGATGGGGGTTTTCTTCCGTAGTAGATTGAGAAGCTAAAAGAAATCAAAGCTAGAAGGAATCATCTTCTATCCTAAGAAGAGGCTAAATGGAGAATGAAGAGCATGGCAGTTTGGTTAAAGGCGGAGAGGAGATAGGAACACTGCCTTTTATCAAAACCAAAGCAAAGCAAGGAGAGTATACAATAACATTTGAAGAAGTCATAACAATAGCAGGGAACTTTGAATCATTTGAAGATATTAGCAACTCTGAACCCTCATACATGTAAAAGATATAAACCCAACCTCCCAAGGAAACAATTCAAGATAGGCTATCAATGGCCATGATCTTCTCTAAATGGCTACAAGGATATGAACAAAGAAAAGTACAGACCAATAGACAAGAAAAAAATAGCACAAATTGTCAAGGACCTACAGAATGAGAAGATGTTAGAACCAGATGCGTTACCGGCAGGATTCTTTAGAGGGTTTTGGTAGCTTCTAGGAAAAGATATCATTGAAGTCATGGAGGAATCAAGAATAAATAGGAGGATGTTGTTCTCTATGTACTTGTATGTATAAAACAATTGCAAGAACCATTTCTTCAAGACTGAAGCCAATTCTGTCCAAAGCAATCTCACTGGAGCAAATTGGGTTCCTCGAAGATCAAGATATCCAGGATGCAATAGCAACAGTGCAAGAGGCATTGCACAATATAAAAGTGGGGCCCAGGCTCAAGAAAATAGATCCCACCAAAGTATTCGATCAGATAAGTTGGATGTATCTATGTCTAATCCTCATGCAAGTACAATTCTCTCATTCACTCATTGTTTGGATGGAAGCATGTTTCAATTCAGTTGGGTATGTGGCTTTCATCAATGGAATAGCCGTCGACTTCACTCACCCTTCAAGAGGTCTAAGGCAGACCTTCCCCTCTTGCCCCCCTTGGTCCTTCTGGTAGTAGAAGGGCTCAGTATGCTAATCAAGCAAAGGTTAAGAGGGGAAGACAGTAAAGGAATGAAGGTTGCCTAAGGAACAATCATACCCACCTAATGTTTGTGGATGACCTCCTTTCATTTGGGAATGTCACAGTGGCAGAGGCAAGAAACCGTGGAGGACCGAGGTGTCCTTAACCTATTTTGGGGCACAACAGGAATGGAGGTCAACCTTAGAAAGTCCTCCATCAGATTCAGTCGTTTCAGTCAAGCCCAAAGGAAATTGATCCTTGGTTTCCTCCCTTTCACTGTGCAGAACTTTGAGCACAAACTCTCCTACTTGGATTTTCATTCTAAACCAGACAACTACGGGTACAAGGACTGGACGTGGTTAATATACAAAATTAGGGGCAGAATAGAGCACTGGAATCACAGATGGATCTCAATGGCTTGTAGGATAGTGTTCATCAGAAGTGTCCTGAACTCAATTCCGGTGGTATTGGATTTAGTTAGCCAACATCCTCAAGCAAATCCTAAGAGACACGAGGCAGATCATCTTCAGGTATATGCAAGGAGCAAAAAGCAGGGAGGAAAACCTCTTATTAGCTGGAAGGCCGCTTCAAAGCCAAAGGATCTAGAGAGATGGGGAATAAAACATGATTTGCATTTCTCCAAAGCCTTAACTGCTAAAGAGGGTGGGAAATTACTCATGAACAAAGGGATTTAGCAGAATATTTTATTTCATAAGTATACCTCCCCGAAATCAATAAAGGAATGGATTAAGGTCACCCAACACACAAGTCAGAAGAGGATGAAACTTCTGAACGAATTTGATTAAAGCTTCAACATCATCAGCTCCTAACCCTGTTCAAAGGTTGGGAATTGGTTGGCAAAGAGGCACCTTACAACATGCCCAGGATGAATGGGCTGGCAAAGAGGCACCTTACAAGATGCCCAGAGTTCTCTTGGAAGACTTGAGTAGAAACCCCAAGTACATATCAGACCTAGCCATTCCCATGGCTCACCACTCACAGAAGCAAGCATGGCTCAGCAGCTCAGTCATGGGCCTCACTGGGTAAAGAAGAGGAGCAATGGACTATATTCAGAGCTCAATTGAAAAAGGCAGGAATAAAGTTGAGGGAGGAAGAAGACACGGTCCTCTGAGAGACCAATCCTATCCAGGGCACTTACTCAGTCAAACTGGGATATGGAACATCATCAGACCCCGATCTGCAAGAGAGTTTCCTAGGTGGTGGAAACAGATTTGGAAAATAAAAGCCATGTCAAAGACAATTATCTTGCATGGTTAGCAGTAGCACTAAACAATTCCATCCTCACATGGGATAACCGACAAAGATGACGCTGGGAAGGCCCAGCAGATGCCCTCTTTGTGAGGAAGCAGGGGAGATGGTGACTACTTAATGATCCATTGTCACTACTCAAAAGAAATATGGAGCGTGATAGGGAACCTCCCTACCCTCAAAGGACATTGGGAGGGAGCTGACTTGGAGCAGCTTTAAGCCAATGAACAACAGCAGCAAAGGAGGAGGCACTTGCTTTACTAATGCAGATTTTATGGTCAATCTGGATTGCCAGGAATGCGGTCATCTTTGATGAGAAGTGACCTCCACTATGAATACACTACAGACTTAAAGCAAGCCTAAGCACAGTCCTAGTCATTGCTGAAAGGAAGCAGCCAAGAGTCCAAAGCATCCTAAGCGAAGGGAAGGTACACAGCCCAGCAATATTCAATGGGGCAGTCAAAGAGAACCCAGGTAGGAGAGGGGCAGCAGAATGGTTACAGCTATAGGTAACAGGACAGCATGAAAATCTGCTTCAAACTTGGACTGGGTCAAGGAACAAAATTACAAATAACCAAGCAGAGCTAATGGCTGCCAGCAACTGATAGATCTTGCAAGGGAGTGTGAAGTGTCCAAAGTATAGAATTGCAGAGACTCCAATATAGTTATATCATAGATGGCAGGAACCCTACAGATCAGAAATATTCATCATAAAGCCAGGGTAAGAGGAATAAAGGAAAATGTCATTAACTTCCAGCATAAATCCTTCTTGCACATATATGATTCTAGACTATAAGGTCGCTAGTTTCCAATCAGGAACAAGTAAGAACTTGTGTTATTGATCTCTCCAGTCCTTTAAATTGCACTTTCATGCAATTTCTTGAACTTCAGTTGCCAGGAATGCAGTCATCTTTGATGAGAAGTGACGTCCACTATGAGTACACTACAGACTTGAAGCAAGCCTAAGCACAGTCCCAGTCATTGCTGAAAGGAAGCAACCAAGAGCCCAAACATCCTAAGAGAAGGGAAGGTACACAGGCCAGCGATATTCGATGGGGCAGTCAAAGAGAACCCAGGTAGGAGAGGGGCAGCAGAATGGTTACAGCTATAGGTAACAGGAGAGCATGAAAATCTGCTTCAAACTTGGACTGGGTCAAGGAACAAATAACCAAGCAGCGCTAATGGCTGCCAGCAAACTGATAGATCTTGCGAAGGAGTGTGAAGTGTCCAAAGTATAGATTTTCAGATACTCCAATATAGTTATATCATAGATGGCAGGAACCCTAAAGGTCAAAAATATTCATCATCAAGCCAGGGTAAGAGGAATAAAGGAAAATGTCACGAACTTCCAGCATAAATCCTTCTTGCACATATATGATTCTAGACTATAAGGTTGCTAGTTTTCCAATCAGGAACAAGTAAGAACTTGTGTTATTGATCTCTCCAGTCCTTTAAATCGCTCTTTCATGCAATTTCTTGAACTTCTGTTCTAGAAATTATGTTGCGATCTCTTGAAAACCGCTCCAGATCAAATGACTAATTCTAGAGGTACTCCAGGTCCAACGAATAATTCTAGAGGCAGATTAATGATATGTTGAGCTCAGATTAACAGAAGTATTTTGGTTTCAGCTTCCTAGATGATGTGGACAAATATGTAAATCAGCCGTATATAGCGTAAAATGCACTCCTTTTATGCAATAAAAAGAGTAGAGCTTTTTTCAATCTAAATCATCTAATGAATCATAAAATTGAGACAGGTAAAATCATATATACGAAAGTTTCCTTAAGCTGATGGAAGTTCAAAAAATTGATGTTCAAATGACAAAAAATATTTCTGCAAAATTTGGACCACAAAAATTTTCCAAAATTTTTAAAACAGGCAACTAGACTTTCGGAAGTTTATCAACAAGTTTCCAATAAAACTTCTGTGCCTTTGCAGCTGGTTTGTGTATATATACACACGCCGAACTAGTAAATTATATACAGCTTTTGCTTTCTGAATCAAAATTCGTAAGCAGATGATCTGGCTTTTGATGTCATTTACATTTTGTTTAAAGCCCCGGGAGTAATGAAGAGACAAAGAATGATCGAATACCATATTGTCTGTGCTAAGTAAAACTCATAATGTATGACATGTCTTACATAAACTACTCTTGTATGCCAAATGAAGTGCCTCGCATGATTCTACATGGCTGTGCAAAATTTTAATTCCATCTGAAAAGCCTTGAAAGGTTCGTTTTTGTCCTCAGATGCACCTGCCGAGGTTAACGTTGACCAGGTTATTTGTTCTGGATTCCCACCCTTTTTCCACTCGTTGGTTTCCAAATTCAGTTTCAGCAATCTCATCCTCCATCCTTTCCTTACAATTATGCTCACGCTCTGCTTTCCGTCGTACGCAGCCGCGGCCTCGCATGAGCCAAAGTCCATGGGGTTCATACTCCCCCATTCAAGAGGCGTTTTCGTCACAAGCTTCCATTGCTCAGTACTAGGGTTTGCCGCCCACAAACCCACTAAAATGAGGGGGCGCAATATTCCAGCGAGAACACCTAACAGAAATATTTGGCTCTTATAGGCCACCATTCCAATTGTCTGCACCCGTTCTAACCTCGTCCCATCTATACCCGAAAGATCCATTCCCGGCATTTCTTCAACCACAGACGATAGGGTTTCTGTGTTGTAACTCACCATCCGACGCGGACGGACCGAATGGCGATAGTTTGAGTTGCAGTATATGGTGGTGCCATCTGTAGTTGAATGGGATAGATGTCGGAATAAATTATGGTCAATCTCTGGACAGAGTTGTATGGTCCATGAGTCGGCCCGGGAGTTGTAAACCAGAGCATGTACCTGCTTGTTTCTTAATTCTCCCCACACCATCACTTTAAATGATTTAGAAGCCGAATCTCCAAATATGTTGATGCTGATGGATGGCAGATGATGTGGCTGCCATGGTTTTTTCTTCAACCGGGGTTGCCACAGTTTTTTCTTCAAACAGGATTCCAGACGAAGGCGCGAGCTGAGCTTTGCATCGGGAAGCAGTCGGAAGCGTCTTGTCAAGGGATTAGCCACAGCCAATCTTCCTTCTCTGCTTGCCAAAAGCATTAGACCATCCGCTACTCCCTGGAGAAGCCAAGATTTTGTCATGGGATCGGCCACATGTTGAGCCAGCGACAGAAAATGATACTGTTTAGCATCGTTGGCATTGAAAAGCACAAAGCCGTTGGGATTCAGGCGAGAGCTGCTACAGAGGGCAATCCAAGATTCGTGGTTTCTCTCATCATATAACTTTTGAAAGATCTGGCAGGAAGAAACAATTCGGTACCAAGAAACACATGATTGACGGGCTATCAAGAGATCGGGGATTGAGAGCCGAGACAAAATATCGTGCAGAATTGATTCTGGGAGGCAGTCAAAGGGGCAATATGATCCGACACGCTGTTTCTTGGCACAGTAATTAATGTGCGATTGACCAGGTCGGGGTATAAGAGAAGAGAGGCCATACCTTCTGCTGAAAAGCTGGGCCACTTGGATCGTCTTCTTCTGTTCGTTGGACATTCGTCTACTAGTTTCTTGATTCCCTGCAGATACAGCTACGTCTGGTGGATAATCTGTACCAAAAACATCCTCCAAGTAATAGCTTTTCTGGATTGTCAGTTCTCTGTCAGTTTGGGCTGCCACTTCTCTGGGCGTTCCCGGCAGCCCTGCATTATGAACCTGAAGACCACTTCTCATCTAATCCAGTAGCTATCGCATCTTCTTCCACACAGTAGTAATAATCCCCATCCCAAACCCCTTTTTATGTTAAAATCTTCAAAAGCTTTTTCGCCATTTTTCAACGTTGCAATATTGGTAAAGGGTCCAATCCACGAGTAAAAGTGATTAGAATTCTTGCTGTAATAGCGACCTAGATCTGACATCGTCAAACTTGGCTGCAAATCACCGAAAACGTTAATAAACTGGAAGATGAAGGCCAGTGTTACGGCCGTGCTGATGGGAGGGCGAACCGATTAAAAGAATAAAAAAATAAGATGTCAGGGAAGGGAAAGGAGTCTAAATGCACTAGTTTACAAACGCCAGGTCTGTTGTCACGCTTTTTTAATGGCTTTCTGTGCTTTCGGTTGATATAATCCGGGTGCAACTCGGCCACTCAAATTTGACCAACAATTTGTTGCCTATCAATTTTATGGAAATGACAAAATTAAATATAATTTTCTGAGACACTGCGCCATTTTTTTCGGAAGGAAGATAGCCAATGCTTCTGGCGCAGATCACCGTCATTATGATTGACTTAAAGTAGAAATGGTTTTTGTTCCCGAAAAACAACATAATTGAAGAATGAGAATTTTGAGCATTTTTAAATAAATAAATGTGATTTTTGTATAATTAAGCTTAAATATTACTCTAAATTTTAATATCAATTTTTTTAATATTACTTAGATAAAAAATAATTTGTTATTTCAAAAAATGTATTGTTTTGGTTCAAGAGTTAATATTTTTAATGGTTTAATATTTGAAATAGGTACATTTATTTTATGATAAATTATTTTAGAGAATACGATATTTTTTATTAATTTATTAATAATAATAAATTATTAAATTATTAGTAAGATTATAATTGTTGAATTGAGGCTTCTGTCATCCATATTAAATTTATGAAGATTTTTTGGTGTAAATCACATGATATTTCAATTGTCGATGTGTTTCCAACCAACCAATGTGGTTCATTCTCAGGGCAGGTTGAAGAATCAAATCAAGCTTTTGCATGTTAAATAGTTAGAGCAGAACCTCCAAGGGCTGCAATCCCTGATCGGGCAAGGCTATATTGACCAACGGCTAAATCTAACTGTTCTCCGGTCAAATTTAGTCGTTGGTCATTATGGTCGTTGCCCGATCAGGAATTGTAGCCATTAGAGGTTCTTCTTTGACTATTTAACACGCAAAAGCTTGATCTGATTCTTCAACTTGTCCTGAAGATAAACCACACTGGTTGGTTCAAAAAGCGCCTACAAATGAAATATCATGTGATTTACTCCAAAAAAAATTTGTAAAGTAATTATAAGTGATGTGATTTTTTTAAATAATAATGAATTTATATTTATTAATATTAACTATCTAATTTACATTTAAAAATAATAATCAATAATTTATTTTTAATATAAATTTAACAATTAAATTATAATAAATTTTCTCACTATTAAAAAATATATATATATATTTATTGTTTTCATATTTTTTAAATAAAATTAAAGTAGATATATATATATCTGTCCATGTTTAAAATTATAAAAAGTCAATCTCTCTCGCATTCAAACAAATGTCATAGAATTTTTTTAGTTTTTTTTTTTATTATTAATTTTGATCGACTATAAAGTGTTGAAGATTTTATGGCCGGACAATCACTCTTTCCCATTGAAAGAAATGTAATACAACTTTACTAATCTGTTTTTTAATGAAACGTCATATAGTCTGGAGTAAATTATTAGATCTAGTATATCTTCTTTTGTCATTTTTCTTTTCTTTTTTAATTGAGAACCCTCGTCATTTTTATTTTATCTATAGAGAAATGCTTTCAATGGATTTTTTTTAGATACATTTTGATAAGTTGATTTTATTGGTACATTTTTTTTTTTAAATTATATAGTTAGTGAGGTGAGGATGTCTCTGAAAAATACGACTAAAAAGTAAATAATAGTTAAATATTAAAAAAATTAAAATTAAAAATTATGAAAAGATAAATTTAACACATTTATTAACTCAAAAAAACTTAATAAATTAATTATTTTATTTAATTAAAAAATAAATTATATTTAAAATAATTTCATAGAAAATAAAATATTTGATCAATTAATTATTTAATTTAATTAAAAAATAATGTATTTTGTTAATAAAATTTTTAAAATAAATAAATAATATATATTTAAAAGAAAAAAATATGATTAATTAGATGTGATGTACATAATTGGAAAAAATATTGTTATCCTCCTCATTTAAATTCAATTCATATATATTAATCTTTATATATAATATGTTAAACTCATAATGAATATATTTTTAGATCTAAAAGGTTTACATTACATTACATTAATATTTTTATTTTATTTTATTTTATTTATATAATTTGATTTATTACATTAATATTTTTATTTTATTTTATTTTTTTTATATAATTTGATTTAGTCAAAATGTTAAACATTACATTACAACATCTCTATCATATTAGGCTATACGAAATATTATTTTTTGTATGTGGTTCACAGGACCTAGAGATCAATGACCACTACATCCACGAAATATTTATACTAGGCAGATCCACCCAAAGGGATCACTACCAGCTCAACCATGGAGCCTAACCCCGAGACTGTCGAGAGAACGAACCTAACCTCTCAATAGCAAAAGTAGTTTAACGATAGCCCGCAGAGGTTTGGTCTCTTGGCCAGCGGACGATCTGCTAAGTAGTCTGTGCCGCTATGCAGGTCACGAGTTCGAGTCTCGTCTTAACCGAGGGTCGTTCTTGTGGGTTGGGTGGTTCCTCCTAGAGGTTATAGTGGCAGCCGATGGGATTCGACCCCGTGTAATGCGAGTACGATGCCACCGCCATTGCCGATTCCTCTAGTCAACAAAAAACAAAAAATAAAAAATAAAAAAAGTAGTTTAACGATCCACGAAATAACCCCGAGATTGTCAAGAGAATGAACCTGACCTCTCAATAGCAAAAGTAGTTTAACGATCTACGAAATATTTGTACCAGGAAATCCACCCAAATGGATCACTATCGGCTCAACCATGGAGCCTAACCCCGAGACTGTCAAGAGAATAAGCCTGACCTCTCAATAGCAAAAGTAGTTTAACGATGGGGACTCGACCAATTAAGCTAACCCTCGCGGATAAAATATGATATATTAATATTAAACAAGATTATACATTTTTATATTTAGTTATAACATTGAAGGTGGTGATTCTTAAAATTCAATTTATTAAAGCTTTGATAATAATAAATTATTTATTAAAACTTAAAAATAAAATAAAATAAAGTTATAATATCTAAGTGGGTGTTTTTTAATGTAATTTATTTATTTTTAATAATTATGAGATAAAATATTTATTTTTTTAAATTTATATACATATATATTTGTGCTAAAAGGCCCTCTTTATGATAGAGATGTTGTAATGTAATGTTTAACATGTTGACTAAATCAAATTACATAAAAATATAAATATAAAATTAAATAAAAATATTAATGTAATGTAGTGTAAACATTTTAACTATGTCAAAATAAAATAAAATAAAATAAGTAACAAATAATAATAACAAAATAAAAATAGTCCATCTTATTGAGAACTCGTGATATTCACAACCCATGGTATTCAGGTGGAATATATTCTATTTAAAGGGGGAGATTAAACCAGCATAGATCCATCTTAGCTTCGGATCTACCAAGCTTCAAGAGGAATCAAATCTCTTAATATGCAATTCTACGAAGTGCTAAGAGGGATCAAATCTCTTAATATGCAAACCTCTTTTAGAGCGAAAAGAGATTTGATCGCTCTCAACTCTTGGTAGATCTGAAGCTAAGATGGATTTATGATGGTGTTATCTACGGAGAGTAATTTTGAAATATGATTTAAATTTTATAGGTTTTTTATTATTTAAAATTGAGATTTTTTTTAGCATTTATATTTCTAAACTAAATAGAGGTTGTTGGATTATATGGTCGGATATATCCAAACATTTTCTCCCTTTTAATTCTTATTGTCCAACAATGTAGTTTCCTATTATTAACTATGAAAAGAAATATATATATATATATATAGTAATTTGGTTCAAGTAGTGTAAGTAACTTAATAGTGAAAAGAGCATTACACACACCAATTTAGTTTCATTCCCTTAGATTGTGAGAATCTTGTTGTCATTGGAAAATGAAGATTAAGACATCTACTCACTCTTCTCATAAATGTTGTAAAAGGCCAAAGTACACCTATATATAAAGTTATTTAGATCAACTTAGATTGATGCTTATACCTAACATCAAATCAATTTGATGCTTATACCTAACATCCATTCAATTTGCTCATAGTAAATGTGAATATGACAAATTGATTTAGTTAAGTTTTTAAGTACATTTGTGGTTGTCTCCATCTCAGAGTTGAATGATAATATCTTTTGATGTTCCCCATTCACAACTAATATAGATATGTTAATTGTATAAAAAACAACATGTAGCAAATTAATAAGCAATGTATGTCATTATATTTAGGTAAGTATGTCATACGGGAGAGAAAATATAGATAAGCAATGTATATGTCCATTAAGTTTGCCAGAGAGTCCACATCCTATAGATAAGGCTTAAGTTTTGGTTAGAATTTATATAGATAAGACTTAAGTTTTGGTTAGAAGTTATATATATTAAGAATTCAATGTTTGTGTATATGTCCCATAAATACCTTATCATAATGGTGTTTCTATATTACATATGGGTATTAAGAAGTTATTTTATGTCTAAAGTTATATTTATTTGACTCTTATATACACAATTTGTGAATAATTATTGAGTTTTTTTATACAATAAAATAAATTGTATTCATATATTTTATTTGTTTTATCTTCAATAGCTTGTCAAGAGTAGCTCGTGTGGTTAACCCTCATAGTGAGAATGCCACCCTCCTCGATTCAAATCTTGTCTAACCATGTTCAATATGGTTTGTGAGCTATCATATTGGGCAAAATGGGGTTTCTTGGTAGCAACACTATGTGATCCTTGGTGGCAAAATTGGTTGTATGTTCTAGTCCCGTAATACTATAAAACAAAAAATAAACTAAAAGCTTTATTCCATTCTAATTTTCAGCTTTACAAGTTACTACTCTAATGTGGAATCAAAGTTGGTGAGATACCAATGCATGGTGGAGTCCCAAGTAGCGTAATGTGAAATAGATTTTAGAATGCAAGGGATTTGTATAGAAATGATTAAAGACGTGTTAGTAATTGGAATTTTGACTTAAAGCTCGGTTTGCATTATAATGGCTTGTAAGGGAGGAGTATGGTACCATGGAGCTTTCTATTAGTAAGGTACCTAAAATTTTCAATATATTTTTTGGAAAAAGGTTTGTGTGGAAGAGAAAAATAAAGATGCTTCTCAAAGGAGAAAGTGTGCATTGTTGTGTGGTTAATAGTATGGTAAATCTACAAATGGGGAGCGAGCAAGACATGGAAAGCAAAAGGACAAGGTAGTATCTCATTGAACTTGCACTTTCAAACCACACAATAATAGATTATATGAGTTTCAAGATACATGATGGCCTATGGTGATTTGGATTGGCATGAGAAAAAAATGAAGAACATGCAATAATATATAGGAAATAAAAATAAAAATATTGAAAGTAAGTTTGAGATGAATCTAAGTTATCCGAAAAAGGGGCAGGCTTATTGAGATCATAATTTTTATCTTGGTGCTACATTTTGGGTCTTACTTAGCTTGTTAAAAAGAATATTAGCAAACTAATTTGGGTCCCTAATATTTGGGTCTAACTACCCCCAAAAGCATAGGAAAGGCTAAAAATGCACCAAAAAAATATGACCCAAAAACTAGTACTATTGGGACTATTGTTTAGATGGCTCTAGGTGGCTACTTAGATTGATCCTTTCCCCTTGAGTAGTAATGGTCCACGTTGCATCGAGTTCCTATATTAGACGAGGGAATTGATACTAGAACTAGCTCTTTGTAAACCACTATCCTTGGTGAACGTAGTTGCCATGTTTATAATATGGTAAAGTTGTTTTATCTTTTTGTTAGGTGCTCCTCATACTGGTGTCCATGATATGATTCACTATCATCACTTTCTCTAAACAATCAAGGTTGATGTAACACCCCTTGTATACACCCATATTTTGTTGTAATGATTGTAATTTAAATCAAATTAATGTTGCCTAGAATTGATGAATGGGATGATGGATCCACAATCTGAGGGAAGGGCTACAAGTGGTGCTTGGCTAGCATAACTGAATGCACCACCACCTACAGTTGGCAAGGAAAGGCACATGTTTCTCGTGTTCCTTTACATGGGAAAATGGAAATGAACATCCATGTGGAAAGCAAGGAGCCTGAAGAAAAAAGGGGAATGGAAAGCAAAATATAGGGGATTTAAGAAGCAAAACGCTAGATGAATGGCGTGTGAGAGAACATTGAAGGGAGAATAAGCTTGGAGCGAATGAGCATGAATGTTGAGTACTGGAGAAAGAATGTTGAGGTTGATGGGATGTGATTCCCTATGTTGACATATTGAAGCTATGGATTGTGTGTGTCCAAGCTTGGAAGGATCAGTGGAAGGCTCAGAGGAGATTGTTGGGTGAGGGGTGTTTTCTATATGGCTAATAAACCACTAGGCGGGTAGCAATTCACTAGGGTGTTTGTTGAAAGGGCTAATAAACCACTAAGTGCTTGCCAAGAGGGTTGATAAACCACTTAGTGCTTGTCAAGTAAGTTGATAAACCACCCAAACTATGAGCTATAAGTTCATGTAGTGCTTGGCTTGAGGATAAAGCTAATAAGCCACCTAAAAAGTGACCCCGTACTCATGGAGCTGAGCATTGTTCCAACTAAGTCTAATTGAAAATCCCTCAGATCGTGGATCTGGCTCGAGGTGGACAACTGTAAGAAAGATTGTGTGCAGTTGACCTATGGTTCAATGGAGAGTTGAAATCCCACTTTCAGTTTCTAGCCATCTTAAGTCATTCAAATAAGTGGCATGGCTTGTGTATATTGGATGTAGATTAATTACCTAGACTGGTATGTTAATGAATAATGAATGACTCTATGTTATCTTGAATGGTTATTGGAAATTACTACATGTCCTTAATAGGAATTAGGCCTTGATGTTCTTTTGGCAAATTTGGAAATACTAGCTTTACACACACACACACACACATACACATATGCAAACTTGACTAGTTGCATGAGGACATGTAGATAATTATTGATAACATTGCTTTGATGGTTGGCATATTTGTAAATTGAAAAGGTTCCTTATCTTTCTTATTATGGTAATGTATTGTGGTGTATGACAGTTATATATATATATATATATATGTATGTATGTATATAGATTATTAAAGATTCATTCTCATCATGGCATGTTGCAGGTCACTTCAAATCCAAGGAAAGGCTTGGTAGAGTCATAAGAACCCTTGGAGTCTATAAGTTTAAGCCATAGCCTAAAGTCTGGCCAAGAAACCCCTTTGAATTATGTGTGTGTGTGTGTGTGTGTGTGAACTTCTATTTCAATGAAGTATTGGGGACATCCACATTATATGATGTGAAACTTCACGTCACGTCATAACCCTCCCTACAATTATATGCGATGGGCGTTTAGGAGAAGGGGTGTAATTGATAGAAGGTGCGGGATGTACTTGTTTTTATCGTCTAACGAATATATTCATGACGCACTATGTCTAGTTTGGGTATGAGCTCCCCTCGCGCCAGACGCAATGGCATTGGGTGCACTCATGTGGAGGCATGATAGTCCTACTCAGGTCAAAACACTTAAATAATTATAACGCATAAATTTTGAATTGTACAAAGGACTAGACCCTATGGGAACTGCTAGATGAGTTGAGGTGGTAGGTGCCATGTATACTAGACAGGGCTATGTGGATGCCATGAAGAAGGTGATTTGGAAATCATGTTGATGTGGCACCTTCAGAGCATGGCATGTGGTAAAGTAAAATCAACCTATTTGGATGGCTAAAAATCCCATTTTTGAGTGACACGTGGCATTTTAAGAGGATGCCATATGGCAAGGTAACATTGCCTCGACATCAGCAAGGAGAAAATGAGGCATGTGACGTGGCACCGGGTGACATGGCTACTAGATGCCACATGTCATACCACGTTGGAGGTGATGTTGGTGCGACATGAAAATTGGCATCCATTGACGGATAAATCTTCGTCTACGCGTTATGTTTAGTATTGTGTTCCTTAGTAAGTGTTACAAGAAATGGGCATGATCTGACATAATGCACCAGATGGGAAGTTTCCTAGAAAATGAAATAAATATCCCTGTCTCTCCATGCCAGCCTTGGAAGAGAGTCCACTCCTTGCCCTACCTCATTTGCACTGGGTGCACTGTCATGGCAGGAGCCACACGGGATTACAGGTGATGTGGAAGAGCCACATGAGCCACTTGGGCAGTGCCACATGGGGTGCATATTGATGTGGCAAGGGATTTAAGGAGTAGAACTTTAAATGGGCATAACTTTCGATATAGGAGTCAAATTGAGATAAAAATTATAGCGTCGAAAAGCTCTCAATGACCTGAACACAATAATGGCATTTGTGTTGGGTTTCAAGGAAGTTGGTAAATAAGGATTTTTGTGACCCCATCTTCATAAGAGACCTTAGAGATTGGGTTAATTTTGATGGAATAACTTCCACTGCCCAAAAGTTACCCAAGGGGGTGGAGGGTGTGTTATAAAGTGGTACCAGAGCATGGTTCAACACTCGACCTAAAGAGGCTCACATGCACACACCCAAGATGAATATTTGATCTGCTAATTTCCTTTCTATTCATGGATGTATGAATTGATTTTAATTTACAATTGATATCATGTTTGATTTGACATAATCTTTGATTGGTTATTTTATCTTTAAATCTGCATACTGACCAAGATTTGATGTTTCAGTTGGTTTCACCTCAACATGCTTATTATAAATAAGCTAAGGTGATGGGTAATTGTGTTTATATTGCATTATTGGTTGGCTAACAGCTATGTGTGTGTAATAACACATAAGAAGACATCAAAGAACAACAATGAAGAAAAAGGATGAGTAGCATGATGGAACAATATGGTACAAATAGATCCCAACATGATCAAGAAGAAGAGTTAGTTGGGAAAAAGGAAGAAGAGAACTCTTCAATTGGATGGACACCCTTAGAAGCCTAAGAGCTGAACTGAGAAGTTGCAAAGCATACTATGAAAATATTGTTAAAGCACAATAAAGGGATCCATAAGTAAATGTTATGATATTGTAGAGCCTATCAAATCTACAAAGGCATAAATAATAGGAGCTCGATGCTAGTTATCTAGACAGGCACAAGTCTGAGCCTAACATGTTAGAAGTCAAAAGGAAAAGGTTGGATACCAATAGGACAAGAGGAAGAAAGTCAAGGAAGAAATATAAGCATGCAGAAGAAGGCACAATTCTACTTCGCACTCCAAAAAGAGAGTCAAGCAACCCTGACCGCTCATCAAATACTATAGTCAAGAAACACCATTATTAGAGAAGAAGCAATAAGAGTTCAATACCAAAGGAGTTCAAGAAAGCAAATCCCCCTACCTTTTATGGAGAGGTAAAAAAGGCTGAAGAGGCAGAGGCTTGGCTGTTAGGGATGAAGAAGCGCTTCAAGGTGCATGACTACTCTGAGAACATGAAGGCCAAGTAGTTAGTTTCAGTTTGAAAGGAGAAGTTTATATGTGGTGGGAAGATTTGAATAATGTTAAAGAGATCATGGAGAAAGAGTTCATGGAGAAGGTTTGAGAAATACTTTTGGGAAAAGTAACAATAGGGCCAAAGAATTTTATGAGCATAAATTGGGGCAATTGAAAGTTGATGAGTATGCAAGTAGATTCTTGGAGCTATTAAGGTATGTGCCTTACATCAAGGATGAGAAGACAAATATTCATAAGTATCTCAATGGATTACCACATGCTTACTGAGACATAATAGAGTTTGATGAACCAAAAACCCTAAAGGATACCATTTGAAAGACGAGGTATAACTATGAATAGTCCAAACACAATATTGAAGTCCAAACATATTAAAAGAAGAAAAATAAGGTAAAATTCAAAGTAAAAGGACTGAAGTCCTTAGGATATAAACAAGGAGGAAGAATGGGAAGTTCAATACTTTTGCCAAGAATGAATATTAGTAAAAATCCACAACAAACAGCGTAAACGAACCCCCAAAATCAATAAATGAAGAGGTTGATGGTTCCAGGAAAGGGCTTGTACAATGTTGGACTTGTGGAGAAATCCATTTGTGAAGGAATTACCCTCAACGACAACAGATCGACACAAAGTTATACAATGTAAAAGAAGAAACAACAATGAATGATGTGGCCTAAAACATACCTCAAATTTATGTTGTACTAGATAATAGGCAAGCAGACTAGCAAGCTGTAGTAATCTAAATGGAAGGTATGGTCATCAACCAACTTGTTTCAATTTTAATTGACCTAGGTTCTAATTTCATCTATATCAGGCCAAAGATTGCAGATAAATGCAAATTTCCAAAGAAATCTCATAAAGAATCATGGTTGGTGCAACTGGAAAGGCGAGTGACTGACATAGTAGAGTCATGAGGTTGGTGGAATGACCACCATGACAACTCTATATTTATTATCATTGGCTTCTTATGATGTTTTAATCGACATGGACTAGTTGGAAGTACACAAAACCAAGATTGATTGTTATAGCAAAGCACTAAAATGCCTCAGTGACACTGGTGAGAAGATAATGCTGCAGGGGATAAACAAACCAATCTCACCCAAGAAAATAACTTATCTTCAAGTGAAGCAATGTAGCAAAAATGGTTGTGCATTGTATGCTATCCACATGACTGTGGAATTGGAAGGCAACATGGATCCATTTAAAGGCCACTTTATGTTCAAACCATTCAGCAATGTGTTCCTAGAGGAATTGCCTAGATTACCACCCAAAAGGTGTTGAAATGTGTAACTAGGTTCGGTCTTCATAATGTCTAATGTAATCATAATTTTATGTATTTGATATAAAAAGAGAGAGAAAATTATTATTATTATTATTATTATTGTAGGATGGATTTCATGCTCAAGTCAAATTTTATTTGTAGGTCAAGCACCCATTAAGTGCTTCTAGGTTTATGTCATTGAGTCAAAAAGTCAATTGAGTCATTGTCATATATGAAAGACCCTATTGGGCATATTGTATCATGTTAAGAGAATTTATGTAAGTCAAATTGAGTCACAAATCCCCTCCAAGATCAAGTCGGCCTAGATGGAACAAGTCGGCCTCAAGAAAGGGCTATTCGACCACCAAGAGAAGACTATAAATAAGAAGCACTTGGCCTCATTCGTAATCAATCAATCAAGTTCGATATAGCACAAGGAAGTCAAGAAAAGAAGAGGAGCAAGAGAAGGGAGGAAGAGGAATAATTTAAGGAGTTTTTTGGGTCACCTTCATCTCACATGTGCAAGTAATCTAGGGCAACTTTAGCAGCAATAAGTTCAAAATTGAAATCACTATAGAAGGGCAAAAATAGGTGCCAAAAAGATCAAGTCTACAAGCCAAAATCATAAGATGAAGGAAGCAAGTTAAGCAAAGTTCTTGTTGGGTGTGTGTTATATTCTTTCCACGACTAGCCCCACTCGTTGTACATTGCATCGGGCACAGCGAGGGTGTCACAGGGGGGCAGAAGCCCCCCCTGTTGGGGGGTTTGCAAGGGGTAGTAGCCCCCCTGCACGGGGTCTAGGGTAGTGCCCCGATATTTATTTATTTTTACAACCTCAATAATAGCTGGGCAGACCCAAAGACTATGGGCGGACCTACCCATGGTTTTGCGCATGGGTTTTTCCCATGGTTTTGGGCATGAGGGTTTTCTACTCATCGTATTTGTAAATCCAATTAAGGTAACTACGATTATGTTATAATCTAGAATTAGTGGACTAGGGTTTATGAATGCTATGACATGTATATATATGCATTATAACATTGAAAGGAATATAATGAAAAACCATCTCGTAGTCCTGGTTTTGGGGATATAGGGGAAAATATCTGTGTATATTTGTTTTTTGTTCTCACCATTGTCTATTTTTCAGTTTGAAGAATTTGTTTGAAGGTAATTTTTGTATAGGGTTAAAACCTACATTTGGCATCACAGTTGTTTCAGCTTCAAGGAGACGCCTTTGTTGCTGAGGGGTTTTGCTCGGGCCTATGGTAGACCTTGTTACAATGGAAGATCTGGGAGATTGATTCTTGCGGTGGAAGAATACGGCGAACAATGGAAAGATAGAGAGGGTGAAATTCAATGGACAAAGTTTTGAGTTATGGAAGCTCAAGATGGAGGATTTGTTGGTGGATAAAGATCAGTGGATCATGGTAGATCTGGGTACTAAACCAACGACAATGTCAGCATAAGACTGGGTGAAGTTGGATCGGAAGGCAATGAGCACAATACGATTGTGTATCTCAGATTCAGTATTATTGAATGTATCACGGGAAGCTATGACGAAGGCTTTGTGGGACAAGATAGGGACTTTGTACCAATCTAAGTCTCTTGTGAACAAACTATTCCTATGGAAAATGTTGTATAACCAGAGGATGAAGGATGGAGACTCGATAATAAAGCATCTGAATGCATTTAATATTGTGGTAAGCCATTTTTTGTATTTTGATATAAAAATTTCAAATGAAGATAAGTGCATCAATTTGTTATGTTCTCTACCAGATTCATGGGATAGTATGGTTATTGCTATAGGTAGCAATACAACTACCTTGAAGTTGATGAAATAGTCTCATCCTTGTTGTCAAAGGAGATGAGATAAAAAAATATGGAGAGACAAAATGGAGATTCCTTATCTGTAAGAGGATGGTCTCAGAATAGAAACAAAAATAAGTCCTTAAGTGTGAGATCTAAATCTAGAGGGAGATCTAAATCTCCAGGAAAACCTGTAAGTTGTGCTGGAAATGTGGAAAAGAAGGGCACTGCAAAAGGTATTGTAAATCTAAAACTCCTGAGAAAGGAAAGGGATCTTATGATGCTCCTTCTGCAGAGGTGAAAACCACCTCAGATGGAGGTGGGGATGTGTAATTGCCTTCTTCTTCAAGTACACATGTAGATCATGAGGAATGGTTGATTGACTCAGGTGCATCCTTCCACTTCACTCCCCATAGGGAGTTGTTCTGCGAGTATGAGAAATATGATGGTGGTGATGTCTTATTAGGGGATGACAAGAAGGCTAGAATCATCGGACATGGAAATGTCAACTTGAAGTTGGAAGGTGGAAGGATTATAACACTTCCTAGTGTTCTGCATATTCCTTCATTGGCCAAAAATCTAATTTTTGTAAGCAATATGGATGATGCAGGCATAAAATAAGTGTTCGAGAAAGATACATACAAGATGGTTCGAGGAGCACTACTATTGATGCAGGGAGTTTGGATTGGAACTCTATACAAGCTTCTAGATAGCATTGTTATTGATGGGTGCAACAATTATGTGGTTCCTGGAAGTGGGGCAGAAAACCTAATGGCCTCTGAAGAAAAGACCTTGCTATGGCATCAAAGGCTTGGACATATTGGAGAGAAGGGCATTCAAATATTGCATGGTAATGGTATGGTAGAAGGCATGTCTAATTTCTCTCTGGATTTTGACCTTTGTGAACATTGTGTATATGGGAAGAAGAATCAGGTGAGTTTCCCCTTTGGTGCTGAGAGGGCGAAAGGGATATTAGAGCTTGTGCACAGTGATGTGTTTGGACCTGTGTTGGTTCCATCACTGGGTAAGTTTGTGTACTATGTCCCATTTATAGATGACTGCTTGAGGAATACATGGATATATTTCCTTAGGAAGAAATATGAAGTCTTTGATAGATTTAAATAATTTAAGGCTCTAGTGGAAAATCAGGCAGAGACGAAGATTAAGGTGTTGAGGACAGATAATGGTAGAGAGTTTTGCAAGAAGGAATTTGAAGAGTTATGTAAGAAGTGTGGTATATCATGACAAAATACTACTCCATACACACCTTAGCAAAATGGAGTTGCAGAAAGAATGAACAAGATGTTGATGGAAAATTAAAGAAGCATGCTCAGTGGTGCTAGATTAGGGCAGGAATCCTGGGCAGAGGCAATAGATATTGCATGTTTCCTGGTTAACAAATCACCTACATCAACGCTGGAGGATAAGAATCCACATGAGGTATGGACTGGTAAGAAACCCTCTCTTTCACATTTGAGGGTATTTGGCTATGATGCACATGTACACGTTCCAAACGAGAAAAGAACCAAGTTGGATAGTAAATATGAAAGGTGCATCTTTATTGGGTATAAGGATGGTATAAAAGGTTATAAGATTTGGAACCCAGAAACAAGGAAGTTTGTGTACAACCGATATGTGGTGTTTAGAGAGGTGAAATGTGTTATTAAACATGAATCCCTACCAAAGGAACAAGAGAATGTAGAGTTTGAACTAAAGGAGGAAGAATCAGACTCTACAACAAAACAATAATCATAAGAAGAAGAGCCACAAACTCTAGTTTTGAAAAGATCAGTTCGAGAGAGAAGGCAGCCATAGAGGTAATTAGCTATTGGTTTTGAAATTATGCAAGGATCATTTAACTGTGTGCAAGTTTTTGTGTACAAGTTGAAGCAAGGAGAAGCTCAAGATTGAGATCTTGGTTCTCAAATCACAATAAATAAGTTTGTGAAGCTTTGTGAAGTGTTGTGAAGCTCTTTAATTCATTACACTTGTGATGGCAACTTCAACAAGTGATGTTTCTAATCTCTCTTCCTTAGCAAGATTCTTTGATGAAGAGATGTTGCAGGAGTTTTTCATCATGAGAGATATGGTGCAAGAGATGATTGAATATAGGAAGGAGAACACTATACTTCAAGAGAAGTTGATGGCCATGAAGGAGGAGAAGCAAGAGATTCTTGAAAATATGCATGAGATGGAGATTTTACTCTACGATGCCAAGGAAACCCTAGTCAAGTATGTGCATGAACATGAGGTATGCAATACAAGTTTATCTTCAATTTCCTCTCAAAATGAATGTTTTGGTGCTTTTGAAAGACACACTAGAGGAATAGGGTCCAAATTATTGATGAATATGGGCTATGAAGGTAAAGGGTTAGGCACACATGCACAAGGCATAGTTGAGCCAATTGTTCTTGAGGAAAGGCCTAGGTATTTGGGTCTTGGTTATGGGCAACATGATGGGGAATGCTCCAAAGCCAAGGAGGCACATGAAAGTGTTCCAAGAGGGAATTTCATTACATGTCCATACCCTCAAGCTTGTGAAGTTTGTGTTCATGAGGAATGCAAAAGTTGTGTACCCACTTTGCAAGCATAAGCATGCAAACAATGGTTTCAATGAACAAGAGGATGTTGAAATCTCTAAGGTTATTAACACCATTGTTGGTATTTCGAAGAGATCCACTACCTCATCAAATTCACCTCCTCAAGAAGGCACCAAAGGTGAATGTTCAAGGTATAAATTTGCCTTTAATCAAGTTTCTTTTGATTATGTTAAACATGGTAAATCTTCATGTAAGAATTGGAGAAAAAGTTCATGTTCCTTTTATGGTTTGAATAACCATAATGTTTCAAGATGTTGGAAGAAAATGGCCACATACAGGAAATTTTTAAAGCAAAAGCGACAAAAAACCAGAGGTCCATTGGACAAGGCAACCCATGTTGCAAAGAAGATGCAACTGTTTTGCACTCATTGCCATAAGCAAGGTCATCTCATAGACAAATGTTGGACTTTGTATCCAAGAACTCATCCACAACATTTGAAGATGGTGGAAAGAGATTTTGGCAAAGATGGAAAAGAGGATTCCATAATTGATGTGGGTCAAGATGATTCACAAGATGATGTGCAGCTGAAAGAAGCACCATGGAATTGGTTTGGTAAGAGGTGGATTGATTTATTATCCAAATAAGGCTTGCATTTCTTTTGTTAATAGATGCAATTCTTTGCCTTAAAAATGCATTTATTTGCCTTATGAATGCATTACTTTTCTGTTAAAAGTATGTTGCAACTTGTATGATGCAAGATGTTGAAAGTGGAGTTATGTTTGACTCAAATTAATGCAACAAAGAAGGCAATTTGTGGTTACAAGTTTGCATGTGAATGCATTTCTTTTGAAAGCATTCTTGTTGTTGCATAATTTCGCCACGAAGGTGTGTGAAAGTTGAGTATGTAACTCACTTCATTTGCAGCAAATTTTTCAATTCAACTCTTATGTACCCATACATGTTTTTGGGCTTATTGTACTAGTGTTTGTACTTGTGAGAGAGTTGAAGAATTGGACACATACATGAGAGTTTGTGTGTGTGTGTGAACAATGGAATTGTTGATTAGTTTCATTGTGTTTGGATACATGCATGAGTGTCAACTTGTGTCGATTGTTGTTACATGTATGTCATATCGACTTGGAAGAGTTGATTTTATCTCCAAGGATGAAAGGGAGATGTTGATGGATTATTGCATGAGATGTGAAATTCTTGTTGTTTATGCAAAGAATCGTCAAGTTGTGTACATGCTTATGTTTTTCTTTCAAGTCAAGTTAGTTGCTTGAAGATGATGTTTTGTCGACTTGATGGGTTGTACACCAAGATGCAAGAGTACATGGCGATGTTACATGATGTGACAATTGTTGCTTTGAAGGAGCAAAAGAAGAGGTTGTCGATTTGCATTTCTTGCATAATGTGTTTTTCCATTTAATGGTGTTTCTTGTGACAAGATGTCACAGGATTTTGGAAGGTCCATTCTTGAGCAAGATGCTCATGCTTAGCCTTCATTCTCAAATCAAAACATGAGTACCATGTTGAACTGGAGGATGATAGAAGCAAGAAACGATGGTGGACAAGATGCCAAAAAGTTTGCAGCCATGGAAGACTATTGTTTTGTGTTGACGGTAAGAAGTAAAAGAGATGGTGAATGCATTCTTCCAGATGTGGAATTTGGAACCGTGGAGGTAAAAGAATGGAAATTTCTTTTATTGTTGTTACTGATATTGGAACTCATTGGTGTTGTTCACTCAGATGGGCTTAATTTGGAAAAATGGTTTCCAAGGAGAAGCTTGCATCGAATGCATGTGTTGCAAAGGAGGAACATGATTCTCAGTGGGAAGGATATTAGTCAGTTTTCCAAGCACCGAGGGATCACTTTGGTACAAAAAGGTGTATCATCAATCAACAAGCAGCTAGCAAGTGTTGGATTGGGTCAACAGGAAAAGAAGAACAATGGTTGAGGGACATAGCCAGTTGTAATGCAAGGCATGTCAGTTTACCCAAGTGGTTGCCATGGAGACCTTTCAAGTAGAATCAATTGACATAACTTGGGAAGGAGAAGAGTGTTTAGCTCTCATTAGATAACCAACTTTTGTGGGTCCAAAATCCCATTAGTGGGAAGGAGTGATCGAAATCTAGATTATGGGCAAAAATTAGCACAAACATCAAAGTGTCTGGAATTGCTCGAAACCTGAACGACCGCGTCCGTCTCGGTGATACGATCCCAACACAACTTGTTTCACTCAAAACAGAGTTTGTATGAGGAAGTTAGAGCCCGTTGACCATTTCACCAAAAAAAAAAAATTGCAGGTACTGCTGAGTCAACAGTGCATACTACTAATGTGGCAGGTGACTCAGAAGGTCAAAGGTGGTCAACACCCAATGAATGCATGCCAAGTGTCACCTTGTGGTTGGTTTCCAGTTGGGTGATATGGCAAAATCTGATTGGTTTGTGGTGGACCAATGAGAGGGTGCCACGTGGCAAGCTCGGAGGCTGCCACGTGTCCCTCCCACTGGTTAAAGGTCAACAATGCGTTTGGGGCAAAATTTTATTGGAGGTCAGGGTTGAACCCATGACCTCCCCTCCACAAACCACAACACTTACCGCTACACCAAACCTTAAGACTTGACATGTAATGGAATGCGCACATTGTTAAAGGTTAAGTGTGAAGGTTAGGGGTTAACCACTAGCAGTTAACACTAAATGCGCATGTGACCACTACAGGACTTAACCACTAGCGATTTACCATAAATGTGGATTATGCACTAATCACGTTTAACCGCTAATTAAACACATTTAACTGTTGATTAAACCTGCAGTTAACTTGGCAGAGATTTTGGTAGATTCCGCCAAATCCGAAACTGCCTCGAAATTTAGTGGGATTAACTGAAGTTTTCCAGATTTGGAGGAGATTCCTAGGGAAAAATTGAAAATACCATAACTTGATGGGATTTCGACTAATTTTTTTTTATGAACAGTCATTCCTAGATGATTTCAACATTATGAACTCATTGGTGCAGGTTATAGAGGCAATAGAAGACTTCTACAGGTGATTTTTCCACAGGGAAGTTCAGGGAAGCCTAGGGCCACCAGGGAAGGAGGTCATGCCCAGATTAGCCAGAGTTCGTTTTTAGAGATCTAATAGTCATTTTTGGGGTTTTTAGGTCCTATGAACCCAATGGTATAGTCTACAAAGGCATTGGAGTTGAGTAGAAACTTGTAATCAAACATTTGACCAAATAATTCTAAGAGGGCCTAGTCATTGAAGGAGGTCCTAGGAGATGTATCCCAGTACTGGAGGGTGAAATCTTTGATCAAATTTGTCTTATGATTTTTCTATGTATATTTCTCTGCATTTCAATTGTTTTCCATGTTATTTAATCAGCTAATTAATTCATAATTTTCTCACACATGACACATAAAAGGCATATAAATTGAGACATAAACCTCTTGCATAATTGGGTAAATGAGACGATCCTAAACATATTTTAACTGATGAGGGAGCTTGCATAGCATTAACAAGTTTTCCCAAGATTTTAGATCAGCGAGTCGGTTGTGTATTGAACTTGCGACCTATGCTCTGATACCAATTGTTGGGAATCATGATTGTCGTTAGACCAAAACTCACAAGTGTTAGTCAACGATCTCGTGAGAGATATGGATCCACGAGAGGTGGTTAGTCCATGTCGCAAAACACACAAGGAGTGTTGATTTATCCAATGTCCAACAATATGCAGGTTAAAAAAATTTATGTATGGGTTAAAACAATCACCAAGGATGTGGTATAAAAAATTTGATACATATATACAAGGATTTGACTTCACAAGAAGAAAAGTAGATCATTATGTGTATTTTAAATTAATTGGTGACCCTGTTATTTATTTGGTCTTGTATGTGGATGATATGTTGTTGATTGGAAATAACAAATAAATTATCTAGGATTTGAAGACCCAATTGTCCTCCAAATTTGACATGAAGGATATTAGTGCTGCAAACTATATTTTGGGCATGGAAATTAAACGAGATTGGGCAAAGAGGAAGCTCTGTTTAAACTAGAGGAAGTATGTCGAGACAATATTGGAGAGGCTTAATATGTAGGATAGTAAACTAGTGAAGGATCCTATTCCCGTAGGTCTAAAGTTGTCTGCTAAATAGTGTCCCAATACACAAGAAGAGGTAGAGGACATGTCCCATTTTCCATATGCAAGTGCAATTGATAGCCTAATGTATGCAATGGTATGTACTAGACTAGACATTGCACATGCAGTGGGAGTATTGAGTAGGTTTAGGTGAAGACCAAGGAAGGAGCATTGGACAATAATGAAGCAGGTTTTCAAGTATTTTTGTGGCGCTAGTGATTATAGTTTGTGCTATCAAGCAAGACCAGGATTGGACAGAGTTTTTGTTAGGCCCCTATACTACTAGTGTAACCCCTTATTGTTATTAGTACAACCCACTTATTATATTGATGTACCCATGTATTGCCCATATTGTTACTATTGTGCCCCATAGAAGCCCACTATTGTTATTATTGTGCCCTTACATTATTATTGTTATGACGACTCTGATTATGTTATGACCCCTTAGACTCCTATATATAGAAAGGAGGTCTTTCATTTGTATCATCCAAGAATTGTTCATTTATGTAATGTAAAGGAGGTTGCCCCCTCGAAGAGGCTGAATTCTAAGGCGTTGATCTATCTTTTCTATCATTTTCTTGAGTTGGTTTCATAACATTTGGTATCAGAGCTTTGGATTCTAGGGTTTTGCTGCTCCAAATAAGTCATCGTGGTATTTTCGCTATATCTTTTTTTTCTGCGACGTTTCAGAAGCTAAAAAAAACCCATTTGAGAAGACATTGCGCTGAACCTCAGATCCAAATTTCAGAGCTTTTCATGCTATATTTGTAAAGATATGATCTGAGGAAGTTGGTCTTTTTGCAGAATCCTGAATTACATTCCAAACAGGTGACCTGGGGAAAATAGTCATAACTTTCTCTCTGAGCATCGGATTGAAATTTCGTAAGAAGTTACAGAAAGAGGACGGGCTATAGTTTCTTGAATATATTTTTCAGGGCCAAAGGTTGAAACAGTGACTCATGGCACGTCGTACAAGTTCGCTCTACTGAACTAGTCTATAATCAGGTCACTGTGGGAGATTTGGCATAACTCTTCCCTGGAGAATCCAATTTGGATCAGACTGGTAGCATTGGAAAGAGGACACAAAGGGCTACTATAGGTCGCAATTTCAGAACTTAAAGGTCCGAAAGTACAGAGTTACAGTCGCTTCAAGATCGAGCTCCTAAAATCAAGAAAAAGCAAGATGAAGAAGTTTGATGGCAAGGATCCGGTAAATTGGATACTTCAGATGGAGCAATATTTTGATCTACATGGTGTACCACTGTTACAAAAGGTATGTATTGCATCTTCATATTTAGAACTGGATCAATTTTTATGGTATGAAGGGTTTTGTTCTTGTAAACAACTTGTTACGTGGTCAATTTTCACGGAGGAAATGATAGCACATTATGAGGATACAAAGAGCAACACCTTCTTTAGAGCAACACCACAACAATTGGAAAGAGTAAAAGGGCTTTGTGACATAGTGGAAAGCAAAATTATGGAAACCAAGAAGCATACCCCTCACAACTATAAAGATGGAAGTGTTGTTTCTCCTAGCCTTCCACAACCTACAAGGGTTACACCACAACAATTGGAAGAAAAAAGAGAAAAGGGGCTTTGTTACAATTGTGACAGCAAATGCACTAAAGGTCATAAGTGTGCTAAGAAGAAATTATTTTACATAGAATATGAAGAGGAGGAAGAAGAGGATCAAGAAACATCAAAAGAAGAAGATATACGCCAGGACCCCACCCCAGAGAAAGAAGAAATGAATCAGACCATACCTTGTAAAGCATTGGCAAGAATTACCACTCCTCAAACTCTCAAGATAGAAGGACATATCAAGAAGAAAAAGGTGCAAGAAGTGAAAGATCACATCAAGAAAGAAGAAATGAATCCAACCATATCTTGTAATTCATTGGTCGAAATTACCACTCCTCAAACTATCAAGATAGAAGGACATATCAAGAAGAAAAATGTTCAAGAAGTGAAAGATCACATAAAGCATTGAGAAATGAATCCGACCATATCTTGTAAAGGATTGGAAGAAATTACCACTCCTAAAACTCTAGAGATAGAAGGACATATCAAGAAGAAAAAGGTTCAAGCAGTGAAGTATCACATCGAGCATCAACAACAAGTTCTCCAACTTTTAAAGGATAACGCCACTTCGGTGCAAAATCAAATGAAACAACACGTAGATCAACATGGTAGTGAAAAATGTTTAGATGTAGGTGATTGGGTATTTTTACTGCTACATCTCAAGCAAGCTATTTATGAGAAGGAAATGTTGGCAATACTACATGCACTTAAAAAATGGCGACCTTACCGAATGGGAAGACTCTTCAATGATGAGGATGTGGAAGCATTGTTTTGTGCTATTTCTATTATCCAACCAAATTGGATAAACGAAGCAAGGGATGAATGGAAGAAGGATGAAGAAGTATGGCCACTTATTCAAAAGTTGCAAAAGATCCCAATTCAAACAATATTGCTAGAAATTGAAGAGGAAGGAAAAATCATATTGGAACCTGGAGCAGTCATAAAAACAAGAACCTGACAGCTACGAAATCAATCAATTTCAGAGTATCTCATCAAGTGGAAGAACTTACCCGCTGAAGATTCCACATGGGAGGACAAGAATTTTATACAGAATCATCAAGAACTACTCAAGCGTTGAGGACAACAGTTTTAAAGGAGAGGGGCATGTTAGGCCCCTATACTACTAGTGTAACCCCTTATTGTTATTAGTACAACCCACTTATTATATTGATGTACCCATGTAGTGCCCATATTGTTACTATTGTGCCCCATAGAAGCTCACTATTGTTATTATTGTGCCCTTACATTACTATTGTTATGTCAGCTCTGATTATGTTATGACCCCTTAGACTCCTATATATAGAAAGGAGGTCTTTTCATTTGTATCATCCAAGAATTGTTCATTTATGTAATGTAAAGGAGGTTGCCCCCTCGAAGAGGCTGAATTCTAAGGCGTTGATCTATCTTTTCTATCTTTTTCTTGAGCTGGTTTCATAACAATTTTAGACATTCATGACTTTGTTGATGCAAACTGTCCTCTGGCCCCTTGTGTGGAAAGAAAAAAACAAATGGGATAATATTGGGCGTGTGTTATATTCTTTCCACGATTAGCATCATGTGTTATATGTTGCGCCCGGTGCAACGAAGGTGTCACAGGGGGGCGACGGCCCCCCCGTTGGGGGGTTTGCAAGGTGGTGGTAACCCCCTGCATGGGGTTTAGGGCAACACTCCTGATTTTTTTTTTGCGGATTCAATAATAGTTGGGCAGACCCAAGGATGGGGGGCAAACCCAAAGATGGCTTGTGAGGCAGAGAGTTAGATTGTACTAGTGCAGGAATTGTTCAAGTTGAACAAGCATTGCCTTTTCTTCTTAGATCTTCTGGTTAATTCAATATAGATAATCAGGGTTTTAAGCAGTTGCTTTCCCCAGAGAAATATTGTGTTATGAGCGGTTGATATTCTTCCTTTTCTACTTATTGTTTTCATAGATCAATTTTAGTTTCCGCAGGAGAGTAGAGTAGATTCTTTTCTTGTGTTTTAGCATATCACATAAGTTGTTGAATAAAAAATAATAAAAAAAATCTACATGGTATCGGGGCTCAAGATAATATAGAAGAGGAGAATTCGAGTTTGTTGTGTAGGTGAAATCGAATTTGCAAGTTCATACTTCAGAGTCAGCAATATGTCATTCTACGGTTTGAGACTTGAGTATGCCCTAGAGGGCAGCTTGAATTACATAGCTTGGAAGGACAGGATGGAGGCAGTGCTGGAAGACAATGGCCTTAAGGAATTCATATATCATGGCATTCCTAAGCCTCCAGCATTTGATGCTAAAGATCTGGCTGAATGGAGAAAGTATGTGGCAAAAGCGAGAAGGATTATCTTGGAAGGAGTTCGAGATCACATTATCTTGAGTCTCCATGGTAAGGACACTCCATACGCAATGTGGAAGGCATTGAATAAATTATTTCAAATAACAGTGACCATAGGAAGTTGACACTGAAGGAAAAACTTAGAAAGATCAAGATGGAGAAGGGCGACTCAATTCCGAAGTACTTGACCAAGTTCACCCATTATCGGGATGAGATTGGAAGTGTCGTGATTACTATTTCTGAAGATGATCTAGTGAGCCTAGCACTTCATGACTTCCCAAGATTTGGCACAGTTACCAACACTCAGTTAATGGGAGGGAGAAGCTACCAGAATGGGAGCGGTTATGGTCTGACTTGGTATAGGAAGAGATTCAGAGGAACACCAGAGACAGATCCTCATTAAAGCTTGATCATGAGGAGAATTGTGACTTAGTGGGTAAGGCAAAGAAAGGGAAGGGGAAGTCATCCCATTCTAAATCAGATTCTTGTTAGTGCGGCAAGAAGACGGACATGTCGAAAGTCGAGTTCTTTCACTGTCACAAAGTGTTTGCTCATGAAGGCCGGTAAGAAGCCCTTAGGAGGAGCGGTAGGTGAGGCTCTTGACTCACAATTGGAACTAGACTTTACCCTCATCACTTGTATGGTGTCATCGATGATGGGTAGTGTGTGGTACCTGGACAGTGGAGCTTCTTTCCACATGACCGTAACAAAGAGATCTTCACTAACTTGGAGGAGAAGGATCTCCTGATGCATATCAAGATGGGTGATGATGGGAGGTATAGTGCTACTGATCTCGGTACAGTTACATTTCAGAGGGAGTTGGGTTCTCCCCTCACTTTGGAAGATGTTATGCATATTACTGATTTAAAGAAGAACTTGGTATATGTTGCCATGATGGAGGATAAAGGCTATGAACTTCATCACATAACCACATGACAGGTGAAGAGGATAGGGGTTCGAGTGAAGAATCTCTACAAGTTGGAGGTAGAAGATTGTGCTGCCTTGAGCATGAAAGCAGAGAAGGTGCAAAGCCGAGACATCGATGAGTTGTGGCACAAGAGGTTGGGTCACTTGCACCATGGTGCTTTGAAGATCATGCAACAAATTTCTACCGGTCTTCCCAAGGGTACACTAGAGCAGGTAGACACATGCAAAGGGTGTACATTGGGAAAATACACCAAATCTTCCTTTCATGACAAAGACAGTCGAGTACAGACGATCCTCGATCGAGTTCACTCAGATGTGTGTGGACTGTTCTCGACAACATCCACGACCAAGCATAGGTATTATGTTATATTTGTTGATGATTTTTCTCATAAGTGTTGAACCTTCTTCATGTAGAAGAATGATCAGAGTTTTGTAAAATTTTGTGAATTTAAAGCACTAGCCAAGAAAGATACTGGCAAGAAAGTTAAAGATCTCAGGAGTGATAACGGTGGAGATTATGTGTCAAATGAGTTCAAAAACTTATGTGCATCAGAAGGCATTCAACGGGAGTTGATAAAAACTCATAACCCACAACAAAATGGGGTGGCTAAAAGGGAGAACAAAAGCATTGTAGGACCGACATGGACGATGTTGCATGATCATGGCTGTTACACACCATTTTGTCACTACCCTGTAATCCTCGTTCCATGATCCTGGAGGACCTCTACAGTGAACCCCACATGCTTCCCCTTCATGAAGAAACTCCCATCGTGTCCCTCTTCATGAGCAGAACAATTCCCTTTTGCATCATTTCCCACAAATCTTCTGTTTTTCCCAGTTTAAAATACCAACGCTAATTACCCTTGTTCTCCTCGCGCCGATATGCTGGGATTATAACTATCCCTAGCACTGACTAGAGTGACTGAGCCTTGTTCCAGTCACGCCGATCCCCTTTTGGAAAGTTTTTAAATAAGGAGCCGAAGCTTCTAGCTCTAGAAGCTTCATAACGAAAGTCTGGTAAATGGTTGGGACAGAAGGAGTCAAGGATGTCAGTTTGGGCTCTTTTCCCCTATTAGGATGGAACTACCCGGAGAGATAAGACCTTCTCCCATTAGAAGAGGAACCATCTCCCGTCCATTCATGCTATATAAACCTCCCTTTTTCCAAAGCACAAGTTAGTGTTAATGTGGGTGTGCTAGTGCTAATTGAGTTTGGAGTAATCAACAAGTTATTTATAGTTGTAGCTCTCTAGTTTTATGTGAGGGAGAAGTGTGAATTTGGTTTAGTGTGAAAACTAAAGGGAAGATCATTAAAACTATCATTGTTGAGGCCATCATGGAATGCTAATGGAAGTGTGTGGGAACCTGAATTTGTTGGAGGAGAACAACAACGTCAAGACAACGGTTGTAATATCTTCTTGATTTAATATATATGCAACTATCGATTGATTTCCTACATAATGTATCATCTCACATGTTTATGGCTTAATGCTTCTTGACTTGTTAAGTAGGTTGAATTACAATTTGTCTATTATCATGGTTGTTGTTTGCTATTGTTTACTTGTTTCAGGTGTTCGAAGAAGGAAACGGGAGATAGCTGGAGCAAGCAAGCAAGGTCATCACCAAACAGGATAAGTGTACTAAGAGGTAGGCCCTCTTAATTGGTTCTAACCTAAGGAAATCTTCCATAGAATGTCTTGTTAGTGGCTAGACCCGCTATCGGGCTAGAGGAATTGTTTGTGTCCGCACTTGGAATTTTGCTATACCACAAATTAGCGACTTTGCTGGGGAGCCAATCCTTCTGTTTGTTTGCTTGGAATCTCATGGTTTTGTGTGAACTTTTCTAGTTTCTCCATTTCCCTTTAGTTCTGTCTGCATTGCTTAGCTTACTGCTATGTGTTTGAAATTCATAGTAGCAAGTCTAGTCCCAACTTTTGAAAAATTTTATTTTTTTCTTTGCATCCTCGCTTAGTGCGCTTATTTCGCTAATAGTTGCGTCGATCGGTGCGATATGCTGAGAAACAGTCGCATCGACCCCCTTTTGGCGCTTGTTGTCAGTTAGGCAGTCACGCTGATGCATGTAAGTGAAGATTAGGGTTCACCCCAGATCTTGGCCAGTGTGTCTTTCTCTCTTGATTTCTGCCTTGTAAGCTGTTTAGACCGTCTTCTCCCTAACTAGAAAGTTGCTTTTCATTTGGTTTATTTGCTTGTTGATTTGCCATATTTTCGCTTGATTTCTTGGGTCATTGGATGGTTTGTGGCCCTAGGGCATCTAGGTTGTCATCCATTCAGCTGATTATGAACTTAGTGAGTCAAGTTGTTGGTGCATTTACTCCTTGCATTTCATTTATGGTCTGCTATGGCTTTGATTTCCATTACACAAGTTTGAAAATTTTCATTTTCTTGTCTAAACGTCTCTTTTCTAGCATAGATCACATTTCTTGTCTTGTTTTTGGTAAATTTATCACATGATTAGTTTGAAATAGATTCTCTTTTTGTGTTTTTCATTTGCTTGAGAATCGATTGTCTTGAAAATTTTCATTGGAGTGTTTTATGAGAAATTCATTTTGTCGTTTCATGAAAAGTATAAAATTCTAGTTTGTTGCATCAATATGTTATGGTAGTTAGCATAATTGAAGACTAGGATTGCATTTGCATATGAAAAGAAAAAGAATTATCTTTTCTTTTGAAAGGACTATTCGAGTGTACTTATTAGGAAATTAGGAATTGGAATGTATTTTTCATTAGTTTATTTTCTCGAAAGGTGAAGTAGTGAAAAATAATTTTGCTTTCAGTTGCTTGGTTGTTTGCATTTGATTGTGTTTTCTACCCTCTCTAGTGTAGACAATTCATCGAATTGAAAGGGTCTTGTCTCATTTAGCTACATTTATGGATTTTCGAGTCACATCGCTAAGACCTAAAAATTGAGACATAATTCAAGATAAACTTTAAAATGAACTCAATTAACCTAAGGCGGATTTGAAACCTAACGATCACATCTAGAAGGTCTAGGCTAAAGACATGTTCCGGCGTCTTTAAACCTAGTAGTTGTCGTTAGCTTCAGCACTAGACCACACTAATACAAACTTGTGCTCCCTGTACCGTCGAGTATATAAAGGGAGACCCCTTTAGGCTGCAATCCTTTATCCATAGGAAGCCGAGTCTGCCACCTTGCAAATGTGATACACTGAACACAACATTCAGGGAGATTGCTTGCCTGTACTTCTCGGTTCACCGAGAGATATTTTGCGGTTCACGGTTGCCTAGTAATCCTTTTTACCTAGATCATCCGGAGTAGTCATTTCATCTTTTTGACTCATTAAACTTAAAAATATCATTCGATCGCTTGTCCTTTCGAGCTCATTTCCAATCGAAAGTGATAGAGTCATCTTTGCTTCTTTCTCTACTCTTAAAACATGAAAGAGGACCAGTTTATTTATGCGTCTTAAAGAATTGTTGCCCACGATTTTATAACATCTTGTTAATGTTTTCTATACCAAATCATGAATTTTCCCTAAAGTACATTTTAAAGCCTTGAAATTTATCTCTTTTCCTGTTAACTAAGACAAGGTCATTGTGGCTGAACCATCTGGTTCACCTAGTTCCTCTTCCTCTCCTCCATCTGAAAGATTGTCTAAGGAGCCTTTTCCTTAATTACCAGAGTGGCTCAAGGACCAAGGTGTTGAACTCGGAATCGCTTTGAGCATTCAACCTTTGTCATCCCATCCTCCACTTGGGTCACCTACTGATATTGGCCCTGAATCTCCAAACAATCCTGCCTAGACTCCTGAGAGTTCGTCGGCTACTGACAGTCAACTTGAACTAGTTATATATCCTCTGAATCCTTTGTTCAACCCTGTTATGATATCACCGCAGTGTCCGTACAGCCCGTATGATCAGCCGAGTGTTCCTTTGGAATTATCCCCTTGTACATCTTCAGTCGTTCATCATCGTTTGTGTAGAATTTTCTCTACAAATCAGCTAGCTCACTGATATCATGTAGAAATTTCACCTGCAGAACAAACTGATATATGCAATGTACTAAAGCATAATACTAGATCTATATCTACCATAAACTTTGCGGAAGCTTAATTGAACATGAGAAACATCAAGCATGAACACATATAACTGATAAGAAGGAGTCAATCACACATAACACAAAAGAATTTATCCGGGAAAAGCACCCGCTGAAAATCCCATCTCTGTATTATCAATCAAGTGGAAATCCTTAACAACATACAAAAAGAATCAGCTCAAAGGCTATCCTGCTCTCTCTGTACTTTGATGATGTAGCTCATGGACTATCTAGGCCTGAATATATAGGCTCCACAAGTCCTCAAAGCCCCTATTTATTTTGATTGGGGTCCAATTACATAACATGTGTGAATTGGCCCAAATCATACCTGCCGTCACCTCAGGTCCAACTACGCAGTACTAGAAGGAATAATATTCCTTCCTCATGCAAGGAATATTCACTAGGAATATCTTAGCAACTGATAGTACACTGTCCCTCATCTGATCTCAACTAGGTCCCTGTTTGAACTGACATGCATCAGTTATCCATGAATGAATACTCAGTTATCTGAAAATACCAGTTGTCACATGCATGCAACATCAACAAACTGAAGCTCATTAATTTAACAACTTGTTAAACTAATCTAACTGGACTTGACTAAGTTAAACTAAGTCAACTGATTCTCTCAATATAGAAGTCATCCTTAATTCCTCAATCAGTGGAGCAAATCATGGACACATTCCCCATTCAGTGGAGAAATTATTGCATGTTCTCACAAAGACTTCAAGTTTGATTTTCCTTAACTAATTAACTCAAACTGAATTAATTAATTAATATTCAAACTGCTAGTAAGACCAAATTCGAATTTTACTTCCTATTTCTAGTCCAGGGACTGACTAAAATAGGAATCCACACTGTATTGCTAAAAATAGAACTTCTATTTTTAGCACTTCCATTTTTCATTCCTTGTCGCCCAATCCAGCATTGATGCCCAAACTGTTATTTTTAGCACTTATTTTTAACAGTTTCTTGTTGCCAATTTTCAACAGTTTGTTCTCAACTATTGAACACGAAGGTGAAGCTCCATTTACCTCTCCGGATCAATCAAAAGTTTCTACTACACACACTGTCGAAGAGGAAGAACACCAATTTCCTCCTGAAGGTTTCCCCTATACAGGGAGCGTTCCCATCTGTGTGTATCGGGATTTGCCACCTAATTATGTGACTTTAGCACAATTGGTCTCAGGTACACCTAGTGCCTCATCACTTTATCACAACCTTGCTTGGGCGTCTGGCGCCATGCCTACTATAGGTTTGTTCATTCTGAACCTGACCTCCCAACAGGCCGTTACCTCAGTCTCGGTGCAACCCACCATTCTAAATCCTCTTGGCTTGTCCATCCCAGTCACTCGTCCAGTTCAACCAACAGTCTCGAGGCATGTTACTGTTAGTTCTTCGGTCCCTCCAATAAGTGGACAAGTTATGACACCGCCTGGGGAGTAGAATCTGAGTGTTTCTATGATATCAGGCACCACCAATGTGAGTATCTCACAAGCTCACATGGTTGGCATGAACCAACCTTCTTCTGGTATTGTCCAAAACCCTGCTGGTCCTATTTGATCAAGAAATGTCCAATACCAACAAGTCCAAAATCCCGTTGGTCTGTCTGGGTCAAGCAATTTCTAGTATCAGTAGCCTTATGAGGCTCAGGTTCAGTACCAAGCTCCTTATGTTCCATATGGTTCTCAAGGAATGGTCAATACGCCTTACGTCCTTTAGTCTAGACAATATGTTCAGCCTGGTCCATCCACTTTTCTGGGTGGTTATGGCTAGATTCAGTTCGGAAATTTTTCGGGAACTATTCAAATACCCTTGCAACAGCAAGGACAACCTCTACAACAACAAGGGCAACCTTTGTTGCAACAAGGGTCATCTGCACAACAACAGGGGAAGATGAAACCATAGCAAGGACAACTGCAACAACCACAGGGGCAACCCTCGCAATAGTGCAGCAGTAGATGCAGTATGGTCCGCAAACCTCCCAACCTATGTCTTCGCAGGGCCAACCTCTTTAGCTGCAGGGACAACCTTCGCAATCGCAAGGTCAATCCTTGTAGCAGCAGAGCCGACACGGGCAGCAACAACCCTTATATACATATCAATAGGGTCAACCCTTGTAGGGACAAGGTCAGAGTCAAGTCCTGCAGCAGCAAGCCCAAATTCCTAATGTCTAAGGGCAACAGGTTCAGAATCCTTTTGTCCAAGGGCAGCAGGTCCAAAATCTCTATGTCCAAGGACAACAAGCACAAAATCCTTATGTCCAAGGACAGCAGGTCCAAAATCCTCTTGTTTAGGGGTAGCAGGGTCAAAACCCATATGTTCAGGGACAACAAGTGCAATATCCATATGTCTAAGGTCAACAGGCTCAAAAACCTCTTAACCCATATGTTGCTTATCAACAACCTATGGCTAGACAGTTCCAAGGTGTTCAAGGTCAAAATCCTCCCTAAGGCTAAGGTAACCTACAGTGGGGGCAAAAGCAAATGTCATATGGACGGAACCCTCCACTATGGGAGTAAAATCCTTATCAGCAGAGATGGGTGTTTCTAGGAAAATTAGTGTCTTATCGAACGACTAACCCTCTAGGTTTGGCAGCTACCCTAGAAACAACAGTTTAAAGAAATTCAATGATTTTTCCTATGTGTAACAGATAAGAGAAAGATAGTGGAACCAACCTGGAACTTCCGCTTAATCCCTTGCTTGATCTCTCTCTCCTTTGGCAGATCCTGCAACTCCTCCCCATACTTAACACGCTTGGAGAGTACCTGCACAAGTACAACAACAAAGAATCGTCAAAGCATCGTGATCTATTACAACATAAACATTATAGAATCAGATATATAATGAACAAAATGATAGCATTCACAATTGCACAATCATATGGGAGAAAACTTGAAGAGCTTTATTAATAGAAAGGAGAATTACAACCCAGTTGTCTGATCCAGCGCCATCCTCCCAGCTTCAATCCTTCTTCACCTCATGAAATGGCAAGATCACACCAACAAGAATACAATGCTCTCTCCTCAATTACAAACTATCAACACTTACTTGCAATTCACAACATTCCAACCTCTTGATCTCTTGGATGGGAGATCCTTTTATAGATGTTTGCAAGGGTGTGAGTCATCCATGGGGTTTGATTAGTGTCATTCCACTTGTTACAATTGGTTCCACAAGAGAGGGGAATTGGAGATGGTTTCCTAATTCCCTTGGTCATCCTTGGGTGAATTCAGAGAGGCAAGTGGCACAGGAGAAGTTTCTAGAAGATTCCATGAGCAACCAACTAACAAACTGTCCCAGAAATTGGTCCATCCTCGCCCATCACACCCTATAGAAGGCCTAAATAGTATGCATCACACCTTGACAGTGTACCAGTCAGTATGCATCACAGTTTATCAGTGGAGCAGTCAGTATGGTCCAATTTAGGCTCTTTCTGGATGATTTCTGAAGTGGAGCTTTTGGGGAATGATGCACTCAGATGACTAAGTTCCTTTAGGGTATGAAACAAATCTTTTAGGGGTTGATGAGCCCTAGTTCATCAACATATAAGTTTGGGGTTGATGTGCCCAAATATGTCTATAACAGTTGCCCCCTAAAGCATGAGGTCGTAAATATTCATGTCGGGTGAAATGCTTTATCATGAGGATCCGAAGTTTCGAATTGGAAGGTGACCTGCATAAGTTACAATACAATACATCATCATAATATGATTTTCATGATCTCGCTGAGGGAGTTATTCCCATGCTCAGCTTTATAAATTTCATTTCGTGTACATAGATCAAATAGTCGTCTGCAGATACAGACTGGTGATTCTACAGATATAGAGTCATTATCCATGATTAGGATGACCATCTATGTAGAGCCTTTGTACATTTGATGTTTTAATATCCCTGAATATATCGCAGCTTGGATGGATGAAACTAGATCCAGGGTCTTCAAACTCATTCAATCTTCGCTCGATGTACAAGTCAAACCATGTGAAGAGATGTTTTGAAGTCGAACATGGAAAGACATCGTCTGATTACCAGCCAATGATGTAAGCTGTTAACAAACGCGAGAGGAATCATCGATAATGATAATGATCCTCAATGTACTATAGTACAATTCATGTGGTGTGAATACATGATCCGATGTTGAACTCCACGCAAAATCTTTCGGTCGAAGGCCATTGATGTCAACCTGTCGCCGGAAGTGAGAAACTTTCCATTGATGTATGCAAGCTTCAAAGCACTGAAAGGGTTGTTTCTAAGTCAACTTCTTGGATAATAAGTTGATGTCAACAAGAAGTGACTTGTCATAGGGATGTATCCCACATCTATGACACGAAACGAAGCAAATGATTTCTAGAGGTGAAAATGAACTAACGACACAAGGTTCAAGAATGGTGGTCATGAAAAAATGAAGGTTGGAGGTATTGCAGTGTATGAGACATTTAACTGGATGACTTCTCTTGAACATGTCGGTGAAACTGAGTTGAATTGGTAGCATTAACCCCAAAAGATGGATGGTATGAAAGACCAATGGTATGATGACCGGTGAATGGAATAACCCAACCCAACTCAATCATGGAGATGAAGTGAAAGTGTCATGTTCAAGAGCGACTTGCTACAATAAATTCTTCAAGTTTTTCCCTTTTTCCCCAGTCATTGCTAACCAGTACCTCTTTATTTTTGTCAAGCTTGAGGAGGATAACATATGCTTGATCTATAATTCGCCCTTCGAGAAAACCTGTCGCTATTTAATGTTTTAACGAGTCTAGCAATAGTGAAACTCGGCCTTGTCTAGATGGACAAGTTTGTCGCTATTATTTTAATGAGTTTAACGACAAGGATAACTCGGTCCTTTTCATGTTTAGAGAGTTTGAAAAGGGACGAAAAGAAAAAACTCCATAAGTTCTTTTTCGTAAAGTAATCCCTCATGTCCGAAAAAGGATAAAATAATACAAGAGGGATGACATTTCCTGTTGACACCTAATCCTTGTGATTGGGTAAATATATGTAAATAAATAAATGAGAAATGTGAACAGTCATCAGGAGATGAACTGAACAGTCTCTCCCTCATGTATATAACAGACCTACCTGATTGAATGAATATACGAATTAGTTTTTTGCCTAATGGAGTTACTGCCTGGCCTCACATGGTATCAGAGCCAGCTCCTTTTTTAGCTCTCATGCTCCTTGTAACTCCCCTTCCTGTCTGCCATATTCTTTTTATACAGACCTGCACCTGACATTGCAAACGCCCCTCTGCCTGAGACTGTCAACGCTGCCCCTCCATATTGTCCTAGCATTTCATGGTAATTATTAGCGCTGTCCTGGTAGCTTGCTCCACGTATTAGGTGGAAGCCTGAAACGTTCCTCTGCTCTCAGGTGGTCTATGTAGGTCTTCATCGATTATTGCAAGAAACAGAGCTAGCGTAGGTGACAAAGGGGTGGACCTGGAGCAGTTTGCTACTCCAAAACTTGCTCCAGCAACAGACGCAGATCCATTCATTGCTATGGATGCCAAGGACACTGCTGATTTCTAGCTATATTTTTGTATGTAGCTAGGGCCCAAGTCTGTTCTTACAATGGTGAAATAGTTGAACGCTGGTATGACTGTTCTAATAGTTGAACGCTGGTTGTATTCCTTTCAAATAGTTAAACGAATGGCCTAGATTCATTGCTGTTACTACATTTTTGTGAGAAGATGGAACGCTCGAACGCTGTCCTGTTTTGTTAATAGTTGAACGATTGGCCCAGATTCACTACTGTTACTGTGTTTTTTGTGAGAAGATGGAATACTGGAACGCTGTCTTGTTTTGTCAATAGTTGAACGATTGGCTCGGATTCACTGCTGTTACTGCGTTTTTTTGTGAGAAGATGGAATGCTGGAACACTGTCCTGTTTTGTTAATAGACCTGATATGCGTATGCGTGGTGATGTTTTGTTAATGGATTTGCATGGTTATTATGGTCATAATACCTGTGATGCATGGACACTAATAGGAACCATTAAGTGTTTTATACCTTTGTAATGCTGCTGATGCGTGGACATGGAGACCGATGAATGTTTGAAGTGGACATGGAGACCGATGCGTGGACATGGATACCGATGAGTGTTTGAATGGTGTTAAAATATAATGCATTAAAATGTTATATGCAGTAAAGATTTTTAGGGCAACGAGGTATAATGTTTGTATTATTTGAGAATACATACATATGTATTATACCATAGTGATGTTTTCATAAAGATGTTTTCAAAGTGACTAACATAGTTAACGCTCTTGCGTTTGACTGTGTTTAATATATTGTTTGAGGCAAGAATACATTTTGATATCAGAATCAATTTTCTTTTAGCAGCAGAAGTATTTTTACAGCTCTTGGATTTTACAATGCATTCAATCATATCTATGGTGGGAATAGTTCTCACTGGCAAGGAGAACTATCCTGAATGGTCCCGGATGATAAAACACATCCTCATTTTCAATGAGTTGTGGAAAGGAGTGTGTGTCGGAGAAGGAGACAATGACCCAGTACAGCCTACCTCAGACAAAGAGCTCGTCATTTGGGAAAACAAGAACAGCAAAGCTTATGCATTAATCACAACATCTGTAAATGAAGAGGTGAATCGCCATATTTCGTCATATTCAACTGCCTTTGAAGCCTTACAAAAGATGAAAGAAATCTATGACTCACATTCTGCACTTGAAGTTGTTCAACTCATGATTAAACTCTTCACTCTTGAACTGCAAAAGAACGATCCTCTTTCTCTTGCATCTGAAGTAAAGTCTATAATGCATGATATCAAATCTACTAAGGTTGAATTGGATATTCCTCTTATCACTTTTCTCAAGGCACTTTATCCTACTTACTCCAATTATCTTGAGTCATTCCAAGCAAATGGAAATCTCAAAGATATAACTTTTGACTCTCTTGTGAAAAAGTTTGCTGAAAGAGAGAAAGCTTTTGGAAAGAAGACAGCCCCTGAATCTTCTGAAGAGACTGTGTGCCTTGCTCATAAAGAAAAACATCCTGCTCAAGATTCTACAAGAGGAAGAGGTGGACGAAGAGGAAGAGGAAGATATTTCAGAGGCAGGGGGGCAGACATTCTCAAGGAGAAAAGGCAGATTTGCACTGCATTCGATGCAAAAGAAATGGATCACATGATGCCTCTACATGCAAGCTACCATGGGACAAAATTGAGCAGAAAAGAAACCAACATAAAGGTAAAACTGATGATACTGACAAAGGTAAAGCACCTGAATCCGCTCACTATGTTGAGGCACAATGTAACATTGGAGTAAATGAAGATTTGTTTAATGCTTCATTTGCTTCATGGAAAAATGATTGGTTGCTTGATTCAGGAGCAACCTGCCACATGACTCATAGAAAAGATTTTTTTGAAGATTTCACTGACAATGTTGATGGAGCAGTATACTTTGCAGATCAATCAAAAATCAAGCCATCAGGGCTTGGCACAATCAGGCTTAAACTGCCTGGTCTTCCAGACTTTCTTCTGGATCATGTTCTATATCTCCCATAGCTCAAGAGAAACTTGCTGTCCTTGGTCCACATCCGCCAGCAAGGTCACTCCATTCATATGTTTGATGGCAAGCTTGAGGTAAGAAAAGCATCTGACCACTCACTTGTCATGAGGGGAATAGAAGAAGAAAGACTTCTCAAACTGCAAGGAACCTCTGCTCATGCACAACATTTCTCATACAATTCTCATCATGAAGAAGGTACACTTCCATCAAGTTTATTATGGCATGCTAGATTTGGACATTTGAACTATGACAGTCTCTGCTTATTGAAGAAAAATGGTGTTGCTGGTTTGCCTACAATTCCTAGAAAACTTAAGCAATGTGATGCTTGCATTCTAGGAAAGCATAGCAAACAGTCTTTTCATGATTCACATTCAAGAGCACATAGGAAACTTGAACTCATTCATTCAGATTTATGTGGTCCAATGCCTGTTCCTTCTGCAAATGGAAATAAATATATCATGACGTTTATTGATGATTACACCAGAATTTGCTGGGTTTATTTATTGAATAACAAATATGATGCTTTTCAAACATTCAAGAATTTTCATAAATGGATTGAAAATGATGCAGAATCTCATATTGGGTCTATTCGCACTGATAATGGAAAATAATACACATCAAATGAATTTGAAAACTATCTTCGCCAACATGGGATCAAACATCAAACAACTGTGCCTTATAATCCCCAACAGAATGGTGTATCTGAAAGAATGAATAGAACAATATTAAATATGGTATGATCCATGCTTTTCTTCAAAAATGTAAAGATAATGTTTTGGGCTGATGCTGTTCTATGTGTTGCATATATAAAGAATAGATGTCCATCTAATGCTATAACAAACAAGACTCCTTATGAATTGTGGTATGGACATGTTCCTTCGGTAAAACATCTCAGGGTCTTTGGTTCCACCTGTTATGCTTTGATACCAAAGGTACATAGAAACAAACTTGGTGCTAGAAGTCGTAAGTGTATCTTCCTGGGGTACTCAAACACCTCCAAAGCATATGCCTCTATGATGAAGTAAATACAAAGTTTGTTGTATCTAGAGATGTAATTTTTCTTGAATCATCCAAAACTGACAATGTTGTTGAGCGGCCACTTGATCGCTTGGATAGATTTGCAAAAGCAAAATCATTTCAAGAATTTGATAATCAGATTCCACATCTTGAAGGGGGGATTCCTATACTAGATCAACATGTGGAATCTTCTTCTGAAGAACACTGTCCCCCGCATGAAACTCCAACAACAGATGATGCTTTAAGTGATGTAATTGATAGAATTGGGAGACTCAATCTTGATTCAGTCCCAATTCAATCAACAGAGCAGCCTGTACCATCCCAGAAAGGTCCCCCAAAGTGGCTGACAAAGACACTTGAAAGTGTTCATCCTGATGAAGTTGGAAAGACAGGAACCAGAAATTCAAATCGGCAAAATGGAGGTGATGTAGATGACTCTAATTCACCTGTTGATATGGATGTTTCTTATGATTGTGAATTGAACTTGTCTACAGATTTTGAACCAGAATGTGTTGGGTTTACTTATTGAAGAACAAATCTGATGCTTTTCAAACATTCAAGAATTTTCATAAGTGGATTGAAAATGATGCACAATCTCATATTGGGTCTATTCGCACTGATAATGGAAAAGAATATACATCAAATGAATTTGAACACTATCTTCGCCAACATGGGATTAAACATCAAACAACTGTGCCTTATAATCCTCAACAGAATGGTGTAGCTGAAAGAATGAACAGAACAATTTTGAATATGGTACGATCCATGCTTTTCTTCAAAAATGTAAAGACAATGTTTTGGGCTGATGCTGTTCTATGTACTGCATATATAAAGAATAGATGTCCATCTAGTGCTATAAGAAACAAGACTCCTTATGAATTATGGTATGGACATGTTCCTTCGGTAAAACATCTCAGGATTTTTGGTTCCACCTGTTATGCTTTAATACCAAAGGTACATAGAAACAAACTTGGTGCTAGAAGTCGTAAGTGTATCTTCCTGGGGTATTCAAACACATCTAAAGCATACACCTCTATGATGAAGTAAATAAAAAGTTTGTTTTATCTAGAGATATCATTTTTCTTGAATCATCCAAATCTGACAGTGTTGTTGAGCGGCAACTTGATCGCTTGGATAGATTCACAAAACCAAAATCATTTCAAGAGTTTGATAATCAGATTCCACATCTTGAAGGGGGGATTCCTATACTAGATCAACACGTGGAATCTTCTTCTGAAGAACAATCTCCCCTGCATGACACTCCAACAACAGATGATGCTTTAAGTGATGTAATTGATAGAATTGGGAGACTCAATCTTGATTCAAACCCAACTCAATCAACAGAGCAGCCTGGACCATCTCAGAAAGGTCCCCCAAAGTGGCTGACAAAGACACTTGAAAGTGTTCATCCTGATGAAGTTGGAAAGACAGGAACCAGAAATTCAAATCGGCAAAATGGAGGTGATGTAGATGACTCTAATTCACCTGTTGATATGGATGTTTCTTATGATTGTGAATTGAACTTGTCTACAGATTTTGAACCAACTTCCTTCAAAGAAGCTGCTTCTCATGATGAATGGAAAGAAGCAATGCAAAAGGAGTATGATGCCCTCATAAAGAATGGCACTTGGAAGTTGATCCTCCATTAGGAACCAAACCAATTGGCTGCAAGTGGGTCTACAAAAACAAGTATAAAGCTGATGGCTCACTTAACAAGCACAAAGCTAGGCTTGTGGCAAAAGGTTTTGCAAAGAAGGAAGGGGTCGATTATGAGGAGACTTTTGCCCCCACAGCAAAATGGGCTACCATCCGGACACTCTTTGCACTAGCAGCTCAGAACGGTTGGAAAGTCCATCAAATGGATGTAAAAACTGCTTTCTTGAATGGAGATCTAAAAAAAAATGTTTTTATGTCCTAGCTTGAAGGATTTGCTGTGAAAGGACATGAACATAAAGTATGCAAACTTGTGAAGTCCTTGTATGGCCTCAAACAAGCTCTACGAGCCTGGTATGAAAAACTAACTGAGCATCTTCTGAAACTCAATTTCAATCATTTTGATCTTGATGATGCAACCTTATTTGTCAAGAAAGTTGGCAAAACAGTTGTATATATTGTGGTATATGTAGATGATCTTTTAATGATAGGGAACAATGAAAGCTACATTGCATCCATAAAGAAGGAATTGGGGACAAGTTTTGAAATCACTGATTTGGGCTATGTTCATTACTATCTTGGCATTGAAGTAACCCAACATCCAAAGTCCATATTTCTTTCTCAAAAGAAATACATTGCAGATTTGTTGAACAGGTTTGGCATGGCAGAGTGCAATCCTCTCACTACTCCAATGGAACAAAACTTAAAGCTCACATCTATTGAAGGAAAGGAATTTGAGGATGCAACAAAGTATAGACAACTTGTAGGAAGTCTCAACTACCTAACTACTACCAGACCAGACATTTCATTTGCTGTTGGAATCCTCTCCAGGTTTATGCAAAAACCTTGTGAGGGACATTGGTCTGCTGCAAAAAGAGTTCTAAAGTACTTGAAGGGAACTCAAGACTTTGGAATCAAGTACACACAGGTGGATGACTTTAGCTTGATCGGATACTCTGATTCAGACTTCGATGGAGACAAAGGAACTGGGGTATCTACTTCAGGATATGCTATGAGTCTTGGATCAGGAGCTGTCTCTTGGAGATAACGCAACCAATCAGTTCCAATAGATTCCACAATAGAAGCAGAATACGTGGTAGCAGCTGAAGCAACAAAAGAAATTGTGTGGCTCAGGAAAATTCTTGAAGATTTGCAGGTAAAACAAGTACAATCAACTCCACTAATGATTGACAACACCTTTGAAATAAAGTTGGCTAAGAACCCAAAGTTCCATGATCGAACAAAGCACATCAATACTAAATATCATCTGATTCGACATCATGTTGAGGCCAAAACAATCCATCTCCGTCATTGTTCCACAAATGAGCAAATTTCAGACATCTTCACCAAAGCGCTTGGAAGAGAAAATCTTGAACGATTCAGAACGATGCTTGGACTCACCAACATCCCTTCAGATTAAGGGGGGGAATGTTGACACCTAATCCTTGTGATTGGGTAAATATATGTAAATAAATAAATGAGAAATGTGAACAGTCATTGGGAGATGAACTGAGCAGTCTCTCCCTCATGTATATAACAGACCTACCTGATTGAATGAATATACGAATCAGTTTTCTGCCTAATGGAGTTACTGCCTGGCTTGACATTTCCAATACTTTAACAAGCTGGAAAGGACAAGCGCTCGACAATCTTTTCATGTTTAACGAGTCTGAAAAGGGTTTAAAGAGGACTCTATCATTTTCTTTTCATTTTTTTGAAACAAAGCTCGAAAAGAAGACGAAAAATTTGCTTGGTGGTCAAAGACGTTCAATTCACTATTTAGCACATTAGATTCTTTCATCAATTCTTCAACCTGCTCAAAACTCCATCAATTTGATTAGAAATACATATATATGGATGAAAAATGAACTAAAACTAACATTTCACTTTGAAGTACATGGAAAGTATACATAAAAAGTAGTTTTAACATTTCATTTTCATCATTTCGTTTCAAATTTGGGATTTTGGAGCTCTAAAGCGGTTTTCCCCCTCAAATTTCACCAGTCGATTTCGGGAGATCCTGTGGACCATTCTCCGCGTCGTCAGGACCAGGTAGGAGCTATCCTTAAGCTCTTCATTTTCATTCCATCTTTTCTCAATTCTGGGCAAGTTTTTTCACTTTTCTGGGCCCCTAGGGTTTAAATATTTCGCTCCCCAATCATCGTACCTAGCTTGTATCGAAAGGTGCGATGCATACTGAGCTGCCAACAGGACAGTCAGTATGCATCTCACCTTGCTCAAAGGCAAAGTGCGATGGGTGCAGAAAGGCAATTTCATACAGTGTTTTTCATCAAATCTTGTACTATTTTTTGCTCAAAAAGGGATCCTAACTCACCTAATGTTTGTATTTCATATATTTGTTGGATCAAGATGGTCGTCACATGGCAAGAATGAGAACATGAAGAGGAGGATATGGTTGCTTTACATGACCAGGGCACAGTGGATGCATTAAGAAACTGTGGTTTACTAAATTTTTTCCGCATATCCAGCATGAGACAACAAATAAGTTTGTTGCAGTATCTCCTTCATGCTTGGGATCCTATTGACTAGGTATTCTAGATCAGAGGTAAATCTATTCCTTTCACGGTCGAGGATATTTATTTTCTAACGGGTTTATCGAGGCGTGGTGCCCCTCATTCATTATCAAGATTTGCTCGTGGGGGAGAATCTGTGAAAGATTACATCCGTCAGTTCTGTAGGGATGGATCTCAACCCAGTAGAGATGGTAAGGTTAATATTCGGGATGTTACTGATCGACCTTTGAGGACCATTCTATTTACCTTTGCTAGATTGGCTAGCAGCACGACCTAACATTTAGCGAATAGATCCTACATGCAGTATGCCTTGGAATGCCTAGAACCAAAGGTGTTCAATAGGTCTGAGGCGATACTTCCTGTCATAAAAGAACAACTATCCAAAGTAAAGAATGGAAGAACCAAGAACTTTGGTTATGGATCCATACTGACTGCTTTTGCTTTGGAAAGAATTCCACTGATGCAACCTCAAAACATTTCACTGGGATTTCCTGCATCGAGGGAACCACGGATGCAGAGGTGGGTGGACCTTATTGTTATAGACATATTTGGGCACTGCAACCCCAATCACATATGTCCATAAAGCAAGGGATTCTAAACCCCTAAAAGTGTTGTTTCATACCCTAAAGGAACAAGGTCAGCTGATTACATAATTTCCCAGAAGTTCTCCCTGAAAAACTACTCAGAATTGGTCAAAACCGGACCATACAGACTGCTCCATGCTGAGGGTGCGATGCATCTCACCTGTTACACATGAGGGGTGCGATGCATACTGAAATGCCCTTCTGTAGGGTGCGATGAGAGGGAGCAGACAAATGGTAGAAGCAGTTTGCTAGGTGGAAACTCAAAGAATCTTCTAGAAAATGCTCATATGACACTTGCCTCTCTGAATTTGCCTAGGGATGAGTAAGATATCATGAAATCTCCAAGTGGAACCAAGAAATATCAGTGAAATGACACTAATCAAAATCCCAAAAGCTGACTCACTCTCCTGCAAACATCTATATATGGATCCCTCATCCTAGAGATCTAAAGGCTGGAATTTTGTAATTTGCAAGGAAGTGCTGTTGGTTTCTCTTTGAAGACATTGTTGGGTGATCTTGCTTTGTATGAGTTGAAGAGGGCTTTCATGCTAGGAGGATGATGCTGGATTAGACAGCTTGGTTGTAATCCTCTCTTCTACTACTTCTATCAATAAAGATATTTGAGTTTTCCTCCATATGCTTGTATATCTCTGAATCTTGTATTTGTATATGCATTTATATGGTTAATGTACATCTAATCCTACATTTTTTATGGTTATAGATCTCTATGCTTTGATGGTATTTTGCTGCCTTGACCCTATAAGTGTTTTTTGAAGCGGGACAAGTGAGAAAGGAGTGGCGAAAGCTCTATCAAGGGAGAGAGGAAACGAGCAAGGAGACTAGCGAAAGACTGAGGTTGGTACTCTCTGCTTCTCTCTCATCTATCTCTCATAAAGGAAAACACAAGTAACTTTAGTTACTTTGTTTCTAAGATAGCTACCCATCTTAGTGGGACTAGCAGCTTTGAATGGACACTAGTTTTCCCGATAACAAAATGGCAACTCCACTGGGGAGTGAATAGTTTGTTTGTTTTGTTACTGTTGTTTGCTTTATAAACCACAGGCAGAGCCTGAAGTTAAGCCAACTAGCCTTCGAACTGCTTTTGCTATGCAACTGCAAAGTAGAACAACGCTACTTCAGTCAATCTCGAGGTTGGCTTATGAACTGAAGATCTAGCTTGCAGACATCCTAAGTGCCCTGGTGGTAGCTCAAATAACCTCATTAGATCGGCCCCTATACTTTGTGTTTACTGACAATCATTAGCTCAGCCTAAATCCCCGAACTTAGCTGCAAACTGTGAGTGAAAACCAAGCTCAGTCTCATCCCTAGACCATCGCACTATCTCTCATTGGCAATCTGGATGCATCACACCTCCCGTGTGTTGTAGGTGAGATGCATCCATGTTTCCCTGTGTTACAGGTGTGATGATTAAATGAGACTATTTCTACCTCCAGATTTTGGTTTTTTCTTCATTGTATTCAGCTTTATTCAGTAGTTTTGTTGTCTATGATCAGTATATCACTGTTGAAACCATCTTCCTTTGCATTATTCAGCCTCCATCAGAAGGAATTGTGAATGGTTTTTTTTTTTTTTTTTCATCATTTACAGTTTTGCTTTGCAAATAGTAGCTTAATCGAACTGTTGTCTTTTGATTTGAAAGTGTCGCAAGTGTCGTTTTCAGTCAAGAAAAAGAGTGTCGTAAAACATTCCTCTTTTAGATAGTCGATTACACTTCTGCTATTGTATTTGATTTGAATTAATAGTATTTCAAGTGTCGAAAGCAATTTTAAATTCGAAAATCACAAAGTGTCGTCTTAGCCTTCCTTTCGTTTTTTGAAAAGAAAATTGTGTACTGTCGCCTTGAAAGAAGATAGTTCAGATCTATGCCTTAGTTTTCTTTTGTCATTCTCACATTAAGGAAATTGAAAAACAATACATGGATGTGCATTTGCATTTAGACTGCATGCTGAATTCGATTTAGGAAAAGTGCATCTAGTGTGTGCTCTCTACTCTATGTTGAAAGAATTTCATCTCTCTTTCCTTAGTAGCTAGGATTTTCATTGCAAAAAGAAAGTAAATGACTGTTTATCATCTTAGATTGCATATTTAGGAATTGCATATCTACATCACGCGGTGAACCTTAAAGGCAAACTTCTTAAGAAAGATCAACTATAAAATAAACCTCAATGAACATAAAAACACTTTGGAACCTAACGCACAACATTTAGAAGTCTAGGCTAGAGACGTATTCCAGCGTCGTAAAGCCTGGTAACTATCGCTTTCATTGTAGGTTGGGTGGTTCCTCCTCTTTGAGATGACAAGTGCCAGTATGGACTTGTGCTCCCACGTACCATCAAGTATATATTGGGAGACCATAATAGGTTACATCCTTTATCCTTAGGAAGCCGTGTCTACCGCCCTATCGATCGCAATGCACTGAACACAACATTCGGGAAGATTGACTGCTGTATCGTAAAAAGAATTCTACAGTTTTGCGATTGGTTTGGTAATCCCTATGTCTAGATTTCCAGATAGTCACTTTCGTTCCTTTTCAGACTCCTTAAAAGAAAAGGTCCATCTGAGCACTTGTCACTTTCGGCTCATTAAAAATCGAAGGCGACTAGAGTCATCTTTAGCTTTTTCTCAACTCTTAAAAATTGAAAAAGCAAGTTGAGTCAAAGCGTGATAAAATTCATTTAATTTGGAATAATATTTTCCCTTTTTATTTTGAGTTGATCAAGTAATCTGCAATCGTGGAATAAAGTCAATCAAAACCCCGTTGTTCGTGGAGATTGATGAGTCAACTGTCTTTGACTCCGGAAACGAAACCATTCCGGATCAAGCGATCTCGTTTAACTGGGTCAAAGTCTCCTGGTTTATTTGAAACTTGTGTTTCAACATCCTCAGAGACTCCAACTACTCCAACTATTTATGGTATCCCTGCCTCTACAGAAGAAGTTCCACAGTTACAAAAGGACACTAGAACTGATCCTAGTGTAACGGTAAACACATCTATTCCCGAACCAACTCCATCTAGGATTGATTCGGAAGGTGTCACCCCTCCAACATCTGTCGCTGCAGAGTGCGTACCTTCTTCAGCACCAGAAATATTTTACGGACCTGACAGTCTACCTCTTCCACCTGGACTGATTGCGATAGAAGAGATTGTGGAGGATCTTCCATCTATTACCCCATTACATTTTGGAACTGGGATCCACCTATATCCTTCTAATTCAGAAGTTAGTCACCCTTCATCGCAAGTTCCTGTAGTATCGCTAGGAAGTCTTTTGGATAGACTCAATATTTTTGAACAACCATCGACATCTAAGACTGTGTCAACCGATACAGTAGCAGCAGAACCTCCTGCTGCGACTCCAACAATGTTCGTTGGTATACCATCTGTCCCAACTAGCTCTCAACCGCTAGATGAAGTCCACCTAGGGACTATTTCGACAGTATGGTCTGTTCCCGTTTGTTCATCCGGAATAATATCTAGAATTTCTTATGTTGAGTCTCAGCAAATTGATCCTTCACAACAGTATCAAATTGGACAGTCCAGTCTACAAAGACCCATTTTCACTTTGAACACTGGATTGCCGCCATATGGGGGGCAGTATGCCTTTTCATTGTTCCCTATAGGAGAAACCCCATATGAGAGTTCACAACAGAATTCAGGTCAAGATGGAATTACATCCAGTGATTGGGTGCCAATACTGCCTCAATAGCCAAGAGTTGCATATTCAATGCAACCAAATCTACCTATGTCGAATGGCTATTGTGACAGTATCGCAAGTACAAGCGCTGCCTGTTGTATGTCAACCTCAAGTCTCTCAGGTCGTAATACAATAGCCTCTTGTCTCAACGACTCAACCATAATCACTGATTAGTGGCTCCTTAACTGAAGCGACTCAGGCTCAAACGGGTACTATCACCCCTCATCTTGGTCAAACATCCAGTATTGGACAACAAAAAATGGCTTCACAACCATGGCTAGTGCAATATCAACAACTGCAATTCTAGCAAGCTTACCGAGGACCTGAGCAACAAAGCTTTGTGGGTAATGGGCAACCATATATTCAAAATGGTCACCATCAATCATATCATAATGGTTATGCCCATGAACCTTATCAAAGCTATTAGCACCAAATACATTATGCTGGTATGCAAAGACCCACTGCTTAGGCGATCCCATCTTATCCTGGGTATGCTTCGCCAAACCTGAATCAACTGTTGCCTTTCATTGCAACTTTAGAATTACTAGATCTGAATCAGCTAACAAATGATCCAATTGCTTACGCCCCTTGGTGGCGAGCAATTCCTCATAAACCTCCGTCAGATATTCCTAAATTCAATGGAAATCTGGGTGAAGATCTGTCGAATCATGTGATGACCTTTCATCTGTGGTGTTCATCCAACACTCTCAATGATGATTCGATTAGGCTTTGCCTTTTTCAACGAATGTTAACTGGTCCGATAGCAAAATGGTAGATCGAATTGCCTAGAGCTTCATTTGATAACTTCAGCGCCCTTGCCACCACCTTTTTAACCCATTTTCAGTTACCAATAAGGTACGAAATAGGAATAGAGCTTCTTGCCAATTTTAAGCAGACGACAACCACTCACATATCTGATCATATTCATGAGTGGCGACGTCGTTGCTGAATGGTAAAAACATATGTTCCTGATCATCTGCTAGCTGAATGGTTTATTAAGTCGCTGTTACCTTCTATTACAGAAGATGTGGCTAAGGGGGGAGTTGTCACTGAAGAGCAAGTCATTGCTCATGCACAATATCTAGACTTGATCTATACTCAGTTTGGCATGCTCTATGACAAAATCCCAGATGTTCCCAGACCAGAGTTTTCCGTTCCTCCTCCTCCTAAATCAAAACAAAGACTCTCATGCCGGCGATGGCGTGATAGGTATGACCAACACGAAAACCACAAAGGCTACATCTAAAAAATCCCGTATGGTTTTTGGTCAAAATGCAAATGAAGAACTTCTTACCTCGGAGGTTAATGCTGTGTCGGCTGACAAAGGCAAAGAACCGAAGCAACCAGGGGGCAAGAAGAAAGGGAAAAGCAAAAAGAAGAAACATGATGATTTGTCTCTTGAAAAATCTTCTAGAAACCCTTATGGGCAAAGGAAACCTCCTTCAGCATGTCACATATGTGATGAAGATCATTGGATGAGCGATTGTCCGTATAAAGCTAAGATTAAGAAGTTCTTTAAGAGTACGAAAACCTCAGCAGTCTTAACGGATCCGTTCCCAAACCTAGAAACCAATCTGGTTGCTTGCGACAATGCTTCCCCATCCCAAGTGCTTATGTTGTCCATTTCAAAACAACAAAATGATGCTTTGATATCGACCATGAATAAAGATTACGGGAATCCACAACTGTCGAACAACAAGGCTGTAGATCAACCTAGTAGTTCGACAACAACTTCAACTGAAGTTGTGCCACCCATCATTCCTGAGCTAACGATAAAGCCGCCAAAGGGAGTAGTACACAAATCGACAATTAATCCTCGTGCCTGAGCAGCACAGAATTATAATATAGTAGAGGATCTGGCCCAATCGCCATCCGTTATGTCGACGCTTGAGGTACTGCAAAATTGCCCCTCCCAAAAGTAAGCTCTATTATCAGCAATAGGTGGGATTGGCCTAGCGGATTCCGATCTCGTGGCCTTTAATCATAAAGGATTTGAACCTTAATTACCAGCTTAACTCGCTTTCCTCATCCAAGTGCAAGCCCTCAATAAAACTGTTCATCAAACAATTATTGATGAGGGGGAATCTACCTGCATTATGTCAATGAGGTGCTGGAAAAATTTAGGATCACCACCCTTGTCAAGATCATCAACGACATTAAAAGCATTCGATGGATGAACATACACCCTGTACGGGATTTTAAGTAACTTACAAGTTGAACTGGGGGGCAAAACAGTAGAAATTGACGTCAAAGTTATTGATGGAAACCTCGATTACAATATCCTACTAGGGAGGCCCTAGATTTATGCTATGGCTGCTGTTGTATCAACTTACTTTAGAAAGATTGCATTTCCTTTTCGAGGAATTACAATAGTTGATCAAAAAACCTTTCTCCCCAACAGTTCACAAGTTACAGGAAGCATTCCAATGATCCATGGAAGCTTTCATTCACTTCAAAATGTCGGAGTAGGCCTACTGAAAGACCCTGCCTTGATGGGTACTTTTGTCCTACCACCTCCGAGTAATCTGGCGGAAGTGGCAACAGTAGGAACCTGTAATATGATATCTCCCATTCAGAATATTTCCGAACATTTTGTTCGCATGGATCATCAACAGGTATTGCCTCCAAGCCCAATAGAGATTTTGTAGCAATCAATTTTCTCGGCCTGGGCGGAAAACCCAAATCAACGCTCATCGAGTGTTTGGGTAGATAGGTCAAAGGAATATGGCACATCTTCAGATCCTTGGTCACATGTACATTCTATAGATGAAGGAATTATTCAGTTGATGATGATAGGAGAGGCACCATGGGAAGATTACCACCATTGTTCCCATCTTTCAGATTACAACGGAGATTATTCCAACGACCTTGATCATCCTTCAGTTTTTTATTTTCTATAAAATACTGTAAATACAGTGGATTCCAAGCGAAATCTGTCCAATATTGAAGAAACTATCGCCATAAATATCTCGACCAAACCTGATGTTGTAGAGAATATTCATGTCGACAAATCTTGTTCTTCTTCAGAACTGGAAATATATTGCACTCTCTTTCGTGAATTCAGAAATGTCTTTGCATGGTCATATGAAGAAATGCCAGGCATTGACTCAAGCATAGTTGAACACGAAATCAAGATGTATCCAGATGTCAAATCGGTACGACAACGGCTTCAACAGGTGCACTCGAAGAAAGCTGCTGCCATCAAGGCAAAAGTTGAAAAACTTCTACATGCTGGTTTCATTTACCCAGTTCCTCTAATTGATTGGGTATCGAATATTGTTCCGGTGATGAAAAAGCAAGGAACGATAAGAGTGTGTGTTGATTACAGGGATGTAAATCAAGCTTGTCCAAAGGACAACTATCCTACACCCTTCATCGACTAGATAATTGATGAATGCGCCAAATGCAAAATCTTTTCATTTATGGATGGATTTTCTGGGTATAATCAAATAAATATCCGCCCACAGGACCAGTTGAAGACTACATTTATATGTCCGTGGGGCACATTCGTGTACCGCAAACTACCTTTCGGTTTAAAGAACGCAGGGGCGACGTTTCAGAGGGCTATGAACTATGCCTTCCATGACATCAAGAACATCGTTCAGCCATATCTCGACGATCTACCAGCTCATTCGCGAAAGCAGACTGAACATCCGCAGCATTTGAGAGCTATATTTCTATGTTGCCGACACTACAAGATACGATTCAATCCACACAAGTGTGTGTTTTGTGTCGGTTCTAGTCGTTTACTTGGCTTCGTGGTTTCTAAGGACAGAATTCGACTCGACCCATGTAAGGTTTAGGCAATCATCGATATGCCTCCACCTTCAAATTTGCTTCAGATTCAGAAACTCCAAGGGAAAGCAAACTTTCTGAGGAGGTTCATTCCAAATTACACCAAACTTGCTAAAGGTTATACGTGTCTTTTGAAAAAAGAAGTACCCTTCAACTGGGATCAGGTTGCACAAGCTTCCTTTGATGCTCTAAAGGAATCCCTAATAAAAGCATCATTAATGTACGCTCCTGATTATCAAAAAGACTTTAACCTGTATCTAGCTGCAGCAGATACAACCATCGCAATGGTTTTAGTTCAAGAAGAAAATGGAAACGAACATCCTGTCTATTATTTAAGATGAAACTTAAATGATACAAAAATAAAATACTCCTAAGTTGAAAAGTTGGCTCTTGCAGTTGTTCAAGCAGTACAGATATTTCGACACCATATCCTCTTTCACAAAACTACCATTTTGTCAAATTGCAACCCTATGACTTACATTCTATCACGTCAATTACTTGGGGGCAAATATTCTAAATGGATAGCTATTTTGCAAGAGTTTGATCTGGAATTCATAAAATCCAAATCAAAGAAATCTCTAGTTTTCGCGGAGTTACTATGCGACTTCCCATTGTCGTCCAACGGTTCAACATCCAAAGCAACAATCGTGGATGAATCTTTATTTCTGATATCGTCGAGGGATTCGTGGTATGGAGATATAATAATCTATCTCCAAACCCAAACATATAGGTCTAATACCTCTCGCTCAGAACAACGATGTACTCGATACCAAGCAAAAGACTACATGATCGTCGGTGATACACTTTATCGCCACGGTATCGATACAGTTTTGCGAAGGTGCCTCACCCATGAGGAGGCCAAAAAAGTCTTGAATGATTGTCATTCAGGTGTGTGTGGGGGGCATCAATCTGGTTACACTACTGCACAAAAGATTTTACTAGCAGGTTACTTCTGGCCAACAATGTTCAAAGATTGCATAACCACAATCAGAAGTTGCCATGCTTTTCAAATCTTTGACCGCAAAACTAGAATACCACCCGCACCTCTACATCTAGTAGTTGTTGTTGGGCCATTCACTAAATGGGGCATAGATTTCATGACATGTAACCCCATCTCAACCAGGGGGCATGGGTATATCATAGTCGCAGTTGAATATTTTACGAAATGGGCTGAGGCGATGCCTACATTAAACAACAGCGGCGAAATGATTGCTCTTTTCTTTTTCAATCATGTAGTCTCTAGGTTCGGTGTTCCCCAAGCTATAGTCACAAATCATGGATCTCATTTTCGCAATCACATGATGGTCGAATTGGCTGCCAGATTAGGATTGTCCCATGATAGTTCTACTCCGTATTATCCGCAAGCTAACAGAAAAGTTGAGGCCATCAACGAAGTCCTAAAGTGCATGCTGCAAAGGATGATTGGAGTCCACAAACGGAGTTAGCACCTAATCCTGTACTTAGCCTTGTGGGCATACATAACTTCGGTAAGAAATGCGACCAGGTTTACACCCTTTCAGCTGGTGTATGGCTTGGAAGTTGTATTACCAATTCAATGTGAGATTTCATCTCTCAAGCTCACAGTTGACCTTCTCCCCAAAACTTTAGAGGAAGACGCTCGTTTCTTGGAACTAATCCAATTGGATGAAACCCAGCGTGACGTCGCCTTAGCTAACGAAGCTCATAAGAAACGAGTTAAGATGCAATTTGACAAAAATGTCAAACCCCGTGTCTTCTCAGAAGGTGACTTGGTATTGCTTTACGATCAGGAATCCGATAAATTAGGAGCATGTAAGTTCCAATCTTTATGGATGGGACCCTACATTGTTAAACGAGTGTTAGCAAAAGGAGCCTATGAGCTAGTAGATTACGATGGGATTCCACTGGTGCAACCCGAAACAGGTTGTACCTTAAGCGTTACTATGCTTGACTAAGTGTAGTAATCTCTTTATATGCTTTTGTTACATTTTTGTTTTCGTCAGGAGCGATTGTTTTGGTTAAGTAATCCACTTTTACATTTGTTGCAGATGTCGAACCTATTGGAATCATTTGTTGGATATGCAGACGGAGCTAGTCGTAGTACGCGGAACCTATCTTCTATGGCTTGGGCCATTTTTGATCCAAGCGACGAGTTAGTGAGTTTCAGAGGAGTATGTATTGGTCGGTCAACGAACAACACCGCTGAGTATAGCGCGTTGATAGAACTTCTCTCTGATGCCATCGCACATGGCATACGTCGACTTATTGTCAGGCTAGACTCATAACTTGTCATCCTACAGCTTACTGACATCTATTCTGTTCGGAATCCAGCTATCTATCATATGTTCCTAAGGTTCAGGCTTTTGGAAAGGCAGTTTGATTCTATTCAATATCAACACATTTCCAGAAACTTAAACACATTAACTGATCCATTAGCAAATTATGTGTTAGATAGACATTTGCAGCATTTATAAAAGAAAGCATTTTAATCAACATTTGCATCAGGATCATATAACTTAACCAAAATAAAGCTCCGAAAATCAAAAATATATATAACTGTTTATAGTTTGTAATGTTCTATGTCTAAGACAAAATCGGTCACATGAGCCAAAAACTAAAAAATGCAGGAAAAGCACCCTAGACTAATGGTTCTGGTAATAACAAGTCACTGCCTATGCGATCATACGTAAAAGCCTAGTCCATCGACTCGGCACGCCAGTAGTATGGCACTGTAATCTCAGAGGTAACTCGTCGGTCCTCACATCCTGAATACCAAGGGTGAGACCCTCGATCTGATCCTGCAATACTGCAAGGGTCTCAGCTACGTCCAGATCGCGAAGGACAACCCTCCCTACAGCCTCTCCTGCTGGAACGACAGCTGCTACCCTCGGGCACACTGCTGGTTGCACTGGTCCAATATCTGCACAAATATATGGGTTTGATTAGTCTTGATAACATTTAAAAGATACAAGAACATTATAAAAACAATAAACATAGATATGGTCAAATATTTTTACCTATAACACCCCACTACTCGCCAGCCGGCAGCACCAAATCCGGGTCACCCTGGAAATCCATCCCAACATACGGATACTTGGCAAAGACCATCTGCTGACAGTTGAACCTCTCAAAGAAGGCATCTGAGAAAAATATGCGATTGACCAGCATGTCTGGCCATAAGATCAACCCATCTCTGCATCTGTGGTTCTTTCAGCATTGGCACTCCGAGTGAAATGTACTGTGGCTGCATCAGTGGTATCTTCTCTAAGGCAAAAGTGGTCAGAATAGAACCATAACCAAAGTTCTTAGATATTCCATTCTTCACCTTGGTAAGCTGTTGTTTTATAACCGGAAGTACTGCATCACACCAGTTGAATACCTTTGGTTCAAGGCATTCCAGATCATACTGCATATAGGACCTATTGGCCAAATGAAGAGCCGCACTACCAACCAATCTAGCAAAGGTGAATAAGATAGTCCTCAAGGACCGGTCAATGACATCTTGAATACTGATCTTGCTGTCCCTGCTTGGTTGTGATCCATCTCTACAGAATCGGCGAATATAATCCCTCACGGATTCACCTCCATGGGCGGATCTTGATAGTGAGAGAGGGTCACCATGCCTCGATAAACCGATCAAGAAGTAGATATCCTCAACTGTCAAAGGGATGGATTTACTTCGAATCTGGAACACTTGGTTGGTAGGATCCCATGCATCGAGAAAGTATTGCAACAAATTGATTTGTTGCCTCATGCTGGATATGCAGAATAATTTGAGCAAGCCATAGTTCCGCAATGCAGTCACCGTACCCGGATCATGTAAAGCAACCATATCCTCTTCTTCATGCTCGCATTCACACCATGTAACGACCATCTTGATATGATGAATCTCTGAAAGACAAACAAGAGAAGAATTAGGATCCTAATTTAGGCAAAAACAGGCAAAATTTCCATGAAAAAATAGTGCATAAACTTTCCTTTTTGCACCCATCGCACCCCAGCTGTGTACTAGGTGGGATGCATCCTGACTGGCCAATGGCCAACTCAGTATGCATCGCACCTTTCAATGTATACTAGGTGCGATGGGGAGAGAACGAATTGTTCAAACCCCAGAGGTTCAGAAAAACAAGAAAACATGCTCAGAATCAGAAAAGGAAAGAATGAAATTGAAGAGCTCAGGATTAGCTCCTACCTGGTCCAGATGGCGCCGAAAATAGTCCACAGAATCTCTTGGAATCAGCTGATGAAAATCGAGGGGGAAAACACCTCCAGAGCTTCAAAACTCCCAAATTTGAATGAAATGGTAAAAATGAGAGGTAAAAACTACTTTTATGTTACTATTCACGTAATTCAAGTAAAATATTGGTGTTTAGCTCTGTTGGAGAGGTAAATCCCCTCTACGGATAGAGGCGATCCCTACTAGCCCAGAATGGGTCTAGCGACAATCAATCAATGCTACTGTGCAAGTTCCTAATTGCAAGTAAAAGATAGCCAATGAACACCTACTTGGATTCCAACGCTATTGTTTGATGAAGAGATGTCGTTCTCGCTCCTTCGCTTTGGCCGGTCACGATCTTCCACGATCCCCGTAGATAGATACCTGCACACACGAAGAGAGACACAAACACAAACGTGAAATCTAATAAATGCAATTATACATTAGTCAGAAAGGATGTAATTCACATTAACCATTACAAAGACAAATGAGAATGGAACCATAACAGTAGTCATCTATTATTAATCAATAACAGAGAAAGGTACAACCAAAGTTCTGACGTTGAGTCCTTCTCAAGAGGGTCCAGCCAGCAAGTCTCTTAAGCATTCACCCTTGGAGGTAGATCTCCCAAGACAAAAACTCTCTCTCACACAAGCAATACTCACAACCTTCCTTAAGCTCTCTAGCAAATCCACACTTGTCACACCAACTACCTACTAGCAGCAACACTCTAAGCACTATGAATTCCACACTATCCAAACTATCCCAAAAAACTAGCTGCTCATGGCAATGGTGGAGACTTAAATAGGAGAAGGAGTCTCCATGAATGGTGGGAGGATGAGCTTATCTCCAAGGAAGGTGGCTCAAATGATGAAACAAACATGCCAGAGAAGGGAGGGCGACATTTACAAGACCAACAACCAGGTCTGGAGTCATCTGGAAGGCCGGCTGTTAGAACAAACTCGCCCAAACTGGATCAGCGCGGGTCCATAACTGCACTGGAGCGCTGACATCGCAGCTGAATAACAAAGAAGGTCATGTCAGCGCGATCAGATATGAATAACAAACGCGCTGGCTCATGAAATTCGATCAGCGCGGGAAACACGTGTGCTTCCGCGCTGGCAGCGCATTCGGTCTGTTATGGAGCGCCCATCAGCGCGGTTATTTTGACAAAAGTCACGATGATAGTAAAACTTTGGCAAAGTGGGTCATTTGGCAACATTAGAGAGCATGAGCATGATTAACTTGGACTCATGACACAGTAGGAAGACTGACAGGGAGACAGTGACAAATTACTGTGTAACAGATGCCCCCTAAAGCATGAAGCCCGAGAGAGTGGGAGGGGTGAAATGCTTTACAAAACTCGCTGAATTGGAACACCACCAGGAAGAACCTGCACGTATGTACAACTGATATCTCGATTACATGTAGTCTAGGCATGGGCGCAGCCATCCAAAAGACATATGAAGAAGGTCTGTGGTATGGACGCAGCCACCCAGCTGAAGAGACCATGATGATAAAAAGGTATGGTCGCAGCCATCCCAAAAGACTCAGGTATGGGCGCAGCCATCCATCAATGAGTCATGTAATAATAATCCACAAAATCGCAACCTGGTTCGCAACAGACAAAAACTAGGGTCTTGCGCTCCATCCCAACCCGAACAAAGTACAAGTCCAAGCATGTGAATACGTGAGCTGAAGTAGAACATGCATGAACATCGTCTGATTACCAGCCAATAATGAAAACTGTTAACAGACGCGAGAGGTACCACCAATAATGACAATGGTCCTCAAGGTACTTATAGGTACAATCCGCGGCGTGTGAATCAATGAGCTGGTGTCGAACACCCGCAGAATCATCCGATCAGAGGCCAATGATGAAAACCTCACGTCGAACACGAAGAACCTGCCATTGAGGCATGCAGGCTCTAAGGCACCTGAAGGGAGTCTCTAGGTCACTTTCCTGGAGAATGAGCTGAAGTCGACAGGAAGTAACCTTGATCGAAGGTGGGCCATAATGTTTCTCACATCATCGACACGAGACAAAGAAGGATAAAAGATTTTGTGTGAGACATCAGAGGGAGGTGGTAAGTTTGCAGAGGCCAACTTCTCTTGAACATATCGGCGGCACGATAGCGGATTTGGCAGTATCTGACGTCAAATGAGCAGAGGTCATGGTGACGGGGCAATGAGCAGATGAGAGGCCAAATAGGATAACCCAAACCCATGGAGGCTAGTGTAAAACAAGATGAGAAATCCCCACCCAGACACGAATGCAGACTAGTGCCATGTTCAAGAGCGACATACTGCCGACACGACAATTATTACAGTTCCATTTTCCCCACCATTTCTGGCAGGTACCCCGATTATTTTTGGGTGACAAGCTTGACGGGGATAGCATATGCTTGGGAAGCGTCATTTCGACGGTGTCCGATGTCATTAAGTTTTAACGAGTCTGACAAAGGAAGAACTCGACGCCTTTTCCTGTTTAGAGAGTCTGAAAAGACAGCGGAAAAGAAAACTCTAGGGGGGTCCTTTTTCGTAAAGTTGTGTCTCTCGAGCCCGAAAAAGTATAAAACAATGCTCGAAAGAACCGCCCGACCAGTATGATCGAGGAGTACTTTTTGTGAATAGTGACTTCGACCCGAAAGAGTAGAAAAGCGGTCAGAAGTACGTCGTTTTAGAGCCAATAACGAGTTCGAAACGACAAAAACCCGGCAATCTTTTTAGTTTAAACGATCGAAAAAAGAGCTTTAAAGGCGACCGCCTCTCGTTCTTTTTAATGAGTTGAGAGGGAGACTCGGCTATCTTTTCATCTTTAAATGGTCGGAAAAGAGCTGAAAGCAGACCTCCATTTTTATTCTCTTTAACGAGTCAAAAAGGGAAAATACTCGGCAACCTTTTCGTCTTTTACGAGTCAGAAAAGAGCTTAAAGGAGACTCATCCTAGAGGAACGAGTGGTATAAAAGGTAGCAACTGGTTCCAGCAATGGTGGAACTACTTAAAACATGTAATGGTCAAGAGGCTGGCTAATAAAACCACTCATCGCTGCGGTTCCTCAGGAAAGGATAAACAACCAAGTGAGAGCATATGATCGGCCAAAGAGATGGTGGCGATGGAATGAAAACAACCAAGGCTCATCTAGCAGAATTCAACAGATAAAAATGGCAATCACGAGATGTAAATCGGGTATGGGTTCATTTTTACACAAGCTTGAACCGTGGAGAACTCTGCTTGGATTCGGTTTCATGTTTACACAAGCTTGAAACGAAAAACTATGCTTGTTATAAGTTCGCATGCCCCCAGCATAATAACGCAAATTGAGGTACATGCCCCCCAAGCTTCATTGCATTCAACAAAGTGGATGGAATGAAGCTTCACTCTCGAGATCGATGAAAGACTCGACTTGTATTTTACGAGATCTTAATCAAAAAGACTCGATTTGGAAAGGGAGGTGTTTCATTTTTTAATGAGGTTGACACAGTGAAAGAACTATCCTCATAACCCTTGTTTCATTTTTTAATGAGCTTGACACAAGATCAGGAACTATGCTCGGACCAGACCCAATTGCATTTTTTAGGGAGCTTGACATAGGAAAGCGAACTATGCTCCACTCGAACTTCATCATAATGAAATAAAAGTCGGGGCTTCCAAGATTGCCACTCCCGGTGGAAGGGAAACATCTTGGAAGTCAGGGCCCAATGCCCCCAGGACACTATGCACAATGGTGTCATCACTGGAGACAGGCACGGGGTAGGTGGCCACGTAGTTGATCTGCGGTGGGGGAGATACAACTGGTGGATAAAAACTAGGAGGGGACAACAACTGTGCAGGAGGCATTGGGGGACTAACGAATGACAATTGATCGATAGTCACAATTCTTCCATCGTGTGGAAAGAAAACCACACGGAAAATCGAAGAAATAAGTGCCCCCATGGCGTAAACATAGTCGCGACCAAGGAGAAGACTAAAGTCTAAAACACCTTGGGTAACCAAGACGTCTATATAGACGGTTTTTCCTCCCAAAGTAATAGGGAACTTCGGGAGAACTCCTAGAGATGGATAGGCTCCTCCATCGAAAGCCAACAGATTCTGAGTGACTGGCCCAAGCTGCGGGGAACCTAAGGCTTGCCAAGTAGTGTACGACATAAGACTGACAGACGCCCCTTCATCCAAGACAGTGCCAAGTACTGCCTTAGCACAGGCATGTACTGTGATCTGGAAAGGCATATGGGATGGAAGGCGACCGACGATCAGGCGATTCCAATCAAAGGAAGCGACCAGACTACTTGGTGGGGGGAGCGTATGATTGCCCCCATGTGCTAAAGGAACCGAAGGAGAATCTTCGGGAGTAGCTGGGTTAGGAGAGTCATTTCGAGACTTCGAAGAATCTGAAGAGACGAGAAGAACATGGGTGTGATGCTCATCCGAAACAGAGTGATCGACGGGCGGCGGACTCGAGTCAACACTCTTTCCGACCAATGGTTGGTCTGGAACAGGTTGGGGACAGCCGGGTTCGGGAAGAGGGGCCTGGACAAGAGAAGAATTTGAAGCAATCTCTTTGTCAGCAGGGGGACGATCTGTAGCTACAGAGAGACGTTGATATCCAATGGGTAGTCGGGGTGAAGGAGCTGTAAGACTTGCCAAAACACTGGAGGCTTTATCCATGAGCGGACAAAGGTGAAGGGGATGATTGCCTTCACAAAATCTACAGGGGATTCGAATTTTCCCTTTCTCCTTACCTTTGTGAGTTGATAGGGGAACATCGCCGTGAGCCTCAGTGGACGATGAGGGGCAGGCCGGATCAGGAGACCATACCTCTAAGACCCTAGGGATGCCAGGACAATCGCAAAGAAGATGGTCCTCCTTGCATAATCGACAAGGAAACTTAACCTTCCGCGGAGGAGCAGAAGGTGGCCCGACTTCAGGTGTACTCGGAGTAAGAGCTATACTTCTAGCCTCTCCCTTAGGATACTTCTTCTTCTTGGTCTTCTTCTTCTTCTTCTTAGCCACCTGGTTATTTGAATCGAGACTTTCACCAGGCGAAGTACAAGAGGAAGACGTAGAAGTAGGCGTCGAAGGGGAGAGATCCACCTTAGGATCAACATGATGTCGTTCAGGTGGAGGGACTGATGGACTAGCAGCCGATACGGCAGGGACCAAAGAGGTTGAAAACAACCAAACAGGCAACCCGACAGTTAACCCCGGAAGGGATAACGTTGCCATATAAGGAGCACCAACATTCCCGAGAGGAGGGAAATGACCAGGATTTCTGTCAGGAGGGGAACTTGGGTTGGTGAACCCCGAAAAAGTTGCCATGGCAAACAAAAAGAAGCCTACCCAAGCTAACACACACAAGATCTAACCAGGTAACGTTAACGTGGCCGAATAAATTTTTAAGACACAGGAACTAAACTTGACCTTTTCATGTTTCAAGAGTCGAGAAAAGGACGAAAAGATGACTCTAGTCTCCTTCGAATGTTTAATGAGCACGAAGTGACAAGACGCTCACTGGCACCTTTTCTTTTAAGGAGTCCGAAAAGGATCAAAAGTGACTACTCTGGAGACTCTAGGCAAAGGGTTTACCAAGCAATCCGTAAAACTGCTTATACACCTTGGCAATCGTATGAGAACCAAGGACTTTCCATACTGCAGTCAATCTTCCCGAATGCTGTGTTCGGTGCATTACGGTTCGCAGGGCGGCAGACTCGGCTTCCTATGGATCAAGGATAAAAGCCTAGTGGGGTCTCCCTATATACGTGACGGTACGTGGGAGCACAGTCCGTGTTAGACCACTATCGAGTCACAGAAGGAGGAATCACCCAACCGTAATGTGAAACAATAGTGACTATATTTAAAGACGCCGGAACACGTCTCTAGCCTAGACTTCTAGATGTTTGCGTTAAGTTCCAATGCGTTTTTAGGTTTATTCAGTTTATTTTATGGTTGATCTTGCATTAAGTTTCGGTTTCAGGTCCTACCGTATGTAAACTCTCGCAATTCCCTAAATGCAAGCTATAATGAATGAAGTATCCTTTCCTTCGATGAACACCTACCTATGGGAGGCTAGAAATATCATTCCCAAACCAAGACAAGCGAATGCAAACACTAAGAAACACAATGCATCAATACATTAATCAAACTTTCGAGAAATAATAACAGACAAATGTGAAAAGAACCGGTTGACCCCAAACAACTGTAATCCGTGTCCGGGTAGTGAGAAGTAATCGAAACAATACGAAGACTAGTTCAATAACAATCACCTAAACAACCAAGCAAGTGTGAGCTGATCGATCCAAACAATTGTGATCTATGCTTGGTAGTGAAGAAATCGAATCAACATAAAAAGTGGTTCAATAATCGACACTAAAAATCAACCAGCAACAAGTAGTGAAAAAGCCTCAAGCAAATCAATAAGAGGGTTGTGGATGAACCTTGAATAGACAAGTAACCCAAGCAAATGGTTTCTCGATGAAACTTCTAAAGGGCTAGGTCACATGGTCTAAAAAACACAAGACTCACTCGAATGAAATCAAAGAGAGAGTGCCCCTAACCAAAAGTAATCAAAACAAGCTAATTGAGGGACAAGAAACAACAGGGGATAAGAAAGATTGATGAATTCAGGAGATAAAGTTATAAAAACAACTTTTCAGGAATCAGCTAAAGTTACACACTGAGAACCCGAGATGATCACGATGTCAGCGCAATTTTTACACAGACCACCCGATATGTTAGCGCAATTTTTACACAGACCACCCGCGCTGATCCGATTTCAGGAGTCGTCGCGGGAATTAAGCTAGCAACCCAAGGTCAGCGCGGGTAAAAAGCATACCAAGTGGCGCTGACATCGCGACTGTACACGTCCTTTCCGCACTGATCCGATTTCCAGGATCGTCGCGACTGTTAGGCGTAATTCCGCGATGAACAGGATGTTGCAAAAGGGTGAGCGCGATGACAGCGCGACTGTTCAAATTAAATCCGCGATGGAGCTCAAAAATAGTGACAGGCAAATCAAAACTCCCAAATCAAAACAGCCAATCTTTCAATCAAATAGGGGCATTTCCCAGATCAACCCAGGAAACGTAAAAGACTGATAATTAATCCCCAAAGCTTCAAAAGAGACCAAAACAATCAAACTCAAAGCAAGAATGAACAAAAAAGGACAAGGCTATGATCCCCAGTTGAGTCGCCAAATTGTTGGAGAGGTAAATCCCCTCTAGGGATAGAGGCGATCCCTACTAGCCCAGAATGGGTCTAGCAACAATCAATCAATGCTACTGTGCAAGTTCCTAATTGCAAGTAAAAGATAGGCAATGAACACCTACTTGCATTCCAACACTATTGTTTGATGAAGAGATGTCGTTCTCGCTCCTTCGCTTTGGCCGGTCACGATCTTCCACGATCCCCGTAGATAGATACCTGCACACACGAAGAGAGACACAAACACAAACGTGAAATCTAATAAATGCAATTATACATCAGTCAGAAAGGATGTAATTCACATTAACCATTACAAAGACAAATGAGAATGGAACCATAACAGTAGTTAATTACGTTAAAATGACTTAATTGACCTAGGAAATTTGAGTTGGAAATATATCTATAGTCATGTAGAGTGATCCCTAAATTTTATGGGCCCAGGTTGAGTTCTTTTGAGTTGTAATTAGATAACTTAGTCTAATTGAGTTATAGTTAGTTAAACTAGTTCTAACAGTTGGAGGAACTAGTAGGAGTCTAGTAGTGGGGAAGTGCACCAGTGCCTCCTCAGTGTCACACTAGTTAACTGAAGATTAACTCATAAATAATTCTTGCATGTCATTTCATAGGAAGACCTAATTGAGATTATATTTCAGAGACAATGTACTATCAGTTGTATAATTTTCCAAGTTGTACATATGGTGCATGCAATCATGTGAGGGCCTATGGATGGATTGTGCAGTTATGGAGAGTAGATTTCCCAATTAAATATGGGATAATTCTCTCAAGAATTGCGCAAGGAAGTAGGGGCTTGGTAGGCAGCAAAATTGGCTAAGTGTTGGCTTGAGCTGACTTGTGAGGTAGAGAGTTAGATTGTACTAGTGCATGAATTGTTCAAGTTGAACAAGCATTATATTTTCTTCTAAGATATTCTAGTTAATGCAATATAGACAGTCGGGGTTTTTAGTAGTTGTTTTTCCCACAGAAATATTGTGTTATGTGCGATTGATATTCTTCCTTTTTTGCTTATTATTTTCATCGATCAATTTTGGTTTCCGCTGAAGAGTAGAGTAGATTCTTCTCTTGTGTTTTAGCATATCATATAAGCTGTTGAATCTACAAGTAAAAATCTACATGGTACCAAAGCTGAAGACAATATAGAAGAGGAGAATTTGAGTTTGTTGTGCAGGTGAAATCGAATTTGCAATTCATACTTCAAAGTCATCAATATGTCATTCTATGGCCTGAGACTTAAGTATGCCCTAGAGGGCATCTCGAATTACATAGCTTGGAAGGATAGGATGGAGGCAGTGCTAGAATACAATGACATCAAGGAATTCATAGATCATGACATTCCTAAGCCTCCAACATCTGATGTTAAAGATCTGGCTGAATGGAGAAAGTGTATGGAAAAAGCGAGAAGGATTATCTTGGAAGGAATTCGATATCAGATTGTCTCGAGTCTCCACGGTAAGGACACTCCATACGCAATGTGGAAGGCATTGACGAACCTGTTTCAAAATAGCATTGACCATAGGAAGTTGGAACTAAAGGACAAACTCAGAAATATCAATATGGAGAATGGCGACTTAATTGCGAAGTAGTTGACCAAGTTTACCCATTGTCGGGATGAGCTTGGAAGTGTCAGGATCACTGTTGCCGAAGACGATATGGTGAGCCTAGCTCTTTTAGGACTTCCCAAGAGCTGGCACAGTTACCAGGAATTAGTTAATGGGAGGGAGAAGCTACCAGATTGGGAATTGTTGTGGTCCGACTTGGTACATGAAGAGATTCGGTGGAACACTAGACAGATCCTCATCAAAGGCTGATGATGAGGAGAATTGTGCCTTAGCAGGTAAGGCAAAGAAAGGGAAGGGGAAGTCATACCATTCCAAATCAGATTCTTATTAGGGAGACAAGAATAAGGACATGTCGAAAATCAAGTGCTTTCACTATCATGATCTCGGAAATTTTTCCACAAAGTGTCCACTCAATAAGGCTGGTCAGAAACCCTCAGGAGGAGAAACAGGTGAGGCTCTTGCCTCACAATTCGAACTAGACTTTACCCTCATTGCTTTTATGGTGTCATCAATGATGGGTAGTGTATGGTACCTAAACATTGGAGCTTCTTTCCACATGATTGGTAACAAAGAGCTCTTCGGTAACTTGGAGGAGAAGGATCTCCACATGCATATCAAGATGTGCGATGATGGGAGGTATAGCACTACTGGGCTCAGTAAAATTACCTTTCAGAGGGACTCAAGTTCTCCCCTCACTTTGGGAGTTGTTATGTATGTTCTCGGTTTGAAGAAGAATTTGGTATTTGTTGCCATGCTGGAGGATAGAGGCTATGATGTGAAGTTTAGTGAAAGGAATTCCTTTGTCACATAGCCACTGGATAGGTGAAGTGGATAGGGGTTCGAGTGAAGAATCTCTACAAGTTGGAGGTAGAAGATTGTGATGCCTTGAGCATGAAATCAGAGAAGGTGCAGAGATGAGACATTGGTGAGTTGTGGCACAGGAGTTCGGGTCACTTGCATCATGTCGCTTTGAATATCATGCAACAAATTTCTAGCAGTCTTCCCAAGGGTACACTTGAGCAGGTAGACACATGAAAAGCGTGTACCTTGGGAAAATACACCATATCTTCCTTTCATGACAAAGACAGTCGAGCACATGTGATCCTCGATCGAGTTTACTTAGATCTATGTGGACCATTCTCAATAGCATCCATAGCCAAGCATAGGTATTATTTTATATTTGTTGATGATTTTTCTCATAAGTGTTGGATATTCTTCATGCAGAAGAAAGATCAGACTTTTGCAAAGTTTTGTGAATTTAAAGCACTGGTTGAGAAAGATACTGGCAGGAAAGTTAAAGCTCTCATGAGTGATAACAATGGAGAGTATGTGTCAAATGAGTTAAAAAAAATTTGTGCTGTAGAAGAAATTCAACGAGAGTTGATAACACCTCATAACACACAACAGAATGGGGTGGCTGAAAAGAAAAACATAAGCATAGTAGGAGCGGCATGTTCGATGTTGCATGATCAGGGCCTACCACTACACTTGTGGGTTGAGGCATGCAACACAACTGCTTATTTGTAGAATAGAAGCTCTCATCGAATTCTTGGGATGAGTACCCTGGAAGAAGCTTTTTCAGGGAAGAAACCAGATGTGGGACACTTTAGGATTTTTGGTTCATCAGTCTACTCCCATGTAACCAAAGATCCATGGAAGAAGCTTGATCCAATGACATAGTTGGGGATATTTGTGGGGTATGCTGATACACCTCAAAACTATTGGGTGTACCTGCCAACCAACATGATGACAGTGGTTCATAGGGATGTAAAATTTGATGAAAAGAAGGCCATGAGATGTTCCCTTGAGAGGGAGCTTCAACTACATGTAGTTGAGGATATTTTAGCTCCTAAGGAGGAACCTTAGATTGATGTGGAGTAGCCACATGTAGAGGATCAGGGAGTGGAGACACCCACTCATGCAGAGTCTTCTAGAGATGGGAGAAAGCACACTAGAGAGGCTGACAGGTTATTGCATGATGCTAGAGAGAATATGGGAGCACCCACATCACAACGTAGGTAGAGGAGGTCACCGAAGAGGTACACTAGCTACATGGCTCTAATGAGTGGATGTGTAGAGACTAAGCCATCCTATTTTGAGGAAGTAGTGCAAAAACAAGTTCGAGTTGATAACATGGTTGAGGAATATGACTCCATTGTCAGGAGCAATGTTTGGGATGTGGTCCCAAGACTGGTAGACAAGTCAGTGGTGAGTTCGCGATGGATTTACAAGGTAAAGAAATCAGCGGATGGTATCATGGAGAAACATAAGGCCAGGTTTGTGGCTAGAGGTTTTTCTCAGGTGGAGGGGATTGACTACGATGATACTTTTGCTCATGTTGCAAGGTACTCATCTATCAGATCCATTGTAGCACTCCCAGTGCAGATGGGACGGAAGATACATCAGATGGATGTAAAGAAAACATTCCTCAACGACATGATTGGGGAAGAGGTGTATATTGAGCAACCTGAAGGATTTGAGAACTTCAACAGAGAGTCACATATGTGCCGACTCAAGCGAGCATTGTATGGGTTGAAACAAGTGCCCCATGCTTGGTACACCAGGATTGATAGCTATTTCAACGAGTTGGGCTTCACCAAAAGTGACGCAAATGTGAACCTTTACCATATTCTGGTTGAAGATAAATTGTTGATTATTGTTTTATATGTCGACGATTTGATTCTGACAAGTGATGATAATTTGATCAAGTATTGCAAAGAGGATCTTGAAAGAGATTTCAAAATGAAGGACTTGGGGCTCATGCACTACTGTTTCGGTATAGAAGTATGGTAAGGTGATGAGGAACTTTTTGTTTCTTAGGGAAAGTATACCAATAAGATACTCAAAAGTTTTCACATGGAGAGTAGTAAACCCATGGAGACTCCTCTAGCAAGTAACTGGAGGAAGGAGGATGCTACTTCCAGTGAAGTAGTGGAGGCTACCATTTACAGGAAGCTTGTGGCTTCACTAATGTATTTTGTGAACACACGACAAAACATGTGTTATGCAGTTAACCAACTTAGTCAAGTGATGGTTAAGCCGACCAAGTTTTATTGGAAGGTATCCAAACATGTGTTGAGATATGTCAGATGCACTACTCCGTATGGTTTATGGTATAAAAGAACAAAGGGAGTGAAGCCTCAAGGCTTCATTGATGCAGATTAGGAAGGGAGTCCATTCGACAGGAAGAACACATTAGGTGGGATATTCAGTATTGGGTCGACAACTGTTTCTTGGTACAACAAGAAATAGAGATCAGTTGCACTCAGTTCAGTAGAAGAAGAGTACATGGCTTCTAGTCAAGCATCTTGTGAGGTTATCTAGATGAGGAAGATTCTTGTTGGTTTGTTTGGCCAAAAGACGGATCCAACTGTGATTTATTGCGACAATTAGAGTTGTATTAAACTCTCTGAAAATCTAGTTTTTCATGATTCGTCCAAGCATATTGATATCTGGTATCATAATCTTCGAGATTGTGTACAAAGGAGAATTATGTTGTTGGAGTACATTCCCAAAGAGGAGCAGGATGAAGATATTTTTACAAAGGCTTTGTCAAGATGAAAATTCGAGTTTCATAGAGGTAGGATCGGGGTAGCAGATAATCCCTTTCTTATTGAGAGGGAGTGTTAAAAATAGCAAGAAGAAATTCCAATTTAATTTGTCCTTGAATTAAATCGAAATTCCATTCTCATAGCGAATTGTAATAGTTAATTAAGTTAAATTGACTTAGTCAACTTAGGAAATTCAAGTTGGAATTCTATCTAGAGTCATGTAGAGTGATCCCTAAATTTTAGGGGCCCAGGTTGAATTCTTTTGAGTTGTAATTAGATAACTCAGTCTAACTAAGTTATAGTCAGTTAAACTAGTTCTAACTATTGGAGGAACCAACATGAGTTTAGTAGCAGGGAAGTGCACCAAAGCATCCTCAGTGCCACACCAGTTAACCCAAGATTCACTCATAAATAACTCATGCATGTCAGTTCAGAGGAAGACCCAGTTGAGATTAGAGTTCAGGGACAGTGTACGATAAGTTGTATAATTTTCCAAGTTGTACAAATGATGCATGCAATCAGTTGAGGACCTATGGATGGATTGTGCAGTTATGGAGAGTGGATTTTTGAATTTCCAAATTAAATATGGGCTAATTCTCTAAGGAATAGTGCAAGGAAGTAGGGGCTTGGAAGGCAGCAAAATTGGCTATGTGTTGGCTTGAGCTAGCTTGTGAGGTAGAGAGTTAGATTGTACTAGTGCAAGAATTGTTCGGGTTGAAAAAGCATTGCATTTTCTTCTCAGATCTTTTGGTTAATGCAATATAGGTAGTCAAGGTTTTTATCAGTTGCTTTCCCCAGAGAAATATTGTGTTATGTGGGATTGATATTATTCCTTTTTTGCTTATTGTTTTAATAGATCAATTTTGGTTTCCACTAAAGAGTAGAGTAGATTCTTGTCTTGTGTTTTAGCATATGACATAAGCTATTGAATATACAAGTAAAAATCTACATGCTTGACAAGCTCAAAGGGAAGCATCATATGGTACATTGATTCTAGAGAATCCTTCCAAGTGATCGGGAACAAGGAATATTTTAGCTAGTTGAAAGAGAAGGACATGCAATTTCACATTGAGCTAGGAGATGATGGTAAGTACTTGACTAAGGGAGTAAGTACTATCAATTTTGAGATGGAGTCTAGTAGCTCTCTCCATCTCAGGGATGCCCCCTATGTTCTAGGCCTTAAGAAGAACCTTGTTTCCATTGGTACCCTAGAGAAAAGGGTTATGATGTCATATTTTAGCAAACATAAGGCTTACCTCAAGCACTTAGCTTCTGGATCCATGAAGCGGATTGGTGTGAGGATGAACAATTCATACAAGCTGCAAGGTTGAGACATGCACATCCTTGAGGAGAAAGGCAGGAAGTGCACAAAGTAGAGACGTGGAGGATCTTTTGCATATACACATGGGACATTTGCATCATGTGGCATTGAAGATCCTTCAACAGATAGCCATAGGACTACCACAATGTGCATTTGATCAACATGATGTGTGCAAGGGATGCACACTTTGAAATTATGCCAAGTCATATTTTTAGGGTTGAGACAACAAAGCCAAAGGGATTCTGGAGATGGTACATTTAGATGTATGTGGGACATTCTCTTCTCCATCCCTCATGAGACATAGGTATTATGTCACTTTCGTAGATGACTATTCCCAGATGACACGGATATTCTTTATGAAGAAGAAGGAGGATGTCTTCTCCAAGTTCATGGAGTAGAAAACCAAAATGAGAAGAATATCAAAGCATTGAGGAGTGATAATGGCAGGGAATATGTCTTCAGTGCTTTCAGGATGTGTGTGCCATGGAGGGCACTAGGAGAAAGATTACAACACCCCATAACCCTCAGTAGAATGGGGTGGCTGAGAGGTTGAATCGAAACATAGTTTGAGAGGCCAAGGCCATGTTGCATGACCAGGGGCTACCAATGTTCTTGTGGGCAAAGGCATGCAACACTACAATATTTCTGCAGAACAAGAGTCCACACAAACTATTTGGACAAGTTACACTAGAGTAAGCTTTCACAGGCAATAAGTCGAATGTTTCTCACTTTCACATATTTAGTGTTAATTTTTGGCAGCTCAGTGACAAATTCCAATAATGGAACTAGATTCCTCTTTTCGAGAAGACCAACTTTGACTATTGAAGTGCTTAATTTGGACATGGGAAAGTGTATTTTTGAAGAAAATCCCAAATGTACACAAAAGGACAGGTCACCCCTAACACGAAATTGGACACCCATGGAAGCCTATAAATAAAAGTGACCTCAAGCTCATTTGGACATCATCAAGAATTTTTTTCTTCACTTCTTCATTGATTGGTTCACACATGTCTAAAGCTAGGTCAAGGAGATTGGTTCTTACATGTACGAGATTTCAAGGTCTAAATTTTGCACGTGTGTTAGGGTTTTGGCTTCCAACCTCAGACTTGGCACATGCAATTTTTGGCTATAACCGCAGGCACGTAGGCTCATCTGTGCAGTTGGAAGCTCTCAACCACACACATACCTCTTACTCCATGCGGTTGGTCTCTAGGGTTACAATTTGACATTTGACCGAATTTGACTGCATACAAGAGAAGTTGTCGATGACAAGGATTGATGTTGGGAACATATTTTTGAATGTTGTTGGGTTAATTTTATTGGATTATTTTGTATTGTCTCATTGTACTCTTTGTTGAACATTTTATGACAATCTAATAGAATAAAAAGTTCAAAGGTTTTTCTCCATAGTGGGTTTTTTCCCTAGTCATTGACCAAACCTGGCGTCTGTTGTTGATGTGTTAGATTGTCTCCTATTGTCATTGCAACACTATTCTATCTTTAGTTACTATTGATTGATGAAAGGTATTAATTGCTATTGAAATATTACTAATTAAAGAATTGAATTGGGCTAAAGTAATTGAAACAACATAGAGCAGTGTACAAATTAACATGGGATCAGAGGTAAGGTGAAGGACAAGCCCAAAATGCGACAAGAATTGAAGCTATCATCTTTGGAAAGTTGAAGGAGCCTATCTAATCAAGTCAAGATGTATTCTTCTTTCTTCAATGACATGAGAAGTTGGGTGACTCATCTAAATTTGTTGCTTGGAATATTAGGTTGGAGATCATAGTTGATAGCAATGATGTTTTGGAATTCATTCAAGGAAAAGTACTTGAGCCTCCGAAGAATGCTTCAATTGCTATCAAGAACAAGCACGAGAAATGTGAGTTAAAATTAAAGCAAATTATAATCGATGATTTACAAGATCATTTAATTTCTTATGTTGGGAATTTGAATAAGTTTAAGGATATGTATGATAAGTTGGCTGACATGTATGAAGGCCACAATTTGAATGAAATCACCACCTTGAAATATCAACCGAAAGACATGAAGATGACTAAGGGAGAGATTGTGCAATCCTATATCATGAGGATATCTCATCTTAAAAATCAATTGCGGAGAGTTGGAGAAATTGTACCTGATAGGGAATTGGTAATTGTAACTCTTGGAGATCTACCACTTGTTTCGGAAACCTTCATTATCTCCATAAGAAATAACATAAATTTTCCGTCATTTGATTAACTTGTTGGAAATCTCACTCAAGAAGAATCCATGATGATTTCAAGAAGGAGAATTCGTAAGCACAGAGAAGAATAACTTGTTACATTTATTACTCAAGATAAGTAAATAAGGGGAAAAGGAAGAACATCTGGTTCAAATAGGTCCTCTCCCAATTCAAGGGACTGTTATAGAAGATCAAGGGATGTTGAATGTTACAATTGTCATAAGCATGGTCACTACGCCCGAGACTGTCCAAAAAAGAAATATTCTCCAAGGTCCGATCAAAACTACGACAATAACAGGTACGATGAGAAAAGAATGAGCCATAATTGAAGAAGAAGTGATGATAAAAGAAGGCAAGATGATAGAAGAGAGGGAGATGATTGAAGAAGAAGAGACACTCCGGATGATCTTGAAGAAAGTCCTCGTCCTCAAACTTAAGTCAAGAAACTCCAGGTATGAAAGTGACGTAGCTACTAGCCAATTTGAATACGTTCCTATTTCATCCCTCTTTAGTTCTTCTCCTCCAAATTCATACACTAACTGGTTGGTTGATAGTGGGGCTTCTAGACACCTCACCGGGTATAAGGAAGTTCTCTCAAATCTGGTTGAGAGGGAGACAAGTTTGAAGATTATTCTTGGGGACAACTCTACATATTCAGTGATGGGCTTTGGTACTGTCAGATTTGATTTGGACTATGGAAAATCTATTATTCTTCATGAAGTAATGTATGTTCCAGAATTAAAGAAGAACCTGATATCTATTTCTACCTTGGAAGATAAAGGAATGAGAATAACCTTCATCAATGGAAAGGTCCTCTCCTGGGTGAAGGGATTCTGGATGAAAGATACATTTACTTTGGGATCTAAAGTGGGAGGACTATATAGAGTCATTGGAAGACCTCTTCTAGCAAATATCCATGACACCAATCATCAAAGTGAGATATGGAACCGAAATAAAAGGAAGTCCAGGGGACCATTCCCCTCTAACAAGATCAAGACCAATGATAATTTTGAACAAGATAAAATAGCAGTGAGAGAACATGTTTGGAAACATACTAAAGTTGAAGAATCGATTATGAAGAAAGATATTTTGGATATTGTTCCAGTTTGCAAGATGCATCTTTAAGATGGCTATACAGTATGAAGCGAGAAATAGATAAAAGCTTTGAAAGGTACAAGGAGGAAATATGTGTTGAACAATCTCAAAGGTTTGATGTACATGACAAGAAAACTCACATTAATAGATTGAAGAAAGTGCAGTGTGGTTTGAAACAAGATCCCCGATCTTATGCATGTATTGATAGTTAGCTGGTGAAGTTTGATATCTCAAGTAACAGTGCTGATCTGGACCTCCACTTGAAATTGGTCCAAGATATGACTTTGATTTTGATTTTATATATTGACGATATATTCCTGACAGGTAGTGGACCTCCGATGATCAAGCATAAGAATGATTATGTTCTGAGATATACTTACAAAGATATGAGTCTATATGGATACATTGGATTTCATCATACTTCCACTGATGAACAGATTGTAGCATGGATTGATGTGACCCTTTCGAGTTGATCGAGGACACTAAGCTGACTCTTCCCCCCTATTTGAGTTCTGTTGTGCTATTCAACAACCCCCCATTTGTTAATAGTAGTAGTCAATATTACATTAATAAATGGGGACCCTTTAAAAATCTTTCCAAAATTAAGGTTAGGTTTTAGGTATTTTCTTTATTAATTTTTGGAATAAAACAAGATATTAATCAAACACCTTTTCAAAAAACTATTAAATGTATCCCTTTCCCGCATATTGCACGATCAAGCGTGATTGAAAGCCTTGCTAATCCACCAAATCTAGCGAAAAGCGATCAAAAGAGGACTCTGCGCTTTAATACTTTGAAACTAGTACGTTTCTTATATAAACTAAGTCCTAAGGCATTTTATTAAAACTAAGGCCCGCATCGCATATCGCTATTCTTAGAAGGCACACCTTAATGAGTTACCTTAAAAATGTGCGAGATGCGAAATTGCGATAACAACATTTCCCTTACCGCATCACATTTCAGACATTTAAAGGAACACCGCAAACTTACCATCCATCGAGATTGCGAAATGCGATTGAAACTTGGACCCACTCTCGAGATACGTCACAGACAAGTATTTAGGTTCACTTCTTAATAAAAAGCGCTTTACACAAGAAAACCTGACAAATGGGTTATGTCCTGGAAACAATAGTAAGCGGCCTGCATCTCGCATCTCACAGAAACAATAAGGAAAGCATACAAACATAACATGATAATGCATTCTGTGAGATTGCTTCGAAAATTGCAAAATCACCATTTTTTCAATGTAAAGGCTCATCACCCTAGAAGATTTCTTCCCGACTTATGATCCAGACATTAGTGAGCATTAAAGCTAAAAACCATTAGTGGGCATTTAGTAAAAGTTAATGGCATTTATGTGTGAAAAACCATCCAAGGTGATATGATATCTTCTCACTCGCGTTCAAATAAAACTCCTTTCTTATCACCTTTTCAAGTTATCTGTATTATCCTAGCTTACGCTCATTCTTATCTCAGTATATCCGATAGTTGCTGTTTTTCCCCATTTTTAAGGAAAATCCACAGAATGAGTCTTTGGGAGCGATGGAAAAGAAGGGAAAGGCAGGTGTGTCTGAGAAATCAGAAATGACTCCTTTATTCATAGATACTACATGCAGTAGAGAAGGAGGAACCTCTACGTGGGAAACCATGTATGATTTATTACAAGAAGAGAAACCAAGACCTCTGGAAACAAAGGTCAAAACTGATGGTCTTAGGTCCTCAGATGCCACCATTTTTTAGATGACATGCTCATTTTTGCATCGCATAGCCATGCACCCAAAGATAATCCCTTACATAGATGTGGTCAAATGGATTATTGATCAGGCTGATATCTCAGATAGAGAATTTAAGAATAGAAGCCAAGAGGTTATGGGATCTTTTTCGCTAGACAACTTACGGCTTATGTACCACCTACCAAAGCCACAAGCCATCTACAACAAACAGTTCCTTGAGAAGTTTTCCAAAGAGAACGAGGACCCAACAGATGTCACCCGGACCTGGTCGAATAATGAGGGCAAGATCAAAAAGGATAAAGCGGGTATCTACTCTACTACATCTATTTCTCCTCCCCATGGTTTTGTAGCAACCATGCTATGTAGGATGTTTGGCAAGCTCGATAGCACTAAATTTTCCCTAGAATGGCTGCCATTAATAGATGTAATCGTAAACACAACCATAATGAAGTGGGCCCAAATTTTTTCTGATAATTTAGCAAAGGAAATAATCGCTTATAGGAGGAAAAGGAGTGTCTCAACGAGGGTTTACCCTCCATTTTTTATGAGTGCCTATGTGATGGATGCAATTTGTTTTGGTTCAAAATTTCCTATCATGGGATGGAAGTGGACTGTGAAAGATCCACTTCCCATTCATATATATCATAAGGACATGTGGGAGTCTCAGTTTCACTTGCATTTTTACAAAATTTGTCATGGGGTCACGCTGCCTATCCACAAATAGGTTTACAACCGATATACCACTATATTTTCTAAGGAAGTTGAGGTAGATATACTCCTATTGGAAAAATGGTTTGGGGAGGAAACATTCACATATATCAGGGTTTTTGGGAGCATCACCTCACCTCATATCCTCCCATACTACATTCCAGACAAATTGATGGCTAGAGAGATAGCCTATCAAACAGCTACTGAGGGTGGGCTAAGAAAAGGATTAAAGGAAGCGAAAAAGGCCATTTCACCTACATTTCCGTTACAGTGTGGAGCATTTACATTGTATGATCTGGGCCATGCATTCAAAGAAGCAGAGATCATGCAATCTCTGAAATTACCTAAATTCCTAGGTCGCTAGTATGACCTAAATGGCACTACTAAAGACTTCACTACCATGGTAAAAGTGAAGGTATTCAGCGATGAGGAAGATGCATTTGATGACATCTTCCTACTGAAAGAGAGATTCAAAGAAGTGAAGCACATGTCATCACTACTTTTTGACCAAGAAGAGCTTGAAGCCTTTCATCAATACAGAGAAAGGAGATTGTTGAAGGTCCCATTGGACCAATTATTGATTGAACCAATAAGGGAGCCAACGCCCAACGTAAGCCTAGAAGGAAGTTCCAGAGAAAATTGTAAAGATGATTCCCAAGTAGAGTCCCAAAAGAAGTCTACCAGGGATCAGAGAAATCAGAGCAACAGTCACAGAATGGGGGAAACAAAATCAAGGAATCAGAAAAGAATACAACCCAATCTACAAAAAAGACAGCTGAGCAAACCTCAGCTAGAAAACATGCTGAAATTCATTCCACCTCCACCCAGTCAACCAAACCCACGGTGATTGATTTAGAGAAAGAATGGGAACATTTTAATAGAAAGATCCATACAAATAAATAAGCACCTGAGCTATAGGCTTCGCAACACAAAACAACTCAAGAAATTACAATAGAGAAAACTGTAAGTACTCAAGTGGTAGAGCACATTCCTGCCACTCCTACCTCTGAAATTGTTTTGAGAATTGAAGAGATTCCTCCTTTAGATGTGTTCTATAGCCCAACCCACAAAGTGGTTGTCAAAAGGCAGAGAAAAAGGAGGAAGTTGGATGCTACAACTGCTGCTACTCATGATAATGAATCGATGGATATTATTTGGAAAGACTCACCCATCGACCCATTTGACAACCTTACTAGATTGTCTTAGTTTGCAAGAGCCTATGCTACAACGACTATTGACAAAGCAAAAAAAGTACAGATGTTGCTCAGAGAAAAGGAAAATAAATTTTTTCTGTTGGAACAACAATTAGAGCAAGAAAAATCTAACCAACAAGCAGAATTGAAAATAGCCAAGCTCCAGCAAGAATTCGAGCAGATGCAAATAAAACATCAAGCCAGTTTAGCAGAAAAGGAAGCGCAGATACAAGCATTAACAGATAAGTATAAGGACAACCCAAATATTGATTAGTTTATAATCGAAGCGCTCAACCTAAACTCCCAGCTAATGCATCAAAAATAAATTCTATGCCATAAGGTCTCGCAGTTGAGTCCTTATTGCGAGACTAGTGACAAGTTAACGAGTCAAGTTGTTGACATGAGACTCGAATATGATGAAGTCTTGAAAAGAGTTTCCGACTTCATCACTTGGAAGAATTCAGAGGATGGGAGGAAGGCTGATTTTCCTATACTGGAGGAGTCACACAAAGAAATTTTATTTGCAGACTAGGATTCTTGAATTAGGCAAGCAGAAAAGGCAATGACGGTCGCAAAAACAACAACAAACTGTGTTATTGAAAACATCAACGAAAATATACATAGCACAAACCTGGTGGCGGAGTTTGTTCCAGGTTTTTTTTTCTGAATGTCAAACAGCTCGAACAACAATGGAGGCAGGCAACATGAGAAAAAGAGGAAGCAATTAGGCGTTTGACCAACTTAAACTGGGAAGCGTCCTTGCAATATTTGGTAACAACTTACAGCCAGTGGATGACCCTGCGATGCCTAATCTCTTCCATGTAGAAAATGGTGCCAGCATTGATCGATGCCGTTTTCACTGGGTAGTTGAAATCTGTGATCAGCCGACTGACACAGCTCAAACTCATGACGAACATCTGCGATCTTAAAGATCAAACACAAAGGATTTAGTCACCATGTTTTAATTTCTATTTTTGTTTTGTTTTGCACAATTTGAGGAAGGTCGTTTAAACCTCCTCAACTATTTTTGTAATAATCTATTATTAGGATTTATAGTTTAGTATTTAAACCCCTCTCATGCATTTAGAGAGGGGTCTAGAAATTTTATCAGAAACAATCTTCAGAACATGAACTTCTATCCCTTTGAGGAAGTTCTGGTGAAATTAATGGAACAAGATTTATTTTTATGAAATTGCACTTTTGTACTCTTAGATGTTGTTGGATTGATTGGAAGTAGGTCGATATTGCTGAAACACATGAGCAGAACTTATTACAAATGGTACTTCTATCTCGTGATTTTGTTTTGAAGCAGTGATTTTTCTTCAAATTGTTTATGTATGAAAGTTTAAAGCTTGTTTAGCATTATTGCAATTTTGCATGGTCATGACCTAAATTTTATGTTGAATATATGAATAATTTCTTATGCGGTATATCTGTTAGAATCGTTTCGACTAACTATTTATCTGAAACGATTATTGTTAAAATTATTTCACTTCCTATTGCAGTTGAATGATATTTATTACCAATTGCTTTAGGACATTATTGTAGATCACATGTTTCAATTTTATTCTCGGGTATAGTCATAGCTATAATGTTTAAATTAGGATATATGCATGTGATTATTAGTTTAGATTAGATTACTTTTAGCTTAAACATCCGCCGAACTATCATATATCACCCCATTAGAACTATCATAATTTATATTGGGAAACTGGTCCCATTACCCGCAGTCGGAGCCACTACACAAAATGGAAAAGGAGCTGCCAACCAAGGTCTGGACCGGGTGATTTTCCCCCAATGTTGTAAGCAACTATTTTCATGGTTTCAACATTTTCGGCGCTATAAGGAGGGCCTAACTGTGAATGGAAAGTAAATCCAAATTAACAGGCCATTCTAAGAGTAAAACTTCCTCACCTCCAACTTCTAGACTGCATTCCAAATCTCCTAATTCTAAGCGAGAAGTTGTAAAAACAACAACAGAGCCCATTGTTGAAATCCCAAAGAACCCAGTTATTCTTCTTCCACCGAAGTCCTTGAAGTCCAATTTTTGATTCATAAATTACAGGGTATTTCGATATCTCAATAGGAATCTAAGTTATCCCAAGATAGTGTTTTCTCTCAGTATACCCCATTTCAACGGTTAACTAGAGCACAAAGAGAAAAGCTTGGAATCCCACCATTCAAATTCCCTCTACCAAGCCATAAGGCAGCTAAGAAGACACCATTTGAATCTCACAACGAGGTTCTTTCTTCAACGCAATCATCATCTTCATTCATTCCATCCATATCATCACAAGACCAATCATCTACCTCACCAATCCAGATCGTGATTCACATAGGTACTGGAACTCCATCTTCCTCTACCCAATCACCTTCAACCACTACCACATCTTCCTCTCCTCCAATACCAACAATGGCTCAACCTCCTCAAAGTCCATGGACAAATCCAGGAGCTGTTAGGATGGCCGCACCTTTACATCTGTTGCCAGCCCATCTAGAGAAATGGTTACGAAAGTTCAATCATGATAGTGGCCTATTGGCTGAGGAACACATAAACAATTTTATTTTGTCCATTAACTTGAACGAAGTACTAGAAGAATATGCAATTGTAAGATTATTTCCATATAATTTGCAAGGAGCAGCAGGATCATGGTACTTCTCATTACCATCGAGTTCTATTAATAGTTGGGATGCTTTTCAAGAGCAGTTCTTAACTAAATTTGGAGATGATAGATCCACAACTACCCTAATAAATGATCTCTCAAATTTGAAAGATGAACCTAAAGAACCAATAAAAGACTTCAACTCTCGCTTCAATAAATTATTGAATAAGATACCGGCGGCATCTAAGTCCAACGATGAGGTCCAAAACGAGTGGTGTATTTTTGCTCTCCCTTCAAACACAACTATTTTCATCGATAGAGCTGCCAAACCAACTTTGGCAGAAAATATGAAAGAGGCAATAGCTATAGAAAAATGTATTCTAGCTGTAGATAAGAAAAATGCATTAGAAGAACGAAAATCCAAGAAAGTGACTTTTATGGATGAATCCAAGAAGAAACCACCAAAATATCCATTTGATCTTGAAGGTTTGCAGAAAGTTCTCAAAACCATGTCTAACGAAATGGTTGATATCAAAAAAAAGGTAGCAAAGACTTCCTCTAAGAAATCTTTTAGACCATTTAAAAGGAATTCCCTTGCTGATCCTAAACTTCCAAATGCTATATCAAATGTTGAACCAGATGGAGATGAATATGAAGTTTCAACAAATGAAGAGCAAACAAATGATGAAGAAGTGGCAGAGTTACAAGGAATATAGGATTTTATACTTACCAATGAAGAAACACAAGAAGCACTGCCTATTTCCACATGAAGTAAAAACCCTATTGATTTGCCAAAAACAAATCCAAATCAGAAGGCTTCAACGCCACCTCCCAAGGACAAAACAATAATTAAGAAATATTCAACAAAATCCACTCAAACTACTCCTCCTCAGTTGAACTCCTCATCTTCAATTAAAACCCTCATAATATCTGATGAAACAGAATATAATATTGTTGATGATATGAAAAAGACTAGGGAAAACATCACCTTTCGTTAGTTTAGCAAGTTAAAACATCAGCAGAAGCTACTCCTTAAGGAGCTCAATGCAGTACCTACTTCACCTCTTCCTGCTGTTGTGATCTCACAAGTTGCCCAAGAAACGGGAAGACCACCTAGTGCCTCTTTAAACAAAATTGATCCAACTAACATTTCTCTGATTGGAGGAAGATCTAAATATCATACTCCTCCATTCCTCCTTACTTTTAAAATTTTTAATAAGAATTTACACAACTGTTTAATTGATTTAGGAGCTTCATCTAACATTTTACCTAGAACAGTTTGTGAAAAGTTGAATGTTCAGCCCCAAAAATCTGTTGTATGCATTGTGCTACTAGATCGGTCTCAAGTCAAAGTTGTTGGGGAACTTAATCAAGTAACCATCAGACTTCCGTCAAATCCCAAGGTCTGTCAAGTCATTAACATTCCTGTAGCTGACATTCCTGAGTTCTATGGCTTAATCCTTAGTAGAGACTGGTTAGAAAAGCTTCATGGATATTTTGCGACTAACTAGCCTCACATGTGGCTTCCCTATAATGGCAAGCCAAATCAGATAAGCGCTGATCGCGAAAAACATCAAAAGTACATAGTCACAGAGTTAGTAGGAGAAAATGAACTAATGGCATATAGCAACAATATCATCGGAAACTACTCAGTAGAATCATATCTAGGAAATTTTAATGCTTATACTTCACCTTTCTTGGAAAACTTTGTAGTATCTCAAGTTGAAATTTTTTCCCAAACAGATACTTCTAAGTGTGTAAATTTTGTAGATAAAATTGTAGTTAGCTCTTCATTTTGGAAATTATTTTTTGATGGATCTAAATCCAATGATGGAGCAGGAGAAGGATGCATATTAGTTAGCCCAAAAAGGTAAAAAATATGTTAGCATGTCGACTTGAATTTGATTGCACAAATAACAATGTGGAATATGAAGCATTAGTTCAAGGCTTGTATAAGGCCATTGGCCTTAATATCAAACACCTCCAAGTGTTTGTAGATTCAGAAATTGTGATAAAGCAGATAAGAAATACTATACACTGTTTTTCTGGACATTTGAAACACTATCAGTCGTTAGTCCAAGACCTGACTTCCCACTTTACATCGTTTAATATCTCCCCTATTCTGAGACTCCAAAATGCAAGCACTGATCTCTTAGCTGATGTATCTTCCAAGCTTATTCCACCAAGAGATTATAGTCCTTATCGCTTTTCTATTGAATTTATTTTTAGGTCTTCTATTACCAACAATATCACCAATTAGAGAGTCTTTAATAGCGATCCGTATATCATAATATTTTTGACATTAGAAGGCTCTTATGATGACCAGATAGTTGATGAAGACTAACATGACAACCAACTTAAGCAAGAAACAAACAATAATTCTATACCAAAGTATGTGGTTAAGTTGGAAGATTGATTTGACCTTAAGGATAGATTCAAATGACCCATCAATTCAAAACTTCAGAGTTCAACTCTGAAGTTTGAATTGATTAATCTTGGAATTGACCTGAAACCTCAAAATATTAATCTAGGCCTCGGACTTACGTCAGATGAGAAATCAACCTTTATATGTTTGTTGAAAAAATATAAGAATGTATTCGCATGGAACTATGAAGATCTTAAAACATATGGTACTTCTATTATTCAACATACTATACCCATGATGTCTGATGAGAAACCTGTTCAATAGAAATTAAGAAAAATCCATCCTAATTTAGAAAATTAGATTAAATCTAAATTAAACAAACTGCTGAAAGCCAAGATTATTTTCCCTGTCAAACATTCCAGGTGGGTCTCCAATCTTGTCCCAGTCAGAAAGAAGAGAGGCAATATTCAGATATGCATAGACTTCAGCAATCTAAACAAAGCACATCAAAAGGTTAACTTTCCATTTCCTCCTATGGAACATATATTGCAATTAGTTGTAGGCTCAGAACTAATGTCTTTCTTGGATGGATTCTCAGGTTATAATCAAATACTATTATATCCAAATGACCAACTGAAAACTACATTCAAGACAAAATGGGGCACTTATGCTTATTAGAAGATGCCATTTAGACTAATTAATGATGGTGCTACTTTCCAAAGAGCCATGGACATAGCCTTCAAAGGTTTACTAAACAAATCAATAGTAATCTACTTGGATAATATAACTGTATATTAAAAAAAGCGCAGTAATCATCTGAGAGATTTAAAACAAATCTTTGAGCGTTGTCGAAGGTATGGAATTTCTCTTAATCCTAAGAAATCTTTCTTCACTTTAAGTGAAGGAAAACTCTTTGGATTCATTGTATCCAAAGAAGGGATTCACATTGACCCTGACAGAATAAGAGAAATATATGAAATACCTTTACCTCATAACAAAAAATCAATGCAATCTTTCCTGGGTTAGATTAATTTTGTTAAAATATTTGTTCCTGACTTCTCACAGATTGTTTTACCTCTTCAATCTATGATAAAGAAAAAATCTCTTTTTAAATGGGGACACACAGAACACAAAGCTTTTGATTTGATTAAACAAGCAAGCATTAATGCACCCTCTTTAGCGACTCCAATTTTTACAAATCATTTCATTCTATATACTTTCGCTTCTGAGAAATCATATGCAACCATATTGACACAAGTCAATGAAGAAAAAGCTGAAGCCCCAATCTCTTTCTTTAGCTCCAATTTGCAAGGGGCTGAATTGAATTATTCAAATGTTGAAAAACAAGCTTTTGCTGTTTTCAAATCAATAAAACACTTCAGACCTTTTCTCCTCAAAACCCACACCAAAGTAATAGTGTTGTTCTCAGCAGTGAGAAATTTATTGATACAAAGGGATGTAGGCGATAAGAGAGAAAATCGGGTGACAACTCTACAAGAATATGACATTGAAATCAGACCAACAAAAATTGTAAAAGGTCAAGTTTTTTGCAGGATGTTAGCAGGAGCATCTAATTTATCAACACTACAATAATTAGGTGATGATGTACAAGTCTATGAGGTAAGCCTTAACAACACTGAGTCAAGTTATGCTGATATCATATTTTACTTAAGAAATGGATATGACCCAACACAATTAAATTATAAGAAGAGAAGGGCCTTGATGCTAAAATCTAAACAATATTAAATCGTCGATGATGTGCTATTTAGAATAAATTATGATTATGTTTTACTTAGATGTCTTGAAAAATAAGAGGCAGAAAAGGTGTTGTAGGAACTCCACGATGGACCAGCTGGTGGAAATTTTGGAGGAGATACCACTGTGCATAAAATCTTGCATGCTGGCTATTACTGCCAACATTATTCAAGGATGCACATAGTTATGTAAGGAGATGTTAAGTTTGTCAGACCGCTGCTAGGAGACAGAAAAAAAACCCACATTACCGTTACAGCCAGTCAATATTTAACAACCATTTGAGCAATGGGGATTGAACATAATAGGTGAGATTGTTCCTCATTCTTATAAGCAACATAGATACATTCTTACAGCAACTGATTACTTCACAGAATGGGTGGAAGCAATTCCACTCAAGGCAGCCAGCTTCGAAAACATCATTGAATTCATTGATCAATTTATCATTACCAAATTTGGTCTACCATATACCATGATGTTTGATAATGCATCTTATTTTTCAGGCAATTCTATGACACAATTTTCTCTTAAAAGAGGTTTCAAGCTCAAATACTATGCTAACTATTATCCACAAGGAAATGGGTTAGCTAAATCTACAAACAAAAATCTCATAAGGATTATTAAATGAACTGTCAACCAAATCAGAAGAACTGGCATAAGCCTTTAATATTTTATCTATGGGTAGATCAAATAGCTCAGAAGGCCTCCACTGGCACTTCTCCTTTTAATTTGGTCTATGGGAAAGAAGTCGTCTTACCTACAAATGTAGCTATTCCCTCTTTAGCCCTAGTTCAGTTCATTGAAGAAACTCCTTCCCCTTGTATGCAAGTTAGACAGTTACAAATCCTTAAACTCGAAGAGGAAAGGGAAAAATCCAGAGTCACACACACACCATCAACAGTTAGTCAAAGCTTCCTTTGATTCAAATTATGTAAATTCAAAATCATTTCAACTTGGAGACATAGTATTGAAATGGGATAAAGCCCACGAGGAAAAAGGTAAGCGTACCAAGTTCCAAAAAATGTGGCTTGGTCCATTTCAGATTGTGGAACAAATAGGCCCATCAACCATTTTATTGCAGGATTTATCATGCAAGAGAGAATCTCTACCTATTAATGGGCAGATCTTAAAGAAATATTTTCCATAGAAGATGATCTCTTCTATTCACTGTATATTATTGCCTTTATTTTATTTTTCTAGAAAGAATAATACAAGTTGAAGAACATTTAATTTTGGCTTTACAAATAATAGTCTCTTTTTATTTTTGACTTTTCACTTGTATAAGTAAAGATTATTATGAAAATAACTTTCACACATAAAACATAGGGTTAAGTCATGTTGCTCTCAAATTGCTTGTTCTCTACCAAAATTATTTGATCTTTGATAAAACTTAACTTTAGAAAGTAACCTTGCCTCTACATCAGTCAAGAAAAGTATCAATAACAAAACAGAGTGTCTCTACAGAAAAACATCTTTAAAACTCTACAATTGTCATCCAGAAGATCTTAGCGAGCCAATGATTCTCCCCATCAATTCAGGTTACCTTTTTTAGAGCGTAATTCTAAAATATACTTAAAACTTAAAGGATAAGAGGTCTCATCAAGAGCCGACTTACCATGATCATAAGGTTGTAACTAGCTGACATTACCAATACTGCATATCAAAACAGGGTAATGGCTTGAGATTGTATTAATCAAAAGACAAGGGGTCTCATTAAGAGCCATCTTGTTTAGTTAAAGTTATAATCAAGTGAATGGAATTGTCAATTTTGGTCACCAAACCAAGACATTGTCCTTTAAGGGATAAAAAATGAAATTTTGAAGAAAAAACAATTATTTCAGAAAATAAATGGAAATAAATGTACAATTTGAGCTTATCTTTAAAATTTATATTCTGACCTTGGTGGGATATTGAATTAGTTTTGGTTAAAAGGTAACCATGTCGAGGCTATGAACGCTTGCTAGCAGCAGAGGCTTTACCTATGACAACTAAGTATACCAAAAAATGATCTGAGAGGAGCCTCCCTGTTTTTATCTTTAAAACCAAGCAATGACTGAAGTAGAAAAAGTAACTTTCTTATGAGGATAGGATAATCAAAATGATGATAGTTAAGTGGATGTTGTTTAAATATTCAAAGAGCAGTATGACTTATCTTATATTTCATGTAAATTTTCTTTTCTAAATCATCTTTATTTTGGAAGTTTTTAGAAATTAAAAAAAAACTCTCAGAGATAACTAGTTCTTCCAAGTGAATCGCCAATTGTTGTGCTATTGAACAACCCCCCATTTGTTAATAGTAGTAGTCAATATTACATTAATAAATGGGGACCCTTTAAAAATCTTTCTAAAAATAAGTTTAGCATTTAGGCGTTTTCTTTATTAATTTTTGGAATAAAACAAGATGTCAATCAAACACCTTTTCAAAAAACTACTAAATGTCTCCCTTTCTCGCATATCGCACAATCAAGCATGATTGAAAGCCTTGCTAATCCACCAAATCTAGCGAAAAGCAATCAAAAGAGGACTCTGTGCTTTAATACTTTGAAACTAGTACGTTTCTTACATAAACTAAGTCCTAAGGCATTTTATTAAAACTAAGGCCCACATTGCATATCACTATTCTTAGAAGGCGCACCTTAATGAGCTACCTTAAAAATGTGCGAGATGTGAAATTGCGATAACAACATTTCCTTTACTGAATCACATTTCAGAAATTTAAAGGAACACCACAAAATTACCATCCATTGAGATTGCGAAATGTGATTGAAACCTAGACCCACTCCCGAGATACATCACGGACAAGTATTTAGGTTCGCTGCTTAATAAAAAGCGCTTTACACAAGAAAACCTGACAAATGTGTTACATCCTGGAAACAATAGTAAGCGCTTGCATCTTACATCTCACAGAAACAATAAGGAAGGCATACAAACATAACGCGATAATGTGATTTGTGAGATAGCTTCACAAATCGCAAAATTGCCCTTTTCGAAATTTAAAGGTTCGTCCCCTAGAAGCTTTCTTCTCGACTTACGATGCAGACATTAATGATCATTAAAGCTAAGAGATAAAAAACCATTAGTGGGCATTTAGTAAAAGTTAATGGCATTTATGTGTGAAATGCCATCCAAGGTGATATGATATCTTCTCACTTGCGTTCAAATAAAACTCCTTTCTTATCACCTTTTCAAGTTATTTGTATTATACCAGCTTACGTTCATTCTTATCTCTGTATATCCGACAACTACTGTTTTTCTCCATTTTCAGGGAAAATCCACAGAAGGAGTCTTTGGGAGCGATGGCAAAGAAGGGAATCTGAGAAATCAGAAATAACTCCTTTATTCACAGATACTACATGTCGCAGAGAAGGAGGGACCTCTACGTGGGAAACCATGTATGATTTATTAGAATAAGAGCAACCAAGACCTCTAGAAACAAAGGTCATAACTGATAGTCGTACTTCCTTAGATGCCACCATTTTTGAGACGACATGCTCATTTTTTCATCTCATAGCCGCGCGCCCAAAGATAATCCCTTACATAGATATGGTCAAGTGGATTATTGATCAGGCCGATATCTCAGATAAAGAATTTAAGAATAGAAGCCAAGAGGTTATGGGATCTTTTTTGCTAGACAACCTACAGCTTATGTACCACCTACCAGAGCCACAAGCCATCTACAACAAACAGTTCCTTGAGAAGTTTTCCAAAGAGAATGAGGACCCAACAGATGTCACCCAGACCTGGTCGAATAATGAGGGCAAGATCAAAAAGGACAAAGTGGGTATGTACTCTACTGCATCTATTTCTCCTCCCCATAGTTTTGTAGTAGCCATGCTATGTAGGATGTTTGGCAAGCCCGATAGCACTAAATTTTCCCCATAATGGCTGCCATTAATAGATGCAGTCGTAAACGCAACCATAATGAATTGGGCCCAAATTTTGTCTGATAATTTAGCAAAGGAAATAATCGATTATAGGAGGAAAAGGAGTGTCTCAACGAGGGTTTACCCTCCATTTTTTATGAGTGCCTATGTGATGGATGCAATTTGTTTTGGTTCAAAATTTCCTATCATGGGATGGAAGTGGACTGTGAAAGATCCACTTCCCATTCATATATATCATAAGGACATGTGGGAGTCTCAGTTTCACCCGCATTTTTACAAAATTTGTCATGGGGTCATGCTGCCTATCCACAAATAGGTTTACAACCGAGATGCCCCTAGATTTTCTAAGGAAGCTGAGGTAGATATCCTCCCAGTGGCCAAATGGTTTGGGGAGGAAACATTCACATATATCAGGGTTTTTGGGAGCATCACCTCACCTCATGTTCTCCCATATTATGTTCTAGACAAATTGATGGTTAGAGAGATAGTCTATCAAACAACTAGTGAGGGTGGGCTAAGCAAAGGATTAAAGGAAGCGAAAAAGGCCATTTGGCCTACATTTCCGTTATAGTGTGGAGCATTTGCACTGCATGATCTGGGCCATGCATTCAAAGAAGCAGAGATCATGCAATCTTTGAAATTACCTATACTCCCAGGTCGCTAGTATGACCGAAATGGCACTGCCAAAGACTTCACTACCATGCTAAAAGCGAAGGTATTCAGTGATGAGGAAGACACATTTGATGACATCTTCCTACAGAAGGAGACATTCACAGAAGTCAAACACATGTCATCACTACTTTTTGACCAAGAAGAGCTTTAAGCCTTTCATCAATATAGTGAAGGAGATTGTTAAAGGTCCCATGTATTAAAAGAGATTGTTAAAGGTCCCATTGGACCAATTATTGATTGAACCAATAAGGGAGCCAACTCCCAGCGTAAGCCTAGAAGGAAGCTCCAGAGAAAATTCTAAATATGATTCCCAAGAAGAGTATCAAGAGAAGTTTACCAGGGAGTTAGAGAAATCAGAGCAACAGTCACAGAATGGGGGAAGCAAAAGCAAGGAGTCAGAAAAGGATACAACCCAATCTACAAAAAAGACAGCTGAGCAAAACTCAGCTAGAAAACATGCTGAAATTAATTCCACCTCCACTCAGTCAACCAAACCATCGGTGATTGATTTAGAGCTAAAATGGGAGCATTTTAATACAAATCTCCATACAAAGAAACAAGCACCTGAGCCACAGACTCCGCAACACAAAACAACTCAAGAAATTATAGTAGAGAAAACTGTAAGTACTCAAGAGGTAGAGCACATTCCTGCCACTCCTACCTCTGAAATTGTTTTGAGAATTGAGGAGATTCCTCCTTTAGATGTGTTCTATAGCCCAACCCACAAAGTTGTTGTCAAAAGGCAGAGAAAAAAGAGGAATTTGGATGCTGCAGCTGGTACTACTCCTGATAATGAACCGATGGATATTGTTCGGAAAGACTCGCCCATCGACCCATTTGACAACCTTACTAGACTATCTTAGTTTGCAGGAGCCTATGCTACAATGAATATTGACAAAGCAACAAAAGTACAAATGTTGCTCAGAGAAAAGGAAAATAAAATTCTTTTGTTGGAACAACAATTAGAGCAAGAAAAATCTAACCAATAAGCAGAATTGCAAATAGCCAAGCTCCAACAAGAATTCGAGCAGATGAAAATAAAACATCAAGCCAGTTTAGTAGAAAAGGAAGTGCAAATACAAGCATTAACAGATAAGTATAAGGACAACCCAAATATTGATTAGTTTATAGTCAAAGCACTCAGCCTAAACTCCCAGTTAATGCATCAAAAAGAAATTCTATGCCAGAAGGTCTCGCAGTTGAGTCCTTATTGCGAGACTAGTGACAAGTTAATGAGTCAAGTTGTTGACATGAGACTCGAATCTGATGAAGTCTTGGAAAGTGTTTTCGACTTCATCACCTGGTAGAATTCAGAGGATGGGAGGAAGGCCAATTTTCCTATATTGGAGGAGTCACACAAAGAAATTTTATTTGCAGACTGGGATTCTCGAATTAGGCAAGAAAAAAAGGCATTGATGGTCACAACAGCAACAAAAAACTATGTTATTGAAACATCAATGAAAATCTACACAACGCAAACCTGGTGGCAGATTTTATACCAGGTTTTATTCCGAATTTCAAACAGCTCGAACAACAGTGGAGGCAAGCAACAAGAGAAAAAGAGGAAGCAATTGGGCAAATGACCAGGCTAAACTGGGAAGCGTACTAGCAATATTTAGTTAAACTTTACATCCAGTGGATGACCCTGTGATGCCTAACCTCTTCCACACAGAAAATGGTGCCAGCACTGACCAATGTCATGTTCACTAGGCAGTTGAAATCTGCGATCAACCGACCGACACAGCTCAAACTCATGACGGACATCTACGATCTTAAAGATCAAATGCAAAGGAGTTAGTCACCATGTTTTAATTTCTATTTTTGTTTTGTTTTGCACAATTTGAGGAAGGTCGTTTAAACCTCCTCAACTATTTTTGTAATAATCTATTATTAAGATTTATAGTTTATTATTTAAACCCCTCTCATGCATTTAGAGAGGGGTCCAGATATTTTATCAGAAACAATCTTCAAAACATGCACTTCTGTCCCTTTGAGGAAGTTCTGGTGAAATGAATGGAACATGATTTATTTTTATCTTATCTGGCATCTTCTATTGAAATTGCACTTTTGTACTCTTAGATGGTGTTGGATTGATTGGAAGTAGGTCGATATTACTGAAACATATGAGCATAACTGATTACAAATGGTACTTCTATCTCGTGATTTTGTTTTGAATCAATAATTTTTCTTCAGATTGTTTATGTATGAAATTTTAAAGCTTGGTTAGCATTATTGCACTTTTGTACGGTGATGACCTAAACTTTATGTTGAATATATGAATAATTTCTTATGCGATATATCTGTCACAATCATTTCGGCTAACTATTTATTCGAAATGATTATTGTTAAAATGATTTCACTTCCTATTGCAGTTGAAAGATATTTATTACCAATTTCTTTAGGACATTATTGAAGATCGCATGTTTCAATTTTATTCCCGGGTATAGTCATAGCTAGATAATGTTTAAATTAAGATATATGCATGTGATTATTTGTTTAGATTAGATTACTTTTAGCTTAAACATTCCGTCGAACTATCATATATCACCCCATCAACGCTATCATAATTTATATTGGGAAACTAGTCCCATTACCCGTAGTCGGAGCCACTACACTAAACAGAAAAGGAGCTGCCAACCAAGGTCCAGACTGGGTGGTTTTCCCCAAATGTTGTAAGCAACGATTTTCGAGGCTTCAACAAGTTCCTAGGGTGAGGAATTGAGATGTAGGGCTCCTGGGGTTGAAGGATCTCTGGACAATATGGTATCATCCCTATCTGTTACCCATAGGGTGGAAGATGTAACTCCCCTATATTGGTCTTTGAAGAGTATACCCTAGTGGGTATCTGTCTTTCCCACCCATCTAGCCAATGGGTCTTGGTTGCTAGAGTTAGGTGCTATTCTTACGATTTATGGTAAGTGACATCCTACTCAAGCTAGAGAAGCAGGTGTTCTACCACTAACTATTGAGGGTCAAGTTGGGTAGATCAACAAATAATAGGATATGCACGATCCTTGCCATTTATGGTAAGTGCTATCCCTCCTATTATCACCAGGAAGTGGTATAAGCATGTCCCTTTCCTCATAAGGTAAGTGGTATCCCTCATATTGTTTGAGGTTTCCCAGGTCGTAACATTGGCTCCCTGCTGGAAAAGGTTTCCCAAGTCGTAGCATTGGTTCCCGCCTGACAGAAGTTTCTCGGCTCACAACATTGGCTCCCTGATGGCAGTGATTCTAGGTGGTAGCTCCTCGATGGATAGAGGGTGGTAGTTGAAGCTCCCCTATGGTTCTTCTTCTTTATATTTGAGAATGTTTCAGCAAATAGAGTTGAGTAGAGATGGGATATGATATCATGATAAGGTACTTGTGATGATTATATGATGCAATTGGAATTTCTCTCTAGCTGAGAGGAAGTGTTAATTTTTGGAAGCTCAATGAAAAATTTCAATCATGGGACTAGATTCCTATTTTCAAGAGGACCAATTTTGAATATTGAAGTGCTCAATTTGGACAAGGGAAAGTGTATTTTTTAAGAAAACCCCAAATGTGCACAAAAGGACAAGTCGACCCTAACACGGAATCAGACACCCATGGAAGCCTATAAATAAAAGTGACCTGAATCTCATTTGGACATCATCAATCAAAGGTAGCAACAAAAATCATCCACCTCAGTTGAAGCTGCAACTTCCTGTTTCTTCTTACCCTTCCTTTTTGGACATTGTAAAGCATAGTGACCCATCTTCCCACAAGAAAATCATTTCACTTTGGTCATGCATTTCTCCTTAGCATTCTTCTTCCCCTTCTCCTGCTTTGCTCCACTAGAAGACCCCTTGTTGACATTATTCTTCTTTCCCTTTGCCGGAAGAAAAACATTATCCTCTTCACTTCCCCCACCACTCTTGTTGCCACCTTTTGCACTCCTCCTTATCTCATCCTATAAGAAATCATCTCGTATCCTCCTCCAACCAGGAAAATTCTCTTTGGTCACCAAGCCATGGATAAACCATCCAATTTCTCAATGAACCCATCTCAGGCAATCCTAAACAACTATTCATTTGAAATGAATTCTCCAATGGAATCTAACTCATGCTTCACCTGTGAGACCCTGGTGAGATATGAGGTTACATTGTTGGTCTTGGTAATCTTTTTGTTTCATAGTTTTTGTCTCAAAACCATCTTCTTGTTCTCATTAGAACTATGGTGTAAAGAGACCAAGGACTCCCACATCTGATAGGCATATCTCATCCCCGAAACATGAGGGAATAAATGGTCCTTTATGGCATCTATAAGGATCCTCTTTGCCTTCACATTCTTCTTGTTGAAATCCATCAACTGAGCTGGATCAGTGGGTGCTTGTACAACTACTTCAAAAACATCCCACACTTCAACTTCCTCTAGTAAAAGCATGATTATCTCCTTCCATGGGCCAAAATTTTCAGACCCTGCCAGTCTGTCCTCTACTCTCAACCCAGTAGCCATGACCCCACAACTAACAATTTGGAGCAAATATGGGAGCTAGAACCCTCCTCCCTCTCAATTGTTGAAGTCTTTCGGTTTTTGACAAGGTTTTGGTTCACTGTAGCATAATTTAATGCTTGTTGCCCTCTTTATCAGCTGTGTCAAATTTGAGATTTGAGCCTTCAACTTTGCTCTGATACCATGTAGAATTTTAATGATATGCTTCCTTAACCTAGTTTACAATTTTGCATGTGTTTATTTAGGCCCAATCCACATGTTTTTCATGTTGTTATAAATTTCAAAATGCATTAATCACAAACATAAAAAGTGCTTTTACTCTTTTCACTTTCCTAACAACTGATAATTAATGAAAAATTAAATACAAGCACACTAAATACAAGCATTCAACACATAAGAGACACTTGTTTTTGGTCAAACTAACCCTAGAAAACCCCACAACCTCTTGGGGAAAACCAATCTTCAAAGGATAATTTTATTGCTTGTGAAATTGTAAATAATTACATAAAAATCAATTACTTATCTCCCTTTTGTTGTAGCATTAAATTCACACATTCTTGAAATTTGTGCCCACTGAAATTTCAAATTTCCACAAAAAATTGATGCCTAGAAATTTAGTATTTCTTCTTTTCCCTTCTCCTTGAATTTTGTGCCCAGAATCTGTCTCGAAAATAACGTTGAACTATGGCTTGATTTATGTGCTCAATGATGACAGTACTACCATGATTTTCATGCAAAAATGTAGTAAAAAACTCCCTCAAAATTTGTGCTTCCAGTAGTAGATAGTTTCAAAATTCATGCCTCAAATTTTAGGTCTGAACAACGCTACCTCCTCCCTCAAAATTTGAGTTTATTATCCTCAAAATTCGTGTTGATTTTTTGTTGTTGTTCTCCTTGATTTTCATGTTTCCTCTCCTTGTACTTCAAGCTATTGTACGTCCTTCTTCTTGGGATTCGAGCCCCTTTTCTCACCGCTGCAACCTATCCTCTCCTTGAAGTTTTCTCCTTGGTTCACTTCTCCTCATGCTCTCTCTCTCAATATGAAGTGAGGAATGAGTTCCCTTTTCCTCTTTTGTCTCCTTGGAAAATATTGAATCCCGAAATCTAGGATTCAATGGCTGATATTTAATCCTCAAATCTTAAGATGTGTGGTTGAGATCAATTCTCCCAAATGACCCCCTTCATACACTGGCTCCATCACTTAAAAGTCTCTTAGTACCTTTTTTTCAAGCTGTGTGCCTTTTTAATTTCTCTCATAATGTGATTTTTCACCTCACTTTAATATTAGAAAAGTACACTTAGTAATTTTAACATAAAATCACTTTATAAAGTACAAGTGACTTTAATATTAGAAAAAGTACATGGTATAACACTTCTAAGCACTTTTCCCCACCATGACATTAATATAACTCATAAATATCATCAAGGAAAAAGCCATTAATGTGCTCACTAGGCTAAAAGGGATAAAAGCCTAGTAACACCTCACTTTGGTACCATTTTCAACATGTAGGTGTGTTTTTTATGGTGAGAAACATCTCTAATAGGTTGGTTGCACATATAGGAGTCTTTCTCAAGCAGGTCGCAAGCCTTATCTTGCTGAATAGTGGACCGAGAGGGTAAGCATCTACTAGGGTGGGCCACAACCCTAATTTGGTAAAGGTTGGTTGACATGGAGTCTTGTTTGAGGACTGAATGAAATTTAGATTTGTGGAAAAAGGAGGACAAATTGTCTTAGAGGGAGGTCATAGTAGTAGAAGGTTGTTTTGGATGTGTTTGTGAGACTCTAGCAGTGTCGCTCAGACCCTAACCAGGAGAAGCAAGCAACAACATTGAACTCCAACACCTAGATGGATGATTTTTTAGATTGGACAGCTTATAGAATCTCCTTGATGAACTGCAAGTAGCCCTAACCAATCCAAGCTTCTTCAACAATATGACACCAACTTATGAAGGCACAATTTGACTGCTTTAGAATTGCAACTGTGATTGGGTCATCTATTTATCTAAGGACTGTGATACTTGATCTTCAAATTGGAAATTCAACCTTGAATTTGAATTATTGTACTCTCTCTCTCTCTCTCTCTCTCTCGGCTGAACATTTGATTCTAAGAATAATAAGAATTGATTAAGGGTTTCCCCCATATTGGGGTTTGTTCCTAGCTTGAGCCATATTCTTGTGTTCTCTTGTCTTGACTTGTCTTCAACATTTATCTTTTATGTTCTTTCTTCAATTACTGTCAATATGATAATAATTTATGTGATTTATAATGGGAATAACATGGATTTATAAATGGGATTATATGGGACATTGAAATAACTATCCCAAGCAAAGAACATGTTTACCAAGAATTAACAACGACATATAAACTTAGATTGTATAGGGAGTGCAGCGGATTGGAGGAGCACCTCAGGGTGGTTCTTCCACCTTGGTTGAACAATGATATCATGGTTTAATAGGAAGTAGAATTCTAGAACACTTAGTTTAGCAGGGGAAAAGTAAATGGCAATGAGTATGGTAAATTGCAAGGCCATTTGGATTTGCAAGTTACTTGTAGGGTTATTTGATGAGGAGTTTAATCCTACAATGATATAGAGTGATCATCAGAGTTGTATCAAATCCTCTGAGAATCTAATGTTCCTTGATAGATCCAAACATTTGCGATCAAATATTACTTGATCAGAGACATGATCTAGAAGGAAGTAATCAAGCTTTAATGTATCTCCATAGACGAGTAGGCTGTAGGCATTCTGAGCAAACCTTTGGTTAAAGGGAAATTTGTATTTATAGGGGCAAGCTTGAAGTGGTGCATGATACCTTCCTTGCTAAGAGCGAGTGTTGATGTTTGTAACTTGGACAGGTGCTTTCACACATGCCCAAATGTCAAGATGTGTAGACACCATCCAAAGGTTTCACATTGGAAAATTCACTTTAATTAATTTTTTTATTAAAGTGCAGTGTTTTTTATAAAAGTGAGTTTAATATTTTAATGAAATGTAAAGTGTTCTCTTACATTAGTGAATTAGTTGAATCTTGACTCTTGATCTAGACTTAATCTCAACCATCCATCTCATTAACAGATTAGGGTCATGAAGACTTGGTCATCAAGGGTTAATTAATTCAGTTAATAACTCATGATTATAAATATAATGCTCAAGTGAAAGAGAAAGACACAAGAGAGAGATTTAGTGATTGAGACACAAAGGACAATTGTATCATCCCTTGGGAAAATTGTAAATAATAGTCACTTCAGTTAAAAGACATGATAATGTTGACAGACTTTGGAAAGGTCAAATATCAAGCAAGAATGCTTAATTTTATTTTTATTTGAAACTCATGTTTATAATGATGCAGGATTTTTGAACGACTCACTTGGAAGCTATGCCTAGTTGTGCCTCACGTGTCAAGGTGGTTAGTCAGTTATGGGTCGCGTGATTACTTACCCATAACCTCTCCTTGAGAATTAAAATGAAAATATAAACAACCAAGAGGGTAATGGTACCCAAGGTAATAAAGGAGAGAATGGTAACAAGAAAGAATTGTGCTCAGAAACTGTGTTGAAATGTCAGATGAGTTCTTGCAACAATCACTAGTAGAAAATGATGAAATTAATGACTAGGTGACTAAAAAAGTTAGTAACCGCAATTATTTCAAATGAATTACTACTAAATTTGAGAAATTTTAAGTGACCGAACTAAAAATGACTAACTTAAATGAATAATTTAGTTTAGGGATAAAATATATGGCTAGATAATAAGTGACCAAACTAAAAGTGACTAAGTAAAATGAATAATTTAGTCCAGGACTAAAATATATGACTAGATAATAAGAGACAAAATTTATAATGATTAACGTTCAATGTTATTTGTATTTTTGTTTAAGATCGTACTTTCAATTTTTTAATGATTTTCAAGTTATTTCCATTACTTTTGATTACAATGATAAATGTTGTGAGTTGTAAGCTTAGTAAGTCATCATGAGTATGATGGTTTCTACTTTGTTTAGCTTCACAAATTGAAAACATAAACAAAAACTACTTATCTTTTCCTACTTCCCTCATTCACTAGCAATGGCAACAATCCCATCTTCTTTCCAACAAACTGTGAGAAGAGGTGGCAATCAAAAGCCAGGGTGTGTGGAATGGAGTTAAAGTGGTTTCTATTGGCAACACATAGTTGATTAACCATGACTACAACAAGACATTGGGACTTTTAGGGGTTTCATTTTTAGTAAATTAGACCTCTGTAGTTTTGCGCACATGGTGCCCAGGACCTCATAAGTTTGCATAATCCCTGGATGATAATTAATGTGAGCCATGGAGTTCAGTAAAATATTGTTGTAATTTTGTTGCCAACATATAGGGCTTGGTGTGATCAATGGACCATAACCAAGAGTTTAAATGTGAATCACGTAGATAAGATTATGGTGGTTTCTCATGGACTTCGAATGGAATGTTCAATAGAGAGAGAGAGAGAGAGAGAGAGAGAGAGAGAGAGAGAGAGAGAGAGAGAGATTTTTTCTATCCCCAACCTGTCATCCCTTGAAAAATTTAGGGGTGTCCTCTAGTCATTCCAGAAACTTGTCCCTCCACCTGGTTTTGCCCATCCCAAAAAATCATGCAACATAGCTAACAAGTTGAGCAAGTTATTTGCAAAATGAAACCAGAGGGGAAATGTGTTCAGATAATTTAGGAAATCATGGGCAAGGTGAGAGAAAGCTTGGAATCACCCCACCCAATGGAGACAATGCTCTTCTTAAACCATCACTAGTTGGGTCCTAATTTAGTCATTCCATAAGCAAGTTTATCTGTTTCCATGCTTGAGAGTGACAAGACAATGCTATATTAATCAACAAATGTTCAAACTTCCAACACTTAAGTTTAACGATGACAACATCAAAATGCAAAATGCAAGAGGGTCCCCCACTTTAAACAAAGAATATACACTATTTCTCTTTGTGTCTATTAAAATGAATCAAGATTCTTGAAAAATGAAAACGAAAATATACACAATATATGATTTTATTATACATGGAGTTATTCGATACAACGAGGGAGAAAAGATGGTTGTGCTACCTACTTGACCTAACTACTTTATACTAATGACATCTTATTAATTAGGCTAATATGCCTTTATTTTGAATCAATGCTCATTTTTGTCTACACTTTTACTTTCCATTTGACATCTGGCACACATTTTTATGCCCACTCTTATCCTCCCACCTTGAAATTTTTGGGTCATAATTTGACACATGTTTAACTACATTACCGTTGGTTTGTTGAAATCATGAATAAGTACCATGATTTGAGAGTTAGTTTTCCTTCCCCATGACGCTTGGATTGCTTACCAACATTCTTGTGAGTTGCATTACCGTGCATACGAGGGTCTCTCAGGGACAAACACGCGGGTAGGAACTGAAGTTTCTTGTTTTAGCATTTGGCATTTATGTGAAGCATCTCCATGTGTGCAGGAACCCGAAGTTTCTTATTTTAGCATGTTTCTTAATTTATCATTTGGTATTAATGTTAAAGGGATTGGATTGCGCAATGAAATAATTTGTTATTTGTGTTTCATATATAGGGATTTGCATTTTAGAGTGATCTTCGTGAGGTGGAGGGATTCGAGGGAGCGAAGTGATATAGATTTGCAGTTCAGAGTGATCTTCATGAGGTGGAGGGATTCGAGGGAGTGAAGTGATATATGCTGCAACAAATTAGGTAAATTTGAAGTTACACAGTCCCATAACCCTTGCGATCTCATATTTTGAAGGGTCCTATTTTTTCTTCGTAGGGGTTTTTTATCTGTCAAGAGGATGCTCTTAGTGCAAAATAATCCCACCATCAGCAACAACAGGGCTAGGGTACGATTCCTGCTGCGTTCAATAGGGATTTTTTAAGATAGAGGGTTCGATTCCCGCTAACTACAATAGGGAGTCTTTAAAGATAGATTATGAAGAACATTTTTGTTCGCAGCTGGACTTGGGTTTGATCAATTAGTAGACATAACCCATGGAAACAAGGGCTGGTAATTTTTTTCCTGGTTGAGGAATTGCCTCTCTTATTTTATTTCATTCTCTTTGTCACTCCTCATGTATTTTCGACAGTTCAATTACTTGTTCATGGGCATCCTCATCTCAACAATGGTTTTGATCAAGAGGATTTGCTTGAAGGATCCACACCAATCATTGCACACTTCTTGGAAACCACACGTTTCGTTCTGTGAGTGGACAGGCGTCAAATGTAGTTGACACAGACAGAGTGTTGTTTCACTAAATGTTTCAGGCATGGAATTGCAAGGTACAATCTCTCCTATGCTCGACAATTTATCCTTTCTTAGGATTCTCGACTTTAGAAAGAACAACTTTCATGGTCACATTCCCTATCAATTCGGAAATTTATATCACTTAAACAAGCTTGCCCTGTCTTGGAATGAACTCCAAGGTTCTAGTCTGCTCACTCTTAGTAGACGTTGCAGTTTAAATAAATTCTTTGTGTACACTAAAAATCTCAGGTACAATCCCGACCTGGTTGGGAAACATATCCTAGTTGGAACAAATCGACCTGGGTAGCAACAACCTTCACGAGAGTATTCCATCAGAATTGGGCATGCTAACCCATGTGAGATTTATAAATATGTAGATGAACAATCTCACTAGAAAAATTCCATCGCCCTTATCTAATTGCTCCAGTATTGAAGTATTCAGTATTGAAGCTAACTAGTTTACTGGTAACATTCCTGTTGAGTTGTGTACCAAGAGCATCCGGCTGGTGAAACTCTTTATGGGTGGTAATCAGTTGAGTGGTAGCATTCCTGCTCCCCTCTTCAACTACACTATCCTTCAACATTTTTACGTAGCATACAATCAACTCAGCAGAGTAGTGACCATGGAGTTCAGTAAGCAGATGCAGTTCAAGTGGCTTAACTTAGGCTATAATAACCTAGTTAGCAGCAACAATGTTAGCCTACCTATTCTTACTATCCTTACTAATTGTTCCAACTTACAAAAGATATATTTTTTTGTAACCATTTTAAGGGACGTTTGCCCTCTTCTATGGGTCATCTCCATACTAAATTGTGCTACATAAACTTGGGAGTGAATGAATTAACAGGAGAGATACCTCCACAGATTGGAAACTTGACTAGTTTAACCGAGCTTCATTTATACATCAATAATTTTACAGGGCCTATCCATTTTACACTTAATACCCTTCAAAACTTGCAATAGTCAATTATCAGAGAAAACTATTTACAAGGAAACATCCCTTCAAATATTGGGCAATTCAAATGCTTAGGGATTTTAGGTCTCTTTAAAAATAATTTTGATGGAAGAATCCCTGATTCTATTGCAGACCTCCAACAACTAAGATATCTAGATGTTTCTTATAACCAATTATCATGTAATATACTTGCAAATTTGGGGAAATGTGTGAATTTACTAAAGCTAGACCTATCATACAATAGGTTCATTGGGAAAATACCTCCAGAAGTTGCAGGGCTTGAAAATTTAGCTTTGTATTTCAACCTTTCAAACAACTTATTACATGGACCTATGCCTTTAGGATTAAGCAAGATGACTATGCTTCAAGCTATAGATATTTTTGCAAATCAATTGGTCGACAACATTCCAAGTACACTCCAAAGATGCAAAGAAATATAGGACCTCAATCTCTCCTGCAATGCCCTTGAAGGTCCAATTCCAATCACACTCAATGAACTTCAAAGTCTTCAGGACATGGATTTATCCTACAATAATTTATCAGGTGGAATACCCTTGTCATTGGAAAAGCTCAAAATGCTACGCCATTGTAAATTTTATTTCAACAAATTGTTAGGAGCAATCCCTAAAGGAGGAATTTATAAAAATCTTGGTGCCATGGAATTCATGGAAAATCCTGATCTCTGTGGACCTTGGGTTAGTCTGTCACCATGACATGCTCATAAACATCAAAATGTTTGGAATACAAAAAGAGTGTTAAATTTAGATAACATGTTCTTTGCTTAGGTTAGATACTTCGTTAGATCATTATCCCATTTAACAATTTCAATAATCCATTAGTAATCACATTGATCATGACAGTAACCAATCAAAGAACATTAAACATGAATGCAGAAGACAAGCCAAAACAAGAGGATGTAGAAATTGGCTCAAGCCAGGGAAAAACCCTAAGATGGGGAAAACCCTTTCTCAATTCTTCTTATTATCAAATATCAAAATTCAGCAGAGAGAGAGAGAGATGGAGTACAAGGGATCGAGGTCTATACTAACTACAACCCTTAAACAAATAAATTTTCTGCTCAATACTGCAATTGTGGCATGAACTGAACATGTACAACTAAAGAGGGTTTGACGGTTAGGGTTGCTTATGAATCTCTATTATCCCTTATAAATGCACCAAAAACCTCCTTATAACAACAACTAATATTGATATGAGAAGAATTATCCTGAGGGCTGATCTACAGTCATATTAAGCATTTCGGCCTCCTTTCTATATATGGTACAGACTGTGGCCCTACTTGAAATCAGAGATGCGACCTCATGAGGAGAGGATTTCTCCCTTAAAATTGACCTCAAACTAGCCCAGAAATATTTTCACCAACTCGGCCTGCCATGTTGCTCTAGAACTCAGACTTGCAAAGATGAATTTGCCCATACTGAATTGTCTAGACCTTCGATTGTCCTCCTTGGAGAGTCTTAGCCCTAATGCAGAATATCACCTAGAAACAAACCCTCCTTTGACCTTCTTCAAGTACTCGACTGCCTCAGACATATCTCCAAGCAATTTGATGCATGTAAAATGAGGGAGAAGGTACCTCAATATAAAAAATTCGGTGGACGTCAAGGGACGTGACCATTGCGTTTGATGAACCGACATAAGTGTGAAGTCGACCTTGATAATTTTCTTGAGAGAACATAAATTCAAAAACCCACATTTCCTTATCCAAATTTGGCAATCTTTAGGTTTATTTTGGTCCTCTCGAAAAGAGGAATTCAATGCTACAATTATCTTCCATAAAGGAGCTATCCAAAGTGGAATTTGGCCCTAGTTTCCAATTTTAACACTCCCTCTCAACTAGGGAAAATTCCACTTGCCAATCCATCCATCATCATCGATCATCATGCCATCCTATCCTCATGAATTATCTCTGAATCTAATCTTTGCTCTACTCTACTGATCACCGATATGAATAATAAAGAAGAATTGATCGAGAGTGAGCCACAAGAGCTTGCCACTCTCCACTGCCAAAATTTAGTTCGAAGGTAGAACCTCAATTGATCCCATATCAAGTTGTTGAAACATCATTCATCCTAGACATAGGGAGTACGACAATACATGATGCGTCCATCAATAGCGCTATTGTCCCAAACCACTTTTCCCAACTCATTGGCCAAATTATAGGTACTTCCCATGTGTCCCGGACTACATGGGTAGGATGATGCAAGAACATTGGCAGGGAAAGAATATATCACATCCTGCTCACAACCACTAGTAGGGAAAGGAGAAACCACATCCTACAAACACATGTCACAATCACACGTAGGGAAAGGATGAACCACATCCCATCGAAATCTCAACCACAGATTGTAGGGAATAAGCATCCTACATGTGGGGAAAGGATGGAACACTGACATGCCAACAAATTCATATAAGCATCTCTCATTGGGGTATCCGCAGGAGAAGGTGAACCACTCATCCTACTCATATTCCATAGCAGAAGGTGAACCACTCATCCTATGCATATTCCATCAACAGTAGGGAAAGGTGAACCACTCACCCTACACACATGTGTCATCAATCCTAGGGGAAGGTGAAACACTCACCCTACACACATGTCAACCACCATGGGGTATCACAGGGGAAGGTGAACCACTCACCCTATACACAACACACCAATAGGGGAAGGTGAACCACTCACATTGTATACAACACACCAATAGGGGAAGGTGAACCACTCACCCTATGGTTGCTCATTGCTCAATAAGTACCCCAAGTCTTCAGGAGCTCCCAGAGCTCAATGTTCAATATTTAACCAAGGATCCCTTTATATGGGGAATAATGCGAAGCTATTTTATAAAAATCAAGATTAGATCTTGACGATGATATTGATGATAAAATCATCAATGAGAGCCTCATATATCCACCCCTTAGCATATAGATGAACACACGACTTTCTATGGACATATTGATTTACATTAGAGATCGTAGAAGCACTTAGCAATCCTCTGCTTCTTGCATATCTTAATGAAGGAAATATTTAACTGTACTTGCTCCCTCTTAATTAGGGATACCACAAGCCTCAAATTTTCTTACCAAAGTGCACAATGTCCATCTAGAAACCTACTCATCATGAGATATATTACGTATATGTGCTCATACTATCAACTTCTTTCCAAGAGGCTATGCAAGGATGTGAGAAATCTGCTCAATGATAAAGCTTGGAGGCTCTCCAATGTATTATATCCAAATGGCTCATGGATGTGTTTCTTGTCGTCATAAGTTAAAATTGTAGCCAAAACATTTAGCCTCAACGATGATTCCAGTGTAACCAAATCAAGAGATATAAAATTGTCAATTGAACTCGTAACTGAATATTCAAGAAGTCTTATATTCCAACAAATAATAAAATCATAGAAATATTTCAATGAGCATAATACAATATATGAGGCTCATTCATATGTCAATTGATAGGATGTAAGAACAACAGTGATCCTACTAGGTATACATATCCAAACCAACCACTTCTTCATCTCAATGGACCTTTAAGGCTAGGTCTTTCTATTTTGACTTTAAAAGTCAATTCGAAAACAGAGGGTCATAAATTAGACTTCCCTCTAAATATAGAGACAATGACCTTGCCAAACATAATCATTGAGGCAGCTGTAACTTTTCCTTTTTATACTATAGACCCTTAGGTCTATGGTCATCAAGGCATCATCATAATCAATGAACATGAGACGTCAATTTATTCTGTTAAAAATTCTATGCCTCCCTCCGAAGTCTTACTTTAGTTGGTCCTTCATCAGTCTGCTCCTCATTATGCTGCAACTATATCAACAAGCTTGCCCCATCAGACGTTCTCACTTTCTCTAACCATTCTACAGTAATTCAAAGCAATCAATGGATTTAGAAAAATCATGTACTTCCAACTATGTGAATACACCAAGAGATTTTCTTTTAATCTTTCCTTGGAGAGGTCCCTTCGGATGCTTCTGAACTAATTGCTACAAATTTGAATGAGCCAAGATGTTTTAAGAAATTATGATTCATACCCCTTAATGTCACTATTCTGAATATCTTCTATCATTCTCTGGATGGACCATAATTTTAAATTCCAAAGTTTGTTATTGCATTTAAATTGACTTGTTGTAACTCTGTCACCATAAATGTTTCCGCATCTAGATGGTAGCATATCAATGATATAATCCTAGCTTGTCCAGAATACCAATATGATAGCTCGATAGAAACACATATTCAAACCTTATGCAACAAACCCAATCATAGGTCATTAACATCCAACTACTTCAATCAATCCTTCTTTCTTCACATATATTGACCAATCACTTTGTCACGTACAACACAACCATTCAGATATAATAATGATTAGATAGTTTTGTCACCAGCCAAGGGCTAGATGATCCTTTCAAGGAGAGATCAAGCTCTATTGTTTCTCTTGTATACCATCCTTGTATAGGTCTTTCACAGTGATTTAATCTAGTTAGTCAACAAAGAATCTTGGACGGATTTTTGTATGAGATTGTCTAAAGAAACCTTATAAGCTACTACCATTCCTCCTATGCATTGCAATGTAGAATGTATCTCAGGTATATGCGCACTGGTTTTGGTTATTTATTGCATAGATTTTCATAATGTACTTTCCTTCAAAGACATATTTCTGATTCTATATTTCATATTCGATTCACCTAGAGTAATCTTCAGAATTTATTGCTAGCTTATATTGCTTAGACTACAACAAAATTCAAACTTCAAAGTAGTGCCAACATATAAAATCCTTACTGCTATAAGTAACACGAACTCTAGGGATGACTTTAGAAACATACCCAAACTGTTGTAAGTTGAGGATGAAGAAATCCTTCTACCATTAGGTTACTACTCAGAAAGCTTCAAAACCTTGCAAGCTGAACCTCGATTTTTTTTAGAGAAGAATAAGACTCATGGATAAATTTATGATTTAGCCTTACTATGAAGATCTCTTTGGATATGAAACCCTCCATCAGACATACAATAGTTCTTTAACAAGACCAGATCAAAATATGCCATTAATTAATACCCTTAATAGATCCTTGAGCGACATTTGGTGATGACTTCCTTTCAACAATTTTCAGAATTTTGATCATGCTTGATTTCATGGATCCGAAGTTCTAGAATATGCACAAGATTGTCTCCTTCTGAATAATGTTAATGAGAAGAGAATGTTCCTTATATACATAGAATATTGCAAAGATCAAATTAGGCCCTAATAGGGCTACCAAATCCTCCAACAAAATAACCTTAGACCCAAAACAATCAAGAAACAAATCTTAGTTGTAGGGAAACTTTGAGTTTCTTTCTCCAGATTAGTAGTCCTTAGTGATATGATTACACCACAGGAGCTTTAATTCTCTCTGAGCACAAAAATAGTAATGAGGTTATACCTTGCAAGAACATGAGTTGTAGAGAAGGAGACTTGTTATGGAACTTCAATAATATGCCATAACACATACACATTTTAGAATTTAGGAAATAATAAATTCAGTTCCTTTCAAGAGATGATTGATGAGAAGACCCTTATTGAGAGGGCACAAAAAGTTGGTGTCCTAGAGAGGGCTGAGAATTTTGATTTAGGGCAGAAATAGATTTGTAAGAAGCCTTCAATGAATCCAAAACCAATTTTATATGTGATGAATATCTTCTCCATAGGGCTAAGAAAATAGAAGTTATTTTGTTCAAGGGATGAAAAAAGCTCCCAACAGTAAAGCTACATCACCATTGAAGTGTACAAGAATGATCTTCGTCCATCTTAGTATGCATATAAATAAAACTTGGCCTCTTGGGAATCAATTTCATGCCCAAATATGTAATACGTCCTACCTATAACAATGCTTCATCCCCACAATCCACACGTTCAAGCCTTCAATTGATACACAACTGAGAAAGAAAGGAAAACTCGTCCAATAGTTGAATATGCTCATAGTCTTGACAATCTGCTCCTCCAAAGAGTAAATCGAACCACTAGTACCTTTAATTAGTTTCTATTGTGAGATCAACATTTCAAAGATACAAAATCAACCTTTCATAAGAGTAGCCATCTAGTGCCTAATCTCAGAAAAAATTATGGAAACTTTTCAACGAACTCACTTTGGTGATAACTCTCTCTTTTACTCCAGTATTGGGCTTGTCCTCACCTAGCTCTGATACCATGTTAAAATAAGATTTCTTTAGTTAGGTTATATACTTCGTTAAATCATTAGCCCATTTAACAATTTCAATAATCCATTAGTAATCACATTGATCATGACAGTAACCAATCAAATAACATTAAACATGAATGCATAAGACAAGCCAAAACAAGAGGACGCAAAAATTGGCTCAAGCTAGGGAAACACCCCAAGATGGGGAAACCCTTTCTCAATTATTCTTATTATCAAATATCAAAATTCAACAGAGAGAGAGAGAGAGAGAGAGAGAGAGAGAGAGAGAGAGAGAGATGGAGTACAATGAATCAGGGTCTATACTGACTACAACCCTTAAACAAATAAATTGTTTGCTCAATACTACAATTGTGGCATGAATTGAATATGTACAACTGAAGAGGGTTTGACAGTTAGGGCTACTTATGAATCCCTGTTATACCTTATAACTACACCAAAAAACCTCCTTACAACAATGACTGAGATTGATATGAGAGTAATTATCCTGAGGGCTGATCTACACTCATATTAAGCATCTTAGGCTCCTTTCTATAGACGGTACATACTGCGATCCTACCTAAAATCAGAGATACAACCTCATGAGGAGAGGATTTCTCCCTTAAAATTGACCTCAAACGAGCCCAAAAATATTTTCACCCACTTGACCTGTCATGCTGCTCCAAAACTCAGAATTGCAAAGATGAATTTTCCCATGCTAAATTGTCCAGACCTGCGGTTGTCCTCCTTGGAGATTCTCATCCCTAATGTAGAAGATCAGCTAGAAACAAACCCTCCTTTGACCTTCTTCAATTAATCGATTGCCTCAGACATATCTCCAAGCAATTTGATGTGTGTAAAATGAGGGAGAAGGTACCTCAATATACACAATTCGGTGGAGGTCAATGGACATGACCATTGGGCTTGATGAACCGACATAAGTGTGAAGCCAACCTTGATAATTTGCTTGAGAGAACATAAATTAAGAAACCCACATTTCCTTATCCAAATTTGACGATATTTAGGTCGATTTTGATCCTCTCGAAAAGAGGAATTCAATGCTACAATTATCTTCCCTAAAGGAGCTATCCAAAGTGGATTTTGCCCCTAATTTCCAATTTTAACAATGAGTTATCATACCTATGTTTATTACTGCCGTGGTTGTTGTATTGTGTTTGATTTTGGGAATCTTGCAGTTTCAAAATAGAAAGAAACATATTCATAGAGAGGATGGGACATCCTTCACTACAGGGCATTGACAAATTTCATATGGAGAGATCATGGCCGCAACAAATGAATTTAGTGATGTCAACTTGTTAGGAGTTGGTAGTTTTGGAAAAGTGTACAAAGGGGTTCTAAATGATGGAACAATTGTTGCTATCAAGCTTCTCAATTTGGAAAATGAGGGGTCCGATAAGGGTTTTGACAAGGAATGCAAAGTTTTGGGTAAAGTTAGGCACCAAATTTGATTAGAATCATAACATGTTATTTAGACCTCCAAATGAAAGCTTTGATATTTCCATTAATGCAAAATGGAAGCTTAGACAAGTGTTTATATCCTAATGGCCAAGAAGAAAGTAATTTGAGCTTGTTTCAAAGGTTGAATATAGTAATAGATATTGCACAAGGAATGACGTATCTCCATCACCATTGTTTTGTGCAAAGTGCTCCATTTTGATTTGAAACCTAGCAATGTGCCTCTGGATGAAGATATGACAACATATTTAACAGACGTTGGCATTGCTAGTATAAGTTTTGAAAATTTGAAGGATTTAGAGATCACTTCAACACATGCACTCAAAGGTTCAATAGGCTACATTCCTCCAAGTATTATGTGAACTAAAAAGCATATCAAAAAAATGTTATATATTATATGAACTAGATATCATACTAAGCAATGTTGTCAATGTCTTGTTTTTATTAAAATTTGTATATTATAAACCTTATGATGAGAATGTTTCAATGTAGAATATGGATTGGGTGGTCGTGCCACAACAAAAGGTGATGTTTATAGCTACAGAATAGTGTTAATGGAGATTTTGACTAGAAAGAATCCCACAAACAACATCTTTGTGGAAGGAATGAACTTGTTTTTTTTTTTTTTTTCCCGGTGGTTCACGTACACCCGTGGTCAGGGGGTGCAGGCTACGTCCACGAAATAACTAGGGCTAATCTCTAGGATCACACCCCTCGGCCATCACAGACCTAACCCCAAGGGCTTCGGGTAGAATCGACCCTATGACCTCCCGTTTTGGCGAGGCACGACTTGACCAGTTGGGCTAACCCTTGGGGCTCGGAATGAACTTGTTGAAAGGGGAGGGTAGCGATTTTCTAAATCGAGTAAAAGTCATGGTTGATGGGAGTCTATTGAGGAGGACAAGTATGGACACTATAGAAGATAAGGAGTTGAATTGCCTCAGTCAACTCATAAGAATGGGTTTGCTATGCACAAAAGAATCTCCTGAAGCATGACCTACTATGTTGGAAATTGTTAGTACATTGTAAAGCATCAAAGAGAATTTTTTGGGAGCTACAGGGATTCCAAAATTTCAATCAGAAATACCACATTTACTAGATAGTACTACTCATAACAACATTGGCGAAGGCCAAAGTTCTTCTAGTTTATTGTAAGGGAGTAGTGGTTGAATAATTGAACCATGAAGAAATTTGATCCATTGTTAGTTGTTTAACTAAACCATGAAGTAATTTGGGTGATTTGTCATTAGTTCCATCTAGTTCAAGGCTTATTCTTCTCTCCTTTTCTATGCAACTTATTTGTAGTTCTATTCCCCTCTCCTTTATGTGGCATGTCTATTGTAACTTGTTGGGTCCATGAGCATGAACAAGAAAGTGAATAATACCATGAATGGTGTCTTGTAAATGTTTCTACAATTATAAAATCCCGTGTCCCTATTTTAGAAAACTTTATGTATACCAATCTTATTGTTCAATATTTTTCTACATCTATAGTAAAATGTAAATGTTCTGGATATAGATAACCCAAAGGTTTTGTATTTTTTTTAAAGGATGAAAGAACAACTCAAAAATTTTGTTTCCACAAGCATTCATGAAACATGAGCATGTTGACAAAAATGAAGCTTAGACTATTTTTTACATATTCCTCTTTTACACTAGCACTATGAGGCCACAATTATATCAGAATATCAATCTATACCAGACATGGTTCTACCTTATTCCCAAAACAATTAAGAATTAGGTTGGACACCTAATTTCCATAGGAGGTAGTTGTAAGTTGAAATCTATAGCAAAATTATTATAATTAGTTCAAGGTTTGGACTTGAATTATGTTTTAAAATATTATTGTGACATATGTTTTAGATAGGTTTGTTATCTCTTATATTCCATGAAGGTAACTCTACACAAGATATGATTTGCAACATGATAGATATGGATTTTAGATGTATTTGGGGGTTCAGTTTGTTAATCAGCACGAACTCTTTCAGGAATGAACACTATGAATAATCCATTTCAGAAATATTCATTTGTTAATATGGAACAAAAGTGCTGAGAATATACATAGGTGAATCAAATTTCTGTTTATATCCATAGATTGGACCCCAGTAATGTGTTGTTCATCAGGAGTGTTGTATTTGACAATTGGGAGTCTATATGGTCATGATATGAGAAGAATGAAATTCCAGTATTTCACTAAGGCTAATCTTGTGTCTACTGTGACAAACACTTGGACTCATTAGTCTCCACACAATATCCTTGTACCTAGAAAAACATAGTTGAAATACTTTTGAGACATGATTTTAGCATGATTGTCACTATTGTTGGAAAGTTTGCAGGAAATTTTGATGTCCAGTCTAGGGTACTATGTAAATTGTCTGCTGAGTTTGGAGATATTTTCCTATTACAACAAGAGTGTTATGTTGAGAGAGCCTTTCTAGAGGATTTTCCAGTCATGCTACAAAGTAAGTGTTCTAGTTTTGAATCTCCAGATGTAGAGTCAGGGTCTATAAGGAAAGAACACACATGCTTGCATCAGAAATCTCTTTCTATCAATAAGAAGTGGTTGTAACATTCCCAGATCTTTAGTGATCAAATGGAGAAGACACTTGGAGACGCATCTGGGATCGAAAGAAGCATGATTTGTGCTTATTGAGGTGATGGGCACATGATTTTGTTTGCCATTTGTTAAGGTGAAATGAGGAATGTAACTTTATCATGGACAAATGGGTATGACATCAAATGTTTGAAGAGCAGAAAAACAACAATGAATTCAGTATTTATAAGAGCAAAGTTCATCCATGCATGAAGGTATTGTAATCGTGTGCTTAGGATACACCATAACGCAAGAAATTATGGAGATTCGTATTTGTTGATCACAGGATACATTAGGGTTGACCTATCTTTTGTTATTGGAAGAACGCCTATATAAACCTTGTGCGCCTTAGTCAGGATCTATGAAGAACTAAGTTTTTTAATAGGACTAAAGCAAGCAATGAAGGTAACTGTAGAAGCAACAACAAAGCATACTTCTTCACAGTATTTCTCCATACAAAGGATACTTACAATTTTTTTCCATGCATACTGTTGTGCCTCATTTGTAAATAAATTTGTCCTTATGTGGCATGAAAACAATATAATTCTACCTATCTATATGATAGCAAGAGAATGAACTGGTCACAGAAGTCACGGAAGTCAGAATTGAGGTGTCCTCTGTCCTTTTCTTGGAAGCAAAAGTCAATTACATAAAGAGCATAATTAGCATTTGTCACAATAGAAAATCATATAGAAAGACAATGCTTAAGCTATATAATTAGAATTAGTTCAGGTTTATGTTTTCACTTATAATGCACATGCTATAGATCTTGAAATACAAGATTTTTGCTAAAGTGTCAGTGTCTATACAAGGTCTGGTTTGTTCAGGAAAGAATATAACCAAAATCCCTAACTAGTTTTCTTAGTTACACTTTGCAATGTTGCTGAATGGATATAATATTTTTGTTACCTAGTTCAAATAATAGTAGTGTAATTAGGGAAGGCAAAGTCAAGAGGTCCATCACAATTTAGGCGAAAATATCAATTAGATAGAAAAATTATATGTTATGCATGACTTTTGATTTGTTTAATCAACACATTGGTCCATGGGTCCAGGCATCTAAAACAAAATAAAAAGTGAACAAATAAAGATAGAGAAATGAATAAGGGATGAACAAAGAAGACATAAAATATGTAGGGCATACGAAGAAGAAATACATGAAAAATATTCTTCTTGAAAGAAGAAATGCATGAAACAAAGACACATAGGCTAGATTGGAGAAAAATTCCTTTTAAGAGGAGCAAAAATAAAGAGAAAATAATGATTTCCATTTTTTGATGATGTCTTCCATGAATTTTATGACAAATATTTTGAGTTCTTTTATGCCTTTATTTTGGAGGGCAGTTTCCAAGAAATAAAATGCTTATGAAGTAGGTGGTTAGAACATTGAATTGAGATCCTACTGGAAAAAACATTCTTTTTATGAAATAAGATGCATAATTTTTCTTGTATGCAAGTCTTTATAAAACCCAAATAATTTGAAAAGGTCATTTCAAAGGTAAAATAAGACAAAAGAAGGAAAACAATCTATTCATAACTTTTGTTCAATCAAAAATTGCAAACTACACAAAGAGCGTGGGCACGTTCCTCAAAATCTTGTGCAATAGGCATCACTAATAAGATCAAAATATAAGTGTACATTGAATCCTGGTGGGATATCACATCACTCAAAGTACATGGCAAAAGATAGAGGCCAAAGTTTTAATACACATTAAGCAAGGTATATGGGGATATAATGCAAGATGATATTTATGAATCAAGAACTATTAATGGTGGCAAATAAAGTCATCATATTCCACAAAAGATTTGATGCATAACTATTAATAGAATTCAATAATCAAGGTTGGAAATCAAAGAAAAGATATATGAAATCTCCTCGTGCAAGGAAAATCATCATTGAGGGAAGAAGGCATTTAGTGGTCATTAAAGAATTTTGGGTAGGTGAAGGATGGAGATATGATATTCTTAATTGGTAAGATTTGGTTGTTTTCATTTGATTCCAGTTCTCAACTTACATTGTACATACTTTGGATTGCCACATCTGTCTCCTCCCTATTTGTCTATTCTGCTTTGAATCTAAGTGGGAGGTCTAACACCTAAGGGTGCCACCATGGATAGTTCTTATGTTCCTGAGATAAAAGGGGTTAAGATGAGAGGGGGGTAGAAGTAGACAAAGAGACTCTTTCTCCTCCTCTAAATGTTCTGGATGCAAGAGAAACTCTAGGATGGTGGTTTTGAGGCCACTGACACACATCCTGGTGGGAAGAACTGAGGTTATCTGTCATCCACTCTTCAAGTATGAAGATCAAGTGGGGAGACATGAACGGGCATTTATAATTTTCCATCCAACACCTCAAATTTACACTTGGCAGCATGCCAGCAAAATTATGAACAAACTAAAGAAGAGATGAGGAACCGTTCTAATTCTCATCAGACAACCCAAAAAATATTTCCTGATACCAGAATGTCTTCAAGGTGCTTATAGATTCCCAATGGATGGTAAAGTATGTCCTCATTGGTGCAAAAAAAAACAACTTGAAGACTCTACATTAGGATTGCCATCAATGAAAGCTTCCATTCTCTTAAGGGTACCTTCCCACTACGACAACACATGTGAGCTTCCTGAAGAAAAAGTTGATAGCAGAAGCATGCTCTAGAGAAAAAGTTGATGGGGGGGGGGGGGGGGGGGAAGAAGTAGACAAAGGGACTCTTTCTCCTCCTCTAATTGTTCTGGATGCAAGAGAAACTCTAGGATGGTGGTTTTTGAGGCCATCTTAACCCCTGAGATAAAAGGGGTTAAGATGAGATGGGGGGGGGGGGGGGGGAAGAAGAAGTAGACAAAGGGACTCTTTCTCCTCCTCTAAATGTTCTGGATGCAAGAGAAACTCTAGGATGGTGGTTTTGAGGCCACTGACACACATCCTGGTGGGAAGAACTGAGGTTATCTGTCATCCACTCTTCAAGTATGAAGATCAAGTGGGGAGACATGAACGAGCATTTATAATTTTCCATCCAACACCTCAAATTTACACTTGGCAGCATGCCAGCAAAATTATGAACAAACTAAAGAAGAGATGAGGAACCGTTCTAATTCTCATCAGACAACCCAAAAAATATTTCCTGATACCAGAATGTCTTCAAGGTGCTTATAGATTCCCAATGGATGGTAAAGTATGTCCTCGTTGGTGCAAAAAACAACAACTTGAAGACTCTACATTAGGATTGCCATCAATGAAAGCTTCCATTCTCTTAAGGGTACCTTCCCACTACGACAACACATGTGAGCTTCCTGAAGAAAAAGTTGATAGCAGAAGCATGCTCTAGAGAAAAATAATTACCTGAACTACTTTCTCTAAGAGATAAGGACCAATCGATGTGGAAGATGGAATGAGGGCTCTACAATAGTTTAAATCAACCAATCAAGCGACACATTCGCTATGTTTGTTGACCGAAAATGTTGCCAAATCAGTTAAGCATTCTGATATTTCTGTTAACTGTTTGATCTTGGATATCCTTAAAATTTACTTACGAAAACATATATATGGGATGTGCTTTGATGATTAGTTTTCTAGTTTACAGATTGTAGTGGGTTCTATGGGTATGCCCAGTAGTCCTTTCAAAGATTTGAAAATATTGTTATTTTATTCTCCTCTATAATCAGTAAATATCAAATCCTAAAACTGATTCTATGATATGGTCAAGTGTGGTAAGGCAGAGTCTAGCTAGTATGGACAAGGATTGAGACTGATGTTGTCAAGCAAAGGTTTTTTTGGCTTTATCATCAAATAGTGAAACTTTAATTTTGAGGTAGTGAAGCTAGAGTGTGACAATGCACACTGCTCTATGTTAATATAAAATGTATTTAATTTACGAAAACAAATAAAGACAAAAAATCTGGAAATCCTCCAACCCATCAAGAATGCCCCCGACAAAGTCACAAAATTTATTTCATGCCTCAACATTCCCCTACCACATGGGTGGATCATGCTAACATCCAAACACCTTAAAATTGTAGAAAAAAACACTCTGAAGCTTCAAAATTCTAAGGATACCAAAACTTGTAAAATTGTAGAAAAAACACTCTGAAGCTTCAAAATTCTAAGGGTACCAAAACTTGTGTGAGAACACCCCATAGATTGACTAAATGTTAGATGAATCTTATAGACACATTGAAAACATAATATCTGGGGTCAAGGGAATAAATCTCCAAGGAGTAGGGACAAGTGAAGTCATTAAAAAATTCAAATGCCAACTGAAAGAATGATGTTTTAATGCATATTCATTTATGTATAGTAGCCAGTTAACCCCTAATAGTTATCTTGATTGGAAGATGCTTTGTGATAAGTCTATAGAGTTCTTAGGATCAAATCTCACAGGTCCTTTGAGGTTACTTATCTATGTGACATGTGGTAGATCTGCCTTCCACCCAGAAATTTTGTAGAAGGGAAGGGATAGCTCTATGAGGAGGATACAAAAACACCTTGGACTAAGCAAATTGACAGCTATAAAGATGTTTTTCCCACCCATACGAACTATACTGAGCAAAATGACTGTTACATAGATGTTTGGCCTGGCCATACAAATTGTATGGACACATGTATGGATTGTCTATATAATTGTATGGATCTAAACAATAATGTCTGTATGACTATACAAATCCATATTGTGCTATCCATGTGACCGTATGGGACTGAGTGTTGTTGGAAACATATCTTTCCTAGTTACCTTCTCTCTCTCCCTCTATGTTGCTCAACCTACTCAACTGCCCAAGTGTGTTGAAAGCCTCTACCTTGCCCTATCTATATACTTTTAGCAGAGAATCTATTTTTAAGAGTCCTCCTAGTCTAAGTTATGCATGAGATACAATCTTAGGCTCAGCTGCTAAACATAAGAATTTCACTTTTTTTTACTAAAGTGAATTACAAAATAGAATTAATTTTCCAAAAATAGAATTATTTTTCAAAATTATCTCAAACTACTTCTTATGTTCACACTGAACCTGTGTAGAAGTTCATGTCCGAGCTATAATTCTCAATAGTGAGATTTTTAGTACCTCAAAAAGTGTCAAGTAAAGCACCATTAATGGAAGCAATGAGCAGAAACGATCTTGGCAAAATTCATATTGAATGTCAAATATGGTTAATATAATTGATTGGCCATCATAGATCACAAATGATTGAAGTTCAAAATTTATTTTTGACAATTTGTTTCTTTTGGAAATTGCCTTAATAGTTCATTGTGCCATGTAATTAGTACATGTAACCCCTCTAAATCAGCTGATGTGTTTAAGTTTAAGAGATATACATCACATATAGTTAAGTGATATACTTGTGTAAACTGATCCCTACATAGATGAAATGTAAGGGATACAATGCTTGGCTAAACTCCTCCACTATGTATTTCTTTCCCTAGTAGGTTGCTCAACAGATCTTTAGAAGTGAGCTTCAACAATATTAGTCCATTTTCTCAATATAATTTCCCAATGTTTTTATGTAAATTCTTCATGGACTCTTTGCAGTCACATTGAAGTTTCTTCACATTTTTCTCTATATTTTCCATGAACTCTTTGTAGTTATACTGAAGTTTCTCTGGATAAAATTGCTAAAACATTGATGATGGAATTCTAGTGATTTAAAATTTCCAAATGCATTTGATTTATGTTTTTTCTTGAAGCCCAACTATACTAAATGTTGTAACAAATGGTAAAGCACATAATCACTAAAGCTTGTGTGCATTTTCATCGTTGTTTGCAACACCATGTTTGCCTAAGTGGTGTTTTATTAGAAATTTTGATGGGTGTTTTGTGCTAGTTTATTTTTAGCAATTATGATGTGTGTTTTGTCCTTGTTTATTTTTAGCAATTATGATGTGTGTTTTGTCCTTGTTTATTTTTAGCAATTTTGTCAGGTATTTTGTTTATTTTGTAGAGAGAAAGATCGTAGACTGGAAGCTGGAAACTGTATTAATACTTGCATGGAGGATTGGGCCTATCTCAAGTTTCAATTGTGGCTAGGTTCCCTTCACTCAAATTTTGATGTTGCCCCACTTTTGTGGGATGGCACTATGAACAGGTAAGAATAAATTGATCTCAACTGTAAAGAGCAAATATATTGTTAGAATTTATTCTCAAAGATACAACTTTTATTGAAACTTGCAATATGTTTTGAATTTGAACTTTGAGTTAAATCCATAATTGCACATAAATGGTAAATGGTAGAGTTTTTGTACAAAGAAATTTCAAATTGTTTGTGATAATTTCATTGGAATATAATGCTATCAAAATTGCAATACCCCATGTAGAATGTGTGCTAAGGAGAAAAGTGAGAAAATATAAATTACAAGTAACAATGGTAATCTTAGTGTCCCTATGGGATGAGTTGGATGTGAAGAGTTTTGGGAGGTGAGATATGTTCCTTACATCTGTGGAAGTGCTATTCAAAGGAGAAGTAGCACTTTATATAAAACTTAGTGAAAATGATCTTATTTTCTAATGAAAGAGACAATAATAGCTCCAAACCAAGAGACTGTTACTGATAGTCTTCAACCTGAAAAAGCATGTTCCTGATGCGTATTGCCTCCTTATATGTCAATGATGGCTTAGAAGAGATGCCTTCAGCTTCCTCCTCCACTTACACTATTGCTTCTATTATGACATTGAGAGTGTATGTCCATGATGAGGATGAGTATCTCTTATCATGATGTATATGATTTTCTCATTGACAAATACATCATATATTTCCAAATGTAGATCACTGAAATCGTGAATCTCATCTCTCCACAACTCTTGGCACAAGCTAGTAGCTTGCCCCATGTTAATTTTAGATAACAATGGTATGTTATATGCTTTAGACAAATTTACTTCAATTTTCTTGCTAGCCCAATATCAATTTCAAGATTGGCAATTCGTAGGAATTTTTGGGGAAGACCTCGAAGACCGTCAGGTGTATGTGAACATTCACAAGTTCGATTTGTACCGGATTGCATGCAGATTCCTCGTGTTCCCATGTGCGAACATGATACATTGGATTGTCTTACACACTTATCCCAAGACGATGACTCTGAGCAGTGTCAGCAGGACAAAGCTTGCCACCTTTTGGGCACATGATTATGATGAGATGTATCAGATTTCGAAGCCCATGACTATCATCGAGACTCCTTTCAGCTTACCCAGTAGTAGTGCCAACTCTAGAGACATTTTGAAGAACTGGGTAAAGGAGCCGACTAGATTCATGATGACATCCAACCAAATCTACAAGACGAAGATACTGTGGAAGGCATATCAATACTTGGTCATATATGCATGTCAACTGTATGACCAAGAAAGCATAGAAACCTTCCCATAGAGTTGGGTGATCGCGCTGGACCAACTGGCCAGAGAGGGTAAACCATGTAACTGGTCTGGCATGTTGGCTCATCAGCTGAAGGAACAGGTAAAGAAGGTTCGACAGTCACCCCGAGGTACGCAAGAAGAGATCTACATGTCCACCTACATATTAGATGCAATATGTGCCCGACAGTAGTTCCCGAGCTTGGAGTGGGCATGGTCACCGATGGAGACTATTGTGAACACATATTGTAAGTTTTTGTCCGAATGTAGCCTCAAAGGAGTAATCACATGATTGTCTGATCATTTTGTCACCCCAGTTTACAAGATGATATTCGAACATGATCCACCCTGCATGTCGAAGGAAGCAATGGAGGCATTGATAGACATTACTGATTGGTATGCCTCACTGTCCGACACCTTCATACATATGTTCAACTTGGAGAAGTCTCTGCATGTTCTACCGAAGTCTGCCTTGGACATACTCGTGATGCAGGAAGTCTCACATCACATCTCGACAGGATTGACAGCTAGACTTCACCGGAAGAAGAAGGCACTGTTATAGACATAAACCAAGTGCTCTTAAGTCCCTAAAAGTGTTGTTCCAACCTCTAAAAGAACAAGGTCAACTGATTACATCTTCTCCCAGAAGTTCTCCATGAAAAACTACTCAAAACTGGTCAAAACTGGACCATCTCACCTGCTCCATGGTCAAAGTGCACTGCATCCCACCTAAATACACACGGGAGGTGCGATGCATACTGAAAAGCCCTTCTATGGGGTGCGATGGGTGAGAGTGGACAAATGGCAGGGTCAATCTGCAAGGTGGAGGATCATGGAATCTTCCAGAAACTTCTCCTGTGACACTTGCCTCTCTGCATTCGCCCAGGGATGAGTAAGAGATCATCAATCTCCAAGTGGAATCAAGAACTATCAGAGAGAGGACACTAATCAAATCTCAAAAGCTGACTCACCCCCCTTGCAAACATCTATATATGGATCCCTCATCCCAGAGATCCAGAGGCTGGAATTTTGTATCTTGTAAGGAAGTGCTACTGGTTTCTTGGTGCAACATCATAGTGTTGGGTGATCTAAGCTTTTCATGAGGTGAAGAAGGGCTTTCTTGCTGAGAGGATGATGCTGGGTCAGAACAATTGGTTGTAATCCTCTTTGCTATTCTTGATTATTAATAAAGTTATTCAAGTTTTCCTCCACATTCTTGTATGATTGATGATATATGCATTTGTGTGGTCAATACATATCTGGTCCTATATTGTTTATGATAATAGATCTATGTTCTTGGATAGTGTTATGCTACTTTGATTCTACAGGTGCTCTTTGACGCTGGGTAGACGAGGAAGCGAGTGGCAAAGATCTATCAGAAGGGAGAGGAATCAAGCAAGGAACCAAGCACAAGACATAGATTGGTCTCCTTTATTCCCCTCTTATCTACTTCTCGTAAAGGAAAACGAAAGTGGTTTTAGTTTGTTTGTTTCTAAGGTAGCTACCAGCCTTAGTGGGACTAGCAGCTCTGCATAGACACTAGATTTCCCGATAACAAAATGGCGACTCCACTGGGGAGCGAATAGATTGTTTGTTTGTCTATATTTGTTTACTTTATAAACTTACAGACAGAGCCTGAAGTCAAGCCAGCAAGCCTTCGAACTGCATTTTTTATGCAAGTGCAAAGTAGATCAATGTTGCTTCAGTCTATCTCCGGGTTTTGCTTATGAACTGAACAATCGATTTACAAGCTCTCTAATTGCCCTTGTGGTGGCTCTAGTAACCTCCTTAGATCTACCCCTGTGATTGATTTACTGATTACCACTTGCTCGGCCTAAATCCCTGAACTGAGCTGCAAACTGTGACCCGGAACCAAGTTGAAGTCTCGTCCCTGGACCATCGCACTGTCTCTTCTTTGGATTCTGGATGCATCGAACTTCCTGAGTGTAGTAGGTGCACTGATCAGATTAGACCTCTCCTGCTCCTAGATTTTGGTTTCTGTGTTCACTCTTTTCAGCGCTATTCAGGAGTTTTGCTGTCTGTAGTCAGTATACCTCTGTTGAAACCCCCTTCCTTGCCATTATTCCGCCTCCATTATGCAATGAACTGTAAATGTTTTTATGTATTGTGATCCATTTTCAGTTCTCTTTACAAAGAAGTAGCGTAATTGAACTGTCGTTTATTGATTTGAAAGTGTCGCAAGTGTCATTTTCAGTCATAGAAGAGAATTCGATTGTTCTTGATAGTCGATTACACTGTTACTCTTGTATTTGATTTGAATTAGTATTTTTTCAAGTGTCGAAAACAAGTTTTCAATTCCAAATCGCAAAGTGTCGTCATTGTCTTCATTTTGTCTTGAAAATAAACTTGTTAGTAATGTCGCTTTGAAAAATAATTCAGATTTGCGCTTAGCTTTCTTTTTATCATTCACACGTTAAGAAGGCTGAAAACAAATACATGCATGTGCATTTGCATTTAGACTGTTTGTTGGTTTGATTTAGGACAGTGCATATAGTGTGTGCTCTCTGCTCTATGTTGAAAGAATATCATCTCTCTTTCCTTAGTAGCTAGGATTTTCATTGCAATAAGAAGATTAAATGATTGTTTATCATCTTAGATTGCATTTTAGGAATTGTACATCTACATCACGCGGTGAACCTGAAAGGAAAATTTATTAAGCAAGATCAACTGTAAAATAAATTTAATGAATCTAAAAACGCTTTGGAACCTAACGCACAACATTTAGGAGTCTAGGCTAGAGACGTATTTCGGCGTCGTAAAGCCTGGTAACTGTTGTTTTCATTGATGGTTGGGTGATTCCACCACTTTGAGACGATAAGTGCTAGTACGGACTTTTGCTCCCACGTATCGTCGAGTATATATTTGGAGACCACAATAGGCTTTATCCTTTATCCATAGGAAGCCGTGTCTGCCGCCCTATCAATCGCAATGCACTGAACATAGCATTCGGGAAGATTGTCTGCCGTACCGTAAAAAGTATTCTGCAGTTTTGCGATTGGTTTGGTAATCCCTCTGTCTAGATTTCCAGAGCAGTCTCTTTCGTTCCTTTTCAGACTCCTTAAAGGAAAAGGTCCATCTAAGCACTTGTCACTTCAAGCTCATTAAAAATCGAAGGCGACTAGAGTCATATTTTGTTTTTTCTTGACTCTTAAAAATTGAAAAAACAAGTTGTGTCAAAGCGTCTAAAATTCATTTAATTTGGAAACATAGTTCCCCTTGATTTTTAGTTGATCGAGTAATCCACAATCGTGGAAGAAAGTCAATTGAAACCCCATCGTTTGCGGAGGCTTACGAGTCAACCGCCTTTGTCTCCAGAATCGAAACTGTTACGGACAAAGCGAACTCGTTTAACCGATTCCAAATCCCCTAGTAAAGTTAGAACAAGTGTTCCAACACCATCGGAGACTCCGATTACTCCAAACATTTCTGGTATCCCTGCCTTTACAGAAGAAGTTCAGCAGCCACCAAAGGATAGTAGAACTAATCCTAGTGTGAAGGTAAACACTTGTATTACTGAACCAGCTCCATCTACAGCTGATTTGGAAGGTGTTATTCCCTAAACATCTGTCGCTGTAGATTCTATACCTTCTTCGGCACCAGAAATATTTTACGGACCTGACAGTATACCTCTTCCACCTGGTCTGATTACTATAGAAGAGATTGTGGAGGATCCTCCATCTAATACTCCATCGCGATTTGGAGTCGGGATCACTCTATATCCTTCTTCATCAGAAATTAATCTATCGTCATCAGAAGCTCCTATAGAATCGCTAGGCAATCTTTTGGATAGACTAGAAATGTCTAAACAACCGTCGACATCTAGGACTGTGTCATCCAACATAGCAATGGCAGAACTTCCTGTTGTCACTCCAACAATGTTTGCCGGCATACCATCTGTCCCAACTAGTTCTCAATCGCTAGAAGGGGCCCACTCAGGGGCTATTTCGACAGTATGGTCCGTTCCTGTTTGTTCATCCAGAATAGTATCCGGGAACTCTTATGTTGAGTCTCAGCAAATTGATCCTTCAGGGTGTCAATTTGGGCAGTCCGGTCCTCAAGGACAAATAATTCCTTTGAGTACCGGATTGCCGTCGTATGGGGGGCAATATACCCTTTCATTGTCTCCTCTGGGAGGACAACCATACGAGAGTTCACAACAAAATTTAGGTTATGCTGGAATTACATCTAGTGGTTGGGTTCCAATATTGCCTCAACAACCAAGAGTTGTATATTTGATGCAACAATGTTTACCTATGTCAAATATACCAACTACGCCGGCTATTGTGACGGTGTCGCAAGTACAAGCGTTGCCTGTTGTATGCCAACCTAAGGTTTCTCAGGTTGTAATGCAACAGCCCCTTGTCCCTACGACTCAACCACAATCGCCAACTGGTGGAATGAAACAGGCCCAAACGGGTACAATTAGCCCTCATCTTGGTCAAACGGCTAGCATTGGAAAACAACACATGGCTTCATAACCATGGCTGGTGCAATACCAACAACCGCAATTCCAACAAGTATACCAAGGATCTGAGCAACAAATATTTGCAAATAATGGGCAGCCGTATATTCAAAACGGTCAAAATCAACCATTCTACAATGGTTATGCCCATCAACCTTACCAAAGTTACCAGCATCAAATGCATTATGCTGGTATGCAAAGACCAACTGCTCAGGCCATTCCATCCTATCCTGGGTATGCTTCGCCAAACCTGAATCAACAGTTACCCTTCGTGGCAACTTTAGAGTTACCAGATCTAAATCGGCTAACGAACGATCCAATTGCTTACGCCCCTTGGTGGCCAGCGATTCCGCATAAACTTCCGTCAGATATTCCTAAATTTAATGGAAATCTGGGTGAAGACCCATCGAATCATGTGATGACATTTCATCTGTGGTGTTCATCAAACACCCTAAACGATGATTCGATTAGGCTTCGCCTTTTTCAGAGGACGTTAACTAGTCCAGCAGCAAAATGGTATATCGAATTAACCAGAGCTTCGTTTGACAACTTCAGTTCCCTAGCCACAACCTTTTTAACCCATTTTCAGTTACCGATAAGGTACGAAACGGGAACAAAACTTCTTACCAATTTCAAACAAACAACGGCCACTCACATATCCGATCATATTCATGAGTGGCGACGTCGTCGTAGAATGGTAAAAACGTATGTTCCTGATCAACTTTTAGCTGAATGGTTTATTAAGTCATTATTACCTTCCATTACAAAAGATGTGGAAAAAGGAGGAGTCATCACTGAAGAGCAAGTTATTGCTCGTGCGCAATATTTAGACTTGATTTATACTCAGTCTGGCACGCTCTACGATAAAATCCCTGACACTCCCAGACCGGAATTTTTCGTCCCTCCTCCTCCTAAATCGAACAATGACTCTCATGCCGACGATGGTGTGATTGGTACGACATACACGAAATCGACAAAGGCTACATCTAAAAAGGCCCGTAAGAATTCTAGTCAAAATGCAAAAGAGGAACTTCTCGCCTCGGAAGTAAATGTTGTCTCGACTGATAAAGGCAAAGAAACCAAGCAAACAGGAGGCAAGAAGAAAAACAAAGGGAAGAAGAAGAAACAGGAAGAATCATCACCTGAAAAATCTTCTGCAAACCCTTCTGGAGATAAGAAACCAAGTCGTCCATGTCTTATATGTGATGAGGATCATTGGACAAGAGATTGTCCATATAAAGCTGAGCTTAGAAAATTCTTCAAGAATTCAAAAACCTCGGCGGTATTGACTGATCCGTTTCCAAATCCAGGAACAAATTTGGTTGCTAGTGAAAATGCTTCCCGGTCCCAAGTGTTGACGTTGTCAGTTTTGAAACAGTAAAATGATGCTTTGATATTGACAAAGAATAAAGATTACAGGAATCCACAGCTGTTGAACAACAAGGATAAAGATAAACCTAGTAGTTCGAAAACAACTTCGACAGAAGTTGCGCCGCCCATCATTCCAGAGCTAACAATAAAACCTCCAAAGGGAGTAGTACACAAGTCGACATTTAATCCTCATGCCAGAGCAACACAACATTATAATATAGTGGAAGATCTGGCCCAATCGCCATCCACTATGTTGACACTTGAGGTACTGCAAAATTGCCCCTCCCAAAAGCAAGCTTTATTATCAGCAATAGGTGGGATTGACCCAAAGGATTCTAATCTTGTGTCCTTTAATCACAAAGGATATGATCCTCAGTTACCAGCTCAACTAGCTTTCCTCATTCAAGTGAAAGCCCTCAACAAAACTGTTCATAGAACAATTGTTGATGGGGGGCATCTACATGTATTATATCAATGAGTTGCTGGAAAACTTTAGGATCTCCAATCTTGTCGCGATCTTCGACGACATTAAAAGCATTTGATGGATGAACATATACCCCATATGGGATTCTAAGTAACTTGCAAGTCGAATTGGGGGGAAAAACAATAGAAATAGATGTTGAAGTAATCAACGGAAACCTTGATTACAACATCCTACTGGGATGGCCCTGGATATATGCTATGGTTGTGGTCGTGTCGACATACTTTAGGAAGATTGCATTTCCTTTCCAAGGAGGAATTACAATCGTCAACCAACAAAAATTTCTCTGCAATAGTTCCCAAGTTACAGGAAGCATTCCGATGATCCATGGAAGCCCCCATTCGCTTCAAAATATCAGAGTAGGCCTACTAAAAGACCCTATATTAATGGGGACTTTTTCCCTCCCGCCTCCAATCAATCTGGCGGAAGTGGCGATGGTAGGAACCTGCAATATGATATCTTCGATTCAAAATATCTCAAGAAACGATATTAACATGGATCATCTGCGGGTATTGCCTCCAAGCCCAATAGAAATATTGTAGAAATCAATGTTTTCAGCATGGGAGGTAGACCAGAATCAACGCTCATCAAGCGTCTGGATAGATAGTTCTAAGGAATATGGCGCCCCTTCAGATCCTTGGTCGCAAGTGCATTACACCGACGAAGGAATTGTTCAGTCAATGATAATTGAAGGGGCACCATGGGAAGATTACCACCATCATTCCCATCTTCCGGATTGTCAAGAAGATACTCCTGATGACCTTCATCATCCTTCAGTTTTTGATTTCCTATCAAATATTGTAAACACGGTGGATTCCGAGCGAAACTTGTCCAATATTGAAGAGACTATCGCCATAAATATCTCGACCAAAACGGATGTTGTAGAGAATATTTATGTTGGCAAATGTTGTTCTCCTTCAAAACTGGAAATATATAACGCTCTTTTTCGCGAATTCAGAGATGTCTTTGCTTGGTCATATGATGAAATTCCAGGCATTGACTCGAGTATAGTTGAACATGAAATAAAGATGTATCCAAATGTCAAACCAGTACGACAACGACTAAGGCAGGTGCACCCCAAGAAAGTCGTTTCCATCAAGGTAGAAGTTGAAAAACCTCTCCATGCTAGTTTTATTTACCCGGTTCCTCTAACCGATTGGGTATCAAACATTGTTCCTGTGATGAAAAAGCAAGGAACAATTAGAGTGTGTGTCGATTATAGGGATGTAAATCAAGCTTGTCCAAAAGACAACTACCCTACACCCTTTATTGACCAGATAATTGATGAATGCGCCGGATGTGAAATATTTTTATTTATGGATGGATTCTCTGGGTATAATCAAATAAATATTCGCCCACAGGACCAGTCAAAGACTGCATTTATTTGTCCGTGGGGCACATTTGCATATCACAAATTACCCTTTGGTTTAAAGAACGCAGGGGCAACATTTCAGAGGGCAATGAATTATGCCTTCCATGACATCAAAAACATCGTTCAACCATATCATGACGACCTTTTGGCTCATTCACGAAAGCGGACCGATCATCTGCAGCATTTGAGAGCGATATTTCTACGTTGCCGACACTACAAGATACGACTCAATCCACACAAATGTGTGTTCTATGTCTGTTCTGTGTCAGTTCTGGTCGTTTGCTTGGCTTTGTAGTCTCAAAAGACGGGATTCGTCTCGACCCATGTAAGGTTTAGGCAATCATAAATTTTCCTCCACCTTCAAACTTGCTTCAGATTTAGAAACTCCAAGGGAAAGCAAACTTTCTGAGGATGTTCATTCCAAATTACGCCGAACTTGCTAAAGGTTATACACGTCTATTGAAAAAAGAAGTACCCTTCATCTTGGATCAGGTCGTGCAAGCTTCCTTTGATGCTTTAAAAGAATCCCTAATGAAAGCATCATTAATGTACGCTCCTGATTATCAAAAAGACTTTAACCTATATCTGGCTGCAGCGGATACAACCATCGCAATGGTTTTAGTTCAAGAAGACAACGGAATTGAAAATCCTATATATTATTTGAGTAGGAACTTAAATGATACAGAAAGAAAGTATTCCTATGTTGAAAAGCTAGCTCTTGCAGCTGTTCAAGCGATACAGAGATTTCGACACTATGTCCTCTTTCGAAAAACTACCATTTTATCAGATTGCAACCCCATGAATTATATATTGTTGCGACAGTTGCTGGGGGGCAAATATTCAAAATGGATAGCAATTCTTCAAGGGTTTGATCTGGAATTCGTAAAATCCAAATCAAAGAAATCCCTGGTTTTCGTGGAATTACTATGTGATCTCCCATCGTTGTCCAAGGATGAAACATCCAAGAAACCATCGTGGATGAATCTTTGTTTCTGATATCTTCAAGCAATCTGTGGTATGGAGATATAATCATCTATCTCCAAACCCAAAAATATAGGTCTAATACCTCCCGCTTGGAACAAAAATGTATTCGATACCAATCAAAAGACTACATGATCATCGGTGATACACTTTACCGTCGTGGTGTCGATACAGTTCTGAGGAGGTGCCTCACCCATGAGGAGGCCGAAAAAGTCCTGAATGATTGCCATTCAGGCACGTGTGGGGGGCATCAATCTGGTTATGCTACGACATAAAAAAATTTACGAGCAGGATATTTCTGGCAAAAAATGTTCAAAGATTGCATAACTGCAGTCAGAAGTTACCATGCATGTCAAATTTTCGATAGCAAAACCAGGAAACCACCCACACCCCTGCAACCGATAGTTGTAGTTGGGCCATTTGCCAAATGGAGCATTGATTTCATGACATGTAACCCCACCTCGACCGGGGGGCATGGGTATATCATAGTCGCAGTAGACTATTTTACCAAATGGGCCGAGGCGATGCCTACATTAGATAACATTGGTGAAACAGCTGCCCTTTTCTTTTTCAATCATGTAGTCGCCAGATTCGGCGTTCCACAGGCTATAGTCACAGATCATGGATCGCATTTTCACAATCACATGATGGTCGAATTGGCTGCCAAATTAGGGTTCTCCCACGACAGCTCTACTCCATATTACCCGCAGGCCAATGGACAAGTTGAAGCAATCAACAAAGTCCTGAAGCGGATGCTGCAAAGGATGATTGGAGTCCACAAAAGGAGTTGGCACTTGATCCTGTACTCAACCTTGTGGGCATACCGAACATCGGTAAGAAATGCAATCGGGTTTACACCTTTTCAATTGGTGTATGGCCTAGAAGAAATCTTACCAGTTCAGTGTGAAATCTCGTCTCTCAAACTCGCAGTCAACCTTCTCCCCGGAACTTCAGAATAGGAGGCATGTTTCTTGGAACTAATCCAATTGTATGAAACCCGTTGTGATGCCGCTTTGGCTAATGAAGCCCATAAGAAATGAGTCAAGGCACAGTTCGACAAGAATGTCAAACGCCGTGTCTTCTCAGAAGGTGACTTGGTCTTACTTTACGACCAGGAATCCGATAAATTGGGAGCAGGTAAGTTCAAGTCTTTGTGGATGGGCCCCTATATAGTTAAGCGTGTATTAGCAAAAGGAGCCTACGAGTTAATGGATTACGATGGGATTCCACTGGCGCAACCCCGTAACGGGTTGTACCTTAAGCGTTACTACGCATGATTCAGTGTGGTAACCCATATGCTTTTGTTACATTTTTGTTTTCGCTAAGAGTGATTGTTTTGGCCAAGTAATCCACTTTTTACATTTGTCACAGATGTCGAACCTATTGGAATCTTTTGTTGGATATGCTGACGGAGCAAGACGTAATTCACGGAAGCTATCTTCCGTGGCCTGGGCCATTTTTGATCCAAGCGGCGAGTTAGTAAGTTTCAGAGGGGTATGTATTGGTCGGTCAACAAATAACATCGTTGAATATAGCGCGTTGATAGAACTCCTCTCTAGTGCCATCACACATGGCATAAGCCAACTTGTCGTCAGGCTAGACTCACAGCTCGTCATACTACAAATCACTGGTATCTACTCCGTCCGAAATCTAGCTTTCTATCGCATGTTCCTAAGGGTCAAGATTTTGGAAAGGCAATTTGATTTTATTCAATATCAGCATATTTCTAGAAACTTAAACACATTAACAGACTCATTGGCAAATTATGTGTTAGATAGACACTTGCAACATTTATAAAAAGAAGCATTTCATCAGTATTTTCATCAGGATCATGTAACTTAACCAAAATAAAACTCTGAAAAAAAATAAAAAATAATAAAAAAAATATATATATATATATATATATATAACTGTTTATGGTTTACACATAATGTTCTATAACCAAGACAAAATTGGTCAAATGACCCAAAACTCAAAATGCTAGTGGGCACCCTAGTCTAATGATGTTGGTGATAGCAAGTCACCGCCTGTGCAATCATGCGTAAAAGCCTAGTCCACCGACTCGGCACGCCGGTAGTATGTCGCTGCAACCTCAGAGGTAGCTCGTCAGTCCTCACGTCCGGAATACCAAGAGTGAGGCCTTCGACCTGATCTTGCAATGTTGAAAGAGTCTTGACCACATCAAGGTCGCGAAGGATAGCCCTTCCCACACCCTCTCCTGTTGGAGCAGCAGCTCGCACTCTCAGGCGTACTACTGGCCGAACTGGTCCAACATTTGCATGAGCACATGAGTTTTGATTAGTCCTGATAGAAGAAAGCACAAGAACATTATAAAGAGAAACGATAAACAGAGATATGGTCAGAGACTTTACCGATGACACCCCACTGCTCACCAGCCGGTAGTACCAAATCCGGATCACCCCGGAAATCCATACCAGCATATGGATACTCGGAAAAAACCATCTCCCGAGGGTTGAACCACTCGAAAAATGTATCAGAAAAGGAAACCTGGGACTGAACAGCATGTCTAGCCATAAGGTCGACCCATCTCTACATCCGTGGCTCAGTCGGTGGAGGTAAACCAAGTGAAACATACTGCGGCTGCATCAGCGGTATCTTTTCCAAGGCGAAAGCTGTCAAGATAGAACCATATCCAAAGTTCTTCCATCTTCATTTTTCACGTTGGTCAGTTGTTCTTTCATCACAAAGAGTACTGCATCACACCAGTTGAACACCTTTGGTTCAAGGCATTCCAAGGCGTACTGCATATAAGACCTGTTGGCCACGTGAAGTGCCGCACTACCAGCCAGTCTAGCAAAAGTTAACAGAATGGTCCTCGGGGACCTGTCAGTGACATCTCAGATATTGATCTTTCCGTCCTTACTCGGCTGAGATCCCTCTCTGCAATAACTGCGAACGTAATCTCTCACAGATTCACCCCCACGGACCGAACCTGATAATGAGATATGGGCACCTCGCCTCGATAAGCCGGTCAGAAAATAGATGTCCACGATAGTCAAGGGGATGGAATTGCCCCTAATCTGGAACACCTGGGTGGTAGGATCCCATGCATCAAGAAAATATTGCAACAGGTTGATTTGTTGCCTCATGTAAGAAATGCGGAAAAACTTGAACAGGCCATAGTTCCACAGTGCATTTATCGTAACCGGATCATGTGAAGCAACCATGTCCTCTTCTTCATGCTCACGTTCTCGCCATGTAACAGGCATTTTTCTCCAATGAATCTCTGAAACAAACAAGAGAAGAGTCAAGATCCTAATTTGGTGAAAAACGGGCAAAAATTTCCATGAAAAACTGCGCATAAATTGCCCTCTTTGCGCCCATCGCACCCCCAGCAGTGTTCTAGGTGGGATGCATGCTGATTGGCCAATGGCCAAGCCAACATGCATCGCACCTTTCGATGTAGAAGAGGTGCGATGGATCCAGGGCGAGTTTTTCAAACCCCAGAGGCTCAGAAAAACTACAAAACATGCTCAGAATTCAAAAAGGAAAGGATGAAACTAAAGAGCTCAGTTTTAGCTCCTACCTGGTCCATACGGCGTCGAGAATCGTCCACAGAATCTCCCGGAATTAGCTAGTGAAAATCAAGGGGGAAAGCACCTCCAAAGCTCCAACAAACCAAAGTTCAAATGAAATGGTAAAATGAGAGGTAAAAAGCACTTTTAAATTAATTTTCGCGTAATTCAAGTAAAATATTGGTGTTTTAACTCATTTTTCAAACATATATTGTTCTTTTCTAACTAGTTTGATGAAGCAATTGAGCAGGCAGTACAACCTTTGAGAGAACAAAGTTGTCAATGGTAAAATCAAGATAATCAATGACCATTATATCGAGTAGTTTTAACGCGGAATTCAATCTCGTTAAAAAATAAACATAAGCAATGAGCAAATGTTCCCCCAAAGTTTAAGCTCATTAAAAAATGAACCATTTTCCTTGAGCAGTTTTAACGCGGAATTCAAGCTTGTTAAAAAATAAACACAAGCAATGAGCAAATGTTCCCCCAGAGTTTAAGCTCATTAAAAAATGAACCATTTTCCGGTAAATAACCATTGTGAATGTATTATCATCAACCTTTGAAGCCTTGGTCGTGTTCTCATCATCACCTCCACTCTGTATTGGCCGATCATTCACCTCCATTTGATTGTTTACCCCTTTTTGAGGAACAGCTGCGAAGAGTGATCCTGTTAGCCATCCTTGTGACACTGCCGTGATTGGAAAATTCCAAACCTTACCTGGAATCAGCTGCTAACCAAATTTATCACTCGTTCCTCAAAAATTGAGTCTCCTTTAAGCTCTTTTCAACTGACTCGTAAAATATGAAAAGATTGCCGAGTAATTGGCCTCTCCAGCTCGTTAAAGGGACCGGAAGTGCTATCCCTCCTTTAGATTTTAATCTTTTTGGACCTGAGGGATCATTACACAAAAAGATCGAGCGCTTGTTTTGCTCGGCTCGTTAAAAGTACCGAAAATTCAGCCCTTTTGCATTGTTTTATGCTTTTTCGGACTCAAGGGATTATATGACGAAAAATGATTATTGGAGTTTTCTTTACGTCCCTTTTTTAGACTCTCTAAAATTGAAAAGGACTGAGTTATCCTTGTCGTTAAACTCGTTAAAACCGAATAGCGACAAACTTGTCCATACAGACAAGAATGAGTTTCACTATTGCTAGGCTCGTTAAAACATAGCGATGGGTTTGCCCGAAGGGAAAATTATAGAACAAGAATATGTTATCCTCCTCAAGCTTGACAAAAATAAAGAGGTACTGGTCAGCAATGACTGGGGAAAAATTGGGAAGAAAACTTGAAGAAACTTTATTGGTAGCAAGTCGCTCTTGAACATGACACTTTCACTCCGCATCCGAGTCGGGTTGGGTTGTTCCGTTCACTGGTCATATCACCATGGGTCCATCACACCATCCATATTTGGGGTTAACGCTACCAATCCATCATGTCAGTGTCGCTGATATGTTCAAGAGAAGTCGCCCAGAGAATTCACCTGTGTCTCATCCACTGCAATACATTTGCGCTCCATTCTTTCATGACCACCACCCTGAACCTTATATCACCAGATCGTTTTCACCTCCATTAAAATCATTTTCTCCATTCCGTGTCATTGATGTGGGATTCACTAAGGCCCTCCTATGACGGATCGCTTCTTGTCGACATCAGCTCATTATCCAAGAAGTCGATCTAGGAAAAACCCTTTCAGTACTTTGAAACTTACATGCCTCAATGGAAAGTTTCTCACTTTCGGCGATAGGTTTACATCAATGGCCTTCGACTGAAAGACTTTGTGTGGTGTTCGATGCCAAGTCCCTTATTCACACAACGTGAATTGCACTGTAGTACCTTGAGGGTCATCATCATTATCGGTGATTCCTCTTGCGCCTGTTAACAGCTTACATCATTGGCTGGTAATCAGGCGATGTCTTTCCATGTTTGACTCCAGAACATCTCTCACATGGATCGACTTGTACTTTGAGTGAAGATCGAACAAGATTGAAGACCCCGAATCTAGTTTCATCCATCCGGGCGGCGATATTTATTCAGGAAAATAAATACATCAAATGTACATCATTACTGCATAGATAATCATCCAATCCAAGGGATGATGGCTCTACGAGGATCATCAGTCTACACTCAGACGATTGTCTGTCTTATGTACATGAAAATGAATTTATAAAGCTGAGCATGGGAATGCCCACCTCAGCTAGATCTTGAAAATATTATGAAGATAATGTATTGTATTGTATCTTATTACAGGTCGCTTTCCATCTTGAAAAAACTTCAGATCCTCATGATAAAGCATTTCACCCGACATCAACAGATTAACGACCTCATGCTTTAGGGGGCAACTGTTATAGACATTTTTGGGCACTCCAACCCCAATCATAACTGTCCATAAACCAAGGGCTCTTAAGTCCCTAAAAGTGTTGTTCCAACCTCTAAAAGAACAAGGTCAACTGATTACATCTTCTCCCAGAAGTTCTCCATGAAAAACTACTCAGAACTGGTCAAAACTGGACCATCTCACCTGCTCCATGGTCAAAGTGCGTTGCATCCCACCTAAATACACACGGGAGGTGCGATGCATACCGAAAAACCCTTCTATGGGGTGCGATGGGCGAGAGTGGACAAATGGCAGGGTCAATCTGCAAGGTAGAGGATCATGGAATCTTCCAGAAACTTCTCTTGTGACACTTGCCTCTCTGTATTCGCCCGGGGAAGAGTAAGAGATCATCAATCTCCAAGTGGAATCAAGAACTATCAGAGAGAGGACACTAATCAAATCTCAAAAGCTTACTCACCCCCCTTGCAAACATCTATATATGGATCCCTCATCCCAGAGATCCAGAGGCTGGAATTTTGTATCTTATAAGGAAGTGTTGCTGGTTTCTTGGTGCAACATCATAGTGTTGGGTGATCTAAGCTTTTCATGAGGTGAAGAAGGGCTTTCTTGCTGAGAGGATGATGCTGGGTCAGAACAATTGGTTGTAATCCTCTTCGCTATTCTTGATTATTAATAAAGCTATTCAAGTTTTCCTCCACATTCTTGTATGATTGATGATATATGCATTTGTGTGGTCAATATATATCTGGTCCTATATTGTTTATGATAATAGATCTATGTTCTTGGATAGTATTATGCTGCTTTGATTCTACAGGTGCTCTTTAAAGCTGGGTAGACAAGGAAGCGAGTGGCAAATATCTATCAGAAGAGAGAGGAATCAAGCAAGGAACCAAGTGCAAGACAGAGGTTGGTATCCTTTATTCCCCTATTATCTACTTCTCATAAAGGAAAATGAAAGTGGTTTTAGTTTGTTTGTTTCTAAGGTAGCTACCGGCCTTAGTGGGACTAGCAGCTCTGCATAGACACTAGATTTCCCGATAACAGGCACGTTGGCCCGCTCTTCCGTTGTGAATTGGGTTATACGAGATTTAGAGTTTCAAGCAAGCAGATGTCGAAGTAGAACAAATGTAGAAGTATACATTCGACCTCCGAGGTTATAATCCATATGACCTACATTGTCTTGTGAAGGATCACTACACGAGAGTACAATTCAACTGGATCCATGGGGCATGACATTTGGCGGAGGAGGACCCATGGAGATATTGTTACAACTCCTCCAGACTCAATGAACCGGTCGGCTTTGCTGTGGAGTGGTTAGCGAAGCAATGTGAAGCAACATCCCGAAGAGAACCTGCACCATAAGCAGCAGTAGCAATAGAGGCAAGCATACCTGTGCGTGACAAGGGAAAGAGGAAGATTGTTAATCGCATGGAGGAAGAGCAACGCTGCAAGTTCCAAGCAGATCCATTGGTAGATAAAGCAACTATGGTTATAGAAGCGAAGAGGCAACAACGCAACAAGTGAATCACGCAAAGGCAGAGGGAGAAGAGAAGAATGGAGGAAGCATAGAAGGAGTTGCATGAGCTGAAGGAGAAACTCCAGAAGGAACAAGAGTTGTGCAAGTAGGAGAGGGAAGCACATCAACAACAGGTACAATAGGGGACTCAACATGTGCAAACAGATGAGACAACGCCTGTACAGGTAGTGGATTCAATAGAACAATTGGCATTAGGCAGACAGGGTGAACCATCACAGGAGTAGGACTTCACTCGTGAGATAGAGCAAGCACTTCAAAAGTTGGATATGGATATGGAGCAACGAGAATTGGAATAGGGCATCGACCTTATGCATCACCACCAAGAGGTCAACTTACCTGCTTCACCGCATCTAGATGATGAGTAAGTCTCAAGCGAACGAGGAGGCACTGAGATCCTAAAAGATTAGCCAGAAGGAGATATGCACAACATCTCATTCGACGAGTCTCAACATAGAGTTGTGCAGTCTCATAGAGTGTGGACTCTGGATGATCATACATCTCCTGCGCAAGTTGAGTAATGAGTGATCGTGTCTGATGTGCACAAACATCCAGCAACCTTGGCTGATGCAACTAGAGTGTATGTCGAAGCCACTAGCTCAAGTGTTCACTTTCTGATAGCTGAGAATGAGCGAATGGCTAAGGAACTATAGATGGCCAAGAAAGGAGGAGAGTTGGTGACAGTGTCCGCCTGAGCTGAATTGAAGAAGGCAATACTAGATGAAGTATTGTCCCTTGACACAGTTATGTGAGCGTTGTACTCCAAATTTGGCACCATGCATAAGGAAGTTGTCCATCTCAACGGATGGCAGCAGTGATGTGCTAGAAGAGCACGTATCTTAATGAACTTGCATGCTGTTGTTGATTACATGCAAACATGGATGATGAGATACAAGGGAGCCCCGCTTCACTTGCCTAAGATGATGAAGGCCAGTGCGGTCGAGCTGAAGGCACGTATCCGGAGTCAGATCCGGAACTATGAAGAGCTCCCGCAACTCATCACTAGTATACAGGCTTCCCATGCATGTGTGTTCAAGAGTATGGATGTTGTGGTGCACGCACATGCGATCCCATCTATTGGGACTCTCACCCAGGCGAAGACAAAGGCACATGTCCGACTAGAGCTTGACTCGTACTTTGACGAGTTGATGCGCATTGCTACCAGCCCAAACTTTCCCATTAGTGCAGACATCATGCACAAGTATGTTGTTGGTCTAGTTGCATTGAAGACAATGATGCACATGCTCATAGACGAGTTGGACAGAGGAGCCCGAGCAGTGTACCTGGATGCTATGGAGGCAAGAGTCAAGTTCCAGAAATATGTCACCTTGGAGAACACGAACACCATTGCAGGCTACCGATCTTGGCATCAGTATGTTACTGTTGATCAACGTGAGGATGTTGAGGAGTTGGACTTCCATGGTTGTCTAAGTCATAGTGATGTCTAGCATGGCTTTCTCAAGCCATTTCTCTCACATGGGTACATGTGCATTGTAATGTAATATCTTGTCAAGTGTAAGTCAAGTGCCAATAGTTGGATGTGACAGTTATAGAGTAGATGAAGAGTCATGAGGGTGTTTGAAATGTCCCTATACTACCAGTGTAACCCCTTATTGTTATTAGTGCAACCCACTTATTATATTGTTGTGCCCATGTAGTCCCCATATTGTTATTATTGTCCCCCATAGAAACCCACTATTATTATTATTGCGCCCTTACATTATTATTGTTATGTCGACTTTGATTATATTATGACCCCTTAGACTCCTATATATAGAAAGGATGTCTTTTCATTTGTATCATCCAAGAATTGTTCATTTGTGTAATGTAAAGGAGGTTTCCCCCTTAAAGAAGCTTATTTCTAAGGCGTTGATCTATCTTTTCTATATGTTTGTGAACTGGTTTCATAACATTTGGTATCAGAGCTTTGGATTCTAGGGTTTTGTTGCTCCAAACAGGTCATTGTGGCATTTTTGCTATAACTTTTTTGTTGCGACGTTTCAAAATCTAAAAATAAATACCATTTGAGCCAAAATCGTTCCGAACTTCGGGTCTGAATTTCAGAGCTTGTCTCGCTTTTTTTTCGGAGATATGATCTAAGGAAGCTAGGGTTTTTGCAGACTTCCTAATTACATTCCAAATAGGTGACATGGGGAAAATCTTCATAACTTTTGTTCTGAACATAAGATTGAAATTTTGTAAGAAGTTTCAGAAAGAGGACAACCTCTAGTTTTCTGTATATCAGTTTCAGGTACTAAGGTCGAAACAATGACACGTGGCACTTTGTACAAGTTCGCTCTACTGAACTAGTATATAATCAGGTCATCGTGGGAGATTTGGCATAACTCTTCCTTGGATAATCCAACCTTGATCAGACTTGCGGGGTTAGAAATAGGACTGAAAGGGCTATGATGGAATGTGATTTCAAATATTTGAGATCCGCAGTTACAGAGATACAACGGATTCATTATCGAGCTCTTACAAAGTGAAACAAAAAGGTGTGTAGTTTTTTTTAATTTTGCATAAGATTGGTTTGAAAAATTAGTTTGAAAGAATTCAAAGGGAATAGTGAAGAATTATTAGCATTAATTGATGCCCTGAAGAAAGAAAATGGAAACACCTAGTAAGCAACCTGAAATCTCTAGCATGACTCGTGAAGAAGAGGAAGAAATGCAACATGATATATCAAAATTACAAGACCAAGTACAACAAATTTCACTCTCACAAAAGGTAACTGAAGCCAAGATGAATGGCGTGGAAGCTAATATGAATGAAGTGCAAGCTAAGATGGATGTCATGGAGGCTAAGATGAATGGCATGGATGCTAAGATGGAAGAATTTAATATAACTTTGAATAAGTTGCTACAAGAAATGGTTACTAATGGTGAAAGGGTAGTAAAGGAAACTCATGATGAGAACAAAAGAAATGTAAGTAATGATTTCATAGACTCTAATGTTGGATTGAAGACCCACCATGTTCCAAAAATCGATATGAGGAAGCTTGATGGCAAGGATCCCAGAACATGGATACTACAGATGGATCAATTTTTCGATCTCCATAATGTGCAAAACATACAAAAGGTACGTGTTGCAACTTTATACTTGGAACCACCTCAGTTTGTATGGTATCAATGGCTTTGCTCTCGTAAAAAAATTGTCACATGGGCAATTTTTACGAAAGAAATGATAGCACATTATGAGGATACAAAAAGCAACACCTCTTTTAGCCAATTGATAAATCTCAAACAAAAGGGTTCAATGATGGAGCACATTGAGGACTTCCAAAAATTGAACATAAGGGTAAAAGATATTCCAGAGTAGCATAGGATTAATGTGTTCATAGGGACTTTAAAGGATAATATCCAACACGAGGTTCGCCTTTAGGAACCTAATTCATTGGAGAAGGCATTCAGGTAAGCAAGAAAAATGGAAAGCAAAATTATGGAAACCAGGGAGCCTACCACTCACAACTATAAAGATCGAAGTGTTGTTTCCCTTAGCCTTCCACAACCTATAAGGTTGACACCACAACAATTGGAAGAAAAAAGAGCAAAAGGGCTTTGTTACAGTTGTGATAACAAATACGCTAAAGGTCACAAGTGTGCTGAGAAGAAATTATTCTAGATAGATTGTGAAGAGGAAGAAGAAAATGAACAAGAAATGTCAAAAGAAGAGGATATACTTGAGGAACAAACCCTAGAGAAAGAAGAAATGAATCCGACCATATCTTGTAATGCATTGGCTAGAATTACGGCTCCTAAAACTATCAAGATAGAAGGACATATCAAGAAGAAAAAGGTAATAGTGTTGATTGATTCGGGAAGTACCCATAATTTTATTCATTGTAAGATAGCGAAGGAATTGAATTGCTTCCTATATCTAGCACCAGAGTGTCAAGTGATGGTTGCAAGTGGAGGAACCATAAATTTCTCTGGAAAGTGCCATAATATCAAGCTATCCATGGAGAATATGTATTGAATAACATAATGTTTTCCATTCCAATGGGTGGTGTTGATGTTGTACTAAGAGTCCAATGGCTACAACTCTTGGGTACAATAGCTTTTAATTTTCAAGAACTTTTCATGAAATTTGTGTGGAAGGAAAGGAAGTTGAATTAAGGGATATTGTAGGGAAATCAGGAAAGGTAATCATCTCTAACGGTATGACAAAGCTTCTAAATAAGGAACAACGAGGCGTAATTGCACAATTATGTTTGCTAGAGGTTCCCACATCAAAATCATCTATTCCTCCAAATATTCAAAAAGTCTTAGACAACCATTCCAAGGTATTTGAGACTCCCAAAGGCCTCCCACCTATTCGTGATAATGATCATGCTATTCATTTGATTCTAGGAAGTGTTCCTCCAAACATTAGGCTGTAAATATATCCTTATGCCCAAAAGAGTGAAATTGAACGTATGGTTGTAGAAATGCTAGAGGCTAGTATAATTCAACCTAGTAAAAGTTCTTTCTCTACTCCAGTAGTATTGGTGAACAAGAAGGATGGATCATGGCGCATGTGTCTGGATTATAGGGAGATCAACAAGCTCACTATTAAATACAAATTTCCTATTCCTGTCATTTATGAATTATTGGATGAATTGCATGGATCAATTTACTTCACCAAGTTGGATCTTCGTTCAAGATATCATCATATTAGAATGGAGACTGAAGACATTCTGAAAACAACATTTATAACTCATGAGGGTCATTATGAATTTTTGGTCATGCCTTTTGTCCTTACCAATGCACCTTCTACATTTGAAGGTTTGATGAATTCCATTTTCAAACCCTTCCTTAGAAAAATTGTGTTAGTATTTTTTGATGATATACTAATCTACAACAAGTCTTGGAAGGATCATGTTCAACATTTTGACAGGGTGCTCAAACTATTGGAGGAGAAACAATTATATGCAAAAATCTCCAAATGTTTCTTTGGAGTACAAGAGGTGGAATATCTCGGTCATATTGTATCTCATTAAGGTGTTAAGGTAGACCCTAGAAAAATTAAAGCCATTAAGGAATGGAAAATCCCCACATCCATAAAGCATCTGCGAGGATTTCTCGAGTTCACAGGGTATTATCGCAAATTTGTTAAGAATTATGGGAGAATAACAGCACCTCTAACAACATTATTGAAGAAGGATGCATTTTCATGGACTCTAGAAGCAATAAATGCCTTCGAACATATTAAAGTGGCAATGTGCCAAGCACTGGTCTTAGCTACATTGGACTTCACAAAAACCTTTCTTGTGGAATGTGATGCTTCAGGAAATGGAATTGGTGATGTTTTAATGCAAGATGAAAGACCCATTTATTCCGAAAGTCATCCAATTAAAGGAAAGTATTTACACAAAGCTATTTACGAGAAGGAAATGTTGGCAATACTACATGCAGTTAAGAAATGGCGACCCTACCTAATGGGAAGACACTTCAAGGTAAAAATGGATCATGATAGTCTTAAATACTTTTTAGAACAAAGATTATCCTCTGAAGAGCAAAAAAAATGGGTCACAAAGATGTTGGGTTATGACTTTGAAATCATCTACAAAAAAGGGAAGCAAAACGTTGTGGCAGATGCACTCTCAAGAAAGGATGAGGATGTGGAAGCATTGTTTTGTGCTATTTTTATTATCCAACTAGATTGGATAAACGAAGCAAGGGAAGAATGGAAGAAGGATGAAGAAGTGTGACCACTCATTCAAAAGTTGTAGAAGATCCCAGTTCAAACAATATTGCCAGAACTTGACGAGGAAGGAAAAAGCATATTGGAACCTGGAGTAGTCACATAAACAAGAACCCAACAGCTACGGAATTGATCAATTTCAGAGTATCTCATCAAGTGGAAGAACTTACCCGTTGAAGATTCCACATGGGAGGACAAGAATTTTATACAGAAGCATCAAGAACTACTCAAGCATTGAGGACAACACTTTTTGAAGGAGAGGGGCATGTTAGGTCCCTATACTACCAGTGTAACCCCTTATTGTTATTAGTACAACCCCCTTATTATATTGTTGTGCCCATGTAGTCCCCATATTGTTATTATTGTGCCCCAAAGAAGACCACTATTGTTATTATTGTGCCCTTACCTTATTATTTTTATGTCGGCTCTAATTATATTATGACCCCTTAGACTCCTATATATAGAAACAAGGTCTTGTCATTTGTATCATCCAAGAATTGTTCATTTGTGTAATGTAAAGGAGGTTGCCCCCTCGAAGAGGCTTATTTCTAAGGCGTTGATCTATCTTTTCTATATATTTGTGAGTTGGTTTCTTAACACTTTGTTATAAATAGTCCCTCATAACTCATTGTATAGGCTTTTGGTCAGCCAAGATTCCGATAAGACTATCTTGTAGAGAGCTTGGACAATACTGTAACGAACCTTGGCTTCTCCACTATGCAGAGCTAGTACATCTCTTTGGAGGAGCAGCTGGTTGTGGATGTAACGTTCCAGTATTGGAACTAGTGGTTAGACATGGATGTATTGTATGGCTGGAACTTACACTTCTTAATATAACAAGAGCCAACATGTTTCATGCATATGTTGTATTGTATTCTATGATATTCGGTTTACTCTAAATGATATATGTATCTATTTACTTATGCATGCATGTATATCTATTGTGTATGTATGTATGAATCGTTTTGAAATGTGTTGTTGGTTTAACCATCACTTTTGATTGCTTGCTAACTTGCCTTCCATGTTGTGATGTATCATTTCTCGTGTGTTCCCTTATTAACTGCGTGCTATCATGGGTTTCCAAGGGGTGCACTCATCTCAACCCTAGTGTGTTAGAACCTCTCATGCACCTTCCTTGGCTCGTTGCAATCGTCACACCCTTGCTACCAAAAAAGTTATCTTACTTGCTTCTGTGTGAAATCGCAGTAAAGGCATTACCATACGACCCACTGCTGGGACTCCTACACCAAACGATCTGATGTCTAATTGGGACTTCTTACCGAGGAGATTCCCTGACATGTTGGTGGGTCCAACCCCGTCAACATTTCTGACACTAGAAGGAGGGCTAGATGACAAGCTGTGTCCTCTCATCCTGTTTTGAACTTTTGCATATCTATCATGGATTCTTGCACTCTTCTCCCTCTGCGTTGTTTTTAGAATCATGAATATGTCACCATAACGAGGGATTTCTTTGATCTCTTGTCCAATTAAAAGTATGATGGTGAAGGCAAAGTGGCCTGGACTGAGTTCTTACATGACTTTCTTTCCATGCTTCACGAGGAAGATGGATGAACTGACGAATAGGCCAGCTTGCTGCTTGCATACACACTTCGCGAATCTCCACTTCGGTGGCTGTGCAGCCTACCGGTTGAGAACGTGAATTCATTTGAGCACTTTTGTGATCTCATTGAAGACACTTTCCATCATTTTGATCAAGAACATCTTAACCAAAAATTGTTACAACAACGGAAGGCTTCGCATGAATTTACTATGGATTTTTGGCAACACTTCCTTGACTTGTAGTTTCAAGCTTCGAAGAGCCAGATGAAATTTTTCTATCTTTGGGACCGATTCGAGTACCGTGTTAAGAAATCTGCTCATCCTAAGAAGAAGTTTGAAATCAAGCCTCGCTTAACATTCTTCAGTGACAGAGCTGCGCAATCTCAGATGGATGAGGTCACTTTCACAAGTGACTGTCCGCCATCCCCTCATCAAACAACTCCACCACTGCGGAGTGATAATGAGGATCCTACTCGCACACCTATTGAGCTGCCACATCCTCCCAACATCACTTTACTTAATTTTCACGTAGATTTGGTTGTGAGCCCATCAAGTTGTCATATGCATTTTGTTCCACAACCTCTATCTTCGCACTAGGTTGTTCCTCTAGTTGATACTATCTTGTGCTCTTCCATTTAGAAATCTACACTTGTTGTGAACAAGGAACAAGCCACTAACAGAGTTGGTGTTGCACAACCAACATGCATTGTCGTTCATGAAGAGTATGAGTGGGAGCTTGAGCATCAACACTCGGTGAAGGATGACTACCTTCCATCTGAGCCCCCTCCATTCTTTCCTGACATATTTGGTGAACCTACCATCCATGATTTCGCATGTGTATCTTCATCCATGGATGCAACAAATTTCGATCACTCGCAGGACACACCGAATGTCAGTCCATCATTCGACAATGGAGAGGATAAATTATTCATTGAAAATACACTTGATATTTCATCTGTCTTTTCCAGAAACACAGAGGATGATTTTGTCCGCTTTTCATCTACCCCTCTATCTGATTCATCAAATCATGAGGATGTCAATGAAATCATTGATTTTTCTGATCATGGCTGTCGTGATCCATTTAATCCCATATTCGATCATGATCATGATCCTATCATAGTTGATTTTTCGAAGCCACCGGTTTATGATGATCTATCTGACAATGAAGTTGAAACACCTAAGACTGTCGGGGCACTTCAGCCCGAGATGATGGTTATATCAGGGCCTCACTCTCTTGGGGTTAGTCTCACTTCCGATCAGGAAACTGTTCAATCACCTAAGGCTCCTCATCACTCATCTATACGCATCGAACACCAATATCACACATAGATCATGCTTCCTCCACTCGAACTACACGATCCTATTGCTCATGCATTGAAGGAATCTTACATTGCAAGCATGCATGCACGATGCAAGTTGTCTTTGTTTCTTTTGTTTGCTTGCATGTCACAATCAAGAGTGTGAATATGATTCAAAACTGCACATAGTGTCGCACAACACCATGGTAAGTCCCCGAGATGCTCTTCATACACTTGCACTCACTTATGTCCCGTGGGGACTTTGAAAGGCGAAGTCTGGCTGTCTTCATTGTTATATCTTTCTTGCTTGTTGGTTCACATAACTAGGTTGCTTGCGAACCAAGCCTTGACCCAATATGGGTCAACCAATGCATCGGTCACTGCATTGGAAATATCACTTCATGTGATCAGGCCCATGCATCGTTATTTTAGGAGTAGGAGTAGTGTTTGCTTTCAGTCAATTTTCTTGCATGCTTGTTTTCTTACTTGCTTATTTGTTTGTTTGTTTGTTTACTTGTTTTTTTACTAGCTTTGCTTTCGCTTTTTTTTATGCTCTTGCTTTACTTTGTTGTTTGTTTGTTTTCTTGTTTTGTTCATAGGTTAGTTTTGCATGAAACCATGTATGACTCTTGAAACAAGTTGGGTAAAGTACAAGAGGCCTTATGCAGCTATTGCTACTTGGTTATTTGTCATCCTGCCTCTGTATGAATAAATTGTTACTTTTAGTCCATGATACGTCAAAGGAAAATATGTACTGTTCGAAGTGAACCTTGGTGAAAACACAATGCTTGCGTGCTAACTAGTGTCACCTACTCTAGTCGGTCGGTTTTGGGTTAACCCTTGTCAGCGCAGTCAAGTAGAGCAAGGTCAGGGGGGAAACCTTAACAAGCACGTCTGAGGTATAATAAACTACTTCTCTACTGGAACAACTTCTTCTGCTCTCAATAAATCGGGATCCCTCTTCCACCTCTGCAATGAATAAGTGCTATGCATAGTTATGAAAATATGAAAAATGAAAAAAATGAAAAGTGAAAAAATTCAAAATGACTAAGGTGAAAGAAGAGAAAGGGTTCCTGCGCAAAGAGGTGATGCAAGTAACTCCGCCGAGGTGCTGACTAGGCTCGCTGGCAATGAAGCCATGCTTATGTTCCTATGTGACTCTGTCGAGGTACTGTTCAAGCCTGGTGGCAGTGGAGCAACACCAGAGATGAAACGAAGACTTTGACGACTATACTACTTGTGCACTAATATCCCCCTCAACCCAAATCAAAACAACTGTGTTGCCTTGTCTTGGAGTGTGTGTCAACCGACCAAGAGCTTGGCAGATGCTACATATTACAATAAGGCTAGTGTGAAACCAAGACGAACTAAGAAGTGAACAATACTTTCGGAGGTGTTAGACTTGCTTTTCACGAACAAGATCTATTCAGAGAGCTGGAGTTATACCAATGCATTGCCAAGTGTTGTAGTAGCTACAACCACCCTCCAAAATTTTGCCTTAGCTTCATTTTGGAGCCTCCCTACCAACCTTTCACAACACCTTGTCTTGCTTCGTCAAGTACACAAGCTTCAGTGTTTTTCTTGCACAAAGACAGCCTGTTGATCAAAACTTGATGCATTCCCCTCATAGGTTGATCACCCAGACTTGGTCTAGCTGCAGGCTGAGAAACTCCCCTAATAAATTGTGCAATTCTGGAGGGAAACTAGCCTTCCTCTAGAAATTGCGCAATTTTTTCTGGCAGCTTGTTGGGCTCCAGAATTGTGCAATCTCGTCAGTCAGCCTTCACCCATAAAATTGCGCAATCCTTCCCAGCAAGCCTGCTCAGCCCAGGAATTGCACAATCCTGGGCAGTAGTCAGCTTCTTTGCCCAGAAGTTAAGCAAATCTCCTGGACGACAAGCCCAACTCCCATCCATAAATGCACATTTTCTCCCAGCAGTTGAGCAGCCTCATGCATGAGCAGTTGGGTTGACCAGTTCCACCCGGGACCAAGGAATCTTGACTTGCATGCATGACTTGCTTTTTCCTGTAATAGGCAAAGGCAACATGCAAAATGCATCCTTTGATTCGGGGAGCTATTTTTAGTTATCGGAGGTTACATGCAAAGTTCGTTTTAGAATCTTTCCTCCAAGTGCCGCTTTTTCATAGATTTGTGGCATGCACGTCATAAGCTCAAACTTCTTTATTTGATGCATCAGAGCTCATTATTTCACATTGATATTGGAGCTCTGAAATCCCACAACACATCTAGGACTCTTCGACACATCTGGGTCAACTATTCATGGGTAAGTGGTCTCAACTTGTCTTTTTCAGCATTTCTGTCACTTTTTTGGTTTCTCTTGTGCGAGTGATGTTTTCTTGATTTCTTTGAACACTTCTTGTAGTTCACATGCATACTAGTTTGTACTAGCATTATTTCAGTTTTTGTTTCTATCTCACTGCTGTCGCATGCATGAAACTGTTTTTCACGAACAGTCGCCGATTTGGTGACTCACTTAACCCACATGCATATTGATCTGTTCTCTGAATCTTTCATTCAATTTTTGCATGAACAATCAATCACTTCTGCCTTCACTTAGTGTCACCATGCATTCACTTTCAGATTTGGTTTGAGTTTCCCATCGACGAGTCTAGCCAACCTTACCCCAGACTCTGCCTTCACCGAGACAACATTGCGCAATCCGCGGAAGGAAGGCTCTGTCTTCCTCTCCAGAAATGAGAATTTCTTCCCAACCACTGTCTTCCAGGACTGCTTTACACATTTCCGAGGGACAGTGATTGTTGGCCCAGAAAATTGCACAATGCAGTCCCTGAACCTGTAGTCATTGCAAGTTGTAATTGCGCATGCACTATCCCGGCAGTCATTAGTCAACCTAGATTGTGCATTGCGCAAATTGTTAGGTCCCTATAATACTCGTGATTCCCCCATTACTATTGTCATTGTAGCCCTTATTGTCATTGTTGTGCCCCTATTTTCCCCATATTGTTATTATTGTGCCCCATAGAAGCCCACTATTGTTATTGTTGTGCCCTTATATTATTATTGTTATGTCGTCTTTGATTATATTGTGACCCCTTAGATTCCTATATATGGAAAGGAGGTTTAGTCATTTGTATCATCCAATAATTGTTCATTTGTGTAATGTAAAGGAGGTTTCCCCCTCAAAGAGGTTGAATTCTAAGGCGTTGATCATTCTTTTTTATCTTTTTGTGAGCTGGTTTCATAACATTTGGTATCAGAGCTTTGGATTCCAAGGTTTCGCTACTCCAAACAGGTCATCGTGGAATTTTCGCTATAAATTTTTTTCTGCGATGTTTCAGAAGCTAAAAAAAAAACCCCTTTGAGCCAAAATCATTCTGAACCTCAGGTCCGAATTTCATATCTTGTCTCGCTATATTTTCAGAGACATGATCTGAGGAAGTTAGGGTTTTTGCAGACTCCCGAATTACATTCCAAATGGATGACCTTGGGAAAATTGTCATAACTTTCTCTTTGAGCATCAGTTTGAAATTTCGTAAGAAGTTGCAGAAAGAAGATTAACTTTAGTTTTCTGTGTATCATTTTCAGATCCTAAGTTTGAAATAATGACACGTTGCATGTCGTACATGTTCACTCTACAAAAAAATTATATAATTAGGTCACCTTGGGAGATTGGGCATAACACTTTCTTTGAGAATCCAATTTTGATGAAACTGGTGGCATTGGAAAGAGGACTTAGAGGGCTACTACAAAAAGAAATTTTAGACCTTGGAGATCCGCACTTACAGAGATACAACAGCTTCAATATCGAGTTTCTACAAAGAGAAAAGAAGGTGTGTAGTCTTTTTAAAATTTTGCATAAGTTTGAGTTGAAAAATTAGGTTGAAGTTCAAAGGGCATAATGAAGCATAATTATCATTAATTGATACCTCGAAGAAATAAAATGGAAACACCTAGTAAGCGACCTGAAATCTATAACATGACTCATGAAGAAGAGGAAGAAATGCAACAAGATATATCAAAATTACGAGACCAAGTGCAACAAATTTCACTCTCACAAAAGGTAACCGAAGCTAAGATGAATGGCGTGGAAGCTAATATGAATGGCATGCAAGTTAATATGTATGGTGTGGAAGCTAAGATGGATAGCATGGAAGCTAAGATGAATGGCATGGATGCTAAGATGGAATATTTGAAGATAGATTTGAATAAGTTGCTACAAAAAATGCTTACTAATGGTGAAATGGTAGTAAAGGAAACTCATCATAAGAACAAAAGAAATTTTAATCATGAATTCATAGACTCTAATGTTGGATTGAAGACCCACCATGTTCCAAAGATCGATATGAGGAAGTTTGATGGCAAGGATCCCGTAACATGGATACTACAGATGCAGTAATATTTCGATCTCCATAATGTGCAAAACACACAAAAGGTACGCATTGCAACTTTATATTTGGAACCAAATCAGTTTGTATGGTATCGATGGCTTTGCTCTCGTAAACAAATTGTCACTTGGACAATTTTTACGTAAGAAATGATAGCACATTATGAGAATACAAAAAGAAACACTTTTTTGAGCCAATTGATAAACCTAAAAAAAGGGTTCAATGATGGAGCACATTGAGGACTTCCAAAAATTGAATATAAGGGTAAAATATATTCCAGAGGAGCATAGGATTGATGTGTTCATAGGGACACTTAAAGGATAACATCCAACATGAGGTTCTCCTTTGGAAACTTGACTCATTGGAGAAGGCATTCAGGTTGGCAAGAAAAATGGAAAGCAAAATTATGACAACAAGGAAGCCTACCACTCACAACTATAAGGATGGAAGTATTGTTTCCCATAGCCTTACACAACCTACAAGGTTGACACCTCAACAATTGGAAGAAAAAAGAGCAAAAGGGCTTTGTTACAGTTGTGATAGCAAATACACTAAAGGTCATAAGTGTGCTGAGAAGAAATGATTTTACATAGATTGTGAAGAGGAGGAAGAAAATGAAAAAAAATGTCAAAAGAAGAGGATATACTTGAGGAACAAACCCTAGAGAAAGAAGAAATGAATCCGACCATATCTTGTAATGCATTGGCCGGAATTACCACTCCTCAAGCTATCAAGATAGAAGGACATATCAAGAAGAAAAAGGTAATAATGTTGATTGATTCCGGGAGTACTCATAATTTTATTCATTATAAGATAGCCAAGGAATTGAATTTCTTTCTATATCCAGTACCAAAATGTTAAGTGATGGTTGCAAGTGGAGGAACCATAAATTTATCTGGAAAGTGCCATACTATCAATCTATCCATGGGAGAATATGTATTGTATAGCACAAATATTTCCATTCCAATGGGTGGTGTTGATGTTGTACTAGGAGTACAATGGCTACAATCCTTGGGTACAATAGATTTTAATTTTCAAGAACTTTTCATGAAATTTTCTTCGGAAGGAAAGGAAGTTGAATTAAGAGGTATCACAGGGAAACCAGGAAAGAAACAACGAGGCGTGATTGCACAATTATGTTCGCTAGAGGTTCCCACATCAAATCATCTATTTGTCCAGATCTCCAAAAAGCCTTTGACAATCATTCCAAGGTATTTGAGACTCCCAAATGTCTCCCACCTATTCGTGATCATGATCATGCTATTCATTTGATTCCAAGATGTGTTCCCCCAAACATAAGGCCTTACAAATATCCTTATGCCCAAAAGAGTGAAATTGAACATATGGTTGCAGAAATGCTAGAGGCTGGTATAATTCAACCTAGTCAAAGTTTTTTCTCTGCTCCAGTAGTATTGGTGCACAAGAAGGATGGATCATGGTGCATGTGTCTGGATTATAGGGAGCTCAACAAGCTCATTATTAAAGATAAATTTCCCGTTCTTGTCATTGATGAACTATTGAATGAATTTCATGGATCAATTTACTTCACTAAGTTGGATCTTCGTTCAGGATATCATCAAATCAGAATGAAGACTGAAGACATACTGGAAACAACATTTAAAACTCATGAGGGTCATTATGATTTTTGGTCATGCCCTTTGGCCTTACCAATGCACCTACTACATTTCAAGGGTTGATGAATTCCATTTTCAAACCCTTCGTTAGAAAATTTGTGTTAGTATTTTTTTGATGATATACTAATCTATAGAAAGTCTTGGAAGGATCATGTTCAACATGTTGATAGGGTGCTCAAACTATTGAAGGATAAACATTTATATGCAAAAAGCTCCAAATGTTTCTTTGGAGTACAAGAGGTTGAATACCTAGGTCATATTGTATCTCATGAAGGTGTTAAGGTAGACCCTAGCAAAATTAAAGCCATTAAGGAATGGAAAATCCCCATATCCATAAAGCATCTACGAGGATTTCTCGGGTTGACAGGGTATTATCGCAAGTTTGTTAAGAATTATGGGAGAATAGCAGCACCTCTAACAACGTTATTGAATAAAGATGCATTTTTATGGACTCCAGAAACAACAAAGGCCTTTGAACATATTAAAGAGGCAATGTGCCAAGCACGGGTATTAGCTATGTCGGACTTCACAAAAACCTTTATTGTGGAATGTGATGCCTCAGGAAATGGAATTGGTGCTATTTTAATGCAAAAAGAAAGACCCATTTCTTTCGAAAGTCATCCAATCGAAGGAAATTATTTACACAAAGCTATTTACGAGAAGGAAATGTTGGCAATGCTACATTCACTTAAGAAATGATGACCCTACCTAATGGGAAGACACTTGAAGGTAAAAACGGATCATGATAGTCTTAAATACCTTTTAGAACAAAGATTATCTTTAGAAGAGAATAAAAAATGGGTCACAAAGATGTTGGGTTATGAATTTGAAATCATATACAAAAAAGGGAAGCAAAATGTTGTGGCAGATGCACTCTCAAGAAAGGATGAGGATGTGGAAGCATTGCTTTGTGCCATTTCTATTATCCAACCAGATTGGATAAACAAAGCAAGGGATGAATGGAAGAATGACGAAGAAGTGTGGGCACTCATTCAAAAGCTACAACAAGATCCTAGTACATCTGATACATTTAGTTGGAAAAATGATTCGTTATGGTACAAAGATCTCTTATACCTATGTCCGAATTCCCAACTCAAACAAAAGATTCTTATGGAATTGCACGCCTCTCCCTTGGGAGGGTACTCGGGATTTTTAAAAACTTACCACATGGTTAAGAAGGAGTTTTTCTAGGATGTTCTTAAATATGATATTCAAAATTTTGTGGTGGAATGTTTGGTTTGCCAACAAAACAAAGTTGAAACAATTAAGACCTCGGGTCTATTACAAACTTTATCCATTCCAGGTCAACAATGGGAGGAGGTTTCAATGGATTTCATCACAGGTTTACCCAAGTCCGAAGGAAAGAGTGTCATCATAGTGGTAGTTGACATACTTACCAAGTATGCACACAATTCAAAAGCTATATGGAAACCCAAAGATTATTGTAAGCAACAAAGATCCAATTTTCACTGGAAATTTTTGGACATAATTATTTTCTTGTATTGGTTCTCAGCTAGCTCATAGCTTATCTTATCATCCTCAATTTGATGGGAAAACTGAGATAGTAAACAAAATTTTGGAAGGATATCTTCGTTTCTTTGTATTTGATAAACATACACAATGGGTCAAATGGTTTCCTTTCGCTGAATGGTGGTATAACACTTCCTTCCATACTGCAACAAAAACGACCCCATTTATGGCACTTTATGGATATCACCCACTGTCCATCACATCATATTTAAGAGAAAATTCTAAGGTTCAAGCAGTGGAAGATCACATTTAACATCAACAACAAGTTCTCCAACTCTTAAAGGACAACCTAACTTCGACATAGAATAGAATGAAACAATAGGCAGATCAACATCGCAACAAAATAAGTTTTGATATAGGCGACTGGGTATTTATACGACTACAGTCATATAAACAAATGTCCCTCAAGAAAGCTAAGAAGGATAATAAATTATCACCAAAGTATTATGGTCCGTACAAGGTGTTGCAAAAGATTGGTACTATCGCATAAAAATTGGAGCTTCCTGAGTGCACCCAGTTTTCCATGTTTCATGCTTAAAGAAGGTTATTGGTGAGAAGATCCTAGTTCAAACAATATTTCCAAAACCTGACAAGGAAGGAAAAATCATATTGGAACCTGAAGCAGTCACAAAAACAAGAACTCGATCGCTGTGAAATCGATCAATTTCGGAGTATCTTGTCAAGTGGAAGAACTTACCCGTTGAAGATTCCACATGGGAGGATGAGAATTTTATACAGAAGCATCCATAACTACTCAAACGTCGAGGACAACACTTTTTTGAAGGAGAGGGGCATGTTAGGTCCCTATAATACTAGTGATTCCCCCATTACTATTGTCATTGTTGCCCTTATTGTTATTGTTGTGCCTCTGTTGTCCCCATATTGCTATTGTTGTGCCCTTATATTATTATTGTTACGTCATCTTTGATTATATTATGACCCCTTAGACTCCTATATATAGAAATAAAGTTTTGTCATTTGTATCATCCAAGAATTTTTCATTTATGTAATGTAAAGGAGGTTGCCCCCTCAAAGAGGCTGAATTCTAAGGGGTTGATCTTTATTTTCTATCTTTTTGTAAGTTGGTTTCATAAAACAAATCTAGCATTCAGTCTTACCTCTCAGACAACCTAGACTTCCTTTTGCGCAGTTCTGGTAGCTAGTCACCAGGCCTCCCAGAAGAGATTGCACAATCTTTGACAGTCATTCCCCATGTATGTGTCATGTCATTCCTCGAATTTGCTTTGGTTTTCGGTGACAGATTTCTTGCCATGCATGTTGCTTTGTCTCCAAATATTTCAGGTGTTCATCTGCCTCTTAGCAGTACATGACCAATGGCCTCTAAGAGAGCAGGATCAAAGGACACTGAAGGAAGTGCAACTGGAGCAGCAGTTGAGCAGATGTCTGCATGTCTACCGATTTATGAAAATACCAAGATGTTTCTAGACAAGGACATCATGTTGAAATGGCAAGAGGTCAATGAAGCATTTGTAGACACTTTTGGGGAAGACCTCGAAGACCGTCAGGTGTATGTGAATTTTCACAAGTCCGGCTTGTACCGGATTGCATGCAGATACCCATTGTTCCCATGCACGGACATGATACACCGGATCATTTCGCACACTTATCTCGAGACGATGACTTTGAGCAGTGTCTGTGGGATGAAGCTTGCCACCTTTTGGGCACAGGATTATGATGAGATGTATCAGATGTCGAAGCTTGTGACTATCATGGATACTCCTTTTAGTTTGCTGAGTAGCAGTGCCAACTCTAGAGACATTCTGAAGAACTGGGTAAAGGAGCCGGCTAGATTCAGAATGACACCCAAGCAGATCTACAAGAGGAAGACACTGTGGAATGCGTATCAATACTTGGTCATATTTTCATGTCGACTGTATGGAAAAGAAAGTACAGAAACCTTCCCACAGAGTTGGGTGATCGCATTGGACCAACTGGATAGAGAAGGTAAACCATGTAACTGGACCGGCATGTTGGCTCATCAGCTGAAGGAACAGGTAACGAAAGCTCGACAGTCACCCAAAGGTATGAAAGCATAGATCTACATGTGTTGGGTCCCTATAATACTAGTGATTACCCCATTACTATTGTAGTTATACCCCTTATTTATATTGTTGTGCCCCTATTACCCCCATATTGTTATTTCTGTGCCCATAGAATCCCTCTATTGTTATTTTTGTGGCTTTATATTATTATTGTTAGGTCGGCTGGATTATATTGTGACTCCTTAGACTCCTATATATAGAAAGGAGGTTTTGTCATTTGTATCATCCAAGAATTGTTCATTTATGTAATGTAAAGGAGGTTGCCTCCTCGAAGAGGCTGAATTCTAAGGCGTTGATCTTTCTTTTCTATCTTTTCTTGAGCTGGTTTCATAACATTTGGTATCAGAGCTTTGGATTCTAGGGTTTCGCTGCTCCAAACAAGTCATCGTGGAATTTTCACTATAACTTTTTTCTGTGACGTTTCAGAAGTCACAAAAAAAACCCATTTGAGAAGAAATCGCGATGAACCTTGGGTCCGAATTTCAGAGCTTTTCGCGCGATATTTTTGGAGATATGATCTGAGGAAGTTGGTCTTTTTGCAGACTCCTGAATTACACTCAAAACAAGTGACCTGGGGAAAATCGTCATAACTTTCTTTCTAAGCATCGGATTGAAATTTTGTAAGAAGGTACAGAAAGAGGACGGACTGTAGTTTTCTTTTATATAATTTTTAGAGTCAAAAGGTTGAAGCAGTAACATGTGGCACTTCATACAAGTTCGCTCTACTGAAATAGTCTATAATCAGGTCACTGCGGGAGATTGTGCATAACTCTTTCTTGGAAAATCCAATTTGGATCAGACTAGTGGCATTGGAAAGAGGACATACAAGGCTACTACAGGTCACAATTTCAGAACTGGATGATTCGAAATTACAGAGATACATCAGATTCAATATCAGGCTTCTACAAAGTAAAAAAAAGTGTGTAGTTTTTTTTTTTTTTGCATAAGCTTGGTTTGAAGGAATTCAAAGGGCATAGTAAAGCATTATTATCGGTAAATGATGCCCTGAGGAAACAAAACGCAAACACCTAGTAAGGAACCTGAAATCTCTAGCATGACTCATGAAGAAGAGGAAGAAATTCTACATGATATATCAAAATTACAAGAACAAGTGCAACAAATGTCATGCTCACAAAAGCTAACAGATGCTAAGATAAATGGCGTGGAATCTAAGATAAATGGCGTGGAATCTAAGATAAAGGGCATGGAAGCTAAGATGGATGATCTGAAGACAGATTTGAGGACAGACATGGTAGATTTGAAGACATATTTCACAAATTTTCTACAAGAAATACTTACTAATGGTGAAAAGGTTGTAAAGGAAACTCATGATGTGAACAAAAGAAATGTTAATCATGATTCCATAGACTCTAATGTTGGATCGAAGACCCACCATATTCCAAAAATCAATATGAGGAAGTTTGATGGCAAGGATCCCGCCACATGGATATTACAGATGGAGCAATTCTTCGATCTCAATAATGTGCAAAACACACAAAAGGTACGTATGGCAACTTTATATTTGGAACCAAATCAGTTTGTATGGTATCAATGGCTTTGTTCTCGTAAACAATTTATCACTTGGGCAATTTTTACGGAAGAATTGATAGCACATTATGAGGATACAAAAAGCAACACTTTTTTTAGCCAATTGATAAGTCTCAAACAAAAGGGTTCAATAATGGAGCACATTGAGGAGTTCCAAAAATTGAACATAAGGGTAAAAGATATTCCAGAGGAGCATAGGATTGATGTGTTCATAGGGTCTTTAAAGGATAATATCCAACATGATGTGTGCCTTTGGGAACCTGATTCATTAGAGAAGGCATTCATGTTAGCAAGAAAAATGGAAAGCAAAATTATGGCAACTAGGAAGCATAACATTCACAACTATAAAGACGGAAGTGTTGTTGCCCATAGTCTTCCACAACCTACAAGGTTGACACCACAACAATTGGAAGAAAAAAGAGCAAAAGGGTTTTGTTACAATTGTGATAGCAAATACACAAAAGGTCATAAGTGTGCTGAAAATAAATTATTCTACATAGATTGTGAAGAGGAAGAAGAAAAGGAGCAAGAAAGGTCAAAAGAAGAGGATATATTCCAGGAACAAAGCCTAGATGAAGAACAAATAAATCTGACCATATCTTGCAATGCATTGGCGGGAATTACCACTCCTCAAACCATCAAGATAGAAGGACAAATCAAGAAGAAAAAGGTAATAGTGTTGATTGATTCAGGAAGCACCCACAATTTTATTCATTGTAGGGTAGCAAAAGAATTGAATTGCTTCCTATATCCAGCACCAGAGTGTCAAGTGATGATTGCAAATGGAGGAACAATAAATTGTTCTGGAAAGTGACATAATATCAAGCTACCCATGGGAGAATATGTATTGACTAGCCCAATGCTTTCCATTCCAATGGGAGGTGCTGATGTTGTACTAGGAGTCCAATGGCTACAATCCTTGGGTACGATAGCTTTTAATTTTCAAGAACTTTTCATGAAATTTTCTGTGGAAGGAAAGGAAGTTGAATTAAGGGGTATTGCAGGGAAACCAGGAAAGATAATCATCTCTAATGGCATGACAAAGCTTCTAAAAAAGGAGCAAAGAGGTGTAATTGCACAATTATGTTCGCTAGATGTTTCCACATTGGAATCATCTATTTCTCCAGATCTCCAAAAAGTCCTGGACAATCATTCCAAGGTATTTGAGACTCCCAAAGGTCTCCCACCTATGCGTGATCATGATCATGCTATTCATCTCATTCCAGGAAGTGTTCCTCCAAACATCAGGCCGTATAGATATCCATATGTCCAAAAAAGTGAAATTGAACATATGGTTGCAGAAATGCTAGAGGCTGGTATAATTCAACCGAGTCAAAGTTCTTTCTCAGCTCCAGTAGTATTGGTGCACAAGAAGGATGGATCATGGCGCATGTGTCCAGATTATAGGGAGCTCAACAAGCTCACTATTAAAGATAAGTTCCCCATTCCTGTCATTGATGAATTACTGGATGAATTGCATGGATCAATTTACTTCACCAAGTTGGATCTTCGTTCGGGATATCATCAAATCAGAATGAAGATTGAAGACATTCCGAAAACGGCATTTAGGACTCATGAGGGTCATTATGAATTTTTGGTCATGCCTTTTGGCCTTACCAATGCACCTTCAACATTTCAAGGTTTGATGAATTCAATTTTCAAACCATTCCTTAGAAAATTTGTGTTGGTATTTTTTGATGATATACTAATCTACAGCAAGTCTTGGAAGGATCATGTTGAACATGTTGACAAGGTGCTACAACTATTGGAGGAGAAACAATTATATGCAAAAAGATCCAAATATTTCTTTGGAGTCCAGGAGGTGGAATATTTGGGTCATATTGTATCTCATGAAGGAGTTAAGGTAGACCCTAGCAAAATTAAAACCATTAAGGAATGGAAAATCCCCACATCCATAAAGCATCTGCGAGGATTTCTTGGGTTGACAGGGTATTATCGCAAGTTCGTTAAGAATTATGGGAGAATAGCAGCACCTCTAACAACATTATTGAAGAAAGATTCATTTTCATGGACTCCGGAAGCAACAAAGGCCTTTAAACATCTTAAAGAGGTAATGTGCCAAGCACCGGTCTTAGCTACACCGGACTTCACAAAAACCTTTATTGTGGAATGTGATGCTTCAGGAAATGGAATTGGTGCTATTCTAATGCAAGATGAAAGACCCATTGCTTTTGAAAGTCGTCCAATCAAGGGAAAGTTTTTAAGCAAAGCTATTTATGAGAAGGAAATGTTGGCAATACTCCATGCACTTAAGAAATGGCGACCCTACCTAATGGGAAGACACTTCAAGGTAAAAACGGATCATGATAGCCTTAAATACTTTTTAGAACAAAGATTATCCTCTGAAGAGCAACAAAAATGGGTCACAAAGATGTTGGGTTATGACTTTGAAATCATCTACAAAAAAGGGAAGCAAAATGTGGTGGCAGATGCACTCTCAAGGAAGGATGAGGATATGGAAGCATTGTTGTGTGCCATTTCTATTATCCAACCAGATTGGATAAACGAAGCAAAGGAGGAATGGAAGAATGACGAAGAAGTGTGGGAACTTATTCGAAAGATACAACAAGATTCCAGTACTTCTGAATCATTTAGCTGGAAAAATGATTCGTTATGGTACAAAGATCGCTTATACCTCTGTAAGAATTCCCAGCTAAAACAAAAGATTCTTATGGAATTGCACACTTCTCCCTTAGGAGGGCACTCAGGATTTTTAAAAACTTACCACAGGGTTAAGAAGGAATTTTTTTGGGATGGCCTTAAATCAGATATTCAAAAGTTTGTGGCGGAATGTTTGGTTTGCCAACAAAATAAAGTTGAAACAATTAAGGCACCAGGTCTATTACAACCTTTATCCATTCCAAGCCAACGTTGGGAGGAGGTTTCAATGGATTTTATCACAGGTTTACCCAAGTCTGAGGGAAAGAGTGTCATCATGGTGGTAGTTGAAAGACTTACCAAGTATGCACACTTTTGTGCATTATCAAATCCATTTAAAGCCAGTACAGTTTCTACTGCATTTATGGAAACAGTTCAAAAGCTACATGGAAATCCAAAGATTATTGTAAGTGACAGAGATCCCATTTTCACTGGAAATTTTTGGACAGAATTATTTTCTTGTCTTGGTACTCAGTTAGCTCATAGCTCATCTTATCATCCTCAATCTGATGGGCAAACTGAGATAGTAAACAAATGTTTGGAAGGATATCTTCGTTGCTTTGTATCTGATAAACAGACACAATGGGTCAAATGGTTGCCTCTGGCTGAATGGTGGTATAACACTTCCTTCCATACAGCAACAAAAATGACCCCATTTATGGCACTTTATGGGTACCAACCACCATCAATCACATCATATTTAAGAGAAAATTCTAAGGTTCAGGCAGTGGAACATCACATCGAACATCAACAACAAGTCCTCCAACTCTTAAAGGATAACCTCGTGTTGGCACAAAATAGAATGAAACAACAGGCAGATCAACATCGCAGTGAAAGAAGTTTTGATGTAGGTGATTGGGTATTCCTACGGCTACAACCATATAAGCAAATGTCCCTAAAGCAAGCTAAGAAGGATAATAAATTATCACCAAAGTATTATGGTCCGTACAAGGTGTTGGAAAAGATTGGTACTATGGCATACAAATTGGAGCTTCCTGCAGCTTCTCGATTGCACCCAGTTTTCCATGTTTCATGTTTAAAGAAGGTTATAGGCGACAAGCTCCCAGTTCAAACAATATTGCCAGAACTTGACGAGGAAGGAAAAATTATATTGGAACCGGAAGCAGTCATAGAAACAAGAACTCGACAGCTACGAAATCGATCAATTTCAGAGTATCTTATCAAGTGGAAGAACTTATCCGCTGAAGATTCCACATGGGAGGATGAGAATTTTATGCAGAAGTATCCAGAACTACTCAAGCGTTGAGGACAACACTTTTTTGAAGGAGAGGGGCATGTTGGGTCCCTATAATACTAGTGATTACCCCATTACTATTGTAGTTATACCCCTTATTTATATTGTTGTGCCCCTATTACCTCCATATTGTTATTTCTGTGCCCATAGAATCCCTCTATTGTTATTTTTGTGGCTTTATATTATTATTGTTAGGTCGGCTGGATTATATTGTGACTCCTTAGACTCCTATATATAGAAAGGAGGTTTTGTCATTTGTATCATCCAAGAATTGTTCATTTATGTAATGTAAAGGAGGTTGCCCCCTCGAAGAGGCTGAATTCTAAGGCGTTGATCTTTCTTTTCTATCTTTTCTTGAGATGGTTTCATAACATGTCTGCCTACATCTTAGATGCAATCTATGCCCAACAGGAGTTCCCGGGGCTTGGAGTGGGCATGGTCACCAGCAGAGACTCTTGTGAACACATATTGTAAGTTGTTGTCCGAATGCAACTTCAAAGGAGTAATCACACGGCTGTTCGATCATTTTGTCACCCCAAATTACAAGATGATATTTGAACAGGATCCACCCTGCATGTCGAAGGAAGCAATGGAGGCATTGATAGACATTATTGATTGGTATGCCTTACTGTCTGGAACCTTCATATGTATGTTTAGCGCGAAGAAGCCTCTACATGTTCTACCGAAGTTTGCCTTGGACATACTCATCATGCAGGAAGTAGCATATCGCATCTCGATAGGATTGACAACTAGACTGCACTAGAAGAAGAAGGCCCCTTGTCCCGCTCTTCTGTTGCAGATTGGGTTATACGACATTCAGAGTTTCAAGCAAGAACATGTTGAAGCAAAACATATGAAGAAGTATCCATTCGACCTCCAAAGTTACAATCCATATGACCCACATTGTCTTGTGAAGGATCACTACACGAGAGTACAGTTCAACTGGATCCATGGGGCATGTCATTGGGCAGAGGAGGACCCATGGAGATATTGTTACAACTCCTCCAGACTCAATGAACTGGTCGGCTTCGCTGTGGAGTGGTTAGCGAAGCAACGTGAAGCAGCATCCCAGAGAGCACCTGCACCAGAAGCAGCAGTAGTAGCAGAGGCAAGCATACACGTGCATGACAAGGGCAAGAGGAAGATTGTTGATTGCATGGAGGAAGAGAAAAACTGCAAGTTCTGAGCAGATTCATTAGTAGAGAAAGAAGTTATGGCTATAGAGGTGAAGATGCAACAACGTGACAAGCGAATTGTGCAAAGGCAGAGGGAGAAGAGAAGAATGGAGGAAGCAAAGAAGGAGTTGCATGAGCTAAAGGAACAACTCTTGAAGGAACAAGAGCTACGCAAGCAGGAGAGGGAAGCACAATAGCAACAAGTACAACAGGGGGCGCAACATGTGCAAATAGATGAAACAACTCTCGTATAGGTAGTGGATTCATCAGAGCAATTGGCATTAGGTAGACAGGGTGAACCATCGGAGGAGTAGGAATTCGCTCGTGAGATAGAGAAAGCACTTCAACAGTTGGATATGGATATGAAGCAACGGGAATTGGAACAAGACATTGACCTTATTCCTCACCACCAAGAGGTCGACTTACCTGCTTCACCACATCTAGATGATGAGCAAGTCTCAAGCGACCGAGGAGGCACTGAGATCCTCGAAGATCAGTCGTAAGGAGAGATGCACAACATCTCATTCGGCGAGTCTAAACATAGAGTTGTGTAGTCTCGTAGAGTGTTGACTCTAGATGATCATACATCTCCTGCGCAAGTTGAGGAGCAAGTGATCGTCTGACGTGCGAAAACATCCAGCAGCCTTGGCTGATGCAACTAGAGTGTATGCCAAAGCCACTAGCTCAAATGTTCACTTTCTGATAGCTGAAAATGAGCAAATGGCTAAGGAACTACAAATGGCAGAGCAAGGAGGAGAGTTGGTGACAGTGTCCACCTGAGCTGAACTGAAGAAGGCAATATACTAAATGAAGTATTGTCCCTTGACACAGTTATGCGAGCGTTGTACTCCAAGTTTGGCACCGTGCATAAGGCATTTGTCCATCTCAACAGATGGCAACAATGATGTGCTATAAGAGAATGTATCTTGACGAGCTTGCATGCCATTGTTGATTACATGCAAACATGGATGATGAGATAGAAGGGAGCCCCACTTCACTTGCCTAAGATGATGAAAGTTAGTGTGGTCGACAATTGAAGGTACATATATGGAGTCAGATCAGAACTACGAAGATCTCGCGCAACTCATCACTAGTATACATGCTTCCCATGCACATGTGTTCAAGAGTATGGATGTTGTGGTGTGCGCACATGTGATCCCATCTATTGGGACTCTCACCTAGGTGAAGACAAAGGCACAGGCCCGACTATAGCTTGACTCGTACTTCGACGAGTTGATACGCATTGCTACCAACCCAGATTTTCCCATCAGTGCAGAAATCATACACAAGTATGTTGTTGTTCCATCCGCATTGAAGACAATGATACACATGCTCATAGATGAGTTGGAGAGAGGAGCTCGAGTAGTGTACCTAGATGTTATGGAGGCAAGAGTCAGGTTCTAGAAAGATGTCACCTTGGAGCACCATTGCAGACTACCGATGTTGGCATCAGTATGTTACTGTTGATCAATGCGAGGATGTTGAGGAGTTGGACTTCCATGGTTTTCTAAGTCATAGTAATGTCTAGCATGGCTTGCTCAAGCCATTTCTCTCACATGGGTACATGTGCATTGTAATGTAATATCTTGTCAAGTGTAAGTCAAGTGTCGATAGTTGGATGTAACAGTCATAGAGTAGATGAAGAGTCATGAGGGTAGTTGAACTGTCACAAAGGGGAATGTCAAGGGTCACCCCACCCTTTGCTATAAATAGTCCCTCATAACTCATTGTATAGGCTTTTGGTCAGCCAAGCTTCCGATAAGACTATCTTGGAGAGAGCTTGGACAGTATTATAACAAGCCTTGGCTTCTCCACTACGTAGAGCTAATACATCTCTTTAGAGGAGAAGGCAGTTGTGGCTGTAAAGTTCCGCTATCGGAACTAGTGGTTGGACATGGATGTATTGTATCACTAGAACTTACACTTCTTAATATAATAAGATCCAACATGTTTCATGCATATGTTGTATTGTATTCTATGCTATCCGGTTTACTCTAAATGATATATGTATATGTTCACTCACGCATGCATGTATAACTATCTGTGTATGTATGTATGAATATTTCTGAAATGTGTTGTTGGTTTAACCATCACTTTGGATTGCTTGCTAACTTGCCTTCCATGTTGTGATGTATCTTTGCTCGTGTGTTCCCTTCTTAACTGTGTGCTATCACAGGTTTCCAAGGGGCGCACTCATCTCAACCCCTGTGTGTTAGAACCTCTCATGCACCTTCCTTGGCTCGCTGCAGTTGTCACACCCTTGCTACCAAAAAAGTTATCTTACTTGCCTCTATGAAAAATCACGGTCAAGGCATTACCATACAACCCACTGCTGGGACTCCTACACCAAACGGTCTGAGGTCTAATTGGGACTTCTTACCGGGGAGATCCCCTGACATGTTGGCGGGTCCAACACTGTCAACACAACCATACGTTTATGTATTGATTACCGACAATTAAATAAGTTGATAGTTAAGAATAAATATCCCTTACCCTTTATTGATGAGTTGTTTGATCAAGTGAAAGGGGCTACAATATTCTCTAAGATTGACCTTTGCTCGGGCTACCATCAAATAAAAATAAAAGAAGAAGACGTATACAAAACAACCTTTAGGACTCGCCATCGCCGCTATGAATTTGTTGTATTACCCTTTGGGCTAACTCATGTGCCATCGACTTTTATGTGTCTTATGAAAAATATTTTTCATCCATATTTGGATAAGTTCATATTGATTTTTATTGATGGCATACTTGTGTATTCCCGAAACATGGAAGAACACAAATAACATTTTTGGATTGTTTTACAAACCTTAAGGGAACATCATATATATGAAAAATAAAGTAAATCTAACTTCTTTAAAGAACAAATTCAGTATTTATGGAATGTCATAACTAAGGATGGAATTCCTATAGACCCGGAGAAAATAAAAACCATAATGAAATGTCCAGTTCTGAAAAATGTGGGTGACATAAAATCATTTATGGGGTTGCTTGGATATATAGGAGATTTGTTGAAGGTTTCTCAAAAGTAGCATACCCCATTACCTCGTTACAAAAAATGGGAAGAACCTTCAGGTGGACAACTGAGTGTCAACATAGTTTTGACCGCTTGAAACACTTGCTTACTACTGCCCCTATTTTAAGCAATGTTGATCCATATAAGGAATTTTCCGTCTGCACATATGCTTGTAAGGAAGGTGTGGGGGGAGTTTTAATGCAAGAAGGCAAGGTTATAGCTTACGAGTCTCAGAAGTTGGAAGAACATGAGCAAAAATAATCAACTTATGACTCTGAGCTAATCGCGGTAATACACGCATTAAAAATGTGGCAACGTTATTTACTGGGAAATAATTTTTTGCTAATGACAGATCATCATAATTTAACTAACTATTTTAAACAACCTACTTTAAATGCTCGACAGACACATTGGTTTGCCTTTCTGAGTGAGTTTGATTTTGAAATTAAACACTTAAAAGGAAAAGAAAACCGAGCAGCAAATGCCTTGAGTCAGAAATTAAATTGTGTTTATGAACTTTCATTTAGAAAAATTGAAGTTGCTTTCAAGGAATAGATCAAGGAAGATGCTCAAAGAGACCCTGAATATCATTTTTTATGGTAGCAAGCCCAAATCATGTGAACAACAACAAGGATTTGCGGTAAATGATGAAAATCTTCTAATGTACGGAAACAGGATATATGTGTCCAATAAAAAAAGTATCAAACAATTAATTCTTGACGAGTACCATAGAAGTCCTTATACAACTCACCTTGGCTACCAGAAACTAATCACTGCATTAAAAAAAAAAATCTGGCATGGTATGAAAAAGAAGTGGTTGATTATCTGGCTCATTGTTTAGAATGTCGACAGGTAAAAACTAAGCACCAACACCCAGCTAGGCTACTTCACCCACTGCCTACTCTGGAATGGAAATGGGAGACTGTTACGATTGATTTTATAACTTGTTTACCCAAGCCTAAAAGAGAAAATGACTCTATAATGGTAGTTGTGGACAAGTTAAGTAAATCAACTCATGCTTTTCTCGTACAGTCTACCTTTAAAACAATTCAATTGCTAACATATTATGAAAGAAATTATTAGGCTGCATGGGATACCAAAAGCGATAATTTCTGATAGGGATGTGAAGTTTACATATGCATTTTGGAAATCTCTTTTCAAGGGGTTAGGCACCCAAATACAATTTAGTATGGCCTATCAGCCTCAAACAAATGGCTAGACAGAGCGGGTAAATCAAGTGATTAAAGACATGTTAAGGATGTATGTGATGCAACAACCATTTAAATGGAAGGACTATATACATCTAGTGGAATTTTCTTACAACAACAGTTATCATGCCTTTCTGAAAATGAACCCGTTCGAGGTACTATATGGATGTAGATGTAAAACACCCATAAATTGGGGAAGGACTAAAGACAAATTAATGTTGGGACTAGAAATGCTAAACGAAATGGACGAGGCAGTGAAGAAAGTGACACCAAACTTAAAGGCCATGCAAGATCGGAAAAAGACATACATTGAAAAAAAAACGCAGTTATCGAGAATTCCAAGTTGAGGACCATGTATATGTACGAGTAAGACCCAAGAAAAACACCTTACAATGGGGAAGTTTCACCAAGATAGCACCCTGGTTTTGTGGTCCTTTCCAGATTTTGGCCTGGATTGGATCAGTAGCTTACCAATGAGCCTTGCCAAGTCACATACATGTACATAACATTTTTCATGTTTCTATATTAAAGAAATACATATATGATCCTAAACATATAATAAATTGGTTGGACATACATATAAGTTGCAAAGCAACGACATATTTATAAATAGATGTTTACTTCTTTCTGTTAAAAAAAGCTTCACGAAGATAAATAATCTAATCAAGTATTTAATAATTGTGTATGTAGGTCGAGTCGAATGACGAATTTCCAATCGAGACCTTACACATACTCGATCGGAGGGAAGTAACGTTGTGGAAGTGAGTTATCACCCAAGTTAAAGTGTAGAGGCGGCACGAAGAGGCTACCTGGGAAGATGAAAACCTTATGAAAGAAACTTACCCAGGCTTATTTTTGGCAACGTGAAGACATCAGGACAATGTTTGGCTTAAAGGGGGGCAAGGTGTAACATCCCTTGGGAAAATTGTAAATAATAGTTACTTTAGTTAAAAGACATGATAACATTGACAAATGTTGGAAAGGTCAAATGTCAAGTAGGAATGTTTAATTTTTATTTTTATTTGAAAATCATGTTTATAATGATGCAGGATTTGTGAACGACTCACTCGGAAGCTATGCCTAGTTGTGCCTCACATGTCAAGGTGGTTAGTCAGTTATGGGTCAGGTGGTTACCTGCCCATAATCTCTCCTTGAGAATTAAAATGAAAAAAGAAATGACCAAGAGGATAATGGTACCTGAGGTGATCAAGGAGAGAATGGTAACAAGAAAGAATTGTGCTCAGAAACTGTGCTGAAATGTTAGACACGTTCTTCTAACAGTGAGGCTTGGCTAAGTTTGGTTAGGACTAGATAGTCATAAAAAACTAATTCTGCAAAGTTACTGCTAACACCCTACTTGTGAGGATAGCATGGGGGGAGACAAAGTGGGCACTGGTCTCGTGGACAAGAGATTCAGGCATTGTTTCCAAAGGCGTTCCAGAATCTCGGTACGAGGTCAAGGCGAATAAATCAGAGGAACATATGAGTATTCTGGACCTATGGATATTTTTAACAGTCATAAAAGAGTCATGTAAATAATTTTGTAATGACAGAATCAGGATGAATAGGGTCACTTGTCTATTATGTGGAGGATCAATGATGAATTAAGTGGATACTGTAAACAATATTAGTATATTGTGGAAAGTAGCCTACATGTCTTCATAACTGTATGTGGTTGAACGAGGTTAAATGATAGTAATTGTTTTTCTTTTGGAAAGCAAGTATGAAAAACTTCATTTAAATTTCTAGGGTTATTAAAGAACATAATACTAATAGCCTCGGTTAGTTTCCTAGCCTAGTCGAGGAACATCTTAGCACGGAGACAATCCCTGACTTGTTAACCTCACGGAAATATATTTACAAATACAAATATAATTACAAATATGATGGACGGATTACTGAAATTTACTACTGACCATAAGTCATGTAACAATAGATATTCTTTGCAACCTAACCACAAAAATTTGGAGTAAACTACAGAAGCAATTTTGTGAATAACTTAAATAAAAATACAATAAAACAATCCCCGATGATCACGTTAAAAACTAAAGTCGTTGTATGTCAACTAGGAATAACCCTGGCTCGGAGAGAGTGAAAACAGGTCTTTATAAATTCTATTGCTTTGAGAACTTAACCATCACATTACTAGGAACTCAGAGAGAAAACCCCAACAAACATTTAACATAATTCTTATTACAAAGTACCAAATCAGTAGTAAAAACAAGAATGACAACTTTGCATTGAATTCTAATCCTTCTAGCTACAAAAGGGTCAATCCTTTACATCCATATAGTTCCGAATCAACATAAGTAACAAACAACCATGCAAACTCAAAGCCTCTATGTCTTTGTCGACATCAATAAACATATCATGAAACCTTGTAATAGCAGAAAGGGTTTGCAGTACCTGGAACAAGGTGAAAAGAGGAAAAAATGATTAAGAACATCCTAGTGTTGTCAACAAGAATTCATAGGTGGAGTTAAATACCTGCAAGCAGATAACCAATGTCAAAACAATGGTTCCCATTTAACTGATGATAAATTTTGAAATTAGTCAAGAGGGTTATTGTACCTGTAAGCCACAAAGTCCTCTATCTTCGGATAGGATTCCTGCCGAAGGGTAACCATAACAAATTAGAATTTCCATCGATTTAAAACACAAATGCTAAGAGCGAGAGAGGGCATGGTAGTATATAACCTCCTCAACAAGAAACCCTTCACAGTAGTCAACCATTGTAGAACCCCGTTTCGACTGGTTGAGAGATGGCCTATAGGAAAAGCATTGTAAAACTGAGAAAATGACAATCACTGTATTAAACCCTAGCGCATAGTCAATGACAGGTTACCAGTGCACAAACCTTAGTTCTAGGGTTATCAAGCTAGGTTCGACGTGCCAGTGTCGATTTAGAGCCTTAGGGACAAAAATTTCCATGGAGGAACAACAAAGAGCCGTTGGAGGTAGCAACAACAAAACCCTACTATGGACAAAGAAAATGAGACCTCGTCGGAGAGTGCCTAGGTGGTAGTTACCTGACCTAACTAGAAAGAATCATCGTCATCGATCTAGCATATTTATCCCTAGCCATGGATGAGACCCGAATTACAAGCTTGTGCCAAGTGTAAGGTGTATACGAAACTCGAAGCTTCTAGAGTTGAGTTTGTTCATTAAGCTTAAAAAACTAGAGTAGTTAAGCCACTGATTAGGTCATATTACCGATAACATATAACCATATATAATAATGAAGTTCCAATTATTCTGCATGGGTATAATCACCGTGTTATGAATGAAATATTTATGTAATGTTAAAACACACAACCGCTAATGTAAATGGAATCACATTCTATGTTGTTTAATAAACTTTGTAATGCAATTGTCAATGCTTCAGTTTGTTTAATACTTACAATAATATATGAGTTCACGTCCTTACATTTTTTTTAATTGTTAGGAGTAGAGGTATTAAGTGATGTGACAACATTGACTCAAGGTGAACTCAGCAAGGGTGATAAAGGTCCTTCATCCACTGATCAGTTCGATGAAGACAATAAGCAAAAAAATGTAGCAAAATGATGAACCCACACAACAGACCATGCAGGGTAGCTGAGTTGGAGGTTGAGGACCATACAACAACCACAACAGTCCACACGCATATGGGCTATACAACAACCATACACATGTTCCGTAAAACAAGTTGCATGCATTACCATCAAGGTTGAAATTTGGATTCCTCTGTACCCTTCACACAATTTTTTTTGACGTTTTGTGTCTTTATACTTCCTGTCAAGAAAGGTTATGTTAAAAATTTTGCCCTTCAAGAATGATGTTTTGATAATAAATTAACCCTTCACCAATAAAGGTTTGATTACAAAATTACCCTTCAATAATACAATGATGTTAATTTTTTTTACATATGTATTATAATAACAAAATGACCATAACACACAAATGACTTATTGAATCATCTTGGTTTGAAATTACATGGAACACTCACAACAAAATCTTCATAACCCCGAAATCAAATTGTTTGTATGTGTTTGTTAGTACAACAACAATATTAGTATTACTCCCATCCATATCTTTTTCTTTTCATACACATTTTATTTTTTCAATGGTTGTTTACCTAGAATTTGACCCAAAAAAAAAAATCAATAGACCTCCCAGCCATATTTTATTTTCAAAAAACCTCTAAGCATCACTATTGGGAAATATCAATCCATCAAAGGAAGATCCTCATTATCTCCATGCAATGTAATATCTTTGTGGAAAATAAAGAGAGAGAGGTTCATGTTAAGTAGTGGTATCTACAGAGGACAGTCAAGACATGAGGAAAGGAGATTCAAAACTTGGTTAAGAGCGGGGGTAGGTGATCTAAGGTTTGGTTAAGAATGATATAGCTATCCAATGGAAACGCATTTTAAGGAGAAGATCAGATAATGTAAGGTTGTTGGATTTCATTTTCTTCAATTAGGTTTCCATAATAAGTATGCTACCTTTTAATAGAACATAATACAACTTATTTCACCACTTGAACTTGAGGACTCTACATTAAGCTGAGTGTGAATCATAGGAAAAGTACCTTTAATGAATCAATAGGTTTTTTTCCTTAACAAAATCCAACATCTATAGAGGAGTTGCACATAATGTGGAATGTACATCAACTTCCACTATAGGGTTTAATCAGTGAAATTATCACCTCCTCTCCCATAGGATACCAAATGTAAACAATAAAAAAACTTAAAAAATACCAATATAAAACCCAAATAAAAAACCCAAATTCCACAAAAACATACAAGAAAGAACAAGAACAGAAAAATAACCATTGACATAGCAACAACATCAACATAAAAAAGAAGCATAATAAGAAAAGGAAAGACAAATCAATAATGTACAATGGAATTGAACTCAATTCAACAACTGTTGGCCCTCTATGCCTTGCTTTGTAGTAACAAGGGATTAGTGGTATACAAAATGGAAGACCAAGCCATTAGAGGGACCAAGCCATTACATCCTCCTACTCCCGCTACCACCATGCTTATTCTCGAATGTTTATTGACAAACACATGTCGTTCCGTGTTGCAGATAAGAAGGTCGATGATGGTTCCTCTAGCTTCTCTTCAAATGATTAGTCCTCTCTATACGCTTCTCCCCTCAACATATTCAGAGTTTGTCGAGCCCATTTCACGTTTGGTGGCACCCATGAGGGGTAGAAGATTAAAGGGTCAAATTACCCAACACCTTTTTGATGTGAAGGGTTCAAATTTCCCTTGCACTGTGCACACACCTTCTATTAGTTGAGGTGTCGAGGACTCCTGCATAATGTCGATTCACCTGGTCTTGCATAATATTGATGGCCTATTGCACTTCCTGGTTAGGACGACTAGGTTCGTCTCTACAATGACAACTAGAGAACTACCATCCCACCCTCAATCTCGTAAAGGAAATGAACTAGTATCACCATGCTCCCACCCCCACATACCAAGCGTGGTGTTTCACAACATAGGGCTTACAAATTTCCATGGGCTTATAGTTCACCTCTTGGAAAACATCTTCATCAACATTTTGTACCTTCGCATTTAGAAACTCCAAGATCTTCACTTTTGGTAGCCATGGTGTGCACTGGTTTGCATTCTCCTTCTGGTTTAAGCCCCATATCTCAATGTTTTGTGCACCAATGAGCCTTTCCCTAACTTAGTTTGGTTTTGGTGGGTTGCAGGGGGGCAAATTAGGTGGCAAATTCAAACCAAATGAAGAAATTTCAACTTTCATCTATTAATGTCTGTGTTGTGTTGCTAATTTGCTCCTTACTTCTATTTCAGTAATTTGCGTTTAGTTTTAGTGTGATGTTAGTGACTTTGAATTAATGGTGTGATAGATAGATCCATTTTAATTCAAAATCTACCAGAGGAATCAAATCTCTTTGAAGTGCAAATCTTTCCTCAAGTTTGGTAGATCCCGAGTTAAAATAAATTTATGCTGATTATAAGCCAATTTTGAACTATAAATAAATCATAAAAGAAAACATATATCTAAAATTAATTATTGGCAAAATTGAATAAAAAATAAATAAATAAATAAAAATAAAAAAAATTAGATAATAAATTTGGATTCTTTAAACTATAAACAAATTTTAAAATTTTTAACTTTAAAAGAAAAAATATGTCAGCAGTTGATTATTAACAACAAAATTAGATAAAACACAAAATTTGACTTTTTAAAGCACAAGTTTGATTAAGCAGGTTTGATTATTAGTAAATTTAAATAAAGCTTAAGCATACAATATTTTAGGTTTTTTCTCGAAATTTTAAGATAAACCTTATATCTAATTGTTCAATATCTTAAAATAAAGTTTTAAAATAAAATCTTAATAATGTTTTGGGAAAAAACAAATTTTCAAAATGACGTCTTATAAACTTTAATACACCTCAAAAAACGGTCACGTCAATTTTTAAAATGTTAAATATGGACAAAATGGCTGGTCAAATTCCACCCCTGATTACCATATAGTAGGCACAACAGGGCGCGCGAGTTCGTACAACAAGCCAGCAGGTTGGGGCTTTGGTTCTATAAATTTCGGCCCAAAATTTCGGAGGGCCGTACAAGCCTTATAGATGCCCACTAAATTCTGAAATTTTTGCCATAGCTTTATTTGTTTTCAATGGGCTATTTTCCTAATAAGGAAGTCCTGGTAAGCTTTGACATTATTTTAATGAGAAGCTAGTTTGAAGGGCATAAATATTCTGCTGTGCGTTGTGGAAACTAGTTTTACTTGGTTAGCTATAACTTTTATTTTGCCAATTAAAATTCCAATATGTACATTTTATTTTGTAAGCTTTGACATTATTTTAATGAGAAGCTAGTTTGAAGGGCATAAATATTTTGCTGTGCGTTGTGGAAACTGGTTTTACTTGCTTAGCTATAACTTTTATTTTGCCAATTAAAATCCCAGTATGTACATTTTATTTTGTGGGTATGTACTTTTTATTTCATGAGCTATATTAAATTTAGTTTTCAGCAAGGAAATCACAAGAAAATAATTTGTCAAATTCTGGAATTTATCTCACCTCTCCTAGGTCATTTCAACCCTCCTAAGGGAAAACTTGTTCAAGCCACAATTACCTCAACAGATCCAAAAATAAGAGAGGCGGTGGCTCATCGTAGGTTAGAGTGCTGGGAGAGGAATTATCACAAGACGAAGGTAGGAAACCTACAGGGAGAAAAATAAACGCTAGTTGCAATTTCACAAGTGGAGCAGAGGTACAAAAAGGCAGCCAACTTACTATTTTTGGGGCAGTTAGGGCAAGAGAAGCTCCCGAGGCTCAATCTTACTGATATAGTTCTCCATCAATAACAAGAGCATGGGAACTTCTCGTAAGATGCATTCCATAGGAAGGATAATATATGTATAAAAATATCATCAATCATTTTCATTCAGGAAATAAGATACAGGATAAAAATTGCAAGTTATCTCTGAGGAATAATTTTTTGGAATGGTGGGATTGAATGCACTTGCACCCAAGGACATTTGGGTGGAATCAATGATCAGTTGGAAACAAGACTTTGAAAAGGTAAGCAACCTCAAATCAGATAATGCCATGCTGGTTATATCATTCTCAAAAGAATTCAATAAGCATTGATATCCTCTAAATATATATGGACCACTGGAGCAAAGATAACAATTTTGGGAGGATATCGAGAACAGAGACTTGTCGGACTCTCCAACCCTTTATTTTTGGGGGAAGATTTGAATCTGACTCTAAATAACAGAGGAAATAGGGTTTAAGGACAAGAAATGACCCCCCTAGCTGAAAATTTTGAAACATTGCTTGAAAATCCTCCTTTATTTGACGTTGAACCGAATGGCCTTTTGCGCAGGGGTACATGCGCAAAAGAATGTGCTCATTTCTGGTGAAGACTGCTCTTCCCAACTCGGAGGGAGAGCATCGTCCTTCCACTGTGGCCTATGGGGGATTGGACCACTCCATAATTATTTAGAGATCGGTAAACGTGAATAGGAGGGGTTCATCACTCCTCGAATTCAACCAATTCTGGTTCAAATTCCCTGAATACCAAGATCTCATTAGCAGAAATTGGGTGCCCTTTGAACCGGAGGATGGATATGCCATGGAGCATCTTGAAAGGGACCTAAGATCAACAAATATAATAACAACGGAAAGGGTAAACAATAGATTTGTAAAGATATATGATCAACTAAGGACAACGGAAGGAAAGAGTCAAGACAGACTATACAAGTGGTAATAAAGGATGGGGTTTTCTTCCGTAGTAGATTGAGAAGAAAAAATAAATGGAAGATGGAATTATCTTCTTTCGTGGGAAGAGGTTAAATGGAGGAAGAAGAGCATGGCATTTTGGTTGGAGAAGGGAGAGTTCCAAGAACAAACCAAAGCAAGGAAAGCATACACTTACATTTGGACAAATCATACCAATAAAGGGGCACTTTGTGAATCGTTTGAAGACATTAGCAACTCTGCACCCCCAACCCCCATACTTCCAAAAAGATGTATTAGCAACCTCAAAAGGAAACAATTCACAATAGGCTATCAATGGCCATGGTCTCCCCTAGATGAGTACAAGAATATAAACAAAGAAAAGTACAGACCAATAGACAAAAATAATTCACCCAAATTGTCAGGGACCCACAAAATGAGAAAAGCCTAGGACAGAATGTGTTCCCGGTAGAATTGTGTAGAGGGTTTTTGGAATTTCTATGCAAAGGCATCATGGAAGTCATAGAGGAATCAAGGATAAACGGGAGTATCTTGAAAGCTTTTACCTTAACATTCATAGATACAAACCCCAAGGAAAATGACCCAGCTTGCTTTGGCCAAAACAGACGATGTTCTCTATGCAATTTCATGTATAAACTAATTGCAAGAACCATTTCTTCAAGACTCTAGCCAATTCTGTCTAGACTCTAAAGCAATCTCACAGGAACAAATGGGGTCCTTGGAAGGTCAAGCTATCCAGGATGCAATGGCAACAGCGCAAGAGGTGTTGCACACTATCAAAGTGAGGCTCAAGAAAGCTTTCATAGCTAAAGTAGATCCCGCCAAAGTGTTCAATAAAATAAGTTGGATGTATCTATGTCTAGACTCTACCCTTCTGCAAATAGGATTCTCTCATTCACTTCTTGTTTGGATGGAAGCATGTTTCAGTTCAGTTCTGTAAGTCGTTTTAATCAATGGAATAGCCACTGACTTCATTCACCCTTGGAGAGGTCTAAGATCGACTCCCGCTCCCCCGCCCGGTCCTGGTAGTATAAGGGTTCAGTATGCTAATCAAGCAAAGGTTAAGAGGGGAAGATAGTAAAGGAATCAAGGTGGCCAAAGGAGCAAACATAGCCCACCTAATGTTCGTGGATGACTTGTTTGGGAATGATACGGTGGCAGAGGAAAGAAAACTTGGATGCATCCTTAACCTCTTCTGTGATTCAACAGGAATGGAGGTCAACCTGAAAAAGTCCTCCATCAGATTCAATCTTTTCAGTCAAGCCCATGGGAAAATGATCCTTGGTTTCCTCCCTTTGACTGTGCAAAATTTTGAGCCTAAACTCTCCTGCTTGGGTTTTCATTTGAAGCCAGACAGTTGTGGGTACTGGGATTGGACGTGGTTAATGGTCAAAATTAGTGGCAGGATAGAGCACTGGACTCACAGATGGATCTCAATGGCTCGTAGGATAATGCTCATCAAATCTGTTCCAAACTAGAATCTGGTGTATTGTCTTTAGTTAGCCAACATCTCCAACCAAATCCTAACAGCTTCATCTTTGTAGGTTATCCCATGTGAGGTTGAATTGATTAGTTCTAACCAATGTCACATGGTTCGGGTTCAGCAATGGTTAGGTTCGGCTTGAGTTCGAATTTTTTGATGAGGTTCGGATAAGGTTCGTATATATATATATATATATATAGTAAGAAATCAACATCAGTGAACATCAAAAATGCTATCACGGACATGGAAAATGCAAGGATAAATTACAAGCTTGAGTTGTGACATGAAGTAATGAGTTTTGATCATGGACTTGGTCAATGGCTATGAGGTTTGATGAGGTTCGCCGAACCTCACAATTTTTTTAAGGTTTGCCAAAATTCGAACCTCAAGGTTAAAGTTCGATGAACCTTGTGACATAACTAACAGGAATGAAGCAGATCATCTTCAAGTATATGCGGAGAGGAAATAAAGGGCTGGGAGGAATACCTCTTATTATCTGGGAGGTTGCTTCAAAGACAAAGGATCTAGGGGGCTGGGGAATAAAACATATTTTGCACTTCTCCAAAGCCTTAGCTGCTAAAGGGGGTTGGAATTTGGAAATTACTCACGAAGAAAGGGATTTGGCATAGTATTTTATTTCATAGGCATGTTTCCCCGAAATCAATAGAGGAATGGGTTAAAGTAAACCAACAAGCAAGTCAAAGGAGGATCAAATTTCTGGAAGCATTTGATTGAAGCTTCCACATCATCGGCTCCTCACTCTGTTGGAAGATCAGGAATGAGCATCCAATCAGATTTACACAGAATGAATGCGTTGGCAAAGAGGCAACTTGTAAGTCATCCAGAGTTCGCTTGGAAAAATATAGGAGCGGAACCTCAAGTACAGATCAGATCTACCCATTCCCATGGCTCACCACTCACAGAAGCAAGATTGGCCCATCAGCTAGTTCACGGGCCTCACTGGGGAAAGAAGAGGAGCAATGGATATTATTCAGAGCTCAATAGAAAAGGGCAGGAATAAAGTTGAGGGAGGAAGAAGACATGCTCCTTTGGGGTGCCAATCCTATCCAGGGCACTTAGTCAACTGGGGTATGGAACATTGTGCAGACCCCAATCTGCAAGGGAGTCTAATTGTTGGTGGAAACACATTTGGAAAACAGAGGCCCTGTCAAAGACAATTATCTCACATGGTTAGAACTAATCAATTCAACCTCACATGGGATAACCTACAAAGATGAAGCGGGGAGGGCATGGGAGATGCCCTCTTTGGGAGGAAGCAGGGGTGATGGTAACCTGGTTAATGATCCATTTTATTACTCAAAAGAGATATTGAGCGCGATATGAAACCTCTCTACAGTCAAAGGACATTGGGAGGTAGCTAACCTGGAGCAGGCTTTAAGCCAATGGTCAACAGGGCCATAGGGGGAGGCACTTGCTTTACCAATGCATGCTTTATATTCTATCTGGATTGTCAAGAATGCGGCCATGTTTGAAGAAGTAACCTCCACTAGGAATATACTACAGACTAAAAGCAAGCCTAAGCACAGCCCTAGTCTTTGCTAAAGGAAGCTGCCAAGAGTCCAAAAGGTCCTATGATAAGGGAAGGTGCGCATCCCAGAGGAGATTTGATAGGGCAGTCAAAGAGAACCAAGATAGAGTGGGGGGCAGCAGGATGGTTGCAGCTACAGGACAGCATGAAAATCTGCTCCAAACATGAACTGGAGCAAAGTAAAATGTCAACAATTTCGGACACATATCCTTCCACACATTGACATAAAGGAGAATGCTAAAGCAGACTCTCTTGCAAAGGCAGCAGTGGAATTGGAGGAATGTCAATTGATAAAGAATCTTGCAAGGAAGGCTGGCACTTAACTCCTCAAGATTTATTTTCTAGACTATAAGGTAGCTAGAAACAAATGAGAACTTGTATTCCTGATCTCTCTGGTCCTTCAAATCACTCTCTGGTGCAATTTCTTGAACTTCTGTTCTAGAAATTATGTTCCGTTCTCTTGAAATTCCCTCTAGGTCAAACTACTAATTCTAGAGGTACTCCAGGTCAAACGAATAATTCTAGAGGCAGATTAATGATGCGTTGAGGTCAGATTCACAGATATATCTTGGTTTCAGCTTCCTAGATGATGTGGACAAATATATATATCAGTTGTATATGCTGTAAAACGTACTCCTTTTTACGCAATAAAAAGAGTAGAGTTTTTTTCAATCTGAATCATCTAATAAATCATGAAATTGAGACAAGTAGAATCATATATACAATAACTTTCCTTAAGGCGATGGAAGTTAACAAAATTTATGTTCAAAATGGCATTAACAATGTCGGCCAAATTTGGACCACGAGAAAATTTCCAAATTTTTTAAACAGGCACCTAAACATTTGGGCTTATCAACAATTTGTTGATACAACTTTTGCGACGATGCAACTTGTTTATATATAATACACGCCGAATATACAGCCTTTGCTTTCTGAATCAAAATTAGTAAGCAAATAAAGTGGCTTTTGAACCCATAGTTTTGTTTAAAGGCCCTGAAGTAATGAAATGACAAAGAATGATCGAATATCATACTGTCTCATCTAAGTAAAATCGCATAATGCATGAAATTTCTTAAATAAACTACCCTTGCGAGCCAAATGAAGTGCCGCGCATGTTTCTACATGGCTGTGCAAAATTTTAATTGCATCTGAAAAGCTTTGAAAGGTTCGTTTTCGTCCTCAGATGCACCTCTCGAGGTTAAGGTTGACCAGGTTGATTGTTCTGGATTCCCGCCCGTCTTCCACTCTTTTGTACCCAAATTCAGTTTCAGCAATCTCATCTTCCATTCCTTCCTTAAAATTATGCTTACGCTTTGCTTTCCATCATACGCAGCCGCGGCCTCACACGAACGAAAGTTCATGGGGTTCTTGCCTCCCCAGTCAAGGTGCACTTTCGTCACAAGCCTCCATTGCTCGGCATTAGGGTTTAACGCCCACAAACCCACTAAAGTGCGGGGGCGTAATGTTTCGTCAAGGACGCCTAGCAGGAATATTTGGGTGTTGTAGGCCACCATTCCAATTGTCTGCGCCCGCTCCAACCTCGTCTCTACTATTCCCAAAAGATCCATTCCCCACATTTCTTCAACAATGGACACGAAGGTTTCTGTGTTGTAACTCAACATTCGACAGGGATCGACCGAATTGTGATAGTATGAGTTGCAGTAGATGGTGGTGCCATCTGTAGTCGACTGGGATAGATAGCGGAAAAAGTGATGGGAAAGCTCAGGACGGAATTTTATGGTCCATGTGTCGGTCATGGAGCTGTAGACCAAAGCATGTACCTGTTTATCTCTTACTTCTCCAAGCACCATTACTTTAAATGAACTAGAGGCCGAATCTCCAACTATGTTAATGCTGATGGGTGGCACTTGATTTTGCTGCCATGGTTTTTTCTTCAAACGGGGTTGCCACAGTTTTTTCTTCAAACAGGATTCCAGACGAAGGCGCGAGCTGAGCTTTGCATCGGGAAGCAGTCGGAAGCGTCTTGTCAAGGGATTGGCCACAGCCAATCTTCCTTCTCTGCTTGCCAAAAGCATAAGACCCTCCGCTACTCCCTGGAGAAGCCAAGATTTTGTGATGGGATCGGCCACATGTTGAGCCAGCGACAGAAATTGATACTGTTTAGCATCGTTGGCATTGAAAAGCACAAAGCCGTTGGGATTCAGGCGAGAGCTGCTATAGAGGGCAATCCAAAATTCGTGGTTTCTCTCATCATATAACTTTTGAAAGATCTGGCAGGAAGAAACTATTCGGTACCAAGAAACACATGATTGGCGGGCTATCAAGAGATCGAGGATTGAGAGCCGAGAGAGGATGTCGTGCAGAATTGATTCTGGGACGCAGTCAATGGGGCAATATGATCCGACACGCTGTTTCTTGGCACAGTAATTAATGTCCGATTGACCAGGTCGGGGTATAATAGAAGAGAGGCCATACCTTCTGCTGAAAAGCTGGGCCACTTGGATCGCGTTCTTCTGTTCGATGGACATTCGTCTACTAGTTTCTTGATTCCCTGCAGATACAGCTACGTCTGGTGGATAATCTGTATCAAAAGCATCCTCCAAGTAATAGCTTTTCTGGATTGTCAGTTCTCTGTCAATTTGGATTCCCACTTCTTTGGGCATTCCCGGCAGCCCTGCATTATGAACCTGAAGAACACTTCTCATCTAATCCAGTAGCTATCGCAGCTTCTTCCGCAGAGTAGTAAAATCTTCAACCCCTACCACCTTTTATGTAATCAAAACTGGCTGCAAACTACCGGAAACGTTAATAAACTGGAAATATGAAGGCCAGTGTTAATGCCGTGCTGATGCGAGGGCCAACCGATTCTTAGAATAAAAATATGGCTGGGATGTCGGGAGAGAAAGAAGTCTAAGTGCACTACTTTACAAGTGCCAGGTCTGTTGTCACGCTTTTTTAACGGCTTTCTGTGCTTTCGGTTGACATAATCTGGGTGCAACTTGGCCACTCAAATTTGACCAACAATTTGTTGCTTATCAATTTTATATAAATATAAATGACGGACTTAAATATAAGTTTGCTGAGACACTGCGCCATTTTGTGTGGAAGATTGGCCAATGCTGCCGTCGCAGATCAGTCGGTCATTATAAATATCTTCAAAGTAAAAATGGTTTTTGTTTGTGTGGAAGATTGGCCAATGCTTCCGTCGGAGATCAGTCGGCCATTATAAATATCTTCAAAGTAAAAATGGTTTTTGCTTCCGACAAAGAGCATATCTTCAAAGTAAAAATGGTTTTTGCTTCCGACAAAGAGCATATCTTCAAAGTAAAAATGGTTTTTGCTTCCGACAAAGAACATATCTGAAGAATGATAATTTTGATTATTTTTAAAAGCCGAATTTTACTTATTGTTTTTAGTTGAAAATCATGGAAATTTGGATAATATTTTTATAAAATCTCGCTAAAATATTTTGAAAATTTTGAAAATTTAGATTACAGACTAAATTTCAGAATTTTGGATGCTCCAAAAGATTTTGATGGTGCTGAATTTGTTTCCACCCTCTAAAACATTATTCAAACATTGCTATAGCAAGATTTATTGAATTTTACTTTTCACTGCCTAGACAATTTCTTGCATGGGTAGACACGTCTTTTTAAAAACATAGTATTTTTAAGTTTTTTGGAATATTGGAATGAGTTAGAATCCAAATTTGAATTCTGAATTTTCTATACTCTATATTTTAAGGGTTTTTGAAGGTGTTGAATCTATATATAGACTCAAAAATTAATTTTAAATAGCAATGAATAAAATTTAACCAAAGAAAAAAATTGAACCACAATAAACAAGATTTGATAAAAAAAAATAATAACTTGATTTCTATTAAAAAAAAAAAACTCCAAAACATATATAATAATTAGAAAATATCTTTGTTACACAGTAACCGCCTCCAAGAGTTGGGAAACCTGTTCCAATGGTTCCCGCGCTCCCGAGAGCTTTGGAATATGGGAACGAGAGCTTTGGAATATGGGAACGCTCCCTTTTCAGTTGGAGCTTGGGAAAGTTCCGGGAGCTTTGAACACTGTTTTTTTTGGAGTTCAGACTTTCCCTGGGATTGGGGAATACAAACCCTGTACAGAAATACGTTGCGCTGCCCACAAAACATGAGCCTAAGTTGAAACTTTCACAGGAGAAAGGGCAAAGACAATATGTAGCACTGCCCACAAAACATGAGCCTAAGTTGAAACCTTCACAGGAGAAAGGCCAAAGACATCCTTAATTGAGACACTGGAGCAATCTCTTGATGGGTTAAGGAAGTATGTGGCACCTAGATGTAAGGGCGATATCTGGCATGTCATGCTAATGAGTATTTATTTTATTGTATATGTATATATATGGCAGAAGATTCTGTGTGCATATTGTGCAAGAGAAACATATGTAAAATTGTTCATTTGTACTTTTAAGCCAGATTGTTTCAAAGACTCGTCATGTGTCATAATGAACTTGACATTAAAAAATATATTTAGATATAAGAGAGATTATATATTTGTTATTTATATATTTAAAGTGATTTTAATACTTGAATATTTTGATTATTATATAAATTATATAATTAAAAAATATTTTATATTTTTTTATTATATAATATTACCGCTTCCAACTAGCCGTTTCCTGTAAATTTTGGGGAAACTTCTAGTTCCCAACACTCGTACCCAAGTTCCCAACATTCCCACGTTCTAGAAACTCATGCAACATAAAAAAATACCATTTTAAATAAATATAAATTTTATAGAATCAAAGTTAAAAATTACCTTCAATTTATTTTTAAAATAAAATGAAGTATCAAATTTTTACATTAAAATTATATATATATATATATATGAGTTAATATTTTTAATTAAAAGGTACATTGTTTTTGAGAAACAATAAGAAAATATAATTTAACAAATTTATTAATAAAATAAAAATATTTGATAAATTAATTAATTAATTAAATTAAAAAATTATATTTTATTAATATTTTTGTTATAAAAAATAAAATAAAAAATATATTTAAAATAGCATTATAAAAAATTTATAATTTATTTTATTTATGGATATGTTTTTAGACAAAAACAAAAGAGATGCCCTAATGTAAATGTAAACATAAACATTTTGATTTGGTCTAACAAAATGATAAAATTAAATTTGATGATTTTATTAATTTTTTTTAAATTAAAAATATATATTTAAAATAGTATTATAAAAAATATAATTTATTATGTCTATAGATATTATTAGTATGAAAGAGATGTTTCAATGTAAACGTAAATATAAACATTTTGATTTGGTCAAATAAAAATAAAATAATAAAATTAACAATTTAAATTTGGTGGTTTTTTGACTTTAGGTTTTGAAAAACCGTGCTATTTGGTATGATGATTATGAAATGCAAGAGTACCAACTTAAATCCATCTTAAATTCGAACTTGATCTCTCTTACCACTTGGTACATTCAAATTTAAGATAAATGTAAATTGATTCTATAAAAGGGAAAATTTCTAATCAATTGAGTGTAGGTTGGGTAGTTGGAAAAAAAATTATTGTTATCCTCCCCACTTATATTCCATTCATGTATATTAATTCCCATATGTTATAATATGTTAAATTCATAATGAATATATATACTTATAATAGCTTCACATTAACAAAAATATGATATATTAATATCAAACAACATTGTACATTTTATATTTAGTTATAACACTTAATGTTGCTATTTTTCAAATTCAATTTATTAAAATTTTGATATTAATAAAATGTTTATTAAAAATTTTAAAAATAAACATTAGTCATAATTTATAACATTGAAGGTTGTGATTTTTCAAATTCAATTTATTAATATGTTTATAATAATAAAATATTTATTGAAATTTTGAAAATAAAAATTAATTATAATATAGAAGTGGGTGTTTTTCTAGATTTAGTTTATTTATTTTTAATAATTTACTGGGAAAAAATTATTTATTTATTTATTTTGAAATTTATATACATATATATTTAGTTAGGTAAAGAGTGTAATTTTGAAATATGATTTTAATTTAATAGGGTTTTCATTATTTAAAATTGAGATGTTTTCCTTAAGTATTTCCATTTCTAAGTTGGATAGAAGTTGTTGGATAAGATGGTGGCCATATATCCAAACATTCTCTCCCTTTTAATTCTTATTGGCTAATAATGCAATTTTTTATTATTAATTATGAAGAAAAAACTAGAATATCTAACTAATAGTAATTTAGTCTAGTGTCATAGTGAAAGAGTATTGCATAGACCAATTTAGTTTTTTTCACTTGGATTGTGAGAATCTTGTTGTTATTGGAAAATGAATACCAGTTTCTTTTACTTGGATTGAGAATCTTTTTGTCATTAGAGAATGAAGATTAAGACTGAGATCTAGTCACTCTCCTCATAAATGTTGTAAAAGGGAAAAGTACACCTATAAAAAGTTATTTAGATCAACTCAAATTGATGCTTAGTTGTAACATCAATTCAATTTACTCATAATAAAGATGAATATGACAAATTTATTAAGATACGTTATTAATTACATTTGTGATTGTACCCATCTGTTGACGGTGTTGGACCCGCCAACATGTCAAGGGATCTCCCCGATAAGAAGTCCCAACTAGACCTCAAACCGTTTGGTGTAGGAGTTCTAGTAGTGGGTCGTACATTATCGCCTTGACCATGGTTGCACGCAGAGGAAAGTAAGATGTCCCTGTTGGAAGTAAGGGGGTGACATGCACAACAAGCCAAAGAAGGTGTATGAATGGTTCTAACACACGGAAAATGAGGTGAGTGAGCCCCTTGGAAACCTGTGGAAGCACACAGCTTGGAAGGGAACACACGAGCGAAGATGCATCACAAACTGGAAAGCAAGTAAGGTAACAATCCAAAGTGATGGTTAAACCAACAACACATCTTAATAAGATTCATACATACATATACAGAAAGAGTCCATACATGCATGCGTAAGTAAACATATACATATATCATTAGAGTAACCAAGATAGCTGAAATACAATAACAACATATGCATGAAACGTGTTGGCTCTGTTATATTAAGAAGTGAAAGTTCCAATCATACAATACAATCATGATCAACCACTAGTCATGATAGCGGAACATTATAGTCACTGCCGCCTACTCCTCCAAAGTGATATACTAGCTTTGCATTGTGGAGAAGCCAAGGCTCGTTACAATACTCTCCAAGCTTTCTCTAAGATACTCCTATCGGAAGCTTGGCTTCCCAAACGCCTCTATAATGAGTTCTAACGTACTATATATAGCAAAGGGTGGGGTGACCCTTGACATTCCCCTTTGTGACTGTTTACCTACCCTCATGACTCTTCAATTACTCTATGATTGTTACATTTAACTATCGACACTTCAAATTCCACTTGAAAAGATGTTACATACAATTTGCACATGTACCCATGTGGGACAAAATAGGCTTGAGCAAGTCATGCAAGACATCACTAATACTCGGATAGTTGTGGTAAGACCAACTCTTCAACATCCTTGCGATGATCGACGGTGGCGAACTGAGGCCAAGCTTGGTCGTCCGTGATGGTGTTTGCACACTCAATGGTGACATCATGTTGAAAGCGAACTCTTGCCTCCATTACATCCAGGTACACTCATATGGCTCCTCTGTCCAACTCGTCTGATTAACATGCACATCACGTCTTGAGTGCAACTACTAAGACTAGCAACATACTGATGCATAGTGTTTGTGTTGATCTCTGAGTGTGTGCTGGTGACCATGCACATCAACCTATCAAAATACATGTTTAGCTCCAGTCGGACTTGCTTCTTCTTTTCTCCTTGGTGAGTGTGCCAAATGGGTGGGATCACATGCGTGAGCACAATGACATCCATGCTTTTGAATACCCTTGCATGCGACCGAGAACACTGCTCACCCTGTCTGCTCCATGCTAGCTGCTGAATGGATCTATAGCCTGTATGGGCATAGTTTCATCAACCTGTGGATGTTGTGCCTCCTATTGTACCTGTTCCTGCTGCAACTCCTTCTCTCATCTATGCAACCCCTATTCTTCCTTGAGTTGCTACTTCAGCAACTGCAACTCCTTTGTTTCTCTCTCTGCCTTCGCGTGATCCTCTTGTCGCACCGTCACCTCATAGTCTCAATCTCCAAAGTTGCTTTCATCACAAGTGGATCTGCTCAAGATTGCAACTTTGTTCCGCCTCTGCACTATCAATAATCTCCCTCTTGCAATTGTCGCATGCAGGTGTGATGCCTTCTATTGTTGCTAATGGTGCTGCTCGATGTGACCCCGCTGCCATTTCATCTTGATATCCTTGTCCATGAACAACTTGATGTCTTCATAAATAGGAAAGTTCAAAGACACTTGATCAACTGCATCCCCAGTTGTGCTATGAATGGTGTCTTTGACTTTTCTCTCCTGGAAGCCATTGTACTTGTGCTGCTGAGAGGCAGACACACACCTGTGATACCTAGGGACATAGAAACACCCATGACAAGCAATCTGTCAGTTGAAAACCAAAACAAACTGGGGGACTGGCATGCAACATACCTATATGACTGTGTGTGAATATTGCACAATTTTCACTTGGAGGCTAGGAGATTGACTGCCAAAACTGTGTAAGGCACAATCTGGGCTGTCAAGAGGTTGACTGATTGCTGGAACTGCGCAATGAACAGTCCAGCCTGGCCTGCTAAGGACTGAAACTGTGCAATGCACAATTTCAGTCAGTAGTGACATGCAAACCAACAAACTACATTGCGCAATTTCTGGGGCCAGCAAGGCAGTGCTTCCCAGAATTGCGTAATGCAAGCCTAGAGGTCAGTGCTGGGCCAGTCTTGCGCAATTTCTAGAGGGAAGGCAAAGCCTTCACTTCCAAAAATGTGCAATGTTAGCCGGGCAAGGCAAGGTCCGACCTAAGTCAAAAGAGCGATTGAAAACATGAGAAGTCTGAATGCATGGTGATACTGAGTGTAAACAAGAGTGAATGATCATTCATGAAAACAGTAAGTGCAAGATTAAGAAAACGAGAAAGCATGCAAGTGTGTGAAGCGAGTTGCTGCAACGACGACCGTCGGTGCAAAAACAGTGTCATGCATGCGATAGCAGTGAGATGTGAATGAAAGCTAAAACGTTGCTTCTACAAGCTAACATACATCAAAATGACAACAAGAGCTCATTGAAATCAAGCAGACAACACTCACACAAAGTGAAACGCAAAAAGTGACAGAAATGCGGCGCAAGACATGAAAAGTAGAATTACCCTGAAACAGCTAAGCTGAAAGTTCCGAAGACTCCTGGATGCAATGTGGGATGTCAGGGTTGCAAGATCAATGCGAGGAATGAGCTCTGCAGCATACGAGTCATAAGTTTTGACAAGGTCGAGGTTATGACATGCATGCCACAAATCTAGAGAAAAGCGACACTTGGCGAGAGGTTTTTAAAATTAGGTTTGCATGTAACCTCTAGCTGCTAAGAATAGATCCCTAGATCTAGGGATGCCTTTTGCATGCTCCCTTTTGCTATTTCGAGAAGAGTAGCCCATGCATGCAAATCAGTTTCACTCGATCCTGAAGGGAACTGGTCAACCTAAAGGCACATGCAATAGCCTGCTTGACTGAGAGAGGGATTTGTGCAATTTCTGAGAGGAACTAGGCTGGCTGTCCCAGAGGCATTGCACAATTTATGGGAGGAGCAGGTGACTGCTGCCTAAAATTACGCAATTTCTGGGCTAAGCTGCAGTGTTGGCCAGATTGCGCAGTTTTTTCGAGGAAGCCCGTCTGACTGCTTTGCGCAATTTTGGAGCTTAGCAGTCTGCCCAACTAATTTTCACAATTTCTGGGCTAAGTTGCAGTCCTGGGCCAGATTGCATAATTTTCCCAAGGAAGACTGTCTAACTTCATTGTGCAATTTCTAAGCCCAGCAGATTTGCACAATTTCTAGAGGGAAGGTTGGTTCCCCTCCAGAATTGCGCAATTTTCTGAGGGAGTTGCTCAGCCAATAACTAGCCTAAGTTCGGAGTGGCAGCCTGTGAGGGGAGTGAAGCAAACTAACATGCATAGGCTAGCAAGCTGCTGAAAAACCAATGAATCATGTGTACTTGATAGTGCAAGACATGCTGCTAGGACGGTTGGTAGGGAGGCTCAAAAATGAAGCTAAGGAAATTTTTTAGAGGGTGGTTGTAGCCGCTATAAGACTTGGCGACACACCGGTAGAACTCCAGCTCTCTCAATGGACCTTGTTTGTGAAAAGCAAGTCTAACACCTTCGGAAGTATTGTTCAGTTCTCTGTTCGTCTTGGTTTCCACACTTGCTTGATTGTAAGATGTAGCATCTGCCAAGATCTTGGTCGGTTGGCACACATTCCAAGCCAAGACAACACAGTTGTTTTGATTGGGGATGAGGGGTATACTGGTGCACAAGCTTTATGGTCATTAGAGTTTTAGTTTCCTCTCCAGTGTGGCTTCGTTGCCAGCAGGCCTAGACGGTACCCCAACGGAGTCACGCAGGAACACAAGCATCGCTTCGCTGCTAGCGAGCCTCGTTAGTACCCCGGCGGAGTTACTTGCATCACCTCTCTGCACAGGAAGCCTTTCTCTTCTTTCGCCTTATTCATTTTTCATTTTTTTGAAATTTTTACACATTTTCATTTTTTCATTTTTCATTTTTCGTAACTGTGCATAGCACTTATTCATTTCAGAGGCGAAAGAGGGATCCTGACTTATTGAGAGCAGAAGAGGTTGTTCCTTCAGAGAAGTAGTTTATATATACCTCTGACGTACTTGTTAAGGTTTCCCCCGTCACCTTACTCTTCTTGACTAAGTTGTCAAGGATTAACCCAAAAACAACTGACTAGAGTAGATGACACTAGTTAGCGCGCAAGCGTTGTGTTTTCACCAAGGTTCACTTCAAACAGTACATATTTTCCATTGATGTATCTTGGACTGAAGACAACAAGTTGTTCATGCAGGGGTAGGATGACAGATAACCAAGTATTGATAACTACACAATTCCTCCTGTACTTTACCTAGCTTGTTTCAAGAGTCACACACGGTTTCATGCGAAACTAACCTACGGATGGAAACAAGCATATAAACAACAAAACAAAACAAAATTACAAGTAAATTCATAAGAAAAGTGAATAAGAAAACAAACATGCAAGGTAAGAAGCAAACGTACATGTAAGAAAACAAACCAAAAGCAAACACTACTCCTACTCCTAAGCTAACGGGGCATGGGCCCGATCACGTGAAGTGATATTTCCAATGTAGCCACCATCACATCGGTCAATCCATGTTAGTGAAGGCATGGTTCATGAATAGCGCAATTTCACAAACCAGCAAGCATGAAAGGTATAACGATGAAGACAAACACACTTCGAGTTTAAAAGTGTCCACAAAACATAATTAAGTGAAAGCGCATGACATGCACTCTGTGGACTCGCCATGGTGTTGTGCTACATCACGTACAGATGTTAAGTGTATGCATTCTCTTCACTGTGAGATGCAAGCAAACGTTAGGAAGGTAGACCACTTATGTTGCGCAAGTGCGCTTGTTGTGTAAGATTCCTCCAATGCATGAGCGATGGGATTGTGTAGCTCAAGTGGAGGAAGCAAAATCTATGTGTGAGATTGATCTTCAGTGCATACAGATGAGTGATGAGGAGCCTTATGTGTTTCAAAAATTTCCTGATCGGAAGTGAAACCAACCTTAGGATAGCAAGGGCCTGACATAATCATCAGCTCGGGCTGAAGTGCCTAGACTATCTGCGGGGTTTCAACTTCGTTGATAGGTAGATCATCAGAGACCAGTGGCCTAGATATATTGACAAAGAGTGAATCAACATCGTGATTGAATAAAGAAGAACAGAGATCATGCCAACTACAATCATAAAATTCAGGATGTTCGTCGGCATCCTCATTATTTGATGAATTTTGTAGAGGGGTAGATGAGAAGCAAGGATGTTCACCCTCTGTGTTTTCAGAAATGACAGATGACAGATTGGACAGATTTTTAGAGGAAGATGTGTCCTCTCCGCGTTGTAATGATAGACTGACATCCGATTTTTCCTGTGAACAATCGGAAGTAGAAACATCCAAAAATTAGTTTTCACAGGGGGAATCAATAGTGGAAGAATCACAAGGGATGTTAGGATAAAGCAGATGAGGCGCAGCTGGAAGGGAGAAATCCTTCACCACGGGTTCTTCTTTATATTCTCACACACACTCATCATGAATGATGGTGCAGGTTGAATGCACAACACCAACTCTGTCAACAACTTGATCCTCGTTCACAACAAGTGTGGAGCTTGGAATGGAAGAGCACAAGACAATACAATCCATAGGATCAACAGAACGTGGGGATGAAGGTTGAGGGAATGAATCCAAGTGACAACCAACAGGCTTGCAAACCAAATCTGCACAGATATCAAGAGAAGGTGGGATGGGAGGATGTGACAGTTTAACAAATGTGTGTGCATGTTCTCCACATCACTCTACGGTGGTGGAGCTGTTTGATGAGGTGAAGGTGGACAATCACTTGTGACAACAACTGTGGTTGCCTATGATTGTGCAGCTCTGCCACTGAAGTGTGTTGAGCAGGGTTCAGATGATTTCAAGAATTGTGGGTTTTCGGATATGTGAAGAAGATACTCAAATATTCCATCGAGAAATTCCCAATCAATTTCATCTTCGGGAAATCGGTATGAAATATTACGAAAGCGCATGTAAAACTCTTCAAGAGATTCACCAGGTGCTTTCCTTAATTCCAGAATTTCTTTGTTGAGTGCTTTACGGTCAAAATGATTGAAAGCATGGTTTATCTCTACGACTAGATGTGAAAGAGAATGAATAGATTTTTCGGGCAGCGTGGCACACTAATGCATTGGGTGCCCGCGAAGCATGTAGACGAACAACGCGTAGGTCATGTATTCTTCAAAGATTCCATGTCTTTCGCATGAGCCTACAACGTCGACCACATGCCTAACAAAGGCTATGTAGCCTCCACCATCGTATGTTTTATGTGATAAGTTATCCCAGAGCTTGTCCGAGATTTCGAAGTCGTTTCCATAAGACATACGCTTTAGAAGAGAAACTCTGTAGTTACTCATGATAGATATGCAGAGATTCAAAAAATATTGTGAGGACTCAGCTTGTCATCTGGCCCTCCTTCTAGCGCCAAAATTTTGATGGTGCTGCACTCGCCAACATATCAGGGGATCTCCCCGGTAAGAAGTCCCAACTAGACCTCAAACTGTTTGGTGTAGGAGTCCCAGCAGTGGGTCGTACGATATTGCCTTGACCATAGTTGCGTGGAGAGGCAAGTAAGATATCCCTATTGGAAGCAAGGGTGTGACATGCGTAGCAAGCCAAAGAAGGTGTATGAATGGTTCTAACACACATAAAATGAGGTGAGTGTGCCCCTTGGAAACCTATGGAAGCACATGGCCTGGAAGGGAACACAAGAGTGAAGATGCATCACAAACTGGAAAGCAAGTAAGCTAACAATCCAAAGTGATGGTTAAACCAACATCACATCTCAGTAAGATTCATACAAACTTATACAGAAAGAGTCCATACATGCATGCGTAAGCAAACAAATACATATATCATTAGAGTAACCAAGATAGCTGAAATACAATAACAACATATGTATGAAACGTGTTGGCTCTATTATATTAAGAAATGAAAATTCCAATCATATAGTACAAACATGACCAACCACTGGTCCCAATAGCAGAATGTTACACTCACTGCCGCTTGCTCCTCCAAATAGATATACTAGCTTTGCACTGTGTAGAAGCCAAGGCTCATTAAAATACTCTCCAAGCTTTCTCTAAGATACTCCTATTGGAAGCTTGGTTGACCAAAAGCCTCTACAATGAGTTATGAGGTACTATATATAGCAAAGGTTGGGGTGACCCTTCACATTCCCCTTTGTGACTGTTCACCTACCCTCATAACTCTTCAACTACTCTATGACTGTTACATTCAACTATCAACACTTGAACTTCCATTTGACAAGATGTTACATACAATCTGCATGTGTACCCATGTGAGACAAAATAGGCTTGAGTAAGCCTTGCAAGACATCACTAACACTTGGACAGTTGTGGTAAGACCAACTCTTCGACATCCTTGCGATGATCAATGGTAGTGAACTGATGCCAAGCTTGGTTGTCCGTGATGGTGTCCGCATGCTCAATGGTGACATCCTGCTGAAAGAAAACTCTTGCCTCCGCATCCGAGTACACTCATATGGCTCCTCTGTCAAATTCGTTTGATTAACATGCACATCACATATTGAGTGCAGCTAGACCAGCAACATACTCATGCATAGTGTCTGTGCTGATCTCCGAGTGTGTGCTGGTGACCATGCGCATCAACTTATCAAAATACATGTTCAGCTCTAGTCAGATTTGCTTCTTGTCTTCGCCTCGGTGAATGTGCCAAATGGGTGGGATTGCATGCATGCACACAATGACATCCATGCTCCTAAATACCCTTTCATGCGACCGACAACATTGCTCACCCTGTCTGCTCCATGCCAACTACTAAATGGATCTATAGCCTGTATGGGTGTAGTTTCATCAGCCTGTGGATGTTGCGCCTCCTGTTGTACTCGTTCCTGCTGCAAGTCCTTCTCTTATCTGTGCAACTCTTGTTCTTCCTTGAGTTGTTGCTTCAACAACTACAACTCCTTATTTGTTTCTCTCTCTGCATTCGTGTGATCCTCTTGTCGCATCATCGCCTCATAGCCTCAATCTCCAAAGCTGATTTCATCACAAGTGGGTTTTCTCGAGCTTGCAACTTTGTTCCACCTCTACGCTGTCAACAATCTCCCTCTTGCAATTGTCAAATGCATGTGTGCTTCCTTCTACTGCTGGTAATGGTGCTGCTCATTGTGACACCACTGCAATTTCATATTGATATCCTTGTCCATGAACAACTTGATGTCTTCATAGATAGGCAAGTTCATAGACACTTGATCGACTGCATCCCCAGTTGTGATTTGAACGATGTGTTCAACTCTGCTCTCCTGGAAGCCATTGTACCTGTGCTGCTGAGAGGTAGATGAACACCTGTGATAACTGGAGACATAGCAACACTCAAGACAAGAAATTTTTCAGTTGAAAACCAAAACAAACTAGAGGATTGACATGCAACATACGTGTGTGACTGTCTGTGAAGATTGCGCAATTTTCACCGGGAGGCTAGGAGACTGACTGCCAAAACTACACAAGGCACAGTCTGGCCTGTCAAGAGGTTGAATGACCGCTGGAACTGCACAATGCACAATCTAACCTAGCCTCCTGAAAACTGAAACCACACAATGCACAATTTTAGTCAGCAGTGACATGCAAACCAGCAAACAACATTGCGCAGTTTCTGGGGCCAACAAGGCATCGCTTCCCAGAATTGTGCTATGCAATCCTGGAGGTCAGTGCTGGGCCAGCCTTGTGCAATTTCTGGATGGAAGGAAAAGTCTTCACTTCCAAAAATGCGCAATGATAGCCGGGCAAGCCAAGGTATGGGCTAAGTCAACCCAGACCCGCCGACGAGCAATTGTAAGCATGAGAGGTCTGAATGCATGGTGATACTAAGTGTAAACAAGAGTAAATGATCATGCATGCAAACAGTAAGTGCAGGATTCAGAAAATGGGAAAGCATGCATGTGTGTGATGCGAGTCGCTGCAACGGCGACCGTCGGTGCAAAAACAATGTCATGCATGCGAAAATAGTGAGATGTGAACAAAAATTGAAACGGTGCTTCTACAATCTAACATACATCAAAACGACAACAAGTTCTCATTGAAATCAAGAAAACAACAATCACACAAAGAAAAACACAAAAAGTGATAGAAATGCAGTGCAAGACATGAAAAGCAAACTTATCCGAAAACAACTAAGTTGAAAGTGACAAAGACTCCTGGATGTAATGTGGGATGTCAGGGTTGCAAGATCGATGTGAGGAATGAGCTCTACAACGTACGGGTCATAGGTTTTGACAAGGTCGAGGTTATGATGTGCATGCCACAAATCTAGGAAAAAGAAACACTTAGCGAGAGGTTTCTAAAATAAGTTTTGCATGTAACCTCCATCTGCTAAGAATAGATCCTTAGATCTAGGGATGCCTTTTGCATGTTGCCTTTTTCTATTTCAGGAAGAGAATCCTATACATGCAAATCACTTTCGCTCGGTCCTGAAGGGAACTGGTCAACCTGAAAGCACATGAAACAACCTACTTGACTGGGAGAGGTATTTGCGCAATTTCTGAGAGGAACTGGGTTGGATTTCCCAGAGGGATTGCACAATTTTTGGGAGGAGCAAGTGACTGCTGCCTAGAATTGTGCAATTTCTAGGTTGAGCTACAGTGCTAGCCAGATTGTGTAGTTTTTTCAAGGAAGCCTTTTTGACTGCTCTGCGCAATTTTGGAGCTCAGCAGTTTCCCAACTGATTTTCACAATTTTTGGGTTGATTTCTAGTCCCATAATACTATAAAACAAAAAATAAAGTAAAAGCTTTATTTCTTCCATTCAAATTTTCAACTTTTCAAGCTATTACTCTAGTATGGTATAAGAGTTGGGGAGATACCAATGCATGGTGGAGTACCGAAGTAGCGCAATGTGAAATAAAATTTAGAATATAAGGGATTTGTATTAAAATAAATAGGGATGTGTTGGTAATTAGAGTTTTGACTTAAAGCTTGGTTTGCATTATAATGGCTTGTAGGTGAGGAGTATGGTACCATGGAGTTTTCTATTAGTAAGGTTCCTAAAATTTTCAATATATTTTTTGGAAACGGGTTTGTTGTGTGGAAGAGAAAAATAAACATGCTTATCAAATGATAAGGTCTGCATTGTTGTGTGGTTACAAGTACTAGTAAATCTACAAATGAAGAGCAACCAATACATGGAAAGCAAGAGGACAAGGTAGTCTCTCATTGGATTTTCACTTTCAAACCACACAATAATAGATTATATGAGTTGCGAGATAAACAGGGATCTATGGTGATTTAGATTGGAATGAGAATAAAATGAAGAACATGCAATTATAGAGGAAACAAAAATAAAATATTGAAAGCAAGTATCACAGTGAAAACCAAATTTAATGAATGGAACAAATGACGAAAAACATTGTAGTATACATAACAATACAAAATGACTAGAATGGTGGTAGCTTAGATTTAAGTAAAGATATGCTAGCTATGCTCTTTTTCAAAAATACCACATCATGACATTAAAACAACATTTTAAAACAATTCCAAAAAAGACTAAGAAGAAAAAACCTTGAAATGCAATAAGCTTAACCTTATCATGACTAAGGTTGAAATATAATGTTGAGTTCGAGATGAATCTAAGTTATACAAAAAAAGGGTAGGCTTATTGAGATCGTAATTTTCATCTTGGTGCTACATTTTGGTTCTTATTTAGCTTATTGGAAAGAATATTAGCAAACTAAGTTGCATCCATAATATTTGGGTCTAACTACCCCCAAAAGTGTAGGAAAGCCTAAAAATGGACCAAAAAGTTATGACCCAAAAACTAGTACTATTAGGACTATTTTTTAGATGGCTCTAGGTGACTACTTAGATTGATATTTCTCCCTTGAGTAGTAATGGTTCCCATTGCATCAAGTGTTGGAAATAATACTGAGAGGGGGGGTGAATCAGTATTAGTCAAATCAATAGATTTTTATTTTCATACTCTGATTTATATACGCTACTTAAATGAAGGTAACTCGCGTGTACACGCAACTGTACTTAAGGCAACCAATGTATATTCAGCAAACTTATGATTCAGTTAATTCTTCATATGATTTTTAATCATTTCATCAGTACTTCATTAACCATATAAACAGTAACCATGTGCAGTATAAACATAATAAACCATCACACGTAAGAAACACACATGAACACCAAGATTTAAGGTGGAAACCCAATGTGGGTGAAAACCACCTGCTACTGTTATCTCTGTCTTCTTTTAATAATAAGAAAATCTATTTACAATCTTGTATTAGTGCAGACTCATACCAGTACACATGCTTCTACCTACAGAAGGTTACAACCTTCTCTCGTTCTCTAGCTTCTACTGGAAGGGAGCTACAACCCCCTAGCTCTTGTACTAGCCAATATGTTTAATAGTACATAGGTGTCAGCCTACAGAAAACTCCACTCTTCCACCAAGGACCATGTTTCATGAATTTTCAGATTGGATGCTCCTGGCACATATCAAGACACATGAAGACCTTGACTCATCAATAACCCATCAGAAATTTAGAAACTCAAACTTCATCAACCAACATGCAATTAATCTAAAACAAGATCACTGTCACCAAAATACTGTGATGAACCCATAAACCTACATCATCATTCAGAACCAGCTGTAACCTCAGAAACCATGCATTAGACTGTATACGCTACTTGGCTGAACCCAAACTGCATGTATACGCCACTTTCGTTAATCCAACCTGCGTATACCTCCAAAGCTACTGCAAACATAAACTTTTGAATCAAGTATGTACCAAACAACAATATACTGAACATCTATTGCCAACTTATAGAGCTTTACACAGGCAGCAACAGAGATCACTTCTTCTCACTTATACAATAAAACTATCAAATATCAAACTCCTTATTCATTCAGTTTTACATTCAAATCTAAGAAGACTTCATTGACAGACAATAGTAAAACAGCAGCACTGATCTGATAGATTAGTCATCCTTGAACATCAAGCTTTCTTTTGCATACACTACTTGGAAGAGCCGAACTGGCGTGTATACACACCTTCACCAAAGCAAACCAGCATACAGATCTACAAATACTTACTTATAACTTCTTTGTAATTCCAGACTTCAGACATACCCAGATAAAATGTGTGTTAGCAATCAAATCTAGCCTATCCATTATTAGATCACATAATGATAAGTCATTATGGTCTCGATCCATCATTAGATCTCATCCATCATCAAACACTTAGGTGCATACTTAGTTCAGATCAAGCAAAGCAACAAAAACCCATAACATACATATTTGCTTTTGATCTAACACTTCATAAGATATTCATTACTTGTACACTTAGCCCTTTGATCTTCTCCTCCTTATATACTTAGATCCTTTGTCAATACCTTGGGCCAAAACCACTTAGGACCAATACCTTAGACCAAATACCTAGGGTCAATACCTCGGATCAAATACCTAGGGTCAATACGTCAGACCAAATACCTCGGACCAAATACCTCGGACCAAATACCTTGGACCAAAACCTTGGTTTTCCAACATGTACGCACTTTTCCTCTTGTGGGAGTGCGTGTATATGTATACGCTCTTTTTGTTTTGTGGTCCTGCGTGTATACATTGTTTTGACTAAGTGGACCTGCGTATACTTCTTAAACTTCTTTACATCAACCTTTTCCTTTTCCTTCTTTATTCTGATAAGTAGACCTTAGTTCCATCTTCCTGTTCTTCTGTACCATTTCCCTGTAACCTCTTAATATACCTGTTGTACTGTGAGTTACATTTTACCAAAACTAAATTGACCTGTGAGTGAGTTTCCATCAAGGACAACACTTGTATCGTAATGCCAACAATATCCCCGTTTGGACTTGATGGCAACCATGATGGTGTTGATTTCTGCAAGTTGTAGAAACTGTTAGAGATAATAAGCAACACCAAAATTCTCTCCCCCTTTGACATCAAGGGCAAAGGGAAAAACATGATACTCTTCATATCTGAACAACTGAATATGATCATGCTCCCCCTAGGCACATGCTGAATTCTCTGATTAAACTCCCTCTTTGTGCATGTTTTGATATCATTGTACATGCTGTGATGCACTAACCGTCCATGCTCCCCTTGAGCACATGCAGAGTCTGCAAAAATATTTTCCAAAAGAATAACATGACTCTATAACTGAACTATGTGAGCTTGACCTTCCTATCACCAATGACTCATACATACATCAATCTTCCAATCAAGTGGAGATATACCAATTATTTATACATGACAGAAATACAATAAATATTACATCATCCATCCCATGCAAAGTGGGGATACAAATTACATCATTTGTCCAATAGGACTCATTCAAATGTATGAGAAGTCATATCACACCCTAGAATTTTACATGACTTAAGCAACAAATGGTATAAATATTTGAATCCATAGCTGGACTCAGCAACCATAATGCCAACAATGCAGAATGCGTGTGAAGGCTAATGCTCCCCCTGAACCTGTGCTACATGTGTATTGTTAACAAGTCATTAATCAAGGCATCTTTGTCAGTCAAATAAAAATTATGAACAAAGCATATCGTTAGACTGTAATCATCAACATCAGACATAGCACGCATATCAGAGTCTGACCCACTATTTTTCCTGTCAGAAAAAAAACATATACGCTTCTTTAGCCACAGAAACCCACGTGTATACACGACTATAGTTCATGAAACCCGCGTATAAGAACCTTCCTCTGAAAAACTGGATGATGCAGGAACTACTCCCAACTTTTTCTTGAGATATTCAAATGTTTCTCTGGGCAATGGTTTAGTGAATATATCAACAACGTGTTCTTTGGAGGGGACATACTCCAATTTGACCTTTTGTTCAAGCACTTGTTCTCGTATAAAATGGTATTTGATGGGTATGTGCTTGGTCTTGGAGTGCATGACCGGATTCTTTGAAATACTTATGGAACTTGTATTATCACATAGAATGGAGATGGGTGGAGTACATGCGATTTGAATGTCTTGCAAAGTTTGCATCATCCAAAGTAGTTGTGTGCAGCAAGATGTAGCAACCACATATTCTGCTTTAGCTGTAGATAAAGCAATTGAACTTTGTTTCTTCTTGAACCAAGACACTAACCTGGAACCCATATAGAATGCACCACCACTAGTTCTTTTTCTATCATCAACACTTCCTGCCCAATTTGCATCTGTATATGCATGAAGAGTAAGATCTGCATCTCTAGGATACCATAGTCCAAACTCCTGAGTTCCTTGAAAATATTTGAAAATTCTTTTGACTTCCTGAAGTTGTGATTCCTTTGGATTTGCTTGGAATCTTCCAACTATTCCTACTACATACATGATGTCAGGTTGGGTCCCTGTTAGATAAAGCAGACTGCCAATCATGGATCTGTAAGTTGGTTGATGTACTGCTGCTGATTCATCCTTTGAGCTGAGACTGCATCCTGTTACCATTGGAGTACATACGGGTTTAGAATCTTCCTTTCCATACCTTTTCAAGATCTGTTTGAGATATTTGGTTTGTGAAAGAAAAATACCATCTTTAGTTTGTTGAACTTGTAGACCAAGAAAATAGGTAAGTTCACCAAGCAAGGACATTACAAATTCTTGCTGCATTACTGAAGAAAAATTCTGACTCATGGATTCTTCATTGCTACCAAAAATGATATCATCAACATAAACAATAATAATTAGCAATTTATCATTTTCAATCTTTGTATATAAATTGCTATCTACAGAGCCTTTTGTAAAACTTTGTTGGTGTAGATATTTTTCAAGGCGGTAATACCAGGCCCTTGGAGCCCGTTTCAGACCATAGACAGCCTTTTTGAGTCTGCATACAAGTTTTGCATCATTTCCAAGAATGAATCCTTCTGGCTGTTCAATATAAACTTCTTCTTCTAAATCTCCATTAAGGAAGGTTGATTTTACATCCATTTGGTATACTTTGAATTTCTGAAAACTGGAAAGAGCAAGAAACATCCTTATGGCTTTAAGTTTGGCAACAGGTGCAAAATTTTCTTCAAAATCTATACCTTCTTGTTGAGCATACCCTTTACAAACAAGTCTGGCCTTGTTTCTAATGACTTCTCCATTTTCATTCAGCTTGTTCTTGAATATCCATTTAGTTCCTATAATATTTTTATCATGAGGTCTAGGAACTAATTCCCAAGTATCATTCTTTTCAATTTGCTCAAGTTCTTCATCCATGGCCTTGACCCAACATTCATCTTTGCATGCTTCATTTACATTTTGAGGTTCGGTGGATGATAGTAATGCTAGATAGCTTGAGGTCCCTGTAATAGTTCTTCTTGTCTATACAGTAGCCTCCTTTTCCCCTAAAATTTGAGTTTCTGGATAATTTTTCTGAACATACCTGGATGGAGTCTTTTCTTATACCATTATATCTTCTTCTGATGCTTTACTGGTTTCTTCTTCAATATAATTTTGATTTGATGTGGGAAAGTAATCCCCATCTTCCTCATTGTCATAATCTTCTGTTGATTTTATCTATTTTGGATTTCTGCATGCTTCATCAACTACAACATCAATGATTTCAAAAATTTTCCCAAGTCTTTTATTATAACATTTATATCCTTTACTTTTGGAAGAATAACCAAGAACAATACCTTCATCTGCTCTGGGTGCAAACTTACCAAGTTTTTCATCAGTCCTTTTGATAAAACATTTGCTTCCAAAAACTTTAAATTACTTTACAGTAGGAGTCTTACCATACCAAAGTTCATGTGGAGTTTGAGTGCTATTTACCTGAACATTTGATTTGTTGAGAATAGTCACGGTAGCGAATGCAGCTTCACCCCACAAGGTTGCAGGAGTTCCAGATTCATCTAGCATGGCTCGAGCCATTTTTTGAACTGTTCTGTTCATCCTTTCTACTACACCATTTTGCTGAGGTGTTCTTGCAGTGGATAATTCCCTTTTTATTCCATGTTGTTCACAAAAGTCAAAGAATTCATCTGATATAAATTCCCCTCCTCGATTAGATTTGAGGCATTTGATTTTTTGATCTGATTCATTTTCAACAAAATCTTTGAAGGCTTGGAACTTTTCAAATGCTTCATCTTTATGCTTTAGAAGACCTATCCAACACATTTTGGAAAAATCATCAATGAACAAAATAAAATATTCTTCTCCATGAGGTGACTTTTTCCTTGTTGGTCCACATAAATCAGTATGGAGAAGTTCAAGAGGCTTACTAGCTGACCCTGCTTTTTCCATGAAGTGAAATCTAGTTTTCTTACCGATTTGATATGGTTTGCATATTGTATTTTCTGGGATGCTGATATCTGGAAGATCATGAACAGCTTTAAGTCCGCATGATTTTCTTATTTGTGAAAAGCTTAGATGTCCCAATCTTCTATGCCATAGCCAGTTTTCATCATTTTTTCTTAGATAGCACTGTTGTTGTCCTCCTTTGAGTATGTATAAGTTGTTTGGAGTTCTTGTACCTTTGATCATGATCTCTCCTATATCAAGCTCATGAACAACACATCCGTTTGATCGAAACACCACTTCATTTCCTTGATCACGCATTTGACTGACACTCAACAGGTTATGCTTTAAACCATCTACATACATAATATTTCCAGCTTTAACATTTTCTTTCAAGAAAACAAAACCTTTACCTTTTATGACAGCTGGAGTGTCATTTCCAAATGAGACATTCTTTTCCTTTTCTAAGGAATTATATGAGTGAAGTTTCTCTTTGTCACCTATCATGTGTTTGGAGCATCCACTGTCAATGTACCACTGATTTTCTTGTCCTTCTGCATACAAGGCTATACCACATCTTTCTGTTTAAGATTCTTTCCTTCTCCATATCTTGGGATTTAATGGTATTTGCTCCTTTTGAGGTGTTTGCCGAAATTTTCTCCTACATTCAGATTCTTCATGACCAAAGTTGTTACAGATTGAGCATTCTATTTCATTTTCAAGAGGAGAAAAGTTACTATAGGAACTTCTCTTGATCCCTGTTACATTCCTTTGATTTCGTGCTTCTCTAGTCATGATAGTTTTGTAAGAAACACATTGAGCAGCTTTGTGCCCAAAATTATGACATGAAAAAAATTGCCCATTAAAGAAGTTTCTGCGACTATCGAATCTATTTACCTGTTGATTGTAGTTTCTATTGATATTCATCTTTGGAGAAAATTGAGTATGATTTTCTTGAGGTTGGTTGTGGCTTCTATTGATATTCATCCTTGGAGAAAATTGAGTATGGTTTACATAGTGATCAGCTTTATGCCTTTGTTGACGATTGTCATACTGTTCACTGATATTTACTGCATCAAGATAGATTTTGGTGGAGGTTGACGACTTCTCTGATTGAGATACTTCTTCAGTATATCCAAGACCTATCTTTATCAGAGGAGAACGTTGAACTTTGATAATTTCATTTAAAGTTTTTGATCCTTTAGAAAATCTAAGATTGAGAGATTTTGTTTTCTCAAGATCTTTTCTTAGACCCACAATTTCACATTCTAGTTTTTCACTGTGTTTTTCTTTTTCAGCAAGTTGATATGTCAAGGTATCTATGATCATATTCTTTTCTTCTAAACAGATTTTGAGTTTAGAGATTTCTTCATGAAATTTTTCCTCTTCTAAAGCATCCCAAAAATCATCATTGTCATAAGCCACGAGAAGTCTATAATCATCATTATTAGATAAACCATCACTATGTTCTTCTAAACTATCCCAAAAATCATGGCTATCATAAGCCATGAGAAGTCTGTAATCTTGTCCAGTTTCATCTTCATTACTATTAGATAAACCATCACTATATTCATGAGTATAGTAACTCCTTCTATTCACAACTTGTTTCCTATTCCCTTTTGCATATTCCTTTCCTTTTTCATATTTATCTTTATGAGGACATCTGGCAGCATAATGATCAACTCTACCACAAGCAAAGCATTTGAAAGGTAGCTTACCTCTAAACCTTCCAGAACCCCGTTGAAGCTTCTTGAAAAAATTTACCTCATCTTCTTCTTCTGAAATGTGTCCTGATTCATTGTGTTCTTCCTTTTCTTTTCCTTTTATTGAAGCTTTAAATGCGGCTTCTCTCATATCTGATGGACCTCCTTTTCTCATCTCAAAAGCAGTTAGGATTCCGTGAAGCTGTGTCATAGTGATATTATGTAGATCCTGTTTTCTTCTTTGGCAGACACTTTTGATTCAAATTTAGTAGACAAGGATCTCAAAATTTTCTCAACTAAGGTAACTTCCTTTATTTCTTCACCCAGATTCTTCATAAAATTAACAACCTCATCTATACGTAAGAAGTAACTAGCTATACTCTCATCACTATGCATTTTAAGAGTTTCATACTGAATTCTGAGAGTTTGAAGCTTAGCACGTTTTACCTGAGAGTCTCCTTTGTAGCTCTGAATGCTTTTGTCCCATATCTCTTTGGCTGATTTGAGCTGCATGACTTTGAAAAACTCTGATTGTGACAAACTTCCCAATAAATTATTAACAACTTTGGCATTGGTTTCATATTTCTTTTTACATGCCCTGTTTGTAGGAATTGTTGTTGGAAAATTATATCCTCCTTCCACAATTTCCGAGACATTTGTTCCAAGAGATTGTAGATAGGCTGTGGTTCTTATTTTCCAATAAACAAAGTTGCTCTCATCGAATATTGGTGGTTTGATGGATCCCATGCTTTTGTGATTATTCATCTTGATGGATCTTCCTTCGAGCGATCAAGCTTCTTCTGAAGGACCTGCTCTAATATAAATTGTTGGAAATAATACTGAGAGGGGGGATGAATCAGTATTAGTCAAATCAATAGAGTTTTCTTTTCATACTCTGATTTATATACGCTACTTAAATGAAGGTAACTCGCATGTACACGCAACTGTATTTAAGGCAACCAGCGTATAACTAGCAAACTTATGATTCAGTTAATTCTTCATATGATTTTTAATCAGTGCATCAGTACTTCATTAACCATATAAAAAGTAACCATGTGCAGTATAAACATAATAAACCATCACACATAAGCAACACACAGGAACACCAATATTTAAGTTGGAAACCCAATGTGGGTGAAAACCACCTACTGCTGTCGTCTCTGTCTTCTTTTAATAATAAGAAAATCTATTTACAATCTTGTACTGGTGCAGACTCATACCACTACGCAGGCTTCTACTTGCAGAAGGTTACAACCTTATCTAGTTCTCTAGCTCCTATTGGAAGGGAGCTGCAACCCCCTAGCTCTTGTACTAGCCAATATGTTTACTAGTACACAGGTGCCAGCCTACAAAAAACTCCACTCTTCCACCAGGGACCACGTTTCATGAATTTTCAGACTGGATGCTCCTGGCACATATCAAGACATATGAAGACCTTGACTCATCAATAACCCATAAAAAATTTAGAAACTCAAATTTCATCAACCAACATGCATTTAATATGAAACAATCAGATCACTGTCACCAGAATACTGTGCTGAACCCAAAAACCCGCATCAACATTCAGAACCAGCTATAACCTTAGAAACCATGCATTAGACTGTATACGCTACTTGGCTGAACCCAAAATGCGTGTATACACCACTTTCGTTAATCCAACCTGCGTATACCTCCAAAGCTACTGCAAACATAAACTTTTGAATCAAGTCTGTACCAACCGACAATATACTGAACATCTACTGTCAACTTACAGATCTTTACACAGGCAGCAACATAGATCACTTCTTCTCACTTATACAATCAAACTATCAAATATCAAACTCCTTATTCATTCAGTTTTACATTCATATCTAAGAAGACTTCATTGACAGCAACAGTAAAACAACAACACTGATCTGATAGATCAGTCATCCTTCAACATCAAGATTTTCTTTTGCTTACGCTACTGGGAAGAGCCGAACCAGTATGTATACTCACCTTCACCAAATTGAACTAGCGTACAGATCTGCAAATACTTACTTATAACTTCATGTAATTCCAAACTTCAGACATACTCAAATCATCACATATAAAGGATAAAATGTGTGTTAGCAATAAGATCTGGCCTATCCATTATTAGATCACATAATGATAAGTCATTATGGTCTCGATCCATCATTTGATCTCATCCATCATCAAACACTTAGGTGCATACTTAGTTCAGATCAAGCAAAGCATCAGAAACCCATAACATGCATATTTTCTTTTGATCTAACACTTCAAAGATATTCATTACTTGTACACTTAGCCCTTTTATCTTCTCCTCCTTATATACTTAGATCATTTGTCAATACCTCAGACCAAAACCACTTAGGACTAGTACCTTGGACCAAATACCTAGGGTCAATAGTTCGGATCAAATACCTAGGGTCAATACCTCAGACCAAATACCTTGGACCAAATACCTTGGACCAATACCTTGGACCAAAACCTTGGTTTTCCAACATGTACACACTTTTCCTCTTGAGGGAGTGCGTGTATACGTATATGCTCTTTTTGTTCTATGGACCAGCGTGTGTGCACTGTTTTGACTAAGTGGACATGTGTATACTTCTTAAACTACTTTACATCAACCTTTTCCTTTTCCTTCTTTATTCTGGTTAGTAGACCTTAGTTCCATCTTCCTGTTCTTTTGTACCATTGCCTTGTAACCGTTGAATATACCTATTGTACTGTGAGTTGCCTTTTACCAAAACTAAATTGACCTATGAGTGAGTTGCCATCAAGGACAACGCTTGTATCTTTATGCCAACATCAAGTTCCTATACTAGCCTAGATCCATCTTAACTTCGGATCTACCAAGTGTCAAGAGGGATCAAATCTCTTTTCACTCTAAAAGAGATTTGCACTTGAAGAGATTTGATCCCTCTTGGCACTTGGTAGATCCAGAGTTAAGATGGATTTAGATTGGTTCTTATTATTAAAAGTTTTGATTTGTTAAAATGTTAATTTCAAAAGTGTTAGAGTTTTTAACCTAGTTAAAATTTCCCCTAAATCCGGCTATCAGTACAAAAAATCAAGGCATTAATAATATTCATGAATCTAGTACATAGATTGATTGGGGTGGGCTTCCAGCAGCGATACTGGGTCGCCTTCCACCGTCTCTTGAGTATGGAGTGAGGTGGTGGTGTCAAGTCAACCCTCCTCCTAAATTTAAGAGCATTAAACACATGTTCAAACAAATTTTCATTTGGTGTCTTAAAAACATCATTATAATGTTGAGTGCCTCAACATGGCCATCAATTTCCTCAGTTGTGTGAAGGTGGAGTCTCTAATTAGTTTTAGGGCATTGCATTTGATTTCTCAACAATCATCGTGCAAGAATGTGGGTGGTCTAGCAGAGCTGGTTGAGGAAGGGGTAGATCTCCCCTCCCTCCCTGGAAACGATAAGGGGGTATACATTTTGAATGCACTATTCCACATCATTATCGATGAATGGTGGTAGACATAGAATCTCAAGCGCTTAGGGTCATGGGAGACCATCTTTGGGCTTTGCGCAACCTCCTTGGCTGCCATTATAGCGATCATGAAGATATTAATGTGTTGTTGGGAAGGAAACGACCTCGATATGGAATTTCATTTACATCATGCAAATTCAGCTTACCGTTGCATTGCTAACCTCCTGTGCACACAAATTCAAGGTTTTGAGTCTCCCTCGTAATAATGGATGAATCCTCACTTTTTCTAGTGCAACCAAAAGCTCCCCACGACAGCCCTCGTAGCCCTTTGCCCCAACGACGCTAGTCTCGCGGCAAGTTGAAGCCTCTCTCTATTGGTTTGGACCCCTCCTGCAACGAAGGTGGTCAGGTTAGCAATCCTCTCAAACGACATTCTAAGTTTCTAGCCTCCTCCAACTAGTGAACTTCCTTGGTGCTTCCTCTACCAGATGAAGTAGATTGTTACAAGTCATGCCCCATGGTACAGGAGGACCCCTCGAAGCATATGCTAACATTACAAGTCCATTAAGGTAGCCTTTTCTTTGTTCTTTATGTCTTGCTGTTCTTGGATTTCAATATGATTTTTTCTTATTTTGTTGCAAGGTAATTGTAAGGAGGCTCTCTCGATTCTCCTCTATGAGAAACGAACTCCCCATGCTTTCCTTCACCATCTTCTCTCTCAGCTTCAAGTCCATGTTCATGGATAGTCTCTGTTGAGCTTAAAAGCTCCAAAGTATGTAACTTTTGTAACTCTACTATAATACAAAAGCTTCTTTACTTACAAAAAGAAAACCTAATGAAAATTAAATATAAAAAATAAGTTTTATATATAGATATTTTTGTAACATCACTGGTTAAAAATCCATGTAAAAAATATAAGACCAAGGTCATGGGACATGTAATCCAAGTTGAATGGTGCGAAAAACATCCTAGTGGGTGTTCATTTCGGTTTATTATGGCTAAGGGGAAATTGGAAAAGGAAATGGCAAAGGCTTTGGAAAGGAATGAGGCATTAATTGGCATTTTATTTATGAAAATAATGGAAATAGGAGAAAAGGAAGGTGAAAGGTCACATGTTGCATGTGAAGAGGAAAATGAAGGAAAATAATAGAAATTGAAGAAATTAGAGGCCTCAATGATAAAAAGGCTTCTAAGGATCAGTTCACAAGATTTTTTATTAGACTTTTGTTTGTTTTAGCATGGAGTTGTCTCTCTATTCTCTCTCTCTCATACTCTTGGAGACTTAGAGTTTTTTGGAGCACTCTTGGAGGAGTGTGGCATACTTGGGATTTGGAGCAAGAAGGCAAAGGAAGAGCATGAAAGCATAAGAGGACATCGAGATCAATAAATACAATGGAATTGCTTTGCAGGTATCGAGTTGCATGTATGGCTCCCTTGCTATTTTTGGCATGCATGGCATATGCATGTGGTTATTTGGTTATGTTTTGTCATTGGCATGGAGGATTGTCTGGATTGAAAGTGGTTTTTCCCAGCCTTTCCATTTCCTGGATAGCCATGGTGTTGTGGATTGTAATTTTATTTTATGGTTGGTTCTAATGTTCTTTTGTTTGTGGGTTGAGTTATTAGTTCCTAGAAGCCTTGGTTGGAAAAACGCTCTAGAAGCCCTGTAACAACTTGGGTTGAGTTACTAGTCCTGGAAGCCTTGGTTAGACAAATGATTTGGAAGCCCTTGGTGGGTTGAGTTACTAGTCTTGGAAGCCATGGTTGGACAAACACTCTAGAAGCTCGACGACATTCTTGGGTTGAGTTACTAGTCCTGGAATCCTTGGTTGGAACAAACACTCTGGAGCCTTAGAAAACTTGGGTAGAGACCAATCTGGTGATGGTTAGTGATGTCCGACCGTGAGGTGGAATCATTGGTTGAGGGTTAAGGTGGTTTGGCCTCTGGAAGCCCTGGTTTGGTTTTGATTGATTTGTTTTATGAGATCCCACATTCATGCTTGGAATATGGCACAAGGGTGACTGGCTGAAAGAAAGATTTGGTTCAACCTAGTCTATGGTCAGGTGGTTCGTGGAAGTCCCATAACTGGTCGGCTTATGCAATCATCAATAAGATCTCTCCCTCCTTGGTATTTTATGGGTAAATATACTTATTTATATGTGTCTTATATGGCTGTTATATCCTTGATATTTTTGTTGGTTATATGTTGTTTATGAGTGAGTTTTATGACAGTGAAAATGTATGGCTCTCATCATGTTTTGGTTAATCATTGAATGTACAATGAATATATGGATTAATATATGGTAATGCAATTATTGTGATGAGGAAACAATGCTTCTTAGTGATTCTCAGATAAGTATGAGACCCATATGTTTAGATATGTTGTTTAAACCTATAGAATGCATATTTGTGACATGTTTGAAGAAATGTCTGTCATGGCTAGTAGGGATCCAGTTAAGTCCTTATTCAATTCTTTTCACTTGTATCATCTTTTTGACGTTGCTTTTAATTTTTGGAAGTTTCATGGAGTTCTAGGCAGTGGCTAGAGTCATGGCCCTGAAAAGTGGCACAAAATCCAGAGTCGCTGGCACATAACTACTTGGAAAAGTCCCCAGTCGCAGGCATGCCTTGTTGTGAGAGTGATTGGAGGTTCCCAGTCGCATGCATGCCCATGTCAAGGGAGCAGCTAAGGCTTTAATGCATCAAAATGTAAATTTGTCTCAAGGGTTGGTCACCTGAATGGGTTGGATGGCTCCTTAGGGTTCTGTTCCATGTGTAGAAGGTCAGGTTGGTTGTGTTCTGTTGGTTCCACTTCCTTAACTGATACATAGGGAGTTGAACCATATCATTGTAACTCTTTGTCACATGTTTACCCCAGTTCGCTGATTGCTTGGGTAGATGTGGGAGGAGGGCGTTATAGATTGGTATCAGAGCATGATTCAACACTTGGACTGGATGGGCGAAATGTGTTTGTCTTGCATGCATGTAGGTTGTATATGTGCTTTTTATGTATGCATGGTTATGGTCATTGTTTCAGTTTTGTTTCCATGTAGGATTTGACGATGTTGTTGTTGGGATAGGTTTTTCATGAATGCATGTCAATTGTATATGCATTTGTTATGCATGTCAATGCATATATGTTGTTATGCATGCATTGTCACGGTTATAGTTATGCATGTATAGTAGGTCAAACATGCATTGTGAGGCGATTGTATGTAGTTGGTGTCATCGTGATGTTGTTGATAAGATACTATGTTGATATGCCGGCTAAGATAAAGTAGGATATGCAGACTATTAGAGTGAGGTTGCAACACTAGACTTCGGCGTAAGAGCAAATCGTCATATAGGTTTGTATATTTGGCATGCAGGTATGTGGTTAATGGTTATTATAAGCATTATGGTTACTTATATGCTTATCATTCTTTTATTATCGTTACATGTATGATAAATGCTAGTTGATTAGTGTAGTCATTTTTGGAATTTCTAAGTTTAACCCATTAGAAATTCTTCCTGTACTATCTGATTTATTTCTTCCTACTTGTTCAATTACTTAATGTTGGGCATGGAATCCCCCCCAAAACATGTTTTGGGCTCAAAGCCCAAGTTTTAATCAAAGGTTTTGTAAGACTCCACAATTTGCGGGCTCGAAGAGCGAAGTATAAGTTAAGTCATAGGGCTATCCGCCCTAAAGTAATGTAATGTAATGTAAAGTCATGTCGGCCTACCCATGGTCCGCAGACCATGGGATTGTATAAATAGATTGAGGGAAGAAGAGGAAAGAATACAAATGGTTCGAGCTTAGAGTAGGAGTCTAAGTGTATTGGGTCATAATAGTAGGAAGAGGCTCTGCAGCTGAGTGCGCAGAGGCCTAGTAGAGTTCACAGTTGAGTGCGTGGGCCCCTGTAGCTGAGTGCGCAGGGCGTTGTCAAGTTAGTAATCAGGATTGAAGATAAATAAAGAGAAGTTGATTCTTATTTCTATGTATTTTCTGTGCATTGCCTTCTTTATGTTTATATTGTTTTATTTATCGCATGCACTGATACGATTGCTGAATATGCTGTAGTAATCATTAGTCTTACCTAAACAAGTTAAGTAACTAGATAATAACAGGTTACATAGCCAGGGACTTGGATATTACGGGTTGCGCCCCGAGTAGGACCGCGCGGAAGCAACATAGCAGGTTGCGAAGGGATAGCAAGTGTGCGTAGCGACGTGCACGCAGGGTCAAACCGCGGACCCATAGAAGCTCATCAGACATCCCTAGGATGTGGAAACATCGTTCTAGCACCCTCCCATACTACCTAGGATGAGACCTCAGTCCGCACTCCGCAGACTGTTGCCGAAAGGGCTAGTAGTACCTGGATTTGCTTGGCTAAATCACCTCTGAACCTGGGTCAGGTCCATACAAGCCAACAAATGGTTTCGTTGCCGGGACCCGAATCTGCATAAAGGATGTCTCTTGTCATGCCACTGGAATCCAACTAAGAAATAAATTGAAGAGTGGTTGGACAAGAAGATTCACGAGTTCGTGGTGTAGGAAAACATAAATCCATGAGTATCTAAGGAACAGTGGTTGGAGCGCTACTTGTATACTGAAACCCATGAAATTTTCTTTGCATCCTTTCCTTCTGAGTTGTATGAGTGGATCGCAAAGTTAGCAGACAGCCATGGAAGGTGTAGTCTTGACAAACCAATAGTGTGGACTCTGAAATTAGTGTGCAGACTAGAAGCATCAGGAGATAAGATAGTGCAAGCTGTGGACCATTTGCTTGACCGAATAATAGGAGGATTTATCATTGAGTTCGCGGTAGACATGACCGTCGGCTACCTTGAGGCGGAACAAAGTTTTCTCAAGGGACTACGAGGTAAGCATATTAAATCTTTGAACTCTTGGATTAAGATGCTATTGTGTGAAAATCGGGTTATGTGAATAAATTAATGTTTGGAACAACGTGAAGTGAGAAGATCTACAGAAGCGGAAGTAGTGAAGAGTTGGAAAACAGTCCCTTAATTTCACCCTCGCGAGAAAGCGAGGAAGAGCTCGCGAAAGTTTCTCAGAGAAGCGTGGTCAGTCTGATAAGGCAGTGTATTCTGCGTTTACCACCTCCACCCACATCGCCAACCATCTCACCCTCCTCACCTCCATCTCCACCCACCCCACCTCTACCACCACCACATTTTAGTATGGTGAGTGCGATCAAACTACTGGTATTCAGAGGAGTGGGAAATGAAGATCCATACCAATTTTGGTTCGTGGTAAGAGCAGTATGGGAAGCACAGGGCGTCGTGGAGGATAATATTAAAAAGGTTATGTTGGTGAGCATGCTGTAGGATCACGCATTAACGTGGTATATCAAGCATTCTAATGACCACCTGAATGCAGGGATCGCAAAGATCTAGGCCACGCTGAACAGGGAATTTAGCAGGCCAAAATTAGAAACACAATCAATCATCAGGTTTAAGGAGATCGCGATGCTCCCGGGCGAGACCCCCTGGGATCTAGACCAAAGGCTAAATAGTACGATCCATTAAGCCAATATGACAATAACAGATGCACAACATCGCGCATGGTTTATGGCCTCACTTACACCACACTTAAGGACGACGCTGTCACAACAAAAACTTTCCACCCAGGCTGAAGCGTTGGAAATAACAATGAGATTACATGAGACCCCTATACAAGACCCTGGGTTGGGAGTCCAACAAATCCAAGCACAACTGCAGAATCTGTGTTTGGAAATGCAAAGTTTGAAACAAGACATGACACCTTGGCCAGAGGTGCGCAAGGAAGTATGGTGCATAAAATGCAAAGGCCAAGGGCATGACAAAGACCACTATCCAGTGTTCGCGAACTACTTGGTAGGAGGAGGGATGATGCCATTAAGACCGGAGGCATAGGCAGGTTCGAGCGTGGCGTCTGCCCTATGGTGCGCGACCTGCCAGATAGGAGGAAAACACACTATGGACAATTCTCATCTGTTGCAGAAGTATACGCAGACGTCCCAACAATTGCTTTGTAATTTTTGCAGGTCGGTAGGCCATGATGAACGCACCTGCCGAAGCTACGAATGAATGATGGCTCGAACTCCTGCCTACAAGGTACAGACCGAAACGCGAGCCCTCGACCCAAATGCAGGGATGGCATGCGCTGGATTTCAGGGGCGTGGGTGGGGTCGAGGCGGAATGGGACCAGGAAGGGGTTGTAGACAACTAATTTGTTACAATTACGGAGGGCTAGGGCACTATGCCCGCGATTGTACAAACCAGACAAGAATATCATGTTGGTACTGTACTCAGTTTGATCATGAGGCAAAAGACTACCCTTCGCTAATACCGAGGATGCGTGAAAAGGGGGTACTCCAGCCCCCTTCGACCCAGAATTTACAAATGATGAGGTCTGAGCCGCACGAAGAAGACCCAAATGTAAACATGATGCTTAGGAGCGGTATGACCAAGGGAGACGATAAAGGGGAGCAGCCAGAAGAAAGCATGTGGGTTCGCAAGGCTCCTACAAAGGAACCTGAATTGGATTTAGAATGCGCGAAGGAGACATTCATGGAAGCTAAGAAGAGCTTCATGGAGGCCTCCACTTCAGGTAATAAGGATCAACTAGAACTAGGGATGGATCCTTCAATGCTCACTACCTTTCTGGAGACATGCATGAAACTACTGTGCGACAGCAAGGCAATCAAAGGACTATAAGAACTTATCACTAGGTGCGCAGGGTTAGGAGAACCATGCGTGGTTTGGAAACTTGGAAAGCATGCATTGCGCATAGGAAGGGAAATGAGGTTGACAGCGTAAATAGGTGAGTATGAAATGGATCAGGTAATCCTGGATCTGGGTTCAGACGCGAATGTACTACCAAAGCAAACATGGGAACGCATGGGTAGACCTGCATTACAATGGTCCCCTATTCAGTTACAAATGGTGAACCAACAAAAGATTTTGCCCATGGGAAGATTGCAAGGGGTAATAGTCGATATTGAAGGTGCGAGCACACAGGCGGATTTTGAAGTGATAGAGATTGTCGATGACAACAATCCCTATTCCGCGCTACTAGGAATAGACTGGGCCACCGATATGAATGGAATCATAAATCTGAAGAAGCGCAAAATGATCTTTGAGAAAAAGTCACTACGCGTGGTAGTACCGCTAGATCTAGCCGAAGGAGCGCAATACACTGAACCAGTGCGCGACGATGATAGTGATGACGATCTCGATTATATTTACAAGATAACTACGCGAGAAGAAGATTGGGTGAATTCGACTGTAAATGGAAGGATTTCATGGGAGTGCAAAAGCTTCTGCATTTCGGATTCAGATGAAGAGATAGAGCGATGGCAGAATCGGCTGCATGAAGTAACAATGCTTAATTGCAACATGATGATTAGATCATTGCGCTGCATGACAATAGAGGCAAGGGAGCTGCCGACATATGATGGATTAACAGTGGTGGATGAATTTCTGAGCAAATTTGAAAGCGTAGTACCAGAACAACAACAGTTCAATACGCTGAAGTGGGCACTGCATGCAACACCCGCACAATGGTGGGGTACACATCAAGGAAATTTTGAGGACTAGCGCAGATGCATAAGGATGATGTGCCTACATTTTGGAAAACCCTAGCTCTGAATGAAAGCCAATCAGTAGGGGCAGAACAACTTGCACGCCCATCTTTCCCAATGGGTACAGACATATGCTGTACAGTCCGCATAAGCGCACACCACCCCCAGATTAGAGAATCGAAACAAACCACAACAGCAGGAAAGGCGACGCACACTACCAATTCTCCATGACGAGGCACTCGATAGGGTGTGCGGAGTACTGAACAAGGTTCACCAAGCGAGATGAACTGATTGGGACCTATGCGTACCTGTGGTTCAATGGGCCTATAGGACCATGTGCAAAACCCTGAACGCGGAGATGATTCCAAAGATGCGGAACAGAGTAAAAACCGTAATTTCTGAAGAAAATACAAAAAGGAGTCCGCACGTAATGGCTCCCGCAGTTGTGATAGTGCGCGATGGCCAAGAGGAAGAAATCACACATCTACGTGAGGACGAACATCTAAGGATTCAGGAAGCCATCCGGTGAGGGAACCTTAGACTTCACAAACTCGAACAGGACCGGGTATGATTGAGGAAGAAAAGCATTTGGATGGACACTGAAATCAAAAGGCTGGAAAACGAGATCACGCAAGCATGTCTCGTCGATAAACCAAGGATGACAAAGAAAGATATGGATGACCATACCACTGCATTAGAAGATTTTCGCCGAGATTTTATGACTCTGCTACCATGGCTACGACCACACCTCACCAAACGCAGTAACTAGGGAAACACACTGCATACAGTAGAATATGCGGCGCCAGTGGTCGCGTAGACAATTGAGGAGTTTTCGCGGACTATGCTGGAAGGTGAGTTTAAGTCTCGCATGGGTGGTGCAACCACCTGACTAGCCGTAGGTAGCACAGTCTCAGTGCTCCAGATAGTTGAAAGAGAGCGCGAGACTCTAAAAGAGTCTATTTGGGGGCTACGCGATGAGGGAGGTGCACGCAGAATCAACAGGACACAAGGTTCGCGCCGGCGCACAGGGGGATGTGCTGCCACGCGGGTAGGCTGGGAAGTAATCGTTGGTGTCACTGTTCATGACGAGATGTCCAATTTAAGGCAAAAGGGAGCGGGCGGCAGCTGTTTAAGACACGAATCAAGGGCTAGATTTGGGGCAATATGCCGCTAAGAAAGAATTGATGGCCCAGAATTGGGGGGAATAGTCAGATTTGAATTCAAAAGGCGCTATAAAACTCTAAGGGCTAACCACGAGACAACACTTGTTCATTTGAGATTTGAGCAGTTCATTAGAGCACAAAGTGTTGAGCGCCGAGCAAGATTTGAGCCCTAAAGTTCGTGAACAACCACAGACAACTCAAGCAAGATGACAACTACCAGGAGAGGTTTGGGCTCTGCAGAAGGAACCACCGACGAGGCCGCGCAGAACCCCACGGTGCATGATGTTCCTGGAGACACTGGGGTCGCACCAAAAATCCCAAAATTTCCTCGAACGCCGAGGCCCAAGAAAGATAAGCAGGCGGCGGGACCAGTTCGCATGTCCCCAAGGAATCCGCGGTTTGGTAAAATTTCAATGGAAGAAAAGGGCAAGGCTGTCACCATTGAGACAGATGATGAGGAGGATGACCTATAGGCTCTCGTAAATGAGAAAGAGGCAACGGAAGACATGGAAGAGGACATCCAGCCGATGCGCGCTGCAGCGAAATTGCTCGACTACGTTCCTCCGCTAAAAGGGAAATCCAAGATACCCAAGGACTTGGATGCCACTAAAAGTGGACTCCAAACCCCGCTCCTCCTCGATGGAATTGTGTTTGAGCGCTCACACCTAGGTCGAATACCCACAAAGAAGTTTTAGGATTGGGACCTTGCAGACAGCGAGAAGTTCCCACACTTGGAGACAAAGAGCCTCATGAAGCAAAGTATGGAGGGGTTAGTCACAACACTAGAGTCGTGGAAATGGCTACGTGGTGTGGAGAAGGCCAGATTACTTCATCTGCTGTGGATTCCACACTTTCACTTCATGCATATCACTATTTTCATCATCAGGAAACTGCTTTTCCTGGTGCACGATGGGTACTTATGGCTGGAAGAGCCTATTCCCATCATGGCGGATCTCATCCATAGGATTTCCTGGCTCCCTTGTAAGGGAAAGGACCCCGCAGCGATAGCAGGAAAAAGCGGAGATTTGGCACTCGCAGAGGCCATGAAGAAAAAATACAAACTGGAGAAGAAAAAGAGGGGTTACGCAATCAATAACATTAAAGATAAAGGGGTGTGCATAGCCACCTAGCTCCTGGGCAGGAAGGTAATGAGAAAATGCCGTGGAGATGAGGTACCAACGCTGGTAGTTGCGTTGGAAGAACAATGCGTGGAGGGGGTCCAATTCAACTAGGCCGAGTTCCTCTGCGAGGAGTTCCTGAATAACTGCAAGGAAGCCCAAGAGCAGAGTAAGACCTTCCACTACGCGTGGTTTCTCTTGTCTATTTTACTGGTAACAGGGGAACTGCCTAAGGACAGTCAGTTCCCTACTATGAAATAGGACTTACCAGAGGCCGCAAAGTATGCGTCACTCTGGGCCACCAAGGACACCAAGCGGATTCGTGAGACCAAGATCTTCTGGGTGCTTATGGAGGTGAGCATCCAGATGTGGATCAACAGACGACTGTGCCTGTCCCCCACAGTGTACAACAGTATGTGTATCTTTGCAGACTTCAAGGCGAACAAGCATAATGTGTACATCAAGGCGTGTAAGGACTCGACGCAACAATGGACCAAGCTCCTCTTCATCGCTATCGATGATGCGATCTTTTCAGTGCTAGAATCATGGCCCCCCGAGTGGCACGCCACGGATCTGGCAGAGATGGATAGAATAACATCACAGAAGTAGGAGGATGAAACCAAGTTGCGTGTCACGAAGTTGGCCCAGCAAAGGCGCAATGAATAAGCGGCCGCGGAGGTAAGGGCTATCTGCTAGGTAGCAAGGGCAGTCGCAGAGCAAGCAAAGGTCACCGAAGAAGCAACAGTAGTGCAGGCAACATGGGCCACCACAACGCACTACGAGGAGGGCCATAACTTGTCTACAGGACAGGGAGAAGAGGACACAGAAGAAGGCGCAGACTCAGGCACAACATCCACCTAGCTGAACAGGCCGTGCGTTACGGAGAGATTGGGTCCATGAAAAAAATGTCAAGGCATTCAAATTGGCCATTGAACCGATCACACTAACAAAAGGCGATCTCTATGACATCGGTGAAATGGTTCGCGAGGTCACCAAGGAAGCGCTCCAGGAAGCTGTTATCTCAAAATCAGCCCCTGATAGGCTGCTGATCAGGTAGACCTTAAGTAAGTGTTTCAAACCTACTTTTGGCTGAGGCTTAGCCTCCCCAACCTGAGAGGTCTCTCTCACAAGATTAAAGATTTTGATTATGAGTAAGATGGCTAACTCTATGAAACAAATGAAGAAATGTAAGTGGTGGAAACACAATTAGAAAGTATCCATTGGGCTTATGGAGTCAAAATTGTTTCAGTATAACAATGATATTAGCCTTACATAGAAGTCAGGGCATCCAGAATTCAACACATTTAGAACACACCAGAAACATATAGGACAACACAGTTTATAAATGTATGAAGGAAATTAGAGCACAATCAGTGATTTCTAAGTAATCACACATTCATACCACTATAAATACTGAGAAGAGGACAATACAATACATTCTGAACATTGAATTCCTTCTGATTCCTGAGAAGCAAAGCCAAATACTTGTATTACTAAAACAGAGTCTTACACAAAGCACAATATTCAAGTTTCTCTGAAATTTTCCAACCCTTTGTACATCAGATGTTATTCTATATATAGAAATCTTTACATAACTGATATTCCTCCTCCAGCATGAGGGGAACTCAAATTCTTCCTGCTATGAAATGTATTGACGCTTTAAACTAACTATTAAATACAACTGACTGCTAACTAGCAGTTTGAGAGATCTAAAACAATTAGGAGTCTAACTCCTCATCATGTTGGTAGTAGCATTTAATACAATCCAAATTCGTTCTCTGACAAATGGCTTCCTTCAGTTTAGCTTTGGTGGAGGTTTGAAATTCCTTGCTGGCCCTTGATGCCTCATCCCTTAACTGCTCCTGGAAACTAGGAAACTTCTCCTGCTTTTCTACTTTTGGTCTCCACAAGGATCTTCAAAATCAATTATCCCTGTTGTTCTTCTTGATTACACAAAAATGTATTGGGCTATCATGTTTTTCATGCACTGTATACCTTACCCATATACATGTGTGAAAACAAAAGTTCTTAAATGTTGCCTGAAATATCATGAACAATACTAGCTGTGATCATTTTTATAACAATTAGCTTAGGGTTCATATATGTCTTTACTCTTCTCATTTTTCCCTTGCTGGATGTTTGCAGTGTGTAAATGATCCTTTTCAAGAACTCCCTTTCAAAAATATTTTCCCTTCGCCTCTCAAATTTGGTTAACCGAATCATAATATGTAGCTACAACAGTTTCAGAGTGCGCTACGAAACTCTGTGCATTAGGCATCACCTACAGCAGTTTCGTAGCGTGCTACAAAACTACTGTGTAATTTCAAAAACACAGTTTTAATACCAAAATTTGACTGTTTTGAGCTTTCTTTTTCTTGAAATGTCTTTTTCATCTACCCTGAAATTGTTCAAAACTGAATGCAGAGACACCATTCTTCAAGGAAAACTTCAAAAATGTAAGTTATCAAAATTTAGGACTTAGCCTTACTTGCTGTGTGATTTTTCTTAGCTAAGGAAGTCCTTCCCGCTGGCTTAGTTGTATCTTCAAATCCTCGATTTGCCTCTTCATAATTCTGATCCCAGCTCTCAGTCTTGTATTGACTTTTCTGATTTTTTTTGCTTCCTTGATTGCAAGAAATGACTAGGTGTAATATTGAGCATGACAGTTGACCACCTTGGGTATTGAAATCGTTTCGTCTTCCCACAGATCCTCCATTTTATTAAAATGAGCTTCCTTGAGTGCATGTTTCCTTGAGGTTTTCTTCAGTTTGGCAATTTCAAGATTTACTAACTTCAAATTCTTTTTCAACTCTTCAAAACTATATTCCTCCTGAGAGATAACTGCCTTACCTCTATCACTTCTATGCAGCTGGATGATGTTCCTGATGAAGTTACAGGTCCTTCATGAGATTTTGTTACCTCCCATGTTTCACTGGCTTCTGGCAGCGTCTCTTGTATCTCTTTTGAATGCCTTGTCACAGGTCTTCTTGGTTTAAAAACAAATTCAGAAGCCTGATCATCAAATTTGAGCTTTTTAGAGGTTTTGGCCTTTCCGGTTTTTCTTTTACCTATTTCTATCAAGTCTACTTGAACCAGGGGAGACTCCTCAATGTCAATGGCTTGAAGCAAATCATTCAGACTTCCCTTTGAAATCGGGCTTGCCTCAGTAACCATTGTCTTGCCCTTTTCTTTAGCTAATTGACTCCTGGTTACTCTTCTCTGGACTGTTTCACCTGTAGATGGTTCATGTACACCCTCTTTGATCTGAGTTTTCTCTTTCTGTTACTGTTGGGGTGTGTCTTGGATTACCAATGGTCTAGTGGGCTCCTTTACCTGTTTCCTAGCCTTCAATTTTACAAATCTCTTGGATTTTGTTTCTGCACGATGACTAGTTGCTGGTGGAGAATTCTTCGTAGCCTGAGGGCTGAGACCAGTTTCATTCTTGAAGCTAGACATAAACATGAACATGGACCATTCCCTGTCTACTTTTTGGAGCTCATACAAAACGATCAATTTGACTAAGCCGCGATGAAACAACGTGGTCTCACAGGCTTCCTTCTTTAACTGAACCTTGTCACACATTTTGCCTAGGCTACGAAACAAGTAGAAAGGCAAATCAAGCGATATCTTCCCAGTGAAATGGAGCAGAAGCTTGAAGTGATAAGAATATACCTTATGATACCTCCCTTCGCAGGTGAAGTACCTCTGTATGCAGGTAAGTAGATTAGCGTATGAATCTTTGACAAAACTTCTGGGCACTGACTTGTTTAAGTCTGAATCAATGAACTCCGGTTTCAGAAATTCCTTGCAGGGGGTCATGTCAAACTTGAAATTTTTAAACCATCTTTCCTGTCCCCTTGGAATCTCAGTGACTGTAGATATAACCTTTGGAGAGATTGGCAATTCAAGCACCCCAACTTTCAAATTCAGTCCTGTGAAATTTAAAGCGAACTCCTTGGTGACTTGCATATGGCCTCCTTGAAGTTTTTCGCAAAACCTCCAACAACCAACCTGTTTGAAGGCTTGTTCAACTTCATTATTCTTTAGGATGTTGTCTAAACCCTCAGGTTCATTCCTCAAACATCTACCTGACCTATGCTCTTTTCTTTCTGCAGACCCCTCCATGAAATTCCAGTGGAATGAAAATTTGAAAGACTGGCACTGTCTCGAGCTTCGATCACTGCCTCACTTGATCTTCAAGGAATTCAAATTGAGCGCTTGTCAATTTTCTCCTCATGCATGAACCCAAACATAATTATGACTATGAATAATTGGCTTCTTTTTGAAACTTGTAACCTGAGCGTACCAAGACACTTAACGACTCTAATGATGATGATAAGCGGTTGAATTTGATAGGAAAAGTGTATGGACTGACAACTGATGATGTAAAAATAATAGATTTTGACAGATATGACAACTAGATGAGATTTTCTACGGATCTACACGAATCCCCGATTTCGTAGTGCAGCCAGTGAAAAATCTGGATTTTGCGCTACGAAAACACCTAGTCTAGGTTTTTGTGCTACGAAAACTCCTAGACAGTTTCGTAGCGCATAAGAACCTTGAAACAAGTTTCGACATATGATGTTCATGTGAGATATGAGACCAATGATAGACTAAAACAGAGAATTGACCCCTTTTGACATACCAACAAGAGTCTTAACAAGACTCCTATTCAAAATCTTAGACTCTAAAACAACATGAAAAGACCAGACCAAGATTGACACCAACCTTTTGACAAATTTAAAAAAATTGATGCTTAGAATTTGAAATTTTTTCTTAAGTGATAATAGAAGCCATGTTAGAGTAGCAGATTATGTAGGGCCCTAAGGACGCAAATGCAGGAACTACAGGTGCGGCCCCTACAGGAAGGAACCGTAGCCACCTACGACATAATAGGTACATCAACAACATAGTAGCTGCTATGCACAAAGATGTCCAATATCGTAGTGATACCGGAAGGAGCACTAACAACAGAGAAACAGGACAATAGAGCTGTGGTGGGCAGGATCAAGGGACTTGGCCTAAATTTGGCTGCCCTTCCGTGAGACACACTGTACCCGCTGCAAGATGGCATAATGGTAGAGCTCCATGCCAGGGAAGGTCGCACGATTCAGGTTATGAGTGAGCAGAATATCAACATCGAACAACTCAGCCTGCAGCGGGATGAACTGGCATCACAGAACCAGCAGATTGTGAAGACAGTGGATGAAGCATGCCGGTGAGTCCCAGAGTTTTCCATCGCCATAGACCTACCAACAGAGATGTGGATCCACTATCTAGCAAGTGGAGTCCGCAGCACGTGCAAGTAAACAACTCGAGTGCAGCTGGAGCTGAACCTCCAGATTGCTGAGCTGCGGATGAAGGCATAGCCTTCCAGTCCTCTAGAAGTTAGAGAGTAGCACGTTAGAGTGATTCAAACAGGACTAGAAGAAATAGGATGGGCAGTGTAGGACTGTACTGGTATGTTGGACCAAGCCTTTGACGTCCTCAGATCCTTGTAGGAGGACCCCAACATACAGTGCTTGGAAACAGAGGCGCGCAAACTATAGGAATAGTATGATAATTTTAGGGGAACTATGTAAACAGTCATCCTCACCCAACGACTGGCAAAGATGCAGCAAGCAAGGGCGTTGAAAGAGTAGGTGGATGTCGCCAGACAGAAAGAGGCACTTCTCAAGGCGCGCGTCCAACCTTGGATTGATGAGGCCTTCACCATTACAGCCAACATTGAGGGCAAGCTCGCACAGATGCAGGGACTATATGCGCTAAGGTAGGTAGCGGATCCTCACAAAGAATCATCTAAGGAGTGCATGCAGCAAGTCCAGAAAACCACAGAACAGTGCGCCGTGGACCTTCGAGCAATACGAGACTAGTTGGAGGGGCTCCGCGCCAAGGTCGACACTCCAGCAGAGTGACTCAGGACAAGTCACGATGATTGTGTTGGGGGCCTATTGGGAATGGAATCCCCCCACAACATGTTTTGGGGCTCAAAGCCCAAGTTTTAGTTAAAGGTTTTGTAAGACTTCGCGATTTGTGGGCGTAGAGTGCGAAGTATAGGTTAAGTCATAGGGTTGTCTGCCTTAAGTAATTTAATGTAATGTAAAGTCATGTCGGCCTACCCATGGTCAGCGGACCATGGGATTGTGTAAATAGAGCAAGGCTCTAAGTTGTAAAGATAGCGAGGGAAGAAGAGGACAAAATGCGAATGGTTCGAGCTTAGAGTAGGAGTCTAAGTGTATTGGGTCGTAGTAGTAGGAAGAGGCTCTGCAGTTGAGTGCGCAGAGACCTAGTAGAGTCTACAGCTGAGTGCGCAGACCCCTGCAGCTGAGTGCGTAGGGCGGTGTCGAGTCAGTAATCAGGATTAAAGATAAATAAAGAGAAGTTGATTCTTATTTCTGTGTATCTGCTATGCATTGCCTTCTTTACGTTTATATTGTTTTATTTATCGCGCGCACTGATATGATTGCTGAATCTACTATAATAATCATTAGTCTTACCTAAAAAAGTTAAGTAACCAGATAATAACAGATTACATAGCCAAGGACTTGGATATTATGGGTTGCGCCCCGAGTAGGGCTATGCGGAGGCAACATAGCAGGTTGCGAAGCGATGGCAAGTGCGCGTATCGACATGCACACAGGGTCAAATCGTGGACCCCCAGAAGCTCATCAGACATCCCCAGGGTGTGGAAACCTAGTTCTAGCACCCTCCCATACTACTTCGGGTGAGACCTCAGTCCTCGCTTCATAGACTGTTGCTGAAAGGGCTATTAGTACCGGGATTTGCTTGGCTAAATCACCTCTGAACCTGGGTCAGGCCCATACAAGCCAACACTTAACAAGTTATTTACCATGTAAGTACTGAAAATAAATAAAATTACAGTATCAACACATACAGATCATCAAATGAAAGTAAACAAGCACACAAGTGACACCATTGCTTTTGGAATAATGTCCCTGGAAAAACCCAATGCTGGAAACTGGTGTAGCTATTCAAAGGGTTATATTATTATGCAGTTTTAGAATACAACTTGGGTGCCAGAAATGGCTCACCCAATAGAGAATGTCCTCGGTAGTAGCACCTCTCAGTTAGAGACAAATATTCCAGCTAAATCACTGGATGAACGATCCCACAACAACAATGTAGCTTCTGCTGCTCTGCGTCACTCTGATAGGGACTATGTCACCCTATCCAACTCTCCAGCTCCAGTTTGTCCCACGAAAAAAAATCCCAGTGGTGCCTCTAGGCCCTGCGTCAGCCTCTCTGTTATAGACATTTTTGTGCCTTGCAGATCCAAGCATGAAATGTCCATAAACCAAGGGCTCCTAAGTCCCTAAAAGTGTTGTTCCAACCCCTAAAGGAACAAGGTCAACAAATTATAGCTTCTCCCAGAAGTTCTCCACCAGAAACTGCTCAGAATCGGTCAAATCAGGATCATTTCAGCTGCTCCACTAGCTAGCTGCGCTACATAGCACCTAAATACACTAGCTGGGTGCGTTGCAACGCACCTAAATGCACTATCAGGGTGCGTTGAGCAGGAAATGACAAATGGCAGTGCCATTCTGCGAGGTGGAAAGACAATGGAAGCTTCCAGAATCTTCTCTTATGACACTTGCCTCACTGAGTTCGACCAAGGATGAGTAAGAGGATTTCAGTCTCCAAGTGGAAGCAAGAACTGACAGAGAGAAGACACTAATCAAATCACATGCTGACTCATCCTCCTTGCATACATCTATATATGGATCCCTCATCCAAGAGATCCAGAGGCTGGAATTTTGTACATTGCAAGGAATTGCTGTTGGTTTTGAGATAGATATCAGAGTATTGGGTGATTTATGCTTTGTTGGAGGTGAAGAAGGGGCTTCTTTGCTGGGAGGTTGATGCTGGATCAGGAATCATCGGTTGTAACTCCTCCTGGATCTTCTTGTTATATCAATAAAACTATTTGAGTTTTTCCTACATGCTTGTGTATCATTGATGCTTGTTACATTTGTATGTTTAGCTTAAATATGATCCTAAGCTTTTTTTGAATATAGATCCATGTCTTTGTGTAGTTTTCTCCTTCTGTGATCTTACAGGAACTTGGTGAAGCTGGGAAAGTAAGGGAGCAGGTAGCTGGAAGCTGTCAAAGAAGAGAGGGATTGGATCAAAGGATTAGCGCAAGACATAGGTCGGTTCTTTCTATCCCCCTCTATCTTTAATTCATAAAGGAAATACAAAAGTAGTTTTCTCTGTTTGTTTCTAAGGCAGATGTCACACCTTAGTGGGATAGAGCAGTTCTAAATAGACACTTTTCCCGGTAACAAAATGGCGACTCCACTGGGGATGATTGTCTAATTAGTTTGTTTGTGTATCTATTTGTTGTTTGTTTCATAAAATTATAAGTAGCATTCGAACTGCATTTGCCATAACAAATGCAAAGTAGACATCTGCTGCTTCAATCCATTCACTAGATCTGTTTATGATTTGAACAACTGATTCACAAATGATCTGATTGCCCTTGGTGATAGCTCTTAGACCCTCCTTAGATCTACCCCCTGATTGTGCATTACTGATTGCTTTTATTCGGCCAAAAACCAAAGACTAAACTGCAAACCGTGAACCAGAACCCGGATAGAATTCTCGTTTATGCCCCAGCGCAGGCACTGTGAAGAGATCCTGCATTTCAACGCACTTCTCGAAAGGGCAACCTGCGCTGCAATCCAGTTTCTCTGTGTAACAGGTGCGCTGATCAGCCTAGCCCTATGCAGCTAAGGTTCTTGTGCTTCATTCTTTCCAGTTTTGTCTCTGATTTTTGCAGCTTGTGATCAGTATATGTGTCTATTTAAAAACCCCTTTTCCTTGCTGTAATTCCGCCTCCTTTGTACAAAAGAACTGTAGATGTTTTTGTGTGTTTGTTGAGTCGTTTACAGTTTTCCATTGCAAAAGTAGAATAGTCGTACTGTCGTCCTTTGATTTAGATCTGTCGCAAGTGTCAATTTCGATCATAGGAGAAAGTTTGATTGCTGTTGATGGTCGACTATACTTTTACTTTTGCCTTTGGTCTGAATTTGTGATTTTCTAGTGTAAAAAACGAGTGTTTATTTCAAAATCGTAAAGTGCTTTATCTTTTGATTTCTAAAAGAAGCTTGTTTTTGTTTGTCGCTTGAAAGCAAATTCAGATTTGTACATCAACTTTCTTTTTAGCATCAATACTAAGAAAGTCGAAAACAAATACATGCACATGTGCATTTGCATATTGACAATCTGTTTGGCTTGATTTAGGAAAGTGCATTTACAGTTTGCTCTTTGCTCTTTGTGAAAAGATTGTGTCTTTCTTTTCCCCTAGTAGCTAGGATTTTCATTGCTGAAAAGAGATAAAAGTTTGCTTATCATCTTTAGATTGCATTTTAGGAATTACATCTACATCTCGTGGTGAACCCAAAAGGCAAACTTCATAAGAAAGATCAACTTAAAATAAATTCAATGAATCTAACAACGCTTTGGAACTTAACGCACAACATTTAGAGGTATAGGCTAGAGATGTATTCCGGCGTCGTAAAGCTTGGTAACTGTTGTCCTCACTGATGGTTGGGTGATTCCTCCACTTTGAGACGATAAGTGCCAGTACAGACTTGTGCTCCCACGTACCATTGAGTATATATTGGGAGACCCCTATAGGCTTAAAACCTTTATCCATAGGAAGCCATGTCTGCCGCCCTATCGATCGCAATGCACTGAACACAGCATTCGGGAAGATTGACTGCAGTACCGTAAAAAGTATTCTGCAGTTTTGCGATTGGTTTGGTACTCCCTCTACCTAGATCTCCAGAGCAGTCCCTTTCGTTCCTTTTTAGACTCTTTAACGGAAAAGGTCCATCTGAGCACTTGTCACTTCAGGCTCATTAAAAATCGAAGGAGACTAGAGTCATCTTTTATTTTTTCTCGACTCTTAAAAACTGTAAAAAAAGTTGTGTCAAAGCATCTAAAAATTTATTTTAAACGGAATATTCATTACCCCTTTCCTACGTTGATCTTGGGTTGAGAAAATGGAGTCTACCAACCAAGGAATTCCCCTTGGAGGAAATCCTAGTCCCTTCTCCTCTTGGGGAGATGTTGGTGCACCCCATATGGCCACATTGTCGCTTCCAGGACTGACAATTGGTTTGCCTGTATGGCTCTTCTCAACCTCTGTCGTTCAGAACACCACTATTCCTAAACAATCGAATCAGCAATTAGACGAGTCCAGAGTTTCCCACCAGCCTTCTACTTCCTCTAATTCTTCTTCTCCTCCTTCCTCTTCGCTTGATGGGGCTGGTAAAGCCAAAAGTCAAGTTCCTAAGGAGAAGAAGGAAAAGAAGAAGAAAGAGAAGAAGAAGAAGGAACCAAAGGCGAATGGGGAAAACGAGTTTCGTCTAACGAAAATCCACACACTGCACCGACCAGGCCTAAATCACCATGTGTCATTTGCAAAGGAGACCACTTTCACAGAGATTGTCCTTGCATCCCTCGGATATTAAGGGACTGGTCTCCTCGTTTGCACAACCCGGTGTCGTCAACCTCTGATGATCATGTTGAAAGCACACCGTTGACTAGTGAAAGTGAAGTCCCCGGAAAAAAAGGAAAATATAGATTTCCTTGTAAACTGTGTGAAGGCGATCATGCCGTTCACCGTTGTCCCTTCTTAGACAAAACCAAAAGAGTTTTGGATGATCGTCCGGTTTCACCGTTACGACTTCCTCCTGGATATAAAAAACTCTTGCCGAGTCCGCCACTAGTTGAAAATCCGGCTGGTCTGCTCAAGTGGTCGGCTGAAGCACCTATCATTGAAGATAAACCATCTGGATCCATACCAGACAAAAGTCAAAAGGTCGAGGCGGCAGTTGACCCGGTCTTGCCTTCAGAGGTTTCATCTTCAGATGATACAATCACTGAAGAGAACAAGGATGACACCGTCCAAATTCTTTTCATAAGCACAGACTCCAACGAACATGGGGGCAATATACCCGTTCCTTTACCGCAGGAAGGAAGTTCGTCAGAGTCATACCCGGCCGTCTATTCGGTCCCACCTCCAAGCAACCTAGTTGTCTCCTTCGACTGGAATCAACTAGGCAGACCCCGTTTACCAGCTAGCATACCATTCCGAATTATCGTCCAAATATATAGAATGGTTATGGCTGGTACCATCATAGAAGAGGGGGCTTCTGTGAGTATCCTTTCCTCAACTGCTTGGAAAGCGCTTGGTTCACCATCGCTTCTGCCTGAGATGAGAAATCTGACAGGCTTTGATAAAGTAACCAGTCGACCTTTAGGGATCCTTCCCGATGTGCCCATAACATTGAGAAGGAAAACCGTTCACATGAATGTAATGGTAGTTCAAGGACCCCTAGATTACAATCTAATCCTTGGACGAGACTATATTTATTGCATGGGAGCCATTGTCTCCTCACTCTTTAGAGTAATGTGTTTTCCGCACGAAGGAAGAGTGGTCAAGCTCGTGGACCAGCTTTCATTTCCTGGATCATACAGAGCAAATAGTCATATACCATCCCTGAATGGTCTTTTCACGCAAGAAATGTCTCAATCTCCAGTCCGTCCTCCCGATGAGCGCGAGTAATTCGGAGGGATATAACTGAAACCCAGGGGGCATGCATCCTGGTCTGCTTCGACAGGAAAACTTCAGGTATAGGGTAGGTTTCCGCGGGAGAATATGCCTAGTCTGTACCCCTGTCCGTGAGTGGAAGAGGGGGTTATTCTAGTACAGGATTCTCTTGTCAAAGTTATGTCAGGGATGGTCTCACTATATCATCCGTTCACCTTTGTTTATTTCGGTAGACATTGCCAAAGAAGTGTTTTGTTTGCGCTGTGAATAGAACAATCTTTGGGTAACCTGTAAGAGGTTTACCCTTCCTGATAAAACAAATGTTTTGTCAGCTCGAATAGAGGGTGACCTTGAAACTCTGTTTTATACCTGGGGGCATGCAAGCCTTTTGGCGTGCAAGCGAAGAGCGACTATTTATTTTTTAAATTTTTAGGACCTCTAACCCTTTAAACCCGTAGGATTAGTCGTTTCCTAACTTGCATAAAGAAACGATGTGGGGCAAAACTCTAAAAATTGTCGTTTTTATATGAGACATTCTTATCATATGACTGGATTGATCGAGCAGTGTTTACCGCGAGGTTCAAGCTCGTTAAAAAATAAACCCGGACCGAGCAAATGTTTCCACCCGCGTTTAAGCTCGTTAAAAAATGAACTATTCCCCGGTAAATAACCACCGTGAATGTAGTACTTCAGCCATTAAAGCCTTGGTCGTGTTTGCACCGTCACCTCCACTTTTTCATTGGCCGATCATTCACCTCCATTTGATTGTTTACCCATTTTGAGGAACAGCTGCAAAGAGTGATTTCACTAGCCATCCTTGTGACACTACCGTGATTGGAAAATTCCAAACCTTACCTGGAATCAGCTGCTACCCATTTTATCACTCGTTCCTCAAAAGACGAGTCTTCTTTAAGCTCTTTTCAACCGACTCGTAAAATATGAAAAGATTGCCGAGTCCTTGGCCTTCCAGCTTGTTAAAGGGACAGGAAGTGCTATCCCTCCTCTAGATTTTAATCTTTTTGGACCTGAGGGATTATTGCACAAAAAGATCGAGCGCTTGTTTTGTTCGGCTCGTTAAAACTATCGAAAATTCATCCCTTCTGTATTGTTTTATACTTTTTCGGACTTAAGGGATTAGATGACAAAAAAGGAATTTTGGAGTTACCTTTACGTACCTTTTCAGACTCTCTAAAAATGAAAAGGACCGAGTTATCTTTGTCGTTAAACTCGTTAAAAAGATTAATAGCGACAAACTTGTCTTTAGACGAGAACGAGTTCCACTATCGCTAGGCTCGTTAAAACATAGCGATGGGTTTGCCCGAAGGGCAAATTATAGAACAAGCATATGTTATCCTCCTCAAGCTTGACAAAAATAAAGAGGTACTAGTCAGCAATGACTGGGGAAAAATTGGGAAGAAAACTCAAAGAATCTTTGTTGGTAGCAAGTCGCTCTTGAACATGACACTTCCACTCCGTGTCCGAGTCGGGTTGGGTTGTTTCATTCACCGGTCACATCACCATGGTCACGCCATACCATCCACATTTGGGGTTAATGATACCAATCCATCACATAAGTGTCGCCGACATGTTCAAGAGAAGTCATCCAGAGAAGTCACATGTGTCCCACCCACTACCATACATTATACTCCATTCTTTCATGACCTCCATCTTGAACCGTATATCATCAGATTGTTTTCACCTCCATCAAAATCATTTGCTCCGTTCCGTGTCATTGATGTGGGATTCATTAAGGCCCTCCTTTGACGGATCACTTCTTGTCGACATCAGCTCATTATCCAAGAAGTTGGTCTAGGAACACCCCATTCATTACTTTGAAGCTTGCATGCCTCAATGGCAAGTTTCTCACTTCCGGCGACAGGTTTACATCAATGGCCTTCGACCGAAAGATTTTGCGTGGTGTTCGATGCCAAGTCCTTTATTCACACCACGTGAATTGTACTGTAGTACCTTGAGGATCATTATCATTATCGGTGATTCATCTCGCGCTTGTTAACAGTTTACATCATTGACTGGTAATCAAGCGATGTCTTTCCATGTTCGACTTCAGAACATTTCTCGCATGGATCGACTTGTACTTCGAGTGAAGATTGGACGAGATTGAAGACCCCGGATCTAGTTTCATCCATCCGGGCTGCGATATATATTCAGGAAAATAAAGACATTAAAATGTACAACATTGCAGCACAGATAATCATCCTACCAAAAGGATGATGGCTCTATCAGAATCATCAGTCTACACTCAGACAATTGTCTGTCCTATGTACATGAAAATGAATTTATAAAGTTGAGCATGGGAATGCCCGCCTCAGCTAGATCATGAAAAACAGTATGAATATAATGTATTGTATTGTATCTTATTATAGGTCTCCTCCCAGCATTGAAAGAACTTCGAATCCTCATAATAAAGCATTTCACCCGATTAACGGCCCCATACTTTAGGGGGCAACTGTTATAGACATTTTTGTGCCTTGCAGCTCCAAGCATGAAATGTCCATAAACCAAGGGCTCCTAAGTCCCTAAAAGTGTTGTTCCAACCCCTAAAGGAACAAGGTCAGCAAATTACAGCTTCTCCCAGAAGTTCTCCACCAGAAACTGCTCAGAATCAGTCAAATCAGGATCATTTCAGCTGCTCCACTGGCTAGCTGCGTTGCATAGCACCTAAATACACTAGCTGGGTGCATTGCAACGCACCTAAATGCACTATCAGGGTGCGTTGAGCGGGAAATGACAAATGGAAGTGCCATTCCGCGAGGTGGAAAGACAATGGAAGCTTCCAGAATCTTCTCCTATGACACTTGCCTCACTAAGTTCGACCAAGGATGAGTAAGAGGCTTTCAGTCTCCAAGTGGAAGCAAGAACTGACAGAGAGAAGACACTAATCAAATCACAGGCTGACTCATCCTCCTTGCATACATCTATATATGGATCCCTCATCCTCGAGATCCAGAGGCTGGAATTTTGTACATTGCAAGGAATTGCTGTTGGTTTTGAGATAGATATTAGAGTATTGGGTGATTTATGCTTTGTTGGAGGTGAAGAAGGGGCTTCTTTGCTGGGAGGTTGATGCTGGATCAGGAATCATCGGTTGTAACTCCTCCTGGATCTTCTTGTTATATCAATAAAACTATTTGAGTTTTTCCTACATGTTTGTGTATCATTGATGCTTGTTACATTTGTATGTTTAGCTTAAATCTGATCCTAAGCTTTTTTTGAATATAGATCCATGTCTTTGTGTAGTTTTCTCCTTCTGTGATCTTACAGGAACTTGGTGAAGCTGGGCAAGTAAGGGAGCAGGTAGCTGGAAGTTGTCAAAGAAGAGAGGGATTGGATCAAAGGATTAGCGCAAGACACAGGTCAGTTCTTTCTATCCCCCTCTATCTTTAATTCATAAAGGAAATACAAAAGTAGTTTTCTCTGTTTGTTTCTAAGGCAGCTGTCACACCTTAGTGGGATAGAGCAGTTCTAAATAGACACTTTTCCCGGTAACACTCTCTGGCCCAGTGTCAGTCTCTCTGGCCCAATGTTGGCCTCTCTGCATCAGCCTCTGGACCCTCTCTGTCTCACATGCTGGCTCTCTCTGGCTTTCTGTGGCCTCTGGATGGCTCTATGAGGCCTTTAGCTAGCTTTGCGTCAACCTCTCCTGGATTTTGCACTGATCCTCTCGGTACTAACTCTGATCTCTGCTATGTATTCACTGCCCCTCAGCTGCAACTCTGATCACTCACTCAATTTCCTTAGCAAACCCTGCTCCAGAAAATTGAGTTCTTGATCTCTCTCGGTGTGTTCTCCAACTGACCCTCAAGCCTCCTCTTATACTTTTCTCATTGGTCCATCAACTACTGAGATTAAATCTCTAATCAATGACTAATATTATATTTGGCTTGATCCATGACTTTTGGACCTAGTTTTATATTAATACCCATTAATATTTTATTTTTCCTAAGTTTAGACTTAAGAACTCCATTAAAAATATTAATTATTGTAATATATCCCAAACCGGTTAGAATCTGCCCAAACCATTTTTGGGTCTTGGATATCTCATGTGATTTAGCTTCTCCACCAATTTTCGTAGCTAGAGCGCATCCGATGCTACCCCAAATCAACACTCCATCTTAGCGAGGATTGTGCTCTAGTAATACTCCTGACTGAGTATCACCTTGATGATTCAACATCGGTCCCTGTGCTGATGCTAAGCCTCCCCACCCAACATCCTCTGAATTGCTACATCATGTACTACTGCCCATGACCCTGCCACTACCACTGCTGCATCTGAACGACAGCTCCCTCTACATTCATGCTGCTACCCATGGCATTGCCACTGCCACTACTGCTTTTGCAGTGCATGCCTTCTCATCATGCTGCCCATAGCATTGCCACTGCTAACCGCTGCACTGCAACTCAGTTCTGAGAAGTAAGTAACTGATCCTCCCAACTCTGACATCATTGTCAGGCTAGAAACACTCCCGATGTTGAAGCTCCCCCTATCACTCACAAGTTCTCCCTCTACTGACCTCTGCGTTGCTACAAAAACTCCATGCATCTTGCATTGTTGCCTTACACTGTCCCGGGACTCCTAGACTGTAACACCCTCTGTCATTCCATCCACATCCATCTCCACCGACATCCTCCAGTCCTGCTACTTCTTTCAGGGCTCCCATAGCAAGGTATAATCCAAGAGGTTGGGTACCTCAAGGATCTTGCCCCTCATTGTCTGTAGTCCGTCTGACTAGAGATCGATGTCTCCCCAGTTCATCTCAAGTGATGCATGAGCACTCATGGCATAGTCGTCATTTGTCTCCACTTCTTTCTCCACCCTCGCTGGCATTGCCTTGGTCTCAAAAGCCTCTCCCTTGCTTTTCTTCCTTGGATGCTGGTTCACATAGTGACCTAGTTCCCCACAGTGGAAGCACTTGACCTTGGAGAGGTCCTTCTTCTTCTGTTTCTCCTGCTTTCCCACAGATGCTAGAGCAACATCCTCCTCTTCCTCCTTCTTGATTATGACCCCTTTACTGCTACTCCCTACCTTGGTCAGCGGTCTAATCTCTTCTTGACGAAGAGCTGCCCAGAGTTCCTCCCATTCCGGAAGGTTCGACCTGCCTAGTAAGATCTGGACAAATACCTCCCAGTCCTCTGAGATTGCATCCAGTGCAGTCCTCACCAACATATCCTCATCCAGCATGGCCCCTATGGAAGTCAGCTGGTCCCAGATTTATGTCAATCACCCAAGGAAGATATCTATCTACTCTCCCATTTGCATCTGGTATGACAAGAGCTAATTTTCTAGAAGCATCTTCCTCTGCACGAAAGTACGCTGATACAACTTCTTCAGGGCATCCCACATCTCATTTTCCGTACCCTTCTCAGGATTATGTGGTACCACATGATCCTTGACCCCATCAAGGATGATGCACTTAGCCCTAGCCATTGCTTCTTCGTACTTATCATTTTCAGCCGGGTCAAATGGGATCACTAACGTTTTCAAGGTGAAGTGCTTGATGCAATACTTGTCTAGAATGGGCAAGATCCTGGCCTTCCAGACTACGAAGTTGGAAGCTCTGTCCAGTCTATCCTGATCTCTCAGCCCATTCACTATCATTTCACTGCTTCTCTTTTGAATCTTTTGAGTCTCTCAACTTCCCATCTGGAAGTTCTCGGTTTGACTCCGTTTGAGTCTTGATTTCCATCCTAGAAACCCCTCTACCAATGTCGAGATGCCCCACTCCAATTGTTTGTACAATTGCACCACTGATCCAAATTTCTTGGCTAGAAATACTCAACAACAATTCCCTCCTCCTTGGTCTTGCCCTATTAGGTATTGTTCTGACCACAATACCGCACCAGCTTCACTTCGCAACTTACCCACATCCTCCTATGCCTCAACAATTTGAAGGTCTGAGCCTCTAGGCTCCGCGCAATCCTAGCACCGGTAAAATACGCACCTCCTGGCCACAGTGTCAATCCTTCCTGGTTGAGAAAAATGATTGGGCACTGCGTAGGTCAGGTCTGCTCCTCTCTGCCACTACGCTAATCCTCCTCCTGACTCAAACTGATGACATAGACACTTTGCGTCACCCCTTCCTTGCTGCTTTTTGCTAAGAACAACTTCTGTCATTTGGGACAACCATGTTTTGCTGCTACTTCTCTTCTCTGTTAATGCCTTCAATTATCCTATGATCTGCAACCATGCTCTAATACCATGTCGGAATTTCTAAGTTTAACCCGTTAGAAATTCTTTCGATACTATCTGATTTATTTCTTCCTACTTGTTCAATTAATTAACAAGTTATTTACCATGTAAATACTGAAAATAAATACAAGTACAGTATCAACACATAAAGATCATCAACTGAAAGTAAACAAGCACACAAGTGACACTATTGTTTTTGGACTAAAGTCCTCATAAAAATCCAATGCGGGAAAACCGGTGCAGCTATTTAGAGGGTTTTCTTATTATGAAGTTTCAGAATACAACCTGGGTGCCAGAAATGGCTCACCCAACAGAGAATGCCCTCGACAGTAGTACCTCTCAGTCAGAGAGAAATATTCTTGCTAAATCACCGGATGAACGATCCCACAGCAACAATGCAACTTCTGCTGCTCTTCGTCACTCTGATAGGGAATGCGTCACCCTATCCAGGTCTCCAGCTCCAGTCTGTCTCACGAAAAAATCTTCCAATGCTGCCTCCAAGCCCTGTGTCAGCCTCTCTAGTCCAACGTTAGTCTCTCTGGCCTAGCGTTAGCCTCTCTGGGCTCAGCGTTAGCCTCTGGAGCCTCTGCATCTCACACGCTGGCCCTCTTTGGCTCTGTGTGGCCTCTGGCTGGCTTTGCGTGGCCTCTAGTTGGCTTTGCGTGGCCTCTAGCTGGCTCTGTGTCAACCTCTCCCAAATTTTGCGTTGATCCTCCCAGTACTAACTCTGCCTATCTACTATGTATTCACTACCCCTCAGCTGCAACTCTGATAACTCATTCAATTTCCTTAGCAAACCCTGCCCCAGAAAATCGAGTTCTTAATCTCTCTCGGTGTGTTCTCCAACTGACCTTCAAGCCTCCTCTTATACTTTTCTCGTTGGTCCATCAACGACCAAGATTAAATCTCTAATCAATGGCTAAGATTAGATTTGGCTTGATCCATGACTTTTGGACCCAGTTTTATATTAATACCCATTAATATTTTATTTTTCCTAGGTTTATACTTAAGAACTCCATTAAAAATATTAATTATTTTAATATCTCCTAAACTGGTTAGAATCTGCCCAAACCATTTCTGGGTCTTGGAGGTCTCATGTGCTTTAGCTTCTCCACCAATTTTCATGGCTAGAGCACATATGATGCTACCCCAAATAAACAGTCATATGTACATTTGTCAGATAGTCATGAATGGTAGTAACGTGTGGTTATATGCGTTGTTGTTGTTGTTATATGATAGTTAGCTTGATGATTATATTGATAAGTATGTTATATTTTAACTTATTGAAGATGGTTATGGTTAAAATATTTAGGTATGAGTTGACTTATTTGTGACATTGTGTTGTACTAATCTAGACTGACTATGCATATGCGATTGATATTTATGAATGACAATTGTTAATGAGCTTATGATGTGAACATGTTAGCTAGTTACTATTATGGATATCATGACCTTATTTATGTTTAAGTTGATGTGTTGTGAAGTTATATCGTGTTAATCTAGATTGATTGTGCAAACAAAATAACCTCCCCTGAGATACATCAAGGTATGAGCTTGCTTATGTCGTCTATCTATTGTTTGAATGTTTGATTACTTGCATGATATGAGTATGTGTCTATAAGATTGCATGAATGAATGGTCTTGTGTTAAGATGGTTGTACTAACACAATATGTGTTGAGACAATTGATATGTACTTGAGTGTAAGTAGGTGATAGTTGTAGCATTATGTATTATGAATGATGAATGCGAGTTTATTTTTGATTATGACCTGATTGTTCACCTTGTTAAAGGTTGATTTCAAATTAATATACATGATGTCTTGATATTTGGAACATGTGGCTGACATGTGTCGGCATTTGTAGGGTAACATGCTTGCTATTAGCATGACAAGTTAAACATTGATTTGTTTATATAACTAATAGTTGGGTGATGTGACAACGCATGATAAGACTCAATTGCAACAAGGGAAAGGGTAAAATAAAGGAATTGGGTAAGAATTCCTCTAACTATGTTTGGAAACTGCAACTCCAAACGAATGAGTGCTTTGCATACATGAATGCTTCTTAAGCTTGAATTTGTCTGACATTCTGTGGATATATGCTATATTCGTGAACATATATTTGACAGGTATAACAATTGGTTTCCATCTATGGTCGAATTCCTCAAGGAATTGGAGTTCCCTGAGAGGTGTACGTGTTCAGTTACAAGGCAACGTTCTTAGCACAGCAAGGTAAGGTAACCATTATATTTCTATGTTTATTTATGCACTAACTGTTATGTGTTTATGGCAACATGATGCAGGGGATTGCATAGCAAAGAGGTTGCCATGAAATCTTGAAGAAGGCTCAGATTGAGCTTTCCTTGGGAGGGCATGGGGATTGAGTCGTGTTTGTTGCTGGTCTTGTGCTCTTGGTCTTTTGTGATTTGTTGCGCTTGATTGTGGCTTTGTTTATGTCTAGTGTATGGCCATACCACTTTGTTTGTGGTTTTGTATTTCTATTGGTCTTTCATGGATTTCTTCTTGTTTGTTTCTTCTTCTTGCCTCTTATGTTTGAGGGTCTTGGGAATTGGTTTGGGAAATAGGAAATTTGATGGATCTCGGGGAGAGCTTAATGAATTCCAACAGGTAAGGTAAGACTTGGATGAAGCTTGGTGCATGTGTAAGGGTAGCTGAAGGCAAGAATATGAAAATTAGTTGGATTGGTTGGGTCAATTGATGTAAATAGATGATGGCAGGAAAATCATGAGAAAGGTAACAAGAAAGGTGAAGTAAATGGATTTGAGGCATCAAATTCCTTGGCTATGTTGGGAATGATTTTTCTCAATGTTGTGCATGAATAAAGGGAGTTATCTTAGCCTTGAACTTATGATATTTGGTAATTATGTTGTGATCATGATTATGTTGATGTCTATATATGTATACATGTATGTCATTGTCTGACAGGGTCGTTAGGGAACATTCTTGTGGAGGAATGATTTCTTATGCAGGTGAATAACATGAAGAGGTTCTTGCTTATGAGGAATCAAGTGGGAAGAGTAACCTTGAAAAATCTATAAAGTTAGTATCATGTGGATATGAATTGAATTTATGTGTTTATACTATGTCTAAGTTTACGTTATGGACAGGTAATGCTAAGAGATACATCAACACAATGAAAACAACGCGATCCGCGACATGATAGGATACACATGTATGGCAGAGAGACACTGAAAGCAAGGTTGCTTGGTAGAGACAGTGTGGTTTTGTATGTGCAGTGCTACTGTTGTGTATATGTAGTGCATATTGTATATTTAGTGATTATACCTATGGTGTTGTGTGCCAGCTGTATATATGGTGTTGTGTGCATATTGCATATGCAGTGCTGGGTATAGATGGTGCTATGTACATGTTGGATATGTGGTGTTGTGTACATATTGTACTGTGCGCATGATGGATATGTAGTATTATGTTCATGTTTGATATGCGGTGCTATGTACATATGGTTCTATGTACATTTTGTATATGCAGTACTATGTACATATGGTGTTCTGTGCATGTTGTACATGTGGTGTTATGTACATATGGTGTTGTGTGCATGATTGTACATGTGGTGTTGTGTACATGTTGTACATGTGGTGCTATGTGCAAGTGGTGTTGTGTACATGTTGTGCATCTGGCACTGTGTACATGTGATGTCGTGTACTTGTCGTGCATGTGGTGTTGTGTACATGTTGTACAGTTGGTGTGGTGTACATGTGGCACTATGTACATGTTGTGCAGGTGGTGCGGTGTACATGTGATGTTGTGCATGTGGTGTTGTATACAGGTGGTATTGTGTACATCTTGTTGTTGGGCATGGAATCCCCCCCACAACATGTTTTGGGGCTCAAAGCCCAAGTTTTGGTCAAAGATGGTGTAGAACTCCGCGAATTGCGGGCGCAGAGCACGAAGTGTACAATTGAGTCATAGGGTTGTCCGCCCTAAGCTTTGTATTGTAAATTAGTGTAAAGTTGACCTACTGTGGACCATGGGATTGTATAAATAGAGCAAGGCTCTAAGTTGTAAAGTGAGTGATGAATAGCAAGAATAGCAAAGGAATGGTTTGAGATTAGAGTAGAAGTCTAAGTGTCTTGGGTTGTAGTAGTAGGAAGAGGCTTTGCAGCTGAGTGTGCAGAGGCCTAGTAGAGTCCACAGCTGGGTGCGCGGACCCTTGCAGCTGAGTGCGCAGGGCGGAGTCGAGTCTATAATCTTGACAGAAACCTAATAAATAGAAGTTCATTCTTAATTCTGTGTACTTGTTGTGCTTATCTTCTTTATGATTATGATCATTTATGTATCGCGTGCACTGATATAAATGCTGGATATGTTGTAATAACCCTAAATATTACACACATAAGCTATGTAAACGGTTAATAAGCGAGGAACTTGGGTATTATACGGGTCGCACCTCGAGCAGGGCTGCATGGGAGCCGCATCGCAGGTCACGAAGGGATCACAAGTGTGCGCAGTGATAGGTCAGACTGCGGACCTCCAGAAGCCCATCATACATCCCAAGGGTGCGAAATCCTGGTTCTAGCACCCTCCCATACAACTTCGGGTGAGACCTCAGTCTCTGCGGACTATTGCCGAAAGGGCCAGTAGTACCAGGATTTTCTTGGCTAAATCATCTCCAAACCTGGGTCAGGCCCCACTAAACCAAAAAATGGTTCTGTTGCCGAGACCGAGATCTGCATAAAGGATGTCAGATGTCATGCCACTGGAACCCTACAAAGAAAGAAATTGAAGAGTGGTTGGACAAGAAGATTCACGAGTTCGCGGCGCAGGAAAACAAAAATTCGCGAGTATCTAAGGAGCAGTGGTTAGATCGCTACTTGTACACTGAAATCCACAAAATATTCTTTGCATCCTTTCCATCTGAGTTGTATGAGTGGATCTCAAAATTGGTAGACAACCAGGGAAGGTATAGGCTTCACAAACCAATAGTGTGGACTCCGGAACTAGTGCACAGACTAGAAGCCTTAGAAGAGAAGATAGCACGAGCTATGGACCATTGGATCGATTGAATAATAGTAGGATTTATCACTGAGTTCGCGGTAGACACGACCGTCAGCTATAGCATGGCAGAGCGATGTTTTCTCAAGGGACCGCGATGTAAGTATGTTAAATATTTGAACACTTAGATTAAGATGCTATTGTGTGAAAAACGGGTTATGCGAATAAATTAATGTTTGGGACTACGCGGAGAGGAAGGTTCTACAGAAGCAAAAGTAGTGGAGAATTAGAAAACACTCCCTTAATTTCACCCTCATGGGAGAGCGAGGGTGAGCTCGCGAAGGTTTCTTTGAGAAGCGCGGTCAGTTTGATAAGACAACAAATTTTGTGTTTACCAACTCCACCCACACCACCACCCGCTTCACCCCCCTCACCTCCATCTCCACCCACTCCACCTCCACCACCTCTACAGTTCAGTATGGTGAGTGAAATCAAACTACCAGTATTAAGAGGAGTAGGGAGTGAATATTTGGACCAATTCTGGTTTGTAGTAAGAGCAGTATGGGAAGCACAGGGCATCGTGGATGATAATATCAAAAAAGCTACATTAGTGAGCGCACTGTAGGATTGTGCATTAACGTGGTATATCAAGAATTCTAATGACCACCTGAACGCAGGAATTACAGAGATCCAGAATGCATTGAATAGGGAATTTAGTAGGCCAAAATCAGAGACGCAGTCAATCATTGGGTTTAAAGAGATCACGATGCTCCCGGGCGAGACCCCTTGGGATTTGGACCAGGATGAAGCGTTGGAGATGGTAATGAGGTTGCGTGAGACCCCTATATAAGACCCTGGATTGGGAGTCCAACAGATCCACACGCAGCTACATAATCTGTGTCTGGAAATGAAGAGTTTGAAATAGGATAGGGCACCTCAGCTAGAGGCACGTGAGGAAGTATGGTGCATAAAATGCAAAGGCCAAGGCCACGACAAAGATCATTGTTCGGTATTCGCGAACTACTTGGCAGGAGTAGGGCCAATTCCATTAAGACCAAAGGCACAGGCGGGGCCGAGCGTGGCATCTGCATTATGGTGCGTGATCTACCATATAGGAGGAAAACATACCACGGATAATTGTCACCTGTTGCAGAAGTATACGCAAACGTCCTAGCATTTGTTTTGTAATTTCTGCAGGTTGGTAGGCCATGACGAATGCACCTGCCGAAGCTATGAACTAATGATGGACCAGACTTCTGCCTACAAGGTGTAGGCTGAAATGCGAGCCCTCGACCCAAATGCAGGGATGGTGCGCGCTGGGTTTCAGGGGCGTGGTCATGGTCGAGGTGGAATGGGACCAGGAAGGGGTCGTGATCAGGTAATTTGCTACAATTGCGGAGGGCCAGGACATTATGCCCGCGATTGTATGAACCCGACTAGGATATGATGTTGGTACTATATTTAGTTTGATCATGAGGCAGAATATTGCCCTTTGATGATAGCAAAGATGCGCGAAAAGGGGGTACTCTAGCCCCCTCTGACCCAGAATTTACAAATGATGAGGTCTGAACTCCGCGTGGAAGACCCGAATGTAAACATGATGCTTAGAAGCGGTATGAAAATGGGAGATGATAAAGGGAAGCAACCAGAAGAAAGTGTTGGGTTCGCAAGGCTCCTACAAAGGAACCCGAGTTTGATTTAGAACGCACGAAGGAGACATTCATGGAAGCTAAGAAGAGCTTGACTGAGGCCTCCACTTCAGGTACTAAGGATCAACTAGAACCAGGGATGGATCCTTCCATGCTCACTACCTTTTTTGAGACATGCATGAAACTGCTACGCGATAGAAAGGAAGTCAAAGGGCTACAGGAACTGATCACTAGGTGTGCGGGGTCAGGAGAACCGCGTGTGGTCTGAAAACTGGGAAAGCATGCGTTGCACACAGGAAGGGAGATGAGGTTGACTGCGCAAATAGGCGAGTACAAAATGGATCAGGTAATCGTGGATCTAGGTACAGACGCGAATGTACTACCAAAGCAAACATGGGAACGCATGGGCAGACCTGTGTTGCAATGGCCCCCTATTCAGTTACGAATGGTGAACCAACATAATATTTTTCCCATGGGAAGATTGATAGGAGTGACAGTCAATATTGAAGGCGTGAGTGCACAGGCAGATTTTGAAGTGATAGAGATTGTCGATGACAGAAATCCCTATCCCGTGCTACTAGGAATAGACTGGGCTATCGATATGAATGGAGTCATAAATATGAAGAAGCGCAAAATGACCTTTGAGAAAAAGTCACTATGCGTAGTAGTACCACTGGATCTAGCCGAAGGAACGCGATACACTGAACTGGTGCGTGATGACGATCTCGACTGTATCTATAAGATCACTGCACAAGGAGAGGATTGGGTGAATCCGACTACGGATGGGAGGATTTCATGGGAGCACGAAAGCTCCTGCACTTTGGATTCAGATGAAGAGATAGAGCGATGGCAGAATCGACTGCACGAAGTAGCAATGCTGAACTGAAACATGATGATCAGATTATTGCGTTGCGTGAAAAAAGAGACAAGGGAGCTGTCGACATATGATGGATTGTCAATGGTGGATGAATTCCTGATCAAATTCAAAAATGCAGGACTAGAGCAGTAGCGGTTCAATGCACTGAAGTGGGCACTGCGCGCAACACCCACATGATGGTGGGGTATGCATCAAGGAACTTTTGAAGACTGGCGCGGATGCAGAAGGATGATGCCCCTACATTTTGGAAAGCCCCAACTTCGAACGAAAGCCAATCGGTTGGGGTGGAACAACTTGCACGCCCACCTTTCCTGATGGGTATAGGCATATGCTGTACAATGCGCACAAGCGCACAGCCTAGAGAATCGGAGAAAACCACAACGGTAGGAAGGACTACGCGCGTTACCAATTCTCCAAGATGAGGCATCCGATAGGGTGTGCGGAGTATTGAACAAGGTTTACCAGATAAAGCGAATTGATTGGCACTTGTGCGTGCTAGCGGTTCGATGGGCTTATAGAACCATGAGAAAAAATCTAAGCGCGAAGATGATTCCAAAGGTGCGGAATGGAGTAGAACCCGAGATTTCTGAAGGGAATACCAAGAAGAATCCACACATAATAGCTCCAACAGTAACATCAACGCGCGAAGACCAGGATGAAGGAATCACACAGCTACGAGAGGACGACCATAGAAGGATTCGAGAAGCCATTCAATGAGGGAACCTTAGGCTTTGTGAACTCGAAGAAGATTGGGTACGATTAAGGAAGAGAAGCATGTTGATGGATGCTGAGATCAAAATACTGGAAAATAGGGTCATGCAAGCATGTCTCGTCAATAAACCAAGGATGACAAGGCAAGATACAGATGGTCATGCCACTACATTGGAAGATTGTCGTCGAGAACTTGTGATTCGGTTATCATTGCTTAGACCACACCTTACCAAACATAGTAATAAGGGAAGCGCACCACATAAGATAAAGCACATAGCGCCAGCTGTCGCAAGGGCAAGTGAGGAGTGTCTATGCGCTATGCTGGAAGGCGAGTTATAGTCTTGCGCAGGTGCGGTGACCACCTAACTAACCGTAGGGAGCACAGTCTCAGCACTCTAGACGGTTGAAAGAGAGTGAAAGACTCTAAATGAGTCTGTTTCGGAACTGCGCGGTAAGGGAGGTGCGTGCAGACTCAGCATGGTACAAGGGTCGCGCCCGTGCATGGGGGGCTGTGCTGCCACGTGGGTAGGCTGGAAAGTAACCATTGATGTCACTGTTCATGACGAGATGTCCAATTTAAGGAAAAAGGGAGCGGGTGGCGGGCAATTAAGATATGAATTAAGAGCTAGATTTGGGACAATCCACTGCCAAGAATGAATTAATGACTCAGAAGTGGGGGGAACAACCGAATTTAAATTCAAAAGCACTATAAAACTCCAAGAACTAACCACGAGACAACACTTGGTTGTTTGAGATTTGAGCAATTGTAGAGTATTGAGCGCTGAGCAACCTTACCATCTTTAAGTACGCGACAGAGCATATCCCGTGCAAACATGATGACTACTACTAGGCTAGGTGTGAGATTTGCCGAAGATACCGCTGAGCCCGGAGATGTGGCGGTTGCGCCAGAAGTTCCAAAATCACCGCGGATGTCGCTGTCGAAGAAAGATAAACAAACTATGGGACCAGTCTGCGTGTCCCCAAGAAACCCATGGTTCGGCAAGATATCAATGGAATAGAAAGGAAAAGCCGTCACTGTTGAATCAAACGAAGAGGAGGAGGACTTACAGGCCCTAATTGATCAAATAGAGATGCTAGACAACGTGGAAGAGGACGTACCACCAATGCCTTCCGCAGTGAAGTTACCCACGTACGTCCCTCTTTGAAAAGGGAAAGTTTGGGTGGACAAAGACCTGGAGGCCACGAAGAGTGCGCTCCAGACCCTGCTACTTCCCGACAGAATTACTTTTGAAGGTCCGCCCCTAGCCCAGGTGCCTACCCTGAAATTCGAAGATTGGGACCTCGCAGACAGCGAGAAGTTCTCACACCTGGCGACGGAAAGCTTGATGAAAGAAAAGTTGGAGGGGCCACTAATCACATTGGAGCCACGAAAATGGTTGCGTGGTGTGGAGAAGGCCGTGTTACTTCATCTATGATGGATACCCCACTTTCACCGTGCGCCCATCACCATTTTCGTCATCAGGCAGCTGCTGTGCTTGGTGCATGATCGGTATTTATGGCTGGAGGAGTGTATTCCCATCACGACGGAGCTTATTCATAGGATTTCTCGACTTCCTTGTGAGGGAAGGGACCCCACAGAGATAGCTGGTAAAGGTAGTGATTTTGTGCTTGCAGAAGCCATGAAAACTAAATACAAGTTGGAAAAGAAGAAGCGTGGCTATGCGATTGCGAGTATCAAGGACAAAGGTGTGCACGTAGCCACCCAGCTCCTGGACAGAAAATTAATGCGGAAGTGCCGTGTCGATGAAGTACCAGCGCCTGTGGTTGCGTTGGCCGAACAGTGCACAGAGGGGGTCCAGTTCAACTGGGTTGAGTTCCTCTGTGAGGAATTTTTGATGAACTGTAAGGAGGCCCAAGAGCATGGTAAGACCTTCCACTACACGTGTTTTCTCTTATCCATATTGTTGGTAGCAAGCGAACTACCAGAAGATAGCCAGTTCCCGCCTATCGACCAAGACCTACCTGAGGCCGCGAAGTATGCTTCGCTCTGGGCCACTAAGGACGCGAAGCGGATTCATGCAACCAAGGTTTTTTGGGTGTTGATGGAGGCGAGCATCCGGATGTGGATCAATAGAAGACCATGGTTGTCTCCCACAGTGTACGCCACTCTGCAGAGATTTGCAGCAGACATGCACAACATTCATGTCTGGGTGCGGAAGGATCCAACAAAGGAATGGACAAAGCTCCCATTCATTGCTACTGACGATGCCATCTTCACAGCGTTGGAAACATGGCCTTCGGAGTGGCGCACCCTAGACTTGGCAGGAATGGAAAGGGCCGCATCTCAACAAAGGAATAAGGACACCAAGCTGCACATCGCATAGCTAGCCAAAAAGAGGTGCTAGGAAAAAGCAATAGCAGAGGCAGCCGCACAGTAGAAGCCGGCCTATCCAGCAGCAGTAGCAGCAGATACAAAAACAACACCAACGGAAGAGGCCAAGGAGGGCCATGACATATCCACAAGACAGGGGGCTGAGGACATACACTTGGCTGAAGAGCACGCAGACCCAGAAACCACATCACAAAAGTTGAAGCAGCCGCGCGTCGTTGAGAAACCGGTCCCTAGATAGAAGGTTAAAGTATCAAGGACATCTACCGACCTGATCACGCTTACAAAAGGTGATCTTTTTGACATCGGTGAAACGGTTTGCGTTGTCACCAAGGATGCGCTCCAAGAGGTGATGATGGCGCAGAACACTATGTTGGGGGTGCTAAGAGCGCAGGTACATGAACTACAAGTGTAACCCCCATAGACAGGAATGATGGCCCCTTATGTCGCCGCAGGTACATCAGAGGTAGAAAAGATGTTGCATGCCCGAATGACCAACACCTTTGTATTCCCCGAAGCTGCGTTAACTACAGCGAACGAAGTTGACCGAGCTATGGTGGGCAGGATTAAGGGACTAAACTTAAATTTGGTTGCCCTTCTACGGGAAGCCTTGTATCAATTACAGGATGGGGTCACAGCCGAGCTCCACGCCAGGAAAGGCCGCGCACTACAGGTCTTGAGTGAAAAAAATATCAATATGGAACAACTCAGCCGACAGCGTGATGAACTGGTTGTGCAGACTCAAGGGCTAGAGTAGGCAGTAGAAAATGCCTGTAGAAATGTCCTAGAATTGGCCGTCCCGACAGATCTACCAGTAGCAGAGCAGATCCATCGATTGATGACGGGATTCCACAAGGCAAAGGAGGAAGTGACAAGGGTACAACTAGACCTCAACCTTCAGATTGCTAAGCTGCGATTAAAGGCACAACCCTCTACACCCCTGGAATTTAGGGAACAATGCGGTTGCACTATTTAGAAAGGGTTGGAGGAAATAGGACAGGCAGTACAGAACTGCACCAATATGTTGGAAGAATCCTTCACGGTCCTCACTTCATTACAGGAGGACCCCAACATACAGCGCTTGGAAACAAAGGCATGGGAGCTTCAAGTACTGTATGACAGTGTGCGCGAAATGGCACAGACAGTCCTGACCCAATGGCTTGTGAAGCTACAACAGAAAAAGGCATTGAAGGAACAGGTGGATGCCACATGGTAGAAAGAGGCAGTCCTGAAAGCGTGCTTCCAGCCTTGGATTGATAAGGCCTTCCTTGTCACTGCAGACATCAAAGGAAAGCTCGCAAGATGAAGGCGATGCATGCCTTAAGATAGGGAGCTGCCCCTGATATCGAGACCTCAGCCGAGAGAGTAGAGCAGATCCAGCAGACTACAGATCAGTGTGCCACGGACCTTAGGGAAGCAAAGGAACGGTTGGAAGGGCTTCGTGCCAAGATCGTCGCACCAGCAGAGTGACTCGAGACGAGTCATGTTGATTGTGTTGGGGGTCTGTTGGGCATGGAATCCCCCCCACAGTAGGTTTTTGGGTTCAAAGCCCAAGTTTTGGTCAAAGATGGTGCAGAACTCCGCGAATTGCGGGCACGGAGCACGAAGTGTACAATTGAGTCATAGGGTTGTCTGCCCTAAGCTTTATATTGTAAATTAGTGTAAAGTCGGCCTACCCATGGTTCGAAAACCATGGGATTGTATAAATAGAGCAAGGCTCTAAGTTGTAAAGTGAGTGATGAATAGCAAGAATAGTGAAGGAATGGTTCAAGCTTAGAGTAGAAGTCTAAGTGTCTTGGGTTGTAGTAGTAGGAAGAGGCTCTGTAGCTGAGTGCGCAGAGGCCTAGTAGAGTCTGCAGCTGAGTGCGCGGACCCCTGCAGCTGAGTGAGCAAGGCGGAGTCGAGGCTGTAATCGGGACAAAAAGCTAATAAAGAGAAGTTGATTCCTAATTTTATGTACTTGTTGTGCTTATCTTCTTTATGCTTATAATCATTTATGTATCGCGCACACTGATATAAATGCTGGATATGATGTAATGACCCTAAATCTTACACACATAAGCTAAGTAAACAGTTAATAAGTGAGGAACTTGGGTATTATACAGGTCGCGCCCCCAGCAGGGCTGCACGAGAGCCGCACCGCAGGTCGCGAAGGGATCGCAAGTGCGCGCATTGATAGGTCAGATCACAGACCTCCAGAAGCCCATCAGACATCCCAAGGGTGCAAAAACCTGGTTCTAGCACCCTCCCATACTACTTCGAGTGAGACCTCAGTCCACGCTCCACAGACTGTTGCTGAAAGGGCCAGTAGTATTGGGATTTGCTTGGCTAAATCACCTTTGAACCTGAGTCAGGCCCCACTAAGCCAACACTTGTACATATGGTACTGGTGTACATGTGGTATTGTGTGCATGTTGTACATGCTGTGTTGCGGGGATGCGGTACTATGTATGCACATTGTGTAATTATGGTATCATGACATGTGTATTCGTTATGTTGTACTATGTGTACGTATGTGTATTGTGTTGTACACCGGATGTGGGAGTATGTATTGTGTTGTGTTGTAAACTTGGTGTACGTGTATGTGTCATGATGTATATTAGGTGTAGGTGTATGTATTGTGTGGTGTTGTATGCTGTGTGTGAATGTATGTGTTGTGATGTACACTATGCGTATGCGTATGTGATTAAAGAGAATCAAAGGCACTGGGTGATTTTTGGGTGTGGCAACTGATCTGGTGTGTGTACAAAAAGAACAAAGGAAGAAGTAAGGATCGATGAAGGATAAGTATTGATATTTTATTTCATTTTTATTATGCATATAATCTATGATTCTGATTTATGATGGTTACATGTGATCTATGATTATGGTTTATGACAATTTTATGTGATTTATGATTTTAATTTATGATGGTTGAGTTTGAGCTAACCGGAAGTGGTATGCTTATACATGATGATTTGATCAAAATACTAGTTTGACTTGTGACAAGAAGTAAATAGGATTGCAAGTGTACCTTATTGACAAACCATCGATGAGGTATGGTTTAAATTTATTTCAATTGATTTTGAGTTTAATGGAAATTATGTGCTTGGTACAGGAAAGCATGAAATTCCCAATTGGGTGGTTGAAATTAACTGCAAGAATTAGCAGCGTCAGTGAAAGGAATTGGAACATGTAGCAATATGATGGTAAAGCACTTCATGAGCAGGGACATTGTGGGACATTGGTACCCAATAGTGTCCATTGATTTCCATGAGCATGTTATGACTGATATGATGGTTTTCAGGTAGGGATATGCCTTGGTTTTTGGACCTTCCAATGTGAGGAAACCTTGCCAAGGGATGGATTGCATAGGATGGGGGTGCTACCAGAACTTGGAAGGTGTGTGACTGCATGGAAGGGGGTGAACGGATTGCTCAAGGGATTGTGTAGTAGAGAAGGGAAGGTCAGGGATGGATTTGTTTTGGTAATTAACATTGCCAGATGGAATTAGATGCACATTGGGAGTGCGCTCTGGAATAATGAGACGATAACTGTTCACTTAGAGGACAAGTGGCACAAGATTGTAGCGCTAGACATTGGATGTAGCTTTGACTTTGGCAGTGGATTCTGGACTTCTTGGGAAGGAGGTGAATCCTGGTATTACTTTGAGGGTGGAAAGGTGAGCCTTTGGATTCCCTTGTTGTGGATGAAGACATCATATCATTTTATTTGCTGGTTGAGAAAATGTGCATATGTATATGTGTATATTATTGTAAATATTGTATCGAGCTAAATTATAAAGCTCCATAAACAATATGATTATTTCTTGGTTGAAGCAAATGTTCAAGAGTATATGTGATTGACATTGTAAATACCGTAATGGGTTGTGTTATAAAGCTCCAGTGAATGGTATGATTGTCATGTTTTTAGCAGGATGTTATTGTAAATACTGCAACGAGCTGTGTTATAAAGCTCCATGGGAAATATGTTTTGTTTTCAGCAGTTTGCTGGTTGTAGGTGTCATTGAAAACTAAGAACGGTGCTCCCCCAAGGCGGAGGGTTTTGTAGCAACCCTAGTTAAAATTTCATGTAAAAAATATAAGACCAAGGTCATGGGACACATATTCCATGCTGAATGGTGGGAAAAACATCTTAATGGGTGTTCATTTCAGTTTATTATGGCTAAGTGGAATTGGCAAAGGTAATGGCAAAGGCTTTGGAAAGGCATGAGGCATTAATTTACATTTTATTTATGAAAATAATGGAAATATGAGAAAAGGAAGTTGAAAGGTCACATGTTGCATGTGAGGACGAAAATGAAGGAAAATAATGGAAATTGAAGAAATTAGAGAACTCAATGATAAAAAGGCTTATGAGGATCAGTTCACAAGCTTTTTCTTAGACTTTTGTCAGTTCGGTTTTGGAGCTCTCATTCTATTCTCTCTCTCATACTTTTGGACACTTAGAGTTTCTTGGAGCACTCTTATAGGAGTGTGTTATACTTGGGATATGGAGCAATAAGGAAAAGAAAAAGTAGGAAAGTAGAAGAGGACATCGGGATCAACAACTACAACAAATTTTTCTTGCAGGTACTGAGTTCCATGTATGATTTCCTTGCTATTTTTGGCATGCATGGCATATGCATGTGGTTATTTGGTTATAATTTGTCGTTGGCATGCAAGATATCCTAGATTGATAGTGGTTTTTCCTAGCCTTGACATTTCTTGGATAGCCATGGTGTTGTGGGTTGTACTTTTGTTTTTTGGTTGGTTTTCATGTTCCTTTGGTTGTGGGTTGAGTTATTAATTTCTAGAAGCCTTGGTTGGACAAACCCTCTAGAATCCCTGTAACAACTTGGCTTGAGTTACTAGTCCTAGCATCCTTTGTTGGAAAAATCCTCTGGAAGCCCTTGGTGGGTTGAGTTACTAGTCCTAGAAGCCCTGGTTGGACAAACACTCTAGAAGCCTGACAATAGCTGCGGGTTGAGTTACTAGTCCTGGAAGCCCTGGTTGGAACAAACGCTCTGGAACCCTGGACAACTTAGGTAGAGAACAATATGGTGATGGTTAGTGATGTCTGACTGTGAGGTGGAATCAACAATTGAGGGTTGAGGTGGTTTGGCCTCTGGAAGCCCTGGATTGGTTTTGATTGATTTGTTTTATGAGATCACACATTTATGCTTGGAATATGGCACATGGGTGACTGGCTGAAAGAAATATTTGGTTCACCCTAGTCTATGGTCGGGTGGTTCATGGAAGTCCCATACTTGGTCGGCCTATGAAATCATCAATAAGAGCTCTCTTTCTCCTTCGTATTTTATGAGTAAATATAATTTTTTATACGTGGCTTATATGGTTATTATATCCTTGATATACCTATATGCTAGTTATGATTGAGTTTCATGACAATGAAAATATATGGATCTCATCATGTTTTTCTTAATCACTGAATGTACAATGAATATATGTCTTAATAGATGGTAATGATGTTATTGTGATGAAGCAAAAATTCTTCTTAGTGATTCTCAGATAAGTGAGAGACCTATATTCTCAGATCTGTTGTTTAAACCTATAGAATGCATATTTGTGACATGTTTGACGAAATTCCTGACATGGCTAGTAGGGGTCCAATCAAGTCCTTGTTCAAGTATTTTCATTTGTATCATTTTTTTATATTACTTTTCATTTCTATAAGTTTCATGGAGTTATGGGTAGTGGCCTGAGTCCTGGCCCTGAAAAAGTGGCACATAATCCAGAGTCGTTGACACATAACTACTTGGAAAAGTCCCTAATCACAGGCATGCCTTGTTGTGGGAGCAATTAGAGGTTCCTAGTCACATGCATGCCCATGTAAAGGGATCGACTGAGGCTTCAATGCAACAAAATTTTAGTTTGTCTCAAGGGTTGGTCGCTTGAATGGGTTGGATGGATCCAGGGGGTTTTGTTGCATGTGTAGAAGGTTAGTTTGGTTGTGTTCCGTCGATTCCACTTTCTTAATTAATACATAGGGAGTTGAATCATATCATAGTAACTCTTTGTCACATTTTTACCCCATTTGGTCAGTTACTTGGGTAGATGTGGGAGGAGGGTGTTAAAATTTCCCCTAGGAAAAATCATAGTTTCCATCATATACTATAATGAAAATTACATGTTGTAGATGCTTATAACATATCATGATATTGGCTGTTAATCACTCAACAAACATCTGAGTGATACATCCATGTATAAAAATGTCATAAAATTGTTATGTGACTATTTTTATATCTATATTTATATAAAAAAGTACTAGATAGTCACTGTCCATATACAAATAAAAATCTCTATGTAGCCACTGTCCAAAAAACAATAATTGAAGGTCTATCTGATCACTACGGCATATATATATCAAAAGAGTAAGAGAAATTGTTAATCTGATCCTTGATCTGACCACAATGGATCAATGAAGGGGCGATGATAATATTGATAGTGATCATCACCATTATTCTCGGTAATCATCCATGTCCCATGAGCTTGTTGCGCTCCCTCCTTGGAAAGCTAGTCAGAAAGAGAGTTCCTTTCCCTGTAAACATGTTGAAAAATAATAACATAAAATTGTGATTTAATCATGAGGACATCCTCCAATAATGACCTGAGTGTGTGCATGTGGCAAGTATAACATATATTGAACCAGTTAAGAACAACACGAGAATCACCAAAGACCTATAGTTTCCGACAACCCTTTTCATGTGCGAATAACAAAAGTAACTTTAGGCTATATAATTTGTAAAAATTATTTGTGCCAAACCTCAAACAAAATTGTAATTTGAAATAATGTTCATGATTGAGATACAAAACTTCCCCCCCACTGCATTGTTCATTTTGTGTAAAGCCATCAAAATATGCCCAAGGAAAGGTATGACCGATGTTCTTAGGCAGAATAATGCAAGGTCTGTTCCTTATCTCCTCGTCAAGTAAAATATGGTAGATACCTAGGATCTGAGAATCGATAAGTTCAGGATGATTAACAACTTTTGAAAATATCTTGTTATTATGACCAAAACATATTCCCTAGCAGACCAAAAGAGGCAAGTTTTTTAGTTTTTCGGGGCAAGCCTCATTCCAGCAACTATTCCAAGCATCATTAAAAGAGTCACCTCTCCACCTGGAGTTGATGTTTAGAGCTTGATATACAAAATCCCATATAGTAACAGTAAAATGACATGTGATGAACATATGATCTACGGATTCTTAGGCACAACGACTGAGTGCACACAAAGAAGGTATGTGGAAAGATCTCTTCGTTTGAATATTGGTTGTAGGAACATTATTTTCGAGGAGACACCATATGAAGAGTCTGGTTTTGTTGGGTCCTTCATTTTTGGGTTGTGATATATTATGGAGGTTGAACACATTTCGACCAGAGGTAACCGTTGGGAAGTTGCAGAGGAGATAGTTAAAGAAGAAGAAGGGACCCACCAAAGACTGGCAGTTGTGGAAGGAAGGCCATCGAAACCTAGACTTAGGCAGTCACAGTCGAGTTGAGAAGAACGTTGATAGCTAAGGAAGAAGATGTAGCCGAGGAACAGAGGTAGACGAAAGAGGAAAAAGGTGGAGCATACGAGGGAGAAGTAGTAGTTTAAGCAAGCACAGGGTTTAAGAAGGTCGAAGGGAAAGTCAGGAAGGGAGAGAACAAAGAGTATACTGAAATGTTGTTGTAGAGCCATTCAAGCCCACTATATTTCTTATTATCTTATTTCCATGTTTCTCTATCATGTTAGTTTCTTATTATTTCTATGAGTCCTTCGAGCCAAATGAAATGTTGTAATGTTGCAGGATTTAATAGAAGAATAGATTACAGGGATATATGTGTACCTTTGTGTATGGTCTTAAGTGGTTTAAAAAAAAAATTAATATGATTTTACCTGTGTGATATTACTTCTCTATGTGTGCTTGATCTGTTATGGTTGGGTCTCTAACTGTTATAGTTTAGTGTTTATGGGGTATTGATAACCTCCATGTGGTTCATTCCTACACTGTATTCCAACCCCTTACCTAACTAAGGTCACAACACGCCTCATGTGAGACACCATATTCATTCTTAATAAGGTGAAAATGTTGACGTTGTGCTAGACTATGATGGAGCCTTTGTTGGCCCCTATGCCTAAACCCTAGGTCCCAACCCATCCATTATTTTTCCGCGAACAAATGGTTCCATTGGCGGGACTTGAAATTTTTCAAAGGAGTATGGAATATGGTGTCGAGGATGTTTAAGAAGGAACTACAAGATTGGTGGCATGAAAAAATAGAACTATTCACCTCTCAATAAGCTCAACTCCATCGATGAAATGTGAAGTAGCTAAAGGAAGAAGTCCTATACGCGGAACCTGCAAGTGATCAATATAAGATCTTCTGGTGCAGGTTCCCAGAGGAGGTCTACAATTGGTTAAAGAGATTGCAAGTAAAAGGAAAGACCAGTGGACATAAACGATCTCATCATACTTGGACTCAAGATGATCTTGTTGAGCTACATTTACCTGACAAGATCTGAAGAGAGCTGTAGATTTATGGGTGCATGCCATATTAGAGGGGTACATTATTGAGTTTTTTGCGGAGGGTCATCAATCCTTCTCTAAGGTTGAGGTTGTGTTCAATTCAGGGTTGCAAGATAGACTACTAAGGGAAATTCCACTGTTGGTTAATGTTTTGATGGTGGAATAAAACTTGTTGGTGTTCTAGAACCTAATCTTGGCACCTTAAAAGCCCGATATTTTGGGAAGGATCTAAAGGGAAGGATGCTACCCAATGGGGAGATATAAAATTTTTGAGGAAATTGACGTAGATGACTTCCGTAGGGCCATAGATTTGAGAGAAAAAGGGAGAACATGAATAGCTAAAAAATGGCGAGAGAGAGATCTGCGGAATATTGATAAAAGGCAGAAATAGCTACACCAAGAAGGAGCGGTGTTAGGAAATCTAGGAGAGAGAGAAAGAGAAGGAATTTCACTGAAGTTGTGGAGCGATGGGGATAGAGATAGAGTGGGGGTTGGCCCGTCAGGAAGAGTATAGATGACCATAGAGATAGTGGGTCAAGCAAGATATAGGGACTCCATCAAGCCAACAGGTATGTGAACATTAGATGGAATGGGCTTCATAGGCCCCGAGGAAGGCCCAGATGATGCCATGCACTTCAACTTGAGAAGGTTTTTTGCTGAGAATGATGTGTCCCCCATGAGTAATGATTCGCTTCCCCGATTAGGTAGTATCGTTCCCAACCTTCCCCTAGTACTTTATCACAATCCTGATCCATTTTTGTCTAAGTTAATCAAAGTCATAAAGGTTCACAGTGTGCACGCTACCTACAAGGTTGGTACCAGTAGGGTAAAAATAGTAATAGTAGTACATGTCTCCAAGGTTCATCACAACCAGGTTCTCAGGGATTTATACTCCTCCCACAAAGTCAATCAAGCATGGAAGGATCCTTTACTCAATATCCTGAGTTCTTGGGAAGAGGGAATGAGGACGTAGAGCAACACTGGTACTTATGCAAAGCCATCTAGAGGGCTCACCAGACCCCAGACACTACAAAGTTGATTGAATTCCAAACCACTCTTCGGGAGAGGGAATTGAGATGGTTCATCAAATGGTCTGCATTACAATAGAATCCAACAGTAGATGAAGTCAAATGAGAGTTTGTTCAAGAATTTAAGCTTCCCCAAACCAACCAGCAAGGGTTGTATGAGTTATGGGAAATCAAGCAATGGGAAGGGGAAACTGCCTAGGAGTTAATGCAGAGGTTTAAGGATGCGATTGGCAAGCTGAGCTACCTAATTGACCCAAATCATCAATGAGATTGGTTCATTAAAGCATTATTACCCCTTACTCGCACGCCGTTGACTCAACAGAAAATTGATACTCTGCAAGATGCCCTAGAGCAGGCGACTCGAATCGAGGCTATGGAAGGATACCCACATGAATACAGAGGCGGGAGAAGCCTCACATGACCCCTCTATATTAGGTTTGGAACATCAAATTGTAGATATGACAAAGAAGTTAAGGGACTTGCAACGAGAATGACCTACGCGACCGCACATATGGTGTACCAACTGCCTTGTCGAGGGGCATCATGCAGTGGAGTGCCCAAGGTTGAGGGGCTTGATCAATCCCTCTGCATCGGTGGGGCCCCCCACATCTTTAACTATCATAAGAGTTTTGTAGATCAGGACGCAAGGTTTATACATAGGGCACACTCAATTTCGTGCATTTCCAAACCAGCAAAGTACAACACCACCAGAGTATTCTGATATATGCTGAACGTATGGGAATATCCCTCATCTCTATCTAATTATACAGAAGTATTCCAACGTTTGAAGCAACATTTTTTGTGAATTATGCTCTTCTCCAACTCACCATATTGATTAGTATAGAGCGCTAGACACCCTAGATGATTGATTGGATCAATCAAACTATCGAATCAATGAGACTTCTTGAGGACGAGGAGGTAGATGAACAAGGGGGGGAAGAACATGAGGCAAAGGTCTAGTCTATTGTTACAATTTTTATCAAGAGGGGCATGTTGCAAGAGACTTCCCGCTACCCAAAAGACCTTGGTGCTCTCAGTGTAGGGTTAACACACATGCAACAAAGGACTATCCATAGTTGACCGCTAGATGGGAAGAGCGCAATCGTCAAAGGGGAGAAAATTTAATCAATGTTGAGCCAAGGCTGCTGGAGACAAATCCCATCTCAAACATCAACATAGTCACCCGTGGAGGGAAGAAGACTGGAGCTGACATTGGAGCCACTGAACAACCTATAACCATAAAACCAACATCGCCAAATGGTTCATATGATTTTGAACAATGGAAGCGGTACTACAAAGAAGTTGCGGGGAATTTTAACAAATTAACTTTAAGTGGTGGACCTCAATAAAAAAAACCAGGAATTTCAAAAGCTAGGACCCCAGACCTACCACAATCCAATGCTCGATCCATAACATAATGGTTCAGGCTATTTTTGCAAATTGTGAATGATGATCAAATGCTTGGAAAATTGCGGGAAAGTCTTAAATATGTTGTCAAGGATGGAGCGGACGAGGAAGGAGTCATTTCTGCCAAATTACCTAAGAGACACTCTAGGAGGGTGCAAAGGAACAAGAAGAGAAAAATAAGGGAGTTCCAGATTGATGCTCATATTGCGGGCTTCCAAATCAAGGACACAATGTTGGATGGGGGCTCAGATGTGAATATCCTATCGAGGAAAACCCGAGAAGCTCTAGGAAGGTAGAAGTTGATGTATTATCCAATTCAAATATGTATGGAAAATCAATGTTGTATCATTTCGGTTGGAAGGATGGAGTATGTAGAAGTTGACATAGTAGGGGTGAAAAAATATTCTGACTTTGAAGTAATAGACATTATGGGTGACAAAGACCCCTATCCGACATTGCTTGGAATATACTGGGCCTTTAAGAATTACACAATAATTGATATAAAGCATGAGTGGATGGCATTTGAAGTAGAGGGAATTAGTGTGATCCATCTTCTAAACCCATACCAAGGACCAAGGTTCACCAAAACGACATATGATAGGGAAGAACATGAATTGTTAGATCAACTATACTGGCTGACAGCATGGAAAAGAGAAGACTATATCAATCCACCGACATAAGGTTCAATCAAGTAGAGGAAAATTTAGAGCTCGTAGGTTGGCTATGAGGCTGCTTGGGATGACTAGTAGTAGGGTGGGTACAAGATCAACATATACCACTGTGGCACGATCCATCGTATCAACTGGGTTGATACTGAGGTACAATAATTCCCTATTTTCAATGACATGGACTCGGTTAATGATTATCTCAATAGAGTTGATGCAAATGTATTTGAAGAATAGAAAGTTCCCTTATTGGATGTTTCCTTACAAGCGACACCAGCAAGGTGGTGGGGATCTCACCACAACCATCTCAAGGAATGGCAGGAGATTAAGACAACGATGAGAGTCAGATTTGGGAATTCAGAGGATTACCCACAAAACTTCATGAAGTACAGGGGGAGCTCTAACCCTCGGCAACACCTGAAAGATTGTAAGGCCAACTAGAGCAGGGAAGAGCTCCCGGATGACTTATGGGTGCACATATTTATACATAACCTGGGGAAATTTCCAAAGGCATGGTATGTAAAGGAGGAAATAAGGATGTAGAACAATGATTGGGATTGTATGGAAGATCAATTTATCAAATATTTTTCCTTTACCGATAGTGATGAATTAATTGTGACTACTTTACAAGCTGTTAAATGGGTTTTTCTCATGGAAGGACAGTTGACAAAGGGATGTATAGAATAGGACACCCTTGAGTAGCTATATGAATCCAGATTCCATGAAGTCATAGCTTGTGGAAAGATTGAAAGAGATCCGGATGAGGATGACTTGGAGGAATTGATACATATGACATTCAAGGAAACTAATGGTGAAAGGAGTGTAGAATATGGGCCTATAACTAATGGTCTGTAGCTATTACCCTTGAAGTTGCAGAAACATGACATCGACATTGATCAGAATCCGAAGCTAGCCTCAATCGAAGATTACTGGGATGAGAAAACTACCAAGGAAATATTCGATCTCTTGAGAGAGGATGAAGATTTGTTCCTTGCAATTGTTGCGAAGCTTAAAGGGATTAGGGGGGATTTAGGGGAGATGGAGATTGTGCTTAAACTTGATGCAAATCCAGTGAAACATTGATTGATCGTATAGGATAAATTTGAGATTCAAATAGAGAGAGAAGAAGGAGATGGATATAATGATGGAGGCAGGGCTTATATTCCCAATTGATGAGGCCGATTAGGTCAGTCCAATTTTTATACATAACAAGGACACTGAAGAAATTTAGGTCTACGTATATTTCTGGTGTCTGAACAATGCCTGTGTTCATGACCCCTTCCTTACCATGTTTAGCAACAAATTTCTAGACAATGTGGCAGGAAATGAAGCTTACTCATTTATAAATGGATTCTTTGTTACCATCAAGTTCAGATTGCAGAGGAGGACAAGAATAAAACAAAATTCACCACTGAATGGGGATCCTATGCATACCATGTTATGCCTTTTGGACTCAAGAATGAATCAACAATATTCTCAAGAATTTTAATTGTTGCTTTCAGGGATTATATTCACAAGTTTCTACAAGTTTACATGGATGACTGGACCATCTACAATTTTCTAAAGAAGCATTTCGGTTTGCTCTGAGTGATGTTTGACCATTGTAGACAACTACATATTTCTCTAAACCTGAAAAAGTGCATATTTGTTGTCCCTTTCAGGACACTTCTGGGTCATATAGTCTGCCAAGACGAAGTATGTGTTGATCCAACTATGGCCATAGTGATTCTAAATATGGGGTCGCCAACAATCGTTAAAAAAATGAGATCCACCCTTGGTCACGTAGGATATTACAGGGGGTTCATATGCAACTTTGCTTTGATCACTATGCCACTGGAGAAGTTATTGAAGAAAGCTGAAAGGTTTGTCTAGTCAAATGAATGAGAAGTTTCTTTTAATGTGCTGAAGGAAAAACTGACAAGTGCACCAATCTTAGTTTATCCAGATTGGAACATGCAATTGCACATCCACATCGACACATCAGGTATTGCCTTGGGGGTTGTCCTGGCTTAGCCTAAAGACAAAGATATTGATCACCCCATTTACTTTTCTAGCATAAAATTATCCACGACAAAAAATAATTGTACCATGACGAAGCATGAAGAGCTTGTGATGTTATATTCAATACAAAAGTTTCAGCACTATCTCTTGGGGGTCCATTCAAATTCTTCACTGATCATTCTGCCCTGCAATACTTGGTGAGTAAGTTTCGTACTTGAAGGAAATATTTGCAGATGAATTCTTCTATTCCATGAGTTCACATTTGAAGTAATTGTCAAGACAAGAAGACTTAATGTGGGGCCTAATCACCTTTATCAATTAGAGTTAGGCGAAACTGGAGGATCAATAGATGATCAACTACCAGATGCTGACTTGTTTCGAGTTGAATCCATACTAGATTAGTTGGAGGACATTGTAGTATTTCTAGCCATATGTAAATGCCCGAAGGGGTACACAACAACACAATGAAGCCACATAGTGGTTCATGCTGCAGATTACACATTGATCGCAGGACAACTGTACAAGTTGAGCCTTGATTAGATATTGCAAAGATGTGTTATTGATCATAAGAGATAGGATCTATTGTGGGAGTTTGATTCAGGGGTTACGGGTGGGCATGTTGGGGGGGAGGGCCACCGCGAGGAAAGCTTTGCAGGCGGGACCATGGTGGCCCACAGTTTTCTGAGATGCAAAGGAATACGCCAAGAGATGTGATATTTTTTAAAGGGTTGGAAACCCATCGCACCAGGATAAACTGCCTTTGCAACTAGTATGAGCACTGCAGGCTTTTGAGAAATGGGCAATGGACTTTGTAGGACCCATTAACCCATAGGATCGCCACTCCCATGCCAGATATATTATCGCTATCACAAAGTACCTTACAAGATGGGATGAGGCGACACCAGTTAAATATTGTACTGGAGACACTATCGCCAGATTCATTTTTGAAAATATCATCACTCGATTTGGGTGCCCCCGAAGTCTCACTAGTGACCAGAGTACCCATTTCATTAATGAAACGATCACCTCATTACTACAAAACTTTATGATACAACACCATAAGAGCAACCCGTATCAACCTCAAGCAAATGGTACTATGGAATATTTTAACAAAATCTTAGAGAGGGGACTTACCAAGATATGCTTGGCCAACAGAGACGATTGGGACGAGTGGGTGCCAACTACACGATGGGCTTATCATACAACTATCAAGCACTTACACAAGTATACGACCTTCGAGTTAGTACAACATTGTTGACACATTTCAAACTACCAATTCGATGTGACACTGGTACTGAACTATTGACATCTCTAAAACAATCAAAATCCACTTACATTTTCTATCATCTACATGAATGGAGATGTAGGTGACATTTAGTCAAGGTTTTTGTTCCAGATCAAATTTTAGCTACATGGTTTACAAAATAATTGCTTCCCAATATTATCGAGGATGTTTCTAAGGGAGGTGTTGTGATAGAAGAGTAGGTAATTTCTCGTGCCCAGTATTTACATTTAGTCTATACCTAATCTAGCACCTTGTACAAGAAAATTCCGAATCTACCTCGCCCAATACTTTTAAATGATCAACCATATTCAACTCCTATAGGACCTAACACCATTGATGGTGTAATTGGATCTGTGAGCCATTAGTTTAAGTGTAAAAAGAAGAATTCTAAAAGCACTCAGACTTTGGCTATAGAATAGTCACCTAGTGAAAGCCTTTCTCCAGAAAATATTTATGACATTAATGTCATAGAATCATCTACTAGTAAGAATCACCCATCTCAGGTAAAAACAAGGAGAAATGTAAAACAAAACAAAATGCTTCTAAGAAAGAGAACCCAGCGAAAAATGAACCTATTCAAGAGAAAAAGAAACCTCTTTATCCTTTCCTAATCTGTAGTGAAGATCATTATACAAAGGAATGCCCACATTAGCCAGAGGTGACCAAATTCATAAAAGGTTCTCCAACTCCTGCTATTTTGAAGGATCCTTTTCCTTCTCAAGACAACAAAATGATTTCACATAACCCATATTCTTCTTCCACATCAGAAGATATCAGGATGATGTCTTCACAACAAGTTATGGTAGCAACATGATTGAAATATTATGGATCTAAGGGTGTTGTAGTAAATTGAAACAATGCTAGTTCATCTAGTCGACCTCCCGCTTCAATTCCTCCTCCTTCTGAACCATTGGAGATTTAGAAACCGAACCCTAACATGATGATTCAACTGCCTCTAAAAGGCGTTCTTCGAAAATCAACTTTTAACCCACATGTTAGAGTTTTTAAGAACTATAACATTGTCGAAGACCTGACGATGTCTGCTTCAACAACGTTAACTCTTGAAGTTCTGCAAACATTTCCAACACAAAGAAAGTTACTCTTGTCAGCTATTGGAGAAATTGATCCTCATGATTCTAATCTTATTATCTTTTATCTTGAAAGTCATATACCTAGACTCCCGCATCATCTGAAATTCCAAATACCAATTTTTGTCAAACCCAAATGAGTGTTTCACACAGTTATTAAAGAAGGAGCTTCTACTATCATGTCTATTTCTTGCTGGAAAACTTTAGGTTCTCCAACTATCAATAAGTCACCTACCACTCTAAAAGATTTTGATGGAAGTGATTTTCATCCTTATGGAATCCTAAATTATCTACCTATAGAGTTAGAAGGTAAGATGGTCGCAATTGAAGTTGAAGTTGTTGATGCCCATCTCGATTACAATCTTTTACTTGGTCAAAGTTGGACCTATGCTATGTCTCTAGTGGTCTCATTGCTTTTACGCATGATAATTTTTCCCCATCAAGGGATAATAGTAAAAGTATACCACTTGTCTTACTACACTTCTGACCCTAACTCTACAGGTAGCGTGCCTTTCATCAGGAAAAATATTACAACTTATGAGGATATTAGTGTTGGTTTGCTCAAGGATTCATCACTGATGAGAAATTTTGCACTCCCTCCACCGAATCTTCCTTTTAATGTTTCCCAGGTTAACATGATCACATCAAGCACTATGAAATATTCTAATCCGTGGATTGTGCCTTTAGAATCTAAAGTGACCTCCTACGACAACAAGATGCCTTTGAACCCACTTGAATTGGCTTATGAGGCAGTTCAATCATTTTCTGATCAACCATCTTCTGATATTGATCAAGTGAATGCGATCAATGATGATTATTCTTGATTACCTTGGCTGTAACCAATTTCACTTCCTGATCCTTTTGACAACATGTTTCCAACTGATGAAAGTATTATAGAAATCATGACTTTGGATGAAATTCAATGGGATGATTATCATCATTGCTCATCTTTTATTCCTAACCTTGATAGTATCGAGAATTGTTTTTCAAGTATATTTTCGACTGAGATCGTAAATATTCCGGAATGGACAATGTTAGTTCTTCAAGTTGAATCTGAAAAGAATTTGGGAAACATATCTATAACCACTGCAATTGATATCTCAATCAAAACAGGAATTATTGAGAGCATTCACATAGGTGCTTCGTGCTCACTTGAATAAATTCATATGTACAACCCTATTTCAAGAATTTTGTGACATTTTTGCCTTGTCCTATGAGGAAATGCAAGAATTGACCCAAGTATTGTTATTCACGAAATTAAGACTTACCTAGATGGAAAACCTATCAGACAAATATTACATCCAGTGCATCCATGAAAGGTTGCTATTATTAAAACTGAGTTTGAAAAACTACTTAAAGCAAGTTTTATCTACCCAGATCCCTTGACTGATTGTGTTTCAAATAGTGTTCCTGTTAACAGAAATTAAGGGACCATCAGTGTATGTATATATTATAGGGATATTAATAAAACTTGTCCCAAAGACAACTATCCTACCCCCTATATCGATCAAATGATTAACGATTGTGCTAGTAACAAAATATTTTCATTCATGGATGGGTTTTACGGATACAACCAAATCAACATACTCCCAGTTGATTATCATAAAACTGCGTTCATCTATCCATGGGGGACTTTTGCTTATCGAAAACTCCCATTTGAATTAAAGAATGCCAACACAACCTTCCAACGAGTTATGTATTACGCATTTCACGATATCAAGCATATTGTACAACCTTATTTAGATGATTTACAAACTCATTCTTTGAAACAGGAAGATCGTCCAATGCATTTGAGAGCTATCTTTATCAGGTGCCGACACTACAATATATGCTTAAACCCTCATAAATGTGTTTTTTGTGTGCAATCTAGTCGATTACTGGGATTTTTTGTATCAAAGGAAGGCATTCATGCTGATCTACTCAAGGTAGAGGCTATTCTGACTTTCCCTCCTGCTTATGACCTCCACCAACTCCAAAGTTTGCAAGGAAAAGCAAACTTTTTACATCGATTCATTTAGAACTATGTTGAGCTAACTAGAGGTTTTAATCAACTGTTAAAAAATAACATCTCATTTACTTGGGATGAAGATGCTCAAGAAGCTTTTGATGCACTCAAACACGCGTTGACTCATACACTATTGTTGTGTCGTCCTGATTATCATTGAGACTACTTTTTGTATTTAGCTGCATCCAATGTCACCACTGGCATGGTATTAGTTCAGGAAGATGAATTGAACAATGACCATGTGATATATTATTTGAGAAGAAATCTTACGAAAACTGAAGTAAAATATGCACATGTGGAGAAATTGGCTTTGGAAGCCATTCAAGATCTCCAAAGATTTCATCACTGCATTCTCTTACGCAAAACAACAATGATTTTCGATTACAACTGTTGGCCTGTTGGGGCCTGACCCAAGTTCGGAGTTAGATATCCAAACAAATCCTTGTACTACTAGCCCTTTCGGCAATAGTCCGCGGAGCGCAGACTGAAGTCTCACCCGAAGTAGTATGGGGGAGTGCTGGAACCAAGTTTCTGCACCCTTGAGATGTCTGAGGGGTCGATTTGGTCCAATCGTGAGTACCTTCACACAGGTCACTTTATGCGCTTTCCTAACATGTGAGGCCTTCCTGCCTTTGTTATACTTGACTTCGCGCAGCCCTAACCAGGGGCTGTGTGACTTTCGCGCTGCTGGAGCAAAAATCTGCACTATTGGTGGGCTCCAATATTGCAGCAATAATGCTGCAACTCCTCAGACTCCCTTCTTTACTCTTATCAACCCGGTAGTTCGTAACAAACTTGGAAGCGACAGTGCTGTATGCACAAGTACTAGCTTTTGTTGCAACTGTCACTTGGTCAGCTGGCACAAGTCCGCTAGGAGCTTAAGCCAACTTCTATGAGTTATGAGAAGAAGCTTTTTAACTGATGGATGGAAGCTAACTCAAATGAGGCTAACTTACTTGCTGAAAGAAACTGAAAAGCTAGAAGGAGATGTAAACCCTAGTAAACCCTAATGTTACTAGCTAGTCCTACTGATGCAAGAAAGAGGATAAAAGCTACTAAAAGAGATTCCATTGACTTCTAATAATGTGAGATGCATGTGTCAAAGCTATTTCTACAGTAGAATATGGAAGAACCATCTTTTTTGTATTTTTGATTAATTTTGGAAAATTATTATGCATGTGCTTAACTGATTTGACTATGCAGAGGTGGATTGGCGAGAGGAAATCCTTGGAGGAGGTCGGGAAGGTTCAGAGAGGGCATAAGGGGTCCCTAACACCCTTCCAGAGAGTTTCACAAAGTTTGGCTATCAATAAACCTCATTCGTGAGCTTCTACAGGAAGTCTGCAGGGGTTCTACAGGATGTTCTGGAATTTCTACAGGATGCCTGTGATTTTCTACAGGATGTTCAGAAATGGGATTTTGGAGGATGGATGGATGAAGAAAGATGACTGAGTGGGTATGGAGGTGAGGTAGGGGTGTGAGGCTCTTCTCTCTCTCTTGCTGGTATAGTTGGATGGTAAACGCCACCTGAATTTGACTTATTTGGTGTGGGGGTCTTCAATTTACCATCTCTTGCCCCGCCGTTCAAACTCTCTATCATCTCAATACGCCACTTTCTTAATCTTTAATTTACCACCAGGTTTGCCGACCCCTCACCAAAGAAGTAAATTGAGGGACCTTACCTTCGCTATGCGTAAGACCTAGACGTAGCGAAGGAAAGGCAAGATCTATAGTTACAGAATTACGGCACTATGGATCGATCGTAGTTGCCGTAACAAATTCACAAATGAATTCTAGATAGTGCCCAATTTAGAACCTTGCGGAGGGACCGTAGCTCCGGGAATATCTGGGGATCTGCCGAACAACCAACCCCCTAACCCTTTTGCAGCAAATGCTTTGGATGTCCAGGACTTGGTGAATGAGGCTGAAGAGTGGCTAAGGTGGGTTGGTTCAAGGATAAGAGAAGCAATGTTGTGTGAGAGTATAGGGATTAGGGCAGAGTGTGAAAATGGCAAACGTGAGGTAGGAATCCAAGTGGATGATGGAGCAGATGGGATTGATGGATTATGGGTGGATAGAGAAGTGGCACAGGTTCTCTGCAAGTTGTTTCTCCAACTGAACCAACGAAGACTTGGAAAATCAGAAACCTAGTTACGTTAACCTAATCTGATCTAGCTAACAGTAAAGAGAATGAATCTGAAGTTTATTTGCAATGAAACAATGTATACTAACTATGCAACAAAGCAATCAAGAATCTGAAAATGTAACCAACTTCTGTAAATAAAAATCGAACACTAATGATTGCATGGCAAAGAAAAGATGGTGTTTTTGGGGCAGCAAGGTCCTCCTGATCCCAGCTCCTGATCCCACTGAGGGAGAGGTGAAATAAAAGGTGCTTGTTGGCCTTTTTTTTCTGCAACTTTTCCCTGTTAATAACCTATCAACTAAGTCTGAATCATAAACAATCTTTCTAATCATCAACAGTGACCTATATAATCAGCAAGACTTTAATCTATTTAGCAGAAATGATTTTGCAAAGACATAAAAATAAAATAACAGTACATAAGGAGGCCTTGGCTTTTAGGTTGGGCCCAACCCCAAGAGCTACAGGCTCCTATAAAGAACTCAAAGCTGATGCCAAATAGAACTGCTTTTCATTACCCAAAATAATCATGTCACAAGAAAGTTATACAACAGGAGCTACCAAAACGCTAAGAAGATGACAACACTATAGTGCAAAAAAAATAGTTAAAAAAAGTAAACTTTGAAGGCTAAAGGCCTCCCTATTTATGCCTACAAGGTTCCTCAGTAGCCCTCCTTGACTTAAGGGACTCAGTTGTTCAGACTGCTAGTAAACAGTCACTCTCCGTAAAGCTGCTCGGCTGCCTATAAGATTCGTTTAGGTGGCCTGCTGAGCTCCAAGTTGAGGGTGGAGATTTCGAGGAAGGGCTATTTAATGCAAGAGACAACCCCCCTACAAATCCTCACCCTTGTTCCTTCATGCTTGGCTGTTACCTGGTTCATAATTGCTCGGCTTTGTTCCAAATTTTTTCCAAAAGACCTGAAACAACCACGTATTAGCCATCTTGGTAATGTGACCAACCTTTTTCGTTCAATTAACATAAACATACTCAAAAACATGCATAAACTATGAAAAATGGTGGATTGATCAAGGACAATTAGGCAAAATGAGCCTAATAAGTTACCCAATTCGGGGCTCATCATCACCCCCCTGCTAAATGGGTTGCTCATCCTCTGAGCAACTAGTCCAGCTCCTCATCCTTGATTGCCTTGATCGCTTCTCTCACATCCCAGGCCTCTGAGGTGATATCTTCTTCACTGTCATGAAATCCAGCCTTTCTTTCCACTTCTTCCCACTACCTATGTTCCTCCTCTTCTTTGCCTCCTTCCAGCATCCCTAAAAGCAAAGGAGGACTTAATTTGAGGCCTATCCAGTTGGCCTGAAGGTTCTGCATGGAATTTTTGTAGAGAGGTACTCGTGCGAAGGCCTTCCTCATCCTAGTTGGGGTGTGGTATTCTCTAATTTTTAGGCTATGGGACAGTGTGTTCCACCTTCGTCTGCAAGCATGAACACAGTTTTCCCGCAACAGTCTCTCCATGTCCTCAAAATGGGCTATGGCTTGAGCTTGTCGATCCATGTAATCTGGTAGGGCCTAAGGGTCATTGGCCAAGTGCTGGTGGGCGGAGATTAATGCTGTGGGATCCTCTGGCTCTGCTCTGAGCAATAGTGGTTCCTTTAGTTCCCTGTCCATAACATTTCTGACCTCTACTGCTCTCTTTTCTTCATGATTTAGCCAAGAGGCCATGGCCATAAGTTGTATGTCTCCTACCGCAGTGTTGGGGTCCCACAAGTTCATGTTAGGAAGGGCCAAATTATGGAGGTAGAACTCTGATAGTTTGGCCTTGTCCTCTGATGAGTTGTTGTCACATAAAGTCATGAATTGTTGGTAGTTTTGGAATGGAGTGATGCCCCTTTGGGCCAAGGTGTTGATCTGAAATTGCAACCACTGATCCCTAAGGTATAGGGCATAGGATTTGGCAGGTTGCCTACACTACAGAGCTTCCATCGCCCAGCTGGCCATGCAGGCCAGTTGGGCCTCTTTTTCTTGCACCTGTTGTCTCAGGGACTGTATTTCCTGTGCTGCTTGCAAGTCATTTTCCTATAGCTGTCTGGTGAGTGTCTCAATTTTAGCCTGCAACCCATCTCTTCTCTGCTGTTCATCAGGGGTTTCTTTGTCTATTTTGGGCTCCTCCTGTTGCCTCTGTTCTCCCAAGGTGTGGTGCTGTAACTGTAGCTGCTGCTTAAGCAGCTTGTTTTCCTCCTGTAGCTTGGCCCGCTTAATGCTCTCCACATGCTTTACCATGGCCACTTCTACCCTTAACTCCTTGAGTTGTTCCTCTAGAGCGCCTATATCTGCCACCCCCTTGGTCTTGGCGATCTTCATCCAAGTGTGGGTCCTTACCCTCTCTTCTTCTAGTGCAAGGAAAAGTGGCACTGCGAATTTTTGTGGAATGATCTTTCCGGCCTCTAACAAGTTATAGTAGGAGCCCAAGCTGGGCTAGGGGCTAGGTCCCACAATGTTCTCCATATTTTCTTCCTCCTGTGGTGATTTAGCTGCCTCTCCTTCCATTGCTTCGGTCTCTTTTAGCCTAGCCAGTGTTTCCTGTAAAACAGTCTCAGCATCCTGTAGAGAGGCCTTTGTGTCCAACATTTTTATTCTTTCTCTCCAGGTGGATGTCTTCGAGCTTCCTCATTCATAGGTGATGGATGCCTTTGAGGGAGACCTCTCCTTTTGTGTAGCTGGGGTGTCTAAAATCGTGATTGGATCTTTTGATGGTGGCTGGGGTCTGCCAGTTTTTATCTGCATGCTCCTTCTTGCCTTAAAATACATGGAAGGATCCCTATTTCGCTTACCTTTTTGCTTTGGAGATGTGCTCAGGGTAGCCAGCACAACTGCTGCCTCCCTAGCTAAAATCTCAGGCGATTTTTCCTTTTGTTGCCCTGTTTCTAGATTTCCTGTAGAAAGTCCTATGTTGACTGTTTTCTGGCTTCCTGTAGAAACTGTCTTCACTCTTTTGGTCTGCTTGGCTGGGGGTGCCTTCCCTTTTAATTTTGGTGTGGTTGTCTTGGTTGTGTCCTCACTTGCTTGGACTTTTTAAAGTCTTTTCTGCCCTGATCTGCAATCGTTTCTCCCTTGGTGTTTGTGCCTCTGTTCCACCCACAGTTTTGGGCTCAGTAGCTTGGCCTTTCCCTTGTTTCTCTTCTTATTGTTTCTGTGGTGGTCTATCCCGCGTTTCCTTACCACTGACTTTCTCTTTTGCCTTAGTGTGTTCCCTTTTTTCACTGCCAGATGAGGTGAGTTCCTCGGCCAGAATTCTTATATCATCATCCTTGGACATGTTGCGGAAAATCTCCCAGGAGAGAGGGACAGTATAGGTATGGAGGGCATATTCCACTAAAAGCTTGATAAGCCCATGATGGGCTAACTGATCCAGTGTTCCTTACTTCAATTTTGTGCCACACTCAATTAATGATTGTAGGAGGAAATAGGGGATGTTTAACTTCTGTTCTAGGGGTAAATCCATCCTATGTCTGAGTTCACTTAGCAACCGGAAGTGATAACCGTATACAATATTGAACCGCCCCTCACAGGTAATGTATTTCATGATCTGAAGACTGACCTCACTCCAAAAAGGATGTAGGCTGGCTCTCCGGACTCCATTCTTATCTTCTAAAAACTATTCCTCTTGTAGGAAGAATTCTTTCTTGGCTTTTTGGCCCAATGCCCTCTCCTCTTTGCTCCAGGGTATCCCCAATGGCAGATCAGTAACCCGACTAATGAGTTGTGGGGTAAGCTTTAGGGTCAACCCTCTGAAATTCACAGTGGCCAGTGTCTTTGATCTAGGCTGCAGGGACATTAATAACTCTTCTGTTACTTCATCGTCATGACCTTGAATTCTGTCACAAAAGGTCATCCGATTGGCACGGGTGAAGAGGTTCACCACCTCGGGAGTTTCACGCAATTTTTTGGAATCCGAGGGTTCCTTTCTGATAAAACCTACTCGCATGGTGAGAGTGCTCTGTTTTGGTTTGCTCTGATCAGAAAGGGAAATTATGTTTATGGTTTCCTCCCGTGAACTTGAAGACAATATCCCTCAGGTGTTTACGTTTTAACCTTGCACCAGTTCCCTGGTTTTTAAAAAACTCGACTGTCCGTGTACAAAAGGAAGACTTTGCTTTCCCCAGACAGAGGGAAGAGCTCAATTTCCACCCCCCAGCATACATATAACCATGTAAAATTCACATTTTTCTTACACGCGTTAGTCTAGACAGTGCTTTAACTTTTCTACAGGAAGAATTTTTTAATAGGAACTGTGGAGGAGAATTTGACGCAGAACCACTGAAAAATTCCATGTAACATTCAGGCAAACTACTATTCTTGACCCACAGGTAGACTTGTCTCTAATTCTCCTACTCCAGACAGCTCAATTCACCATGTTTTTGACATATACCATGCATGGGAATGGTGTTTTTGAGCCTACCTTTCTTCGAAACTCCAATTTTGATGCAGACAGTCCAGGTTTCTCTACTCCTGGAGGTTATGCCATGTTTCCTGTAGAGCCTTTTCCTGTAGAACACTTTGCCGCCTTCTGGAGGATGTTACGATGCTTCTGAACAAGCCTGGGACGTGGGGGAATTTTGAAACAGGCCGAGAATCTTGGGCTAACAGACTGCGGAGGAGGAGGACACGTACTTTGCTGAGAACGGTTGCAAGTGTAAATGACAGCGGTTAACGTGAGTTCTTCGGCCGAGAATTTTTGAATTACGGCGCAATTCATGGCGAGGGGGTGAGGTGGCCAGGTTGATCCGTTAGCCAACGTCACAACCATCATTCCTCTGCGTGTCTCTGACCGCCATTACCTTTCCTCTGCCATTAACCGCTGCCATCACTACCAATCCGCCGATTTTCCCCGACTGGACACTTCCCACATGTTGGCTGCACGTCTCTTTGGCAAGTTCAAACGTAACTGGGCCTGTTCGGATCCCACGAAGCTGTGTGACTGGCTGTGAGTGGCCAGTTGACTGGCCATCGAATTCGTTCCATCCAAACCATTTTTACAGACATGCAGTTTTGGAAATATAGTTCATGCAATTGAAGAACAAGGTTAGACACTTACCTGCGTGGCCGTGGACGTGTTATTTAGATTTCGGGACCTGGAACCACTGCCTCGCTTGCTGCTGCCTTGTGGACGGGTGCTAGAGCCCATTCTTTCATTTGCTGATGTTGTCTGCATGGCTTTGGAACCCGATCCTTTGGATTTAAACGCTACATGCACCGGTTCTGTCTGGTTCAGCTGTCAAGGATGTGCTCACGTCCAAGAGGAGCCTTTTTACATGTCCCCTGTGTTGATTTCAGCTACCACTGACTCCAGAGTTTGTGTTTCAGACGGATCAGCTGCTACAGGATTCTTGTAGGATGTCCTGTAGCTGCTTCTCCTCCTGGGATGCAGGATAAACGAGCAGGGCTACATTCACTGATGAAGAGTCTAGATGGGGCTTTGAACAGGTAGGGTGTGCGAGCCTTCGCTGCTTGATTTGTCACTTGGAAAAATTTTCAATCTAAGGAAAACAAGGCACTTTGTATGATTGTGCAGGAATACGTAGCCTGGTGGGTGTAATGGAGGTGGAAAGAGATGAAACAATGGTGGCATATGGTGATGGATTGAATAGAGGGGTGGCTGCAGGCCTATCAAACTGATCCCAACCATCAGATTCCCTTTCAAAATCGAATGTAGCTCGTCCAAAGGTTCTATAGGATGTTTCCTGTAGAAATACATAACTTCCTGTAGAAAGCCCATAACTTCCTGTAGAAAGTGGAATCTCAACCTGAAATGTGTTCAAATCCTAAGAAAGGCGAGTGGCCATGGAGGGAGTGTCTGTAAGGATGTCCTGTAGCCTGGTACGGACCCCTGTCCTCATTTTGCGTGACCTTCTTTATCTGCAATGTATTCCTTGCAACCTGCAATAATTTTTACAGAGATTAGACCTGTTTCCTTCTCTTTTTTTTCTCTTTTTTCTCTCTCTCTCTTTTTTTTGAGAGACAGCAGGCGCGCCTCCATGAGGTTTTCACCCCCACTATCTTCCCTGGGCACCTTAGAAAGGTTTTCACCCAAGGACCTTTTTTTTTTTTTTTTTCATTTCTTTTATTTTCTAAGGGACAACACGGGCACCTCCATGAGGTTTTCACCCCCACTATCTGCCCTGGGTGCCTCATACAGGTTTTCGCCCAGGGATCTTTTTTTTTTTATCAAGGTGTGGGTGGAATAGATGCAGAGCCCTGCTCCACTACTAGCACCGATTTTTCCAAAGTTTCAATGAACTCCTGCCTTGAAAGGGGTTTCCTGTAGATTTTCAATCGATGCCCATTGACAAGCATGGGGATGGCTTCTTTATCAATGGTTTTGATAAGGACTAAACCATTGTCATTACATTTCTCCACTGTATATGGTCCTAACCATCTTGTTCTCAGCTTTCCTTTGAAATCCTTGTATCTTGAGTCATACAGCAGCACCCAATCTCCCGGCTAAAATTGATTTTCATTAAGGTGTCGGTCATGCCATATCTTCCTCTGAAGTTGAACTACTTCTGAGTGGAGGATGGCCTGCATTCGCTGTTCATCTAATCCATTCAGCTGTAGTAATATTTCATGTTGAGCATGGATGAGATCTAAGTCCAGCTAAGCTACCACCCTCAATGTATTGTACTCAAAATCTATGGACAGCAAAGCTTTCTTCCCGTAGACCAGCTCATAAGGTGTGAAACCCATTGTAGTCTTCCAAGTGGTGTTGTAGGCCCGAGTGGCCTCAACCAGGCGATCTGCCCAATCCTTTCTACGGCTGCTCACCACCTTAGTCAAAATCCCTTCCAATGCTCTATTGGTGTCTTCCACCTGCCCATTTGCTTGAGGATGATACGGGGTGGAAGTCCCGTGCTTGATCTTGTGGTGAGCGAGCAAGTCTTCAATCAGGTTGGAGGTGAACTGGCTTCCTTGATTGGTGACTAACTCTCTTGGGTAGCCAAACTTGTAGAAGATGTTTTCCCTTAAAAAATCAGCAACCTTTTCTTCTGTTTCTACTTTAATTGCCTTTGTTTCTGCCCACTTTGTCAGATAGTCGGTGCACACAATGATGTAAGACCTTTGCTTTGAAGGAGGGTTGATAGGACCCACAAAATCCATGCCCACTTCTCAAATGGCTCGAAGGTCACTTTAGGTTGGAGAGGCATTTCATCTCTTGGAGTCGGTTTCCCCATCCTCTGACATCAGTCACACTGGCCGATGTATCTTCTGACATCTTGATGAAGAGTAGGCCCATAGTAGCCTGTCTGTAGAATTTTGAAAACAGTCCTTTTTGCTACAAAGTGGCCTCCATAAGGTCCGTCATGAAATGTTAGGAGGACGTCAAAGACTTTCTCCTCCCTAACACAACGCCTCAAGATCTGATCTGGGCCAAGTTTAAATAGGTTGCCCCTGATCCAAGTGAATGGGGCATTCTTCCTCACAATTCTGCTCTTCTCCTTTGGGGATAGATGCGGAGGGAACTATGCTGAGACCAAGTAGTTTGCTATATCAGCAAACCATGGAGAGAGTACTGAGATAGCAAACAGGTGTTCATCTGGCATCTGGTCATCCACTGTCCCTTCTTCACCTGCAGGAAAATCCAATCTGGACAAGAAGTCAGCAACAACATTTTCCTTACCTGGCTTGTCGACAATAGTCAAATCAAATTGCTGCAACAAAAGTAACCATCTAATGATACGAGCATTGATATCAGGCTTATTCATTAAATATCTAATCGCATCATGATCAGTGTGTACGAATGTTTGATAACTAGTGATGTAGTGTCTGAACTTGTTTAGGGAATGGACTACAACTAGGAACTCTTTCTCAGTTACAGTATAGTTCATCTCTGCCTTGGACAGGTTTTTGCTGACAAAGTATATGGCATATGGAAGTTTCTCCTCAACTTGTCCTAAGGTTGCCCCTATGGCTTTGTTCGACGCATCGGTGTGGATGTGGAAAGGTAGGGCCTAGTTTGGACCTCTCAAGATCGAGGCGGACACCAGTTTATCTTTCAACTCATCCAGAGCCCCTTGACAGTCATCAGTCCATTTAAACTCAACATCTTTCCTTAAGAGGCCAAACAATGGCGAGGCTAGCTTACTGAAATCTTTAATGAATCTTCGATAATATCTTGCCAAGCCTAGGAAACTGCAAACATCTCTTACCTTTTGAGGAGGTGGGACCTTTTGGATGATAGCAATCTTGTTAGGATCCACCTGTAATCCTTGCCAAGAGATGGTATGACCTAGCACGGTCCCTTCAGTCATCAAGAATTTGCATCTTTCAGGACTGAGGGACAGGTTCATCTCAATGCACTTGTTTAAAAATTTTCCTAGGTTGGACAAAGCTTCTTGGAAGTTGGACCCATAAGGAGTAAAGTCATCCATATAGATTTCCACCGAATCATGAACCAGCTCAGCAAATATGCTCAATACTGCTCTCTGGAAAGTGGCAGGAGCATTGCATAACCCAAAGGGAAGGACACGGTAGGCAAAGGTACCCCATGGACAAGTGAAGGTGGTCTTATCTTGGTCCTCCGGGCTGATTTGTATCTGATTATACCCGCTGAACCCATCTAGGAAAGAGAAGAACTTCTTCCCTGCCAGTCCATCCAACACTTGATCTATGAAAGGCAAAGGGAAATGGTCTTTCTTCGTGGCTTTGTTAAGTTCTTGGTAATCTACATAGATTCTCCACTTCCCATTTTTCTTGGGTACAAGCACCAGAGGAGAAACCCATTCGCTATCTGAGATGGGGTAGATGAATCTTGCATCCAACAACTTTTGCAATTCTTCTTTAACGATGTCCTTAAGGGCTAGATTCATTCTCCTCTGAGGTTGCCTGACTGGTTTACAATCCTCTTTAATGTAAATGTGATGGGTACATATTGACGGATGGACTCCTTTCATTTCCTTATAGCTCCAGGCAAAAGCCTCCAAATGGCGGTTCAAAAGGCTACATAGCTCCTTTTCCTGAGAGAGAGAGGAGCTGATCTTTAAAGTTATTTCAGGGCCAAATTCCACATTCTTAATTCTGGGAGAGGTCGGATCAGTCACACAGAGGTCCACTAAAGCACTGGCTTGGGTATCTTCCACCAACTCCTCTAAGGACAATGCACTGGGAGGAGGATTTTGAATCAAATTCTCAATCAAGTCATCCTCGGTTTGAGGGCCTCCCCTGGTGGCTTCGACTGTGCACAATGGTGCAGAGTAGACCTCATCCTCATCTCCCTCTTCCAACCGAAGTGGTAAGTCATGTTCTAACAGAGGTTGGGCAGTAGGGTATAGGACTAGCTGTTTAGACATAGGCCCATTCTTGATGGTCATGCTTCCATCTCGACAGCTGATGTAAGCATCCACAGTCGCTAACCAGGGCCTTCCCAAGATGAGGGGGTATCCAGTGAGCTTTGCCTTTGGCTGAAGGACCAAGAAGTCCGCCGGGTACTCCCAAGAGTCAACAGAGACCAGGACATCTTCCACAATCCCTTCAGGAGTCACGGTGGAGCGGTCTACTAACGGAAGTACTGTCGAGGTCTTCCTTAAGGAACTCTGAAGGTTGAGTTTAAGCATAGTGTCCCTGGTCATCACATTAATGGTAACCCATAGATCAATCAAGGTGTGGGGGATTATGGTGCCATTGATGTGGACATCAACTACAGGACTCCTAGGGTCCAAGTATTTTGGACAGATTACTTGCCCCAACATCAGATTGGACAGTTGTTCTATGACATTGATAGTTGAGGCATCTCTCTTCTGCCTGCCTGGGTGCCTAAAACACTTCTCCTTAATCAATTTGTTGTATATTGGTACATCTTTTATGGCCTGGAGAAGTGGTATTTTCACACACAACTGTTTAAGTTCTCCCAGAAGTTTAGTCTCCTATGGGTTTGGTTGCGTGGTTACTGTTAGTCGCTCAGGAAAGGGTGGAATGGCTTTGGGTTCACTTTCCTATTTCTCTTCCTCATCCTCTGGGGGAGGAGGTTAGCGTTCTGGAAGGACCTTCCCAGATCGCAGGTTGATCTCCTAGATCTCCACAGCATAGGTAGGGCATGTTGTTTCCCCAGTATATACCTACTGGGCCTGTCTGTTGTTGGGGTTCGGGTTCGGTTGAGCAGGCATTTAGGGTTGCCTTGGAGGAGTAGGAGGTAATGGTTGTGGTTGAGCCGGTGGTGGAGGCAGAATGGTGGGAGGAGAGTTGTATTGGGGCCTCCACCTCAGTTGAGGTGCATTCCATCGAGGTTGCGGCTGGACATGGGAGTGAAATGAATGAGCAGCAGGTTGAGTATGGTATTGAGATGGATAAGACCAAGGAGGAGGTGCGGACCAAGAAGGATGAGCAGGGGGGCCCCAAGAAGGTATATGAGCAGTTTGGTTGGGGCCATAATAAGCTTGGGATGTCCCTTGCATCCCCTGCTGGTAAGGTCTGGGTCCATGCAACCTCCTTTGGTTGAGGAAGTAGGGAGGTTCAGTGGTTGCCTCAGTCCCTTGGTACATGGCTTTAAATCCGGGTAAGGTTGGGCATTGGTTTGTGGGGTGGTCTTCCTCACAAACGAAACATACCTCCATTGAGTGCAATGGACACTTGTTTTTACGGTGCTTCCTCGTACATCGGGGACAGAAAATGGCCAAAGCCCTCTCATCTTCCTCTTTCTTTTGTTGGATTTGGAAAGTATCAAGTTGCATGGCAAGGGTCTGTCTCATCTCACTTTTGAGGTCTTCCATCTGATTGGCAAACTCATGTTTGGAGAGGGTGGTATTAGCTGAAAGTGGATTCCCCCTACCTCTTTTCCGGGCTGCCCTAGAATGATTTCTAAACACAGTCTTTATGTCCTCATAAGGTAGTTGGTAGATGTCTCCTCCAGCTAGCATATGGAGGGTATCTAGAAGGTCTTCAGGGACTCCTCGGAGCAGAACCAGCTTCAAAGATTCAGGGTCAAGTGTGCACCTGGCCCGTTTGTAACTGAGTTGGAACCTTTCCTCGTAGTCTTCTAAAGACTCATCATTACCCATGGTCATCCGAAAGATCTCCCCCTTCATTTCTTTTGACCTACAGTAGTCCCGGTATTTGTTGTTAAAGGCTTGCTGCATCTGAGCCCAAGTGGTGATACTGTTTCCAGGTAACCCCATGAACTAGCGTAGTGCTGCATCCTTGAGGGTAGAAGGAAAGAGTTTCAACTTTTTCTCGTCTTCTGCATAGTCATAAGTTCGGAAAAGGACAGCAAACTCAAATAGGAAGGTATCAGGGTCTTCAGTGGTCAATCCATGAAAGTGAGGTAAGTCTGAGGGACTTATGTTTTTCATTTTCATGTCCCCATTGGTCTCTCGGATGGGAAAGGCACCTTCTATTCTCTCCCCATTTTCTCTACCATTTCTGTTTTCAGCCATGGTCTCAAAAGGAATGGTTTCTGGCTCTTCTTATGTTATAGGATCTTCGTATATTTCAGGAGGTTCACCTATAGGGTCTTCTGGATCACTACCACCAAAGAAGAGAGAAGGGTGACTCAGTGATGTGGCGGGGGTGTTGGGTAGGAATTTTCCGGTATTGTCTCTGTTCCTACGAGGCATGAAATGAAATATTTTTGCTTGCTTTTGTTTTTTTCTCTTCTTGTACCTGCAAAACTGAAATAGATTGAATTGCAACTAACTAAAAGCTATTTGCTGAAATGAAAATGCGAAATTGAAATTAAAGCAGGAAAGGACTAATCTATTTTGCTGCAATAAAATTGCCCGAATGAAATGCTAGGCTACGCTTGCAGAATTGAAATGCGGAATTGAAAGGCTAATCTATGGAAGCAGGAAATGTCTAAACTCCTTTTCCAGAAATGAAATTGCAGAATGGAAATGAAATAAACTACTTAGAAGAAGGTTGTAGTAGAAAATAGAAGAAAAGCAGCAATATCTAATAGTCTGACGCTTCCTCGGCAACAGCGCCAAAAACGATGGTGGGCTCTAGTATTGCAGCAATAATGCTGCAACTCCTGGGACTCCCTTTACTCTTATCAACCCGGTAGTTCGTAACAAACTTGGAAGCGACGATGTTGTATGCACAAGTACTAGCTCTTGCCGCAACTATCACTTGGTCAGTTGGCTCAAGACCGCTAGGAGCTTAAGCCAACTTCTATGAGCTATGAGAAGAAGCTTTTTAACTAATGGATGGAAGCTAACTCAAAGGAGGCTAGCTTACTTGTAGAAAGAAACTGAAAATCTGGAAGGAGATGTAAACCCTAGTAAACCCTAATGTTACCAGCTAGTCATACTGATGCAAGAAAGAGGAAAAAAGCTACTGAAAGAGATGCCATTGACTTCTAAGAATGTGAGATGCATTTGTCTAAGCTATTTCTATAGTAGAATCTGGAAGAACCATCTTTTTTGTATTTTTGATTAATTTTGGAAAATTATTATGCATGTGCTTAACTGATTTGATTGTGCAGAGGTGGATTGGCGAGAGGAAATTCTTGGAGGAGGTCGGGAAGGTTAAGAGAGGGCCTAAGGGGTCCCTAACACCATTCTAGAGAGTTTCACAAAGTTTGGCTATCAATAAACCTCATTCGTGAGCTTCTACAGGAAGTCTGCAGGGGTTCTACAGGATGTTCTAGAATTTCTACAGGATGTCTGTGATTTTCTATAGGATGTTCAGAAATGGGATTTTGGAGGATGGATGGACGAAGAAAGATGACTGAGTGGGTATGGAGGTGAGATAGGGGTGTGAGGATGTCCAGGACTTGGTGAATGAGGTTGAAGAGTGGCTAAGGTGGGTTGGTTCAAGGATAAGAGAAGCAATGTTGTGTGAGAGTATAGGGATTAGGGCAGAGTGTGAAAATGGCAAACGTGAGGCAGGAATCCAAGTGGATGATGGAGTAGATGGGATTGATGGATTATGAGCATATAGAGAAGTGGCACAGGTGCTCTGCAAGTAGTTTCTCTAACTGAACCAATGAAGACTTGGAAAATCAGAAACCTAGTTACGTTAACCTAATCTGATCTAGCTAACAGTAAAGAGAATGAATCTGAAGTTTATTTGCAATGAAACCATGTATACTAACTATGCAACGAAGCAATCAAGAATCTGAAAATGTAACCAACTTCTGTAAATAAAAATCGAACACTAATGATTGCATGGCAAAGCAAAGATGGTGTTTTTGGGGCAGCAAGGTCCTCTTGATCCCAACTCCTGATCCCACTGAGGGAGAGGTGAAATCAGAGGTGCTTGTTGGCCTTTTGTTCTGCAACTTTTCCCTGTTAATAACCTATCAACTAAGTTTGAATCATCAACAGTCTTTCTAATCATCAAAAGTGACCTATATAATCAGCAAGACTTTAATCTATTTAGCAGAAATGATTTTGCAAAGACATAAAAAGCAAATAACAGTACATAAGGAGGCCTTGGCTCTTAGGTTGGGCCCAACCCCAAGAGCTATAGGCTCCTATAAAGAACTCAGAGCTGATGCCAAATAGAACTGCTTTTCATTACCCAAAAATAATCATGTCACAAGAAAGTTATACAACAGGAGCTACCAAAACGCTAAGAAGATGACACCACTATAGTGCAAAAACAACAGTTCAAAAAAGTAAAATTCGAAGGCTAAAGGCCTCCCTATTTATGCCTACAAGGGTCCTCAGTAGCCCTCCTTGACTTAAGGGACTCGACTGTTCAGATTGCTAGTAAATAGTCACTCTCCATAAAGCTGCTCAGCTGCCTATAAGATTTGTTTAGGTGGCCTGCTGAGCTCCGAGTTGAGGGTGGAGATTTCGAGGAAGGGCTATTTAATGCAAGAGACAACCCCCCTACGAATCCTCACCCCTGTTCCTTCATGCTTGGCTATCACTTGGCTCATAATTGCTCGACTTTGTTCCAAGATTTGCCCAAAAGACCTGAAACAACCACGTATTAGCCATCTTGGTAAAGTGACCAACCTTATTCGTTCAATTAACATAAACATACTCAAAAGCATGCATAAACTATGGAAAATGGTGGATTGATCAAGAACAATTAGGCAAAATGAGCCCAATAAGTTACCCAATTCGGGGCTCATCAATTATTTCCCCAAGTCACACTGTGGATCTTACTTATCTTCTTATGATAGTTAGTTATCTTTGCATACATAGTTACCTATTATTATATTTACTTACTCAACACATTTATATAAGTTTGTGCATCAATATAATAGTAAACTTGTGATTCATACCCAATATATTTCAATGCATAAATAGGAAAAGATACACAGAAATATGGTAAAACTTCTCTTTATTAATGCTTCCAATCAGTTATAGACTTGACCTACCTTGCACACTCAGCTGTAGAGGTTTGCGCACTCAGCTGCGGACTACTAGGCCTCTCGCACTTAGCCGCAGAGCCTTCTCCTACTTTATGACCCAAAGACACGACCTACACTTTGAATCAGTGCTTCATTGACTCCTTAGATTCATTGATCCATCCTTCGATGATATCCCTTTACACCTAGAACCTCGCTCTATTTATACAATCCCATGGTCTGCGAACCATGGGTAGATCTTTCAAACCGACATTACTTTACAAAAACAAGGGCGGACAACCCTATGACTCTACTATGACTTCACACTCCGCGTCCACAAATCGTCGTGTCTTTAGAATGGACTTAGTCAAAACTTGGGCTTTAAGCCCCAAAACATGCCTTGGGGGGATCCCATGCTCAACAAGCCCCAAACACAAACGTCGTGACTCGCCCTCAAGTCACTCTGTTGGTGCAGAGATCTTCGCGCGGAGATCCCTCAACTCTGTTCAGACCACTGCAAGGTCGGCAACGCACTGAGCGGCTGCCTGTTGAATCTCCTGTACTCGTTGTTCCGAGACCGCGGTGTTGGAACTACTCCCCTAGATCTATTCCTACATCCCCTGCATCTGCATGAGCTTGCCTTCAATTGTTGCTATGATGATGAAGGCCTTGTCGATCGAAGGCTAAACGCGTGCCTTCAAAACTGCTTCTCGGTGTCGCGCTGTGTCTACTTTCTCTTTAAGTGCTTTGGCCTGTTGCATTCGTGCGAGCCTCTGAGTGAGGGCCACCATCTGCATGGTCCCTTTGACGTTTTCACACTGCTACTGGAGCTCATGTGCATTTGTCTCTAAGCGCTGGATGTTTAGGTCCTCCTGTAGATTGGTGAGGACCTCGAATGATTCCTCCAACATTCTGGTGTAGTCCCTTACTGCACTGCTGATCCCCTCCATTCCTGATGTAATAACGCTGGCGCACTATTCCCTTACTTCTGGAGGAGTAGACGGCTGCACCTTCAACCACAGCTCTGCTATCTGAAGGTTCAACTCCAGCTAAACCTTGGCCATTTCTTCTCATGCCTCGCGCACCCGGCTACTAATCTCTGGATGCGTGCCTCTACTGGTGCTTCTGCTGGGATGACCAGCTCAGGGACCATTTGGTAGGCTTCTTCAAGTACCTACGCCATCTACTGGTGTTGGCTTGTAGGGGCCTGACCCAGGTTCAGAGGTGATTTAGATAAACAAATCCTAGTACTACTGGCCCTTTTGGCAACAGTCTGCGGAGCGCGGACTGAAGTCTCACTCAAAGTAGTATGGGAGGGTACTAGAACCAGGTTTCCACACCTTGAGGATTTCTGATGAGCTCCGGCGGTCTACGGTTTGACCCTACGCACATCTATCAGTCCCTCGCAACCTCTAAAGCCGCCTTCAAGCAGCCCTACTCGGGGCGTGATCCGTATTATTATCCACGTTCCTTACTATTAACCTGTTGTTCTCTGATTAATTAACTTATCTGTGTAAGTCTAGTGATATTTAACAGTATATTCAGCCTTCATATAAGTGCGCGTGATAAGAAAAACAGTATAAATGCATAGAATGTAATGCAAAAGCAAATACACAAAAATTGGAATCAACTTCTCTTTATTATTCTTCATTCAAGGTTATAGACTCGAGACCTCCCTATGCACTCAGCTGCAAGGGTCCACGCACTCAGCTGCGAACTCAACTGCAGAGCCTCTTCCTTCTACTACGACCCAATACACTTAGACTCTTACTCTATGCTCCAACCATTCATACTCATCTATCTCTTGTCTCTTCGCTAATTCACTATCTTTACAACTTAGAGCCTCACTCTATTTATACAATCCCATGGTCCGCGGACGATGGGTAGGCTGACATGACATTACATTACATTACAACACTTAAGGCGAACAACCCTATGACTCAATATACATTTCGCGCTCCGCGCCCGTAATTCACGGAGTCTTACAACATATTTGACCAAAACTTGGGCTTTGAGCCCCAAAACATGTTGTGGGGGGATCCGAGGCCCAACAACTGGTTCTGAGACAAGACCTCGTCACACTGCAAGCTTAGCTATTCCATGTTGATCTTCTGCTCACTCAGCACTTGCAAAGCACGACTTTCCCTAGCCTGTAGTTCTGCAGTAATCCCATCCTGCAGAACATAGAGCGTCTCCCGTGGGAGCGCAACCATGTTGATCCCTATCCCCTTTAGTGTACTAACTGTAGGCCAGTCGGCCTCATTTGTTGTAACCAGTGCCCCTTCTGGTAGCACTATTGTGTTGGTTGTACGAGCGCACAACATTTCTTCGGCTGCAGCTGTCTTGAGTGCGAGGCTAGTCGAGAGAGTACTAACCTAAGGAGTGTGCACCTGCAACTCTTGAATCTATGCTCGGAGGGCCCCTAACACAATCTGATTCTCTACTGCAAAGGTTTGGAGGGCCTCTGTGGTGACGTCATGCACCGTCTCTCCTATATCATGCAGATCACCCTCACTAAGGGTGATCAGGTCGATCGACAGCTTGGATCCTTTCACCTTCTTGCACGGCCCCATCCACTTGCTCGGGTGCGGGCGCTTCAATTGTGTTGATGCCATTTGTGGGTCCTCGTCGCCCTCCTCTTCCTTTGTTTCCATCTCTTTCTCCTGCTCAGGAAAAGTCGACTTCTAGCCCTCACGCGCCTTCTCTGCTGCCTCCTGTGTTACTGCTGCTGCGGCCTTTTTCTGTTCTGTTGCTCTCTGTGCAGTGTCCCATGCCTCCTATGCTTTTGCTACCGCTACTTCTTGCCTTCTCTTTTCTGCCAACTGTGCCATGCATAGTTTGGCCTCCTCCTTCTTCTTCTGCACAGTAGAATTTTCCACCTCGGCGATGTCTGGGGTGCGCCATTAGGTGGCCACATCTCTAGTACATTGAAAATCACATCATCTATGGCTATGATGGGTATCTCGCTCCATTTCTTGGCTGGGTCCTTGTGTGCTCTGAGATAGATGTGATGAAATTCTACTTTAAACTCTGCTAAACTTTGCAGGCTGTTGTAGACAGTGGGTGATAACCGCCACTTGCAGTTATTCCCCATTTTGATGTTCATCTCCATGATCACCCAGAATCTCTTGCTATTGTGGATCTGGTTCGCGTCCTTAGTGGCCCACATCGAAGTGTACTTTGTGGCTTCCGAGAGATCCCTGGAAATCGTGGGGAACTGGCTGTCCTCCGACAACTACCCTACCACTATTACTATGGACAACAGAAGCTATGCATAGTGGAACGTTTTTCCTTATTCCTGTGCCTCACGACAATTCTCCAGGAACTCTTTGGACAAGAATTCAGACCAGTTAAACTAGACCCCTTCTACATACTGTTCAGCAAGTGCCACCACTGGCATGGGTACCTCATCCGTGCAGCACTTCCGCATGAGCTTACCGGCCAATATCTGGGTCGCAACTTTGATGGATTTATTGTTGATGTTGGATATAGAGTAGCCCCTTTTCTTCTTCTCCAGCTTGTATTTATTTTTCATGGCCTCCGTGATGGCCAAATCACTGCTCTTTCCCTCTAAAATGTCTGTGGGGTCCTCTCCTTTACACGGGAGCCAGGTAATGTGATGGATTAAGTGGTTCATGATGGGGATGGGCTCCTCTAGCCACAAACACCCACCATGCACCAGGCAGAGAAACTGCCTGATGAAGAAGATCGTTATTGGGGCGTGGTGGTAATGCGACACCCAGAGTAGGTTTAATAACCATGCCTTTTCAACTCCGCGTAACCACTTGCGCGACTCCAATTCTATAACTCCCGCCATGGTGTTTTGCTTCGGCTTCATGAGCTGCGCGGTCTCGAGGTGAGGGAATTTCTCATGGTCATCGAGATCCAAATCTTCAAACTTTAAGTTCGGCACCTGTCCCAGGTATGTGCCCTCAAAAATGATATCATCCGGGAGGAGCGGAGTCTGAAGAGAGATCTTGCTCTCGTCGAGGTCCTTGGGCACGTTTTCCTTCCCCTTCCATGGAGGGACATACGCGGGAAGCTTTGTTGGAGGGTGCGAAGACTTGGCTTCTTCCTCCATTCCCTCATCCTCGTCTTCTTCAATTATGAGGTCCTTAAGGTCTTCTTCCTCCTCGTCGGTTTCCAGGTTAACTGCTTTCCCTTTTTTCTCCATCGTTAATCTGGTGTGCAACGAGTTTCGCGGGGACACACGCACCGAAATCATTGGCTGTTTATCTTTCTTTGGTCTCGGTGTGCGCGGTGATTTAGGGATTTCCACAGGAATCCCGGTGCCTTCAGGGGAATCTTCTATGGTGAGGGCCTGCACAGCTTCTTCAGGCGGTCATCTCTGCGATTTCCCTGGCTTATATAGATGCTGCCATCTCCCTTGCCCAAAAATTTCTCAATCGTTCACTCAGGTGCTCAACCAATGCTCTCCATAGGGCAAATAGGTCTCAGCTCAAAATACGCGGGGCATATGACAACCCAATTCGCAAATGACCAAGTGTTGTTTGCGGGGCAGCCCTTTGTAATTTATAACACCTTTTGAATTTGAATTCGATCTTTCCCCCCCAAATCTGGTTCATTAATGTTCCCTTGGCGATAGATTTTCCCAAATCTTTCCCATAAAGCACGTCTTAAATGCCTGCCGCCCGCTCCATTTGGTCTCAAGTCAAGCATCACATCATGAATAGTGACTACAACGGTCACTTTACAGCCAACCCGCGCGGCAGTGCATCCCCCCTTGCACAGTCGCGAACCTTGTGACACTTTCCTCCTCCGCGTAGCCCCAACATCGCGCAGTTCCTGAGTAGAGTAGTTTATAGTCCCGCACCTCCTTTCAACTGCCTGGAGCGCTAAGACTGTACTGCCCATAGCTAGTCAGGTGGCCGCACCACTTGTATAGGGTTCCAACCAGTCATCCATCACCTTTCCTAGAACAAATCCAGCTTTTGGTTTCATTGTCTGCGTCACGCACTTCACCATCTGCCTCGTGCTAGCATGGGTGATCCCTTTAGTAATATACAGTCCAATCCAAGGCATCAAGCTGATTAACTCCCGATGGTAGTCCCCAAATTTGTCAATGTAATCGTGTGCACCCTGTTTTATCACCCTGATTCTCTTATCGAGAAAATCCTTCTTTATTTCTTCCTCAAGCTTCTCGACTTCTGCTTCCACCAGAGCACTTTTCTCCCTTAATCGCACCTTTTCCTTCATGAGTTCTTGGAGCCTAAGATCACCCTGTCAGATTTCTTCTTCAGGTCCCAAGCATTCTTCTTTGTTCAACTGTGCTATCCCTCCTTCCAAAGCTTCACGAGCCGTCATATCCACCGACGCTGCTATGTGCGGACTAAGCATATTATCCTCTGTTGGGACTACAACATTCGCTCCATATTTTAGTCTCGGAGGCGTCTACCCCGTCAATTTCTTTCATGTTGTCCTATAAGCCCATAGAACTGCTGGTACGCACAGGTCCCAATCCCTCTGTTGCGCCTTATATATCCTGTTCAGTGCTTCACATACTCCACTAAAGGCTTCTGTATGGATATCCTCCTACACAGTCGTTCTTTCCCCACTCCATCGTCCCAACTAGAGGGACCGTTCACGCAATTTCCTTGTCCACCCATGCATATTGACCGTGTTTCCAAACACGAAGTCCATGTGCATCTGTGCAGGTTTTTTAACATGGGCCTGTACCCAATTGGACAGGTGCACGTGCAGACCGTTCCGTCTAGCCTTCTTGTCTATTAATCGTGCTTGAGGCTTCCCGAATGCATGCGCATCATTCTCCTGCATTCGCGCCAGTCCTCAAAGCTTCCTCAGTGCATACCCCACCACCTCCCGTGTGTAGCACGCAGTACCCATTTTAAAGCTTCGAATCGTTGTTGTTCCAGCACTTCTCTTTCAAACTAGTTCAAGAAACCATCTACCTTACTTGACCCATAATAAGTAGGCAGATCCCTTACCTCTGTCGCTACGCAACGCAACGATATCGTCATCATGTTACAGTTCAGCGTGGTTACCTCATGTAATTGGTTCTGCCATTGTTCTATCTATTCATCATAATCTGATGTACAGGAGCTTTCATGCTCCCAAGAGATCCGTCCATCTGTGGTGGGATTTACCTAGTCTTGCTGTCGCACGTTTATCTTGTAGATGCAGTCTAAGTTGTCGTCACTTTCATAGTCGTGCACTGGCTCCGTGTAGCGCGATCCTTCTACAGGGTCCAAAGGGACGACTATGCACCGGGATTTTTTCTCAAATATCATCTTGTGATTTTTTAGGTTTATCACCCCATTCATGTCAGTGGCCCAATCTATTCCTAATAGCACAGGGTAGGGATTGCTGTCATCTACAATCTCTATCACTTCGAAGTCTGCTAGCGTGCTCGCTCCTTCAATATCCACTGTGATTCCCTGCAATCTCCCCATAGGTATTATCTTTTGTTGGTTCACTATTCGCAGCTGGATAGGAGAACATTGTAGAGTAGGCCTTCCCATGCGCTCCCAGGTCTTCTTTGATAGAACGTTCGTGTCCAATCCTAGATCCAGAATCACTTGGTCCATCTCATATTCCCCAATCTATGCAGTCAACCTCATTTCTCTTTCCATCCTCGTCGCGTGCTTTCCAATCTTCCAGACTACGTGTGGTTCTTCTGGCGCGGTCCCAACACATATATTAATGAGTTCTTGCAATCATTTTACAGCCTTACTATCACGCAGTAGCTTCATGCATGTTTCCAGGAACGTTGTGAGCATCGATGGGTCCATTTCTGGCTCTGGTCTGTCTTTGCTTCCTGGAGTGGAGGCATCAGTGAAGCTCTTCTTGGCTTCCATGAAGGTTTCCTTAGCACGCTCCAAATCAAACTCTGGTCTTTTGTCAGAGCCTTGCGAACCCAAGTATTATCTTCAGGCTGCGTGCCTTTATCATCCCCTGTTGTAATTCCACTTCAGAGCACAATATTCACGTTAGGGTCTTCCTTGCGTAGCTCAGACCTCATCATCTACAAGTTCTGAGTCGGGGGAGGTTGGAGCACTTCTTTGTCACACAACCTAGCTATCACTGTGGGACAATCCTTCGTATCATGGTCAAACAATGTAAAATATAGACATGACGGCCGCATTGGATTCATACAATCATGGGCTTAATGTCCTAGCCCTTCGCAATTGTAACATATCAACTATCCGTGACCCCTTCCAGGTCCTCCTCCACCTCGGACTCGTCCGCACCCCTGAAATTTGGTTTGTGCCATTCTTGTGTTCTAGTCAAGGGGCCGCGTTTCGGTCTGAACTTTGTAGGTGGGAGTCCTATCCATCACCAACTCATAGCTTCTACAGGTGCGCTCGTCATGTCCCAGATCTATAGAAATTACAGAACAACTATTGTGAATTTTGCGTGTACTTCTGCAATAGATGACAATTGTCCGTAATATGCTTCCCCACTATTTGACAAATCACGCACCACAAAGCAAGCGCTACGCTAGGTTCTTCTTGTGCCTCCTGTCTTAACGGCATTGACCCTCCTCCCGCGAGGTAATTTGTGAACACCGGGCAATGGTCCTTGTCATGACCCTGACCCTTACATTTAACACACCATATCTCCTCGCACACCTCTAAGTGAGCTGTCTTGACCTGTTTCAGACTCTGCATCTCAAGGCATAAGTTTTTCAACTGCGCGTGGATCTACTGAACTCCTAGGTGTAGATCCTGTATTGGGGTCTCATGCAGTCTTATTGCGATCTCTAAGGCCTCTGCATGAGTCGTTAACCTTTGTTGTGACAGTGCATTCCTTAAATGTGGCGTTAGCGATGCTACAAACCATTCACCATGCTATCCATCTGTCAAAGTCATATTGGCTTCACGAATTGTGCACTTCAGTATCTGATCCAACTCCCACGGAGTCTCACCAGGAAAAATTTTGATCTTCTTGAACCCAATGATCGACTACACCTCTGACTTCGGCTTGCTAAATTCTTTGTTCAGTGCAATTTGGATATCCGCAACCCCCGCATTCAGATTGTCATTAGAATATTTAATATACCAGGTCAATGTGCGATCTTGTAGAGCGCTGACCAGCGTTGATTTCTTTATATTATCTTCTGTAACTCCCTGTGCTTCCCATACAACCCTTATCATGAACCAAAACTAGTTTGGATCTTCATTTCCTATTCCCTTGAATACTGGCAAAATTATCGCGCTTGCGATATCGACTCATGGTGGTGGCGGAGGTGGTATGGGTGAAGATGGGGGTGAAGGTGGTGACACTGGTGGTGTGTGGGTGGTGATCGCACTTCTTGGTGAGACCTTCGCGAGCTCTTCCTCGCCCCCTTGCGGAGGTGAAATCAAGGGGCTAGTTTCTACTTCTGCACTTCCTTCGTTTTTGTAAATTCTTCCACTTCACGTGGCCCCAAACATCAATGTATTCGCATAATCCGCTTTTCACACAGTAGCATTTTAATCCAAGTGTTCAGAGACTTAATGTACTTACCTCATGGTCCTTTGAGAAAGCGTCATTTTGCCTCATTATAGCTGACTAAAGTATCTACCACGAACTCAGTAATGAATCCTCCTGTAATCCAATCGAGCTAGTGATCAACAACGCGCGCAACCTTATCCTCCAATGCTTCCAATCTGCGCACCAATTCTGGAGTCCGCACAATAGGATTATCGAGTCTCCACCTTCCTTGGCTATCTACTAGCTTCGCAATCCACTCGTACAACTCAGTAGGGAAATATGCAAAGAAAATTTCATGGATTTCCATGTACAAGTAGCAGTCTAACCACTTTTCCTTTGATAGTCACGGATTCCTATTCTCCTACTTTGCGAACTTTTTAATCTTTCTATCCAAATAGTCTTCAATTTCTTTCTTAGTTGGATTCCAGTGATACAAAACCAGACATCTCTATGCATATTCCGGTCCCGACAATGGAACCATTTGTTGGCTTGTTGGGGCTTGACCTAGGTTCGGAGTTAGATAGCCAAACAAATCCCTGTGCTACTGGCCCTTTTAGTGACAGTCCGCGAAGCGCGGACTGAAGTCTCACCCGAAGCAGTATGGGGGGCTGCTGGAACCAAGTTTCCACACCCTTGGGATGTATGAGAGGTCGATTTCGTCCAACCGTGAGTACCTTCGCGCAAGCCACTTTGTGCGCTTTGCTGACCTGCAATGCCTTCTCGCCTTTGTTATACTTGACTTCGCGCAGCCCTAACCAGGGGTTGTGGGGCTTTCATGCTACTGGAGCAGCAATCTGCACTGTTTCCCCAAGTCACACTGTGGATCTTACTTATCGTCTTATGACAGTTAGTTATCTTCACGTAAACAATTACCTTTTATTATGTTTACTTACTCAACACATTTATATAAGTTCACACAACAACATAACAGTAAACTTGCGATTCATACCCAATATATTTCAATGCATAAATAGGAAAAGATACACAAAAATATGGTAAAAATTCTCTTTATTAATGCTTCCAATTGGTTACAAACTCGACCTGCCCTGCGCACTTAGCTGTAGGGGTTTGCACACTCAGCTGCAGACTACTAGGCCTCTGTGCACTCAGTTGCAGAGCCTTCTCCTACTCTATGACTCAAAGGCACAACTTACACTCTGACTCAATGCTTCATTGACTCCTTAGATTCATTGATCCATCATTCAATGATCTCCCTTTACACCTAGAGCCTCGCTCTATTTATACAATCCCATGGTTCGCGGGCCATGGGTAGATCTTTCAAACTAACATTGCTTTACAAAAACAAGGGCGGACAACCCTATGACTCTATTATGACTTCGTGCTCCGCGCCCACAAATCATGAAGTCTTTACAATGGACTTAGTCAAAACTTGGGCTTTAAGCCCAAAAACATGCCTTGGGGGGATCCCACGCCCAACAACAACCCTATGGTTTACATTCTTATGAGACAGTTGCTAGGAGGAAAATATTCTAAATGGATAGTTATCCTGCAAGAATTTGATTTAGAATTCATAAAATATAAATCCAAGAAATCATTAGTGTTTGCCGAATTGTTATGCGACTCTCCCTATACTAAAATGGAAACTATGGTAGAGGATTCTCTTCCAGACGAATCCCTCTTTCTTATCAGTACTTTAGACCCCTAGTATGGAGATATCATTGTGTATCTTCAAACCAAATATTTTCAGCCAGAATTGACTTGAACCAATTGTCGTCGTATTTGGTACCAATCCCAACAATACACTATTGTTGGTGATACACTTTATCATTGTGGTGTTGATTCCATATTCAGACAATGTTTGTCTCATGAGGAACTTGAAAAGCCATTGAATGAGTACCATTTAGGAGCTTGTGGCAGTCATATGTTAGGGTTTGCCACTACCCAAAAGATTTTGCGCACTGGGTATTTCTAGCCTTCAATTTTCAAAGATTGTATAACTGTAGTCCATAAATGCCACAATTGTCAAATATATGATTGCAAAATGTGTGCACCCCAAATCATCTTCACCCAATCATTATTGTTGGTCCTTTTTCCAAATGGGGCATCTATTTCCTTACATGTAAGACTCACTCGGTCGAGGGGCATGGGTACATTATCCTAATAGTGGATTATTTTACGAAATGGGACAAGGCGATGCCTGCATATAAGGATTATGGTGAAAAGTAGCTATTTTCATATTCAATCATGTGATTGCTAGGTTCGGGGTTCCACAAGCCATCATCACAGACCATGGTAGCCATTTTTGAAACTTTATGATGACCAAACTTACTGCAAAGCTAGGCTTGCGTCATGACAATTTTACTCCATATTACCCATAGGAAAATGGCCAAGTAGAAACCGTTAATAAGGTTTTGACCACCATGATTAAACGGATTATCAAAATTCATAAACGAAATTGGCATATGATTCTTTTTCCATGTGGGCATATCATACCTTAGCAAAAACTTCAACTCGTTTTACTCCCTTCTAGTTGGTTTACGATTTGGAAGCAGTTTTTCCTATTGAATGTGAAATACCATCTTTGAAACTAGCAATTGAATTATTACCAACCACTTTTGCAGAGGAGGAACGTTTTTTGTACTTAGCATGACTAGATGAGACTCATCGTGATGCTGGATTAGATAGTGAGACTCATAAGAAACGAGTTAAGGCACAATTTGATCAAAATGTAAATCCTCGCTCATATTGAAAAGGGGAGGAGATCAAGAGCATGATAAATTAGGTGCTGGTAAATTCGAGCCCATGTGGCATGGTCCTTATATTATAAGACTCTAATCCTTTTGCAAGTAGGATTCTCTCATTCACTCATTGTTTGGATGGAAGCATGTTTCAATTCAGTTGTGTAAGTGGTTTAATAAATGGAATAACCATTGAATTTGTTCACCCTTGGAGAGTTCTTAACTAGACTTGTCCCTTCTCGCACGAAAACCCCCCTAGTCCTGGTAGTATAAGGGCTCAGTATGCTAATCAAGCAAAGGTTAAGAGGGGAAGATAGTAAAGGAATCAAGGTGGCCAAAGGAGAAAACATAACCCACCTAATGTTCGTGGATGACTTATTTGGTAATGGCACGGTGGCAGAAAAAAGAAACCTTGGAGGCATCGTTAACCTCTTTTGTGATGCAAAAGGAATGGAGGTCAACCTGAACAAGTCCTCCATTAGATTCAATCTTTTTAGTCAACCCCAAGGGAAAATTAGCCTTGGTTACCTCCCTTTGACTGTGCAAAATTTTGAGCCTAAACTCTCCTGCTTGGGTTTTCATTTGAAGCCATACATTTATGGGTACAGGGATTGGATGTGGTTCATGGTCAAAATTAGTGGTAGGATAGAGCACCGAACTCACAGATGGATCTCAATGGCTCGTAGGATAGTGCTCATCAAATTTGTTCCAAACTAGAATCTAGTGTATTGTCTTTAGTTAGCCAACATCTCCAACTAAATCCTAACATGCAATTTCAAATGGTTTGGGTTTGAGTTTGGGTTCAACGTCAAGGTTAAATTTCGATGAACCTTGTGACATAACTAATAGGAATGAAGGAGATCATCTTCAAGTATATGTGGAGAGGAAATAAAGGGTTTTGAGGAATACCTCTTATTATCTAGGAGGTTGCTTCAAAGCCAAAGTATCTAGGGGGCTGGGGAATAAAACATATTTTGCATTTGTCCAAAGCCTTAGCTGCTAAAGGGGGTTGGAATTTGGACATTACTCACAAAGAAAGTGATTTGTCATAGTATTTTATTTCGTAAGTATGTTTCCCCGAAATCAATAGAGGAATGGGTTAAGGTAACCCAACGGGCAAGTCAAAAGAGGATTAAATTTATGGAAGCATTTGATTAAATCTTACACATCTTTGACTCCTCACTCTGTTGGAAGATCAGGGATGAGCATCCAATCAGATACATGGAATGAATGGGTTGGAAAAAATGCAAATTATAAGATGCCCAAAGTTCACTTGGAAAAATATAGGAGCCAAAACCTCAAGTACAGATCATATCTATCCATTCCCATGGATCACCACTCACATAAGCAAGAATGGCTCAACAGCTAGGTCACGGGCCTCACTGGGGAAGAAGAGGAGCAATGGATATTATTTAGAGCTCAAAAGAGAAGGGAAAGAATAAAGTTGAGGGAAGAAGAAGACATGCTCCTTTGGGGCGTCAATCACATCTAGGGCACTTAGTCAAACTGGGGTATGAAACATTGTGGAGCCCCCAATCTACAAGGGTGTCTCCTTAGTGGTGGAAACATATTTGGAAAATAGAGATCATTTCAAAGAAGATTATCTCACTTGGTTAGAACTAATCAATTCGACCTCACATTGGATAACCTACAAATATGAAGCGGGGAAGGCCTGGGAGATGCCCTCTTTGTGAGGAAGCAGGGGCGATGGTAACCTAGTTAATGATCCATTTTATTACCCAAAAGAGATATTGAGCACGATATGAAACCTCTCTACAGTCAAAGGACATTGGGAGGGCGCTAACCTGGAATACGATTTAAGCCAATGGTCAACAGGGCCATAGGGGGAGGCACTTGATTTAATAATGCACGCTTTATATTCTATATGGATTGTCAGGAATGCGGCCATGTTTGAAGAAGTAACCTCCACTAGGAATATACTATAGACTAAAATCAAGCCAAAGCACAAACCCAGTCTTTGCTAAAATGAAGCAGCCAAGAGTCCAAAGAGTCCTATGATAAGGGAAGGTGCACATCTCAGAGTATTTTTGATGGGGCAGTCAATGAGAGCCATGATAGAGTGGGGTAGCAGGATGGTTGTAGCTATAGAACAACATGAAAATCTGCTCCAAACATGAACTGGGTCAAGGTAATAATAACCAAGTAGAGCTAATGGCAGAAAACAAACTGATAGCCATGGGATAACTGGCAGGAACCCTTCAGATAAGAAATATTAATCATCAAGCAAGTGTAAGGGGAATAAAGTAAAATGTCAACAACTTTGGACACATATCCTTTCTCACATTGACATAAAGGAGAATGCTAAAGCAGACTCTCTTGCAAAGGCGACAATGAAATTGGAAGAATGTCAGTTGATAAATACTCTTGCAATGAAGAATGGCACTTAAATTCTCAAGATTTATTTTCTAGACTATAAAGTAGCTAGATTCTATTTAGAAACAAATGATAATTTCTATTCTTGATCTCTCTAGTTCTTCAAATCAATCTCTAATGCAATTTATTAAACTTCTATTGAAGAAAGTATGTTTTTTTCTCTTGAAAATCCCTATAGGTCAAACTACTAATTCTATAGGTACTCTAGGTTAAACGAATAATTCTAGAGGCAGATTAATGACGCGTTGAGGATAGATTCACATATGTATTTTTGTTTCAAATTTCTAGATAATGTGGACAAATATATATATCAGGTGTATATGTTGTAAAACGTACTCTTTTTACGCAATAAAAAGAGTAGAGTTTTTTTCAATCTGAATCATCTAATGAATCATGAAATTGAGACAATTAGAATCATATATACAATAAATTTCCTTAAGCCGATGGAATTTAAAAAAATTTATGTTCAAAATGGCATTAACAATGTCTGCGAAATTTGGACTACAAGAAAATTTCCAAAATTTTTAAACAGGCACCTAGACATTTGGAAGGTTATCAACAATTTGTTAATACAAATTTTGCAACTTTGCAACTTGTTTAAGCACACACACACACACACACACACACACACACACACACACACACACACACACACACACACACCTTTGCTTTCTAAATAAAAATTAGTAAGCAAATAAAGTGAGTTTTGAACTCATTTACAACTTTTTTTAAAGGCTCGAAAGTAATGAAATGACAAAGAATGATCGGATATCCTACTATCTCATCTAAGTAAAATGTATAATGCAAGAAATTTCTTACATAAACTACCCTTGCGTGCCAAATGAAGTGACGCACATGTTTCTGCATGGTTGTACAAAATTTTAATTGCATCTGAAAAGCTTTGAAAGATTCATTTTCATCCTCAGATGCACCTCTCAAGTTTAAGGTTGGCCAAGTTAATTCTTCTAGATTCCCGCCCATCTTCCACTTTTTGTATCAAAATTCAGTTTCAGAAATCTCATCTTGCATTCCTTCCTTAAAATTATGCTTATGTTGTGCTTTCTGTCATACACAGTTGTGACCTAACACGAACCAAAGCATGGGGTTCTTGCCTCCCCAGTCAAGGGGCACTTTCGTCACAAGCTTCCGTTGCTTGACATTAGGGTTTGACGCCCACAAACCCACTAAAGTGCGGAGGCATAATGCTTCGTCAAGGATGCCTAGTAGGAATATTTGGCTGTTACAGGCCCCATTCCAATTGTTTGCACCCTCTCCAACCTTGTCTCTACTATTCTCAAAAGATTCATTCCCCATATTTCTTCAATCGTGGACATAAGGGTTTCTTTGTTGTAACTCAACATTCGACAAGGATCAGCCTAATTGCATCCACCCTCCTCCTAAATTTAAAGAGCATTAAGAACATGTTCAAACAACTTGTCATTTGGCGTCTTAAAAACATCGTTAAAAGGCTGAGTGCTCTCGACATGTCCATCCATTTCCTCAGTTGTGTGAAGGTGGAGACTCTACTTAGTTTCAGGGCATTGAATTCGATTTCTCAATAGTCATGGTGCAAGAACATGGGCGGTCTAGCAGAGGTAGCTGAGGAAGGGGAATACCACCCATCTCTCCCTAGCATGGACAAAGGGGCAGACATTTTGAATGCACTATTCCACATCATTATTAATGAATGGTGGCAGATGCAGAAGCTCAAGAGCTCAGGGTAACGAGAAACCATCTTTGGGCTTTGCGCAACCTCCTTGGCCACCTGTAACACCCCCTCCTCCTAGATCCACCCAAGAAGCCAACTAGCCAGGAAAAAATTTGATGAGAGAGGTTACTATATGGGATTCAATCTCCTTGATGACCTTAAGGAAATAGAATCAATGAAACTTATCAAACAAACCTATCCACAACAGCAATTACACCCCTAGGAAACCACTCAAACATCCCCTCCCTATGTCCCACTAATGTTTTAAGCCTCTTAACCCAAATTTACTCTCATGCTATAAGCTGGATAATGACCAAAAACTAAAAGTAGCTCCCATAGGCGTCTATGCCAACGACTGTGGACTTTTCTCAGCAAACTTATGCCAACGACCCCACGATTTGAGCCACTTTTCTAATCTAGAATCCCAGCCTCTGCCCAGAACTTGCTACAACCTTCAGAATCCATCAAAGACATGATAACAATGCTGATAAATAAAATTCAACCTCAGGACTAGGCTTGAGCATCCCCAATCGGGACTGACATTCTGTCAAACACTTGGCATCAACGCAACCTACAGGTCCAGGATACAAGAAAACACATAAATGATTGAAAGAGCTTATGAAACATAACCAGAAGGATCAACTCATTCTCCATTGGACTATTATATCATCAATTAGGTTTTGCATCCATCCATTTAACAATTACAAGTAAATACATGAAATAACCATGACATGAACCAGTCACATAACCATGCGCATAACCATCGTTAAACAATATAAATATCAGAGATATGACAACCATTAAATACACATATAAACAAGTACAAAAGTACGAGAACTTAGCTTTTATTAATCATAGGAAAATCTGATTAGGTTAAGGACTTCCACGTACCAATTGACCATAGACATGGTTAAACCAAATCTCTTTTTCATCCAGTCACCCCCGTGCCATATTCCAAGCATGAATATGGGATCTCATAGAACAACCAATCCAAGAAAAACCAAGGGAATCCAAAGGTTAAACCACCTCCACCCTCACCAAACTGTGATCACACCAAAACTGGTGCTCAGATAACAACCGAACTGAACTTGGAATGCCATTTAGAATCCATAACTATCCTTGAGGAATTTTCTGTCTCCTTGTCTCTCATGCTTTACCGCAATCAAATCCTGGATCACTAGGCCCTAAACTGAGACCAGTCTCTCAAGCTTTACTGAAATCCAAACTTGGATCACTAGGCCCTAAACTAAAACTTCTCCCTTAGTCTTTACCATGTATCCATCCAAAATTATTCAAGGGATTCCTAGGCCTTTGGGAATGAACCTTGAGACCATCTCCACCCCAGATTCTGAAATCCATCCAGTAAACCAAAGCTCAAAACTAAAATACACATCCCAACACCATGGCATCTAGAAAAAAGCAAGGCTAGGCTGAAAACCACTGTCATAACTCAGAAAAACCATGTCACCGATAACAAGAGAACCATACACCAACATGCAAATCCATGCATGTCCAAACCAGCTAGGAAATCACACATGCAAAAGGTTACCTGCAAGTATTCCTGCTTTAGTTGCATTACCTACAAGTATTCCTGCTGAAGCTACTTAATATTTCTCATCTTCCTTGATCCTTGCTTTCCTTCCTTTCCCTTTGCTTTCTTTTCCTTCCTTGGTCCAAAGCTAGAGTGCTCCAAGAAAACTCTAAGTGACCAAGAGTGAGAGAGAGAGAGAGAGTAAAGAGAGAGCTCCAAACTTGAATTGACAAAAGGATAGAAAAAGCTTGCCCACTAATCCTCGGAAGCCTTTTTATGAATGAGGTCTCTATTTTCTTCATTTTCCATTATTTTCCTTCAATTTCCTCCTCAAATGCAACCTGTGAAATTTTACCTTCCTTTTCTCCTATTTTCCTTTATTTTCATAAATAAATGTGCCAAAAGTGTCTGTTTTCATTTTAATGCCTTTTCCTTTGCCTTTGCCAATTTCCTTAGCCATAAACACACATCCAAGGATGCCCACTACAATATCTTTTCCCAACATTGAACTTGGAATAAGTTTCCCTTAATCGTTGTCTTATTTTTCCTTGATTAGCTTTTATTACATGAAATTTTCACCAAGGCTATTACGGAACCCTCCCCCTTGGGGAACACCATCCTCGGTGTTATACCACACCATGACCTTAGAAAAACCTTTGAAAAACAAACATACTGTCCATGGAGCTTTAGAACTTAGCTCATTGCAGTATTTACAATGAAATACTTGCTCAAAAGAAAAACATCATGACAACATGACAATATAATAATCATACTGCATACTCGAGCTTTATAAGACAAATCATTACGATATTTACAATAACCACATATACACATATGCACATTTTTTCAACCAATAAATAAGAGGATATGATGCCTGTATCAATCAACAAGGGAGTCCAAAGGATCACAACTCCACCTTCAAAAGTAGTACCAGGATTCACCTCATTCCCAGGAAGTCCAGAATCCATTCCCACAATTAAAGCTACATCCAATGTCCAACATTATAATCTTGCACCACTTGTCCTCTTAGTGAACAATTATTGGATCATTGTTCCAGGGTGCACTCCTAATGTGCATTTGATTCCATCTAACTATGCTAATGAACAAAACCAATATTTCCATGACCTTCCCTTCTCTGCTACACGGTCCCTTGGGAAACTCGGTCACCCCCTTCCACGCAGTCACTCACCTTCCAAGTTCCCTGGAATCCCCTATACTGGGCGATCCATCCCTTGTCAAGGATTCCTCACATCAGAAGATACAAAACCAAGGCATATCCCTGCCTCATCATACCAGCTATAAGATGCTCATGGAAATCAATGGATACTATTGGGTACCAGTGTCCCATAATGGCCCTGCTCCTGAAGTAATCTACCAACATACTGCTGCATGTTCCAATTTATTTTATTGCTGCTGACAATTCTTGCAATCGATTTCAACCACCCAACTGGGCATGTTCATGCATTCCTGTTCCAAGAAAATAATTTCCATTAGATTCACAATAAATTGAAATAACGTCAAATCATACCTCATTAGCAGTCCGTCAATAAGGTATACTTGCAATATTGTTTGTTTCTTATCACAACAAGTCAAACTAACTATTTGATGAAAACATCATTTATAAACATATCACATCTGGTTAGCTCAAAACACAACCATCATAATTCACATGTAACCATCATAAACCAGAATAATAAATCACATATAATCATCATATACCATAGGCATAAATCACATGCCTAAATAAAATTGAATAAAATGCTGATACTTATCCTTTCATCAATCCTTGTCTTCTACCTTTTTATTTATTCCATATGCACTCCAAATATGTTGCCACACCAGACAAACACCCAACGCCTTCTCCTCAACCATGTGCACATATACATAGTGCACATCACACACATACAACTACAAATGTCATACAACATCATGAAATACATGCATGTAAACCAGTACCATATGTACCACATGTACACAGTACCACCTGTACACTACAACTACCTGCACAACATGTGCACAACATCACATGTACATGATGCCACCTGCACAATGTGTACACAACACCACATGTACACTGCACCACTATACAACGTGTACACAATACCACATGTACATAGTACCACACACACATCATGTATGTGAAACCATATGTACACAAAATCACATGCACGACATGTACACAACACCACATGTACAACATGTACACGGCATCATATGCTCACAACACCACTTGTACAATCATGCACACAACACTATATGTACAATCATGCACACAACACTATATGTACATAACACCATATGTACAAAATGCATAGAACACCATATGTACATAGCACTACATATCCAACATGTACATAACATCGTCTGTACACAACACTGCATATCCAACATGTGCACAACACCACATATCCACCATGTACATAGCACCATCTATACCCACACTGCATATGCAATATTCACACAACACTATTTGTACCATCCTGTACCTAACATTGCATAAATAGCATGTACACATGCTATGTATACACAACACCGCATGCACACAACATCATAGATGCAACATGTACAACATATACAACAGATGCACAACAATAGTACTTCACATCCAAAAGCACAATGTCTCTACCAAGAAACCTTGCTTCCAATCTCTTATCCATGCTTGTCCTAGCATGCCGCAGACCACACTGCATTCATTGTTGCTAATGTATCCTTCCACATTACCTGTCATAACACAAACATAGGCATAATATAAGTATACAATATCAATTCATAACCACATGATACTGACCTTATATATTTTCTAGGCTACTCTTCCCACTTGATTCCTCCTGAAGCAAGAATATCTTCATGCCATTCACTTGGATAGGACATCATTCCTCCACAAGAAAGATCCCTGACAACCCTCTTAGACAATGACATAGATACATAGATACATACATGTATAATCATTAGCATAAAACAATCATCATCCTGTCACAACGACATACATATATGCATGCATGTATACCTATATAAACATCAACATAGTCATGATCATAACATAACCACTAGATAACATAAGGTCTAGGTTAAAAGAAATTCCTTTATTCATGCACAACATTGAGAACAATCGTTCCCAACTTAGTCAAACCATCCAACAACTCAGGTCCATTCACTTTACCTTTTCTAGTTACCTTTCTTATGTCCGTACTGCCACCTTCCATTTACCCCAATGGACCCAAGCAACCCAACCGACTATCATAGTCTTACCTTCCACTGCACTTACTCATGTAAATAACTTCATATGAGTCTTACATTACCTGTTGGGTACGACACAAATCTCCCCGAGATCCATTAAATTTCCTCTTTCCCAAACAATTCCCAAGACTCAAAACATAAAATGCAATACCAAGAAACAAACAATAAGACAACCATGAAAACCAATAACAACACGACATCGCAATAAAGTGTCATAGCTATGCACCAGACACACACAAAATTGCAAATCAAGTTCAACAATCACAAAATATCAAAAGTACCAGACTAACAATAGATACCATGACTCAATCCCCATGGTTCCCAAGAAAATATCAACCTGAGCCTTCTTCAATATTTCATGGAAACCTCTCTTGCCATGAAACTCCCTACATCATGCTATCAACACATAACTGTCAGTGTATAATTAAACATAAGAATACATCGGTTACCTCATCTTAGTCTGCCAAGCACGTTGCTTAAAACTGAACACATCCATGCCATCTCTCAAGGGACTCCAATCCTCTTACAAATCCACCTGTAACTAGAGACTAGCTAAGATGTTCATGAATCTAGCACATATCCACATAATGTCTGTTGGGTCCCTATAATACTAGTGATTACCCCATTACTATTGTAGTTATACCCCTTATTAATATTGTTGTGCCCCTATTTCCCCCATATTGTTATTATTGTGCCCCATAGAATCCCTCTATTGTTATTTTTGTGGCTTTATATTATTATTGTTAGGTCGGATGGATTATATTGTGACTCCTTAGACTCCTATATATAGAAAGGAGGTTTTTTCATTTGAATCATCAAAGAATTGTTCATTTATGTAATGTAAAGGAGGTTTCCCCCTCGAAGAGGCTGAATTCTAAGGCGTTGATCTATCTTTTCTTGAGATGGTTTCATAACATTTGGTATCAGAGCTTTGGATTCTATGGTTTCGCTGCTCCAAATAGGTCACCGTGGCATTTTCACCATAAATTTTTTCTGTGATGTTTTAGGAGTTGCAAAAAAAATCCATTTTAGAAGAAATCACGCTGAACCTTGGGTCCAAATTTCAGAGCTTTTTGCGCTATATTTGCAGAGATATGATCTGAGGAAGTTGGTATTTTTGTAGACTCCTGAATTACATTCCAAACAGGTGACCTGGGGAAAATCATCATAACTTTCTCTCTGAGGATCGGATTGAAATTTCATAAGAAGGTACAGAAAGAGGACGGACTGTAGTTTCCTGTATGCATTTTTCAGATCCAAAGGTCGAAACAGTGATTCGTGGCACGTCGTACAAGTTCACTCTATTGAACCAGTCTATAATCAAGTCACTGTGGGAGATTTCGCATAACTCTTCCTTGGAGAATCCGATTTGGGTCAGACTTGTGGCATTGGAAAGAGGACACACAACGCTACTGCAAGTCACAAATTTAGAATTGGATGATCCGAAATTACAGAGATACATCAGATTGAATATAAGGCTCCTACAAAGTGAAAAAAGGTGTGGTTTTTTTTTAAATTTTTGCATAAGATTGGTTTGAAAAATTAGTTTGAAGGAATTCAAAGGGAATAGTAAAGCATTATTATTGGTAATTGATGCCCCGAGGAAAGAAAATTCAAACACCTAGTAGGCAACCTGAAAGCTCCAGCATGACCCATGAAGAAGAGGAAGAAATGCAACATGATATATCAAAATTTCAAGACCAAGTGCAACAATTGTCACTTGCACAAAAAGGAACATAATCTAAGATGGATGGTTTAAAGAAAGATGTAGAAGCTAAGATGGATGGTTTAAAGAAAGGCGTAGAAGCTAAGATGGACGATTTGAAGATAGATTTGAAGACAAACATGGACGAATTGAAGATAAATATGAATAAGTTGCTACAAGAAATGTCACTAATGGTGAAAGGGTAGTAAAGGAAACTCATGATGACAACAAAAGAAATGTTAATTATGATTCCATAGACTCTAATTTTGGATCGAAGACCCACCATATTCCAAAAATCGATATGAGGAAGTTTGATGGCAAGGATCCTGCCACATGGATATTATAGATGGAGCAATTCTTCGATCTCAATAATGTGCAAAACACACAAAAGGATCGTATGGAAACTTTATATTTGGAACCAAATCAGTTTGTATGGTATCAATGGCTTTGCTCTCGTAAACAATTTATCACTTGGGCAATTTTTACGGAAGAATTGATAGCAAATTATGAGGATACAAAAAGCAACACTTTTTTTAGCCAATTGATAAGTCTCAAACAAAAGGGTTCAATAATGGAGCACATTGAGGAGTTCCAAAAATTGAACATAAGGGTAAAAGATATTCTAGAGGAGCATAGGATTGATGTGTTCATAGGGTCTTTAAAGGATAATATCCAACATGATGTTCGCCTTTGTGAACCTGATTCATTAGAAAAGGCATTCAGGTTAGCAAGAAAAATGGAAAGCAAAATTATGGCAACTAGGAAGCATACCACTCACAACTATAAAGACGGAAGTGTTGTTGCCCCTAGTCTTCCACAACCCATAAGGTTGACACCACAACAATTGGAAGAAAAAAGAGCAAATGGGCTTTGTTACAGTTGTGATAGAAAATACACTAAAGGTCATAAGTGTGCTGAGAAGAAATTATTCTACATAGATTGTGAAGAGGAAGAAGAAAAGGAGCAAGAAAGATCAAAAGAAGAGGATATACTCCAGGAACAAAGCCTAGATGAAGAATAAATAAATCTGACCATATCTTGTAATGTATTGGCGGGAATTACCACTCCTCAAACCATCAATATAGAAGGACAAATCAAGAAGAAAAAGGTAATAGTGTTGATTGATTCAAGAAGCACCCACAATTTTATTCATTGTCTATTCATCTGATTCCAGGAAATTTTCCTCCAAACATCAGGCCGTACAGATATCCCTATGTCCAAAAGAGTGAAATTGAACGTATGGTTGCAGAAATGCTAGAGGCTGTTATAATTCAACCGAGTCAAAGTTCTTTCTCTGCTCCAGTAGTATTGGTGCACAAGAAGGATGGATCATGGCGCATGTGTCCGGATTATAGGGAGCTCAACAAGCTCACTATTAAAGATAAGTTCCCCATTCCTGTCCTTGATGAATTACTGGATGAATTGCATGGATCAATTTACTTCACCAAGTTGGATCTTCATTCAGGATATCATCAAATCAGAATGAAGACTGAAGACATTCTAAAAACAACATTTAGAACTCATGAAGGTCATTATGAATTTTTGGTCATGCCTTTTGGCCTTACCAATGCACCTTCAACATTTCAAGGTTTGATGAATTCAATTTTCAAACCATTCCTTAGAAAATTTGTGTTAGTATTTTTTGATGATATACTAATCTACAACAAGTCTTGGAAGGATAATGTTGAACATGTTCACAGGGTGCTACAACTATTGGAGGAGAAACAATTATATGCAAAAAGATCCAAATGTTTCTTTGGAGTCCAGGAGGTGGAATATCTGGGTCATATTGTATCTCATGAAGGAGTTAAGGTAGACCCTAGCAAAATTAAAGCCATTAAGGAATGGAAAATCCCCACATCCATAAAGCATCTGCGAGGATTTCTTGGGTTGACAGGGTATTATCGTAAGTTTGTTAAGAATTATGGGAGAATAGCAACACCTCTAACAACATTATTGAAGAAAGATGCACTTTCATGGACTCCGGAAGCAACAAAGGCCTTTGAACATCTTAAAGAGGCAATGTGCCAAGCACCGGTCTTAGCTACACCGGACTTCACAAAAACCTTTATTGTGGAATGTGATGCTTCAGGAAATGGAAGTGGTGCTGTTCTAATGCAAGATGAAAGACCCATTGCTTTTGAAAGTCATCTAGTCAAGGGAAAGTTTTTAAGCAAAGCTATTTATGAGAAGGAAATGTTGGCAATACTCCATGCACTTAAGAAATGGCGACCCTACCTAATGGGAAGACACTTCAAGGTAAAAACGGATCATGATAGCCTTAAATACTTTTTAGAACAAAGATTATCCTCTGAAGAACAACAAAAGTGGGTCACAAAGATGTTGGGTTATGACTTTGAAATCATCTACAAAAAAGGGAAGCAAAATGTGGTGGCAGATGCACTCTCAAGAAAGGATGAGGATGTGGAAGCATTGTTGTGCGCCATTTCTATTATCCAACCAGATTGGATAAACGAAGCAAAGGAGGAATGGAAGAATGACGAAGAAGTGTGGGCACTTATTCGAAAGTTACAACAAGATTCCGGTACGTCTGATACATTTAGTTGGCAAAATGATTCATTATGGTACAAAGATCGCTTATACCTCTGTAATAATTCCCAGCTAAAACAAAATATTCTTATGGAATTGCACACTTCTCCCTTAGGAGGGCACTCAGGATTTTTAAAAAATTACCACAGGGTTAAGAAGGAATTTTTTTGGGATGGCCTTAAATCAGATATTCAAAATTTTGTGGCGGAATGTTTGGTTTGCCAACAAAATAAAGTTGAAACAATTAAGACACCGGGTCTACTACAACCTTTATCCATTCCAAGCCAACGTTGGGAGGAGGTGTCAATGGATTTTATCACAGGTTTACCTAAGTTTGAGAGAAAGAGTTTCATCACGGTGGTAGTTGACAGACTTACCAAGTATGCACACTTTTGTGCATTGTCACATCCATTTAAATCCAGTACAGTTTCTACTGCATTTATGGAAACAATTCAAAAGCTACATGGAAACCCAAAGATTATTGTAAGTGACAGAGATCCCATTTTCACTGGAAATTTTTGGACAGAATTATTTTCTTGTCTTGGGACTCAGTTAGCTCATAGCTCATCTTATCATCCTCAATCTGATGGGAAAAATGAGATAGTAAACAAATGTTTGGAAGGATATCTTCGTTGCTTTGTATCTGATAAACAGACACAATGGGTCAAATGGTTGCCTCTAGCTGAATGGTGGTATAACACTTCCTTCCATACAGCAACAAAAATGACCCCATTTATGGCACTTTATGGGTATCAACCACCATCCATCACATCATATTTAAGAGAAAATTCTAAGGTTCAGGCAGTGGAACATCACATCGAACATCAACAACAAGTCCTCCAAATCCTAAAGGATAACCTCGTGTTGGCACAAAATAGAATGAAACAACATGCAGATCAACATCACAGTGAAAGAAGTTTTGATGTAGGTGATTGGGTATTCCTACGGCTACAACCATATAAGCAAATGTCCCTCAAGCAAGCTAAGAAGTATAATAAATTATCACCAAAGTATTATGGTCCGTACAAGGTGTTGCAAAAGATTAGTACTATGACATACAAATTGGAGCTTCCTGCAGCTTCTCGATTGCACCCGGTTTTCCATGTTTCATGTTTAAAGAAGGTTATAGGTGACAAGCTACCAGTTCAAACAATATTGCCAAAACTTGACGAGAAAGGAAAAATTATATTGGAACCAGAAGCAGTCATAGAAACAAGAACTCGACAGCTACGAAATCGATCAATTTCAGAGTATCTTATCAAGTGGAAGAACTTATACGCTGAAGATTCCACATGGGAGGATGAGAATTTTATGCAGAAGTATCCAGAACTACTCAAGCATTGAGGACAACACTTTTTTGAAGGAGAGGGGCATGTTGGGTCCCTATAATATTAGTGATTACCCCATTACTATCGTAGTTATACCCCTTATTAATATTGTTGTGCCCCTATTGCCCCCATATTGTTATTACTATGCCCAATAGAATCCCTCTATTGTTATTTTTGTGGCTTTATATTATTATTGTTAGGTCAGCTGGATTATATTGTGACTCCTTAGACTCCTATATATAGAAAGGAGGTTTTGTCATTTGAATCATCAAAGACTTGTTCATTTATGTAATGTAAAGGAGGTTGCCCCCTCGAAGAGGCTGAATTCTAAGGCGTTGATCTATCTTTTCTATCTTTTCTTGAGTTGGTTTCATAACAATGTCAAACAATATTAAGGTCAAGAAGACTTCCTATATGTGAAGTACTCATTCATTTTGAATTAGGGTTTCCAAACCTAGCCAAATTAATTCTTATCCAATTCCTTCCTTTTACCTTTTTACCTGGTTGCAGTTGAGGCTTACTATGTACTGTCACATCACCCAATTGTTAGTTTTAGAACACATCAAGTGGTACCTTGTCACACTAGTACCTAACATGTTACCCTTCAACTTCTCACACATGTTACCCACATGCTCCAACTATCAAGAAAATCATATCTATCAATTTGAAATCAACCTTTACAAGGACCATAGTCAATTGTCACCTACTATACTCAAGTACATATCAATTGTCTCAACATATATGTGTTAGTACAATCATATTAAAATAAAATCATTTGCACACATGCTCATATTATGCAATTCATCAAACATTCAACAAAATTTCAACATCCCATGTTAACTAAATTAACTAGATGAAATAATCAAATAATCAAGCACAAAATATACGACATGAGCAAACTTGTACCTTACCGGATCTCAGGGGAGGTTATCTTGTCTACACAATCAATCTAGTTAGCACAATATAGCTTCTCAACACTTTAGCTTAAACATAAATAAGATCATTCTATCCATAACAATAACTAACTAACATGTTCACATCCTATCTCATATACAATTATCATTTATGCATAGCAATCACATATGCACGACTGGTCTAGATTAGTACGACACCAAATCACAAATATGTCGTCTCATACCTGAATATCGCAACCATAACCATTTGCATAGGCTAATCCAATTTAGCATGATACAAATTATGCCAAGATCTTAACAAAATAACCCTAATCATCAAGTTACTAGCATATAACAACCATAAGCTATATATCATGCTCATCAACAACATATAACATAATCATCAGGTTATCTAATATAAAGCAACAATAGCAATGCATATAACTACAGGTTAATATCATTCTTGACTATTTGACACATGTGCATATAACTACACTAATCAAATAACATCCATCATGAATGTAACCATAACATCAAAAGACATGTACATAAACCTAATGTATATAAACTTAATGCATATAAAAATCCTTGACTTACATACCTGCATGCCAACATACAATACATGTATGAAGATATGCTCTTACCCCAAAGTCCAATGCTGCAACCTCATTATGATGATCCACATCTCCTGCTCTATCTCAGACAACATATTAGCATCATAACAACTAATAGCACCATGATGACCTAAATTGCATACCATGACTTCACAAGGCATGTCTGACCTATTATTCATGCATACTATAACCAAGACCATACATGCATAACAACTGCATATGGACATATAACACATGAGTACCAAACCATATTCACATCATCTAGCTAGAGTCCATTCATCAATGCATCACCATATCAACTTCATAAACCATGACCTCATGCATGACAACAACCATTACTCCATTGTACACATTGCCATATGCAACCATCAACATGCATAAACAATGCCTAATCAGCTACACATACGCATGAATGCATGTAGTCGAGCATAAGCGATCAATTCTTGTAACCAACCTACAAGACTGATACATGTAATCAAACATACAAGAATGTAACCTAACATACAAATATGTACTCAAGTTGCATATAATCATGTAACCGATCATATACTTCTAATGATGCATTCCATAAAACCAACATCAAGTTCCTCATGATAACCTTACTACGATCATGACCAATCATTATGTAATGCAACAAGCACATGGACTACAAGTGTAAGAGACACACATGTAATTGACATGCATGCATGAACAACACATTCACCTAAGGAGAGCGCAACCACGCTCTGATACCAATCTATAACACCCCCTCTTGCCAGGTCCACCCAAGCAACCAACCAGCCAGGAAAACATGTGATGAGAGAGGTTACTCTAAGAGATTAAATCTCCTTAGTGACCTTAAGGAATTGGAATTGATGAAACTCATCAAGCATACCCTTCCACACAAGAAATTACACCCCGAGGAGATATGTCAGCCACTAAGACATCCTGTCCCTGGGTCCCATTGATGTTTTAAGCCTCTGTTAGGTCCCTATACTACTAGTGTAACCCGTTATTGTTATTAGTACAACCCCCTTATTATATTTTTGTGCCCATATAGTCCCCATATTGTTATTATTGTGCCCCATAGAAGCCCACTATTGTTATTATTGTGCCCTTACAATATTATTGTTATGTCGGCTCTGATTATATTATGACCCCTTAGACTCCTATATATAGAAAGGAGGTCTTGTCATTTGTATCATCCAAGAATTGTTCATTTGTGTAATGTAAATGAGGTTTCCCCCTCGAAGAGGCTGAATTCTAAGGCGTTGATCTATCTTTTCTATCTTTTTGTGAGTTGGTTTCATAACATTTGGTATCAGAGCTTTGGACTCTAGGGTTTCGCTGCTCCAAATAGGTCATCGTGGTATTTTCGCTATAACTTTTTTCTGCGATGTTTCAGAAGCTAAAAAAAAAACCCATTTGAGCCAAAATCATTCTGAATGTCGGATCCAAATTTCAGAGCTTGTATCACTATATTGTTAGCAATATGATCTGAGTAAGTTAGGGTTTCTGCAGACTCCAGAATTACATTCCAAACAGATGACCTGGGGAAATCATCATAATTTTTTTTTTTTTTTTTTTTTTCTGAGCATGAGATTGAAATTTCATCAGAAGTTTTAGAAAAAGGATAGTCTGTCATTTTATTTATATCAGTTTCAGGTACTAATGTCCAAATAGTGACATGTGGCACTTCGTAGAAGTTCACTCTACTGAACTAGTCTATAATCAGGTCACTGTGAGAGATTTGACATAACTCTTCCTTGGAAAATCTAATCTTGATCAGACTTGTGGGGTTAGAAAGAGTACTCAAAGGGATACTGCAAGACGTGATTTCAGATATTCGATATTCGTAGTTATGGAGATACAATAGATTTAATATTGAGCTCTTACAAAGTGAAAAAAAGAAAGAATATGGAAACACCTAGTAAGCAACCTGAAAGCTCTAGCATGACTCGTGAAGAAGAGGAAGAAATGAAACATGATATATAAAAATTGCAAGACCAAGTACAACAAATTTCACTGTCACAAAAGGTAACTGAAGCTAAGATGAATGGTGTGGAAGCTAATATGAATGGCATGGAAGCGAAGATATGGTGTGGAAGCTAAGATGAATGGCATGGACACTAAGATGAATGGCATGGACGCTAATATGGAAGAATTCAAGATAAATTTGGATTATTTTCTACAAGAAATGGTTACTAATGGTGAAAGGGTAGTAAAGGAAACTCACGATGAGAACAAAAGAAATGTTAATCATGATTTCATAAACTCGAATGTTGGATTGAAGACCCACCATGTTCCAAAAATCAATATGAGGAAGTTTGATAGCAAGGATCTCGAAACATGGATACTACAAATGGAGCAAATTTTCGATCTCCATAATGTGCAAAACACATAAAAGGCACGTATTTCAACTTTATATTTGGAACCAAATCAGTTTGTATGGTATCAATGGCTTTTCTCTCATAAACAAATTGTCTCTTGGGCAATTTTTACGGAAGAAATGATAGCACATTATGAGGATACAAAAAGAAACACCTTTTTTAGCCAATTGATAAATCTCAAACAAAAGGGTTCAATGGCAGAGCACATTGAGGGCTTTCAAAAATTGAATATAAGGGTAAATTATATTTTAGAGAAGCAAAAGATAAATAGTTTTATCTATGCCATGGAAGCTGATATTGATGGTATGAAAGCATATTAGAAGAAAGGCATGGAAGATTTGAAGAAAGACATGAAAGGTTTGAAGGAAGGTGGGACAAAGTTGCTACAAGAAAGGCCTCCTAATGATGAAAAGGATAAAGAAATGTCAAAAGAAGAGGATATACACTGGGAACCAACCCTAGAGAAAGAACAAATGAATCCGACCATATCTTATATTGCAATGGCAGGAATTGTCGCTCCTCAAACTCTCAAGATAGAAGGACATATCAAGAAGAAGAAGTTTCAAAAAGTCAAAGATCACATTGAGAAAGAAAAAATGAATCTGACCATATCTTGTAATGCATTGGCCGGAATTACCACTCCTCAGACTATCAAGATAGAAGGACATATCAAGAAGAAAAATGTTCAAGAAGTGAAAGATCACATCGAGCATCAAGAAATGAATCTGACCATATCTTATAATGCATTGGAAGAAATTACCACTCCTCAAACTCTCAAGATAGAAGGACATATCAAGAAGAAAAATATTCAAGCTGTGAAAGATCACATTGAACAACAACAACAAGTTCTTCAACTTTTAAAGGATAATGCCACTTTGGTGGAGAAACGAATGAAACAATAGGCAGATCAACATCATAGAGAAATAATTTTTGATGTAGGCAATTGGGTATTTTTACGGCTACATCTCAAGCAAGCTATTTATGAGAAGGAAATGTTGGAAATACTACATGCACTTAAGAAATGGCGACCTTACCTCTTGGGAAGACACTTCAAGGTAAAAGTGGATCATGATAGTCTTAAATACTTTTTAGAAAAAATATTATCTTTATAAGAACATAAAAAATGGGTCACAAATATGTTGGGTTATGACTTTGAAATCATCTACAAAAAAGGGAAGCAAAATGTTGTTGCAGATGCACTCTCAAGAAAGGATGAGGATGTGGAAGCATTGTTTTGTGCTATTTATATTATCCAACCAGATTGGATAAATGAAGCAAGGGGTGAATGGAAGAAGGACAAAGAAGTGTGGCCACTCATTCAAAAGTTGTAGAAGATCCCAGTTCAAACAATATTTCTATAACTTGACAAGGAAGGAAAAATCATATTGGAACCTGGAGCAATCACAGAAACAAGAACCCGATAGCTACAAAATTGATCAATTTCAGGGTATCTCATCAAGTGGAAGAACTTACCCATTGAATATTCCACATGGGAGGACAAGATTTTATACGGAAGCATCAAGAACTACTCAAGTGTTGAGGACAACACTTTTTGAAGGAGAGGGGCATGTTAGGTCCCTATACTACTAGTGTAACCCCTTATTGTTATTAGTACAACTCCCTTATTATATTGTTCTGCCCATGTAGTCCCCATATTGTTATTATTGTGCCCCATAGAAGCCCACTATTGTTATTATTGTGCCCTTACATTATTATTGTTATGTCGGCTCTGATTATATTATGACCCCTTAGACTCTTATATATAGAAAGGAGGTCTTGTCATTTGTAACATCCAAGAAGTTTTCATTTGTGTAATGTAAAGGAGGTTTCCCCCTCGAAGAGGCTAAATTCTAAGGCATTGATCTATATTTTCTATCTTTTTGTGAGCTGGTTTCATAACAGCCTCTTAACCCAGAGTCACTCTCATGATATAGGAAAGAAAACGTCCAAAAACTCAAAGTTTCTCTCATAGGCCTCTGTGCCAGCAACTGTGGACTTTTCTCAACAAACCTATGCAAACGACCCCATGATTTGAGCCACTTTCCTAGTCGAGAATCCCGACCTTTAAGCAAAACTTGCTACAACCTCCAGAATCCATTAAATACATGACAAGAATTTTGATAAATAAAAATCAACCTCAGGAATAGGCCCGAGCATCCACAAACAGGACTGACATTCTATCAAACACTTGGCATCAATGCAACCTATAGGTCTAGGATACAATTCAGAGCATAAATGACTAAAAGAACTTATGAAACATAACTAGAAGGATCACCTCCTTCTCCATTGGACTATTATATCATCAATTAGGTCTTGCATCCATCTATTTAACAATTACAACTAAATACATGAAATAACCATGACATGAACAAGTGACATAACTATGCTTATAACTAGCATTAAACCATATAAATATTAGAGATATGACAACCATTAAATCCACATATAAACATGTACGAAAGTAAGAAAACTTAGATTTTATTAATCATAGGCAAATCCGACCAGGTTTGGGACTTTCATGTACCACTCGACCATAGACATGGCTGAACCAAATCTCTCTTTCATCCAGTCACCCTCGTGCCATATTCCAAGCATGAATGTGGGATCTCATAGAACAACCAAGGGAATCCAAAGGTTAAACCACCTCCACCCTCACCAAATCGTGATCACACCAAAACTGGTGCTCCAATCACAACCGAACCAAACTTGGAATGCCATTCGGAATCCATCACTATCCTTGAGGAATTTTCCATCTCCTTGTCTCTCAGGCTTTACCGAAATCCAATCCTAGATCACTAGGCCCTAAATCGAGTCCAGTCTCTTAGGCTTTACTGCAATCTAAATCCGGATCACTAGGCCCTAAAACGAGACTTCTCCCTCAAACTTTACCATGTATCCCACCAAAACTGGTCAAGGGATTCCTAGGCCTTTTGGAATGAACCTTGAGACCACCTCCACCCCAGATTATGAAATCCACCAGTAAACCAAAGCTCAAAACAAAAATAAACATCCCAACACCATGGCATCTGGAAAAGGCAAGGCTAGGCTGAAAACCACTGTCATAACCTGAAAAAATGTTGCCACTGACAACAAGAGAACCATACACCAACATGCAATGCCATGCATGTCCAAATCAGATAGGAAATCACACATGCAAAAGGTTACCTGCAAGTATTCTTGTTGAAGTTACTTGATCCCACTCTTCTTCCTTATCCTTGCTTTCCTTCCTTTCCCTTTTCTTGTTTTTCCTTCCTTCATCCAAATCTAGAGCTCTTTAAGAAAACTCTAAGTGACCAAGAGTGAGAGAGAGAGAATAATGAGAGATCTCTAAACTTGAACTGACAAAAGGTTAGTAAAAGCTTGTCCACTAATCCTCAGAAGCCTTTTTATGAATGAGGCCTCTATTTTCTTCATTTTCCATTATTTTTCTTCAATTTCTTCCTCACATGCAACTTGTGACCTTTTACCTTTCTTTTCTCATATTTTCCTTTATTTTCATAAATAAATGTGCCAAAAGTGATATTTTTCCTTTTAATGCCTTTGCCTTTGCCAATTTCCTTAGCCATAAACACACATTTAGGGATGCCCACTACGATATCTTTACCCAACATTCAACTTGGAATAAGTGTCCCTTAATTGTGGTCTTAGTTTTGTTTATTAGCTTTTATTACAAGAAATTTTCACCAGGGTTGTTACACCACCATTATAGGGATCAAGAAGATATTAATGTGTTGTTGGGAAGGAAACATCCTTGATATGGAATTTCATTTACATCATGCAAAATCAGCTTATCATTGCATTTCAATCCTCTTGGGAACACAAATTCAAGGTTTCGAGTCAGCCTCGACTGAAATAGTGGATGAATCCTCACTTTCACTAGTATATGCAAAATATCCCCACAAAAGGCCTCTTATTGCTTTGCCCCAATGATGCTAATCTTGCAGCAAGTTGAAGCTTATCTTTGCTGGTTTGGGCCCCTCTTGCAACGAAGGTGGTTAGGTTAGTGATCCTCTCCAACGACATTCTAAGCTTCCAGCCTCCTCCAACCAACCAAATTCCTTGGTGCTCCCTTTGCCAGGTGACCTAGACTACCACAAGCCATTCCCCATGGTACAGAAGGACCCCTTGAAGAGAATGTTAGCATTACAAGTGCATCAAGGTAGACTTTTCTGTGATTTTTGTCTTGTTGTTCTTAGATTTCAATTATGATTTTACCTATTTTGTTGCAATGTAATTGTCAGGAGGCTTTCTGGTTTCTCCTCTATGAGTAGATGCCTCCCCATGCTTTCCTTCACCATCTGCTCTCTCAACTTCAGATCCATGTTCATGGCCAGTCTCTATTGAGCTCAAAATCTCCAAAGTATGTAATTTTCGTAACTATACTATAATAAAAATATTCTTTACTTATAAAAGGAAAACCTAGTGTAAAATAATATATATATAATATATATATATATATATATATATATATATATATATATATATATATATATATATATTTTCCGCCAGGAAAATCGTAATTTCCATCATATAGTATAGCGAAAATTACATGTTGTAGACGCATATAATGTATTATGATATTGGTTGTTAATCACTCAACAAACATCTGAGTGATACATCCATGTATAAAACCATCATAAAACTATTATGTGACTACTTTTATATGTACATTTATACAAAAAACTACTAGATAGTCACTGTCCATATAAAAATAAAAATTACTATGTAGCCACTGTTCGCAAAAAAATAACTGAAGGTCTATCTGATCATTGTGACATAGACATATCAAAAGGGTAAGAGAAATTGTCAATCTGATCATGGATATGGCTGCAATGGATCAAGGAAGGGGCGATGATAATATTAATAATGATCATTTCCATTATGCTTGGTAATCAACCATGTCCCATGAGGCTACTCTGCTCCCTCCTAGGAAAGTTGGTCAGAAAGAGAGTTCCTTTCCTTGTAAATGTGTTGACAAATAAAAACATCGAATTGTGCTTTAATCATGAGGACATCCTCCAGTAATGATGTGAGTGTGAGCACATAGCAAGTAGAACTTAGATTGAACCAGTCAAGAACAACACAAGAATCACTAAATACTTGTAGTTGCCAACAACCCTTTTAATGTGAAAATAACAAAAGTAACTTCAAGATATATAATTCGGAAAAATTATTTGTGCCAGAACCCAAAACAAATTGTAATTTGAAATAGTGTTCATGATTGAGATACAAAACTTCCCCTCCACTTCATTGTTCATTTTGTGTGGAGCCATCAAAATATGCCTAAGGAAAGGTAAAATCGATGTTCTCAGGGAGAAAAATGCAAGGTCTATTCCTTATCTCCTCGTCAAGTAAAAGATGGTATATAGCCAGGATCTACGCACTGAAAAGTTCAGGATGGTAAAAAACTTTTGAAAATATCTAGTGATTACGAACAAGCCATATTCCCCAGCAGACCAAAAGAGGTAAGTTTTTTAATTTGTTGAGGGAGGCTTCATTGCATCAATTGTTCCTAGTGTCATTAAAAGAGTCACCTCTCTAGCTGGAGCTGATGCTTAGAGCTTGATATACAAAATACCAGATAGTAACAGTAAAATGACAGGTGATGAATATAAGATCTACGAATTCTTTGGCACAACGACAAAGCGCACACCAAGAAGGTTCATGGAAGCATCCCTTCATTTGAATGTCACTCGTAGGAGCTTTATTTTCGAGGAGACACCATATGAAGAGCTTGGTTTTGTTGGGTTCGTCATTTTTGGGTTGTGATACATTATAGAGGTTGACCACATTTTGACCATAGGTAACTGTTGCGAAGTCACAAAGGGGACAACTAGAGAAGAAGAAGGGACTCGCAAAAGAATAAAAATTATGGAAGGAAGGCCAAATAAACCTAGACTCAGGCAATCACAGCCGAGCTGAGAGGAATGATGAAACCGAAGAAGCAGATGTAGCCAAGCAACAAAGTTAGCTGAAAGAGGAAAAAGGTGGAGCATATGAGGGAGAAGTAGTAGTCCAAGAATGTGCAGGGCTTAAGAAGGCCGAGGGGAAAGCCGAGAAGGGAGAGAGGCAAAGAGTATATTGAAATGTTGTTGCAGAGCTCTTCGAGCCCGCTTTGTTCCTTATTATCTTATTTCCATGTTTCTATATCATGTTAGTTTCCTGTTATGTCTTTGAGGCCTTCGTGCAAAATGAAAAGTTGTAATGTTGCTAGATTTAATAGAAGAAGAGATTATAGGGATATATGTGTACCTTTGTGTATGGTCTTAAGTGGATTTTCCAAAAATTTAATATGCTTTTACCTATGTGATATTACTTCACTATGTGCGCTTGATATGTTATGATTGGGTCTCTAACTGTTATAATTTAAAGTTTATTGGGTATTGATAACCTCCATGTGGTTCATTCCTACACTAGATTCTAGCCCCTTACCTAACTAAGATCTCGACACACCTCGAGTGAGTCGCCTTATTCATCCCGAAAAAGTTGAAAATGTTGGCATTGTGCTAGACTATGACAGAGCTGTTGGCCCCTGTGCTCAAACCCGGGGTCCCAACCCATCCATTATTTTTCTGCGAACAAATGCTTCCATTGCCGGGACCTGAAAATTTTCAAAGGAATTTGGAATATGGTGTCGAGGATTTTTAAGAAGGAACTAAAAGATTGGTGGCATGAACAAATATAACGGTTCACCTCTCAACAAGCTCAACTCCGTTGATGAAGTGTGAAGTAGTTGAAGGAAGAATTCTTGTATGCGGAACCTGCAAGTGATCAATACGAGATCTTCTGGTGCAAGTTCCTAGAGGAGCTCTATAATTGGTTACTGAGATTGCAAGTAAAATGAAAGACCAACAGACATAACCCATCTCATCATACCTAGACTCAAGAAGATCTTGTTGAGCTACATTGACTTGACATAGATCTAATGAGAATTGTAGATTTCTGGGTGCAGACCACATTAGAGGGATACATTATTGAGTTTTTGGAGGGTACTTAGTCCTTCTCTAAGGTTGGGCCTATGTTCAAGTCAGGGTTTCATGGCATACTACTAAGGGAAATCCCACTGTGGGTTAACGTTCTTATGGTGGAAGAAAACTTGTTGGTGTTCTAGAGCCCACCCATGTCCGCTTAAAATCCTGGTATTGGGGAAGTATCTAAAGGGAGGTATGCTACCTAGTGTGGAGCTATGAAAATATTAAGGAAATGGACGCGGATGAGTTTCGAAGAACCATATATTTGAGGGCATAAAGGAAAGTGTGCATAGCTAAAAAATGGAAGGAGAGAGCTCTATGGGAGATCGATAGAAGGCAGAAAGAGCTACACCAAGCAGGAGTAGTGTTAGGAAATCCAGGAGAGAGAGAAAGAGAAGGAAGTTGGCTGAAGTTGTGGAGCAATGGGTACATATATAGAGTGGAGGTTGGTCTATCAGGAAGAGCAGAGATGGTCGTAGCAACAATGGGCCAGAGAAGTGATAGGGACTCCACCCCACCAGCAGAGATGGGAACGTCAGATGGAATGGGCTTCATAGGCCCTGAGGAAGGCTCGAATGATGACATGCACTTCACCATGAGAAGATTGTTTGCTGAGAATGATGTGTCCCCCATGAGTAATGATTCGCCTCCCCGTAACTCAGGTAGTATCTTCCCCAACCTTCCCCTGGTACTTTATCACAACCCTGATAAATTTTTGTCTAAGTTAATCAAAGTCATAAAGGTTCATAGTGTGCACACTACCTACAAGGCTGGTACCAGTAGCAGTAAAAATAGTAATAGTAGTACAGGTCTCCAAGGTTCATCACAACCAGGTTCTTAGGGATTTATACTCCTCCCACAAAGTCAATCAAACATGGCGGGATCCTTTACTTGATATCCCGAGTTTTCGGGAAGAGGGAATGAAGAAGTAGAGAAGCATTGGTACTTATTTGAAGCCATCTGGAGGGCTTGCCAAACCCTAGACACTACAAAGTCGATTGAGTTCCAAATCACTCTTCAGGAGAGGGAATTGAGATGGTTCATCAAATGGTTTGCATTACAACAAAATCCAATGGTAGATGACGTCAAACGAGAGTTTGTTAAAAAATTTAAGCTTCCCTAGACCAACCAAGAGGGGTTGTCTAAGTTATGGGAAATCAAGCAATGGGAAGGGGAAAATTCCTACGAGATAATGTAGAGGTTTAAGGATGCAATTTGGAAAGCTGAGATACCTGATTGACCCAAGTCATCAACTAGATTCATTCATTAAATATTTTTTACTCTCTACTCACACGTCATATACTTAACATAAAATTGATAATCTATATGATGCCCTAGAGTAGGCGAATCAAATCTAGGCTATGGCAGGATACCCAAATGAATACCGGGGGGGGTGAATCCTCACATGACCCCTCTATATTAGGCCTGCAACATCAAATTATATACCTTACAGAGAAGTTGAGGGACTTGCAACCGACATGACCTGCATGACCACACATTTGGGATACCAACTGATTTTTCGAGGGACATCATGTGGCGGAGTGCCCAAGGTTGCAGGGCCTGAGCACTCGCTCTACACTCATGGGTCCATCCATATATTTAACTGTCACAAGAGTTGCGTAGATCAAGACACAAGGTTTATACATTGGGCACACTCAATTTCATGCATTTCCAAATCAACAAAGTACAACACCATCAGAGTACTGTGAAATATGTAGAATGTATGGGAATATCCCTCATCTCTGTCCAATTCTACAGACATATTCCAATGTTCCAAAAAACAATTTTTGTGAATTATATTCTTTGCCAAATCACCATAATGATTAATGTAGAGCACTGGATGCCCTAGATGATTGATTGGATCGATCGACCTATCTTATCAATGAGACTTATTGAGGATGAGAAGGTGGAGGAACAAGGGGAGGAAGAACAACATGTAGAGGTTCGGTTTGTTATTACAATTGTGATCAAGAGGGGCATGTCGCAAGAGACTTCTTACTACCTAGAATACCTTGGTGTTCTCATGAGTGCAGGTTTAACCCACATGCAACAAAATACTATCCAGAGTTGATTGCTAGATGGGAAGAGTGCAACTGCTAAAGGGGAGAAAATTTAATCAATATTGAACCAAGGTTGTCGGAGACAACTCCAGTTTCAAACATCAACATTGTCACATGTGGAGGGAAGAAGACTGGAGCTGACATTGGAGCCACTAAACAACCTAGAATCATAAAAACACCCTTATCAAAACCCTCATATGATTTTGAACAGTAGAAGCGGTACTAAAAAGAAGTTACAGATACTTTTAAAAAATTGAATTTAAGCGGTGGACCTTAAGAAAAACAACTAGGATTTCCAAAAGCTAGGGGCTCATTCCTACCACAATCTAATGCTCGACCCATAGCAGAATGGTTCATGCTATTTCTGGAAATTGTGAATGATGATCAAATTCTCAGGCAATTGCAGGAAAGTCTTAAATCTATTGTCAAGGATGGAGAGATTGAGGAAGAAGTCATTTATGCCAATTTACCCAAGAGACACTCCAGGAGGGTGTGAAGGAAAAACAAGAGAACAAGAAGGAAGTTCCAGATTGATGCTCAGATTGCGGGCTTCCATATCAAGGATATAATGTTGGATCTAGGCTCATATGTGAATATCCTAACGAGGAAAACCTAGGAAGCCCGGTGTTGGCGTTTTCTCCAATTCAACTACGTATGGAAAATCAATATTGTATCCTTATGGTTGGAAGGCTGGAGGATGTAGAAGGTTACATAGCAGGGGTGAAAACTTATGCTGACTTTGAAGTAACAAACATTAATGGGGACAAAGACCCCTATCTGACATTGATTGGAATAGATTGGGCCTTTCAAAATTACACGATAATCGATCTAAAGAAGGAGTTGATGACATTTGAAGTAGAGGTAGTTAGATTGATCCAACCCCTAGACCCATATCAAGGACCAAGGTTCACCGAGCTGACAGATGACAGGGAAGAACCTGAATTGTTAGATCAGGTATACCAACTAACATGAGGGAAAATAGAAGACTATATCAATCTAACGGTAGAAGGTTCGATCAAATGAAGGAGCATTCAGAACTCAGAGGTCGACTTTGAAGTTGCTTGGGCTGACTAATAGTAGGGTGAGTACAAGATCAACACCAGCTACTATGCCACGATCCATTGTATCAACTGGGTTAGTAATAAGGTATAAGAATTCCCTATTTTCAATGACATGGAATCAGATAATTATTTTCTTAATAGAGTTGATGCCACTGTCTCTGAAGAACACAAAGTGCCCTTACTAGATGTTTCCTTATAAGCGACAACAACAAGGTGGTGGGGATCTCACCACACCATCTCAGGGAATGACAGTAGATTAAGAAAACGATGAGAGTAAGATTTAGAAATTTAGAGGATTACCCACTGAACTTCATGAAGTACAAGGGGAGCTCTGACCCTTGGAAACACTTGCAAGATTGCAAGGCTAGCTGGAGTAGGGAAGGGATCCCAGAGGACTTATGGGTGTTGTTGACAATGCTAGAAATCTATCAACCGAGGGGATATCCCTGATATGAAGTCCAAACTAGACCTCACACCATTTGGTGTAGGAGTCGCATCTGGTTTAAAGGCACAATTTCCATATAATTAGAGATCTACCTTGGCTCTATCTGTCAGCATAGGAGAGTGATGCAATGGTATTTTCGAACAACAAGGTAAGTGTTCCTGGTGAGTGTGCAACATAACTATGTCAAGGTTCTCTTACTATAAAAGGGGGAGAAAAGTGAGCCTCTAAGTGAGAGGTAATAGTACCACCCAGGAAGAGACACACGCGAACTAGGAAGGTCTGTTTGACATCCAATGGAATAGTCCACATTGGATGCGAAAGTCATTAAAATTGAAGTACAATGGAAAACCCATCCACCATCCAACTGTTGTCTAGGTAAATCCTTTCTGTGGAAAACGACGATCCCTCTAGCCCAATGAGTGGGACTAGCAACCTACGTGACAATCTACAAGAAACTTTCCTAAATTACAATTGAAATGAGAGAAGAGGAAGATGACCTACCTCGTTCTGATGCTATAATGCACTCCTTTGTTGAAGATCTCAAATTTCTCACTCCTCAAACTTAGCTCTACTGCTCACATTATTTGAATACTTTCACAAGAGATCAAAGACACAAAAAAACAAACAAGTACAACAAGCATAATAAAAAGTAATCCACTTAACATATCAAGGAGCATTAAGATAAATGATACATTAACACAAACATTTATGGAAAGTGAACCAATAGTTGTATATATTAATGAAATAAAGGAGGAAGCATACAACCAAGCCTTGATGTTAATAATATATCCTTGAGTGAATGTCCAAGTCCAAGCTCAAGCTCTCCAAGCACTCCTTCTCCAAGCCAAATGAGTAGCATGTAGGCACTATCTCAGCATAAGGGAGCAAATAATCAGAGACCAACCATTTGGGAGTGGGAGAGGATGAATATATAGGCAGGAAGAGTTATTTAGGATCTCTCCAAAGATAGGGAAAGATCCTCATCTCAAGGAGGAAGCTCTTAGGGATGAGATCAAAGGGTAATATTGGGATAATTCAACCACATCCATAACGAACAACCTCCATCTTGTCGTTTTGGAAGCTTCTAGATCACGAATCTTATTGTACTCTTTAGGAAAAATTACCTTTTAGAGGGACCAGCATGAGTATCCAGGTAAAACCCATGCTGGCAACGCGAGGTTGATATGGTGCAACCTACCATTAGAATGAGTTGGATGTGTCACATTCGTGCTAACCCTAAAACTAGGGTTTTCAGCTTAATTCTTTAGGGAAGGCTCAAGGCATGTTTTCATTAGTTCTTCAAGGAGGATCTAGACTGCATATTAGGATGGGTACATGCATAATTTCCAAGTTCAGGCACTCCGGGGTATGACAAAGGGAAGTGCAGGAATTGTGACAAAATACTGTGTAACACCAACGAATTAGTCCACAAGGGATGTGATGATCATTAAAGCCAGTAGGAAAGGAAGGTCTGTCTAGTATCCTAAAGAGTAGTTCACAAGGATGAGACAACATTGATAACCAATACAACACATCCATAACAAGGTAAGTACTAAAACAACCAAAATAGTTGAACTATCTTAGTACATGTGAAACAAACATGAATTACAAATTTCAAAAGAATAGTATTACAAACATCCATAAGACATGGATGAAAACATGCTGACCTAAGAAGGCTTTTGTATTAAGAAAAAGTTCCAAGACACATATGTACATCATACAACACTAGCCCCTGTAGTGGGACATTAGAGCCACTCCTCTCTCCTCAAAGAACTGACTGAAAACTCTCTAAGCTTTGTGGGAGGAGCCAAGGTGAAAATTCATTTGCTCATACAATGAGGGGGTATATGTAACCAAGGGTGATGCTTGACCCTTGTGAATATTCAACTACCCTCATGACTCTTCAACTTCCTATGACTTTTCAATTGATATGACTCTTCATATTCATGTCTATCCATTGGACTTCCACTTTACATTACATTCAATTTACAATAAACATGGCTCATAATAGTGATGTGGCATTTGAAAACTCCTGACATGACTTGACGTGACACTACTAAGATGGACTAGCTTGGTGAGGTTGCAATGTCAAGCTGATGTTGCTGCTGAGTGATGGATGTGTTCTTGGATGTGCTTTCTCTTCTCCTCCGCATAGCTTGATGATGCAGGGTATTCAATGATATTTGGTCTTGAGAGGTGGTTGCATGCATGTGTTCCCTTTGCTTTTGCTTGATAAGATTCTTTATTCATCTAGTTGTAAGTGAGTCTTCTAGCATGTTCGCTCATCCTACTCCTTCTTCATCATCTCGCCATGATCTAATAGTGTACCTGTTCCTACAATTCACTCATGATGGGACGACATCAAATCCAAAAAATCCCTAGTCTAAGATGATGCATTGTTATCCATGGAGTGAGCCTAGGATAGGTGACAGGATGGGAAATAAGGCCCAGTAAATATGCATTACATAGTTTCAGGTGATATGGAGGGAGACCGATCATTGAGATTGCGTAGAGCACAACTCAGGCTTGGTTGAGGAACTCCTGAGTACAATCTTCACTGCCAGGAAAAATTGTGCAGAGGCCACTGGGAGACAGGGTTGTGTAGTTGGGATAGTCAATGGCTACTACAATATGGGACCTTGGGAGGTAGGTATGCACAGTTCTCAGAGGAAAGGTAGGACTGGGCAACATAGGGGCCTGGGAGGACATGTCTGTGCGGTTTTGGAGATCAATGAGTACTAACTGAAGGAGGACACTGGGGGACACTTATGCGTAGTTTTTGGAGGCAAAGTAAGTTGGGTTCTCTACACATTGGGGGCTTCCAGTAGGCAGGGAGGAGGGTTGATGACTCATTTTGTGAAATGTGCAGTTTAGATCATGCTTGAGGCAGCTTCTGTGCAATTATGGGAAGGAAGGCAGGTTGCTCAACTTTGGGATTGTGCAGTGCAACTTCCCTAGGGGATAGTCTTTACACACTGCGTAGTTCTAGGAAGTAGAGTAACATCAATGAGGGCTGAGACTGCACAATGTGCAGCTCAGTCCGGGTTCGGTGAAGAGAGTTGTCCAATCGGAAGGATTTTAAGGACAATGGCTAAGTGCGGGAGGAAAATGAACTTGTGAGGAACTTGACATTGTGATCTACACTTAGCGTAGGTTGATGACACGACAACATAGGCCACTGAAACAATAAGACAAAGAATTATCCTCTATGAGACTGTCTAGAACTAAAAGTGACAAGTGCGACATTGCAGATAGGCCTTAGGATGACCATGACGACACTTGTGTGACACTGCTTAAAAATTTGTGTATGAGTGCGACATGTGATTACATGGCTAGGAAAACTTGTATACACAAAGACCAACCTTCAAGGTCATTAGAAAGGCTCACAAACATAACAACCAAACATGCCAAAAGATGACAATTGATCCAACAAGCAAAATGGAGCAAGACACTTAGAGGAAACACATGGAATGACTGTCAGTGCTTGCAACCATACATGTCATTGAAGACATAACGATATGAAAATGATAAGAGGTCCTTCAAGCTATTCGAAGAAGCATATTTCAAAATATGTGCTTTGTTTTCCATACCTACCCTCGAAAGGGTTATGCATCAGATGGAGTCTTCATGCGATCTCAATATTCTATCATACCCTGGGTTCCTTTGTCTCCTTCTCTTTCTCCTCAGCTCCTTGATACTCATCTAGCATGTCATCCGTCTTCGTGGCCACTGAGAGACACAATTGTGTAGTTTAAGCGGGTAGTGATTGCTGTGGGATAAGGCCTTGTGAGGACACATCTGTGTAGTTTTAGGAGACAATGGGTTCCAGTTGAGGGAAGGACACTAGAGGAAACCACTGCGTAGTTTTGGATGCCAAGGGAGGATGGGATTTTTGCGCATTTCATAGTTCCATCAAGAAAGGGAAAAATATTGAGGGTTGCAGAGGTGAAGTGCGTAATTCAGGAAAACCGGATGAGGCTAGGTTGTTAGGGAAACTCCTGAATTTAGTTAAGTGTGGGATCAATGGAACCAATGTGAACAGTGATAGAAATTGACTAAGATCATAGACTTGAACACTTAGTGATACAACATAGACAATCCAGAACATGTAAAAACATACTTCTCTTAATACAACAACCTCTGTGGCAACTTACACCAAGTGTGACTTTGATGATAGACTCTGGGAGGATAAATGTGACATTTGAGAAAGAGTGCATGGAATAAGTGTGAAACATGTATATGTGATGATAAAAACCCATTCTCACAAATATTTCCCCTTGAAGTAAAACAAACTTCCCTTTGCATGACAAGCAATAATACCCATGTCCAAAGATTATACATACTATATAAAGATAAAAGCATGAACGACTCTTAATATCGAAGAAGGGAGCTTGATGTCATCAGCTTACCAATACGTGACTAAGGAATGATTGATCACATGATCCACAATAGGCTCCAAAATTTGAGTACAGGCCAAAATTTTGGAGGGTGTTGCAGCCACTACAACACTTGGCAACACACTGGTTGAATACCAACTTCTCTTTCTTGGTCCATTTTAGTGCAGGGCCTTGGTCCTTCAGGGAGTATTGATTCATCATGCAGATTAATTTGCTTCCCCACTTTCCCCATGGGTAGACATGGTCCCCTTTGTACCTCCTCAGTTCAACATATCCTAAGATTCAACCAAATCACAATGTTTCGAATTGGGATGGGTAGTTTAGCTTGCGAGGTTAAGATTTTCAAAGTATATTTTTTCATCTTTGGTGTTGCTCCGCTGCCAGCAGGCTTGGACAGTACCTCGACAGAGTCACGCAGGAACACAAGAATTGCTACACTGCCAGCAAGCCTTGACAATACCCCGGTGGAGATGCCTCCTTCACCTCTCTACGTAGGAAGCCTTTCTCTTCTTTTTCATTTATTTATTTTTGAAAGAGAATTGTGCATCGAAACTTATTTATTTTGGGACAGAAGAGGGATCCCAACTTATTAAGAGTAGGAGAGGTTGTTTCTTCAGAGAAGCATATAAATACCTCCAATTTAGGTTTTCTCGTTTAGAATTTTCCCCTTCTCCATTTCTACTGGTTGGATAAGCTTGAAAACACCAAAATAGAAAACTGAGTATAGGCATGAGGTTCGCAGACTCGACATAGGTTCATGGTTGGAACAAAGCTCTCCTTACAGATGAATCATATTTTCTATCAGAACTTCATTGACCAAAAGATACAACCAATTACAAGCAAGCCGAACATAGGAATGGCCAAATGTTGAAGTGTCACAAGACTCTTTGAACTTTAGCCACATACACACTTGGAAGCAAATAGGCCCAGGCACAACACTTATTTGCGTAATGGAAACGAAAGGAAAAATCAACAAGGAAGGGAAAAAAGCAAAAAGAAAGAAGACACAGAACTAGGAAACAAAAAGACAAGATAACAAAATGACTAAACAAACATGATGCAAATCCATAATAAGAAAACCATGACAAACTACAGGGAATGAGTGTAGGGAAGGGAAAATTAATGTTGCAACTAATCATATTCCTAACCTAACAGCTAGAAGGTCAGGGTTTCATGTAATGAAATTTTTAGTGAAGCCAACATAGTCATTCCCGACACGCATCCACAAAGATATGAACGATTAAAATAGATAAACAATGATGTGCAACATAAGATATAAAAAATTTCACAAGAAAAGGAAGGTCTTTCTTGTGGGCAGAAAGATGGGTCACAACCACTAATTTCATCCAATTAACATGTTTACCTTCTTGATCAAAACCATTTTTCAACAAACCTTGTAAGCCTCTTGTGAATGTGTCCTCATCTGCACTGAGATTCTTAGCAAGTGCGAGGAGGGATTGAAGCCTATTTCCTGCAACAGAGCTTTCCAAGTAAGATTGTTCCAACCATTCAATGATTGGATCATAAAATTCATGATGTCTGTTTGGAAAGCCTCGGGATATTTGAAATGATGAATTTTTTACTCGAGATGGGATCACACTAGGAATCTTGTATGGGAAAATGGATTTGATCATTATCAACAGTCATACCAAGATAGTGAGGAGTTGCCATAACCATCAGCGAAGGCTGAAGTGCCTCACCTGCTTGATGGAAATCTGAAGAGAGATATGTTAAAAAATGAAGATCATAGAGTGTGAAGCAAATATCATTGGATGTGCTGATGGGAAAATGATAAGCTAAATGATAGTCACCCAAGATAGAGAATTGGTCAGATGAGCTGATTGAAACATCAGATTCCTAGTTTGTAATGAACAAAGAAAAAACCATTTGAACAATCTTGAAAATTCTCTGAACAATTAGACCAACTTCCTTACAAGCCAGACATGACAGACCACCTTCCTGCAACTGGTGAAAAATTGTACAAGCATCATAGTCATCAAAAGAGTTTAAAATGGATGCTAGCACCACGAATGCATGAGGCGAGTTGAGGCATGGTGAATGGAGAAGGAATTGATTCGTGTGACATCTTGTTCATTCATCATCACACAGGGAAATTTCTGATGTGATGAGAGGACAAATTTGCAATACAAGATTCACAAGGAATCTGAGGAGATGACCATTAAGGGAGAAATATGATATGTATAATTATTGTGGGCAAAGATAGTTTTCGAGATGATCAACTTCACAATTCCATGACTTCATGAGAGATGGACATCCCCAACCCGAGTTTGATGTGAGAGGTTTGCATGAAGATGGATGAATTGCAATAGATTTGTGAATTCAGTCATAAGTGAAATTTTGAAAATTTGAGAGATCACACCCAAAATACCAAACATTTTTTACATGGGAATCCACATTTAATGAAACCATGTAGGTAGATGGATTGCATGAGAGAAACCATATCTAATTTAGTTTGGGGGGCTTACCAGAGTCGCGAGATCCTGACATAACTATCAATGGAAATTGAAGTGCCTCGACTCCCTGGCAGGTTCCAAAACTTTCCTGAATTGTAGAACCACATTTTGAAGCTTGAACCAGATCATGCATGGTTTCACGGTGGCTACTATTGCTAATTTCAAAACTTCTCACCGGATGGTGGCCATCTCTGTCACATGTTTCACTAGATTATTTAGCTTCAACAACAATTAGATTACTCAGTTGAATATGCTTTTCTAATAGTACATTCAAAGATAAATGTTGGTGATATCTCATGAGAAAAATGATTTGAAGAGTTTTCTTCATGCAAAAGAAGAGATGGTGGGCAAAGGATACTATATGATTAGACTATTTTCAATTTCATCACGGACAACCACATCGCCTTGTTTCAATCGAGGAGATAACTCATTGAATGAAGAACAAAATAGCATGGAGTATCTCCACCGCATGTAGATGCATTGCGAATGGTAGGACAAAAGGGAAAGTGAGGTGAAGAGGAAGTTTCAATATGACCATCTTCTTTGACCGAAGCATATTCTAGATCTAAATTAGAATTGTCATGATAAACTGAGAGATCATTTGATATGATTGGGCATCTGTCACGACATATGGAAGCATTGGAATGATTACTTCCCAAGGTTGGGGTTTGATTGAAAGAATTGATTGTATAGGATGTTCCACCGAGATTAGAAGATTGATAATCATTCAAGAACGGAAGCTCATTCTTTTGATGCAGGAAATTTTGAAACAGAGAGAAAGTGATAATGTGTTTACCTTTTCAATCCCTTACCTATGAAATGTGACTGCCTTGTGCTTGATCAAAATTTGATCCAACAGCTTGAGAATCAAGAGAAGGTGAAAAAATGGTTGGTGAAGCAGATTGATCAAGTGAGTCATGGTACAAGGAGTCATGATGTGAAGAAGATAGAGGATAATAGAAATCTGGATCAGTCTTGAGATTAGAGTTGTGAACGGTGACATCCTCTTGCAGAATGGAGGAGTGAGTCTTCATTATAGGCTTCATGAGCCATTCTAGAATTTCCTCCATTGAAAGGAGAGATGAATGAGAATATGGAATAGAGATTTGATTCGCAGATTTCCCTGTTTCATGATCACCGCAAGGAGGCACCCACATTGGGATTGAAAAAGGAGGAGGACAAGGAAAGAAAGGAGCAGTAGGCTCCTCCTCTATGATCTGAGGTGCCTCATGATAAGCAAAACTTGGGGAAGAAGGGAAAACATGAGTTTTATGCTCACTGTATAAGGAAACATGAACTAAGAATTTAAACTCTTCTCTCAAGAAATGCAAGTTCTATTTTTTTTTCTTCAGGAATTTCACAACAAAGGTGAAGGTACCGATCTGAAAAATAATCAAACGATTTATCAAAATCCATTCTTAAATGATGAATTCTTTCATAGACATATTGGTGGTTATACTTATCGAAAGATTTATACAACATCTTGGTAAGCTGAGCGAGTGAATGGATAGAAGCAATGGGTAATGCATGACACCATTATTTAACATGACCTTTGAATGTGAGGGTGAGTAATCTAGCCATGAAATATTTGGAGTCTATTATGTTACAAAGACAAAGATGAATAAATTGAAACATATGTTCATGCAAAGTTTATTCACAATCACCATCGAACGTAAGTTCAGACAGGTCATGAATGACTTCCGCAGGGATGGTACAATTAAGCTCTTTAGAAAAACATCTTGGGATTGTGATTTGAAGAAGAGCCATGTGAAAATAAGAGATTCAAACCAGACTCTATGAGAACAACCTGCCATCTGGCCCTCCTTTTAGCGCCATTTTGTTGATGGTGTTGGAAATCCGTCAACCAAGGGGATCTCCTCGATATGAAGTCCCAACTAGACCTTACACCATTTAGTGTAGGAGTCTCATTCGGTATAAAGGCCCGATTTCCATATACTTAGAGTTCTGCCTTGACTCTAGTTGTCAGCATGAGATAATGATGAAATGGTATTTTCGAACAACAAGGTAAGTGTGCCTGGTGAGTGTGCAATGTAACTGAGTCAAGGTTCTCTTATTGCAAAAGGGGGAGAAAAGTGAGCCTCTAAGTGAGAGGTAATATTACTACCCAGGAAGAGACACATGCGAACTAGGAAGGTCTGTCCGACATCCAACAAAATAGTCTACAACGGATGAAGCCTTCCATATCGAAGTCTCTTCCTGGTTGGGGATTGTGGGAGAAGTTCAAGAGGGTAGGCATATATAATTGTTTGGAGGAATGGTGCCCCAACGACTATAGAGAGAAACCCCTACGACATCAAGGAAGCAAATGGCCAAGGAGACACTAAACCCGATCATCAAGAGCCTCAAGATGCAGATGCAGTCCTTACAAGAAATAATGGTGAATCTTGACGCCTCAGTAAGTCCATTTCCAACCTTTTCTGAATTTCACAGTTCAAGGATGCCTGTTTATTTGACTTGTAGCCCTCTTATTGCTTCAATTCCTGTAGTGGGCTCCCACTCTTGGTCGAAACCTACAATTCTGAATCCTTGACCTATTACCACCAAGTCACCATCCAAATCCAAGAAAAGGCCTAAGACCACCTCCACCCCATTTTTTGATCTCATGGATGAGGAACCTCATTCACACACCAGTACACCCATCATCAAGGAAAATCTACCTATAACAACCCCAGGTTAAAATTTCATGTAATAAAAGTTAATAAAGGTAAAATAAGACCACGGGAAAGGGAAACTTATTCAAAGTTGAATGTTGGGAAAAATATCCTAGTAGGCATCACTTGTTGTGTTTATGACTAAGGGAAATTGGCAAAGGAAATGGATAAGGCTTTGGAAAGGAAAAAACGTATTTTTAACATTTTATTTATGAAAATAAATGAAATTAGAAGAAAGGGAGGTGAAAGATCACAGGTTGCATGTGAGGAGGAAAATGAAGGAAATAAAGGAAAACTGAAGAAAATATAGGCATGAAGGATAAAAAGGATTTTGAGGATCAATTCACAACCTTTTGTTAGTTTAGTTTTAGAATTTATCTCATAGAGGAGGAGAGCACCAAGAGGAGAAAGAAAGAAAGCAAACAAAGGAAGGACAAGGAAAGGAAATGAAATGAAAGGAAAGGAAAGGAAAGGAAAAGTAAGAAAGGACAAGGAAAGCAAAGGAAGGCAAGGATCAAGCAGCTTCAATGGGAATACTTGCAGGTAACAGGTTGCATGTATGATTTCCTAGCTGGTTTTGACATGCGTGGTATATGCATGTTGGTATTTGGTTCTTTTGCTATCATTGGCATGGATTTTTCCAAGTTTCTACATAGGATTTTGGCCTAGCCTTGCCATTTCTAGATAGCCATGGTGTGATGGGATTTTCTCAGTTTTGAGCTTTGGATTGCCAGATGGTTTCAAAATCTAAGTTGAGATGGCCTTGGGAAAATTACCAAAGGCCTAGGAATCCCTTGACCAGTAATAGTGGGATACATTGTAAAGCCTAAGAGTGGATACAAGAAAATTATCTAAGGATGGTGAAGGAATTCTGAGGCATCCAAACTCGATTTGGTTTTGTGATCTCAACACCAGTTAGGTGAGATCACGGTATGGAGAGGGTGGAGGTGGTTTAAACTTTGGATTGCCTTGGTTGTTTTTGGATTGGTTTATCCCATGAGATCCCACATTCATGCTTGGAATATGGCACTGAGGTGATTGGCTGAAAGAAAGATTTGGTTCATCCAATCTATGGTTGGGTGGAATGTGGAAGTCCCTAACCCAATAATTATTTTCCCATGTTTAATAAAATATAAGTTTCTCTTGCTTTAGATAAGGAAATATACTAGTTATTATGTGGCTTTAATGGCTGCTCTCTTATTTCTATTTATCTGGTTATATGTTGGTTATAAGCATGGTTCTATGAAATTTCTCAATCATGGATCTTTTCATGTTATTACTTGCAACTGAATGAATAATGAATGGAATACCTAATTAGTGTTATGAAAGATCTAGCGAGAAGGTATTGGCCCTTCTTGTTAAACGTGAGATAATGTTTTAGCCCCTTTATTAAAACTTGCATTCATGACCTGTAGGTTGCATATCTACCAAGTGTTTGACAAAATGTCAGTTCCAGTTGGGATGTTCAGGTCAAGTCCTGGTTCCAATTTTGGTTTACAAGTATTGTCTTCATGTCTTTTATGAGTCTCGAAAGCTTCATGGATTTCTAGGCAGATGCTTAGCCCCAACCCTGGAAAGTAGGCTTAATTCTCGCAGTCGCTAGCATAACACTGGTAGAAAAAGGCCAAAGTCACACTGATGCCGGCCGATGTAGGTTTATGTAGAGTCAATCAGTCCTTTATAGTATATCAGTTGTGTCAGTAAATTTAGTTAGTTAGTTGTTCCACTAGAAGTCGGTCAAGAATAAACTTCCATCAGTTCTTTTAGTTGCGGAAGTATTTTCACCCCACCACAACTTCTTATGTTCAGGGATTCATGCGTGTTAGTAGTCGTATTCCTAATAATTAAGAAATAATTCCTTGTGTTAGTTCGAATTTGGGCTAAATAGTTCCTGTAATATCCATAGCATGATCTTCCATCAACTTCTAGGCGTATTCCATCATAGCACCATAATTACCCATCAATTCCACCCTCCTTTTATAGTTTTGCGTCATCCGAGTCAGGTCCAACTCAACCATATTCATTTATACCATGGTTGAGATCGAGTGGGGAAATTTACCGTATTAATTAGTTAAGTGGTCTAATAAAAAATGTCATGTCAGGATTTTCTATTTAATTTTCATGGCAATGATAAGTTTCTCATAACCAAAAGTCGAGGTGGTCGAATTGCTAAGTCTGGAGTTTGTATCTAACTTTCCCTGTTCCCAACCCAAGTTCAAGCCCCCCGTGTTCTTTATGTATCACCGCCGCTCTGTAGCAATGAAGAAGACTATAATTTATGTTCCAGAAGTCGAGCCAGATTCAAGAATTATGAAGAAAGAGCATCTCTATGGAAAGTATGATAAAGTTGTGCTTGTAGACAATGACCTCTCAGATTCATTCCAGTTATTAGCACTCAAGAAGGAGGTCTACACAGAACCTATATGTTATGAAACCAGCTCACAAAAAGATAGAAAAGATATATCAACGCCTTAGAATTCAGCCTCTTCGAGGGGGCAACCTCCTTTACATTACACAAATGAATGATTATTTGATGATTCAAATGACAAAACCTCCTTCCTATATATAGGCGTCTAAGGAGTCACAATATAATCCAGCCGACCTAACAATAATAATATAAAGGCGCAAAAATAATAATAGAGGGATTCTATGGGGCACAGTAATAACAATATGGGGACAATAGGGCACAACAATATTAATAAGGGATACAACTACAATAGTAATGGGGTAATCACTAGTATTATGGGGACCTAACATGCCCCTCTCCTTCAAAAAAGTGTTGTCCTCAACGCTTGAGTAGTTTTGGATGCTTCTGTATAAAATTCTCATCCTCCCATGTGGAATCTTCAGCGGATAAGTTCTTCCACTTGATGAGATACTCCGAAATTGTTCGATTTCGTAGCTGTCGAGTTCTTGTTTCTGTGACTACTTCCGGTTCCAATATAATTTTTCCCTCCTCGTCAAGTTCTGGCAATATTGTTTGAACTGGGAGCTTGTCACCTATAACCTTCTTTAAACATGAAACATGGAAAACTGGGTGCACTTGAGAAGCTGCAGGAAGCTCCAATTTGTATGCCATAGTACCCATCTTTTGCAACACCTTGTATGGACCATAATACTTTGGTGATAATTTATTATCCTTCTTAACTTGCTTGAGGGACATTTGTTTATATGGTTGTAGCTGTAGGAATACCCAATCACCTACATCAAAACTTCTTTCGCTACAATGTTGATCTGCGTGTTGTTTCATTCTATTCTGCGCCAACATGAGGTTATCCTTTAAGAGTTGGAGGACTTATTGTTGATGCTCGATGTGATGTTCCACTGCTTGAACCTTAGAATTTTCTCTTAAATATGATGTGATGGATGGTGGCTGATATCCATAAAGTGCCATAAATGGGGTCATTTTTGTTGTTGTATGGAAGGAAGTGTTATACCACCATTCAGCCAGAGGCAACCATTTGACCCATTGTGTCTGTTTATCAGATACAACGCAACAAAGATATCCTTCCAAACATTTGTTTACTATCTCAGTTTGCCCATCAGATTGAGGATGATAAGATGAGCTATGAGCTAACTGAGTACTGAGACAAGAAAATAATTCTGTCCAAAAATTTCCAGTGAAAATGGGATCTCTGTCACTTACAATAATCTTTGGGTTTCCATGTAGCTTTTGAATTGTTTCCATAAATGCAGTAGAAACTGTACTAGCTTTAAATGGATGTGATAATGCACAAAAATGTGCATACTTGGTAAGTCTGTCAACTACCACCATGATGACACTCTTTCCCTTAGACTTGGGTAAACCTGTGATAAAATCCATTGAAACCTCCTCCCAACGTTGGCTTGGAATGGATAAAGGTTGTAATAGGCCCGGGGTCTTAATTGTTTCAACTTTATTTTGTTGGAAAACCAAACATTCTGCCACAAACTTTTGAATATCCGATTTAAGGCCATCCCAAAAAAATTCCTTCTTAACCCTGTGATAAGTTTTTAAAAATCCTGAGTGCCCTCCTAAGGGAGAAGTGTGCAATTCCATAAGAATCTTTTGTTTGAGTTGGGAATTCTTACAGAGGTATAAGTGATCTTTGTACCATAACGAATAATTTTTCCAACTAAATGTATCAGATGTACTGGAATCTTGTTGTAACTTTTGAATAAGTGCCCACACTTCTTCATCATTCTTCCATTCCTCCCTTGCTTCGTTTATCCAATCTGGTTGGATAATAGAAATGGCGCACAACAATGCTTCCACATCCTCATCCTTTCTTGAGAGTGCATTTGCCACCACATTTTGCTTCCCTTTTTTGTAGATGATTTCAAAGTCATAACCCAACATCTTTGTGACCCACTTTTGTTGCTCTTTAGAGGATAATCTTTGTTCTAAAAAGTATTTAAGGCTATCATGATCCATTTTTACCTTGAAGTGTCTTCCCATTAGGTAAGGTCACAATTTCTTAAGTGCATGTAGTATTGCCAACGTTTCCTTCTCATAAATAGCTTTGTGTAAAAACTTTCCCTTGATTAGATGACTTTCAAAAGCAATGGGTCTTTCATATAGCATTAAAATAGCACCAATTCCATTTCCTGAAGCATCACATTCCACAATAAATGTTTTTGTGAAGTCCGGTGTAGCTAAGATCGGTGCTTGGCACATTGCCTCTTTAAGATGTTCGAAGGCCTTTGTTGCTTCTGGAGTCCATGAAAATGCATCTTTCTTCAAGAATGTTGTTAGAGGTGCTGCTATTCTCCCATAATTCTTAACAAACTTGCGATAATACCCTGTCAACCCCAGAAATCCTCGTAGATGCTTTATGGATGTGGGGATTTTCCATTCCTTAATGGCTTTAATTTTGCTAGGGTCTACCTTAACTCCTTCATGAGATACAATATGACCCAGATATTCCACCTCTTGTACTCCAAAGAAACATTTGGATCATTTTGCATATAATTTTTTCTCCTCCAATAGTTGTAGCACCCTGTCAACATGTTCAACATGATCCTTCCAAGACTTGCTGTAAATTAGTATATCATCAAAAAATACTAAAACAAATTTTCTAAGGAAGGGTTTTAAAATGGAATTCATCAAACCTTGAAATGTAGAAGGTGCATTGGTAAGGCCAAAAGGCATGATCAAAAATTCATAATGACCGTCATGAGTTCTAAATGCTGTTTTCGGAATGTCTTCAGTCTTCATTGTGATTTGATGATATCTTGAACTAAGATCCAACTTGGTGAAGTAAATTGATCCATGCAATTCATCCAGTAATTCATCAATGACAGGAATGGGAAACTTATCTTTAATAGTGAGCTTATTGAGCTCCCTATAATCCAGACACATGTGCCATGATCCATCCTTCTTGTGCACGAATCCTACTAGAGTAGAGAAAGAACTTTGACTAGGCTGAATTATACCAGCCTCTAGCATTTCTGAAACCATACGTTCAATTTCACTGTTTTGGGCATAGGGATATCTGTACAGCCTGATGTTTGGAGGAACACTTCCTGGAATTATATGAATAGCATGATCATGATCATGAATAGGTGGGAGACCTTTAGGAGTCTCAAATACCTTGGAATGATTGTCCAATATTTTTTGGAGATATAGAGAAATAGATGATTTCGATGTGGAAACATCTAGAGAAAATAATTGTGCAATTACACCTCTTTGTTCCTTTTTTAGAAGCTTTGTCATACCGTTAGAACTGATTATATTTTCCGGTTTCCCTACAATACCCCTTAATTCAACTTCCTTTCCTTCCGCATAAAATTTCATGAAAAGTTCTTGAAAATTAAAAGCTATTGTACCCAAGGATTGTAGCCATTGGACTCCTAGTACAACATCAGCACCTCCCATTGGAATGGAAAGCATTGGGCTAGTCAATACATATTCTCCCATGGATAGCTTGATATTATGGAACTTTCCAGAGCAATATATTGTTCCTCCATTTGCAACCATCACTTGACACTCTGGTGCTAGATATAGGAAGCAATTCAATTCTTTTGCTACCTTACAATGGATAAAATTGTGGGTACTTCCTGAATCAATCAACACTATTACCTTTTTCTTCTTGATTTGTCCTTCTATCTTGATGGTTTGAGGAGTGGTAATTCCAACCAATGCATTATAAGATATGGTCAGATTCATTTCTTCTTTATCTAGGCTTTGTTCCTGGAGTATATCCTCTTCTTTTGACCTTTCTTGCTCCTTTTCTTCTTCCTCTTCACAATATATGTAGAATAATTTCTTCTCAGCACACTTATGACCTTTAGTGTATTTTCTATCACTGTAACAAAGCCCTTTTGCTATTTTTTCTTCCAGTTGTGGTGGTGCCAACCTTATAGGTTGTGGAAGACTAGGGGCAACAACACTTCCATCTTTATAGTTGTGAGTGGTATGCTTCCTGGTTGCCATAATTTTGCTTTCCATTTTTCTTGCTAACCTGAATGCCTTCTCTAATGAATCAGGTTCCCAAAGGTGAACATCATGTTGGATATTATCCTTTAAAGTCCCTATGGACACATCAGTCCTATGCTCCTCTGGAATATTTTTTACCCTTATGTTCAATTTTTGGAACTCCTCAATGTGCTCCATTATTGAACCCTTTTGTTTGAGACTTATTAATTGGCTAAAAAAAGTGTTTCTTTTTGTATCCTCATAATGTGCTGTCAATTCTTCCGTAAAAATTGCCCAAGTGATAATTTGTTTACGAGAGCAAAGCCATTGATACCATACAAACTGATTTGGTTCCAAATATAAAGTTGCAATACGTACCTTTTGTGTGTTTTGCACATTATTAAGATCAAAAAATTGCTCCATCTGTAGTATCCATGTTGTGGGATCCTTGCCATCAAACTTCATCATATCAATTTTTGGAATATGGTGGGTCTTCGATCCAACATTAGAGTCTATGAAATCATGATTAACATTTCTTTTGTTCGCATCATGAGTTTCTTTTGCTACCCTTTCACCATTAGTAAGTATTTCTTGTAGAAAATTTGTCAAATATGTCTTCAAATCTATCTTCAAATTGTCAATCTTAGCTTCCACGCCATTCATATTAACTTCCACGCCCTTTGTCTTATATTCCACGCCATTTATTTTAGCTTCTGTTAGCTTTTGTGAGAGTGAAATTTGTTGCACTTGGTCTTGTAATTTTGATATATCATGTAGCATTTCTTCCTCTTCTTCATGAGTCATGCTAGAGATTTCAGGTTGCTTACTAGGTGTTTGCATTTCCTTTCCCTGGGGCATCAGTTACCAATAATAATTCTCTACTATGCCCTTTAAATTCCTTCAAAATAATTTTTCAAACCAAGCTTAAGCAAAAATTTAAAAAAATCTACACACCATTTTTCACTATGTAGGAGCTCGATATTGCCTTTGATGTATCTCTGTAATTTTGGATCATCTAGTTTTGAAATTATGATATGTTTTAGCCCTCTGTGTCCTCTTTCCAATGCCACCAGTTTGATCCCAATTGGATTCTCCAAGGAAGAGTTATGCCAAATCTCCCACAGTGACCTGATTATAGACTAGTTCAGTAGAGCGAAATTGTCTGACATGCCATGTATCCCTGTTTCGACCTTTGGCTCTAAAAAATATATAAAAGAAACTATAGTCCGTCCTCTTTCTACGCCTTCTTACGAAATTTCAATCTGATGCTCAGAGAGAAAGTTATGATGATTTTCCCCAGGTCACCTGTTTGGAATGTAATTTAGGAGTCTGCAAAAGACCAACTTCCACATATCATATCTCTGCAAATGTAGTGCAAAAAGTTCCGAAATTTGGATCCAACGTTCAGTGCGATTTCATCTCAAATGGGTTTTTTTTTTTCTTTTGAAACGTCGCAGAAAAAAAGTTATAACGAAAATTCCACAATGACCTATTTGGAGCAGAGAAACCCTAGAATCCAAAGCTCTGATACCAAATGTTATGAAACCATCTCACAAAATGATAGAAAAGATATATCAACGCCTTAGAATTCAGCCTCTTCGAGGGCGCAACCTCCTTTACATTACACAAATGAATGATTCTTTGATGATTCAAATGACAAAACCTCCTTCCTATATATAGGCATCTAAGGAGTCACAATATAACCCAGCCGACCTAACAATAATAATATAAAGGCACAAAAATAATAATAGAGGGATTCTATAGGGCACAGTAATAACAATATGGGGACAACAGGGGCACAAAAATATTAATAAGGGATACAACTACAATAGTAATGGGGTAATCACTAGTATTATGGGGACTTAACACTATAATAAAAGTCGATGGAAGCTAGTCAATAAAATTTACAGTAGACTTTAGGGGAATATAGAGGTCGATGCTGTTGAATTTAAGGAGTCTTCTAGTATTCAACACAATAGGAGAAACTATGCAGTGCACAAAATTCCTCATCAGTAAGATGCATGGAGGGTCGCTATGGATAGACAAGGAATACTCGAACCATGCTGTTGACATTCATAGACTCATAGGTCTATCTGCTGCTGGAGTTGTCGTATCAATTATTTTTCAAAATTATTCAAAGTGGGGGAAGAAATAGACGATGACAACTATTATAATAGGTATGGTACCCAATGAGGAGGCAAGGGTGTTGTGATAGATCCAATTAATAAAACCAACATCAAATTCACCGATTACAAAGTTGCTGGGAAAATCATGTAGCATATTTTGAGAGGCGAATGCATGTTAGACACCATTTCAGTGGCGGAGGCTTGTGTGCAGGGCACACAATTGAATTGGTGTAGATTTTTACTACATGAACTTTTTTATGCTTGTGAAAATGTGTATAAAAGGGCTACTCACTTTATTTATGGATATCTCATTGTCACATTGGCCATGTGGAAATGGTTCCCATCAGAGGGCTGGGAGATGGCAACGGTTACTGAAGAGAAACCACTTGCTCTCAGGTATGTACCATGGCAGACCTCTGGGGACCCCAACAGCAAAGAAATCAATGAGGCCTCCTTTTTCGGATGGTATAAGAAGATGTTGGAAGTCACAAGGGCCACACCAAGAATCCTAAAGTTTCTCCTTGATGAATACTCATAGGATATCTAGTTCGGCATCAGCCATGGCAACACCTGGATACGGACGAAGTGTGTCCATCCTGACACATTTCATATGAAGGCCCAAAAGTATATGTTAAATTATGAAGCCTTCCATATCGAAGTCTCTTCTTGGTTGGGGATTGTGGGAGAAGCTCAGGAGGGTAGGCATATATACTTGTTTGGAGGAATGGTGCCCCAATGACTACAGAGAGAAACCCCTGCGACAACAAGGAAGAAAATGGCTGAGGAGACACTAAACCCGACCATCAAGAGCCTAGACATGCAGATGTAGTCCTTACAGGAAACAATGGTGAATCTCGATGCCTCAGTAAGTCCATTTCCCACCTTTTCTAAATTTTATAGTTCAGGGATGCTTGTTTCTTTGACTTGTAGCCCTCTTGTTGCTTCAATTCCTATAGTGCGCTTCCACTCTCAGTCGAAACCTACAATTCCAAATCCTTGACCTATTACCACCAAGCCACCATTTGAATCCAAGAAAAATACTAAGACCACCTCCACCCCATTTTCTGATCTCACAGATGAGGAACCCCATTCGCACACTAGTACACCCATCATCGAGGAAAATCTACCTGTAACAACCCCAGGTTAAAAGTTCATGTAATAAAAGTTAATAAAGGTAAAATAAGACAATGGGCAAGGGACACTTATTCAAAGTTGAATGTTGGGAAAAATAATCACTTGTTGTGTTTATGGCTAAGGGAAATTGGAAAAGGAAATGGATAAGGCTTTGGAAAGGAAAAAAGGTATTTTTGGAATTTTATTTATGAAAATAAAGGAAATTAAGAGAAAAGGGAGGTGAAAGGTCATAGGTTGCATGTGAGGAGGAAAATGAAGGAAAATAGAGGAAAACTAAAGAAAATAGAGGCATCAAGGATAAAAAGGATTTTGAGGATAATTCACAACATTTTGTTAGTTTAGTTTTAGAATTTGTCTCATAGAGGAGGAGAGCACCAAGAGGAGAAAGAAAGCAAGAAAACAAAGGAAGGACAAGGAAATGAAATGAAAGGAAAGGAAAGGAAAAGCAAGAAAGGACAAGGAAAGCGAAGGAAGGCAAGGATCAAGCAGCTTCAACAGGAATACTTTCAGGTAACAGGTTGCATGTATGATTTCCTAGCTGGTTTTGACATGCATGGTATATGCATGTTGGTATTTGGTTCTTTTGATGTCATTGGCATGGATTTTGCCAGGTTTCGATAGAGGATTTTGGCCTAGCCTTGCCATTTCTAGATAGCCATGGTGTGATGGGATTTTCTCAGTTTGGGGTGAGGTGGTCTTGGGAAAATTTCCAAAGGCCTAGGAATCCCTTGACCGGTAATGGTGGGATACATTGTAAAGCCTAAGGGTGGATACAAGAAAATTATTTAAGGATGGTGAAGGAATTTTGAGGCATCCAAGCTTGATTTGGTTTTGTGATCTCAACACCAGTTAGGTGAGATCATGGTATGGAGAGGGTGGAGGTGGTTTAAACTTTGGATTTCCTTGGTTTTTTTGGATTGGTTTATCCCATGAGATCCCACATTCATGCTTGGAATATGGCAATGGGGTGATTGGCTGAAAGAAATATTTGGTTCAGCCAATCTATGGTTGGGTGGAATGTGGAAGTCCCTAATCCAATAATTATTTTCCTATGTTTAATAAAATCAAAGTTTCGCTTGCTTTGGATAAGGAAATTTAATGGTTATTATGTGGCTTTAATGGTTGTTCTCTTATTGTTATTTATTTGGTTATATGTTAGTTATAAGCATGGTTATATGAAAGTTCTCAATCATGGATCTTTTCATGTTATTACTTGCAACTGAATGAATAATGAATGAAATACCTAATTAGTGTTATGAAAGCTCTGGTGAGAAGGTATTGGCCCTTCTTTTTAAACGTGAGGCAATGTTTTAGCCCCTTTATTAAAACTTGCATTCATGACCTGTAGGTTACATATCTACCAAGTGTTTGACAAAATGTTAGTCCCAATTGGGATGGTTAGGTCAATTCCTAGTTCCAGTTTTGGTTTACAAGTATTGTCTTCATGTCTTTTATGGGTCTCAAAAGTTTCATGTATTTTTAGGCAAAGGCTTAGCCCCAACCCTGGAAACTAGGCTTGATTCTCGCAGTCGCTGGCACAACACTGGCAGAAAAAGGCCAAAGTCACACTAATGTAGGCCTACAGGAGAGATTGGGAACCCATAGTCACATGGAGGCCTTGGCAAGGGAGTGATTGTGGCTCTAAGTCAGGGAAAATGTGATTTGTCTTAGGGGTTGGGCACTTGGAGGGGTTGAGTTACTCCTGGAGGTCATTCAAACCTAAGGGAAGTCAATATAGTATTGTTGTGTCAAATCCATTTCCTTAAGCTCATATAGGAGGTTGAGTCATATCATAGTAACTCCTCATCTCATTTTTACCCTGGGTAAGCCAATGAAAGTGGGTAGATGTGAGAGGAGGCGACGTTACAAGGTGGTATTAGAGCATGGTTCAAACACTTGGACTGGATGGGATGAATGCATGTTGTTATGCATGCATTGTCATGGTTAAGGTTGTCATGAATGAGGTTATGATATGAATATTATGTCATTGTGATGTCATTGGTATGTCATGATGTTGATGTGTTGGCCGAGATAGAGTAAGAGATGCAAATCATCATATCAAGGTTGCAGCACTAGACTTTGGGGTAAGAACAAATCGTCATACATGTATTGTATGTTTGGCATCCAAGTATGTTGGTTAATGATTGTTATAAGAATTAAGGTAGTGTACATGTTTTCGTTCTATGGTTGTTGCAATTACATGTATGATAGATGTCAGTTAATAAGTGTGATCATATGTACCTGTGTTAGTTATTCATGAAGGATTTTAACTTGTTGTTATATGCATTGTGGTCGTATGCACGATGGTTATGTTTATTTTATTTACGATCTTAATGTTATATGTATCATGCTAATATGGATTGGTTTATGCATATGGTTATGGTTATTTCATTCCAGTAGGAGTTGATATGCTTGTGATATTGTGTCATAATAATCTAGATTAACAGTGCATATGTGTTTGTTATGCATGAACAACAATTTTTTATGAGTTTATGATGTGAACATGTTAGCTAGTTATTTTTATGGACATCATGACCTTACCTATGTTTGAGTCGATATGTTGTGAATTTATATCGTGCTAATCTAGATTGATTGTGTATACATGATAGCCGCCCTTGAGATACATTGAGGTATGAGTTTGATTATGTCGTCTATTTGGTGTTTTGAGTGTTTGATTATGTTGCCTATTTGGTATGGGTTTGCTTATGTCGTCTATATGTTGCTTGAATGTTTGTCTAGTTACATGATATGAGTATGTGTCTATAATATTGCATGAGGTAATGATCTTGTTTTAAGATGGTTGTACTAACACATATGTGCTGAGAAAAACTCATATGTACTTGAGTGTAAGTAGGTGACAGCTGTAACATCATGTATTATGACTGATGAATGTGAGTCGATAGTTGATTAAGATATGGTTGTTAGACTTGGTAAAGGTTAATTTCAAATTAATAGATATGATGCCTTGATTTTTCAAACATGTGGCTTACATGTGTGTTTAGTTACAAAGAAACATGCTTGGCACAATAAGATAAGATAACTGGTATATTGTTATATTTACTTATGCACTAAAAGTTATGTGTTTATGACAACATGACACAGGCGATTACATGGTAAAAGAGACTGCCATAAAATATTGAAGAAGGCTCAGGTTGAGATTTCCCTTGGAAGCATGGGGAACCCATGGGGATTGAGTCATGGTGTTTGTTTTTAGTTTTTTGCGTTCGATTATTGTGATTTGTTTGTGCTTGATTTGTGGTTATATTTATGTCTTTTGCATGGCCATGGAACTTTATTTGTGGCATCATATTGCTATTGGTTTTCATGGTTTTATTCTTATTGTTTCTTGTTCTTGCCTTTTATGTTTTGAGGGTTTTAGGAATTGGTTTGGGAAAGAGGAAGGTTGATGGAGCTCATGAAGATCTTAATGAAAACTAACAGGTAATGTAAGGCTCAGATGAAGCTCGACGCATGTATAAGGGCAGTCAAAGATAAGAGCATGACAACCAGTTCGATTGGTTAGATCCATTGGTGTAAATAAAGAGTGGTAGGACAATCATGAGAAAGGTAACATGAAAGGTAAATAAAATGGATTTGAGGCATCGTATGCCTTGGCTATGTTTGGAACTATTGTTCTTAATGTTGTGCATAGATAAAGGAAGTTCTCTTAACCTAAACCTTACGATATCGTGTAATTATTTTGCGACTATGATTATGATTGATGTTTATATATGCTATGTTTGGAACTATTGTTCTTAATGTTGTGCATAGATAAAGGAAGTTCTCTTAACCTAAACCTTACGATATCGTGTAATTATTTTGCGACTATGATTATGATTGATGTTTATATATGCATATATGTATGTATGTATGTATGTATGCATGCATGTATGTCATTGACTAACAGGGTCATTAGGATTGTTTCGTGCTAGCGTTCACATGTATATATATATATATATATATATATATATATATATATATATATATATATATATATATATATATATATATATATATATATATATATATATATATAGAGAGAGAGAGAGAGAGAGAGAGAGAGAGAGAGAGAGAGATATGTATGTATGTATGTATGTATGCCATTTTTTTGACTGGGTCATCATAGATCATGATTATTTAATGTTGATGTTTATATGTGTATATATAGGTATGTATGTCGTTGTTTGATAGGTTCGTTAAGGATCTTTCTTATGGAGGAATGATTGCTTATGTAGGTGAGTGGCATGAAGAGGTTCCAGGTTTATGATGAATCAAGTGGGAAGAGTAGCCTTGACAGATCTATGAGGTCAATATCATGTGGATGTGAATTGATATTATGTGATTATACTATGCCTATGTTTATGTTATGGACAAGTAATGTTGAGGGATACATCAGTGGAATGGAAGCAGTGTGATCTATGGTATGCTGGGATAAGCATGGATAAATCACTAGAAGAAAGGTTGGTTGGTAAGGTCAATGTGTTCTTAGAATATGCAATATTGTGTATATATGATGTTGTGTGCATGTTGCATATATAGTGTTGTGTGCATGATTGCATATGTGGTGTTGGGTATCGATGGTGCTAAGTACATGGTGTTCATGCAGTGATATGTACATATGGTGCTTCATACATGTTGTGAATGTGGTGCTATGTACATTTGGTGTGCTGTACATGTTGTATATGCGGTGCTATGTACATATGGTGAAGTGTACAGGTTGTACATGTGGTGTGGTACTGTACATATGGTGTGGTGTGCATGATGGTACAGGTGGTGTTGTGTTCATGTGATTCTATGTACATGTGGCACGTGTGCATGGGGTGTTGTGTACCTGTTGTGCAGATGGTGTTGTGTACATGTGGTGCTATGCACTCATCGTACAACTGGTGATGTGTACACGTTGTGCATGTGGTGCAATGTACATGTGGTTTTTTCCACACGTTGTGCAGGTGGTGCCATGTACGTGTCATATCGTGTAAACATTCTGCAGTTGGCAATGTGTACAGGTGGAACTGTGTAAATGTTGTACATGTAGTATTGCTGTAAATGTGGTATTAGTGTACATGTCGTACATTTTGTGTTTTGTATATTTGGTATGGTGCTACGAGTATTGTGAATTTTTTGTATCGTGACATGTGTATTAATGGTATTGTACGGTGTGTATATATATGTATTTTTTGTACAATGGGTGTAGGTGTATGTATGGTGTTATACACCAGGTGTAGGTGTATGTGTTGTGTTGTACAACGGTTGTAGATGTATGTGTTATGTTTTACACCGGGTGCAAGTGTATGTGTTGCGTTGTTTGTGTATGTGTAAGTGGTTATAGTGTGATGGGACATACATGTATGGTATTGTTTGGCCCTTTTTGTTGCTATTGAGGGTTGAGGCAATTTTGTCTTTGGATTCCCTTGTTGTTGATGTTGAGGGTTGAGGCGTTTAGTCTATATATGCCCTTGTTTCTTATATTGAGGAAGGAGGTGATTTAGTCTCCAGATTCCCTTGTTGGTTAATGTTGAGTCAAATTATAGACTTATAATTTCTCAACATAAATCATCAACCTAGGGCAGGTAAGCTTGTGAGATGCTGCGCAAAATATATGCAGGCTTAATACCTTGAGTGCTTACTAATATAACCAGTCAACCATACACAGAACTAATGCCTCTTTTGTGCATCAACATTTAGAAGCAAAAGGCTATGGAGTGGATTGAAACATCCCTCTACAACTCTTAGTATTGCTGATGTTGATTAGAAAAGATAAGAAATAAAACTTACAACAAATAAATAAATCATTTATCAATGTAATTCAAATATTGATTAAATGGAATCTACACATTAACATGAAGCTTAATCATTCAATCATTTGTTGTTGATATATCAGAAATAGTACATTAGTTGTGTAAACAAGTTATTACTGCGTAAAAAAATTAAAACACACACACACACACTATACTAAGTGAGTTGTGAGTAAAGGGGCCCTCCCTCACTGACAACCCCTTCAAAATTAGAAGATCTTTCTCAGTAAAATATGAAAATGTTACAGTTGAGTAGAATCTGATATATGCTATCAGCGAAGCCAAGCCAACAACAACCCCTTACAATATAAAATAGAGTTGAATTCATACAAGTTCAAAAGTCCATATGTGGCTCGAAATAAGGAAAACTACTAATTTGAGCTATTAGCTAACAATACTGGTACAAACAATCAAAATTAGCTCTAATGAGTCTAATCCATGACTGAAAGTATGGATTAGATGAAATTCGTTACATAGATGGAGCTTTCCTTCATACAACCAACGAGAAGAGGTCTGCAAATCTGGGCAGTTTCAATTGTGGATTTGAAACAGCCAATAGGACAACATCCATGTATGAAGAATTCTCCAAAAAACCCATGTTCTCGTTTGATCTAGAAATAAGTGGAACATATATAACCGTCGATTTTACTGCAGGAAGTCGGGGCAGTTGCACGAATTCCGTGTCTGCAGGAATTTCAGAGCATTTGCAAGCATTATGATCGCATGAGCTGTTTGTAGAAAATTGCGGGACTGTTTTGAACCAATTTTTTTTTACATAAGAACATGATATTAGTTGGCATGATAATTCAATAAGGAGACAACTAGCTTAAGGAATGCTTAAGATTAAGGTAAAAGACACTTTTTTTATGTTAATTTGCATACCTCAAGCATATAGCACCCTTTTGGCCAAAACCTAGATGTTATAACTGAAATAAGCATAATAGGGGTTAAGAATAGTTAAAAATGGGAGAGGTAAAGTCTAGAAAAGGTGTCAAAATTAGGCAAAATCGAGCCTCAACGTCTCCCCCACACCTAGCTTCTTGCATGTCCCTTATGCAAGAAAAAATGTTGCACCTTCCAAAAAAGGAAATCATTCCTTGTCTTGGGCTGCAGCTACTGCATCCAACTGATCTGCTAGCTCCGCCAACGGACCCAATTGGTTACCAGTAGATTCTACAAGAAACTGACCCTTATATAATCCATTTTTCTTCTTCATATGATCAATCTGAACGTGCTTCTTCTTCATGATTCAGGCCACCTTCTGAACCCATTCCTCATGTTCTTTCTACATACACAAGCTGTTTTCTTTCAGGGTCTCATTCTCTTTTCTCAAAGCTCGTTCAGAAATGGTGAGTTTAGTGATAATCTCCTCCAATTCCTGCAGAGACCGCTTTTTCTAGGGAGTTACTTCCCCTTCACGACATCCTTGGAGGGATTGGGGCAAACCAAGGCCCTCATTTTCTTGTTGTTCTTCTACTGTTTCATTTCTGCTTCCATGTAGAGAGGAATCCTAGAAGGACATCACTTCTCCACCAATGAATTCAATAAACTCTACCTTTTATTTTCCTTTAGGTGGGCCATGAAGCTTTTCAGTCCTTTTTTCACGTGTCTTGGGTAACATCTCTACTTCTGCAGTATCCTTTATAGCGAGTTGAACAACCTGGCTCCTTTGTTATAGACAATTTTGTGCCTTGCAGCATCAGGCATGAATTGTCAATAATCCAAGGGATCCAAAGTCCCTAAACATGATGTTCCTACCCCTAGAGGAACAAGGTCAGCAAACCAACAGCTCTCAGATCAGTTCTCCACCTGAAAACACTCAAAAACAAGCAATCCTGAAATCAAAGCAGGTGCTCCACTAGGCTTCTGCGCTGAAACTCAACTCCTCCATGGTGTACCTGCGTTGCAAAGCAGGTAGAACAAAGGCCACCTGCGCTGAGCGAGATGGGACAAGTGGCACACTGAGTCATTGCTCTGGAATCTTCCAAAAATGACACTTGGATCAGGGATTTCGCCTTGTGATGAGTCAGAGGCTCTGTTTCTCCAAGTGGAAGCAAGGTTCTCCAAGTGGGCTCAAGAACTGAAGATCAACTGAAGAGAGAGAGGACACAAGGCAGCTACACATCAGTTGCAAGTTGACTCATCCTTTATCAATTCATCTATATATTGAGCTCTCTCCTATGAGCTCAGGAGGCTGGAATTTTTGTGCAAAGTAATGATATGCTGTTGGTTTCACTATAGAACTATTGGGTGATTGCTTGAAGGAGGTGAAGAGGAGAAATTCTTTCTGCTGGGAGGTGTTGCTGGATTGGGGCCTTCAATGGTTGTAACACTCTCAAAACTTTATTTCTTCCATTAATAAAAGCTATTGAGGTTCTTCTATATGCACTTGTTTCAATGATGTATTGTGATAATTGTATATTTGATTTATGCTAATCCTTGAATCAGTTATGATTGCATGCTTTTTGTAGTTTCCTTCTTTGTTATTTTGCAGGATCTCATTGTAGCTGGGCCAGCAAAAGAGCAAGGAGCTGGGAGCAAGCAGCAAAGAGAAGAGTTTGGATTCGACATTAAGCGCAAGGCAACGGTTAGTGCATTTCTTCATTCTCTCTTGCTTTCATAAAGAAGTAAACCTTAAGTAGTTTTCTTTACAGTTGTTGCTGAGGTACTATCACCCTTAGAGTGGGATAGGGTCATCCGAATCAGATACTTTTCCCTACAACAAACTGGCGACTCCACTGGGGATCGAACCTAGAATATCTTCATTGTATCTGGGGATCGTATCTGTTTGATTGTTTGTAGTATTTTTCTATTCATTTCCTGAACAAAAGAGTACCAAATCAAAAATCTTTTGACTATATCAAAAGCGAAGTAGAGGGCAGCTACTCTAGCTCATTTCTGAGCATGTTCATGATTTGAAGAGCTGATATACAAGGATCCTTGTAAGCTTTTAGTGATAGCTTTTCATCTTCCTTGTCATCCCTTAGTGTGTGCTTGACTGATAGCTTCTGATTTGAGCAAAAACTGTGAATTTTTGAGAAAATTGTGACCCGGAAACTGAGAAAACGCAACTTTCGTTTTCCAAAGTAGGTAGTACACAGGCTACCTGCTTTGCAACGCAGGTCCCGAAGGGGCTACCTGCGCTGAGAGCCAGACTGGCTGTGCAGCACCTGCGTTGGCCCAATTTTGCCTTGTGCATTTGGGGTTTCCTCCTTTTTTCTTGCTTGTTTTCACTATAGATTTTGCAGCCAGTTACCAGTCTTGTACCTATTCTGAAACCAACCTTACTTGCCATCATTCCGCCTCTGTTATATAACAAAATTGTACTTGTTCTTTTGTATTTCTTACATCATTTACAATTTCCCATAACGAAAGTGAAATAGTCTTGCTTTGGCCTCTTAGATCTGAACCTGTGTTAGGCATTTTGCTGGTCTAAAGAGTTAGCTTGTTTGCTGTCCATAGCTGATTAGTCTTTTTACTTTCGTCATTATGGTTTGATTTCATGTATTTCCAGTGATTAAACAAGTAAATCTTAAGGTGTCTTTTGATTTTGGACAAGCTTGTTTGTTTTCGCTTTAAATCGAAATCAAAGTTATATAACAACTTTCTTTTTGTAATACATCAACATTAAGAAAGGGAAAAGAAAATACATGCATTGTGCATTTTGCATTTGACTGTTTGCATGCTGATTTAGGAGAAAGTGCATTAGTTTGTGCTCTATGATCTGTGTGAAAAGATTTGCCTTTCTTCTCCTCAGTAGTTAAGATTTTCATCAGTCAAAAAGATTTGAAAAAGCTTGCTTCTCATCTTAGGCTGCATTTAGGAATTTTTCATATACATCTCGTGGTGAACCTTGAAAGACAAACTTTAAAAAGATCAACTTAAAATATACTGAATGAACCTAACAACGCATTGAAACATAACGCAAATACATAGAGGTCTAAGCTAGAGACGTGTTCCGGCGTCGTTAAACGTAGTGACTGTCGATCTCTACGAAGGTGGGTGATTCCTCCTGAGGGACGATAGCACTAATACGGACTTGTGCTCCCACGTACCGTCGCGTATATATTGGGAGACCCCTATAGGCATTTATCCTTTATCCATAGGAAGCCGTGTCGGCCGCCCTACTGATCGTGATGCAGTGAACACAGCATTCACGAAGATCGACCACCCGTACCGTAAAACGTATTCTGTGGTTTCGCGAAAGGTTTGGCACACCCTATGCCTAGATCTCCAGAGCAGTTTCTTTTGGCCTTTTTCACTTCGGGCTCGTTAATACATCGAAGGAGACTAGAGTCATCTTTAGCTTTTTCTCGACTCTTAAAACATGAAAAAGCAAAGTTATGTTTAAAAGCGTCTAATAAAATTCATTCAAATCGGAAACACAAATTTTCCCCTTTATATTTTAGTTGATCGAGTAATCCGCAATCGTGGAAGAAAGTCAATTGAATATCCGTCGTTCTCGGAGGCTTGCGAGTCAACCGTCTTTGTCTCCGGAATCGAAAACAGTCCGAACAAAGCGAGCTCGTCGAACCAGTTCAAAATCTCCTTTAAAAGTTAGAACAAGTGTTCCAACAACATCTGAGATTCTTGTTACTCCAAACATTTCCGGAAACCCTGCCTCTATAGAAGAAGTTCAACCGCCATAGAAGGACAGTAATACTGATCCTAGTCTGGGGGCAAATACTTGTATAACTGAACCAGTTCCATCTGTAACCGGTCCAGAGAGTTTTGTTCCTCAAACATCTGTCGCTGTCGATACAACCCCTTCTTCGGCACCGGAAATCTTTTACGGACCTGACGGTCTTCCTCTTCCACCTGGTCTGATTGCGATAGAGGAAATTATAGAGGAACCGCAAGTATCCACTCCAACTCATTTTGGAGTAGGGGTCACTCTATTTCCTGCTACAACAGAAGTTTGTCCATCACCAGTGGAAGTTCCTGTAGAATCACTAGGCAATCAATTGGATAGACTCAAAATGTCTGAACAACCGTCGACATCTAGGACTGTGTCAAATGACACGGCGACGGCAGAACTACCTACTGCAAATCCAACAATGTTCGCCGGCATACCATCTGTCCCAACTAGCTCTCAATCGCTAGAAGGAGTCCACCAAGGGACTATCTCGGCAGTATGGTCTGTTCCTGTTTGTTCCGGAGTAATGTCTGGTAACTCTTATGGTGAGACTCATCAAATTGACCCTTTTGGGAATCAATTTAGGCCATCCAGTCCTCCAGGACAATCAATTGCCTTGAGTTCTAGATTACCACCGTATGGGGGGCAGTATGCCCTTTCATTACCCCCTCCGGGAGGGTACCCATACGGGAGTGCTCAACCTTATTCAAGTTATGGTGGAATTGCAACAAGTAGTTGGGTACCTATGCTATCCCAACCACCAAGAGTTGTATATTCTATGCAACAGTGTGTACCTGTAACGAACATCCCAACTACACCGGCTATTGTAACCGTGTCGCAAGTTCAAACGATGCCTGTTGTATGTCAACCTCAGATTTCTCAGGTTCTCATGCAACAGCCCCTTGACCCTACGACCCAACCACAATCGCCTACTGGTGGGGCGACACAAGTACAATCAGGTACAATTACCCCACATCTTGGTCCAATGGTTAGTGTAGCACAACAACCCATGGTATCGCAACCGTGGATAGTGCAATACCAACAGCCACAATTCCAACAAGTGTACCAAGGTTCTGAACAGCAAATCTTTGCGAATACTGGACAACCATATATCCAAAATGGTCAAAATCAACCACTTTATAGTGGTCAAGTCCATCAACCGTATCAATCATACCAACATCAACTCCATTATGCTGGTATGCAAAGACCAACTGTTCAGGCAATTCCATCGTACCCTGGTTACGCTTCCCCTAACTTGAATCAACAGTTACCATTCGTGGCGACTTTAGAGTTGCCTGATTTACATCGGTTAATCAATGATCCAATTTCTTACGCCCCATGGTGGCCAGTGATCCCGCACAAACTTCCATCCGACATTCCTAAATTCAATGGAAATCCAGGTGAAGACCCGTCGAATCATGTGATGACATTTCATCTATGGTGTTCGTCGAACACTTTAAATGATGATTCGATAAGGCTTCGCCTCTTTCAGAGGACATTGACAGGTCCAGCGGCGAAATGGTATATAGAACTGCCAAGAGCTTCGTTCGACAATTTTAGCTCCCTTGCCACGACATTCTTAACCCACTTTCAATTACCAATAAGGTATGAAACGGGAACAGAGATATTGACCAACTTCAAGCAGACAACCGCAACTCATATATCAGATCATATACATGAGTGGCGACGTCGACGAAGAATGGTTAAAACATACGTTCATGATCAGCTTTTAGCTGAGTGGTTTATAAAGTCGTTACTTCCGGCCATAACGGAAGATGTGGCGAAGGGGGGAGTCGTAACAGAAGAGCAGGTTATTGCTCGTGCGCAATATTTGGACTTAGTATATACTCAGTCCGGCACGCTCTATGACAAAATACCAGACGCCCCTAGACCAGAGTTTTCAATCCCTCCTCCTCCTAAATCAAATAGTGACTCTCATGCCGACGATGGCGTGATTGGCACGGCAAACACGAATCCAAAAAAGGCCAATCAAAAGAAGGTCTGTAAGGATTCGAATCAAAATGCGCATGAAGAGATTCTTGCTTCGGAAGTAAATGCCGTATCGAAAGATAAGGGCAAAGAAACCAATCAACCAGGAAGCAAGAAGAAACAAAACAAAGGGAAGAAGAATAAACAAGGTGAGTCATCCCCTAAGAAAAATTCTTCGAACCCTCCTGGGAATAGGAAACCTAATCCATGTCAAATATGCGATGAGAAGGATCATACCACTAAGAATTGCCCATTCAAAGCTGAGCTGAAGAGGTTCTTTAAGAGTCCTCATACCTCAACTGTGTCAAATGATCCATTTCCTAACCCAGGTCAAAATCTGGTTGATAGCGGAAACGCTTCCCCATCTCAAGTGCTTATGTTGTCGGTTTCAAAACAACAGAATGATGCTTTGATTTCGACAAGGAACAAAGATTACGGGAATCCACAGGTGTCGAACGATAAAGGTAAAGATCAACCTAGCAGTTCGACAACAACTTCGGCAGAAATTGTTCCCCCCATCACGCATGAATTAACGATAAAACCGCCAAAGGGAGTAGTACACAAGTCGACATTTAATCCTCGTGCCAGAGCAGCACAACATTATAACATAGTGGAAGATTTGGCGCAATCGCCATCTGCTATGTCGACTCTTGAGGTACTACAACATTGCCCATCCCAAAGGCAGGCATTGTTATCAGCAATTGGTGGGGTAGATCCTAAAGATTCCAATCTGGTATCCTTTGATCACAAAGGGTATGATCCTCAGTTACCAGCTCAACTAGCTTTCCTCGTCCAAGTGAAAGCCCTCAACAAAACAGTTCATCGAACGATTATTGATGAGGGGGCATCGACATGTATTATGTCGATGAGTTGCTGGAAAACTTTAGGATCTCCAACCTTGTCGTGATCATCGACAACATTAAAAGCATTCGACAGAAGGATATATACCCCTTACGGTATCCTTAGTAACCTGAAAGTTGAACTAGGGGGCAAAACAGTAGAAATAGATGTTGAAGTCATTGATGGCAATCTTGACTATAACATCCTACTGGGAAGGCCATGGATTTATGCCATGCAAGCTGTTGTGTCGACTTATTTTAGGAAGATCGCATTCCCCTTTGAAGGAGGGATTACGGTCGTCGATCAACAAAACTTCCTCCCTAATGGTTCACAAGTTACAGGAAGCGTTCCCATGATCCATGGCAGCGACCGGTCGATTCAAGATATTGGAGTAGGTCTATTGAAAGATCCCACTATGATGGGAACTTTCGCGCTACCACCTCCTAGTTGCATAGGAAATGTACCATTTGTAGCAACATGCAATATGGTATCCACCTTGAAAGACACAGAAGGCAAAGCCGCTATGGATCATGCAATGGTTTTGCCACCAAGCCCCATTGAAATATTGTATCAATCAATGTTTCATGCATGGGAGGCGAATCCCAATCAGCGCTCTTCGAGCGTTTGGGTAGATAGATCTAGAGAATATGGTACCCCATTAGATCCTTGGTCGAAAGTACATGGGATTGACGAAGGAGTCTTGCAATCAATGATGATTGAGGGGGCACCATGGAATGATCACCACCATCGTTCCCTTCTTCCGGAATATGAAGAAGATACTTAGAAAGATCTTTACCACCCTTCAGTCTTTGAATTCCTAACAAATACTGTAAACACGGTGGATTCTGAGCGAAACTTATCCAATATTGAAGAGACTATAGCCATAAATATCTCGACCAAAACAGGTATTGTAGAGAATATTCATGTTGGCAAAGGTTGTTCCCCTTCAGAACTGGAAATATATAACGCTCGCTTTCGCTAATTTAGAGATGTCTTTGCTTGGTCGTATGATGAAATGCCAGGCATCGACTCAAGTATCGTTGAACATGAAATTAAAATGTATCCTGATGTCAAACCAGTAAGACAACGGCTTCGACAGGTTCACCCTAAGAAAGCCGCTGCCATTAAGGCAGAAGTTGAGAAACTTCTCCATGCTGGATTCATCTACCCGGTTCCTCTAACCGATTGGGTATCGAATATTGTACCTGTTATGAAAAAACAAGGAACAATACGAGTGTGCGTCGATTATAGAGATGTAAATCAAGCTTGTCCGAAGGACAACTACCCTACACCCTTCATCGACCAGATAATTGATGAATGCGCAGGATGTGAAATCTTTTCCTTTATGGACGGATTCTCCGGGTATAATCAAATTAATATTCGCCCACAGGACCAATCAAAGACTGCATTTATATGTCCGTGGGGCACATTCGCTTATCGAAAATTACCCTTTGTCTTGAAGAACGCAGGGGCGACTTTTCAGAGGGCTATGAATTATGCCTTCCATGACATCAAGAGCATTGTTCAACCATATCTCGACGATCTTCCGGCTCATTCGCGAAAGCGGACTGATCATCCGCAGCATTTAAGAGCGATATTTCTACGTTGTCGACACTACAAGATAAGACTCAACCCACACAAGTGTGTGTTTTGCGTCGGTTCTGGTCGTTTACTTGGCTTTGTAGTCTCTAAAGATGGGATTCGTCTCGACCCTTGTAAGGTTCAGGCAATCATCAATTTGCCTCCACCTTCGAATTTGCTTCAGATTCAAAAACTCCAAGGGAAAGCAAACTTTCTGAGGAGGTTCATTCCAAATTACGCAGAACTTGCTAAAGCTTATACACGTCTTTTGAAAAAAGATGTACCCTTCGACTGGGACCAGGTTGCGCAAGCTTCCTTTGACGCTTTGAAAGAATCTCTAGTAAAAGCATCATTAATGTACGCCCCAGATTATCTTAGGGATTTTAACCTGTATCTAGCTGCAGCAGATACAACCATTGCGATGGTTTTAGTTCAAGAAGTCGATGGAGTTGAACATCCTGTATATTATTTAAGTAAAAACTTAAATGATACAGAAAGTAAATATTCTTACGTTGAAAAGCTAGCACTTGCTGCTGTTCAAGCGGTACAAAGATTTCGACATTATATCCTCTTTAGGAAAACTACCATTCTGTCAGATTGCAACCCCATGACTTATATACTGTCGCGACAGTTGCTGGGGGGCAAGTATTCCAAATGGATAGCGATTCTTCAAGAGTTTGATCTGGAATTTGTGAAATCCAAGTCAAAGAAAGCTCTGGTATTCGCAGAATTATTATGCGATCTCCCATCGTCGTCCAACGATGAAACTTCCAAGGAATCAATCGTGGACGAGACTTTATTTTTGATATCTGCAAGCGATGAATGGTATGGAGATATAATTATCTATCTCCAAACCCAAAAGTTTCGGCCAGACACCTCACACTTCGAACAGAAACGTATACGATACCAAGCAAAAGACTACGTGATCGTCGGTGATACCCTTTACCGTCGTGGTATCGATACAGTTCTGAGGAGGTGTCTCACCCATGAAGAGGCCGAAAAAGCCCTGAATGAGTGTCATTCAGGCGCGTGTGGAGGGCATCAATCCGGTTTTGCTACAGCCCAAAGGATATTAAGAGCAGGATATTTTTGGCCAACCATGTTTAAAGATTGCATAATCGTAGTCCGAAGTTGTCATTCCTGCCAAATATTTGATAGCAAAACCAGAAGACCACCCGCACCACTGCAACCAATAGTTGCAGTTGGGCCTTTCGCCAAATGGGGCATCGATTTCATGCAATGTAACCCCACCTCGACCGGGGGGCATGGGTATATTATAGTCGCAGTTGACTATTTTACCAAATGGGCCGAGGCGATGCCTACATTGGACAATACTGGTGAAACAGCTGCCCTTTTCTTTTTCAATCATGTAGTCGCCAGGTTCGGCGTACCCCAGGCTATAGTTACAGATCATGGATCACATTTCCGCAATCACATGATGGTCGAATTAGCTGCCAAACTAGGGCTATCTCACGACAGCTCTACTCCGTATTATCCACAAGCCAACGGACAAGTTGAAGCAATCAACAAGGTCCTGAAGCGTATGTTGCAAAGGATGATCGGAGTTCATAAAAGAAGATGGCACCTAATCCTGTATGCAGCCTTGTGGGCCTACCGAACTTCGGTAAGAAACGCAACCGGATTCACACCTTTCCAATTGGTGTACGGTCTAGAAGCAGTCTTACCGATCTAGTGTGAAATTTCGTCGCTTAAACTCGCAATTGATCTCCTCCCCGGAACTTCGGAAGAAGAGGCTCGTTTCTTGGAATTAATCCAGTTGGATGAAACCCGTCGTGATGCCGCTTTGGCTAACGAAGCCCATAAGAAACGAGTCAAGGCTCAGTTCGACAAAAATGTCAAACCCCGTGTCTTCTCAGAAGGCGATTTGGTCTTGCTTTATGACCAAGAATCCGATAAATTAGGAGCAGGTAAATTTCCTTATGGATGGGCCCCTATATTGTTAAAAGAGTATTAGCAAAAGGAGCCTACGAGTTAATAGATTACGACGGAATTCCACTGGCGCAGCCCCGTAACGGGCTGTACCTCAAGCGTTACTATGCTTAAATAGTAACCTGCATGCTTTTGTTGTATTTTGTTTTCGCTAAAGTGATCGTTCTAGTTGAGTGATCCACCTTTTTCATTCGTTGCAGATGTCAAACCTTATGGAGACATGTGTTGGATACGCCGACGGAGCAAGTCGTAGTTCGCGGAACCTATCCTCCGCAGCATGGGCCATTTTTGATCCAAGTGGCGAGTTAGTAAGTTTCAGAGGTGTATGTATTGGGCAATCAACGAATAACATCGCTGAGTATAGCGCGTTGATAGAACTACTCTCTGATGCCATCACAAGAGGCATACGCCGACTAATTGTCAGGCTAGACTCACAGCTCGTAGTACTACAACTCAATGGCATATATTCGGTTCGTAATCCAGCTATTTATCGCATGTTCCTAAGGGTAAAAATCTTGGAAAGACGATTTGATTCAATTCAATATCAACATATTTCAAGAAATTTAAACACATTAACTGACTCATTAGCAAACTATGTGTTAGATAGACATTTGCAACATTTATAAAAGGGACACATCATAAAAAGTGTACATATGAATCATCCAAATCAACCAGAATGAAAATCGAAAATAAAAATATATATAAGCTGTTCATAAATTTCATACATAATGTTCTGTAACCGAGACAAAATTGGTCATGTGACCTAAAAACTCAAAAGTGCTAGGGGGCACCCTAGCCTAGTGATGCTCCTGATAGTAAGCCACAGCCTGTGCTATCATGCGCAGAAGACGGGTCCATCGTCTAGGTACACCGATAGTATGCTGCTGCATCGGTAAAGGTAACTCGTCAATCTGTACATCCGGAAGACCACGGGTAAGGTTCTCAACCTGCCCCTGCACAGCTGTAAGGGTCTCAATATCGCTAAGATCACGGATAATAACTCTCCGAGCATGTTCCTCTGCCGGAGCAGCAACAGGTGGTCTCAGACGAACTGCCGGACGAACAGGACCGACATCTGCAAGCACGCATGAGTTCAATTAAAGTCTTGATAGAATAAAGCACAAGGACATTATAAATGAAAACAATGAACAGTAATATGGTTGAAGTTCTTACCAGTAGCATCCCACTGAGCACCGTCTGGCAGTACCATATCCGGATCACCCCGGAAATCCATACCAACATATGGGTACTCGGAAAAAGCCATCTCCTGGCGATCGAACCACCTGAAGAAAGCGGCATTGAAAGAAATCTGGGATTGACCTGCATGTCTAGACATGTGATCGACCCATCGCTGCATACGTGGCTCGGTGGGAGAAGGCACTCCGAGATCAATGTACTGAGGTTGCATCAGAGGGATCTTCTCCAAGGCGAAGGCAGTCAGAATCGAACCAAAACCAAAGTTCTTCAGCTTCCCGTCCTTCACCTTGTTCAGTTGACTTTTCATCTGAGTAAGCACTGCATCACTCCAGTTGAAGATCTTCGGTTGGAGACACTCCAAAGCGTGCTGCATATGAGACCTGTTGGCAACATGTAAAGATGCGCTGCCGGCCATCCTACCAAGGGTATACAGAATAGACCTGAGAGGCCTGCTAGTAACATCACGGATGACCACCTTGCCGTCTCTGCTCGGCTGGGACCCCTCCCTGCAATACTGGCGAACATAATCTCTCACGGAATCATTCCCCCGAACTGTACCTGATAAAGAAATGGGGGCACCCCGCCTTGACAAGCCAGTCAAGAAATAAATATCTGTCACGGTCAATGGAATAGGTTTGTTCCTGATCTGGAATACTTGGTTAACAGGATCCCAAGCATCAAGCATATACTGCAGTAGAGAAATCTTTGCTCTCATGCTAGAGATACGGAAAAACTTCAGCAAACCACAGTCTCGTAATGCGCCCACCGTAACAGGATCATGAAGGGCAATCATATCTTCTTCTTCATGTTCTCGTTCTCGCCATGTTAGGGCCATCTTGATCAAGAATCCCTGCAAAACAAACAAGAGAATGAGTCAGCTCCTGAAATTGATGAAAAACTGGCGAAAATTTCATCAAAATCTGTGAAAAATTGTTGTTTTTATGCCCCAACGCAGGTGCCCAGTGTACTACTTGCGTTGGGGGACAAGCTGCCTTCAAACAGCTTGAATCCCAACGCAGTTTTCGAATGGGGAACCTGCGCTGATCAGAGGGCGCCCTGGCAAAACCCCAGAGGCTCAATAGAACATCAAAACAGGCATAAAACAGGAAAATGAAACCATGAAAATGAAGAGCTAAGGTTTAGCTCCTACCTGGTCCAAACGGCGCCGAAAATCGTCCGCAAAATCTCCCGGAATCAGCTGGTGAAAATCAAGGAGAAAGAGGCTCCTCCAAAGCTCCAACAAGCAAAATGCAAATGAAATGGTAAAGTGAGAGGTAAAAACCCTTTTTATTTGCTTTTTTACGTAGTTCAAGGTAAATATTAATGTGTTAATCTCATTTTCAAGTAAATATTACTCATTTCTAACTAGTTTGTTGCAGCAATTTGAAAATGCAGTGCTATCAGTGAAAAAGAGAAGCTAGTTATGGTAAAAAATCAAAAGTAAACCATATAATCGAGCAGTTTTAGCACACAGTTCATGCTCGTTAAAAAATAAACGCAAGATCCGAGCAGTTTTAGCACATAGTTCATGCTCGTTAAAAAATAAACATAAGTTGTGAGCAATCTTCCCCCAGAGTTCAAGCTCACCCAGAAAAAATGAACCGGTAAATAACCTTGGTAAATGTAACCTTTGACAGCCATATTAAAGCCCTTGGTCATGTTCTTGCAGTCTCACCTCCATCCGTTCATTTGGCCAATCGTTCATCTCCATATGTTTGTTTACCCATTTTGAGGAACAGCTGCGAAGAGTGATTTCACTTAGCCATCCTTGTGACACTGCCGTGATTGGAATATTCCAACCTGTACCTGGAATCTGCTGCTATCCCTGTTTATCACTCGTTCCTCAAAAGACGAGTCTTCTTTGAGCTCTTTTCTTCTGACTCGTAAAATATGAAAAGTTTGCCGAGTTTTGGCCTTCCAGCTCGTTAAACGACCGGAAGAGCTATCCCTCCTCTAGATTTTAATCTTTTTGGACCTGAGGGATTATTGCACAAAAAGATCGAGCGCTTGTTTGTTCGGCTCGTTAAAGCAATCGAAAATTCATCCCTTCTGTATTGTTTTATACTTTTTCGGACTTAAGGGATTAGATGACGAAAAAGGAATTCTGGAGTTGACTTTATGTACCTTTTCAGACTCTCTAAAAATGAAAAGGACCGAGTTATCCTTGTCGTTAGACTCGTTAAATTCATTAAATAGCGACAAACTTGTCTTTAGATGAGAACGAGTTTCCCTATCGCTAGGCTCGTTAAAACATAGCGATAGGCTTGCCCGAAGGGCAGGTTATAGAACAAGCATATGTTATCCTCCTCAAGCTTGACAAAAATAAAGAGGTACTGGTCAGCAATGACTGGGGAAAAATTGGGAGAACCTCACAGCTTTAATGGTAGCAAGTCGCTCTTGAACATGACACTTTGTCCTCCGTATCACATCGGGTTGGGTTGTTTCATTCACCGATCTCATCACCATGGTCCTCGCCACACCATCCACATTTGGGGTAATGCTACCGATCCATCACATCAGTGTCGTTATATGTTCAAGAGATGTTGTTCTGCAAAGAGTCAACCGTGTCCCATCCACTGCCATACATTGTCCTTCATCCATTTCATGACCGCCACCCTGAATCATACATCACAGTTTGTTCTCACCTCATCACAATCACTAGCTCCGTTCCGTGTCACTGATGTGGGATTCATTAAGGCCCTCCTTTGACGGATCGCTCCTTGTCGACATCAGCTCATTATCCAAGGAGTTGATCTAGGAACAACCCCTTCAGTACTTTGAAACTTGCATGCCTCAATGGCAAGTTTCTCACTTCCGGCGACAGGTATACATCAATGACCTTCGACCAGAAGATTTTGCATGGTGGTCGACGCCAAGTCCTTTATTCCCACCATGTGAATTGTACTGCCGTACCTTGAGGGTCATCATCCTTATCGGTGATTCCTCTCGCGCTTGTTAACGGTTTACATCATTGACCGGTAATCAAGCAATGTCTTTCCATGTTCGACTTCAAGAAATTCTCACATGGATCGACTTGTACATCGAGTGAAGATCGGAAGAGATTGAAGACCCCGGATCTAGTTTCATCCATCCGGGCTGCGATATATATTCAGGATATAAAGACATTTGATATGTACATCATTGCAGCAGATGATCATCCTTCTCAAAGGATGATAATTTCAGCAGAGAATTATTAGTCTATCATCAGACGATCGTCTGTGCTATGTACCAAAATGAATTTATAAAGCTGAGCATGGGAATGCCCGCCTCAGCTAGATCATGAAAAAGTATGAAAAATAATGTATTGTATTGTATCTTATTACAGGACACTTCTCGACAGATTGAATGAACTTCGGATCCTCCTAATAAAGCATTTCACCCGATAAACGACCTCATACTTTAGGGGGCATCTGTTATAGACAATTTTGTGCCTTGCAGCATCAGGCATGAATTTTCAATAATCCAAGGGATCCAAAGTCCCTATACATGATGTTCCTACCCCTAGAGGAACAAGGTCAGCAAACCAACAGCTCTCAGATCAGTTCTCCACCTGAAAACACTCAAAAACAAGCAATCCTGAAATCAAAGCAGGTGTTCCACTAGGCTTCTGCGCTGAAACTCAACTCCTCCATGGTGTACCTGCGTTGCAAAGCAGGTAGAACAAAGGCCACCTGCGCTGAGCGAGATGGGACAAGTGGCACACTGAGTCATTGCTCTGGAATCTTCCAAAAATGACACTTGGATCAGGGATTTCGCCTTGTGATGAGTCAGAGGCTCTGTTTCTCCAAGTGGAAGCAAGGTTCTCCAAGTGGGCTCAAGAACTGAAGATCAACTGAAGAGAGAGAGGACACAAGGTAGCTACACATCAGTTGCAAGCTGACTCATCCTTTCTCAATTCATCTATATATTGAGCTCTCTCCTATGAGCTCAGGAGGCTGGAATTTTTGTGCAAAGTAATGATATGCTGTTGGTTTCACTATAGAACTATTGGGTGATTGCTTGAAGGAGGTGAAGAGGAGAAATTCTTTCTGCTGGGAGGTGTTGCTGGATTGGGGCCTTCAATGGTTGTAACACTCTCAGAACTTTATTTCTTCCATTAATAAAAGCTATTGAGGTTCTTCTATATGCACTTGTTTCAATGATGTATTGTGATAATTGTATATTTGATTTATGCTAATCCTTGAATTAGTTATGATTGCATGCTTTTTGTAGTTTCCTTCTTTGTTATTTTGCAGGATCTCATTGTAGCTGGGCCAGCAAAAGAGCAAGGAGCTGGGAGCAAGCAGCAAAGAGAAGAGTTTGGATTCGACATTAAGCGCAAGGCAACGGTTAGTGCATTTCTTCATTCTCTCTTGCTTTCATAAAGAAGTAAACCTTAAGTAGTTTTCTTTACAGTTGTTGCTGAGGTACTATCACCCTTAGAGTGGGATAGGGTCATCCGAATCGGATACTTTTCCCTACAACATCCTTGTAAATCTCTTAGCAGGGGTGGAGGTGCCCTTCAACTTAGGCTTTTTACCCATAGTCTCCCCAATCACCACCACTTCTTCGTCTTTTTCTTCCTATTTCGTCTACGGCCCATGGGTCCATGGCTTCTTTTTTGCTTTCTCCTTTGGATTTTTCTTTGTGGACTTTGAAGAGTCAAAGTCTTCATATTTTTCCTCCTTCTTTTTCTGTGGCCCACAAGTCTGTGGATTCTTCTTTAATTTTTCTGCTGGTTTTTCCTCTGTAGACTCTAAAGGGTCAGAGTCTTAATATTTTATTTCTCCTTTGTCTATAGCCCATGGTTCCATGACTTCTTCTTGGGTTTTTCTATTGGAGTTTCCTCCATAGAATCCGAAGAATCAGAGCCTTCATCCTCCGTGAAATAATTCTCGGCCAGAAATTCCTCCCACGTCTTCTTTTTGTCCTTCAAAACCTCTACCAGGATGATTTTCACCAGCCCATGGTGATAGAGTTTTTTCTCCAAATTGGCTCCCCTTTCCTTAGCGGCTGTCGACATCTTCATCAAATATATTCTTAAATAGTATGGAAAATTCAATGGCTTATCATGAAAATGTGCAAGGAGCCGAATGTGAAATAAGAATGTGAGCCCAAAGTGACCTTCACATGTTATATACTTCTACAGGAAAAATAACAGGTGTCGATACTTACTTCTCAGGAAGTCCTGTGAAATCCTTTTTCTCTAGTTAGGGTTTTAATTCTCCTTCCGGAGAAAGGACGTGCACATACCCTTGTTGAAACGCTGATTCTTAAACCAACACTCCCCCTGTTGTGGAATTCTGCATGCGCAAGCCACCAAAACCTATGTTAATCTAAACAGAATATTCCTGATTTGAACCTTGTCGCCATTCAAATTCAGGGTGAAGGACTTCGTAACCTCTGAATTATGGCCACTGAATTTTTGAAACAATGGCAACCACCCTGCTTTTTCCTATCTCTCTTTACTGTGAGCGTCAGCTTCCAAAATTTCAGAGTGTTGTGGCTTGAAGCGGATAGGGGCATGCAGTTTTGACATGGTGAAAGACAGGAGAGCAAGATGCATGCAACTCTTCAGTAATGTTGTGCTAATATTTTGCAATGGATCACGTGACAAGGGAGGGCTAATATGGGAAATATTGGAAAGCATAAAGATTTGGAGAAACAGGTCGTGATCATGATTATCATCATGATCCAACCTATGGAAGGATATGGAGAGTATGACCACCGGTCATGTCAGAGTCATGATAATCGGGAATGGAGTGAATATTTATGATGCAACGATTTATGACCATGTTTTTCTGCAAGGGTGACCATAGCTTAAAAGCATACAAATTTTAAAATTAAAGCATCAACTACCTCTTACCTCAAGTGTCCTGTCAACGACTGTACCTTATGGAGCTTACCTTCAAATGGTCTAGTCCTTGGATGACATGTTCTTGTCCTTGAAATGATAACCCACTTCAAAATTAAATCAGACGTATCATCTCATAATTCATGACCTTGGCTAGTAATACAATTTCTCAGTACTTAAATAATTTAAGCTAATTTTCTCTCTACGACTTTTGTTTTTGAAAAAAACCAAGGTGTTGCTGTAGGAAATGGAACCATGACTGCTAAGCATTCTACATGAAATGGAACTACGACTACTGAGCATTTTGCGAGAAATGTAACCGTGACTGCTGAACATTCTGCAGGAAATGGAACCGTGGCTGCTGAACATTCTGCAAGAAATTCTCCTACCCTCATTTGTGTACAGTTCATTACACATGAGTAAAGGTGCTGATGTCGAATGTGAAATGATCTAATTTGATTACCAGCCATTAAGGTCAACTTTTAACCACTGTGAGCCCCATCACCATTAATGAGAGTGAGGAACAAGGTACCTTGGTGCATCTTATTGGGTGTGAATTTATGAGATGTTGTCGAACCCCACCTGTAGGATCCAACAGTCAAGGAGCCACAGTGATTCCCCATTGTTGTTGGTGAGATAACCTATCATTAGGGCATACAAGCTTCAAGGCATCATAAGACTCTGATCTTGCACCCAAATAATTTGTTGATGTCAATGGGCCAATATTATTGGAAGGAGGGCCTTAAGAAATCCCACATCAGTCCAACACAAGCAATCCAAAATTAACAGATTTTTTTTCTTATTATTATTATTATTATTTTATTGAGAGGATCCTAGAGTATCTATTGACCTGTAGTTTTAACGACCCCAGGGCAATCCATGCTCACCATATTTCAATTTTAGAGAGTTTGAAATACTTGGAAAGAAGACTCCAAGGGGGCTTCTTTTCTGTAACTAGTCCATTGGGCCTAGAAAAAGGAATAAACTTGTACCCAATAGACATTCCTCTCATGTTTTACTAAGAACGATGAGGAACAGAGTGAGCTCATTGTATCAGTAGGAAATTAGGAAGAGATAGTGGAAGGAATGACTCCTTCTCTCACCATCTCCAGCTCTCTTTTCTTCATAATTTCTTCCACAAATTCCTCCTTAGATTGGGGTTTTTGATATAGCTTGAGTCTGTGCCCATTCACCAAGAAGGTAACATTCCCATCATCAATGGTTTTAACCCGACCATATCCATTATCAAAATATTTCTCAATTTCATAGGGGCCTATCCATTGTGTGTTAAATTTCCCTTTAAAGTTCTTAAATTTTGAATCATACAACAATGCCCAGTCTCCCTCTTTGAACTGCTTCTTTTTAATGTATCTGTCATGCCATTTAGCCCATTGTTGTTGAATCAAGTCAGTATGCTGAAAAGAATCTTTCCTAATCTCATCCAACTCATTGAGCTGCAAGATTCTCTACTGCTAAGCTTCATCAAGGTCTATATGCAAATCTGTTGCCATCTTGAAAGTTCTGATCTGAAATTCAATGGGAAATAAAACTTTCTTTCCATACACAAATTCTTATGGAGAGAAGCTAGTGGTATTTCTCCATGTGATCCTATAAGCCCACAATGCTTCAGGAAGTTGGTCAGACCAATCCTTCTTATGTAATTGCACTGCCTTGGTAAGGATTGTATCCAACACTTTATTTGTTGATTCCACCTGCCCATTGGCCTATGGATGATAAGGGGTGGACTTCTGATGAGTAATAAGATATTTCTTTAAAATTCCTTGCATAAGATTTGACACAAATTTAGTACCGTGATCAGTAACTATCTCCCTAGGTACCCCAAATATTACAAAAATATCAGAGAAGAGAAAATCTACCACTGCTTTCTCTGTTGCTCTAGGTAGTTCTCTTGCCTCCACCCACTTCGTAACATAATCAGTACAAACTAAAATATACTTATTACCTTTGGACATAGGGTTGATGGGACCTACAAAATCAAGAGCCCACCTCTCAAAATGTTCTATGAGAACCTGTGGCTACAAAGGCATCTCGTCTGATTGTACAGGCCGCCCCATTCTCTAGTAGCTATCACACTTCTAGACATACTCTTTTGCATCTTTAAAAAGACTTGGCCAATAGTAACCTGAGCAGAGGATCTTGTAAGTTGTCTGCTTGTCTGCAAAATGTCCTCCACAAGGTTCATCGTGACAGGCTCTCAAGATATCATAGATCTCATCTTCCCTGACACACCTGCGAATAATCAAATCAGGTCTAGTGAAAAAGAGATCTCCCCTAATCCAAGAGTAATCAACACTTTTCCTAATAATCCTTTTTTTTCTAATTAGATGAAAAGTAAGGGGGAAACTTTCCTGTAGCAAGGTAGTTGGCCATGTCTGCAAACCAAGGTGTTTTGACAGAAATAGCAAACAAATTTTCATCAGGAAAGCTATCATTAATAGGAACATCCTCACCTGCATGGTTGAGCCTAGATAAGAAATCAACTACCTGATTTTCTTTTCCTGGTCTATCCAATACTATGATGTCAAATTCCTGCAACAACAAAAGCCACCTAGTAATCCTGGAATTAGTGACTAGTTTGTTCATGAGATATCGAATGGTAGAGTGATCGACGTGTAAAAATACTTCATAGCCCGTGATGTAATATCTAAACTTATTAATAGCGTAAATTACAACAAGGAATTCTTTTTCAGTTACCGTGTAATTCAGTTATTCAAGTGTTAAATTTTTACTAACATAATAAATAACATGGGTTATAGGATCCTCCTTTTAACCCAATACTTCTCCTATGGTTGAATCAAAGGCATCAGTGGAAATATGAAAGGGAAATTTGCATTATGGGCCTCTTAAGATAGGTGTTGAAGAAAGCTTTTCCTTGAGTGTATCAAATGCAGCTTGACACTCATCATTCCAATGAAATTCAAATTCTTTAGTCAATAATTTAAACAATGGAGAGGCTACCTTTGTAAGATTTTCAGAAAACCTTCTGTAGTAGCCTGCATGTCCAAGGAAACTTTGAACTCCCTTTTGATTGGTTGGTGGAGGTAGCTTTGCAATAACTTCAATTTTTTCCGGATCAACCTTAATTCCTGCAACAAAAACATGATGACCCAAAATAATACCATCAGTCATAATCATTAAAAAATTTCATTACTTAATGAAATATTAGTTTCTCTACATCTCTCCAAAACTTTCTCAATATTATGTAAAGCCTCTTCAAAAGTATCAGCCATAAATGTAAAATCATCCATATAGACCTCTATGCAATCATGTAAAAGGTCAGAGAAAATACCAAGAACCGCCTGCTGGAATGTGCCTTGTGCGTTGCATAGACCAAATGGAAATACCCTATATGCATAAGTACCCCAGGGACATGTGAATGTTTTCTTTTCCTGTTCCTCTGGAGCTATCCTAATTTGATTGTATCCACTGAACCCATCTAGGAAGGAAAAATACTTTTTCCCTACTAGAGTGGCCAACACTTGATCTATAAAAGGCAAGGAAAAGTGATATTTTAAGGTAGCTTTGTTTAGTTCCCTATAATCAACACATACTCGCAATTTACCATTCTTCTTGGGGACAATAATCAGTGGAGATACCCATTGGCTATTTGAGATAGGATAGATGAACACTACATTTAACAATTTCTGCAATTCAACTTTCACAATTTCCCTTAAAGCGGGTTCATCCTCCTTTGTGGCTGTCTCATAGGCCTAGCATTTTATTCTATATAAATACGATGAATGCATGTGTGTGGGTGAATACCTCTCATATATTTATATTCCCAAGAAAATGTGTCTGAATTTTTTTGCAATGATTGAATTAACTGTTTTTCCTGTTCATGGGTACTTAAGGAAGAATTAATATTTAAAGGTTTTTCAGGAAAAAATTCAACTACCTTACTCCCCCATTCAATCATGGAATCTGCAAGAAATACAAATAAGAGGGATGAATGTAGTTCGACTGCTATACTATGTTCATGAAAATCTTGCAGATTAGTAATGATATCTAAATTATGAATAGACTGCCCTTCTACTTACTGCGAAAAACAGGATTAGAAATACAACAATTTATCAAATTTTCTTCTGAATTTTCTTTAAGGCTCATAGCTTGGGCTATTGTCAAAGCTGGTCGGGTACACTCTGAATCATGCTCCTTCTTCAGCCCAATGTATATTTTCTGATCTTAAGAGGGGTTGAGTAGGGGATACAAATAAATGTGCTTTGTTTCAGCTCCATGAGTGATGGTCATGTTTCTAGACTGCCACCTTATGTAGGCATCTACCATGGCTAATCACAACTTCCCCAAGATCAAAGGATTCCCTCCTAAGTTGGTTTTGGGTTGAAGAACATAAAAGTATGCAGGGTACTCCCAAGAATCTAATGAGATGACAATGTCCTCTAACACCCCCTTTGGCTTTACCTTAGACCTATTTTCTATTTCTAACATGGTGGGAGTAGGTAATAAGTCAAAGGATACTATATGAGATAAAGTCTCCATAGTTATCACATTAATGTCTGCACCTAAATGAATTAAAGTGTCTTTATGGGATGTCCATTGATAAAGGTGGTAACCATAGGGATTCCATGGTCTGCATATTTTACAGTAACAAATCTAGTGGACATTAAACTTGCAAGCTTTCCACCTACTTGAATTATCGAGAGTTATCTCTTTTGTCTTCCTGGTTTCTTGGTACATAGCTCCTTCACTGTTTTGGCATAAATTGGGATATCTTTAATTTCTTACAGTAATGGGATCCTAATGCACACATTTCTTAATTCAAACACAAGATCAAACTCGGGTTGTTTTAGTTTCATTTCCAACCTCTCTAGAAAAGGAGGCTGGACCGTATGGGATGAGGAAGGTTCTTGAGACCTTGAAGTAGGGTGTTCTTCTGGTTCAGGTGTGGTTTAAACTTCAGGAATTTCCATAATATCTTCCTCTACAATCTCTTCAATCGTTTCGGGCTGAGTCACCACTTTTCCGGATCTAAGCTGAATTTTCTCTAGTGACACAAGAAATTCCTATAACATAGTTCCTGTAGCGAATGTGGTGCAATACAGTAGGTAGGAAAAGTGGGATAAGTGACCAATCAAATGTTGTGAGTAGATTGGATGGTTTTATTATTGGGGTTAAACACTGACTAGGAAGGAAGTTGTGTAGGATGAGGTTGATTAGTGGGGAAGGCAACTAAAGTTGCTGTTGTTGAGGCTGAATCATTTACTGCGGTGTGGGTTGTGGTGGATAAAAGTTCTGAGAGGGAAAATTCTGTGCAATAGGGTAAGAAAAGTTCCCTTGCCAAGGTTGTTGTGGAGGCCATGGCTGCTAGGGCATTGGAATATTCACATCTGATTCTGCATATATGGAACTTGAAAATGCGATTGAGACATACTTGTAGGCCATGGTTGCCATGGTATTTGAGGTGGCATTGCATAAAGTGAATTGACAACTCCCTGATCTACTAGATATGCTGCTTTAATTTCAAGAAGTGAAGAACATTGATTAGCAGAATGCTTAGATTCACAGATTTAGCATACCTGTATACTATCTTTAGGAAATTCCCTCAAGACATGCTTCTTCCTTCATTTTGTGTTGAACACTGCCAGGGATTTCTCCAGCTCCTCATGTTTCTCTTGCTTCTTCTTAGCCTGCAAAAAATCTAATTGTGAATATAAAGTGCTAAGAATATAAGTTTTAAAATTTTCAAATAGATTACCCATTTCAACTCTCGTTACTCTAGCTCTAACAACTGACTTGACAAACATGGAAGAAGTATCTCTTGTTCCTCCTCTAACTTTCGAATTCCCTCTTGAATATTGCCAACACAACTCACACACCTCATCATAACTTAACTTTGATATTTCACCTCCTCCCATTAAGTTCAAAATCTCCAGAGATTCCGGTATGATTGCTCTGAGTAAAATTGTTCTTTTGGTGTCCTCGTTTAGTTGATTCATCTTGGTTCTTTGTAGATTGTACTAAAATATTTCCACCAAATCCTCAAGACTCTCCCCCTCCTTGTGAGTCATACCAAAATTTCTTCTCTGAGGTCCGTATTCTTGCAAAAATCTTGATATTTCTTCAATAATACCTTTTTCATTTCATCCCAGGTTGTAATGGAGTTTGAAGCCAAACCCATAAACCACCTGAGAGTTGCATCCTTTAGTGTTGCAGGAAACAACTTTAGCTTCTGAGAATTGGAATAATAGTCATAGCTCTTGCATAACATGTTGAACTCGAACAAAAAGGCATCGGGATCTTCACTGGAGACTCCCCGAAATTTAGGCAAGGCAAAGGGAGGAATATTCTTCATCTGGGTTTCTCCACCAGCCTCCCTGATAGAGAATTCAAATGTGACCAGTTCCTCTTCTTTCTCATCATAGCCTCCATTTGTATTACCAGTCCCTTCTTCATGAGCCATTCTGGACCAAAAAGAAGTAGGACCTTTGTAAATCACATATTCTGCGGAACCAATGGTTTGAAATTATGGTTCTTGAAATGGATTAACGAGGAATTCCTTTTCAGGCTGACCACTGAATAAAGATGTTGTATTCCTTTCAAGGGGAGATTCTAAATGGGCATCAACAGAAGATTTTCCTGCAGAAATTTCTAATGTGGAAGTAGGAATATGCTCTGGATTCTTTTCAGGACCACAGACCTCCCATCTGGACTCTTCTTCCCTTGTTGCCTTGTATCTTGCATACTTCTTTTTCCTTGCAGATTTATTAGTAAGTGAAGTGGTGCTCACACCACCACAAAATACATTTCTAAATATTGGACCCTACCATCTACTATGTAAAAAAATTCAAATAAAACTACTTACCAAACAATAAGGACATGACTTTGGCAAATTTATGACCTCTACAGGTGCGTAGGCTTTGCCCTTCATCTTACCACTTCGACTCCCCCAGTCCTGAAAATTTCAAACAATATACATAATACTAAAACACTTTCATTATTATCCCTTAACACCTCCTTGGAAATGGCGCCAAAATGTTGAGTCAAATTATAGACTTTGTCAACATAAATCATCAACCCCGGGCAAGTAAGCTTGTGAGATGCTGCACAAAATATACGTAGGATTAATACCTTGAGTGCTTACTAATCTAACCAATAAATCATACACAGAACTAATGCCTCTTTTCTGTATCACATTTAGTAGCAAAAGGCTCTGGAGTGGATTGAAACATCCCTCTACAACTCTTAGTATTGCTGATGCTGATTAGAAGAGATAAGAAATAAAAATTACAACAATTAAAGAAATCATTTATCAATGTAATTCAAATCTTGATTAAATGGAATCTACACATTAACATGAAACTTAATCATTCAATCATTTGCTGCTGATATATCAAAAAGAGTACATTAGCTGTGTAAACAACTTATTACTGCATAACAAAATTAAAACACACACACACACACACTATACTATGGGAGTTGTGAGCAAAGGGGGCCCTCCCTCACTCACAACCCCTTCAAAATTAGAAGAGCTTGCTCAATAAAATAGATAGAACATATAATATTATATTAGTCTAAAAATGTTACATTCAAGTACAATCTGATATATGCTATCAATGAAGCCAACCCAACAACAACCCATTACAATATAAAATAGAGTCGAATTTATACAAGTTCAAAAGCCCATATGTGGCTCGAAATAAGGAAAACTACTAATATGAGCTATTAGCTAACAATATTGGTACAAACTGTCAAAATTATCTCTACTGAGTCTAATCCATGACTAAAAGCATGGATTAGACGAAATTCGTTACATAGTTGGAGCTTTCCTTCATACAACCGATCAGAAGAGGTCTGCAAATCTGGGTAGTTTCTATGGCGGATTTGAAACAACCAATAGGACAACATCCATGTATGATGAATTCCCCACAAAACACATGTTCCTGTTTGATATGGAAATAAGTGGAACATAGATAACCACCAATTTTTCTGCAGGAAATCTAGGCGGTTGTAGGAAATCCACATCTACAGGAATTTCAGAGTGTCTGTAGGAAATATGATCGCATGAGCTATCTGCAGAAAACTTTGGGACTGTTTCGAACCAAAACAAATCTGCATAAGAACTCTAGATTAGTTGGCGTGATAATTCAATAAGGAGATATCTAACTTAAGGAATGCTTAAGGTTAAGGTAAAAAACAACTTTTTTATGTCAATTCGCATACCTCAAGCATATAGCACCCTTTTGGCCAAAACCTAGATGTTATAACCGAAATAAGCATAATAGGGGTCAAGGATAGTTCAAAATGGAAGAGGTAAAGTCTAGAAAAGGTGTCAAAATTAGGCAAAACTGAGCCTCAACACTTAAGGAGAAGGCACTAGGTGCTTTTCAGTGGGTTTGGCAACCGATTCAGTGTGTACAAAAAGGACAAAGAACAAAGGCAGAAGCAAAGAATCATTGAAAGATAAGTATCAATGTTTTATTTTAGTTTCTAATAATGCATGTTATCTATGACTCTGATTTATGATGGTTACATGTGATATATGATTTTTATTATGATGGTTGTGTTTGATCTAACCAAATGTGATATGTTTATATGTTTATACATGATGACTTGGTCAAAGAGCTAGTTTGACTTGTTGTGGAAAGAACATAATTGCAAGTGTACCTTATTGACAAACCACCAATGAGGTATGCTTTGAATTTATTTCAATTCCTTTTAGTCTAATGAAAATTATGTGCTTGGTATAAGAAAGCATGAAAGTGCCCAGTTTGGGTTGGTTGAAATTGAATGCAAGAATTAGAAGCAGTGGAAAAAGGAATTGGAATAGGAAACAATATACTAGTAAATTACTTCGGGAGGAGGGCCATTGTGGGATATTGGTACCCAATACTATCCATTGATTTCCATGAGCATTCTATGATCGATATGATGGTTTTGAGGTAGGTATATGCCTTGGTTGTTTGACCTTCTGATGCGAGGAAGCCTTGCCAAGGGATGGATCGTCCAGGAAAGGGGATGCTGTTATAGACATTTTTGGGCACTGCAACCCCAATCGTAAAATGTCCATAAACCAAGGGCTTCTAAGTTGCTAAAAGTGTTGCTTCACACCCTAAAGGAGCAAGGTCAGCTGATTACATCTTCTCCCAGAAGTTCTCCATAGAAAACTACTCAGAACTGGTCAAAACTGGACCATACAGGCTGCTCAGTGCTAAGGGTGCGATGCATCCCACCTGCTCAGTGTAAAAGGTGCGATGCATACTGAATAGCCCTTTTGTAGGGTGCGATGAGCGAGAGTGGACAAATGGTAGAGACAGTTTGCAAGGTGGAGGATCATGGAATCTTCCAGAAACTTCTCCAATGACACTTGCCTCTCTGAATTCGCCCAGGGATGAGTAAGAGATCATGAATCTCCAAGTGGAACCAAGAACTATCATAGAGAGGACACTAAAAAAAAACCCAGTAGTTGACTCATCCCTTGCAAATATCTATATATGGATCCCTCATCACAGAGATCCAGAGGTTGGAATCTTGTATTTTGTAAGGAAGTGCTCTTGGTTTCTTCATGAAACATCTTAGTGTTGGGTGATCTAAGCTTTTCATGAGGTGAAGAAGGGCTTTCATGCTGGGAGGATGACGCTGGGTTAGAACAATTGGTTGTAATCCTCTTTGCTATTCTTTATATTAATAAAGCTATTCAAGTTTTCCTCCACATTTTTTTATGTTTGATGATATATGCATTTGTGTGGTCAATATATATCTGGTCCTATATTGTTTATGATTGTAGATCTCTGCACTTCGACAGTGTTATGCTGCTTTGACTCTACAGGTGCTCTCTGAAGCAAGGAAAGGAGCGGCAAAGATCTGTCAGAAGGGAGAGGAATCAAACAAGGAATCAAGCACAAGACTGAGGTTGGTACCTTTGTTCCCCTCTTATCTACTTCTCATAAAGGAAAACGAAAGTAGTTTTAGTTTGTTTGTTTCTAAGATAGCTACCCATCTTAGTGGGACTAGCAGCTCCGAGTGGACACTAGATTTCCTGATAACAAAATGGAGACTCCACTGGGGAGCGAATAGCTTGTTTGCTTGTCTATATTTGTTCGTTTTATAAACTCAGAGACAGAGCCTGAAGTCAAGCCAGCTAGCCTTCGAACTGCATTTGCTATGCAAGTGCAAAGTAGATCAATGCTGCTTCAGTCTATCTCCGGGTTTTGTTTATAAACTGAACAATTGATTTGCAAACATCCTAATTTCCCTGGTCGTGGCTCTAGTAACCTCATTAGATCAGCCCCTATGATTTATATTTACTGAACATCACTTGCTCGGCCTAAATCGCTTAAATGAGCTGCAAACTGTGATCAAGAACCAAGTTAAAGTCTCACACTGGTACCATCACACCCTCTCTTCAAGGAAGTCTGTATGCATCACACCTACTGTGTGCAGTAGGTGGGATGCATATCGGATTCCCTGTGTAACAGGTGCGATGATAAGAAAAGGCTAATTTTGCCTTCATACTTTGGTTTTTCTTCACTCCCTTCAACTGGATTCAAGAGTTTTGTTGTCTGTGATCAGTATACCACTGTGGAAACCCCCCTCCTTTCCATCATTCCACCTCCATCGTGCAAAGAAATGTGAACGTTTTTATGTATTGTGCGCCATTTTCAGTTCTCTTTTACAAAGAAGTAGCGTAATCGAACTGTCATTTCTTGATTTGAAAGTGTTGCAAGTGTCTTTTTCAGTCAAAGAAGAGAATCCTATTGTTCTTGATAGTCGATTATACTGTTACTCTTGTATTTGATTTGAATTAGTGGTTTTTCAAGTGTTGAAAACAATTTTTCAATTCAAAATCGCAAAATGTCGTCATTATATTCCTTTCGTTTTTGAAAAGAAATTTGTTAGTACTCTCGCTTTGAAAAGATAATTCAGATTTGTACTCAACATTCTTTTTTTTATTCACACATTAAGAAAGCAGAAAACAAATACATGCATGTGCATTTGCATTTAGACTGCTTGTTGGTTTGATTTAGGACAGTGCATATAGTGTGTGCTCTATGCTCTATGTTGAAAGAATCTCATTTCTCTTTCCTTAGTAGCTGTGATTTTCATTGCAAAAAGAATATTAAACGATTGTTTATCATCTTAGATTGCATTTTAGGAATTATATATCTACATCACGCGGTGAACCTGAAAGGAAAATTTATTAAGCAAGATCAACTGTAAAATAAATTCAATGAACATAAAAACTCTTTGGAACCTAACGCACAACATTTAGAAGTCTAGGCTAGAGACATATTCCGGCGTCGTAAAGCCTAGTAACTGTTGCTTTCATTGCTGGTTGGGTGATTCCTCCACTTTGAGATGACAAGTGCCAGTACAAACTTGTGCTCCCACATACCGTCGAGTATATATTGGGAGACCACAATAGTCTATATCCTTTATCCTTAGGAAGCCGTGTCTGCCACCCTATCGATCGTAATGCACTGAACACAGCATTCGAGAAGATTGATTGCCGTACCGTAAAAAGTATTCTGTAGTTTTGCGATTGGTTTGGTAATCCCTCTGTCTAGATTTCCAGAGTAGTCTCTTTCATTCCTTTTCAGACTCCTTAAAGGAAAAGGTCCATCTGAGCACTTATCACTTTGGGCTCATTAAAAATCGATGGCGACTAGAGTCATCTTTTGTTTTTTCTCAACTCTTAAAAATTGAAAAAACAAGTTGTGTCAAAGCATCTAAAATTTATTTTAATCGGAATAATATTACTGTTCCCATGTTGGTCTTAGGTTGAGGAAAATGGAGTCCACCAACCAAGGACTCCCCCTTGGAGAGAATCCTAGTCCTTATGGCCACATTGTCACTTCCAGGATTGACGATTGGCTTTCCAATATGGCTCTTCTCGACCTCCGTCGTTCAGAATGCCGTGCTTCCTGAACAATCAAGTCAGCAACTAGATGATACTATAGTTACCCCCCAACCTTCCACTTCGTCCATCTCTCCCTCTCCTCCTTCTTCTTCACTTGATGAAGCTGGTAAAGCTAAAAATCAAGTAACAAAGCAGGAGAAGAAGGAAAAGAAGAAGAAGGAGCCAAAGTCAAAAAGTGGTAACCGGGCATTGTCTAGCAAAAATCCACACACTGCACCCTCCAAGCCTAAATCTCCATGTGTCATTTGCAAAGGAGACCACTATCATCAAGATTGTCCTTGCATCCCTCAGATCTTAAGGGACTGGTCTCCTCGTTTTCACAATCCGGTGTCATCAACCTCTGAAGATCATGTTGAAAGTACACCGTCAAATGGTGAAAGCGAAGTGTATGGACAGAAAAGGAAATGTAAATTTCCTTGTAAACTGTGTGAAGGTGATCACATCATCCACCATTGTCCCTTCCTAGACGAAGCTAAAAGAGTCTTGGATAACCGCCCTACTTCACCACTACGGCTTCCTCCTGGATACAAGAAACTCTTGCCGAGTCCATCACTAGTTGAAAATCTGACTGACACGCCATCGTGGTCGGTCGAAGCATCTATCATCAAAGATGAACCCTCTGAATCTGCACCAGACAAAAGTCAAAAGGTCGAGGCGGCGGTCGACTCGGTCTTACCTTCAGAAGGTCCATCTTCAGATGATACAGTCACTGAAGAGAATGAGAATGACACCGTTCAAATTCTTTTCGTAAACACAGACTCTGATGAACATAGGGGCAATCTACCCATTCCTTTACCATAGGAAGGAAGTTCGTCAGAGTCATATCCGGCCATCTATTCGGTCCCACCTCCAAGCAACCTAGTCGTTTCCTTCGATTGGAATCTACTAGGCAGACCCCGTTTACCAGCTAGTGTACCATTCCGAATAGTTGTACAAGCTTACAGAATGGTCATGGCTGGTACCATCATAGATGAAGGGGCTTCTGTGAGTATCCTTTCCTCGACTGCTTGGAAAGCGCTTGGTTTGCCATCGCTTCTGCCTGAAATGAGAAATCTGACGGGCTTCAACAAAGGAACTAGTCGACCGTTAGGGATCCTTCCCAATGTACCTATAACGTTGAGAAGGAAAACCGTTTATATGAATGTAATGGTAGTCCAAGGACCTCTCGATTATAATCTACTCCTCGGATGCGACTATATTTATTACATGGGAGCCATTGTCCCCTCACTCTTTCAAGTAATTTGTTTTCTGCATGAAGGCCAAGTGGTCCAGCTCGTAGACCAGCTTTCGCTCCCCGGATCACACATAGCTAATAGTCAAATACCATCCCTAAATGGTCTTTCCATGCAAGGAATGTTTCATCAATCTCCAGTCCGACCACCTGCAGAACACGAGTAATTCGGGAGTCATGACTGAAACCCAGGGGGCATGCACCCTAGTCTACTTCGGTAGGAGAACTTCAGGTATATAGTGAGTTTCCGCGAAGGTTATATGACTGGTCTGATCCCCATCCGTATAGGAAGAAGGGATTAGACCGGAATAAGATACCTCCATCAGAAGGTAGGCCTTTCCCGATAAAACAAATATTTTGTCTGCAAATTTAAGGGTAACCTGGAAACTCTACTTCACTATACCTGGGGGCACACAAACCTTTTGTATGCAAGTGAAAAGCGACCAAAATAACGCTAACTCTATGGTTCTGCTGACTTCAACTGCCTAAGTTAGGTGAGTGGTCGGGTCGACTGTTCACCTTTGCAGGAGCCAAATGGCACCAGCAAAGTAAAGGAAAAATTTTTCTACCTAACCCTGGTAGTGACCTTGGTAGTTAAGTAGAGAAGCGTAGTTGGTCGCTCCTAGCTTACATACGAGAGGCATTGGAGCAAAGCTTCGAAAGGTGCAAGCTCCATAAAAAATGGAATCTATCGATGAGATGTACTTATTATATGACTGGCATGAGCAGTTTTTATGTGAAGTTCAAGCTCGTTAAAAATTAAACCTAAGCAATGAGCAAATGTTTCCCCTAGAGTTTAAGCTCATTAAAAAAATGAACCGATCTCTGGTAAATAACCATTGTGAATGCATTATCATCAGATTTTGAGCCTTGGTCGTATTCTCATCATCACCTCTACTCTGATTAGCCGATCATATGCCTCCATTTGATTGTTTACCCCCTTTTGAGGAACATCTGCGACGAGTGATCTTGTTAGCCATCCTTGTGACATTGCCGTGATTGGAAAATTTCAAACCTTACCTGGAATCAGCTGCTACATGAAATCATCACTTGTTCCTCAAAAAATGAGTCTCCTTTAAGCTCTTTTCACCTGACTCGTAAAATATGAAAAGATTGCCGAGCGATTGGCCTCTCCGGCTCGTTAAGGTCATCGGAAGTGCTATCCCTCCTCTAGATTTTAATCTTTTTGGACCCAAGGGATTATTACACAAAAAGATCGAGCGCTTGTCTTATTCGGCTCGTTAAAACTATCAAAAATTCATCCCTTTCATATTATTTTATACTTTTTCGGACTTAAGGGATTCTATGACAAAAAAGGATTATTAGAGTTTCCTTTCCGTCCCTTTTCAGACTCTCTAAAATTGAAAAAGGACCGAGTTATCATTATCGTTAAACTCATTAAAAATCAATAGCGAAAAACTTGTCATGTAGACAATAATGAGTTTCAATGTCGCTAGGCTCGTTAAAACATAGCGACGGGTTCACCCGAAGTGCGAATTATAGAACAAGCATATGTTATCCTCCTCAAGCTTGATAAAAATAAAGAGGTACTGGTCAGCAATGACAGGGGAAAAATTGGGAAGAAAACTTGAAGAAACTTTATTGGTAGCAAGTCGCTCTTGAACATGACACTTTCACTCCATGTCCGAGTCGGGTTGGGTTATTCCATTCACCGGTCATATCACGATTGGTCCATCGTACCATCCATCTTTGGGGTTAACGCTACCAATCCATTTCAGTGTTGCTGGTATGTTCAAGAGAAGTCGCTCCGAGAATTCACCTGTGTCTCATCTGCTGCAATACATTCACGCTCCGTTCTTTCATGACCGCCACCTTGAACCTTGTATCATTAGATCGTTTTCACCTCCACAAAATCATTTGCTCCATTCCGTGTCGTAGATGTGGGATTCATTAAGGCCCTCCTACGGTAGGTCGCTTCTTGTCGACGTCAGCTCATTATCCAGGAAGCCGATCTAGGAACAACCCTTTCAAGACTTTGAAGCTTGCATGCCTCAATGGCAAGTTTCTCACTTCCGGCAACAGGTTTACATCAATGGCCTTTGACTGAAATATTTTGCGTGGCGTTCGACGCCAAGTCCCTTTTCACGCCACATGAATTGTACTAGTGTACCTTGAGGGTCATCATCATTATCAGTGACTCCTCTTGCGCCTGTTAATAGCTTACATCATTGGCTGGTAATCAGGCGATGTCTTTCCATGTTCGACTCCATAACATTTTTCACATGGATCAACTTGTACTTCAGGCAAAGATTGAACGAGTTTGAAGACCCCGGATCTAGTTTCATCCATCCGGGCTACGATATATTCAGGAAAATAAAGACATCAAATGTAAATCATTGCCGAACAGATGATCATCTGAATCAAAGAATGATGACTCTATCCAAATCATCAGTCTGCTACATAGATGGTTGTCTGTCCTATGTACATAAAATGAATTTATAAAGTTGAGCATGGGAATTCCCGCCTCAGCTAGATCATGAAAATGTTATGAAGATAATGTATTGTATTATATCTTATTACAGGACACCTTCCAGTTCGAAAAAACTTCAGATCCTCATGATAAAGCATTTCACCCAACATCAAAAGATTAACGACCTCATGCTTTAGGGGGCAACTATTATAGAAATTTTTGGGCACTGCAACCCCAATCGTAAAATGTCCATAAACCAAGGGCTTCTAAGTCCCTAAAAGTGTTGCTTCACACCCTAAAGGAGCAAGGTTAGCTGATTACATCTTCTCCCAGAAGTTCTCCATAGAAAACTGCTCAGAACTGGTCAAAACTGGACCATACAGGCTGCTCAGTGCTAAGGGTGCGATGCATCCCACCTGCTCAGTGTAAAAGGTGCAATGCATACTAAATAGCCCTTCTGTAGGGTGCGATGAGTGAGGGTGGACAAATGGCAGAGACAGTTTGCAAGGCGGAGGATCATGGAATCTTCCAAAAACTTCTCCAATGACACTTGCCTCTCTGAATTCACCCAGGGATGAGTAAGAGATCATGAATCTCCAAGTGGAACCAAGAACTATCAGAGAGAGGACACTAATAAAAAACCTAGTAGCTGACTCACCCCCCTGCAAATATCTATATATGGATCCCTCATCACAGAGATCCAGAGGCTGGAATCTTGTATTTTGTAAGGAAGTGTTGTTGGTTTCTTGGTGAAACATCATAGTGTTGGGTGATCTAAGCTTTTCATGAGGTGAAGAAGGGATTTCATGCTGGGAGGATGACGCTGGGTCAGAAAAATTGGTTGTAATCATCTTTGCTATTCTTTATATTAATAAAGCTATTCAAGTTTTCCTCCACATTTTTGTATGTTTGATGATATATGCATTTGTGTGGTCAATATATATCTGGTCCTATATTGTTTATGATTGTAGATATCTGCACTTCGACAGTGTTATGCTGCTTTGACTCTACAGCTGCTCTCTGAAGCAAGGAAAGGAGTGGCAAAGATCTATCAGAAGGGAGAGGAATCAAACAAGGAATAAAGCGCAAGACTAAGGTTGGTACCTTTGTTCCCCTCTTATCTACTTCTCATAAAGGAAAACGAAAGTAGTTTTAGTTTGTTTGTTTCTAAGATAGCTACCCATCTTAGTGGGACTAGCAGCTCTGAGTGGACTAGATTTCCCGATAACAAATGTTGGGGAACTTGGAAGGTGAGTGACTTCACAGAAGGGGGTGACCAGATTTTCCGAGGGCTTATGTAGTAGAGAAGGGAAGGCCAAGAATGGATATGTTTTGGTCATTAGAATTTCTATATGGAATCAAATGCACATTGGGAGTGTGCCCTAGAACAATGAGTCAATATTTTTTCACTAAGGGAATAGGTAGCGCGGGATCATAGCACTGGACCTTGGATGCAGGTTTGACTTCGGAGTGGATTCTAGACTTTCTGGGAAGGCAATGAATCCTGATATTACTTTGAGGGTGGAGGTGTGAGCCTCTGGATGCCCTTGTTGCAGATGCATGCATCATATCCTTTTATTTTTTGGTTAAAGAAAATGTGCATATGAATATATGTGTATATTATTGTAAATAATTTATCGAGTTGGATTTATAAATATCCATAGATAATATGGTATTTGCTGGTTAAAGAAAATATGCATAAGTATATGTGGTTTTTATTGTAAATATCGTAATGAGATGTGTTATAAAGCTCCAGTAAGTGGTATGTTGTCATCTTTTCAGAAGTGTTAACTGTAAATACTGCAACGAGTTGGGTTATAAATCTCCATAGTTAGTATGTTTTTTCTTTTCTACGGTTTTGCTGGGTATAGGTGTGGTTTAACACCAAGGGCGGTGTTCCCTTAAGGGGGAGGGAATTTTAACAACCCCATGTTAAAATTTCATGTAATCAAAGTTAATAAAGGTAAAATAAGACCACAGGTAAGGGACACTTATTCCAAGCTGAATGTTCGGCAAAATATCCTAGTGGGCATCACTTGTTGTGTTTATGGCTAAGGAAAATTTTCAAAGGCAATGGCTAAGGCTTTGGAAAGGAAAAAAGTTATTTTTTTCATTTTATTTATGAAAATAAAGGAAATTAGGAGAAAAGGGAGGTGAAAGGTCACAAGTTTCACGTGAGGAGGAAAATGAAGGAAAATAGAGAAAAAATGAAGAAAATAGAGGCATCAAGGATAAAAAGGATTTTGAGGATCAGTTCACAACCTTTTGTCAGTTTAATTTTAGAATTTGTCTTAGAGAGGAGAAGAGCACCAAGAGGAGAAAGAAAGAAAGAAAGCAAAGGAAGGACAAGGAAAGGAAAGGAAAGGAAAAGAAAGAAAGGACAAGGAAAGCAAAGGAAGGCAAGGATCAAGGAGCTTCAATGGGAACACTTGCAGGTAACAGGTTGCATGTATGATGTCCTAGCTAGTTTTGACATGCATGGTGTATGGATGTTGGTATTTGGTTCTTTTGCTATCATTAGCATGGATTTTTCTGGGTCTCAAAAGAGGATTTTAGACTAGCCTTTCCATTTACGGATAGCCATGGTGTGATGGGATTTTTATCAGTTTTGAGCTTTAGATTTTAGGATGCTTTCAGAATCTGGTATGAGGTGGTCTCAAGAAAATTCCAAAAGGCCTAGGAATCCCTTGACTAATAATGTCTGGATACATGATAAATCTTGAGGGTGGATACAAGAAAATTTCTCAAGGATGGTGAAGGAATTTTAAGGTATCCAATCTTGGTTTGGTTTTGTGATCTCAACATCGGTTAGGTGAGATCATGGTATGGAGAGGGTGCTGGTGGTTTAATATATGGATTCCATTGGTTGTTTTTGGATTGGTTTATCCCATGAGATCCCGCATTCATGCTTGGAATATGGCATAGGGGTGATTGGCTAAAATAAATATTTGATTCATCCAATCTATTATCAGGTGGAACGTGGAAGTCCTGGACCTGGTCGATCTTTTCCTATGTTTACTAAAATATAAGTTTCTCTTGCTTTGGATAAGGAAATATACTGGTTATTACGTGGCTTTGATGCTTGTTCTCTTTTGTTATTTATCTGGTTATATGATGGTTATAATCATGGTTGTATGACAGTTCTCAGACATGTCTATTTTGATATTTTTACTTGTAATTGAATGAATAATGAATTCAAGACCTAATTGGTGTTATGACAACTCTGGTGAGAAGGTATTGGCCCTTCTTGTTAAACACCAGATAATTTTTTAGCCCCTTATATTCATAATTTCTTTCATAACCTGCAAGTTTCATATCTACCAAGTGTTTGACAAAATGTCAATCTCAGTTGGGGATAGTTAGGTCAAGTCCTGGTTCCAAATTTGGTTTACAAGTATTATCTTCATGTCTTTTATGATTTTTGGAAGTTTCATGGATTTCTGGGTAGAGGCTTAGCCCCAACCTTGGAAAGTAGCCTTAATTATCGTAATTGTTGGCACACTAGAAGAAAAGGGACACAATCATACTAATTCATGCCTATAAGAGTGAATGGGAACCCTTAGTTGCAAGGAGGCCTTGGCAATGGAGTGATTGGGGCTCTAAGTTAAGGAAAAGGTGAGTTGTCTTAGGCATTGGACACTTGAGGGGTTGGGTTGCTCCTGGAGGTCCTGTGGCACCTGAGGGAAGTCTATATAGTATTGTTGCGTCGAATCCATTTCGTTAAGGTCATATAGGAGGTTGAGTCATATCATAGTAACCCCTCATCTCATGTTTACCCTAGGAAAGCCAGTGAAAGTGGGTATATGTGAGAGGAGGTGACATTACAGGGTAGTATCAAAGCATGGTTCAAACACTTGGATCGGATGGGTTGAATGCAAGGTGTTAGGCATGCATTTTCATGGTTAAGGTTACCATGCATGGGGTTATGATATGAAGTATATATCATTATGATGTTGTTGGTATGTTATGATGCTGATGTGTTGGCCAAGATAGAATAACGATCATCATATCAAGGTTGCAGAACTAGACTTTGGGGTAGGAGAATATTGTCATACATGTATTATATGTTTGGAATGTAGGTATGTTTGTTAATGATTTTTATAAGCATTAGGGTTGTGTACATGTCTGTCATTCTATGGTTGGTTTAGTTACATGTATGATAGGTGTTAGTTAATTAGTGTGATCATATGTACCTATGTCAGTTATTCATGAAGGATTGTAACTTGCTTTTATATGCATTGTGGTCGTATGCATGACGGTTATGGTCATTGTACTTAGGATATTGATGTTATATGTATCATGTTAATCTGGATTGGTCTTTGTATATTGTTATGATTATGACATTCAGGTAGGAGTCAATATGCATGTGATATTGTGTCATAATAATCTAAACTGACTGTGCATATGTGATTGTTATGCATGAATGACAATTATTTATGAGTTTATGATGTGAACATGTTACATAGTTATTGTTATGGATATCATGACCTTACTTATGTTTGAGTTGATATGTTGTGAATTTATATCGTGCTAATCTAGATTGATTGTGCAGACAAGATAGCCTCCCTTGAGATACATTGAGGTATGAGTTTGATTATGTTGTCTATTTGGTTTTTGAGTGTTTGATTATGTCACCTATTTGGTAAGAGTTTGCTTATGTCATCTATATTTTGCTTGAATGTTTGACTAATTGTATGATATGAGTATGTGTCTATAAGATTTCATCAGGTAATGAGCTTGTTTTAAGATGGTTGTACCGACACATATGTGCTGAGAACAACTGATATGTACTTGAGTGTAAGTAGGTGACAGTGGTAGAATCATGTATTATGACTGATGAATGGGAGTTGATTTTTTATTATGACATGGTTGTTAGACTTGGTAAAGTTTGATTTGAAATCAATAGATATGATGTATTGATATTTTGAAGATGTGGTTGACATGTGTGTTCAGTTACAAGGCAACGTGATTGGCACAACAAGGTAAGATAAGTGGTATATTTTTATAGTTACTTTGCATTGAAAGTTATGTGTTTATGAAAAAATAATGTAGGGGGTTGCATGGTAAAAGAGACTACCATGAAATATTTAAGAAGGCTCAGGTTGAGCTTTCCCTTGGAAGCATGTAGAACCCATGGGGATTGAGTCATGGTGTTTGATGTTAGTTTTGTGCTTTCGATTATTGTGATTCGTTTGTGCTTGATTTGTGGTTTTGTTTATCTCTGGTGCTTGGACATGCCACTTTATTTGTGGTATTGTATTTCTATTGGATTTCATGGTTTTCTTCTTATTGTTTCTTGTTCTTGCCTTTTATGTTTTGAGGGTTTTTGGAATTGGTTTGAGAAAGAGGAAAGTTGATGGAGCTCAGGAAGAGCTTAATGAAACCTAACAGGTAATGTTAGACTCAGATGAATCTTAGTGCCTGTATAAGGGCAGTCGAAGGCAAGAGTATGACAACTAGTTGGATTGGTTAGTTCCATTAGTGTAAATGGATGGTGGCAGAAAAATCATGAGAAAGGTAACATGAGAGGTAAAGAAAATGGATTTGAGGGGTCAAATGCCTTGGCCATGTTGGGAACTGTTTTTCTTAATATTGTTCATGTCATGCACGGATAGAGGGAGTTCTCTTAACCTAAACCTTACAATATTGGGTACTTTTGTTGGGACTCTGATTATGTTTGATGTTTATATATGCATATATGTATGTATGCACGTATGTCATTGATTAATAGGGTCATTATGATTGTTTCATGCTAGTATTCACATGTCTCTCTCTCTCTCTCTCTCTCTCTCTCTCTCTATATATATATATATATATATATATATATATATATATATCTGTGTGTGTGTGTGTGTGTGTAGTTGTCTGACTGGGTCGTCAGGGATCATGACCAATGATTATATATATGTATGTATGTATGCCATTTTTCTGTCAGGGTCATCAAAGATCATGATTATTTTATGCTGGTGTTTGTATGTGTATATATAGGTATCTATGTCACTATATTATGGATGAATGATTTCTTATGTAGTTGAATGGCATGAATAGGTTCCTAGTTTATGAGGAATCAAGTGGGAAGAGTAGCCTTGACAGATCTATTACGTTAGTATCATGTGGATGTGAATTGATATTATGTGATTATAGTATACCTATGTTTATGTTATGGACAAGTAATGTTGAGGAATACATCAGTGGAATGAAAGTAGTGTGATTTGTGGCGTAATTAAGCAAGCATGGATAAGGCACTAAAAGGAAGGTTGCTTTGTAAGGACAATGCGGTCTTAGCATATGCAGTATTGTGTACATATGATGTTGTATGCATGTTGCATATATGATGTTGTGTGCATGTTGCATATATAGTGTTGTGTGTATGATTGCATATGTGGTGTTGGGTATCAATTGTGCTAATTAAATGGCGTACATGCAGTGCTGTGCACAAATGGTGTTATGTACATTTGGTGTAGTGTACATGTTGTATATGCGGTGCTATGTACATATGGTGCAGTGTACAAGTTCTGTATGTGGTGTTGTGTACATATGGCATGGTGTGCATGATGGTACATGTGGTGTTACATGAATGTGGTGCTATGTACATGTGGTACATATGGTGTTGCATGCATGTGGTGTTGTGTACCTATTGTGCAGATGGTGTTGTGTACATGTGCTATGTACACGTCGTACAACTAGTGCTGTGTACACGTTGTTTAGGTGGTACGGGGTACATGTGGTGTTGTACACATGTTGTGTAGGCGATGCCATGTATGTGTGGTGTCGTGTACACATTGTGTAGGTGACACTGTGTACAAGTGGTATTGTGTAGATGTTGTACATGTAGTATTGTTGTACAGGTGGTATTGTGTACACTTCGTACATGTTGTGTTGTGTATATTTTGTATGGTGCCATAATTATTGTGGAATCATTGTATCACGACATGTGTATTCATGGTATTGTATGGTGTGTACATATATGTATTTTGTTGTACACCGGGTGTAGGTGTATGTGTGGTGCTATACACCGAGTGTAGGTGTATGTGTTGTGTTGTACACTAGGTGTAGGTGTATGTATTTTGTTGTACATCAGGTGCATGTGTATGTGTTGTGTTGTATATTGTGTATGTGTTGTACAATGTGATGAGACATACATGTATGGTCATGTTTGGCCCTTGTTGTTACTATTGAGGGTTGAGGCAATTTTTTCTTTGAATGCCCTTATTGTTAATGTTGAGGGTTGAGGTGGTTTAGTCTATGGATTCCCTTGTTGCTTATATTGAGGAAGGAGGCAATTTAGTCTCTAGATTCCCTTGTTGCTTAATGAGAAGGCACTAGGTTCTTTTCAGTGGGTTTGGAAACCGATTCAGTGTGTACAAAAAGGACAAAGAACAAAGGCAGAAGGAAAGAATCATTAAAAGATAAGTATCAATATTTTATTTCAGTTTTTAATAATGCATGTGATCTACGACTCTGATTTATGATGGTTACATGTGATATATGATTTTGATTATGATTGTTGTGTTTGATAACCAAATGTGATATGTTTATATGTTTATACATGTTGATTTGGTCAAAGAGCTAGTTTGACTTGTTGTGACAAGAAGTAAACATAATTGCAAGTGTACCTTATTGACAAACCACCAATGAGGTATGATTTAAATTTATTTCAATTCCTTTTAGTCTAATGACAATTATCTACTTGGTACAGGAAAGAATGAAAATTCCCGGTTTGGGTTGGTTGAAATTGACTGCAAGAATTAGTAGCAGTGGCAAAAGGAATTGGAATAGGCAACAATATGCTCGTAAAGCTCTTCAGGAGTAGGGCCATTGTGGGACATTGGTACCCAATAATGTCCATTGATTTCCATAAGCATTCTATGATCGATATGATGGTTTTGAGGCAAGTATATGCTTTGGTTGTTTGACCTTCTGATGCGAGGAAACCTTTCCAAGGGATAGATTGCTCAAGAAAGGGGATGCCGGGGAACTTGGAAGGTGAGTGACTGCACGGAAGGGGGTGACCGAATTGCCAGAGGGACTGTGCAATAGAGAAGGGAAGGTTGTGGATGGATTTGTTTTGGTCATTAGCATTGCTAGATGGAATCAAATGCACATTGGGTGTGTGCCCTAGAACAATGAGCTAGTAATTATTCACTTAGGGAACATGTAGCGCAGGATCATATCATTGGACCTTGGATGCAGGTTTGACTTGGCAGTGGATTCTAGAATTCTTGGGAAGGAGGTGAATCCTGGTATTACTTTGAGGGTGGAGGTGCGAGCCTTTGGACTCCCTTGTTGCGGATGCAGGCATCCTATCCTTTTATTTGCCGGTTAGAGAAAATGTGCATATGTATATATGTGTATATTATTGTAAATACTGTATCGAGTTGGATTTATAAAGCTCCATAGACATTATGGTTATTTGTTGGTTGAAGTAAATGTGCATAAATATATGTGGTTGTTATTGTAAATACCATAATGAGCTGTGTTATAAAGCTCCAGTAAGTGGTATGTTGTCACGTTTTAATATAAATTTAACAAATTAATTAAAAACCATGAGAAAATATAAATTTAACAAATTTATTGATAAAATAAAAATATTGGATAAATTAATTAATTAATTTAATTAAAAATTTATATTTCATTAATATTTTTTTATAAAAATTTAAAAAATATATTTAAAATAGTATTATAAAAAATTATAATTTACTATACCTATAGATATTTTTTAGTCAAGTATGAAAGAGATGCCGTAATGTAAACGTAAACGTAAACGTAAACATTTTAATTTGGTCAAATAAAATAATAAAATTAAATTTGGTGGTTTCATTAATATTATTTTTAAATTAAAAATATATATTTAAAATAGTATTATAAAAAGTTATAATTTATTATGCCCATAGGTATTTTTTAGTCAAGTATGAAAGAGATGTTGCAATGTAAACGTAAACATAAACATTTTGATTTGGTCAAATAAAAATAAAATAATAAAATTAACAATTTAAATTGGTGGATTTTTGGCTCTAGGTTTTGAAAACTTGTGCTATTTGTTATGATGAAGCCTATTTAAAGGCTTGAGTAAATTTATTATGAAATGCAAGAGTACCAACTTAAATCCATCTTAAATCCAAACTTATCCCTCTTGGCACTTGGTACATTCAAATTTAAGATGGATGTAAATTGGTTCTATAAAAGGGAAAATTTCTAATCAATTGAGTGTAGCTTGGGTAGTTGGAAAAAAATATATTGTTATTCTCCCCACCTATATTCAATTCATGTATACTAATTCCAATATATAAATTGTTAAGCTCATAATGAATATATATACTTATAATAGCTTCACATTAACAAAAATATGATATATTTATATCAAACAACATTGTGCATTTTATATTTAGTAATAAGACATAATGTTGCTATTTTTTAAATTAAATTTATTAAAATTTTGATATTAATAAAATGTTTATTAAAAATTTTAAAAATAAAAATTAGTCATAATTTATAACACTAAAGGTTGTGATTTTTCAAATTCAATTTATTAATTTTTTTTATAATAATAAAATATTTATTGAAAATTTGAAAATAAAAATTAATTATAATATATAAGCGGGTGTTTTTCTAGATTTAATTTATTTGGTGTAGGTTATATCGATATAGCCCCCTTAGGAATTCCTTTCATAGGATAGTGGGCCTCCAAACGACCAATCAAAAACTATCTCGGCGGAGGGGTAATAGTATAACTTATGAAGGGAAAGACTAAGTAAGAGCATCTATTGGAGACATAGTAACACATTATCGATCCTCATATATCGCTTCAATCATAAAAGTAGTATGATTGATAGAAAAAATTTCTATTCGATGAAACTCTTTCTTATCCATAACTTTATGGAACTTGGAAATGAAACATTGAAAGAATATTTAAAGCCTTTCACTCAAAATTGGTTGATATTTCCGCATCTTCTATTGTCTTTCCAAATGAAAAGATATTACAATCGGCATTTTGATGCCATTAGTTTCAATTCAGGATATGGCAAGAACACGAACAATAAGGATGAGATGATCTCGAAGATTTATAATAATCAACAAAAAAATTATTTATTTATTTATTTATTTTGAAATTTATATACATATATATTGTTATGTAAAGAGTGTAATTTTGAAATATGATTTAATTTAATAGGGTTTTCATTATTTAAAATTGAGATGCTTTCCTAAGAATTTCCATTTATAAGTTGGATAGAAGTTGTTGGATAAGATGGTGGCAACATATCCAAAAATTCTCTCCCTTTTAATTCTTATTGTCCAACAATGCAATTTTCTATTATTAATTATGAAGAAAAAGGTAGAATATCTAATTTATAGTAATTTAGTTTAGTGTCATAGTGAAAAGAGCATTGCATAGACCAATTTAGTTTCTTTTTTTCACTTGGATTGTGAGAATCTTGTTGTTCTTGGAAAATGAAGGCTATTTTCTTTTACTTGGATTGAGAATCTTGTTGTCATTAGAAAATGAAGATTAAGACTGAGATCTAGTCACTCTCCTCATAAATGTTGTAAAAGACCAAAGTACACCTATAAAAAGTTATTTAGATCAACACAAATTGATGCTTAGATGTAACATCAATTCAATTTACTCACAATAAATATGAATATGAAAAATTTATTAAGATAAGTTGTTAATTATATTTGTGATTGTACCCATCTCAAAGTTGAATGACAATATCTTTTGATGTTCCCCATTCCAACTCATATAGATTTGCTAATTATATAAAAAAACAACATATAGTAATTAATAAGCAATGTACATCATTGTATATAGGTACAACATATAAGTACCTAAGTCTTAAGGGAGAGAAATATAGATAAGCAATGTACATGTTTCTATATTACAGATAAGCATTAAGAAGTTATTTTATTTCTAGAAGTTATATTTATTTAACTTGTATAGACAAAATTTGTGAATAATTATTAATTTTTGTTGTACAATAAAATAAAATTTATTAATATATTTTATTTTCTGTTTCTTCCATAACCCATTAGGGGTAGCCCATGTGGTTGCCCCTCAAAGTAGTAATGCCACCCACCTTGATTCAAATATTGTCTAAACATGTTCAGTATGGTTTGTGAGCTATCATGCCGGGCTAGGGAGGTTTCTTGGTAGAAACACTATGTGATCCTTGGTGGGAAAAATGATTGCATGTTCTAGTCCCATAATACTATAAAACAAAAATAAAATAAATTTTTTTTTTCTTCCATTCAAATTTTCATCTTTATAAGTTATTACCCTACTATGGTATAAGAGTTGGGGAGATACCAATGCATGGTGGAGTATCCAAGTAGTGCAATGTGAAATAAAATTTAGAATGTAAGGGATTTGTATTAAAATAAATAGGGACGTGTTGGTAATTAGACTTTCGACTTAAATCTTGGTTTGCATTATAATGGCTTGTAGGGGAGGAGTATGGTACCATGGAGCTTTCTATTAGTAAGGTACCTAAAATTTTCAATATACTTTTTTGGAAAAGAGTTTTTTGTGTGGAAGATAAAAATAAATATTCTTATCAAATGATAAGGTGCGCATCGTTGTGTGGTTACTAGTACTAGTAAATATACAAATGAAGAACAAGCAATACATGGAAAGCAAGAGGACAAGGTAGTCTCTCATTGGATTTGCACTTTCAAACCAAACAATAATAGATTATATGAGTTGCGAGATACACAAGGATCTATGGTGATTTGGATTGCAATGAGAATAAAATGAAGAACATGCAATAATATAGAGGAAACAAAAATAAAATATTGAAAGCAAGTATCATAGTGAAAACCAAATTTAATGAATGGAACAAATGGTGAAAAACATTGTGGTATACATAACAATACAAAATGACTAGAGTGGTGATAGCTTAGCTTTAAGTAAAGATATGTTAGCTATGCTCTTTTGCGAAAATAACACAGCATGCCATTAAAACAACATTCGAAAACAATGCCAAAAAGGACTAAGAAGAAAAAAGCTTAACCTTATCATGACTAAGTTTGAATGACAATGTTGAGTTCAAGATGAATCTAAGTTATTTGAAAAAAGGGTAGGCTTATAGAGATCATAATTTTTATCTTGGTGCTACATTTTGGTTCTTATTTAGCTTGTTGGAAAGAATATCAACAAACTAAGTTGCATCCATAATATTTGGGTCTAACTACCCCCAAAAGCGTAGGAAAGCCTAAAAATGTACCAAATAATTATGACCCAAAAACTAGTACTATTAGGACTACTTTTTAGATGGCTCTAGGTGACTACTTAGATTGATCTTTCTCCCTTGACTAGTAATGGTCCCCATTGCATCAAGTTCCTATACTAGCCTAAACCCATCTTAACTTCGGATCTACCAAGTGTCAAGAGGGATCAAATCTCTATTCACTCTAAAAGAGATTTGCACCTGAAGAGATTTGTTCCCCCTTAGCACTTGGTAGATTCAGAGTTAAGATGAATTTATATTGGTTCTTATGATTAGAAGTCTTTATTTGTTAAAAGGTTAATTTCAAAAGTGTTGAGTTTTTAACCTAGTTAAAATTTCCCCTGAATCCGGGTGTCAGTCCAATAGCTCAAGGCTTTAATAATATTCATGAATCTAGTACATAGATTGATTGGGGTGGGCTTCTGGCGACGCTACTAGGTCACCTTCCCCCGTGTTTTGAGTATGGAGTGAGGTGGTCATGTCAAGTCAACCCTCCTCCTACATTTAAAGAGAATTAAGTGCATTTTCAAACAACTTATCATTTGGCGTCTTAAAAACATCGTTATAAGGCCAAGTGCTCTCGTCATGACCATCAATTACCTTATTTATGTGAAGGTGGAGACTCTTCTTAGTTTCAGGGCATTGCATTCAATTTATCAACAATCATGGTGCAAGAACATGGGTGGTATAGGTGGTCGAGGAAGGGGTAGACCTCCCCTCCCTCCCTGGCATGGACAAGGGGGCAGACATTTTGAATGCACTATTCAAATTCATTATCGATGAATGGTGGCAGACATAGAAGCTCAAGATCTGAGAGTCACGAGAAGCCATCTTTGGGCTCCGCGCAACTTCTTTGGCCACCATTATAGGGATCAGGAATATATTAATGTGTTTTTGGGAAGGAAATGTCCTCGATATGGAATTTCATTTATATCATGCAAAGTCAGCTTACCGCTGCATTTCCAGCCTCCTGGGCACACAACTTCAAGGTTTTGAGTCTCCCTTGTCTGAAACAATGGATAAATCCTCACATTCTCTAGTGCACACAAAATATCCCATGATAGGCCTCGTAGCCCTTCACCCCAATGACGCTAGTCTCGTGGCAAGTCAAAGCCTGTCTTTGCTGGTTTGGGCCTCTCCTACAACGAAGGTGGTTAGGTCAATGATCCTCTCCAACAACATTCTAAGTTTCTAGCCTCCTCCAACCATCCAACTTCCTTGGTGCTGCCTTTCCCAGATGACCCAGACTACTATAAGCCATGCCCCATGGTACATGAGCACCCCTCGAAGCATATGCTAGCTTTACAAGTCCATTAAGGTAGCCTTTTCTATGTTCTTTATGTCTTGTTGTTCTTGGATTTCAATATGATTTTTACCTATTTTGTTGCAATGTAATTATCAAGAGGCTCTCTGGTTTCTCCTCTATGAGGAGCGACCTCCCCATGCTTTCCTTCACCATCTGCTCTCAGAGCTTCAAGTCCATGTTCATGGATAGTCTCTGTTGAGCTAAAAAGCTTCAAAGTATGCAACTTTTGTAACTATACTCTAATACAAAGCTTCTTTACTTACAAAAAGAAAACCTAGTGAAAATTAAATACAAAAGAAAAGTTATATATATATATATATATTGTAACACCCCTGGTTAAAAATCCATGTAAAAAATATAAGACCAAGGTCATGGGAAATGTATTCCAAGCTGAATGGTGTGAAAAACATCCTAGTGAGTGTTTATTTCGATTTATTATGGCTAAGGGGAAATTGGAAAAGGCAATGGAAAAGGCTTTGGAAAGGCATGATGCAGTAATTGGCATTTTATTTATGAAAATAATGGAAATAGGAGAAAAGGAAGGTGAAAGGTCACATGTTGCATGTGAAGAGGAAAATGAAGGAAAATAATGGAAATTGAAGAAATTAGAGACCTCAATGATAAAAAGGCTTCTGAGGACCAGTTCACAAGATTTTTTCTTAGACTTTTGTCAGTTTTAGCATGGAGTTCTCTCTCTATTCTCTCTCTCCCATACTCTTAAGCACTTGGAGTTTCTTGGAGCACTCTTGGAGGAGTGTGGCATAATTGCAATTTGGAGCAAGAAGGAAAAGGAAGAGTAGGAAAGCGTAAGAGGACATCGAGATCAACAACTACAATGGAATTTCTTTGCAGGTATCGAGTTGCATGTATGGTTCCCTTGCCAGTTTTGACATGCATGGCATATGCATGTGGTTATTTGGTTATGTTATGTCATTGGCATGGAGGATTGCCTGGATTGAAAGTGGTTTTTCTTAGCCTTGCCATTTCCTAGATAACCATGGTGTTGTGGGTTGTACTTCTATTTTCTGGTTGGTTTTCATGTCCCTTTGGCCATGGGTTGAGTTATTAGTTCCTAGAAGTCTTGGTTGGACAATTTCTTTGGAAGCCCTGTAACAACTTGGGTTGCGTTACTAGTCCTTGAAGCCTTGGTTGGACAAATTCTTTGGAAGCCCTTGGTGGGTTGAGTTACTAGTCCTTGAAGCACTGGTTGGACAAACACTCTGGAAGCTCAATGACAGTTTTGGGTTGAGTTACTAGCCTTGGAAGCCCTAGTTGGAACAAACACTCTAGATCCCTAGAAAACTTGGGTAGATACCAGTATGGTGATGGTTAGTGATATTTGATTGTGAGTTAGAATCATTGGTTGAGGGTTGAGGTGGTTTTGCCTCTAGAAGCCCTGGTTTGGTTTTGATTGATATGTTTTATGAGATCCCACATTCATGCTCAGAATATGGCACCAGGGTGACTAGCTGAAAGAAAGATTTGGTTCAACCTAGTCTATGTTCCAGTGGTTAGTGGAAGTCCAATAACCGGTCGACTTATGAAATCATCAATAAGAGCTCTTCCTCATTGGTATTTTATGGGTAAATATACTTGTTTATATGTGAATTATATGGTTGTTATATCCTTGATATTTCTATTTGTTATATGTTGGTTATGGGTGAGTTTTATGACAATGAAAATGTATGGCTGTCATCATGTTTTGGTTAAACATTGAATGTACAATGAATATATGGATTAATATATTGTAATGCAGTTATTGTGATGAGGAAACAATGCTTCTTAGTGGTTCTCAGATAAGTGTGAGACCCCTATGCTTAGATTTATTGTTTAAACCTATAGAATGCATATTTGTGAGATGTTTGAAGAAATGTCTGTCATGGCTAGTAGGGGTCCAGTCAAGTCCTTATTCAAGTATTTGCATTTGTATCATTTTTTTGATGTTACTTTTCATTTTTGGAAGCTTCATGGAGTTTTGGGTATTGTATAGGATAAGCGTGTACGACATAAAGACAATGAAAGCAAGGTTGCTTGGTAGAGACAGTGTGATTTTGGATGTGCAGTGCTACTGTTGTGTATATGTTGTGCATATTGTATATTTAGTGATTATACCTATGGTGTTGTGTGCCTGCTGTATATATGGTATTGTGTGCATATTGCATATGTAGTGTTGGGTATAGATGGTGCTATGTCCATGTTGGATATGTGGTGTTGCGTATATATTGTACTGTGCCCATGATGGATATGCCGTGTTGTGTGCATATGGTGTTGTGCGCATGTTGGATATGCAGTGCTATGTACATATGGTGCTATGTACATGTTGTATATGCAGTATTATGTACATATGGTGTTGTGTGCATGATGTACATGTGGTGTTATGTACATATGGTGTTGTGTGCATGATTTTACATGTGGTGTTGTGTGCATGTGGTGCTATGTACATGTTGTACATGTGGTGTTGTATGTAGGTGGTGTTGTCTACATGTCATGCATGTGGCACTATGTACATGTGGTGTCGTGTACATGTTGTGCATGTGGTGTTGTGTACACGTGTTATTGTGTACACGTTGTATAGTTGGTGTGGTGTACATGTGGCACTGTGTACACGTTGTGCAGGTGGTGATGTGTACATGTGATGTTGTGAACACATTGTGCAGGTGGTGTTGTGTACATGTTATACATATGATACTAGTGTACATGTGGTATTGTGTGCATGTCATACATGCTGTGTTGTGGGCATGTGATAATATGTATGTGCATTGTGTAGTTGTAGTATCGTGACATGTGTATTCATTATGTTGTACTATGTGTATTGTGTTGTACACCGGGTGTAGGTGTATGTGTCATGATGTATATCAAGTGTAGGTGTATGCATTATGTGGTGTTGTGCGTCGTGTGTGGATGTACATTGTGCATATGTGTAGGTGATTAAAGAGAAGTAAAGGCACTGGGTTCTTACTGGGTGTGGAAACCGATCTGGTGTGTGTGTATAGAAAGATCAAAGGCAGAAGTAAGGATAAATGAAGGATAAGTATCATTATTTTATTTCAGTTTTATTATGCATATAATCTATGATTCTAATTTATGATGGTTACATGTGATCTATGATTATGGTTTATGACAATTTTATGTGATTCATGATTTTAATTTTTGATGGTTGACTTTGAGCTAACCGGATGTGATATGTTTATACATGATGATTTGATCAAACAACTAGTTTGACTTGTTGTGAGAGGAAGTAAACAAGATTGTAAGTGTACCCTATTGACAGGCCATCGTTGAGGTATAATTTGAATTTATTTCAATTCATTTTGAGTTTAATGGAAATTATGTGCTTGGTACAAAAAGCATGAAATGTCCAATTGGGTGGTTGAAATTGACTACAAGAATTAGTAGCGTCAGTGAAAGGAATTGGAACATGCAACAATATGATGGTAAAACACTTCATGAGCAGGGACATTGTGGGACATTGGTACCCAATAGTGTCCATTGATTTCCATGAGCATGTTATGACTGATATGATGGTTTTGAGGTAGGGATATGCCTTAGATTTTTTACCTTCCAATGTGAGGAAACCTTGCCAAGGGATGGACTACCCTGGATGGGGGTGCTAGCGGAACTTGGAAGGTGTGTGACTGCACGGAAGGGGGTGACCGAATTGCTTGAGGGACTGTGTAGCAGAGAAGGGAAGGTCAGGGATGGATTTATTTTGGTAATTAGCATTCCCAAATGGAAGCAAATGTTCATGAGTATATGTGATTGTTATTTTAAATACTCTAATGAGTTATGTTATAAAGATCTAGTAAACGATATGATTGTCATGTTTTTAGTAGGATGTCATTGTAAATACTGTAACAAGTTGTGTTATAAAGGTCCATGGGCAATATGTTTTGTTATCAATAGTTTGCTGGTTGTAGGTGTCATTGAACACCGAGGACTGTGTTCCCCCAAGGGGGAGGGTTTTGTAACAACCCTAGTTAAAAATATATGTAAAAAATATAAGACTAAGGTCATGGGACACATATTCCAAGATGAATGGTGGGAAAAACATCCTAGTGGGTGTTCATTTCAGTTTATTATGGCTAAGGGGAAATTGGAAAGGCAATGAAAAAGGCTTTGGAAATGCATGATGCATTAATTGGTATTTTATTTAGGAAAATAATGGAAATAGGAGAAAAGGAAGGTGAAAGGTCACAGGTTACATGTGAGAAGGAAAATGAAGGAAAATAATGTAAATTGAAGAAATTATAGGCCTCAATGATAAAAAGGCCTCTAAGGATCAATTCACAAGATTTTGCTCAGACTTTTGTCAGTTCGGTTTTGGAGCTCTCATTCTATTCTCTCTCTCATAATTTTCGACACAAAGAGTTCTTGGAGAACTCTTATAAGAGTGTGGCATACTTTGGATTTGGAGAAAGAAGGAAATGGAAAAGTAGGAAAGCACAAGAGGACATTGGGATCAATAACTACAATAGATTTGTCTTGCAGGTACCGAGTTTCATGTATGGTTCCCTTGCTAGTTTTGGCATGCATGGCTTATGCATGTGGTGATTTGGTTATGTTCTGTCATTGGCATGGAGATTTGCCTGGATTGAAAGTGGTTTTTCCTAGCCTTACCATTTCCTAGATAGCCATGGTGTTGTGGGTTATACTTTTATTTTCCAGGTTGGTTCTCATGTTCCTTTGGCTGTGGGTTGAGTTATTAGCTCCTAGAAGCCTTGGTTGCACAAATGCTCTGGAAGCCCTGTAACAAATTGGGTTGAGTTACTAGTACTGGAAGCCCTTGTTGGAAAAACACTCTAGAATCCCTTGGTGGTTTGAGTTACTAGTCCTGGAAGCCCTAGTTGGACAAACACTTTGGAAGCCTAGCGACAGTTGTGGGTTGAGTTACTAGTCCTAGAAGCCATGGTTGGAAAAAACACTCTGGAGCCCTTGAAAACTTGGGTAGAGGCCAATATGGTGATGGTTAGTGATGTCTGATCGTGAGGTAGAATCAACGATTAAGGGTTGAGGTGGTTTAGCCTCTCGAAGCCCTGGTTTGCTTTTGATTGCTTTGTTCTATGAGATCCCACATTTATGCTTGGAATGTGGCACAGGGGTGACTGGATGAAAGAAATATTTGGTTCAGCCTAGTTTATGGTTGGATGGTTTGTGGAAGTCCCATACTTAGTTGACCTATGCAATCATCAATAAGAGTTCTCTTTCTCCTTGGTATTTTATGGGTAAATATACTTGTTTATATGTGGCTTATATGGTTGTTATATCCTTGATATTTTTGTTGGTTATATGATGGTTATGAGTGAATTTTATGACAATGAAAATGTATGGATCTCACCATGTTTTGGTTAATCACTGAAAGTACAATGAATATATGGCTTAATAGATGGTAATGCAGTTATTGTGATGAAGCAACAATGCTTCTTAGTGATTCTCAGATAAGTGTGAGACTTGTATGCTCAGATCTATTGTTTAAACCTATAGAATGCATATTTATGACATGTTTGACGAAAGGTTTGTCATGGCTAGTAGGGATCCAGTCAAGTCCTTGTTCAAGTATTTTCGTTTGTATCATTCAGGGAAAATTTTAGGGGCTAATAGTCGCATGTGGGCTAATTTTCCATGTTTTTTTCCAAAAAAAGATTCGTCAATTTCCATTTAAAAAAAAATGATTCGCTCACTTTTTATAGTATAAAATTATTTTACCTTAAAAATATTCAAAATTTTATATAAATTAATATAAAATCATTACAAGTATAAATACTTTTACAAAAATATTGCCAAAATTTTTACAATTTGCATATTAGGAACTAGTGAGATTCACCAAGGTTTCTAAACTTCAAGATAAACTTCCATCCTTAAAATTTTCCTTGGTATCATTGCTTCTATGTTACTTTTTTATTTCTATAAGTTTCATGGATTTCTGGGCAGCGACTTGAGTCCCGACCCTAGAAAAGTGGCATAAAATTTAGAGTCATGGCATAGAACTACCTGGAAAAGTCCCCAATCATAGGCATGACTTGTTGTGGGAGTGATTGGAGGTTCCCAGTCGCATGCATGCCCATGTAAAGGAATCGGCTGAGGCTTTAATGTAGAAAAATGTCAGTTTGTCTTAGGAGTTGGATAGTTGGATGGGTTGGATGGCTCCTGGTGGTTTTGTTGCATGTGTAGAAGGTTAGTTTGGTTGTAATCTACCGACTCCACTTTCTTAACTGATACATAGAGAGTTGAATCATATCACAGTAACTCTTTGTCACATGTTTACCCTAGTTGGTTGGTTACTTGGGTAGATGTGGGAGGAGGGTGTTACATTTTCCCCGAGGAAAAATCATAATTTCCATCATATAATATAGTGAAAATTACATGTTATAGATGCTTATAGCATATCATGATATTGACTGTTCATCACTCAACAAAAATTTGAGTGAGACATCCATGTATAAAAATGTCATAAAACTGTTATGTGACTATTTTTATATCTATATTTATACAAAAAAATTCTAGATAGTCAATGTTCATATAAAAATAAAAATTTCTATGTAGCCATTGTCCAAAAAACAATAATTGAAGGTCTATCTAATCACTGTGACATAGAAATATCAAAAGAGTAAGAGAAATTGTCAATCTGATCTTGGATCCAACTGCAATGGATCAATGAAGGTATATACTTTTCTCTACAAATCAGCTAGCTCACTGATATCATGTAGAAATTTCACCGGTAGATCAAACTGATATATGCAATGTACTAAAGCATAATACTAGATCTACATCTACCATAAACTTTACGGAAGCTTAATTGAACATGAGCAACATCAAGCATGAACACATATAACTGATAAGAAGGAACCAATCACACATAACATAGAATATATCACTGGGGAAAGCACCAGCATAAAATCCCAAAATTGTATTATCAATCAAGTGGAAATCCTCAACAACATACAAAAAGAATCAGCTCAAAAGTTATCCTGCTCTCTCCATACTCTGATGATGTAACTCATGGACTACCTAGGCCTCAATATATAGGCCACAAGTCCTCCAAGCCCCTATTTCCTTGCACAATTTTGATTGGGGTCCAATTACATAACATGCGTGAATTGGCTCCAGTCATACCTGCTGTCAACCTCAGGTCCAACTAAGCAATCCTTGAGGACTAATATTCCTCCTGCATGCAAGGAATATCCTAGCAACTGATAGTACACTGTCCCTCATCTGATCTCAATTAGATCTTTTTCTGAACTGCCATGCATCAGTGATCCATGAGTGAATACCCAGTTATCTGAAAATAACAGTTGTCACATGCATGCAAGCATCAACAAATTGTATCTCATTAATTTAACAACCTGTTAAATTAATCTAACTGAACTTGACTAAGTTAAACTAAGTCAATTGATCCTCTCAATGTAGAACTCATCCTTAATTCCTCAATCAGTGGAGCAAATCAAGGAAACATTCCCCAACCAGTGGAGAAATTATTGCATGTTCTCACAAAGACTTCAACTTTGATTTTCCTTAGCTAATTAACTCATGGAGAATTAATTAATTAATACTCAAACTGCTGGTAAGAACAAATTCAAATTTTACTTCCTATTTTAGACCAGGGACTATCTAAAAATAGGAATCCAACTTGAACTGCTAAAAATAGAACTTCTTTTTTTAGGACTTCCATTTTTCATTCCCTGTTGCCCAATCCAACGCTGATGCCCAAACTGTTATTTTTAGTAGTGCTATTTTTAGCAATTTCTTGTTGCCAATTTTCAACAGAAGGGGCGATGATAATATTGATAGTGATCATCGCCATTATGCTCAGTAATTAGCCATGTCCGATGAGCTTGTTGCGCTCGCTCCTTGGAAAGATGGTCAGAAAGAGAGTTCATTTCCTTGTAAATGTGTTGACAAATAATACATAAAATTGTGCTTTAATCATGAGCACATCCTCCATTAATGACCTGAGTGTGTGCACATGGCAAGTAGAACATAGATTGGACTAGTCAAGAACAACATGAGAATCACCAAAGACCTGCAGTTGTTGACAACCCTTTTCATGTGCAAATAACAAAAGTAACTTTAGGCTATATAATTCAGAAAAATTATGTGTGCCATAACCCAAACTAGATTGTAATTTGAAATAATGTTCATGATTGAGATACAAAACTACGCCCCCACTGCATTGTTCATTTTGTGTAGAGCCATCAAAATATGCCTAAGGAAAGGTATGACCAATGTTCTCAGGGAGAAAAAAGCAAGGTATGTTCCTTATCCCATCGTTAAGTAAAATATGGTCGATACCCAGGATCTAAGCACTGATAAGTTCAGGATGATTAACAAATTCTGAAAATATCTTCCGATTACGATCAAGCCATATTCCCCAGCATACCAAAATAGGTAAGTTTTTTAGTTTGTCGGGGCAGGCCCCATTCCACCAATTATTCCAAGCATCATTAAAAGAGTCACCTCTCCACCTAGAGTTGATGTTTAGAGCTTGATATAGAAAATCCCATATAGTAATAGTAAAATGATAGGCGATGAACATATGATCTACGGATTCTTAGGCACAACGACGAGCGCACACCAAGAAGGTTTGTGGAAGGATCTCTTCATTTGAATGTCACCCGTAGGAACTTTATTTTCGAGGAGACACCATATGAAGAGCTTGGTTTTGTTGTGTCCTTCATTTTTTGGTTGCAATACATTATGGAGGGTTACCACATTTCAATGAGAGGTAACCATTGGGAAGTCGTAGAGGAGATAGTTGGAGAAGAAGAAGGGACCAACGAAAGATTAGCACTTATGTAAGGAAGGCAATAGAAACCTAGACTTAGACAGTCACAGTCAAGCTAAGAGGAATGTTGATAGCCAAGGAAGTAGATGAAGTTGAGAAACAAAGACAGATGAAAGAGGAAAAAGGTGGAGCATTTGTGGGAGAAGTAGTAGTCTAGGCGAGTGTAGGGTTTAAGAAGGCCGAGTGGAAAGTCAGGAAGGGAGAGAGACAAAGAGTATATTGAAATGTTTTTGCAAAGCCATTCGATCCTGATCTGTTCCTTATTATCTTATTTCCATGTTGCTCTATCATGTTAGTTTCTTGTTATGTCTATGAGGCCTTCAAGCCAAATGAAATGTTGTAATTTTGCAAGATTTAATAGAAGAATAGATTACAGGGATATATGTGTACCTTTGTGTGTGGTCTTAAGTGGTTTTTTCAAAAATTTAATATGCTTGTACCTATGTGGTATTAATTCTCTATGTGTGCTTGATCTGTTATGGTTGGGTATCTAATTGTTATAGTTTAGAGTTTATTGGGTATTGATAACCTCCATGTGGCTCATTCCTACACCGCATTCCATCCCCTTACCTAACTAAGGTCACTACACGCCTCGGGCGAGATGCCATATTCATTCTGAATAAAGTGAAAATGCTAGCGTTGTGCTAGACAATGATGGAGCCTTTGTTAGCCCCTGTGCTTGAACCCGAGGTCCCAACCCATCCATTATTTGTCCACCAACAAATGGTTCTGTTTCCGGACCTGAATTTTTTTCAAAGGAGTTTGGAATATGGTGTTGAGGATCTTTAAGGAGGAACTACATGATTGGTGGCACGAATAAATAGTGCAATTCATATCTCAATAAGCTCAAGTCCATCGATGAAGTGTGAAGCAGATGAAGGAAGAAGTCTTGTACGCGGAACCTGCAAGTGATCAATACGAGATATTTTGGTGCAGGATCCCAGAGGAACCCTACAATTGGTTACAGAAATTGCAAGAAAAGGGAAAGACCAGTGGACATAACTGATCTCGTCGTACATGTACTCAAGAGTATCTTTTTGAGCTACATCGACTTGACACAGATCTGATGAGAGCTGCATATTTTTGGTTCTAGAGCATATTAGTGGGATATATTATTGAGTTTGTTGCGGAGGGTCATCAGTCCTTCTCTAAGGTTGAGGTTGTGTTCAATTCGGGGTTGCAGGGCATACTACTAAGGGAAATCCCACTATGGGTTAAGGTTCTGATGGTGGAAGAAAACTTTTTGGTGTTCCAAAACCCACCCATGGCAGCTTGAAAGCCCGATATTTGGGGAAGGATCTAAAGGGAGGGATGCTACCTAGCGGGGAGCTATGAAAATTTTGAGGAAATTGACACAGATGAATTCCAGAGGGCCATATATTTGAGGGCACAAAGGAGAGCACGGATAGCTAAAACGTGGAGAGAGAGAGCTCTATGGGAGATCAATAAAACTGGTACTTATGCAAAGCCATTTGGAGGGCTCGCCAGACCGTAGACACTACAAAGTTTATTGAGTTCCAAACCACTCTTCGGGAGAGGAATTGAGATGATTCATCAAATGGTCTGCATTAAAATAGAATCCAACAGTAGATGAAGTCAAATGGGAGTTTGTTCAAGAATTTAAACAAGGGTTGTCTGAGTTATGGGAAATCAAGCAAAGGGAAGGGGAAAATGCCTAGGAGCTAATGCAGAGGTTTAAGGATGCGATTGGGAATATGATTTACCTAATTGAACCAAATCATCAACGAGATTGGTCCATTAAAGAATTATTACCCCTTACTCACATGTTGTTGACTTAGCGGAAAACTGATACTCTGTAAGATGCCCTAGAGAAGGTGACTCGATTCGAGGCTATAGAAGGATACCCACATGAATAACGAGGGGGGGGGGGGGGGGGGGAGGAAACATCACATGACCCCTCTATATTAGGTCTACAACATCAAATTGTAGATCTAACATAGAAGTTGAGGGACTTGCAACTAGCACGACCTGTGCGACCGCACACATGGTGTAAAAACTGCCTTTTCGAGGGGCATCATGCAGTGGAGTGCCCAAGGTTGCATGGCCCAATCAATCCCTCTGCACTAGTGGGGCCATCCACATATTTAACTGCCATAGGAGTTGCGTAGATCAGGACACAAGGTTTATGCATGGGGCACACTTAATTTCATGCATTTTCGAACCAACAAAGTACAACACCATCAAAGTACTGTGATATATGCAGAACGTATGGGAATCTCCCTTGTCTCTGCCGAATTCTACAAAAGTATTCCAACATTCCAAACAACACTTTTTGTGAATTATGTTCTTCACGAACTCACCATACTGATCAGTGTAGAGCGCTGTATGCCTTAGCTGATCGATCGGATCGATCGACCTATCGAATCAATGAGACTTCTCGAGGATGAGGAGGTGGATGAACAAGGGGGGAAGAATAGGATGCAAAGGTTCAGTCCGTTGGCACAACTGTTATTAGGAGGGGCATGTCGCAATAGAATTCCCGCTAGCCAAAATACCTTGGTTCTCTCACTGTAGGGTTAACACACATGCAACAAAGGACTGTCCAGAGCTGATTTCTATATGGGAAGAGCGTAATGGCCAAAGGGGAGAAAATTTAATCAATGTTGAGCCAAGGTTGTTGGAGACAACTCACATCTCAAACATCAACATAGACACCCATGGAGGGAAGAATACTGGAGCTGATGTTGGAGCCATTGAACAACCTAGAATCATAAAACCGACATCACCAAATTTCTCATATGATTCTAAACAGCAAAAGTGGTACAACAAAGAAGCTGCGAAGACTTTTAACAAATTAAATTTAAGCGGTAGACCTTAATAAAAACAACCAAGATTTTCAACCCTGGACCTACCACAATCCAATGCTCGACCCATAACAGAATGGTTCAGGCTATTTATATGAATTGTGAATTATGATAAAATGCTCAGAAAATTTTAGGAAAGTCTTAAATCTGTTGTCAAGGATGGAGCGGTCGAGGAAGGAGTAATTTCTGCCAATTTACCTAAGAGACACTCTAGGAGGGTGCGAAGGAAAAAGAAGAGAACAAGAAGGGAGTTCCATATTGATGCTCAGATTGTGGGCTTCCAGATTAAGGATACAATGTTGGATGTGGGCTCAAATGTGAATATCCTATCGAGGAAAACTTGGGAAGCTCTTGGAAGTACGAAGTTGGTGTTTTCTCTAATTCAGCTACATATGGAAAATCAATATTTTATCCTTTCGACTGGAAGGCTGGAGGATGTAGAAGTTTACATAACAAGGGTGAAAACTTATTTTGACTTTGAAGTAATAGACATTATGGTAGACAAAGAGCCCTATCCGACATTTCTTGGAATAGGATGGGCCTTTGAGAATTACGCAATAATTGATCTAAAGACGAAGTTGATGACATTTGAAGTAGAGGGAATTAGAGTGATCCATCCCCTAAACCCACACCAAGGACCAAGGTTCACCGAACCAGCAGATGACAGGGAAGAACATGAATTGTAAGATCAACTATACCGGGTGACAACAAGGAAAAGAGAAGACTATATCAATCCGAAGACATAAGGTTAGATCAACTAGAGGAGCTTTCAGAGCTTGTAGGTTGGCTCCAAGGCCACTTGGGATGACTGAAAGTAGGGCGGGTACAAGATCAACACCAATCATTGTGGCACGATCCATCAGATCAACTGGGTTGGTACTGAGGCATAATAATTCGCTATTTCAATGGCATGGACTTGGTTAATGATTTTCTTAATAGAGTTGATGCAACTATATTTGAAGAACACAAAGTTCCCTTACTATATGTTTCCTTATAAGCGACACCAATAATGTGGTGGGATATCACTACAACCATCTCAGGGAATGGTAGGAGATTAAGACAATGATGAGAGTTAGATTTGGAAATTTAGAGGATTAGCCACAAAACTTCATTAAGTAAAGGGGGAGCTCTAACCCTTGACAACAACTGCAAGATTGTAAGGCCAACTGGAGCAGGGAAGGGCTCCCATAGGACTTATGGGTGCAAAAATTTATACATAGCTTGGGGAAATTTCCGAAGGCATGGTACGTAAAGAAAGAAATAAGGATGCATAACAATGATTGGGACTGTATGGAAGATCAATTTATCAGATATTTTCCATTTACCGATATTGATGAATGAATTGTGACTCCTTTACAAGCCGTTAAATGGGTTTTTCCCATGGCAGGACATTTGAATAGAGGGATGTATAGACTAGGACACCCTTGAGCATCTATATGAATCCAGATTCCATGAAGTTGTAGCTTGTGGAAAGATCAAAAGAGATCCAGATGAGGATGCCTTGGAGTAATTGAGGCATCTGACATTCAAGAAAACTGAAGGGGAAAGGAGTGTTGAATATGGGCCTATAACTAATGATCCGTAGCTATTACCATTGAAGTTTCATAAACATAACATCGACACTGATGAGAAGCTGAACTCAATCAAATATTACTGAGATGAGAAAACCACCAAGGAAATATTCGATCTCTTGAGAGAGTACGAAGATTTGTTCCCTCCATCTATTGTGAAGCTTAAAGGGATAAGTGGAGATGAAGATATTTCTTAAACCTGATGCAAAGCCAGTGAAACATCCACTGTATAGGATAAATCTGAGATTCAAAGAGAAAGTGAAGAAGGAGATAGATAAAATGTAGGTGGTAGGGCTTATATTACCAGTCGATGAGGTTGAGTGGGTCAGTCCAATTGTTATACATAACAAGAAGGACATAAAATCAATTCATGCCTATATAGATTTCTAGTGTCTGAACAATGCCTATGTTCATGACCCCTTCCTTATCTCGTGTAGAGACGAAGTTTTAGACAATGTGTCAGGAAACGAAGCTTACTCATTTACAGATAGATTATTTGGTTACCGTGAAGTCTAGATTGCGGAGGAGGACTAGAATAAAACCATATTCACCACTGAATGGGGATCTTATGCATACTATGTTATGCCTTTTGGACTCAAGAATGCACCAACAATATTCTCAAGAATTTTAATTGCTGCTTTCAGGGATTATATTCACAAGTTTCGACAAGTTTACATCTATGACTGAACCATCTACAGTTTTCTAATGAAGCATTCCGGTTTGCTCCGAGTGATGTTTGACCGTTGTAGACAACTGCATATTTCCCTAAACCTAAAAAAGTACATATTTGTTGTCCCTTTCAGGACACTTCTGGGCCATATAGTTTGTCAAGATGAAGTATGTGTTGATCCAACTAAGATAACAATGATTCAGAATATGGAGCTGTCAATAACCATTAAACAAATGAGATCCACCCTTGGTCATGTAGGAAATTATAGGAGGTTCATCTGCGACTATGCTTTGATCACTGTGCCGCTGGAGAAGCTATTGAAGAAATCTGAAAGGTTTGTCTGGTCAAATGAATGAGAAACTTCTTTTAATGTGCTAAAGGAAAAACTATAAAGTGCACCCATCTTAGTTGATCTAGATTGGAACAAGCAATTGCACTTCCACCTCGACACATCGGGTATCACCTTGGGGGCTATCCTAGCTCAACCTAGAGACAAAAATCTTGATCACCCCATTTACTTTGCTAGAAAAAAATTATCCACCACAAAAAAATAATTATACCATGACTGAGCACAAAGCACTTGCAATGGTATATTCAATACAAAAGTTTCATCACTATTTCCTCAGGGGTCCATTCAAATTCTTCACTGGTCATTCTACCCTGAAATACTTGGTGAATAAGCCCGTACTCGAAGGAAATATTTGCAGATGGATTCTGTTGTTCCACGAGTTCACATTTTAAGTAATTGTAAAGCCAGGAAGACTTAACGTGGTGCCTGAACACCTTTATCAGTTAGAGTTAGGTGAAAATGGAGGATCAATAGATAACCAACTACTAGATGCCGACCTGTTTTGAGTTGAAGCCATACTAGATTAGTTGGAGGATATTGCAGTATTTATAGCCATAGGTAAATGCCCAAAGGGGTACACAATGACACAATGAAACCACATGGTGGCTCACTCTGCATATTACCAGTTGATCACAGGACAAATTTACAAGTTGGGTATTCATTAGATATTGCAAAGATGTGTTATTGATCATGAGATATAGGATCTATTGTGGGAGTGTCATTCAGGAGTTGCGGGTGGGCATGTTGGTGGGGAAGGACACCGCGAGAAAAGCATTGCAGGCGGGACTATGGTGACCCATAGTTTTCCAAGATGCAAAGGAATACGCCAAGAGGTGCGACTTTTTTTAAAGGGTTGGAAAGCCATTGCACTGGGATGAACTTCCTTAACTCACTGACACACCACTCCCATGCTAGATATATTATCACTTCGATAGACTACCTTACTAGATGGGTTGAGGTGACACCAGTTAAATATTCTATTGGAGACACTATCGCCAGATTCATTTTCAAGAATATCATCACTCGATTTGGGTGCCCTTGAAGCCTCACCAGTGACTAGGGAACCCATTTCATTAATGAAACAACCGCCTCAATACTAAAAAAATTTATGATACAACACCATAAGAGTAGCCTGTATCAACCTTAGGAAAATGGTACTATGGAAGATTTTAACAAAATATTAGAGAGGGGAATCACAAAGATATGCTCGACCAACAGAGACAATTGGGATGTGTGGATGCCAGCTACACTATGGGCTTATCTTACAACTTTCAAGAACTTACAAAATATACACCCTTCCAATTAGTACAACATTTTTGACACATTTCCAACTACCAATTCAATATGACACTGTTACTGAATTGTTGACTTCTCTAAAACAATCAAAATCCACTCACATTTTCGATCATCTACATGAATGGAGACGTAGGCGATGTTTAGTCAAGGTTTTTATTCTAGATCAAATTTTAGCTAAATGGTTTACAAAATCATTGCTTCTCGATATTACCGAGGATGTTGCTAAGGGAGGTGTTGTGACATAAGAGCGGGTAATTACTTGTTCCTAGTATTTAGATTTAGGTTATACCCAATCTAGCACCTTCTACAAGAAAATTTCGAATCTACCTCACCCAGGAATGTTAAATGATCAACCAGATTCAACTCCCATAGGATCTAACATCATTGATGGTGTAATTGGTTTTGTCAACCATAATTCTAAGGGTAAAAGGAAGAATTCTAAAAGCACTCAAAATTTGGCTATACAAGATTCACCCAGTGAAAGCCTTTCTCTAGAAACTATTTTCGAAATTAATGTTGTAGAATCATCTACTAGTAAGAATCAATCATCTAGGGGTAAAAAGAAGGGGAAAGGTAAAACAGAACAAAAGTCTTCTAATAAAGATAAACCAACTAAAACTGAACCTACTGATGAGAAAAATAAACCTCTTTATCCCTTCCTAATCTGTAATGAAGATCATTGTACAAAGGAATGCCCACATTCGGGCAGAGGTGACCAAATTCATAAGAGGTTCTCCAACTCCTGTTGTTTTGAAGGATCCTTCCTTCTCAAGGTAGTAAAATGATTTCACATAACCCATCTTCTTATTCCACATTAGAAGATATCATGACTATGTATTTGCAACAAGTTGTGGTAGCAAAAAGATCGAAAGATTATGGATCTAAGGGTGTTGTAGTAAATGGAAACGATGCTAGTTCATCTAGCCAACCTCCTGCTAAAATTTATCCTCCTTCTGAACCATTATAGATTGAGAAACTGAACCCTGACATTATGATTGAACCACCTCTAATAGGTTTTCTTCAAAATAAATTTTTAACCCACATGTTAAAGCTATTCAGAACTATAACATTATTGAAGACCTGATGATGTCTCCTTTAGCAATGTCAGCTCTTGAAGTGCTACACACATGTCCAACACAAAGAAAGTTACTTTTTTCAACTATTGGAGAAATTGATCCTCGGGCTTCTAATCTTATTATCTTTGATATTGAAAGTCATATACTTAGACTCCCTAGCCGATAATGGCTTGGATAACAGCAGGGAAGAGCACACCTGCAACAGAGTTAAAGGTATGATTGATCGCAAAGGGAGAGGGGTTAAATGGTGGCGGCAGACCAGTCAACCTAGCGATCACTACAGATCGTGCCACAAGTTTCAAAGCACCAAGAGAATTAATACCAGATCACCTGGAAGAAAACCGTATCAAAAGAAATCAGTAACATTTATGCTCGCGGTGATTCAGTCAGGAAGGCTCAAGGTACACAGCATGGGGAATCGGAAGGAGGGCAAACAGGGTCTGTCCGACTCCATCAGTTTCCATAACGATCGATCAGAGGTACATTACACTTGGCAAATTGATCAATGGTTCACACGCCACCACATTCATTTTAAATTGACCGGCATCAGCCTCGCGTGTGTGAACCTCAATCGATTTGATGGTAACAGTACTCTTATCTTCAGCAAGATCCAGACCGACTTCAGAAGGATCAACACCCGCAAAGGCTATAAAGCTAAGGGTCTTTACTCTGTTCTCATTACTGTGTCTTTTCATAGTGCAGACTTACCTTCAGGGAGCGAGAGGAATTCTGGTTGGAGGAAACATAGCGAGGTCAGGATGGAAGCCAGCGGTTGCCGGAGTGATGCAGCAAATCAGGACTTGTTGGAGGCAAGGCAAGGATATGAAACCCGGGCTGCCGCGAGGAACAAGCGCAAGGTTGAGGAGCTGGAAGCGAAGGTGAAGCAAGCGGAGGATGGGCGCACTGTTGAGGAGATTGCCGCGGAGGTTGATTGGTTAAGGGACCCTGGCACACCGTCGAAAAGGGCCACGCAATTCGTGAGGACGAAGGCCGAAAGTTGGCGAACCAAAATGCTAATTGCCAAAGCCCTGGAAACTATGGAGAATGAGAAGCAGAACATAGTTACTGAAGTGATTGTTACGGAGGAGCAGATGGGGAAGATAATAAACTATAACAATACTCTAGAAGGGCGGATTAACAAAGTTCATGAAGCAGTTCAAGTTGTCAACAGGAAGCTCACCCTCCTCATCCAGATTCTGAGAGACACGGTCAATGCAGCTCCCGGAACCTCGCAACCTGCCAAAACAGGGGCAGAGGAAAATGAAACTATTGAAGCAATGCAAGCCAGGATGGACACCCATATGCGGCAGATGGGACTGGATACCATCAGCCAGATGGGAAAATATATCTCGCTTCATTCCCGGTGTGGCTCTCTTCGGCTTTATATATGTCTCTGTTACAGTTTGTCTATGTCCCTGTTTCAGTTTGTCTATGTGTTTGTCATACTATGTTCTGTCTTAGTTGTGTCGGCTGATAGGAACAAGTTAAGGTCAAGCTGCCCTGCGAGGTATGCTGTTTACAGTCCTGTTTTGATGAAAACTCTGAGCAGATGTTTAGTCATGGTTCACTGTAATTTCCTGCTCTCGATCCGCCATCGCGGTTTTTTTGTACTATATTCTGTTATATAATATAATCTCCTGACTTACAAAAAAATATACTTAGACTCCCGCATCAGCTGAGATTCCAAATACCAGTTTTTGTCAAAACCAAATGATGGTTTCACGGAATTATTGACAAAGGAGCTTCTACATGTATCATGTCTATTTCTTGTTGGAAAACTTTAGGTTCTCCAACTATCAATAAGTCACCTACCACTCAGAAAGACTTTGATGGAAGTTCTTTTCGTCCTTATGGAATCCTAAATTATCTACCTATAGAGTTAGAAGGTAAGATGGTCACAATCAAAGTTGAAGTTGTTGATACCCATCTCGATTACAACCTTTTACTTGGTTGTAGTTGGACCTATGCTATGTATGCAGTGGTATCATCGCTTTTATGCATGATAATTTTTCCCTATCAAGGGAGAATAGTAAAAATATACTAGTTGTATTACTACACTTCCGACCCTAACTTTACAGGTAGCATACCTTTCATCGGGAAAACGGTTACAACTTATGAGGATATTGGTGTTGGTTTTCTCAAGGATTCATCACTGATGAGAACTTTTGAACTCCCTCCACCGAATTTTCCTTCTAATGTTGCCTAGGTTAACATGATCACATCAAGCACTATGCAATCTTCTGATTCATGGATAGTGCCTTTAGAATCTAAATTGACCTCCTACGATAATGAGATTCCTTTGAGCCCACTCGAATTGGTTTATCAGATAGTTCAATCATTTTCTGATCCACCATCTTCTAAGATTGATTGAGTGAATGCGATCAATGATTATTATTCTTGATTACCTTGGTTGGGACCAATTTCACTTCCTGATCCTTAACAAAACACGTTTCCAGCTGATTAAAGTATTATAGAAATAATGACTTTGGATGAAATGCCATGGGACGATTATCATCATTGCTCATCTTTTGTTCCTAACCTTGACAGAATCGAGAATGATTTTTCAACTATATTTTCGACTGAGATCATAGATAGTCCAGAATGGCCCATGTCCATTCTTCAAACTGAATCTGAAAATAATTTGGGAAACATATCTACAACCATTGCAATTGATATCTTAGTCAAAACAAGAATTATCGAGAACATTCACATAGGTGCTTCATGCTCTCTTGAAGAGATTCATATGTACAAGCCCTATTTCAAGAATTCTATGACATTTTTTCCTAGTCCTATGAGGAAATGGAAAAATTGACCCAAGTATTATTATTCACGAAATTAAGACTTACCCGGATGAAAAACCTATCAGACAAAGATTACATCTAGTGCATCCACAAAGGTTGCTGCTATTAAAGTTGAGGTTGAAAAAATGCTTGAAGTAGGTTTTATCTACCCAGTTACCTTAATTGATTGGGTTTCAAATATTGTTCCTATTAAAAAAATGCAAGGGACCATCCAAGTATGTGTATATTATAGGGATATTAATAAATATTGTCCCAAAGACAACTATCCTACCACCTATATTGATCAAATCATTGACGATTGTGCTGGTAACAAAATTTTTTCATTCATGGATGGGTTTTTCGGATACAACCAAATCATAATACTCCCAGTTGATCAACATGAAACCACGTTCATTTGTCCATGGGGAACTCTTTCTTATCGAAAACTCCCACTCCAATTAAGTAATGCCAGCGCAACCTTACAACGAGCTATGTCTTAAGCATTTCACGATATCAATAATATTGTACAAACTTATTTGGAAGATTTACCAGCTCATTCGTTGAAACGGGAAGACCATCCAACACATTTGAGAGCTATCTTTATTAGGTGCCGACACTACAATATAGGCTTGAACCCTCACAAATGTTTTTTTTTTGTGCAATTTGGTCGATTACTAGGATTTATTGTATCAAAGGAAGCCATTCATGTCGATCCACTCAAGGAAAAGGCTATTCTAAATTTTCCTCCTCCTTATGGTCTCTGCCAGTTCCAAAGTTTGCAAGGGAAAGATTTTTTTTTTACGTCGATTCATCAAGAACAATGCTGAGCTAACTAAAGGTTTTAATCCACTGTTGAAAAAGAGCATCTCATTTACTTGGGATGAAGTTTCTCAAGAATCTTTTGATGCACTCAAACACGTGTTGACTCATACAATGTTGTTGCATCCTCTTGATTATCATCGTGACTAGTTTTTGTATTTAGTTGCATTCGATGTCACCATTGGCATGGTCTTAGTTCATGAAGACAAATTGAATGATGAACACATGTTATATTATTTGAGTAGAAATCTTACAAAAATTGAAGTAAAATATGCACATGTGAAGAAATCAGCTTTGGCAGTCATTCAAGTTGTCCAAAGATTTCATCACTACATTCTCTTACACAAAACAAAAGTGATTTCTGATTGCAACCCTATGGTTTACATTCTTATGAGACAGTTTCTAGTGGGAAAATATTCTAAATGAATAGTTATGCTGCAAGAATTTGATTTAAAATTCATAAAATCTAAATCCAATAAATCATTAGTGTTTGTCGAATTTTTATGTGACTTTCCCTATACTAAGATGTAAACTGTGGCATAGGATTCTCTTCCAGATGAATCCCTTTATTCTCAGTACTTTAGACCCCTAGTATGGAGATATAATTGTGTATCTTCAAACCCAATATTTTCGGCTATAATTGACTCGAACCAATTGTTGTCGTATTCGGCACCAATCCCAACAATACACTATTGTTGGTGATCAAATTTATCATCATGGTGCTGATTCCATATTCAAAAAATGTTTGTCTCACGAGGAAGCCGAAAAGGCATTTAATGACTACCATTCAGGAGCTTGTGGCGGTCACATGTCAGGGTTTTCCATTGCCCAAAATTTTTTGCATGCTGGGTATTTCTGGCCTTCAATGTTTAAAGATTATATAGCTGCAGTCCAGAAATGCCATAATTTTCAAATCTATGATCACAAAATGTTTGCACCCCCAACTCCTCTTCACCCAATCATTTATGTTGGTCCTTTTGCCAAATGGGGCATCAATTTCCGTACATGTAACCCTCACTCATTTAGGGGGCATGGGTACATACATTATCCTAATAGTGGATTATTTTACAAAATGGGGCAAGGTGATGCCTGCATATAAGGATGATGGCAGAAAGTAGCTTCGGGGTTACACAAGCCATCATCATGGACCATCGTAGCTATTTTTGAAACTTTATGATGACCAAACTTATTGCAAAGTTAGGCTTGCATCATGACATTTCTACTCCATATTACAGACAGGAAAATGGATAAGTAAAATCCATTAATAAGGTTTCACCCACCATGATTAAAAGGATTATCAGATTTCATAAACGAAATTGGCATCTAATGCTTTTTCCAGCTTTGTTGGCATATCATACCTCAAAAAAAACTTCGACTGGTTTTACTCCCTTCTAGCTGGTTTATGGTCTGGAAGCAGTTTTTCCTATTGAATGTGAAATACCATCTTTGAAACTAGCAATTGAATTATTAGCAGCCACTTTTTGTAGAGGAGGAACATTTTTTGTACATAGCATGACTATATGAGACTCATCGTGATGCTACATTAGCTAGCGAGACTCATAAGGAATGAGTTAAGACACAATTTGATCCAAATGTAAATCCTCGCTCATATTCAAAAGGGGATGTAGTATTGGTTTAAGATCAAGAGCATGATAAATTAGGCACTAGTAAATTCAAGCCCATGTGGCATCGTCCTTATATTGTAAGACTCTAACCCTTCTGCAAGTAGGATTCTCTCATTCACTCAGTTTTTGCATGGAAGCATGTTTCAGTTCAGTTGTGTAAGTGGTTTTAATCAATGGAATAGACATTGACTTCATTCACCCTTGGAGAGGTCTAAGGTCAACCTATCCCTTCTCGCACACCCCCTTGGTCTTTGTAGTATAAGGGATCAGTATGCTAATCAAGGAAAGGTTAAGAGGGGAAGATAGTAAAGGAATGAAGGTGGCCAAAGGAGAAAACATAACCCGCCTAATGTTCGTGGATGACTTATTTGGGAATGGCATGGTGAAAGAGGAAAGAAACCTTGGAGGCATCCTTAACCTCTTTTGTCATGCAATTGGAATGAAGGTCAACTTGAGAAAGTCCTTCATCATATTCAATCTTTTCAGTTAAGCCCAAGGGAAAATGATCCTTGGTTTCCTTCCTTTCACTATGCAAAAATTTGAGTGTAAACTCTCCTGCTTGGGTTTTCAATTGAAGCCAGACATTTATGGGTATTGGGATTGGATGTGGGTAATGGTCAAAATTAGTGGTAGGATAGAGCACTGGACTCACATATAGATCTCAATGGGTCGTCGGATAGTGTTCATCAAATCTATTCCAAAATAGAGTCTGGCATATTTTCTTTAGTTAGCTAACATGTCCATTCATATCCTAATAGGCAATGTCACATGGTTCAGGTTTGAGTTCGGGTTGAACAATGATTAGGTTCAGTTTGAGTTTGAATTTTTGAAGAGGTTCAGATAAGGTTCATATATATATATATATGGTAAGAAATCAACATCAGTAAACATACAAAATGCTATCATGGACATGGAAATTGCAAGGTTAAATTACAAGCTTGAGTTGTGACATGAATTTATGAGTTTTGATCATGGAATTGATCAATGGCTATGAGGTTTTCCAAAACTCACAATTCTTTTAAGGTTTGCCAAAATTCGAACCTCAAGGTTAAATTTCGATGAACCTTGTGACATAACTAACATGAATGAAGCAGATCATCTTCAAGCATATGTGGAGAGGAAATAAAGGGCTGGGAGGAATACCTCTTATTATCTGGGAGGTTGCTTTAAAGCCACAGGATCTAGGGGGCTAGGGAATAAAACATATTTTTAATTTCTCCAAAGCCTTAGCTACTAAAGGTGGTTGGAATTTGGAAATTACTCACGAAGAAAGGGATTTGGCATAGTATTTTATTTCATAAGTATGTTTCCCCGAAATCAATAGAGGAATGGGTTAAGGTAACCCAGCAAGCAAGTCAAAAGAGGATCAAATTTCTGGAAGCATTTGATTAAAGCTTCCACATCATCAGCTCGTCACTTGGTTGGAAGATCAGGAATGAGCATCCAATTAGATTTACACATAATGAATGGGTTGGAAAAGAGGCAACTTATAAGATGCTAAGATTTCTCTTGGAAAAATATAGGAAAGGAAACCTCAAGTACAAATCAAATCTAGCCATTCCCATGGCTTGCCACTCACAGAAGCAAGAATGGCTCAGCATCTAGGTCACGGGCTTCATTGGGGAAAGAAGAGGAGAAATGGATATTATTTAGAGCTCAAAATAAAAGTGTAGGAATAAAAATGAGGGAGGAAGAAGACATGCTCCTTTGGGGTGTCAATCCCATCCAGGGCACTTAGTCAAGCTGGGGTATGGGACATTGTGCATACCCCAATTTGCAAGGGAGTCTCCTTGGTGGTGGAAACATATTTTGAAAATGGAGGCCATGTCAAAGATGATTATATCACATTGTTAGAACTAATCAATTCGACCTCACATGGGATAACCTACAAATATGAAGTAGGGCAGGCCTGGGAGATTCCCTCTTTGTGAGGAAGAAGGGGTGATGGTAACCTAGTTAATGATCCATTTTATTACTCAAAAGAGATATTGAGCATGATATGAAACCTCTCTACAGCCAAAGGACATTGGGAGGACGCTAACCTGGAGCAAGCTTTAAGCCAATGGTCAATAGGGCCATAGGGGGAGGCACTTGCTTTACCAATGCACGCTTTATATTCTATCTATATTTTCAGGAATGCGACCATGTTTGAATAAGTAACCTCCACCAAGAATATAAAACAGAGTAAAAACAATCCTAAGAACAACCCCAATCTTTGCTAAAAGGAAGCAACCAAGAGTAAAAAAATTCCTATGTTAAGGGAAGGTGCACATCCCAGAGGAGATTTGATGGGGCAGTCAAAGTGAACCAAGATAGAGTGGGGCAATAGGATGGTCGCGAAGATAGGGCAACATGAAAATCTTCTCCAAACATGAAGTGGGTCAAGGTAATAACAACCAAGCAAAGCTAATGGTAGAAAAAAAAAATTGATAGTCATGGGATCGCTGGCAGGAACCATTCATATAAGAAATATTAATCATAAATCTAGGGTAAGGGGAATAAATTAAAATGTCAACAACTTAAAACACATATCCATTGAAAGATTGACATAAAGGAGAATGCTAAAGTAAGCTCTCTTGTAAAGGCAATAGGGGAATTGGAAGAATGTCAATTGATAAATAATCTTGCAAGGAAGACTGACACTTAACTCCTCAAGATTTATTTTCTAGACTATAAAGTAGCTAGATTCTATTCAGAAACAAATGATAACTTATATTCCTAATCTTTATGGTCCTTCAAATCACTCTTGATGAAATTCCTTAAACTTCTATTCTAGAAATTATGTTCCGTTCTCTTTAAAATCCCTCTAGGTCAAACTACTAATTCTTGAGGTACTCTAGGTCAAACGAATAATTCTAGGGGCATATTAATGATGCATTGAGGTCAAATTCATAGATTTATTTTGGTTTTAGCTTCCTAGATTATGTGGATATATATATATATATATATATATATATATATATATATATATATATATATATATCAGGTGTATATGTTGTAAAACGTACTCTTTTTATGCAATAAAAAGAGTAGAGTTTTTTTCAATCTGAATCATCTAATGAATCATTAAATTGAGACAAGTAGAATCATATATACAATAACTTTCCTTAAGCCGATGGAAGTTAAAAAAATTTATGTTCAAAATGGAATTAACAATGTCTACCAAATTTGGACCACAAGAAAATTTCCAAAATTTTTAAACAGACACCCAAACCTTTGGAAAGTTATCAAATATATGTTGATACAACTTTTTCGACTTTGAAACTTGTTTACACACACACACACACACACACACACACACACACACATATATAGGTATATACACACACACACCAAATATATATCCTTTGCTTTCTGAATCAAAATTAGTAAGCAAATAAAGTGAGTTTTGAACTCATTTACAACTTTGTTTAAAGGACTAGAAGTAATGAAATGACAAAGATTGATCAAATATCACACTATCTCATTTATGTAAAACAAATAGTGCATGAAATTTCTTACAAAAACTACTCTTTCATGCCAAATGAAGTGTCGCGCATGTTTCTACATGGCTGTGCAAAATTTTAATTGCATTTGAAAAGCTTTGAAAGGTTCATTTTCGTCCTAAAATGCACTTCTCAAGGTTAAGGTTAACCAGTTTAATTGTTCTTGATTCCTATCCGTATTCGACTCTTTTGTATCCAAACTCAGTTTCAACAATCTCATCTTCCGTTCCTTCCTTAAAACTATGCTTACATTGTGATTTCCTTCATACACAGCTGCGACCTCACATGAACGAAAGTCCATGGGATTCTCACCTCCCCAGTCAAGGGAAACTTTCGTCACAAGCCTCCATTGCTCGAAATTAGGGTTTGATGCCCACAAACCCACTAAAGTAGGGGTTGTAATGCTTCGTAAAGGATGCCCAATAGGACTATTTGGTTGTTGCAGGCTACCATTCCAATTTTCTACGCTCACTCCATCCTCATCTCTATTATTCCCAAAAGATTCATTCCCCACATTCTTCAACCATGTACACAAGGGTTTCTATGTTGTAACTCAAAATTCAACAGGGATCAACCTAATTGCATCCACCCTCCTCCTACATTTAAAAAGAATTAAGTGCATGCTAAAAAAACTTTTCATTTGACGTCTTAAAAACATTGTTAAAAGGTCGAGTGCTCTCGACATGGCCATCCATTTCCTCAATTGTGTGAAGGTCGAGACCCTGTTGAGTTTCAGGGCATTGAATTTGATTTATCAATAATCATGGTGAGATAACATGGGTGGTCTAGTAGAGGTGGCCGAGGAAGGAGAAAATCTCCCCTCTCTCCCTAGCATGGACAAGGGGGCAGACATTTTGAATGTACTATTCCACATCATTATCGATGAATGGGGGAAGATGTAGAAGCTCAAGAGCTCAGGGTCACAGAAAACCATCTTTATGCTCTACACAACCTCCCTAGCCACCATTATAGGGATCAGGAAGATATTAATGTGATGTTGGGAAGGAAACATCCTCGATATGGGATTTCATTTACATAATGCAAAGTTTACTCACCGTTGCATTTCTAGCCACTTGGGAACACAAATTAAATGTTTTGAGTCTCCCTTGATTGAAGTGGATGAATACTCACTTTCAATAGTACACACAAAATCTCCCCACAGCAGGCTTCATATCGATTCGACTCAATGACGCTGGTGTTGCGACAAGTTGAAGCCTATCTTTGCTGGTTTGGGATCCACTTGCAATGAAGGTGGTCAGGTCAGTGATCCTCTCCAATGACATTCTAGGTTTCTAGCCTCCTCCAACCAACCGATGTCCTTGGTGCTCCCTCTGCTAGGTGACCCAGACTACTACAATCCATTCCCCATGGTACATGAGGACCCCTCAAAGCGAATGTTAGCATTACAAGTCCATCAAGGTAGCATTTTCTACGATTTTTATGTCTTGTTTTTCTTATATTTCAATATGGTTTTACCTATTTTGTTGCAATGTAACTGTTAGGAGGCTCTCTGGTTTCTCCTCTGTGAGTAGAGGCCTCCCCATGCTTTCCTTCACCTTATTCTCTCTCAGCTTCAGGTCCATGTTCATGGCTAGTCTCTGTTGAACTCAAAAGCTCCAAAGTATGTAATTTTTGTAACTCTACTGTAATACAAATCTTCTTTACTTATGTATATATATATATATATATATATATATATATATATATATATATATATATATATATATATATATATATATATTTTTTTTCCCACCAAGAAAAATTGTAATTTCCATCATATAATATAGTGAGAATTACATGTTTTAGATGCGTATAACATATCATGATATTGGTTGTTAATCACTCAACAAACATCTCAGTGATACCTCCATGTATAAAACCATCATAAACTACTATGTGACTATTTTTATGTCTACATTTATACAAAAAACTGCTAGATAGTGACTGTCCATATTAAAATAAAAATCACTGTGTAGCCATTGTCCAAAAAACAATAACTTAAGGTCTATCTGATCACTGTGACATAGAAATATCAAACGAGTAAGAGAAATTGTCAATCTTATCTTGGATCCGGCTGTAATGGATCAAGGAAGGGGCGATGATAATATTGATAATGATCATCGCCATTATGATGGGTAACCAACCATGTCCCATGAGCCCGTTGTGCTTCCTCCTTGGAAAGTTGGTCAGAAAGAGAGTTAATTTCCCTATAAATGTGTTGAAAAGTAATAACAACAAATTTTTCTTTAATTATGAAGACACCCTCCAGTAATGACTTGAGTGTGTGCACATGACAAGTAGAATGTAGATTGAACTAGTCAAGAACAACACGAGAATCACCAAAGGCCTATAGTTTCTGACAACCCTTTTCATGTGCAAATAACAAAAGTAACTTTAAGATATATAATTCGGAAAAATTATTTGTGCCAGAACCAAATATAGTTTGTAATTTGAAATAATGTTCATGATTGAGATACAAAACTGACCCCCACTGCATTGTCCATTTTGTGCGAAGCCAACAAAATATGCCTAAGCAAAGGTATGAACGATGTTCTCACGGAGCAAAATGTGAGGTATATTCCTTATCTCCTCATCAAGTAAAAGATGGTAGATAGCCAGGATCTGAGCACCAATAAGTTCAGGATGATAAACAACTTCTGAAAATATCTTACGATTATGGTCAAGCCATATTTCTTGGTAGACCAAAAGAGGTAAGTTTTTTAGTTTGTTGGGGGAGACTTCATTCCATCAACTGTTCCAAGCATCATTAAAAGAGTCACCTCTCTAGCTGGAGATGATGTTTAGAGATTGATATACAAAATCCCAGATAGTAACAATAAAATGACAGGTGATAAACATATGATCTATGGATTCTTTGGCACAACGACAAAGCACACACCAAGAAGGTTCATGGAAGGATTTCTTCATTTGAATGTTGCCTGTAGGAACTTTATTTTCGAGGAGACACCATATGAAGAGCTTGTTTTTGTTGGGTCCTTCATTTTTGGGTTGCGATACATTACAGAGGCACATTTTGACCATAGGTAACTGTTGCGAAGTCGTAGAGGAGATAACTAGAGAAGAAGAAGGGACCCGCTAAAGACTAGTAGTTGCAGAAGGAAGGCGAAATAAACCTAGAAGTAGGAAGTCACAACTGAGCTTAGAGGAATCCTGATAGCCGAGGAAGCAGATACAACTGAGCAACAAAGGCAGCGGAAAGAGGAAAAAGGTGGAGCATTTGAGGGAGAAGTAGTAGTCTAAGCGAGTGCAGGGTTTAAGAAGGCCTAGGGGAAAGTCGGGAAGGGAGAGATAAAGAGTATAACTAAATGTTATTGTAGAGATGTTTCATCCCACTCTATTCCTTATTATATTAGTTCCATGTTTCTCTATCATGTTAGCTTCCTGTTATGTCTATGAGGCATTCGAGCAAAATGAAAGGTTGTAATGTTGCGAGATTTAATAGAAGAAGAGATTACAAGGATATATGTGTACCTTTGTGTATGGTCTTAAGTGTCTTTTTCAAAAATTTAATGTGCTTGTAACTGCATGATATTAATTCTCTATGTGTGCTTGATCTGTTATGGTTGGGTCTCTAAATTTTATAATCCATATTTTATTGGGTATTGATAACCTCCATGTGGTTCATTCCTACACTGGATTCTAGCCCCATACCTAACTAATGTCACGACACGCCTCAAGTGAGACAACTTATTCATCCCGGATAAGGTGAAAATGATGGCGATGTGCTAGACTACGACAGAGCCTTTGTTGGTCCCCGTGCTCAAACCTGGGGTCCCAACCCATCCATTATTTTTTTGTGAACAAAAGGTTTCGTTGCTGGGACATGAAAATTTTCAAAGGAGTTTGGAATATGGAAGAAGTCTTGTATGCAGAATTTGCAAGTGATCAATACAAGATTTTCTGGTGCAAGTTCCCATAGGAGCTCTACAATTGGTTATAAAAATTGCAAGTAAAAGGAAATACCAACAGACATAACCGATCTCATCGTACCTGGACTCAAGAAGATCTTGTTGAGCTACATCGACTTGACACGAATCCGATGAGAGCTGTAGATTTCTCGATGGAGACCACATTAGAGGGATACATTATTGAGTTTTTTGCGGAGGGTCATCAGTCCTTCTCTAAGGCCAAGCCTGTGTTCAATTTAGGGTTGCGGGGCATACTACTAAGGGAAATCCCGCTGTGGGTTAAGGTTCTTATGGTGGAAGAAAACTTGTTGGTGTTCTAGAACCAACCTGTGGCAGAAATAAAGCCCGGTATTGGGGGAAGGATCTAAAGGGAGGGATGCTACTTAGCGGGGAGCTATGAAAATATTAAGGAAACAGATGCAGATGAATTCTAAAGGACCATATATTTGAGGGAACAAAGGAGAGTGTCGATAGTTGAAAAATGTCAGGAGAAATCTCTACGTGAGATCGTTAGAACGTAGAAAGAGCTACACAAAGCAAGAGTGGTGTTAGAAAATGCAAGGGAGAGAGAAAGAGAAGGAAGTTGGCTAAAGTTGTGGAGTAATGAGGACAAAGATAGAGTGTAGGTTGGTCCATCAGGAAGAGCAGAGGAGACCGTAGAAAAATTGGGCTAGAGAAGTGATAGGGATTCCACCTAAGTTTGGGGAAAAATAACGGATGAGTTGTATTTGTGTATGCCATTTTTCCCACACAGTCATCAGAGATCATGATTATTTTATGTTGATGTTTATATGTGTATATACAGGTATGTATGTTGTTTTTTGACAGGGTCGTTAAGGATCTTTCTTGTGGAGGAATGATTGCTTATGTAGGTGAGTGGCATGAAGAGGTTTCGGGTTTATTATGAATCAAGTGGGAAAGGTAGCCTTAACAGATCTATGAGGTCAATATCATCTGGATGTGAATTGATATTATATGTGATTATACTATGCCTATGTTGATGTTATGGACAAGTAATGTTGAGGGATACATTAGTGGAATGAAAGCAGTGTGATCTATGGCATGCTAGGATAAGCATGGATAAGACACTAGAAGAAAGGTTGCTTGGTAAGGACAATGTGTTCTTCGAATATGCAGTATTGTGTACATATGATGTTGTGTGCATGTTGCATATATAGTGTTGTGTGCATGATTGCATATGTGGTGCTAGGTACCGATGGTGCTAAGTACATGGTGTACATGCGGTGCTATTTACATATGGTGTTGCATACATGTTGTGAATGTGATGCTATGTACATTTATTTCAGTGTACATGTTGTATATGCGGTGCTATGTACATATGGTGCAGTGTACAGGTTGTAAATGCGGTGTTGTGTACATATGGTGCAGTGTGCATGATGGTACATGTGGTGTTTCGTGCATGTGGTGCTATGTACATGTGGTACATGTGGTGCTATGTACATTTGGTACATGTGGTGCTATGTACTTGTTGTGAAGATGGTGATATGTACATGTCCTGTTATGCCCACATCGTACAATGGGTGATGTGTACATGTTGTGAAGGTGGTGTGGTGTACATGTGGTGTTGTGCACACGTTGTGCATGTGGTGCCGCGTACGTGTGGTATCGTGTACACATTGTCTGGGTGGCGCTGTGTACAGGTGGTACTATGTGAATGTTGTACATGTAGTATTGTTGTACAAGTGGTATTGTGTACACGTCGTACATGTTGTGTTGTGTATATTTGGTATGGTGTTATGAGTATTGTGCATTTGTTGTATCATGACATTTGTATTCATGTTATTGTACAATCTGTACGTATATGTATTTTTTTGTACACCAGGTGTAGGTGTATGTGTGGTGTTGTACACCGGCTGTAGGTGTATGTGTGGTGTTGTACACTGGCTGTAGGTGTATGTGTTGTGTTGTACACTGGGTGTAGGTGTATGTGTTGTGTTTTACACCAAGTGCAAGTGTATGTGCTACGTTGTTTGTATATGTGTATGTGTTGTATAGTGTGATGGTACAAACATATATGGTATTGTTTGGCCCTTTTTGTTGTTACTAAGGGTTGAGGCAGTTTTGTCTCTGGATGCCCTTGTTATTGATGTTGAGGGTTGACGCGGTTTAGTCTATGGATGCCCTTGTTGCTAATATTGAGGAAGGATGTGGTTTAGTCTCCAGATTCCCTTGTTGCTTAAGGAGAAGGAACTGGGTGCTTGTTGGGTTTGGAAATCGATTCAGTGTGTACAAAAAGGACAAAGAACAAAGGCAAAAGCAAAGAATCATTGAAAGATAAGTATCAGTATTTTATTTCAGTTATTAATAATGCATTTGATCTATGACTCTGATTTATGATGGTTACATGTGATATATGATTTTGATTATGACAGTTGTGTTTGATGTGATATTTTTATATGTTTATAGATGATGATTTGGTCAAGGAGGTAGTTTGACTTGTTGTGACATGAAGTAAATAGAATTGCAAGTGTACCTTATTGACAAACCACTAATGAGGTGTGATTTGAATTTATTTCAATTCCTTTTAGTCTAATGAAAATTATGTGCTTGGTAAAAGAAAGCATGAAAATGCCCGGCTTGGGTTGGTTGAAATTTACTTCAAGAATTATCAGCAATGACAAAAGGAATTTCAATAGGTAGCAGTATGTTGGTAAAGAACTTTAGGAGGAGTGCCATTGTGGGACATTGGTACCCAATAGTGTCCATTGATTTCCATGAGAATTCTATGAATGGTATGATGGTTTTGAAGCAGGTATATGCCTTGGTTGTTTGACCTTCCAATGCGAGGAAGCCTTTCCAAGGGATGGATCGTCTGGGAAATGGGATGCTAAAGAACTTGAAAAGTGAGTGATTACATGGAAGGGGGTGACCAGATTGCCCAAGGGGTTGTGTACTAGAGAAGGGAAGGTTGGGGATGGATATGTTTTGGTCATTAACATTTCTAGATGGAAACAAATTCATATTGGGGGTGTTCCCTAGAACAATGAGTCGATACTTGTTCACTAAGTGAATAGGTAACACAGGATTATAGCACTAGACCTTGGATGCAAGTTTCACTTGACAGTGGATTCTAGACTTCCTGGGAAGGCAGTGAATCCTAGTATTACTTTGAGGGTAGAGGTGTGAGCCTCTGGACTCCCTTGTTGTGGATGCATGCATCGTATCCTTTTATTTGTTGGTTAAAGAAAATGTGCATATGTATATATGTGTATATTATTGTAAATACTTTATCGAGCTAGATTTATAAAGCTCTATAGCTAATATGGTTATTTTCTAGTTAAATAATATGTGCATAAGTATATGTGGTTTTTATTGTAAATATCGTAATGATATGTTTTATAAAACTCTAATAAGCGGTATGTTGTCATGTTTTCAGCAGTGGTCATTGTAAATACTGCAATGAGCTGGGTTATAAATCTCCATAGGTAGTATGTTTTTTCTTTTCAGTGGTTTTCCTAGTGTTGACGGTGCTGGACCCGCCAACATGTAAAGGGGATCTCCCCGGTAAGAAGTCCCAATTAGACATCAGATCGTTTGGTGTGGGAGTTCCAGCAGTGGGTCGTAAGGTAATGCCTTGACCGTGGTGTCGCACAGTGGCAAGTAGAATAACTCTGTCAGCAGCAAGGGTGTGATTGATGCAGTGAGTCAAGGAAGGTGTATAAGAGGTTCCAACACTTCGAAGAGGGGAAGGAGGTGAAGGCGAGTTCCAGGTTGAAAGGGATTAGTCCCAAATCGGCTAGGAACACAACACAAAGGACATGCACAACTTCTGGTGGAGCAATCCACTCGGATGTAGCAATCACATCATACAAGGTAAGATAACATGTACAACACTCACAGATAAGTCCGAGACGAGTGTGATGGTTGTTATAGCTAGGTTCAAGTGAAAGGTCTGTCTGATGTCCGACAAAGTAGTCGACATGGATGGTGACAACATTAAGAACATATAAAAAACATTAACAACATGATTCATATAAATGCATGTGAATCAGTTCATACACAAGTACGTAAGTTAAACATCACATATCATTAAAGCAACTGAAGCAATCCAATTGCAATAAAAACATATGCATGAAAATGTGCTGGCTCTTATTGTATAAAGAAGTGTAAGTCACAATCATACAATACATCCATGTAAACCTGCTAGCCCCAATAGTGGAACGTTACAGCCACATCTGCTTGCTCCTCCAAAGAGATGTACTAGCTTCATGCAATGGAGAAGCCAAGGCGCATTACAATATTGTCCAAGCCTTCTTCAAAATAGTCTTAGTAGAAGCTTGGCTGACCAAAAGCCCTTACAATGAGTTATGAGGGACTATTTATAGAAAAGGGTGGGGTGACCCTTGACATTCCCCTTTGTGACAGTTCAACTACCCTCATGACTCTTCACCTACTCTATGACTGTTACGTCCAACCATTGACACTTGACTTACACTTGACATGACTCAACATTACAATGCACATGTACTCATGTGAGAGAACATGGCTTGAGCAAGCCTTGCAAGACATCACTGACACTCAGTCTGCTGTGATGATACCAACTCTTTGACATGCTTGTGATGGTGAAGGTGGTGAGCTGATGCCAAGCTTGGTCATCCATGATGGTGTGCATGCACCTCATGGTGACATCTTGTTGAAGCGAACTCTTGCCTCCGTTGCAACTGGTGCATTGATTCAACCCCTTCATCCAACTCGTCTACTAACATGTGCATGGTCTTATTGGGTGTGGCTAAACCAGTAACACACTAATGCATGGTGTCCATTCTGATCTTCAAGTGTGTATTGGTGGTCATGCGCATCAACTTGCCGAAGTACATCTTCAGCTCCAGTTGGACTTGTTTCTTGTATTTGCCTTGGTGAGTGTGTTGAATGGGTTGGATTGCATGCTCGCGCTCAATGAAATGCATGCTTCCAAATCCCTTGCATGCGATCAACAACACTGCTCACCATGTTTGCTCTGTGTCAGCTGCTGAGATGGATCCTTAACTTGTACGGGCGCAGTTTCATCTGTGAGTGCATGTTGCGATCACTACTATTCCTGTTCCTGCTGCAACTCATTCATCTATCTATGTAGCTTCATGTTATTCCTGAGTTGCCGCTTCAGCACATGCAACTCCTTATTTTTTCCATCTTTTGCCTTCACACGATCTTCATGTCGCATCATCACTTCATAGCCGGAGTCTCGAAAGTTTCTTTCATCATCAATGGTCCTGCTTAAGCTTGCAACCTTGTTTCGCCTCCGTGTTGTCAACAACCATCCTCTAGCATTTATTGCATTTGGTATGTTGTCTTCAACTGCTATTCATGATGTTTCTTATTATGATGCTGCTACTATCATATCTTGATGTCCTTGTCTACGAACAACTTGATGTCTTCATGGGTAGGCAAGTCCATGAACACTTGATTGATTGCATCCCCAGGCGTTCTCTAAACAATGTCTTTGTCTCTTCTCTCCTGGAAACCATTGTACCTGTACTGCTGAGAGGCAGATGAACACCTGTGATACCTCGAGACATGGCAACACTCATGGTAAGAAATCTTTTAATTGAAAACCAAAATGAACATGAGAATTGACTTGTATCATACTTGGGTGAATGATCATGAAGGTTGCACAATTTCGGCTAGGAGGTTGGGATACCGACCACCAAGACTGTACAAGGCATAGTCTGGGCTATTGGGAGATTGACTGACTACTGGAACTGTGCAATGCACAATCCAGTCTGGCTGCTGACTGCTAGGATTGCGCAATGCGTAATTCCAGCTGGAAGGACTGCTGACCCAGGGTCATATTTGCACAATTTCTTGGGCCAAGAAGCCACTGCCCTCCAGAAATGCACAAAAAAGTCCTGGAGGCCAATGTTGGGTAGGAATGCACAAATATGGAGAGGAAGGTTAGCCTTCCTTTCCCAGATTACACAATGCAGCCTTGGTGAAGGTAGAGCCTAGGCCATGGTTGGCCCGACTCGTTGACAAGAAACTAAAGCAAGTAAGTCAGTGAATGCATGGCGCCACTAAGTGATAGGAGAAGTGATCGACAATGCATGTGAAACTCGAATGAAAGATTCAACAAACAGATCAACATGCATGTGGGTGAGGCAGTTCGCCGGTTGGGCGAATGTCTGTGCAAAACAGTTTCATGCATGCAACAACAGTGAGATAGAAATGAAAACTGAAACAGAGCTACGAAAAGCTAATATACATGTAAGCAACAACAAGCATTCAAAGAAATCAAGCAAACAATACTCCCACAAGCCAAAAAACAAAAAGCAACAAAAATGCAACACAAGGCATGGGAGGCGAGCTTACCCCAAAACAACTGAGCTGAGTGTGTTGAATGCTCCTAGATGTGATGTGGGATGTCAGAGCTACAAGGTTGATGTGAGGAATGAGCTCTGCAGTGTTTGGTTAATGATTTTTTGATAACGCTAAGGTTGTGACATGAATGCCATGAATCTAGGGGAAGCGACACTTGGTGGAAGGTTTTGGAATGGCTCCTTGCATGTAACCTCCAACTGCTAAACATAGATCCCTAAAACAAGGGATGCCTTTGCATGATTCCTTGGGAGAAACAACCCTTGCATGAAAGTCTATTTTTCTTAGTCCCAGAGGGATCCGGTCAACTCAGCTGCACGTTCAAGAGACTGCCTGACTGCTGGAGAAAAATGCGCATTTCTGGCTGAGAGCTGAGCTGGCTGCCCAGGAGATTTGCACAATTTTTGGGCAGAGCAGTTGACTACTACCCTGATTTGTGCAAATCCTAGGCTAAACAACCTACTATTGGGAAAATTTTCACAAATCCTTCTAGGAAGGTTGGTTGATAGGATTGCGCAATCTTGGAGACCAACAGTCTGTTAGAGAGGATTGCACAATTTTTGGAGGGAAGGCTGGTTTCCCTCTAGAAATGCGCAATTTTCAAGGGGAAGATGCTCATCCTGCAGCTGGACCAAGTCTGTGTGAGTAGCATATGAAGGGAAAAGATCAAACTGTGATTGACAGGCTACCTTAGAGGAAGAAAGACACTAAAGCTTGAGGACTTGACGAAGCAAGACAAGTTGCTGTGAAGGTTGGTAGGGAGGCTCCAAAACAGGCTAAGGAAAAATTTTGAAGGGTGGTTGTAGCCACTACAATAGCTCGGTATAGGTGTGGTTTAACACCGAGGGCGGTGTTTTCTTAAGGGGGATGGATCTGTAACAACCCCAGGTTAAAATTTCATGTAATAAAAGTTAATAAAGGTAAAAAAAGACCACAGGCAAGGGAGACATATTCCAAGATGAATGGAAAAAATATCCTAGTGGGCATAACTTATTGTTTTTATGGCTAAGGGAAATTGGCAAAGGCAATGACTAAGGCTTTGGAAAGGAAAAAAGGTATTTTATTTATGAAAATAAAGGAAATTAGGAGAAAAAGGAGGAGAAAGGTCACAAGTTGCATGTGAGGAGGAAAATGAAGGAAAATAGAGGAAAAATGAGGAAAATAGAAGCATCAATAATACAAAGGATTATGATGATCAATTCAAAACATTTTGTCAATTTAGTTTTGGAATTTGTCTAAGAGAGGAGAAGAGCACCAAGAGGAGAAATAAAGCAAGCAAGAAAAGGAAGGAAAAGGAAAATAAAGGAAAGGAAAAGAAAAGAAAGAAAGGACAAGGAAAGCAAAGGAAGGAAAGGATCAAACAACTTCAATGGGAATACTTGTAGGTAACAGGTTGCATATATGACATCCTAGCTTATTTTGACATGCATGGTATATGCATGTTGGTATTTGGTTATTTTTTTCATTAGCATGGATTTTTCCAGGTTTCAATAGAGGATTTTATCCTAGCCTTTCCGTTTCCGGATAGCCATGGTGTGATGGGATTTTTATCAATTTTGAACTTTGGATTTCTGGATGGTTTCGGAATCTGGTGTGAGGTAGTCTCAAGAAAATTCCAAAAGGCCTAGGAATCCCTTGACTAGTAATGGCGGGATACAGGGTAAATCTTAAGGGTGGATACATGAAAATTAATCAAATATGGTGAAGGAATTCTGAGGAATCCAAGCTCAGTTTGGTTTTGTGATCTCGACACTAGTTAGGTGAGATCACGACATGGAGAGGGTGCTGGTGGTTTTATCTCTAGATTCCCTTGGTTGTTTTTGGATTTGTATATCCCATGAGATCCCACATTCATTCTTGGAATATATCATAGGGGTGATTGGTTGAAAGAAATATTTGGTTCAGCCAATATATGGTCGGGTGGAACATGGAAGTCCCAAAACCGGTCGATATTTGCTTGTGTTTAATAAAATCTAAGTTTCTCTTGCTTTGGATAAGGAAATATACTGGTTATTACATGGATTTAATGGTTGTTCTTTTATTATTATTTATCTGGTTATATGCTAGTTATAGGCATGGTTATATGATAGTTCTTATTCATGTCTCTTTTCATGGTTTTACTTTTAACTAAATGAATAATGAATGCAAGACATAATTGGTGTTATGAAAACTATGGTGAGAAGGTATTTGCCCTTCTTGTTAAACCTCAGATAATTTTTTAGTCCCTTATATTCAGAATTTCATTCATGACCTGTAGGTTGTATATTTACCAAGTGTTTGACAAAATTTCAGTCTCGGTTGGGGATGGTTAGGTCAATTCCTATTTCCAATTTTGGTTTACAAGTATTATGTTCATGTCTTTCATGAGTTTTGGAAGTTTCATGGATTTCTGGGTAGAGGCTTAGCCCTAGCTCTGGAAATTAGCCTTAATTCTCGCAGTCACTAGCACAACACTATCAGAAAAAGGCCAATTCACACTAATGCAAGCCTATGGGAGTGATTGGGAACCCATAGTTTCATTGAGGCCTTGGCAAGGGAGAGATTGGGTCTCTAAGTCAGGGAAAATGTGAGTTGTCTTAGGAGTTGTACACTTGGAGGGGTTAGGTTACTCCTGGAGGTCTTGTGGCACTTGAGGGAAGTTAGCATAATATTGTTGTGTCGAATCCATTTCCTTAAGGTCATATAGGAGGTTGAATCATATCATAGTAACCTCTCATCTCACATTTACCCCGGGCAAGCTGGTGAAAGTGGGTAGATGTGAGAGGAGGCAGCATTATAGGGTGGTATCAGAGCATGCTTGAAACACTTGGACCAGATGGGCTGAATGCATGTTGTTATGCACACATTTTCATGGTTAAGATTTCCATGCATGGGGTTATGATATGAAGTATATATCATTATGATGTTGTTGGTATGTTATGATGCTGATGTGTTGGCCAAGATAGAGTAAGAGATGCAAATAATCAGATCAAGGTTGCAGCACTAGACTTTGGGGTAAGAACAGATCATCATACATGTATTGTATATTTGGCATGTAGGTATGTTGGTTATTGATTGTTATAAGCATTAGGGTTGCGTACATGTCTATCATTCTATGGTTGTTGCAGTTACATGTATGATAGATATTAGTTAATCAATGTGATCATATGTACCTGTGTCGATTAGTCATGAAGGATTGTAACTTGTTGTTATATGCATTGTGGTCGTATGCATGATGGTTATGGTCATTGTACTTAGGATCTTAATGTTATATGTATCATGCTAATTTGGATTGGTCTATGCATATGGTTAGGGTTATGACATCCAGGTAGGAGTCGATTATGTGATTGTTATGCATGAATGACAATTGTTTATGAATTTATGATGTGAACATGTTAGATATTTATTGTTATGGATATCATGACCTTACTTATGTTTGAGTCGATATGTTGTGAATTTATATCTTGCTAATCTAATGGGGATTGAGTCATGGTGCCCTTTGTTAGTTTTGTTCTTTCGATTATTGTGATTTGTTTGCACTTGATTTGTGGTTTTGTTTATGTCTAGTGCATGGCCATGCCACTTTGTTTGTGGTGTTGTATTGCTATTGGTTTTCATGGTTTTCTTCTTATTGTTTCTTGTTCTTTCCTTTTATGTTTTGAGGGTTTTGGGAATTGGTCCGGGAAAGAGGAAATTTGATGGAGCTCAGGAAGAGCTTAATGAAACTTAACAGGTAACGTAAGACTCAGAAGAAGCCAAGAGTATGACAGCTAGTTGGATTGGTTAGTTTCATTGGTGTAAATGGATGGTGGTAGGACAGTCATGAGAAAGGTAACATGAAAGGTAAATAAAATGGATTTTAGGTGTCAGATGCTTTGGCTATGTTGGGAACTGTTGTTCATAATGTTGTGCATGTTGTGAACAGATAGAGGGAGTTCTCTTCACCTAAACCTTATGATATCAGGTTATTGTGTTGTGATTATGATTGATGTTTATATATGCATATATGTATGTATGTGTGTATGTATGTATGTATGTATGTATGTATGTATACATGTATGTCATTGACTAACAGGGTCATTAGGATTGTTTCGTGCTAGTGTTCATATGTGTGTGTATATATATATGTATGTATGTATGTATGTATGTATGTATGTTGTTGTTTGACTAGGTCGTCAGGGATCATGATTGATTTATGCTAATGATTATATATATGTATGTATGTATACCATTTCTACGTGAGGGTCATCAAGGATCATGATCATTTTATGTTGATGTTTATATGTGTATATATAGGTATGTATGTCATTCTCTTGTGTAGGAATGATTGCTTGTGTAGTTGAATGGCATGAAGAGGTTCCTGGTTTATGAGGAATCAAGTGGGAAGAGTAGCCCTGACATATATATTAGTTCAGTATCATGTGGATGTGAATTGATATTATGTGATTATACTATGCCTATGTTTATGTTGTGGACAAGTAACGCAGAGGGATACATCAGTGGAATGAAAGTAATGTGATCTATGGCATGCCAGGACAAGCATGGATAAGACACTAGAAGAAATGTTGCTTGGTAAGGACAATGCGATCTTAGCATATGTTGTATTGTGTACACATGATGTTGTGTGCATGTCGCATTTATGATGTTATGTGCATGTTGCATATATAGTGTTGTGTGCATGATTCCATATGTGGTGCTGGGTATCGATGGTGCTAGGTACATGGCGTACATGCAGTGCTATGTACAAATGGTGCTACGTACATGTTGTGAATGTGGTGCTATGTACATTTGGTGCAATGTAAATGCTGTATATGCGATGCTATGTACATATGGTGCAGTGTACAGGTTGTACATGCGGTGTTGTGTACATATGGCATGAAGTACATGATGGTACATGTGGTGTTGCGTGCATGTGGTGCTATGTACATGTGGTACATGTAGTGTTGCGTACATGTGGTGTTGTGTACATGTTGTGTTGATGGTGTTGTGTACATGTGGTGTTATGTACACGTCATACAAATAGTGGTGTGTACACATTGTGCAGGTGGTGCAATGTACATGTGGTGTTGTGCACGTGGTTCCGTATACGTGTGGTGTCGTGTACACATTGTGTAGGTGGCACTGTGTACAAGTGGTATTGTGTACATGTAGTATTATTGTACATTTGGTATTTGTGTACACTTCGTACATGTTGTGTCGTGTATATTTGGTATGGTTCTACGGTTAATGTGCATTCATTGTATCGCAACATGTGTATTCATAGTATTGTATGGCGTGTACGTATATGTATTGTGTTTTTCACTAGGTGTAGGTTTATGTGTGGTGTACGCCATGTACCTAGCACCAATGATACCCAACACCACATATGCAATCATGCACACAACACTATATATGCAACATGCACACAAAATCATATATGCAACATGCACACAACATCATATGTACACAATATAGCATATGCTAAGGCCGCATTGTGCTTACCAAGCAACCTTTCTTCTAGTGTCTTATCCATGCTTCTCCTAGCATGTCACATATCACACTGATTTCATTCCACTGATGTATCCCTCAACGTTACTTGTCCATAACATAAACATAGGAATAGTATAATCACACAATATTAATTCACATCCACAGGATACTGAACTAATTAATCTGTCAGAGCTACTCTTCCCACTTGATTCCTCATAAACCAGGAACCTCTTCATGCCATTCAACTACACAAGCAATCATTCCTCCACAAGAGAATGACATACATACCTATATATACACACATATATGTTTATATATATGTGTGTATATATAGGTATGTATGTCATTCTCTTGTGGAGGAAAGATTGCTTGTGTAGTTGAATGGCATGAAGAGGTTCCTGGTTTATGAGGAATCAAGTGGGAAGAGTAGCCCTGACAGATCTATTAGTTCTGTATCATGTGAATGTGAATTGATATTGTGTGATTATACTATGCCTATGTTTATGTTATGAACAAGTGACGCTGAGGGATACATCAGTGGAATGAAAGCAGTGTGATCTTTGGCACGCTAAGACAAGCATGGATAAGACAATAGAAGAAAGGTTGCTTGGTAAGGACAATGCGGTCTTAGCATATTTTGTATTGTGTACATATGATGTTGTGTGCATGTTTCATATATGATGTTGTTTGCATGTTTCATATATAGTGTTGTGTGCATGATTACATATGTGGTGTTGGGTATCGATGGTGTTAGGTACATGGCGTACATGCAGTGCTATGTACAAAAGGTGTTACGTACATGTTGTGAATGTAGTGCTATGTACATTTGGTGCAATGTACATGTTGTATATGCGGTGCTATGTACATATGGTGTAGTGTACAGGTTGTACATGCGGTGTTGTGTACATATGGCATGGTGTGCATGACGGTACATGTGGTGTTGCATGCATGTGGTGCTATATACATGTGGTATATGTAGTGTTGCATGCATGTGGTGCTGTGTACCTGTTGTGCAGATGGTGTTGTGTACATGTCGTGTTATGTACACATTGTACAAATAGTGGTGTGTACACATTGTGCAGTGTACATGTGGTGTTGTGCAAGCGGTGCCGTGTACGTGTGGTGTCGTGTACACATTGTGCAGGTGGTGATGTGTACAAGTGGTATTGTGTACATGTAGTATTATTGTACAAGTGGTATTGTGTACACTTCGTACATGTTGTGTCGTGCATATTTGGTATGGTTCTACGATTAATGTGCAATCGTTGTATCGCGACATGTGTATTCATGGTATTGTACGGTGTGTACATATACGTATTGTGTTTTGCACGAGGTGTAGGTGTATGTGTGGTATTGTACTCTATCTATAGGCATATGTGTTGTGTTGTACACCGAGTGTAGGTGTATGTGTTGTGTTTTACACCGGGTGCAAGTGTATGTGTTGCGTTGTATATTGTGTATGTGTATGTGTTGTACAGTGTGATGGGATAGACATGTATGGTATTGTTTGGCGCTTGTTGTTGCTATTGAGGGTTGAGGAAGTTTTGTCTCTGGATGCCCTTGTTTTTGATGTTGACGATTGAGGCAGTTTAGCATATGGATGCCCTTATTGCTTATATTGAAGAAGGAGGCAGTTTAGTCTCCGGATTCCCTTGTTGCTTAAGGAGAAGGCACTAGGTTCTTTTCATTAGGGGAATTTTGAGGTCTCAAATGGGCCTCCTAAGAAAAACGTACAACCAAAATAAACTTTATAAGAACCAATAGGATTCAAGATGATGATGTCAACCATGGGGGATGATTCACCATTTTTGGAGTAAAAAAGTAAAAAGTTTAAAAAATAATAAAATAATAAAACTACTTTTTCAACTTGTATTTTCAACTTATCTCCCTAAGGTTTTACTCAAATTTTGAGTGAGAGTAGTCGTTGGATGCAAAATTTGATTCATTATCCAAGGAGTACCCATGTTGCATACTTTCGATGCACCTTGCTACACGAAAAATGAGAAATACATGAAAAAGAGTGATTGCAATCACGTTTTTCATGTATTTATTAGTTTTCATATAGCAAGGTTCATCGAAAGTATGCAACATGGGTACTCCTTGGATGAGGAATCAAATTCGACATCCAACGAGTGTTGCTTCTCGAAATTTGAGTAAACCCATCGGGAGATAAGTTCAAAATACGATTTAAAAAAATAGTTTTTTGTTTTTCCCTCTAAAATTTAATGATGTAATCTAATTTTATTTTATTATTTCCATTATTATTTTATAATTTCCTTAGGATGCCAATTTTAGACCTCAAAATTCCCCTAATGTGGGTTTGGTAACTGATTCAGTGTGTACAAAAAGGACAAAAAACAAAAGTAGAAGCAAAGAATCATTGAAAGATATGTATCAATATTTTATTTCATTTTTTAACAATGCATGTTATCTATGACTCTAATTTATTATGGTTACATGTGATATATGATTTTGATTATGATGGTTGTGCTTGAGCTAACCAGATGTGATATGTTTATATGTTTTCACATGATGATTTGATCAAAGAGCTAGTTTGACTTGTTGTGAGAGGAAGTAAATAGAATTGCAAGCGTACCTTATTGACAAACCACCAATGAGGTATGATTTGAATTTATTTCAATTCATTTTAGTCTAATGACAATTATGTGCTTGGTATAGGAAAGCATGAAAATTCCTAGTTTGGGTTGGTTGAAATTGACTACAAGAATTAGCAACAATGATAAAAGGAATTGGAATACGTAGCAATATCATGGTAAATCTCTTCAGGAGTAGGGCCATTGTGAGACATTGGTAACCAATAGTGTCCATTGATTTCACTGAGAATTCAATGACTAGTATGATGGTTTTGAGGTAGGTATATGCCTTGGCTATTTGGCCTTTCGATGTGAGGAAGCCTTGCCAAGCGATGGATCGCTCGGGAAAGGGGATGCTAGGGAACTTGGAAGATGAGCGACTGCACAGAAGGGGGTGAACGAATTTCCTGACTGTGCAGTAGAGAAGGGAAGGTTGTGGATGGATTTGTTTTTGTCATTACCATTTCTAGATGGAATCAAATGCACATTGGGTGTGTGCCTTGAAACAATGAGCCAATAATTATTCATTGAGGGAACAAGTAGCGCAGGATCGTAGAACTGGACCTTGGATGCAACTTTGACTTGGCAGTGGATTCTAGACCTCCTGGGAAGGAGCTGAATCCTATTATTACTTTGAGGGTGGAGGTGTGAGCCTTTGGACTCCCTTGTTGTGGATGCAGGTATCGTATCCTTTTATTTTCTGGTTAGAGAAAATGTGCATATGTATATGTGTGAATATTATTGTAAATACTGTATCGAGCTGGATTTATAAAGCTCATAGACATGTTGAAGGTCTGGAATGTCTCTGCCTCAACATCGGGGATAAGCACCCAGTCGGGAACTTGAAATTTGTTCCATATCCGTTTGGAATAGTGGCTCCAACTATGAATGAAGAGACTGATTTCCCTTTACGTATATATGATGGGATTTTGAGTGTAATCGTAAGTAAAATGGATGTAGTTGATAGAGACAAAAGTGATACAAACATATATGTATCTAACTATCTATTTACCGAGATTAAACTTATCTTTATTCTGTGATTTAAAGATTCTCTAATATACTAAACAATATAGATCATATAACATTTCAAGAAATAAATACAAGAAATATAATTAATTTGATTAAATAGTTAATCAAATTAATTGTTTTAAAACATATCAAATATAAGATTTTGTTGTTCCTACAATTCATTAAAAAATAACAACTTCATACTCTTCAATAGTGAATAATTATTCAACAGTATATAAGATCATACACAACAAAACAATTGTTGGACACCTAGACCTCTATGGGTAGGTGTGGAATATGAACAACCACTAGAGTCCAAAAGACCTCTTGGAATGTGAATCCAAGGGTCACACCAATGTATTATACATATGTATCATTGTGAATAATAGAAGAAACTCAATGTTTATCATTCATATTCTTCCTTCGCCATGTATGTGTCTGACATGGTATCAGAGCAGGCAATCTCCTGCCTTGCTCATATTTGAGCCACTTGTTTTGTGGACTCTCTAAATCTCAGCTCTGCCTTCCTGCTGCCTTCTTGTGTGTCAGAACTGCCATTATTATTCTTGCTGCACGTTGTTCCTTAATTGTCAAGTTGCAGATCTACATTAGACCATTTCAAAATTTTTATCTCTACCTGCCACACTATTTGTCGATTTCCTACAAGAAATATATGTTTGATTCCATACTGTAAGTGGAAATGAGAGCTCAACACAGAGAAACAAAAGTGTCAGGAGGTTTAGAACAGACGTTGAACATCACCATCGACAGATTGTCTCTGAAAAAGATAGACCACGGTTTAATGAATAGTAGAATGAGTTGCACTAATCACATTAATGGAATACGAATTTTGAAGAGCTAAAGACCATCTTCGCAGGGCTTGATCTTGACTTAGATGGAAACATGAGATTATATGTGTGTTGTTTATACATCCAAATGTCATTTCTTTAAATTGATTAAAGGTCGATGCTTCTCTGTGTTGATTAAAAGTATTCGTGTGTGCATACATGTGCATTGGAATCATTAAAGTTTTATATGTGCAGAGCTGGTACTGTGTGTTAAGTTATTTATGAATGTGAACATTGAATCACTAATTTGAAGGTCGAATGAATCATTTGGCATGAATATCATCTACTCCATTCTCCGTTGTCATTCTTGCATAAATCCATAGGTAATTCCATCGATTGTAATTGAGTGGATCGTTGCGACAAACTGCTACATGATGGGGAGAAAAGAGGGACGCGAATTAAACAAGAGCTAAGGATAAAGGATCTACTCTGGACATGTAGGGTCAAGTGCCACCTCCCGCCCTCATTTATATTCTCCTGGCCTATTTCTACAGTGTTTTTTAATCTCTCGGGATATATAAGAGTGAAGCAGAGCTGAGCGGAGTCAAAAAATTATATTTTCCTAGCCAAGAAAACGAGATCGAAAATCTAGCCTCTGATTTAGATCTCGATGGATTTTCACCTTAATGCAGGTTCCCAGGTCATCTCTTGTCCCGATCTGCCCGCATTCCAGTCCCATTTGACTCCTACACAATTCAAAATCAATCCCATGACTTGTTAAGAAAGGAAGACCACCATTTTTTACCCTCTGTGAATCACCATTTGGGAAAATAAGAAGCAGATCGATTAGGATAAATTCATCTTGGCTCGTGTAGGATAAGTTGTATCTTCTCCTTCTTGGTTGTGTTATCTCTACATCTCAAGCTTATACTCACTCTGCTCAGTGTTCCAAGCACTTATTATTCTTGGAATGCAATTTCTTACATTTATATTGTGATGTATGGCTGAATGGGTATGTGAGATCTCATTCTTGAAGGTTGAGTCATTGTCTTCATATTTGGGCAGTGTATCTCTTTGGAAATGAGTTGTGAAGTTTTTCAACATCCTATAGTTGGAAAGTGCCATCCCAACCGCATAGTGAATATATAGTTGTTGTGCTCATCACTGAAAATGGTTTCGAATTTCTTGCTATGGTGGGAAAGCAATGTAGAAAATTCTGGCAAGCCATCAATGAAGTATAAAACCCATGCTGTCATTTTGTTAAATGGGCACTCGATTTATGCCAAGAATCCAAGTTTTATTTCGGATGTAATGACCACTCCACTTGATGTCACTATGATCTAGAGCGCTCTTCCAAAGAGTTCGTTTGAGAGGCACTAGATCACCAATGCACTTGAGACAAATTTATATTGGAAACAGTGATTAAGTAGGTATTTTCTCATAACTTTTCCACTGGTTATCAGTTCAATTTGTCTCTGCTCATTATTAGAACCATACATTTAAATGCATTATATTCCTCTCAGATTTGTGTTGAGTTGAAACTCTTTTCGGGTATCATTTTCTCTTGTTGAGACTAAGGCTTTTTTGCATTTGGAAGATTGTTTATAATCTTTTTCTACTTGGAGTCTACTCCTCTGCTTAATGTTTTGAGAGTACAAGTGGGTATATTTTCCTCATTATCGTATCATTTGTTGAAATAATGGTCAGAATTGATAATTTATTAGAGCTATTAATAACTCTAATCATTTCATCTATTGAAAGCATAGCTAAAGTCAGCAAATACACTCTCACAGATATTCAAACCTCTCTGCAAAATGCACAAGAACAGATTGATTTTTTGCAGCTTGAATCTCAACTTCAACAGGAAGAATTACAATAGTGGAGTCATCATTATGAACCTATTTCTATTTAGAACATTGAAACAGACTCCCATAAGTAGCAAGTTGATTCAGATCGAGTACCTAATGAAGGAGCATAGTTACATGTAGATGAAGAACTTTAGTATGCACTTTCCAAGTCGGTCATAAAACCTTGGGAAGAGCTTGTCCATAAGAAGCATAGAAAAGGTCTTGGATATGATAAGGAGGTTTCCTTTCATATTCCATCTTACTCAAAACCCATCAAATTTCATAGTTCTGGGTTTCTTCATGGCGGTTCACCTTCACCTGTTCCAGATTCTACTCCTCTTCCACAACCAAAACAATAGATTGTGAAATTCCAACATTGTGAAAGCGTTGGCCATATGAAAGATCATTGTTTTGATATTCATCCATGTAAGCACTATCATAAAACCACTCATTCCTCAAACAGATGAATCAAAAACAAGCCTCCTCCAAGAAAAAAGATTCATCTTGGATGGATCGCTTCTTGGCAATGGGCTTCAACAACCAAGAAGATATTTCAGTCATATGTGAGAACTTGTTCTAGATATTGCAGTTGAGTTTTCTCCATCATCTCACCTTGTATTTGAGAGAGGGGGAATGATGGTCATCTACAAGCTTCAAATCCACATCAAGCGAGCCTAAGACACAACCTTCCATACTAGATTCAAAGTTGTAGTCGGAGACAAATATGACCCTGATCATGCCTTCGGTTGATGATCAACCATCTATGAGGGGTTGAGACATCTCTTCATAAAATTTGGGACACTTCCTCTAGCAGAAGACTTCAGCTTATTTCTAGTTATGAAAGAGTTCCAGGAATTTCATTAAGCATTCTAGAGTTGGTGGTCATCCTTAAACCACTGCAATTTTTAGACCTCCCTTTTTTAGGTTGAAGGTCTCCCTCTCCAAAGCATTAGGGACACTTCCTCTTGCAGAATATTTCAGCTTCTTGCCATATTTGGAAGAGTTTCGGGAACTTCACTAAGCGTTCCTGTGTTGGTGGTAATCCTTAAACCACCCCCTTATACCAACATTTCAGAGAGCACATTCAAGCTAGTACTGCCATGAATTTTTGCACATTTTGTATTAAAACTCTTTTCTTGGAATCATACATACCCCTTCGAATTAAGGCGGGGAATGTTGGACACCTAATCCTCTATGGGTAGGTGCGGGATATGAATTACCACCAGAGTCCAAGAGACCACTTGGAATGTGAATCCAAGGTCACACAAATGTACTATATATATGTATCATTGTGAATAATAGAAGCAACTCATTGTTTATCATTCATATTCTGCCTTCACCATGTATGTGTCTGACAACAATAAAGAAAAATATGTGTCTGTTATCAAATATAAACACAACAATAGAATAAGGACAATAGTACCTGATAGATCAATTCCCTGCTCATGGAAAGAAAATAGTCTTGGTTCCTCCTTCCTATTAAGATACTTGAAATATACAATAGTGCAAGTCTCTTAAGTACGTTACAACAATTCAGAACCCCTTTCTAAATACATGAAAGGGGTATTTATAAATGAAATATCAATTATAGAAATAGAAAATACTTAAAATGGTGAGGTTCAAACAACCCTCAAAATAAAACTTAAAGAAAAAAATAAAGTCTGTTGCACTGGTTCATCCGGAATGTGAAATTGACTATTCTCCTTTTCACTACTTGAGTTCACAAATATCAGTCATGGGATTTAATTATGGAGGATGAGATGACCTCAACTGCATTTGTCCTGCATAAATCGCATCGGAGAGTGCTAGAAGCATGTGGGAAGTGGTATTTTTTAAACACCGTAACATAAGCCATTAACTATGCGGTTTAACTAAGTGTTTCCAGTAATGTTCAAAAGTCAACTGGGATAACTTTTTGATGTTATCCACCTTCGTATTGGACCAATCCTGCCAATGTTTCATTAGTATCTTGACATTAGGAAATGCATCTATGGGGAATTCTTGAAACAAATTAGCATTGAAAAGGTTCTTTCAAATGGTTTAGATGATGTTATTTGCAACGTCCCTTGCACTAAAGCTGGATGCCTCTACCTGTTTCATTCTCATATCCCAATCTTGAAAACGGATTTCCTTCTATGTGTCTTGGATCCTTGGAGGATCGGCTGCTATGCCTTTTGCACTGTCCTGCCAGGAAATATAGTCAGAGATCTTTTCTTAAATGTCATCGAAGCATTTCCTCAGATCGGACAACTGATTCATCAGTGAATTTCTTGTCTTACATAGATCATTGTCTATTGTCATATTTTGGAAAAATGCAACTTGTTGTTGAGCAAGGAGAGTGTTGAGTTCTGCTGCTTCCATCTTGAATTCTTTAATCTTAGGATTATCTTTGAGTTGATCAATCCTAAGCTGAAGTTGTTGCAGTTGATCATCCTTTCTTCTGATGTATACTTCATGTTGAAGATTCATATCATCAAAGCTCTTATGCATCTTTGTCATCTGTACCTTCCATTCTTCACCAATACTCTGTTTTGCATTTGATAATGCTTGTTCTAATTACAAGATTTTACCATCATTTTCCCTAAGTAGAAGTTGTACTTCTGAGGCTTTATCAACAGTAGTTGTAGCATATGCCCCTGCGAATTGAGACAACCTTGTGAGATCATGGGCAAGATTGATTTGAGAATCCTTCCATAGGACATCTAAAGGTATATTTCAAGGAATTAAGGCCTGGGATTGTTCTGTTCTCTTCCTCTTATTTTGCCTTGTCACGACAAATTTATGTTTTGGGATGTAGAATACATCCAAGGGAGGTATTTATTCAAATTTGAGTACAACTTCAGATGTGGGGTATGCTGGGATGGCTTCCAAGTCATCGGTGTTGATTGCCTTATCAGAAGATCCAATAGTGAACAAAATCTTATTGGTAACTTAGCGAGTTTTAAGGATTTCTATAGGAATTGTGGTGTGAGTTTCTTGTGAGGCTGTATTGAAAATATTGTCAAACTGTTCCCATACCTTATCCAAATTGCTGATAGACAATGATTCATCAGTTTGTTGTGTTGATGATGTACTTTCAGTGTTTCCCTTCTTGATTTCAGGTTCTTTTAGGACTTAAGATGTAGCCTGTTCTTGATGTAGAATTGGTTGTAAAATACTTAGTATGTCGAAGGGGGTATTTTCCAACCTGTGGTTCCTATATTATTTGAATTTCTCTAGATCCACTGGGCTTAGGCGAGCTTTGGATAATTTCTGTACTTGCTGATAATTTGTGGTTGTCTCGAAAAGATCATCGAAATCTTCTACTTCATGTTGGAGTTGCCTCCCTTTGACCTGCACTGTGACATTTTGAGATTTCTTGACTGGGTTGTATTGCCTGGGTCGGATAGTGGGAAATTTCATGCATTATTATCCAGAGTAAAAACTCCACAGTGAATAGGAAAAGGTGGCCAAACAGATTTCTTGGCTTCCATAAGAGATTTGGTCAATCCATTACCCACAATTTGATATGCTACTTCTCTGGCCAAAATTTTGTTTGGTACATAGAGAGGGAGGATATGTGGGGTAGCTAGGCTTCCATAAATCCTGACATAAGTGAAAAATTCTTCCCCAAACCATTTTCCCATGGTCGTGAGGTCATCTAGAGCTTCCCTAGAAAATCTAGGAGGTCTTTCATCAAAGATGACTTGGTACAATGGTAGCATTACCCCATGGAATATTTTGTAAAAATGGGGTTGATAGTTGGTTTCCCAAAGGATGTTGTGGTATATATGGATGGGGGTAGGATCTTCTAAAGTCCATTTCCATCCCATGGATGGAAAATCATAGGTGAAGCATAGTGCATCCATAATATAAGTGCTCATGAAAAAGGGGGGAATCTCCCTGGTAGACATATTATATTTACTTATGTATGCTAAGATCTGAGTGCCCAAGTTATCTGACAAAATGGCAACCCAATCCATAATGTAGGAATCTATGGAAAATTCTATTAGGGGAACCCATTCTATAGTGAGTATTTGTGTATTAGGTTGTCCAAACAACCTACACATCATAGCTATGATATGACAATAAGGACCAATGAGAGAGGCTAGGGAATACATACCCTTATCGTCATGTTTGTGTTTTCTTGGCTCATGCCTCCATTGCCTTATTGGTTCTGATTGAGCTTGATGCTCCTCTTCGAACTTCTGAATAAATTGTGCATTGTATATCTTCTGGGGTTTTGGTAGATGGTACATATTTCTAAGGTCTTCGGCTCTAAATGATCCAGGTAGATATTGGTGGCCACCCACCTACTCCAACTAGACCCCCCAGTCAGTTTCTTCTGTTTCCTTAATTGTAGCATAGTTTACTATTTTTGGCAGTTTTTCGGGTCCTGAACTTCCGAAGTCATTTTCAGGTCCTAAAAGATGTTATTTTTGTAGTAGCAATCTAGTGATTTCTATGGCAATCACATCAGTGGTTGTAGTCATAGGAGAGATATTTTCAACAAGGTATCATACACATCAAACAGAGATAATATGACCAAGTTACGACCTTGGGAAGTTGGATACCCAATTAACCCCAACAAGGCCCATAAAATATTGGTGTTACATCTCCTTGGGTTAGGGTTTTGGTTGTTTAGGGCTTTCCCTTATTTTTCAATAATGAAAAGGCCCTTTAGCCTCATTGTAACTCAGTTCAGAGGCATGTAGCCGCAACATCTCTTCTTAGAGATAAGCTACCATCGCCCAAGCTGTCTTATTTCCATTCTGTTTGTAAGCATAGTTTAGTATTTTTCTATTAATGAAATGAAGTGTTTTTCTACTACATCTCTGTGTTTATGATCATATCATTAAGTTGTTGCATTCTTGTTTAAGTTCAGATTAGTGGTATTAAAGGGGTCTTCTCTTTCTCTATTTTTCTTTTCATGTCCCGAATGAGGTCAAGGTATAAAGGGTTAGGGCTTGATCTGGTTGAACCATTGCAGGATCCGCCTCGCAAAACCTGATGTCCTCCCATGGAGGAAGAAAATAAATATGAGGGAGCAGGAGATCCTTTCAAAATGTTGCTCGAGGAAGCCCTTGAGTGACAGAGGGACGCGATGATGGATAACTTTGCCCAAGTCCTTCAACGACTACCCATAGGTGTTGCATCTTCATCCAGCAGCCACGTTGGAGGTGCCACTCCTTTTAATGTACAAGTTAATTTCGATATTCCCATATTCAAAGGCTTGACAGATGTAGATGCCATAGATAAATGGTTAAATATGTTGGAAGGATATTTTTCAGTTCATGACTTTGCCAATCAGGAAAAGATTATGTTTTCACTTCTCAAAGCCACCCCACGCATCAAGGAATGGTGGGAAATCTACTATGAACAAAAGGATGAGAGTGAAACCTTGCTATTTTGAGCTACACCCACTTGGAATTATTTTTGAGACATCATCAAGGAATAATATTACCTTGTCGGGAGTTATGAAGATAAATACATAAAGTGGACCATGCTACGGTAGGGAATGGACCAAGATGTGCCAGAGTTCACAAATACTTTCCATACCCTTCACACAAAGCTGGGTATCAAGGATACTGAGTGGCATTTGGTGCTCAAGTACTGTGATTGTCTACACAAGTACACCTAGGACAAGAAGGAGTTCCTAGACATTTCCTCCTTCGGCACAGTGTATCGGTATGCTGTAAAGATTGAGTAGAAGTTTAAACATAGGAAGCGAGACTTTGGTTCTGTGAATCCAAAGCAAGGAAAAGGCGCCCCCAAACCACAGAACAAGGGACCAAGCCAAGGCAGGGCTACCCAGGACAACCCCGCTGAAGTCGCAAGTAAAGAACAACACCACAAAGACAAAGAAGGACACGGGAAAATGGTGTGAGTTCCATAAGAGTTCCACTCACAATACAAGTGAGTTTCAGGCCAAGCAGTCACTGGTGGTCGAGTTGAAGGCTTCCAAATCAGATGCAGGTTGTGACTTTGAATCAGAACCTGATAAGGGGATTGACAAAAGGAAGAAAATCATTAATGTGGAGCCCAGTGCCACCGTGGCCACCACAAAGATCCATAAAATTGAGCCTAAAGATCCAGAGGAGGGGGAACACCTCTTCCACTGATAGATGTGGGTGAAGGGTTCTCTGCTGTAGTTCATTATTGATAACGGGAGCTAAAATAACCTCATTTCAGTACAAGTCGTGAAGCAGTTGGGCCTAAAGACTATAGCACATCCACAACCGTACACCATCGAGTGGCTTCACCAAGGACGAGATCTTCGTGTTAGCCAGTAGTGCTGCCTTCCCTACATCATCAAGCCCTTCACAAATGAGGTACTGTGTGACGTTGCTCCTCTTGAAGTTTCTGATGTATTGTTAGGAAAACCATACTTCTGAAAGTGACATGTTGTATATGAGTCTAGACCTTGCTTTGTGATTATTACTTTGGAAAATAAGTTGTACAAGATACCGGAGGTAGCCCCGCCTACTGCCATCTCGTTGATCACTGCAAAGCAATGTAGTAAGATCATTTCCCAGACCAGGAAATTTGATTTCCTTATGATTCTCCCCCAAGGCAAGAAGAAGGTTGTTGCCACGACTTCTAGGCAAGACTCCTCTGCACAGAAGAAGTAGATGGAAAATGTGGTGGAGGAGTATAGGGACATTTTTACCTCACCCATAGGGGTGCCTCTGCACTGTCAGGTCAAGCACTCCATTGATCTAACGCCGGGCATGCCACTGCCCAATGGACCGATCTATCAACTCTCTGTTCTGGACAATGATGAGATCAAGAGGCAGATCCAAGAACTACTTCATAAAGGGCACATTAGGCCAAGCACATCACCCCGTGGGAGCTCGATTGTATTGGTATAGAAGAAGGATGGGACCTAGAGGCTCTGTATTGACTATTAGGTGCTGAACAAGATCACTATTCGGAATAGGTACCCAATCCTATAGATTGATGACCTTCTGGACCAAATCAAGGGGGCCAAATATTTCAGCAAGATTGACTTGAAGTTAGGTTATCACCAGGTGCCTATCGAACCCTCCAATGTGTGAAAGACTGCTTTCAAATCCAAGGAGGGCCTTTTCGAATGGTTGGTCATGCCGTTTGGATTAACGAATGCCCGTACAAACTGCATGAGACTGATGGACGACATCTTGTGGCCCTTCACCAATGCATTCATGCTGGTGTATTTAGATGACTTATTGATCTTCAACCAGAGTTGGGAAGAGCACCTCAACCATATTCGACAGGTCCTTGAAACCCTTTGAGAACACAAGCTATGTGCTAACTTGGAGAAGTGCACCTTTGGCCTGGCATAGGTTCAATATCTAGGGTACATCATTGATGAGAAGGGTGTACATGTGGACCCATCCAAGATACAAGTCATTCGGGATTGGCCAGCCCCAACCACTCTAATAGAGCTAGCAGCTTTTTGGGTCTTGCCAATTTCTACCGTAGGTTCGTGTTGGGGTTCTCTCATATCACTTGGCCTTTAAGTCAAGTCACTAAGGGCAGAGTGAAAGAAAAGTTCTTTTGGTCGAACACCCAACAACGAGCATTCTCTAAGTTGAAGAATCACCTATGTTCTACACCTATGTTACCAAACCTGCATCAACCATTTGAGATTGAGATAGATGCCTCCGACTATGCTATTGGTGCAGTTCTTACTCAACATGGGCATCCAGTGGATTACCATAGTGAGACACTTTCAGAAAAATTACAAAAGTACCCCACTTACGACAAAGAAATGTAATCCATTGTGCAGGCCTGTTGTCAATGGAAGCATTACATTCTGGTGAAGGAAACAATCATCCACACAAACCACCGACCTCTATAGTTCATATAGACTGTTGACACCTAATCATCAGGATTGGGTGAATATAAAATAAATAAGTAATATGAAGAGTCATCGAGAGATGAAGTGAAAAATGTCTCCCTCATGTATATAATGAAGACCTACCTAAAGGAATAAAATATACAAATCAATTTTGCTTGAGGAGTTACTGCCTGGTCTGACATGGTATCAGAGCCAAGTTCCCAAAATAGTTGTAACTCCCTTCTGCCTACTGCACTCTATCCATTGCCTACTACTCTCTTTGTCTCCTCCACAGTTGTTGATGTGTGTTGTACGCTGGTCCGTTGGCTGAACGCTGCTCATTACATTATAACGTTGGCCTGACATGTGTTGAACTATCCTGATGCCGCTTTTGCTTTCTCGACGGTGGAAACTGAATTCGCGTTAGAGTTTGATTTCTTTTATTCCTTTCGGAACTCATCTAAGAATACAAATAAAGCACTGGGAGGCCTTTTTGAGTTTTGAGTTTTTATGCTGCCCCGTTTCGAGTTTCAAATGATGCTCAGCCTCCTTTCTTTTTGAATGAAGCCCTCCACCAATCTTATCGTCATTGCATAGCCCGACCTCCTCGCTGCTACTTGGATATCAGCCCACGCCATTTCGAACCTGAATCTTAATCTGGTATAAACGCTGGTGTTTGTGATCTTCCACCGCATCTCTTCTACGTTCAATCATTATATCTATTTACATAAGGCTTCTTCCTTTGAATTTTTTTTGTGTATAACTTGGGTGGCTATTCTTCACACTGTTAAGAATCTCTTTAGAAGACTGTTGATTTCGTGTGGAAGGCTTGAAACTGGGGATAATGGACGATGGTGCTTGAACTTCCAGCCACATGCACCACCCTTGGTCCACACATCAATGTTAGCGCCACACTCATCACCACGTTGAATGTCCACCAGTGGAAGTAGAGGAGTGGCTCCACAGAAATTCGGGCCCAACATTGATGCATCCAGCTACTTTGTAGACAACCTTTTTCTCAAGCTATCGATTCTACCTGTTTCTTTTGCAATATGTTTTAATACATATTAGAAAGCTGTTAGTGTATGTTGATGCACTGATTGTCTGCGCATAAAATGGAATTCAGTTAATAGTAGACGATAATCAGAAAGTCGATAGGATAAATGGATCATTACTTATTGCAGTGTTGGTGTGCCTAAATGTTGGTTGTGCTCCAAATGGATTGGAACTTGGATGTCTGACATGATATTATTCATTATTTTCCAAAAGAAGCATTAGAATATATGTGCAGCTTGTTTCTTGGTTTTCATAAGAATTCAGAATATTGCTACTACAGTGCATTTTTTTCCATCAAAAGCAGAAGTTTTTTTTATAGTATGCATTCAATCTATCTATTGTGGGAATAGTTCTCACTGGCAAAGAGAACTATCCTGAGTGGTCTCGGATGATAAAACACACACCCATTTTCAATGAGTTGTGGAAAGGAGTGTGTGTTGGAGACAGAGACAAAGAGCCAGAACAACCTACCTCAAACAAATAGCTCGTCATTTAGGAAAACAAGAATAGCAAAGCTTATGCATTAATCGCAACATCTGTAAATGAAGAGGTGAGTCACCATATTTCACCATTTCAACTAATTTTGAAGCCTTACAAAAGATGAAATAACTCTATGACTCACATTCAAAACTTGAAGTTGTTCAACTCATGATTAAACTCTTCACTCTTGAACTGCAAAATAATGATCCTTTTGCTCTTGCATCTGAAGTAAAGTCTATAATTCATGATATCAAATCCACTAAGGTTGAATTGAATATTCCTCTTATCACTTTTCTCAAGGCATTTTATCCTACTTACTCCAATTATCTTGAGTCATTGCAAGCAAATGGTAATCTCAAAGATATCACCTTTGACTCTCTTGTGAAAAAGTTTGCTGAAAGAGAGAAAGATTTTGGAAAGAAGACAGCCCCTAAATCTTCTGAAGAGGTTGTGTGCCTTTCTCATAAAGAAAAGAATCCTGCTAAAGATTCTTCCAGAGGAAGAGGTGGTCGAAGAGGAAGAGGAAGATATTTCAGAGGTGGGGGGGTAGACACTCTCAAGGAGAAAAGGCAGATTTGCACTACATACATTGCAAAAGAAATGGATCACATGATGCCTCTACATGCAAGTTACCATGGGAAAAAATTGAGCAGCAAAGAAACCAACAGAAAGGTAAAACTGATGATACAGATAAAGGTAAAGCACCTGAATCCGCTCACTATGTTGTGGTGCAATGTAATATTGGAGTAAATGAAGATTTATTTAATGCTTCACTTGCTTCTTGGAAAAATGACCGGTTACTTGATTTAGGAGCAACCTGCCACATGACTCATAGAAAAGATTTTTTTGAAGAATTTACTGATGATGTTGATGGAGCAGTATACTTTGTAGACCAATCAAAAATCAAGCCATCATGGCTTGGCCCAATTAGGCTTCAATTGCCTGGTCTTCCAGACTTTCTTCTGCATCATGTTCTCTATCTCCCACAGCTCAAGAGAAACTTGTTGTCCTTGGTCCACATTCGCTAGCAAGTTCATTCCATTCATATGTTTGATGGCAAGCTTGAGGTAAGAAAAGCATCTGACCACTCACTTGTCATGAGGGGAATAGAAGAATAAAGGCTTCTCAAGCTGCAAGGAACCTCTACTTGTGCACAAAATTTCTCATACAATTCTCATCATAAAGAAGGTACACTTCCATCAAGTTTATTATGGCATGCTAGATTTGGACATTTGAACTATGACAACCTCCTCTTGTTGAAGAAAAATGGTGTTGCTGGTTTGCCTACAATTCCTAGGAAACTTAAGCAATGTGATGCTTGCATTCTAGGAAAGCATAGCAAACAGCCTTTTCATGATTCACATTCAAGAGCACATAGAAAACTTGAACTCATTCATTTAGATTTATTTGGTTCAATGCCTGTTCCTTCTGCAAATGGAAATAAATATATGATGAAATTTATTGATGACTACACCAGAATGTGTTGGGTTTATTTATTGAAGAACAAATTTGATGCTTTTCAAACATTCAAGAATTTTCATAATGGATTGAAAATGATGCAAAATCTCATATTGGGTCTATTCACACTGATAATGGAAAAGAATACACATCAAATGAATTTGAAAACTATCTTCACCAACATGGGATCAAACATCAAACAACTGTGCCTTATAATCCCCAACATAATGGTGTAGCTGAAATAATGAATATGACAATCTTAAATATGGTACGATCCATGCTCTTCTTCAAAAATGTAAAGATAATGTTTTGGGCTGATGCTGTTCTATGTGCTACATATATAAAGAATAGATGTCCATCTAATGCTATTATAAACAAGACTCCATATGAAATGTGGTATGGACATGTTCCTTCAGTAAAGCATCTCAGGGTCTTTGGTTCCACCTGTTATGCCTTGATACCAAAGGTACATAGAAACAAACTTGGTGCTAGAAGTCATAAGTGTATCTTCCTGGGGTATTCAAACACCTACAAAGCATACCATCTCTATGATGAAGTAAATAAAAAGTTTGTTGTATCTAGAGATGTAATTTTTCTTGAATCATCCAAAACTGACAATGTTGTTGAGCAGCAACTTGATCACTTGGATAGATTCACAAAAGCAAAATCATTTCAAGAATTTGATAATCAGATTCCACATCTTGAAGGGGGGATTCCTATACTAGATCAACATGTGGAATCTTCTTCTGAAGAACACTCTCCCCTGCATGAAACTCCAACAACGGATGATGCTTTAAGTGATGTGATTGACAGAATTGGGGGACTCAACCTTGATTTAGTCCCAACTCAATTAGTGGAGCAGCCTGGACCATCTGAGAAAGGTCCCCCAAAGTGGCTGACAAAGACACTTGAAAGTGTTCATCCTGATGAGGTTGGAAAGACAAGAACTAGAAATTCAAACCGGAAAAAAAGAGGTGATGTAGATGACTCTAATTCACCTGTTGATATGGATGTTTCTTATGATTGTGAATTGAACTTGTCTACAGATTTTGAACCAACTTACTTCAAAGAAGCTACTTCTCATGATGAACGGAAAGAAGCGATGCAAAAGGAGTATGATTCCCTCATAAAGAATGACACTTGGAAGCTGGTTGATCCTCCATTAGGAACCAAACCAATTGGTTGCAAGTGGGTCTACAAGAACAAGTATAAAGCTGATAGCTCACTTGAAAAGCACAAAGCTAGGCTTGTGGCAAAAGGTTTTGCATAGAAGGAAGGGGTCGATTATGAGGAGAATTTTTCCCCCACAGCAAAATGGGCTACTATCCAGATACTCTTTGCCCTAGCAGCTCAGAACAGTTGGAAAGTCCATCAAATGGATGTAAGAACTGCTTTCTTGAATGGAGATCTAAAAGAGAATGTTTTTATGTCCCAGCTTGAAGGATTTGTTGTGAAAGGACATGAACATAAAGTATGCAAACTGGTGAAGTCCTTGTATGGCCTCAAATAAGCACCGTGAGCCTGGTATAAAAAACTAACTGAGCATCTTCTGAAACTCAATTTCAAACATTATGATCTTGATGATGCAACTTTACTTGTCAAGAAAGTTGGAAAAACAGTTGTATATCTTGTGGCATATGTAGATGATCTTTTAATGAGACATGGAACAATGAAAGATACAATGCATCCATAAAGAAGGAATTGGGGAAAAGTTTTGAAATCACTGATTTGGGCTATGTTCATTACTATCTTGGTATTGAAGTAACCCAACATCCGAAGTCCATATTTCTTTCTCAAAAGAAATACATTGGAGATCTATTGAACAGGTTTGGCATGAAAGAATGCAATCCTCTTACTACTCCAATGGAACAAAACATAAAGCTCACATTTATTGAAGGAAAAGAATTTTAGGAGGCAACAAAGTATAGACAGCTTGTAGGAAGTCTCAACTACCTAACTACTACCAGATCAGACATTTCGTTTGTTGTTGGAATACTCTCCAGGTTTATGCAAAAGCCTTGTGAGGGACATCAGTTAGCTGCAAAAAGAGTTCTAAGGTACTTGAAGGGAACTCAAGACTTTGGAATCAAGTACACACAGGTGGATGACTTCAGTTTGATTGGATACTCTGATTAAAACTTCGATGGAGACAAAGAAACTGGGGTATCTACTTCAGGATATGCTATGAATCTTGGATGAGGAGCTGTCTCCTCGAGATCACGCAAACAATTAGTTCCAACAGATTCCACAACAGAAGTAGAATACATGGCAGTAGCTGAAGCAACAAAAGAAATTGTGTGGCTCAGGAAAATTCTTGAATATTTGCAGGTAAAACAAGTACAATCAACTCCACTCATGATTGACAATACCTCTACAATAAAGTTGGCCAATAACCCAAAGTTCCATGATGGAATGAAGCACATCAATACTAAATATCATCTGATTTGACATCATGTTGAGGCCAAAACAATCCATCTCTGTCATTGTTCCACTAATGAGAAAATTGCAGACATCTTCACCAAAGTGCTTGGAAGAGAAAAGCTTGAATGATTCAGAATGATGCTTGCACTCACCAACATCCCTTCAGATTAAGGGGGGGAATGTTGACACCTAATCATTAGGATTGGGTGAATATAATGTAAATAAATAAATAAGTAATATGAACAGTCATCGGGAGATGAAGTGAATAGTCTCTCCCTCATGTATATAATGAAGACCTACCTGAAAGAATAAAATATATGAATCAATTTTGCTTGAGGAGTTACTATCTGGTCTGACACAGACGCAAGGGAAGTTGCAGAATGATCGACATCAGAAATGGTCCACCTATCTGGAACAATTCCATTTGAACATTAATTATAAGAAGGGTAGCACCAATAATGTCTCTGGTTGCCTCAGCTAACCACCGGTCATGGCATTAATCACTATGCTCAACTCCTGTGGGCACGAAACATCGGGGTGGCTGAATATTTACAAGAGCGATCCAGAATTCAACAACATATACAAAACACTCCTAGAAGGGAAGAAACCTCCAAATTTTCACCTTCAGTATGCACAATTATGCCACTTGGGACACACATGTGTTCCTTCAAGTGAGCATGCCAAGATGATTTGGGAGGCACATTACAGTCGGGTCGCTAGACATTTCGAAGTAAAGGAAACAATGGAGCTTTTGCATAAGTATTTTTATTGGTTAGAACTTTGTTAGGATGTTGGGAAGTATATTAGATCCCACACCTACTGCGCCATTGCCAAACCAACCATCAAGAAGGAATGCATGTATACTCCTGTACCTACTCCTAGTCGGCCTTGGGAATTTGTCTCCATGGATCATATGTCAGGCCTTCCTTATACTAAGAATGACAATGATTGCTTTTTCATGGTTGTCGATAGATTCTCTAAGATGGTCATCATGGCGGCCTGCAAGAAGAGTATCACAACAGAGGCCACTGCTAAGCTCTTCTTTGAGCGAATGTGGGTACACTTTGGTATCCCACAGTCCATTATATCAGATCGAGACAACATATTACTGAGTGCATTTTGGTTAAGTCTCTGGTTGATGTTGGATACAAAAATCACTAAGTCCATGGCTTTCCATCCCCAAATTGATGGCCAAACAAAGGTTACCAACAGAATGATCATACACATTCTGTTCATGTAAAACTTGAAGCATCCACGCATATGGGATGAAAGTCTCCCCTATATCCAACACATCTACAATAGAGCTCTCCACAACTCAACAGGCCACAGTATGCCTGGGATTTTAACCATTATGCCCCATTGATGTGGCCATACCATTTGCAGCCACTCAAGTAGATTCGGCTCACATGCAGTCTAAAGCTGAAAGGGCTAACAACTTCATTGAACGCATTCAACACATCTACTAAGAGGTCCATGACATATTGGAGAGATCCAATGCTAAGTACAAGCAGCACCATGATTAGCATTGAGTACCGCACAAGTTCCAGGTGGGCGACAAAGTTTGGATTCATTTGTAGAAAGAACCCATTATTGGACCCCACCGCAAGCTTCGCCCGCTCTGATATGGGTCATACACCATCACCAAGGTTGTTGGTGATAATGCCTTTGAGCTCAGTATCCCACCATTCCTTGGTCTGCACCCAGTGCTCAATGTAGATCACCTTCGGCCCTACTTCCCACCATTGTTGGACACAGCTGAAATTGCAGAACAACTCACACCAATAGAGCTAAACCTAGACTACATGGAACAGGCCACAAATGATTAGATCATGAACACACAGATCACGCACACTCGACAACAGAGGATACAACTATATGGAGTCATCAAAGCAGGCCAACTCCATCACCAGGGCAAGTGGTTCACCAAGGATTAGGTTCAACATAAATTTCCTCACCTCATGGACGCTCTACATGAAATGGGGAACATTGCTTCCTAAGGGGGGAGGAATGATCTAGGTGGACACCTACTACGCCTAGATCCCCCGGTTAGTTTCATCTATTTCCTTAATTGTAGCATAGTTTACTATTTGTGGTAGTTTTTCGGGTCATGAACTTTGAGAGCCGATTTGAGGGCCTAGACGATGTTTTTTTTTGGGAAAATTCCTCTAATGATTGCTATAATAGTCATGTCAATGGTTGTAGTACTCAGAGATATCTTTCCAACGAGGTATCATACACGTCAAACAAAGATAATATAACCAAGTTACGACCTTGGGAAGTTGGCTGCCCAACTAACCCCAACAAGGCCCATAAACTCTTGGTGTTACATCTTCTCGGGTTAGAGTTTTGATTGTTTAGGGTTTTCCCTTATTGTTCAATACTAAAAAGGCCCTTGAGCCTCATTGTAACTCAGTTCACAGGCATGTAGCCACCACATCTCTTCTTAGAGATAAGTTACCATCACCTGAGCTATGTTATTTCCATTATGTTTGTAAGCATAGTTCAATATTTTTCTATTAATGAAATGAAGTGTTTTTCTGCTGCATATCTATGTTTATGATCATATTTATAAGTTGTTGTGTTCCTGTTTAAGTTCAGATCAATGAACGACCCAATTCTCATCTGTGTCCTCAAAGTTATGAAGGTCCTGTCGAAGATATTTACATCATCAATCACCCATTTAAATAAGTATGTATATGGAATTATCTTAGCTCGAGAACCTATTCGACGGAGATGAGAGTTGGTGACATATGCCTAAGTGGTTTCGGACGTAGATGTAGTATCATCTATTATAGCCTGTCTGATAACTACCTTAGGCTCTTCTTCCTCGAATAATCTATATATTGCTTCCCAGGAGGAACTTCAGGCATCTGTAGTACACATAGTATCTGAGAATAAGGGAGGAATTTCAGTTACTTCTATAGTTGTTGGAGCTGATTATGGCAGAACCACATTCTTCTTATTCTTCTTTGGAGCTCTCAACATTTCTTCGAAGCTCTGTTTCTCGGGACTAGCCTGCGACAGAGAAAATATGCTAAGAATAAGGAGCAATACTTAGATTTTGAGACTTATGGAAAGAATGGAAAAATAAATGGAAAAGTAGTGTGAAAATAAGCATTTAACGCAAAAATCTTGAAATTCTCAATGAAATCAATCAAATTATTTACATAAACAAGTTCCATTAATACCGTTATAACTGATAATAAATGAAGAACCGTGGGTTTCACATGTGTTTCGGACAAGTCAGTGCCCCGTTGGACTATATTTATCACAGGTTTTTCATATGATCATTGTTTAGATTTGCAAAGTGAGCCTTTTGCGATTATGAAATTTGCCACATTCGCTAAAAAATATGGCGAAGAGCTTGTTGCAAGATTTATCGCAATCGACGTTTCTAGAGGGAAGACCACTTTAAATATTTGCGATACGACGTGATAATGATATGTGCAATGGAGTTCTTTGATATTGGAAAAGGCTTATCGAGGATTTGAGTTTATAACAATGTTGGGGAATGTGATTCCTTTTGCGATATTTCCTTTTGTGATGATGACATGACCTAACTGCGGGACCTGAAATATTATTCATATGTGAGGGGGCCTTTTCTTCACTTAAACTTAATTAAGAGTTCTATCATGGTCGGTTATGTCGGGGTTTCTCCCATCACGCTTTGATTTAGCATGATACTCTACTCGCTTGCGATTAGCAATATGCGAAATAAATGAGACCCATTCAACTTAAGTCCTTTTTTAATATTAATGGATTTAAGACCCAGGGTCACGATGATACTTTATTTTAATTTTTTGAAACTTTATTTTTATTCATTTTATTAAAAGATTCTATACTTAAAACTTAAAAGGATCCCCGACCTACTTTAGAAGCATAATATTTCCTCGACCTTTAGACCCCTTAGCACCATTAGAATTTCCCTTAAGTTGGTTAAAGACCGCGTAAACCCTATGGATATGAAAGGTGTTTATATCATCCCTTGATCCTGTGGAACCTCATACATCGGTGAAACTGGTCATTCTATTAACCAGAGGATCAAGGAACATGTTGCTAATATCAAGCACGAGAGGACCAAATCTTCAGCTTTAGCTGAACATGTAGAGAAGACCAAGCATCATATATGCATTGATGAGGCTAGGGTTATCGCTAAGATTCCTCTTTTCCACCATTGGAAGTTTAGGGAAGCCATTGAAATTGAGAGGTCTTCTAGTAATATTAATAGGGACAATGGCTAGAAAATTAGCAGCTGTTGGATTCTTGCCCTCTCTTCTTAGTTTTCTCCTTCTTTGTCTAAGGTTCTCTCTTTGTTTTTTTATTTTATATGAATAATATTTAATTATCAATAATATTTATCATTTTCAGCATTATTTTATTTATACTAATATTTTAGATATTAGAATCTCTTTTTATTAATTGTTACACTTTAATTATGCATAGAATATATATATATATATATATATATATATATTATATTATTAATTATTAGTTTAACCATTGATTATATCGTTATATTTATAAATGAATAAAAAGAATCAAATACCTCTAAAAACCCTAATATTTAGTTTTTCATATATAGATCATTAAATTTGATTCTTTATATTTAGATGATTAAAGGTTATATATATCGTTTTTAATTATAGTATAAATTTATATATTGATATTAATTTATATAATTTATTAATATATTATAATTGAATATATTACAATAAAAATTAAATGCATAATCCTATATAGATCATTATAGATAATTGGTTTTGATTCTTTATATAAAATGTTTTATATATTATTATCAAATGTTATATATATATATATATATATATATATATATATATATATATATCGATTTAATAACTATAATATAATATAATATATTATTTATATATATATATATGTATAGATATATATATCGATTTACTAACTATAATATAATATAATATAATATAATATATATATATATATATATATATATATATATATATATATATATATATATTATAATTTAAATATATATTTTACTGATATATTATAATTTAATTAAATATAATACATTAAAAATATGATGAGTTATTATTTTATTCATAAATTAAAACCCTCACCTAATATAGCGGTTATAAACTAAATAATCAATAATTTAATAAAATTTATCTAAATATTATTAAACATTCCCCCTTTACTTTCCTCGGTCAAATATAGCCATTATCTTCTAGATGTTAAGTTGACCTGTCTCCCTATTTAACCTTCTTCCTAGATCTATTTCTTCATCCTGTCCTAAAGATGAACCACACTTGCTGGTTCGAAACGCGTTGACCAAAATATTTAATGTGATTTCTTCAAAAAATTCTCTATACATTAGGATCCCCATTATTCGACTAAGTTACTTATTTAATAATAATGGGGGGTTGTTGAGTGACACAACAATTGACAATTCACTAGAAGAACGAGTTATCTCTGAGAAAAATGATGAAGTTTAAACTTAATGAGCAACAAAAATAATTAGGATAGAAAAACAATTTTGAAATATTAGGTAAACAAGATTTCTCTGAATAAAAAAAATTGTTTCATTTTAACTTTCAGGCAACCTTTTATAGATGAAAATATTCACTATCCGTATCAGTCATTAATCAGTTATAAAGATAAAGTATGTTGTTATTGAAGCTTTTCTTTTAAGATGAACTTGCTTTGTCAGAGGGAGAGAGATTGTTGCCAGTAGGCATCCATAGCCTCGGCAGGGTTACCTTTTAACCAATAATGAACCAGGATCCCATCCACTTTAGCTGTAATCTTTAGAGCTAATATTTTTCCTTTTTTATTTTTATTTTTTCTTTTAAAAGCCACTGTCCTAGTTTGGTAGCTAGATGATGACAATGCCATTCATGGGTTGTAATAGTATTGAATAAGCTAGCCCATGATGGAACTCCCTGTCTTATAATTATATAATCATAAGCCATTAACTTGGTTTGGTGGCTAGTAGTGATAATGTCAACCCATTATTTTCCCATGATCATGGTAAGTAGGCTCATGATGAGACCTCTTATCTTTTAAATTTATTATATTTTTGAATTACACTCTGAAAATGTATGACTATTGGATGGGGAGGTTCATTCACTCCTTAAGAGTATCGAATGACAATTTGCAGTTTTAAGATGCTAAAGCTCCAAATAGTCTTTACTTTTTAAAGAAAACCTTTCTTGACTAATAACTATATTGAAGACTTTTATAAGTGTTTTAGGTCAAAAGAGGCTTCAACTTTAATGGGAAAAAGATTTCAGATTTTTATAATAATTACCCAACTTCTTCAAATTTGTAATTATTTCCTCAAACTTTTATGCTTTGAGAAGTCAAAATCATAGAATGATTAGAGATAATGATGAAAATCCATTTGTATGTTACTTATCTTTATTTATACTACAAATACTAGTATACCTAAATGGATATTTACATATTTTACATTAGAACTAATGTTCCTTCAAGAAAATATTTTTTTTGAGAATTAACCCATTAACAGGAAGAACATCCCTCTTTCCTTGTAAATCTTGCAAAATAAAAGTTGATGGGCCTAATTTCTCAACAATTTGAAATGATCCAAGCCACAATTTTTGAAATTTACAATGTTTTCCTTTTTCTTCCCGTGCTTTGTCCCACTTTAAGACCAAGTCTCCAATTTGAAAGTTTTTCTTATCTACTGAGCTTGTATCAAAGGAATATTTTACGAGCTATTGATGATGAGCATGTACTTGTTTTGTCTTTCCCCTTTCTTGTTCTAATTTAAGGATTTGTGATATTCTTAATTACAGAGAAGAATTAGGTTTTTCTTCAATAAATTGTACTAGAGCTGATGAGGGCAGAACTAGATTAGGGGGAGAGTTGCCTCCTTCCCATATGCTAGATTAAAAGGAGAAGTACCAATAGAAGCCTTATTGGTTATCCTATTAGACCAAAGAGAAAAAATCAAAGATTTATGCTAATTCTTTTGGCTTTGCTCAATAGTTCGCTTAATAATCCTAATGAGGTTTTTATTAGTTGATTCTGCTAGACCATTTCCTTGGGGATAATAATTAGTAGAGCATTTGAGTTTAAAACCTATTTTTAAAGAAAACACAATCATATTGTTTCTTGAAAAATAAGATGCATAATAAAAGTTGAGTGCATTGGGTAGACCAAACCTGGTGATAATGTATTGATCGATGAATTCGGTAATATTATCAGAATTGGCCACTTTAAGCAGTATCACTTCAACCCATTTTATGAAATAATTTGTAGCAGTAAGGATAAACTTATGTTTCTTACAAGAGTGAGGAACAATCTATCCAATTATATCCAATCCCCATTGTTCAAAGGGTTTTTCATTGTTGACTGGTTGTAGAGGTAAGGCTAGCTTTCCATGTCTACCTGCAACAGTTTTGCAAATTTTGTACTTTCTGACATAGGCATGTGTATCCTTAAAAATAGTTAGCCATTAATATCCAGCATGTAGGATTTTATGAGTGGTGGTGTCTCCTCCAAAGTATCCACCAGCTGGTCCATCGTGTAATTCCTGCAAAACCATTTGTGCTTCAAATTTTTCTAAGCATCTTAACAAAATAGAATCATAATTTTTCTGAAATAAAACATCATCAGTGAGTTCATATTGATTGGATTTCAAACTTAAAACCCTTTTACTCTTGTAATTGAGTTCGGGTGGAGTATATCCATTCTTTAAATAAAAATTGAGATCAACATCTTGAGATTCAATATCAATAAGGCAAACCTCAGATGTCTGAACAATGTTACCTGAATCCTCATTAGTTGGTATGTTAGAAGCTTTTATAAGTAGTCTAAAAAAACCTTGACCTCTTACAATTTTAGCAGGTTTTACTTCAATGCCATATTCTTGCAGAGAAGTTACCCAATTTCCTCTCTTTTCACCCAATTCTTTTTGAAAAAGAAATGGTCTTACTGCTAAGATTAGGACAATTAATTGGGTATGATTTTTAAGGAGAAAAGGCCTAAAATGTTTAATGGACTTAAGTACTACAAAGACTTGTTTCTGCACTTATAAATAATTAAGTTCTGCACCTTGTAGGTTTGAGCTAAAAAAGGAGATTGGTGCCTCTATTTTTTTATCATTGATTTGTGTTAGAAATGCAGCATAGGATGTCTCAGAAGAAAATGTATATAAAATGAATTGATTAGAAAAGTTGGGAGTAATTAAAGAGGGAGCATCAATAATATCTTGTTTGATTAACTCAAATGATTCTCTTTTGTTATGTCCCCATTCAAAAACTGTTTTTTTCTGGATCATAACTTGCATAGATAAAACAATTTGGGAAAAATCTGGAACAAATATTTTCACAAAATTAAATTGTCCTAAGAAAGATTGCACTGAATTCTTATTATGAGGCAAAGTTCTTTTAGAAATTTCCTTTATCCTATCAGGATATATACAAATACCTTCCTTGGATACAATAAATCCTAGAAGTTTCCCTTCACTAAGTGCAAAATATGACTTCTTGGGGTTTAATGAAATCCCATACTTAAGACACCTTTCAAGAATCTGTTTTAAATTAGAGTAATGGTTATTCCTTTCCTTGGAATAAATAGTAATATAATCCAAGTAAACAACAACATTTTTTTCGATCGGACCCCTAAAGGCAGTGTCCATGGCTCATTGGAAGGTTGCTCCTGCATTTATTAATCCAAAAGGCATTTTTTGAAATGCATAAGCTCCCCATTTAGTCCTGAAATTAGTTTTCAACCTGTCATTTGGATGCACAAGAATTTGGTTATACCCTGAGAATCCATCTAGGAAGGTCATTAGTTCAGAACCTACTAGTGACTGCAAATTTTTTTCCATGGGTGGAAGTGGAAAATTGTCTTTCTTGCAAGCTTTATTAGATTTCTAAAATCAATGAAAATGTGAATATCACCATTCTTTTTCCTAACAGGTACTAGGTTTGAAACCCATGTGGAGTGCCTAATTAGAAAAATAAGTTTGGCCTTAAGGAGTTTGTTCAGTTTTCTTTTGGTTTGATTTTCAAGATTGGGATGAATTTTCCTTAGCTTTTTCTGAACAAGATTATCATAAGGTACCATTGGGATAGTACGGTGGATGATAGAGGAATCATAGGTTTTCAAATCATCATAATTCTACTAGGAAACTTTTTGGTATCTCTTTAATAGATGAATAAAGGCCAATCTTTCATCTGATGAAAGTCCTAGGCCTAAATTAACGTTTTGAGGTTTTAGATCAGATCTAAGGTTAATCAATTCACACTTCAAAGTTGAAATTTGAAGTTTGTAGTTAGAAACCTTCTTAAATCTATCTTTAAAGTCGTATAAATATTCGAGCTTGAATACAAACTTTGGTAAGGGATTTTCTTCAATTTCTTTCATCTGTTTGTCATGCTCATCTTCATCGATTATTTGATCAGTATATGACACTTGTGATGTTAAGAAACTTACAATACCTTCATCATCATTGAACATACACCAATTAGTGAGATTGCCAGGAATTGAGGGGCGAAAAGTCAATTCAATGGAAAATCTATCTGGACTATAATCATCCAATGGGATTTGTCTTGATTTGATATTAGTTAGTAGACTAGCACTAGAATTTTGAAGTCTTGGGATAGGAGAGATATTAAACGCAAGAAAATAAGAAGTGAGAGATTGATAATGTTTCAAGTGGCTTTAGACACAATGGATAGTGTTTCTCACCTGTTTAATAACAATTTCAGAGTCTCCAAAAGCTTGAAGTTATTTGACATTAAGGCTTATCGCATTGTACAAATCATGAACTAGAGCTTCATATTCATTGATGTTATTGGTGCATTCAAACTCTAATCTGCATCTTGTCATTGTTTTCTCTCCTTAAGGATTTATTAAAATACATTCTACTCCCACACCATAATTCGATCGAGAACCATCAAAATATAAAGTCCAAAATAAGGATTTAACCACTGGTTTATCTAAAATATTGACACATCTAGAAGTGTATGTCTATGAAAAATTTTCAACCTGAGAAGCAACAAAATCTTTCTCAAAAGGAGATTCTTGTGCATTGAAACTACCCAAGAATGCATCTAAATAGTATTTCCCAAGAATATTATTAACGAATACCACTAGTTCATTTTCTTCGTCTAAGTCTTTTACTGAATATTTCATATCCTTTTCTCGGTCAATTCAAATTTGACTAGGCTTTACATTATAAGGAAGCCACATATGAGACCAGTCAATAGCAAAATAACCATGTAACTTCTTTGACCAATCTCTGCTTAGAATTAAACTGTAAAAGTCAGGGATATCAGTGACAAGTACATCAATGATTTGACAAACTTTAGCATTAGAAGAAAGTCTAATAAGAAATGAATTGATTTATCCTATAAATACTTTGACTTTGGTTCTATCGAGTTGAACAATATGTACAACAAACTTCTATGGTGAAATGATTAGTTTAAGACAAATTGAATAAGGCAGTACATTTGAAGATGCCACTGAATCTACTAAGCAATTATGCACATTCTTATTGAATATCTCAAAGGTTAGAAGGAAAGGAGGAGTATGAGAGTTTGAGCTATCTCCAATTAGTATGGCATTGGTGGGATCAATCTTATTTGAAGTATTAATGGGGGGTATTCCTATTCCTTTAGAAGATTTAGAAGTAACAACAATTGGCAAAGGGGATGCATGGACTGCATTCAATTATTTAAGTAAATATTTCTGTTGTTGCTTTAGTTTAGCCACTTCATAAAAGGAAATATTAGACTTGAACTTCTTCATATATTCAACTATATTATACTCTATGGTGTCAGAAACAACCAGAGTTTTAGATGTGGATGGAGAATTTGAAGAATATGGGATTGAAACAGAAGGTGTAATGGGGGAATTTTTGGGTGGAGCTTTGTGTTTGGTATTAGGAGTAGAAGGTTTTTGCTTTTGGGTTGACTGCAATAAATCAGCAGAGCCCTTACTCCGTGTACTAACTGGAAAAGCCTCATATTTTTTTCATCACCTGAATCTGGAAGAATAAAATCCCATAATCCCTGAAGTTCGGTTGTTTCTTCTTCTTGGGATCCATCGACAAACAATGATGTTTCTTCCTCATCCCCCTCTTGATCGGATTGAGAATTTGATATAACATTAGGAGTATGAGCGTTTTATGTTTGGGGTCTCCTAAAAGATCGAAAAGGTTTTTTAGAAGACTCGGCTACCTGTTTTTTTAATATATACCATGTCATTTGACATAGACTTAAGGACTTTTTGTAATCCTTCAAGATCAAAAGGATCTTTAGCAGTTTTCTTCCTTGGTTCCAATTTGAAGGTAAATTTCTTAGTTTTTCTTTCTTCTTGAGCAATTTTATTTTCTAAGGCAAGAATCCTTTTTTCTACAAATATTGACTCTTTCATGTTATTAGCTAAAGTGGCTCTATTAGCCCTGTCTACAAAAATTGCGATATTGGAAGGAAGAGTAGAAATATACCACTCAATTTGGACATCAACACCAGGTTTAGAGGTATCTAGAATTTTATTTAACAATTTATTAAAGCTAAAATTGAAATCATTGATTTTCTCATTGGGATTGGCTTTAAGACTGGAGAGATCATTGATTAGAGTAGCAGTTGTATGATCATCACCAAACTTCGTAAAAAATTCTTCTTCAAATATATCCTAACTAGTGATAGATGCTGGTGGTAATGAGAAGTGCCATGAACTTGCAGATCCTTCAAGGGTATATGAAAATAATATTACTACACAATCTTCTTCTACTACTTCATTGAGATTAATGGCTAGCATAAAATTATGGAGATGTTCTTCAGCAGGGAGTCCATTGTTAGGATTAAACTTTAGTAACCTTCTTTCAGGATGCTTAGGTAGAGGATGGAGAGGTGCTTCCATTTGAACAGATCTAGGACTAGTCCATGGTCTAGCAACTGGTGGGTTTTGTTGCCTACCTACCATTATGGGAACTTGAGTAGAAGGAGTTGTAATAGTAGAAGAAGTTGACTGTGTGGAAGAAGTAGCCGATGAGCTAGTGTTGGTTGAATAAACACCAAGTGATTGTGAAGGGAGAGAATCAAAAGGGAGGATTAAGTGGAAAAGATAAAAATGGTGATGAAGTTTGAAATGAAGGTGTTTGATGATCTAGGTGGCTCTAGAGACACACACAGGACAAAGAGGACTCAGGAAAGCTCAAAAATCAAAATGTTTGGATTATGCTCAAACCAGGACCAGAGCATAGATCTCGTCATCCTAATCATGGTGGTGTGAATGGTTTGTCAATCCGAGTCTGGATGAGGAAGTTATGAGCAGTCAAAGTTGGGTTGACTTTTTGCTGACTAGGCAGGCTTAAGGAGGCCACAATTGGGACAGAACCCGACTATCGGATTCCGGCCAACTCCTGCCAGATTCTAGACGAAACTGTGGCCTAGTTAAAAATACTCCTATGGCTTAATTTAATTTTGGAATTTTCAAAAAAACGATTTTTAGTATCTATATATATATATATATATATATATATATATATATATATATATATATGAGAGGGGTGGTGGGCCACCACCCCCACCACCCCACACCTCTCCTTTTTACCATTAAGTATATGCATATATTAAGGTGAGGCCGACGGGAGTTGAACCCGCCCGGCCACGTGGGCTGGCCTCCACCATGCGACCCCATAAAGGATGGCACCACCTAAATGTACCACCAACCATAAATGTGCCCGTAAAACAAAACCTCAAATATCTAATGTATGTTCAGGAGGCATGCAGTGGGCCGTCCAATGCAGACCTGACCCCCTTTTAAAAGTCCGTTCAGTTTTAAAAACCATAATGTGTAAAAAAAGGAGGGGCAGGGTTTGACCACCCGACCCCTCAACTAATACACAATATTGCCATTGCGCCAAATGGCCTACATTGCTTAATCCGCCGAAGATTTTTTTTAAACGCTCATTTCGTCAGTGCACCTGGGAGATGGAGGAACCAGCCGCTGGAATGAATTTCAAGGCAAAGGAAGGTAGTGCACGCAGTCTGAGGCAGCGCTTTGCAGGAGGGGTGAAATTTCACTTTTTTAGATTTTGACAAATTTTATATGGTCTCAATACTTCTCAACGCCACGAACACAATGGAATTGTCTGTGTCTTCATCCGAGTTTTACATTTTTCATTTATTTTTTAGTATGTATGTAGAACCATGATTGCTGCGAAGTTAGATCCACCTTTGGAGTTGTAGATTTCCAATCCACCCATGGAGAAGAATCTTTAAGGAATTTAGGGGGAATCTAAAAGATTCCTTGAGCCCTAGATTCTCAATTTCTTAGAATTCAAAAATTGGATAGTTGATTTTGCACTATTCGACATCACAAATCTGATGGTGCATTCAGATTTCTCATTCTATCATTCTATTCTTCAACCATTTTTCTAAGTGGGATGCAGGGGTCAACATTCATGTGCGAGTAGCCATTTCCATGCGATTCAATGTCGTGAGATCGATGGCACGAACAACTTCAGCAATTTGACATCCGCTTCTTCAGATGGCCCTTGGTTGTGAGGTATATGCAGTGTGTTCATGTACTTCTTTTGCTATGCATTGTGCTACACAGATCCTTGTTTGATGTTTGATGTGGGATCTTGTTTATTACTTGTTTTCATGATTCCTGCTTGATGTGACACGGAATCGTCTATGTGATGTACTTGTTGTCATGATTCATCGTGTTATGTTTTGAGATCCCTTTGTTGTATGTTGATGGATACTCATGTTGTTGTCATGCATGTTTGCATTGAGATCCCTTTGATTCCATGTTGGTGGGAAGCTCATCATGCATGAGTTTATGTCATACTGATAGGAGTCTTTTGACTGAGAGTTCCTGTAGTGGAACATCTCTTGGAGCCACTCCTGCATGAGGGCATTTTCCTTGTATGATAGCGAAACCATCTCTTATGTACCTCATCGCTATTGACAACACTTAATGTAGCGGCCTACACCATCTTGACACTGGGGCTCGGAGACATAGTGCCTCTTGGACGAACTCTGTTATCAACGGCTTATGTTTTCATGTGTTGATGATTGACATGTTCCTCTTCTTTACAACATGCAGATGTATTCATTAATTTTCTTTTAAAAATGCAATTTAACAGATCATGAAAGCAAAAGGTCTTGGAAGGGCCCTTCATCACACTCGGACTTCGATCAAGTGGTATCAGAGTGGTCTTTGCGTTGATGTGAATTGCAAGCATGACAAAATGGAATGTGCAGTGACAGAGGATGAAAAGGCAATGTACTATACCATGCTGAACATTTTCAAAAGAGTGGAAATCATGTATGAAACTCTACAGAAAGAGACAAAGGAAAAGGAGCGATTGCAGCTTCAATTGCGAGCCATGGAAGAACTGAAGCACAACAAACATAATATTCAAACAGAGAATGTTGAACTGAAGATGCGTCTACAAGAAGAGAAGGAGGAAAAACATAGTTTGCTACGACAGCTGCAAGCAAAGGACAATGCCTTCGAAAAGCTACAGCGTGAACCATGTGAGGTAAAAAGTAATTCTCCAAATTCATGTATGTTTCCTGACGATGATTTCACTGTTTTTGAAAATCATACCACAATAATTGGCTCCAAACTGTTGAAGAAAATGGGGTATGAATGAAATGGCTTGGGAATCAACGGCCAAGGAATTTTCAACCCCATCAAAGTAGAGGAATTACCGTGTCGAACAGGACTTGGGTATGTCAAAAAGGAAGTTGGGGAATGCACTAAGATAGCTAATGAACCACCAACAATGGATGATGAGAGGCCCTCATTAGTTCTTTCCAAATCGGCAGAGGAGGTAAAAGATGTTGATTTCCTTTCAGTTTCATCGTCACATAGTATGATTTCTATTGGAGATTTGGAGATCCCAATTACAGGGACAAACATGAGGCTCCTTACAAGAACGAGGCATGAGAAGGAAGAAAAACTTGGTGTTAATAACCAAGGCATAACTCAACCTTTGGAGGCTATGCAGAGACCTCAATTTGCAAGCTCGAGATACACTAAAGGAGAATGATCCAAGGTGTCAGATTTGTCCAAGACATCGTCGAAATGGCCGAGGAAAGAGAATTATGGGAACACATCCCCATCATCCCATGGTAGTTTCCATTGCAAGGAAAGAGCTGAGGCAAGCTCTCATCGCCATAATGACATCAGAAACAACAAGGAAAGGTATAACCACTTTCGCCATGCGAATGTTCATTTCGATTATAATCATGTTTTTAATGATGAACATAAAACATGGCATCAAAAAACATGTACCGTTTGTGGATTACATAACCATACCTTTTCTAAGTGTTGGAAAAGAATGGCAACACACAAAAGGATGAGGCGTGAAAGACCCTCTCAATAGCAGGTAAAGAAACATGTTAAGCAAATCTGGAGGAGGAAAACCTATTGCAGTCATTGCGACAAAAGTGGCCATCAAAGAGTCACATGTTGGAGGCTCCATCCAAAGCAGTGCCTTAAAGACAAAGCATCAGTGTATGAACCAGGTGAAGCAGTTTTTCGACAAGAAAAACCACCATAAGGAGATGACCCATTCACCTTGATAAGTGAAAAATGGTTTCTAGACATGTTGTCATTTCATGGTCATGCTTTCTTAAATCATTTGTTGCACTTTAAAATGTAAAAGTGATGATGTGTTTGCCATCACTTGTTCAGCAACGATGATGTCTGGTCTTATTTGGTGTCGCATGTTGCATTGTTAAAGTGATGTCATGTTTCCATCACTTGTTAAAGAAACAACAATAGTGTTTGGCCTTATCTTTGTAAATCATGTGTTGCAGTGATGATGTGTTTTTCATCACTTGTTGAAGCAACAATGATATGTTGGTCTTGTTTTCGTAGCTGGGGTATTGCGTCCATATTGTTGTAAACTTGACCACCAAGTATGTGTTATAAGCTCGTGGCAAGTGTGGGACATTTGGGTCATTAGTTGGTCATGAAAGTCAAGCATATAATTTTCGAAACAATGTACTATAGGTTGCAGAGGTTACAGGTGTCGGCTCATTGCTTGAGGCTCTGAAGAACAAAGGTGAAGGAGATGGAAGCGAGACCTTTTCAGGACACTTGTGATGCGGACAAGGTACATAGAAGTTGTAGATTATTTTTCATGCTTTTGGAGGACCAAAATCTCCTCAGTGGGGAGGATTGATCCAGGTGGCTCTAGAGACACACACAGGACAAAGAGGACTCAGGAAAGCTCAAAAATAAATTTTTTGGATTATGCTTGAACGAGGAACAGAGCATAGATCTCATCGTCCTAATCGCAACAGTGTAAACGGTTCGTCAATCCGAGTCTCGATGAGGAAGTTAGGAGCAGTCAAAGTTGGGTTGAATTTTTATTAACTGGGCAAGCTTAAGGAGGCCACAATTTGGATAGAACCCGGCCACCAGATTCCAGCCAACTCCTACCAGATTCTGGGTGAAATTGTGGCCTAGTTAAAAAGACTCCTATGGCTTAATTTCAGAATTTTCAAAAAAACAATTTTTAGTATTATCTATATATATATATATATATATATATATATAAGACGGGGTGGTGGGCCACCACCCCCACCACCCCATGCCTCTCCTTTTTACCATTAAACATATGCATATATTAAGGTGAGGCCGAGCGGCCCCATAAAGGACGACACCACCTAAATGTACCACCAAACATAAATGCGCCCGTAAAACAAAACCTCAAATAACTAATGTATGTTCGAGAGGCATGGCATGGGCCACCCAATGTAGATATGACCCCCTTTTAAAAGTCCATTCAGCGTTAAAAGCCATAATGTGTAAAAAAAGGAGGGGCGGGGTTTGACTACCTGACCCCTCCTCAACTAATACCCAATTGCGCCAAACGGCCTACATTGCTTAATCTGCCAGAGATTGTTTTAAAAAAGGTCATTTCATCAGTGCACCGATGAGATGGAGGAACTAGGAGCAGGCACGAATTTCGAGGCAGAGGAAGGCAGTGCACACAGTCCGAGGCAGCGTTTTGCAGGAAGGGTGAAATTTCAGTTTGTCAGATTTTGACAAATTTTATATGGTTTCAGCATTTCTCGACGCCACGAATGCAATGTCACTGTCCTTGTATCCATCCGATTTTTTTCATTTTTCAGTCATTTTTCAGTATGCAGGTGGAACCATGATTGCTGCAGAAACGACCAAAATCATGATCCATGAAATTTTCCCGAGTAGGTAATTTTTCTCCATGTCGGAATATAGTTATTTTTCATGGTTTTCCATAGGGATCGCAATGGCAAGGTTAGATTCATCTTTGGGGTTGCAGATTTCTAGTCCACCCATGGAGCAGAATCTTTGAGGAATATAGGGGGAATCTAAAAGATTCCTTGAGCCCCAAGTTCTCAATTTCTCATAATTCAAAAATTGGACAGTCGATTTTGCACTATTTGATATCACAAATCTGAAGGTGCATTCAGATTTCTCATTATCTCATTCTATTATTCAGCCACTTTTCTAAGTGGGATGCAGGTGTCAGCATTCATGTGCAAGTGGCTATTTCCATGTGATTCGATGCCATGAGATCGATGGCATGAACAGCTTCAGCAGTTTGACATCCGCTTCTTCAGATGGCCCTTGGTTGTGAGGTATATGCAGTGTGTTCATGTACTTCTTTTGCTATGCATTGTGCTGCACAAATCCCTGTTTGATGTTTGATGTGGGATCTTGTTTATTACTTGTTTTCATGATTCCTGCTTGATGTGATGCGGAATCGTCTATGTGATGTACTTGTTGTCATGATTCATCATGTTATGTTTTGAGATCCCTTTGTTGTATGTTGATGGGATACTCATGTTGTCGTCATGCATGTTTGCATTGAGATCCCTTTTATGCCATGTTGGCGGGATGCTCATCATGCATGAGTTTATGTCATACTGATAGGAGTCTTTTGACTGAGAGTTCCTGTAGTGGAACATCTCTTGGAGCCACTCTTGCATGAGGGAATTTTCCTTGTATGATAGTGACACCATCTCTTATGTACCTCATCACTATTGACAACACCTAATGTAGCAGCCTACACCATCTTGACACCGGGGCTCGGAGACGTAGTCCCTCCTGGACGAACTCTGTTATCAACGGCTTATGTTTTCATGTGTTGATGATTGACATGTTCCTTTTCTTTACAACATGTAGATGTATTCATTAATGCTCTTTTAAAAATACAATTTAACACATCACGAAAGTAAAAGGTCTTGGAAGGGTCCTTTGTCACACCCGAACCTAGATCATTTGTGGTGTAGTAGATGATAAAATCTTGCTAGTGGATGATTCAACTTTATAATTTTTCATCTTTCTTTGGTGGGAAGGCAAAGGAAACTCAAATGGAGTAACCCCAAGTTTCTCAATTTGGGAAAGAGTTAAAATGCAAGTAGATTGAAAAGATGAGGAAACACTACTATCAGAAAACTCATATTGTTGTGGCTTTTCTTCAGAAATAGAAATTCCTTCTAATTTCTGAATTAAAGTTTGAAATTCGGGTATCTCCTGAGAAGGAGGTGATCAGATGACTTAGGTAGTGCGCTAGGAGACTTTGTGGTTGTTTTCACAACTTTGGGTATAACAGTAGGTGATTTGGAATGAGCTCTGGAAGTTGGGGGAGATTTTGAGGGGGAGTGACTCTTTAGATGGCCTTTTGATGTAGGATCAAACCTTTTCTCCATTCATAGTCAAGTACCTCCTTCTAGCGCAAAAAATGTTGAAGGCATGGAATGTCACTGCCTCAACATCGGGGATAACCACCTAGTCGGGAACTTGAAAACAGTTCCATATCCGTTTGGAATAGTGGCTCCAACTGGGGATGAAGGGACATGTTTCCATTTAAGTATGTATTATGAGATTTTGAGTGTAATCGTAAGTAAAATGGATGTAGTGGATAGAGACAAAAGTAATAAAAACATATATGTATCTACTATTTCTATTTCCTGGGATTAAACTTATCCTTATTCTACAATTTAAAGATTTTATAATATGCTATACAATATAGATCATATAGCATTTCAAGAAATAAATACAAGAAAGATAATTAATTTGATTAAATAGTTAACAAAATTAATTGTTTTAAAACATATCACATATAAGAGTTTGTTGTTCTTACAATGCATTCAAAAATAACAACTTCGTACTGTTCAATAGTGAATAAGTACTCAAAAGTATATAAGATCATACTCAACAAAACAATAAAGAAAAAATGTGTCACTGTTATCAAATATAAACATAGCAATAAAATATGGACAATAGTACCCGATAGATCAATGCCCTACTCATGGAAAGAAAATAGTTTTGGTTCCTCCTTGCTATTAAGATACTTGAAAGATACAATAGTGCAAGTCTCTTAAGTCTCCTTACAACAATTCAGAACCCTTTTCAAAATACATGAAAGGGGTATTTATAAATAAAATATCAATTATAAAAATAGAAAATACTTAAAATTCTGAGGAGGTTGAAACAATCCTCCTTAAAATAAAACTTAAAGACAAAAATAAAGTCTGTTGCAATGATTCATCCTGAATGTGAAACTGATTGTTCTCCTTTTCACTGCTTGAGTTCACAAATATCATCCATGGGATTTAATTCAGGAGGATGAGATGGCCTCAACCACATTTGTCTCACATAAATCGCATTGGAGAGTGTTGGTAGCATGTGGATAATAGTATTTGTCAAACATCGTAACATAAGCCAATAGCTATGTGATATAACTAAGTGTTGCCAGTAATGCTCAAAAGTAAACTGGGATAACTTTTTGATGTTATCCGCCTTCGTCTTGGACCAATCTTGCTAGTGTTTCATTAGTATCTTGACATCAGGCAATGCATCTATGGGGCATTCTTGAATCAAATTAGCATTGAAAAGGTTCTCGCGAATGGTTTCGATGATGTTATTTATGATGTCCCTTGCACTAAAGATGGTTGTCTCTACCTGTTTCATTCTCATATCCCAATCCTAAAAAGGGTTTCCTTCTATGTGTCCTAAATCCTTTGAGGATCGGCTGCTATGCCTTCTACGCCGTCTTGCTAGGAAATATAGTCAGAGATATTTTCTTCAATGTTACCGAAGTATGTCCTCAAATTGGACAATTGATTAATTAGTAAATTTCTTGTCTTACATAGATCATTTACTGTTGTAATATTTTTGAAAAATGAAACATGTTGTTGAGCAAGGAGAATGTTGATTTCTGCTGCTTCCTTCTTGAATTCTTCAAGCTTAGGATTATCTTTGAGTTGATCAATCTTAATCTGAAGTTGTTGCAGTTGATCATCCTTGATTCTGATGTCTTCTTCACGTTGAAGCTTCATCTCATCAAATCTCTTCTGCAACTGTGTCATTTGTACCTGTCATTCTTCACCAATACTCTGTTTTGCATTTGATAATGCCTGTTCTAATTGTAGGATTTTATCATCTTTTTCCCTAAGCAGAAGTTGTACTTTTGAGGCTTTATCAACAATAGTTGTAGCATATGCCCCTGCGAATTGAGATAGTCTTATAAGATCATCAGTAGGGTCGATTTGAGAATCCTTCAATAGGACATATAAAGGTATATTTCCAGGAATTAAGGCATGGGATTGTTCTGCTCTCTTCCTCTTCTTTTGCCTTATCATGAAAACTTTATGTTTTGGTCTGTAGAATACATCCAAGGGAAGTATTTCTTCAATCTTCAGTACAACTTCAGATGTGGGGTGTGTCGGGATGACTTCCAAGTCATTTGTGCTGACTGCCTTATCAGAAGATCTAATAGTGAGTGAAATCTTCTTGGTAACCTCAAGAGTTTTAAGGATTTGTATAGGATTTATGGTCTGAGCTTCTTGTGAGGTTATATTGACAATCTTGTCAGACTATTCCCATACTTTATCCAAATCGCTGGTAGACAATGATTCATTGGTATGTTGTGCTGATGATGTACTTTTAGTGTTTCCCTTATTGACTCCAGGTTCTTTTGGGACTTGAGATGTAACTTGTTCTTGATATAGAACTGGTTGCGAAATACTTAGTATGTCGATGGGGATATTTTCCAACCTGTTCTTCCTGTATTCTTTGAATTTCTCTAGATACACTCAGCTCAGGCGAGCTTTAGCTAATTTCTGTACTTATTGATAATCTGTGGTTGTCTCAAAAAGGTCATCGAAATCATCTGGTTCATGTTGGAATTTCCTCACTTTGACCTGTGTTGTGACATTTTGAGCTTTCTTGACTGGGTCGTATTTCTTGGGTCGGATAGTGGGAAATTTCATGCTTTGATTTTCTCAATTTCAAGTGTTCCATGCCTGAAATTATCCAAAGTAAAAGCTCCACAGTGAATAGGAAAAGGTAGCCAAACATATTTCTTGGCTTCCTGAAGAGATTTGGTCAATCCATTTCCCATAGTTTGATATGCTACTTCTCTGGCCAAAAGTTTGTCTGGTACATAGAGAGGGAGGACATGTGGGGCAACTAGGCTTCCATAAATCTTGACATAAGTGAAAAATTATTCCCCAAACCATTTTCCCATGGTCATGAGGTCATCTAGAGATTTTCTAGAAAATCTAGGAGGTCTTTCATCAAAGATGACTTGGTACAATGGTATCATTACCCCATGGAAGATTTTGTAAAAATGGGGCTGATAGTTGTTTTGCCAAAGGATGTTGTGGTATATATGGATGGGGTAGGATCTTCTAAAGTCCATTTCCATCCCATGGATGGAAAATCAGAGGTGAAGCATAGTGCATCCATAGTATAAGCTCTCATGAAAAAGTGGGGAATCTCCCTAGTAGAAATATTATGTTTACTTCTATATGCTAAGATCTGAGTGGCCAAATTATTTGACAAAATGGTAGCCTAATCCATAACGTAGGCGTCTCCGAGAACTTCTATTAGGGGAACCCGTTCTATATTGAATTTACGTGTATTAGGTTGTCCAAAAAACCTACACATCATAGCTACGATATGAAAATAAGGACCAATGAGAGAGGCTAGGGAATACATACCCTTATCGTCTTGCTTGTGTTTGTTAGGCTCATGCCTCCATTGCCTTATTGGTTATGATTGAACTAGATGCTCCTCTCTGAACTTTTGAATAAATTGTGTATTGTATATCTTCTAGGGTTCTGGTATATGGTACATCTTTCTGAGGTCTTCGACACTGAATGACCCAATTCTTGTCTGCTTCCTCAAAGTTATTAATGTCTTATCGGCAATATTTACTTCATAAATCACGCATTTGACTAATTCTCTATATGGAATTATGTTAGCCCGAGAACCTATCATATGGAGATGAGAGTTGGCAACATCTACCCAAGTGGTTTCAGACGTAGATGTAGTATCATCTGCTATATCTTGTTCGATAACTACCCTGGGCTCTTCTTCCTCGAATAATCTATATATTGCTTCCTAGGAGGAACTTCCGACATCTGTAGTACATGTAGTGTTTGAGAATAAGGGAGGAATTTTAGTTACTTTTGTAGTAGTTGGAGCCAATTGTGGCGAGACCACATTCTTCATATTCTTTTTTGGAGGTCTCGATATTTCGCCTAAGCTTTGTTTCTCGGGGCTAGCCCATGGCAGAGAAAATACGCTAAGAATAAGGAGCAATACTTAGAGTTTGAGACTTATGGCGAGAATGGAAAAATAACGTGAAAATAGGCGTTTAACGGAAAAACCTCAAAATGCTCAATGAAATCAATCAAATTATTTACATAACTGAGGTCCATTAATACTATTATAACTGATAATAAATGAAGAAAAATGGGTTTCACTTATGTTTCAGACAAGTGAGTGCCCCATTGGACTATATCCTATCACAATTTTTTGATATGATCATTGTTTAGCTTTGCGAAGTGAGCCTTTTGCGATATTTGATTTTCCACATTCGCTTAAATATATGGCAGAGAGCTTATTCCATGATTTATCGCAATTGGTGTTTCTAGAGGGAAGACCACTTTAAATCTTTGTGATGCGACACGATATGGATATGTGCGATGGATTTCTGCAATATTAGAAAAGGCTTATTGGTGATTTGAGTTTATAACAACGTTGGGGAATGTCGATTCCTTCTGTGATGATGATGTGGCCTAACCGTGGGACTTGAATATTATTCATATGTGAGGGGGGATTTTATTCACTTAAACTTTATTAAGAATTTTATTGTGGTAGGTTAGGTCAGGGTTTCTTGCATCACACTTTAATTTGGCATGATACTCTACTCGCTTGTGATTAGCAATATGCGAAATAGATGAGACCCATTCAACTTAAGTCATTTTTTAATATTAATGGATTTAAGACCTAAGGTTAGGATGATACTTTATTTTAATTTTTTGAGACTTTATTTTTATTCATTTTATTAAAAGACTCTATACTTAAAATTTAAAAGGGTCCCCATTATTCGACTAAGTTACTTATTTAATAATAATGGGGGGTTGTTGAGTGACATAACAATTGGCGATTCACTAGAAGAACCAGTTATCTCTGAGAAAAATGATGAAGTTTAAACTTAATCAGAAACAAAAAATAATTGGAAAGATGTTTTTTTGAAATATTAGGTGAATAATATTTCTCTGAATAAAAGAAACCTCATTTCATTGTAACTTTCTAGCAACCTTTTATAGATGAAAATATTCATTATCCATATAAGTCATTAATCAATTATAAAGATAAAGTAGGTGGTTATTGAAACTTTTATTTTAAGATGAACTTGCTTTGTCACATGTAAAGCCATTGTTGCCAGCAGGTGTCCATAGCCTCGACATGGTTACCTTTTAACCGATAATGAACCATGATCCCATCCACTTTAGTTGTAATCTTTAGAGGTAATATTTTAAAATCTTTGTCCTTTTTTACTTTTATTTTTTCTTTTAAAATCCACTTTCTTGTTTTGGTAGCGAGATGATGACAATGCCTTTAACGGGTTGTAATAGGATTTAATAAGCTAGCTCATGATGAGACTCCTTGTCTTATAATTATATACCCATAAGCCATTATCCTAATTTGGTGGCCAGTAGTGATAATGTCAACACATTATTTTCCCATGATCATGGTAAGTAGTCTCGTGATACGACCTCTTATCTTTTAAATTTATTATATTTTTAAATTGCACTCTAAAAATGTATGACTATTGGATGGGGAGGTTTATTCACTCCTTAAAAGTATCGGATGACAATTTGGAGTTTTAAGATGCTAAAGCTCTGAATAGTCTTTACTTTTTAAAGAAAACCTTTCTTGACTAATAACTAGATTGAAGAACTTTATAAGTGTTTTAGGTCGAAAGAGGCTTCAAATTTAATGGGAAAAAGATTTCAAATTTTTATAATAAGGAAGCCACATATGAGACGAGTCAGTAGCGAAATAACCATGTAACTTCTCTGACCAATCTCTACTTAGAATTAAACCATAAAAGTCAGGGATATCAATAACAAGTACATCAATTATTTGACAAACTTTAGCATTAGAAGAAAGTCTAATAAAAAATTAATTGATTTCTCGTAATACTTTGACTTTTGTTCTATCGAGTTGAAAAATATGTACAACATATTTCTGGGGTGAAATGTTCAATTTAAGACAAAATGAATAAGGCAATACATTTTAAGATGTCGTGGAATCTACTAAGCAATTATGCACATTATTATTGAAGATCTCAAAGGTTGGAAGGAAAGGAGGAGTATGAGATTTTTAACTATCTCCAATTAGGATGGAATTGGTGGGATCAATCTTATCTGAAGGATCAATGGCGGGTTTTCCCATTCCTTTAGAATCTTTAGAAGTAACATCAATTGGCAAAGGGGATGAAGGGACTACATTCAATTCTTTAAGTAAATATTTCTGTTGCTCCTTTAGTTTAGCTACTTCATAGAAGGAAATATTAGCCTTGACCTTCTTCATATCCTCAAATATATTATACTATAGTGTCAGAAACAACCAAAATTTTAGTTGTGGATGGATAATTTGAAAAAGATGGGATTGAAACGGAAGGTGTAATGGGGGATTTTTTGGGTGGAGCTTTGTCTTTGGTATTAGGAGTAGAAGGTTTCTACTTTTGGGAAAATTGTCTTTCTTACAGGATTTATTTAGATTTATAAAATCAATGCAAATGTGAATATCTCCATCCCTTTTCCTAACATGTACCAGGTTTGAAACGCATGTGGAGTGCCTAACTAGAAAAATAATTTTGGCCTTAAGGAGTTTGTTCAATTCGATTTTTATTTGATTTTCAAGATTGGGATGAATTTTCCTTAGCTTTAGCTGAACAGGATTATCATCAGGTACCATTGGGATAGTATGCTGGATGAAAGTACCAGTATTTCATCTAATGAAAGTCCTAGGACTAAATTAATGTTTTGAGGTTTTAGATAAGGTCTAGGGTTAATCAATTCAAACTTCAAATTTTAACTTTGAAGTTTGCACGTAGTGACCTTTTTAAATCTATCCTTAAAGTCATATAAATCTTCGAGCTTGACTACAAACTTTGGTAAGGGATTTTATTCAAATTGTTTCATTTGTTTGTCATGCTCATATTCATCGATTATTTGATTAGTATATGACCCTTCTGATGTTGTGAAACTTACAATATCTTCGTCATCATTGAACACACACAAATTAGTGAGATTGTCAGGAATTGAGGGGCGAAAAATCAATTCAATGGAACAACTATCTGGACTATAATTCTCTGATACGATTAGTCTGGATGTGACATTAGCTAGCAAATTAGCACTAGAATTTTGAAGTCTTCAGATAGGAGAGATATTAAACGAAAGAAAATAAGAAGTGAGAGTTTGAATGAGCGATTGATAATGTTTCAAGTGGCTTAAGATGCAATGGATAGTGTTTCTCACCTCTTTAATAACAATTTCAGAGTCTCCAAACACTTGCAGGTATTTGACATTAAGGCTTATTGCTTTGTACAAACCCTGAAATAGAGCTTCGTATTCATCGATGTTATTGGTGCATTCAAACTCTAATATGCATGCTATCATTGTTTCATGTCCTTTAGGATTTATTAAAATATGTCCTGCTCCCACACCATCATTAGATTGAGAACCATCAAAATATAAAGTCCAAAATAAGGATTTAACTACTGGTTTATCTAAAATATTTACACATCAAGATGAGTCCGTCTGTGAAAAATTTAAACTTGAGAAGTGACAGAATATATCTCAAAAGGAGATTCTTTTGCATTGAAATTACCCAAGAATGCATCTAAATAGTAGTTCCCAAGAATATTATTAGCGAAGACATCTGGTTCATTTTCTTCGTCTAAGTCTGTTACTGAATATTTCATGTGTTCTTAGTCAATGCAAATTTGGTTAGGCTTTCCATTATAAGGAAACCACATATGAGACGAGTCAGTAGTGAAATAACCATGTAACTTCTCTAACCAATATCTACTTAGAATTAAACCATAAAAATCAGGGATATTAGCGACAAGTACATCAATGATTTGACAAACTTTATCATTAGAAGAACGTCTAATAAGAACTGAATTGATTCCTCCTAATACTTTGAATTTTGGTTATATCGAGTTGAACAATATGTACAATAGACTTCTAGGGTGAAATGTTCATTTTAAGACAAATTGAATATGACAGTACATTTGAAGATGCCCCAGAATCTACTAAGAAATTATGCACATTCTTATTGGAGATCTCAAAGGTTAGAAGGAAAGGAGGAGTACAAAAGTTTGACATATCTCCAATTAGGATGGCATTGGTGGGATCAATCTTATCTAAAGGATCAATGGGGGGTTTTAATATTCCTTTAGAAGCTTTAGAAGTAACAACAAATGGCAAAGGGGATGCAGGGACTCCATTGAATTCTTTAAGTAAATATTTTTGATGTTGCTTTAGTTTAGCCACTTCATAGAAGGAAATATTAGACTTGACCTTCTTCATATCCTCAACTATATTATACTCTATGGTGTCAAAAAAACCAATGTTTTAGATGTGGATGGAGAATTTTAAGAAGATGGGATTGAAATGGAAGGTATAATGGGGGTCTTTTTGGGTGGAGATGGCCTCAATCGCATTTTTCCTGCATAAATCACATTGGAGAGTGTTAGAAGCATGTGGGAAATAATATTTGTCAAACACCATAATATAAGACATTAGCTATGCAGATTAAATAAGTGTTTCCAGTAATGTTCAAAAGTCAACTGGGATAACTTTTTGATGTTATTCGCCTTCGTCTCGGACCAATCCTACCACTATTTCATTAGTATATTGACATCAGGAAATGCATCTATGGGGAATTCTTGAATGAAAGTAACATTGAAAAGGTTCTCGTGAATGTTTTCAATGATGTTATTTGTGATGTCCCTTGCACTAAAGATGGTTTCCTCTACCTATTTCATTCTCATATCCCAATCCCGAAAAAGGAGTTCCTTTTGTGCGTCCTGAATCCTTGGAGAATCAACTACTATGCTTTCTGTGTTGTCCTACCAGGAAATATAGTCAGATATATTTTCTTCAATGTCATCGAAGTATGTCCTCAGATCAGACAACTGATTCATCAGTGAATTTCTTGTTTGCCATCTTTCGACAAAATGAAACTTGTTGTTGAGTAAGGAGAGTGTTGAGTTCTATTGATTTGTTCTTGAATTCTTCAAGCTTAGGAATATCTTTGAGTTGATCAATCCTAAGCTGAAGTTGTTGCAGTTAATCATCCTTGCTTCCAATTTTTTCTTCATGCTGAAGCTTCATCTCCTCAAAGCTCTTCTGCAACCATGTCATCTATACCTGCCATTCTTCACCAATACTCTGTTTTGCATTTGATAATTCCTGTTCTAATTACAGGATTTTATCATCCTTTTCCATGAGCAGAAGTTGTACTTCTAAGGCTTTATCAACAGTAGTTGTAGCATATGCCCCTACGAATTGAGACAATCTCGTGAGATCATCAGGAGGGTCGATTTAATAATCCTTCCATAGGACATCTAAAGGTATATTTCTAGGAATTAAGGCTTGGGATTGTTCTGTTCTCTTCCTCTTCTTTTGCCTTGTGATGACAACTTTATGTTTTGTGATGTAGAGTACATCCAAGGGAGGGATTTCTTCAATCTTGAGTACAAATTTAGATGTGGGGTGTACCAGGATGAATTCCAAGTAATCAGTATTGAATGCCTTATCATAAGATCCAATAGTGAGCAGAATATTCTTGGTAACCTCAGGAGTTTTAAGGATTTCTATAGGATTTGTGGTCTTAGTTTCCTATGAGGCTATATTGACAATCTTGTTAAACTACTCCCATAATTTATCCAAATCACTGGTAGACAATGATTCATCGGTCTGTTTTGCTGATGATGTACTTTCAGTGTCTCCCTTCTTGACTTTAGGTTCTTTTGGGACTTGAGTTGTAACTTGTTCTTGATGTAGAACTAGTTGCGAAAAATTTAGTATGTCGAGGGGGGTATTTCCAACCTGTTGTTCCTGTATTCTTTGAATTTCTCCAAATCCACTGGGCTTAGGTGAGCTTTGGCTAATTTATGTACTTGTTGATAATTTTTGGTTGTCTCGAAAAGGTCATCGAAATCATTTGGTTCATATTGGAGTTGCCTCACTTTGACCTGCGCTGTGACATTTTGAGCTTTCTTGACTGGGTCATATTGCTTGGGTCAGATAGTGGGAAATTTCATTCATTGAATTTTCTCAATTTCAAGCATTGCATGCCTAAAATTATCCAGAGTAAAAACTCCACAGTGAATAGGAAAAGGTGGCCAAACATATTTCTTGGCTTCCTTAAGAGATTTGGTCAATCCATTAACCATAGTTTGGTATGATACTTCATTGGCCAAAGGTTTGTCTAGTACATAGAGAGGGAAAACATGTGGTGTAGCTAGGCTTCCATAAATCCTGACATAAGTGACAAATTCTTCCCCAAACCATTTTCCAATGGTTGTGAGGTCATCTAGAGCTTCCTTAGAGAATCTGGGAGGTCTTTCATCAAAGATGACTTTGTACAATGGTAGCATTACCACATGGCTGATTTTGTAAAAATGGGGTTGATAGTTGGTTTCCCAAAGGATGTTGTGGTATATATGGATGGGGGTAGGATATTCTAAAGGCCATTTCAATCCCATGGATGGAAAATCAAAGGTGAAGAATAATGCATCCATAATATAAGCACTCATGAAAAAGTGGGGAATATCCCTGGTAGACATATTATTTTTACTTTTGTATGCCAAGATTTGAGTGGCCAAATTATTTGACAAAATGGTAGCCCAATCCATAATGTAGGCATCTACGACAACTTCTATTAGGGGAACCCATTCTATAGTGAATTTTTGTGTATTAGGTTGTCCAGACAACCTACACATCATATCTGCGATATGACAATAAGGACCAAAGAGAGAGGCTAGGGAATACATACCTTTATCATCATGCTTGTGTTTTCGCGGCTCATGCCTGCACTGCCTTATTGGTTCTAATTGAACTGGATGCTCCTCTGCAAACTTCTAAATAAACTATGCATTGTATACCCTCTAGGATTTTGGTAGATGGTACATCTTTCTAAGGTCTTCAGTTCTGAACGACCCAAGTCTCGTATGTATCCTCAAAGTTATGAAGGTCCTGTCGACGATATTTACATTTTCAATCACGCATTTGACTAAGTTTGTAAATGGCATTATCTTAGCTCAAGCAGTTGTCTGATGGAGATGAGAGTTGGTGTCATCTGCCTAAGTGGTTTCAGACATAGATGCAGTATCATCCGTTGTAGCCTGTTTGATAACTATCGTAGGCTCTTATTACTAGAATAATATGTATATCGCTTCCCAGGAGGAACTTACGACATCTGTAGTACATGTAGTATGTGAGAATAAGGGAGGAATTTCAGTTACTACTATATTAGTTGGAGCCGATTGTGGCAAAACCACATTCTTCTTATTCTTCTTTGGAGATCTCAACATTTTTCCTGAGCTTTGTTTCTCAAGACTAGCATCTAACAAAGAAAATATGCTAAGAATAAGGAGCAATAATTAGAGTTTGATACTTATGGCGAGAATGGCAAAATAGCGTGAAAATACGCATTTAATGCAAAAATCTCGAAATTCTCAATGAAATCAATCAAATTATTTAGATAACCGAGGTCCATTAATACTGTTATAACTAATAATAAATGAAGAAACATGGGTTTCACATGTGTTTCAGACATGTCAGTGCCCTGTTGGACTATATCACATTGGAAGTTTTTGATATGATCATTTTTAGCTTTGCGAAGTGAGCCTTTTGCGATATGCGATTTGCCACATTCGCTAAAATATATGGCGGAGAGCTTATTGCATGATATATCGCATTTGACGTTTCTAGAGGGAAGACTGCTTTAAATCTTTGTGATGCTATGCAATAAGGATATGTGCGATGGAGTTCTACGATATCAGAAAAGGTTGATTGGGGAATGCAGATTCCTTTTGCGATATTTCCTTTTGCGATGATGATGTGGCCTAACCGCTAGACTTGAAATATTATTCATATGTGAGGGGGACTTTTCTTCACTTAAACATAATTAAGAGTTTTATCATGGTTGGTTAGGTCGAGGTTTCTCGCATCTGCTTTGATTTAGCATGATACTCTACTTGCTTGCGATTAGCGATATGCGAAATAAATGAGACCCATTAAATTTAAGTCCTTTTTTAATATTAATGGATTTAAGACTTAGGGTCATGTTGTGTTGTACAAAAACCTCCCATTTGGTAAAATCCTTTAGATAAAAAATTGGGACCATTCAAAAAATAATTTGATTTAAATTCATTAAAATCCAAATAAAAAATTCAAGAACCCCACTCCAAAGTTAAATCACATTTCACATTTCGCAAAGTCTTGTGTGCAACACGTAACGTTACCATTTGAAACACCATTGATTTACGATATGCGAAGAATACAAGAATATTCCTTTCCAGTAAAATCATGTCAGACTTTTCACATCGCAAAAAAGAAACAAAACATGTTAAACCTTCCTTTACATATTGCGATATGGCAATGGAACCGACAAACCAATTAACTGTAATATCAAAACATGTTCACATCTGTTAGATCGTAGTCTCACAAATCGAAAAATCACAAAATTGGCAATCAAACTACTATGTGACATTGTGAATAACCAATTTATGAGAGAACCCGAACCCACCAACACGTCATTAAATCACATTTCATGTTCTAAGGATGGTATGATAACAAGTTTTAATGACATTCTCCGAAAAGATCGTTTGCGATAGAGTAAATTAATGTGAGTTAATCTGAATCTTACGCAAATATCGTTTCAGAATATGGATATTTATGACTCCGCAACTTGAAAAAATTGATGTTTTCTCACCATTACGGGTGCATTTAAGTTTTTCAGTTTCATTAATTTAAAAAATGTTTTCATAGTTGCATATCGTTATAGTTATATTTCTCATCATCCACCCTATCACTCTCGTCTTCTTTGTGGTGACAAGACTGTAATAGAGACTCTATTACTTGGCTTGATGGTCAAGATGAATAAGGGAAAGGTTACATAATCCACAACTGAAGATGTACTGGAATCATCACCTTTATTTTCTGCTACAACTTGTTTAACAGAGTGTGGTGCCGGCTCCTGGGAGAATGTTTATGATATATTCGAAAAGGAAATACAGAAGGAAGTGATGATAACTGATATTCAATCCTCATAAGCTTCTTATCTTGAGGTTGCATGCTTATTTTTGCATAAGCTAGCAGCTAGGACAAAATTAATACCCTACATTGATATGGTGAAATGGGTTATTGAAAATGTGAACATTGAAGACAGAGAATTTGTAACCTCAAGACAAGTGGTCATCGATTCTTTTAAACCAGAGGATATCAGAAGGATATATCATTTACCACAACCACACAAGGTTTATGATAAAGCATTTGTTGAAAAATTTGTTGTTGAAAATGAAGAACCATTCGAAGTTATAAAGCAATGGAGGTAAAATCTTAGCAAGCACAAGATGGATAGAACTAGTATGTATTCAGTAGCCTATCATTCCGCTCCTTATTTATGCATTGCCGCAATGATATGTAGATTATTTGGATATGCAGACGATACCAAGTTTTTAGTTGAATGGGTACCTCTAATTGATGCTGCTTCTAATTATATAATAATGGATTGGGCCATAATACTGTCAAATAACTTAGCCCACCACATCATATAATATACGAAGAACCGTTTTGTCACTACAAGAACCATCCTCCATTTTATATGTGTGCCTACATCATGGACGTTGTGTATTTCATTTTTCCCTTTCCAATTATGGGATGGAAGTGGTCTCCTCAGGATCCCACACCAATTCATGTATATCATAAACCTCTTTGGAAATATTGTTTAAATGAACATTTCTATCAGATTTGTCAGGGGGTTATGCTCCCTCTTCATCAGGTTGTCTTTCACAAGAAATCCCCAAGGTTATATGAAGAATCCAAGGTCGATATTCAACCTGTAGCAAGATAGTTTGGGGAGGAATTATTCACATATATTAGAGATTTTGGAAGCACCACTCCAACACATGTACTTCTGTGGTATGTCCTGTTATCCCCCTATACCAATAGGTGTCATATATCATGATTGACTTAGTTTAGCTTTAAAATATGTTCATACCTTTACTTGTTGCAAAGGTTTTCCATATTTGTAAAAAATCAAAAAATTTAAAAAATGTAAAGAGGGTATACCCTAAAACAAAAATCAAAGGGTGAAAACAAATAAAAAGAGGTCAAAAAATGAAAGAAAATGAACCCCAACAAAAAGAAAAGACTAGGAAAGTGTGCAAGCCTAAATGCCACTACCCTTTTACTTTTGTATAATAAAATTTTGTGTAGCTTGTCACTTATGCCACAATGCATGAATAGTCAAACAGTTTAAGCTTGGCTAGTTCATATTTTCAATTTCATGTTGTAGAAATAGAGAATAAGATCTAACCAAACAGTTTAATCTTGGCAGATAAGTAGATAGGTAGAGTGAAAAAAGGAGCTCAACAGTTTAATCTGAGCCCTTGGATGTAATAAGTGTAGACTTAGATAGGCATCACCATGTAAAAGAAAAGAAAGTTTGATAAGGGTTTTCCAGTCTAAGTGCACCCTAATAAAGAAGTAAAAATGCTAGGTTAAGTAGGTAGGGTAAGTAGATGATGATTTCAGAATAATATGTGGTGAATGATAAGTCTAAATGTTTAAATATTTTAATTTCATCACAAGGCAAAGACATGTATCACATGGAAGGCACATCAAGCAAGCAAAGTCAAAAATAATTAACTTCCCTACTCATTTCCCCTAAATTTTCACTAATTTCCCCTAAGTTCCAAGGTATCTATCAAATTAGAAGGGCTCAGAGCATTTCTCTGACTTTTGGAGGGACCAGACCCTCGACCCAATAATTTATAATACCTTAAAAACTTAAGCCCCTTCACCAAAAACCACACCCCTTCATAAGTTATTCATTTCTCTAATAAATCTTTTCCTAGGGAAAATCAAAACACTTTCCATACAAACCCTCATGTTCACTTAGCCTAAGTTCTAAATATATATATGAAAATGTTTAAAGTTAGTGCGCATTTCACAAAATCATATTAACCACTAATTCATGTTGTTATATAATTCCCCTATCTAAAAATTACCCTCTCCCGTATTATACAAAAAATCCCAAATTTTATATATCCCAACCCTCGGTTAAATATAACCATAATACAGTCAATAAAAGGGATTAATTAACTATTCTGTAGTTAATTAAGAGCCCGACCCCCACCATCCTAATAAAAGAATTAATTAATCCTCACGATTAATTAATAACTTCAACCAATCATGTCGCCCCCGATGTAATTAAAGGCCTTTAATTATATTGGGCCCACCCTCCATTAACCTTTCACCATTTCAACTCCCTGATAGCCATTCGATCGGATCCCATAGATCCAATGGTTATCACGCATATCGCACGGGCCTCTGCGGTCGACCTTTAGCGCGCGATGGCGAGTGGTTTTCTGAACAGTGCCATCGCTACGTGTCACTCATTGTGTGGAATCACACGGTCGCGCTCAAATACTGCCTCCCCTCCACTAGTAGTGTGATGAAAACTGCTTACTGCCTCCTGCTACTGACAAAACGTCAAGTCATTCTCTTGCTAACGCCATCTGTCCAAATCCCAAACCCGCCAAATGTTGACTTTGCATAAAAAACAAATATAATCGGTTTTTCGTCCTTATTTCCAAAAAATGCATGCATGCAGCAACCTGAATGTTGAAGTCGACGAGATCGTACACCCAACCATCAACCATCCTCAAACTTGCAGTTCGACGCTGCTCCAAGTCCGCCATTCGCACCTAGTGAACCTGCATTCCATTTCCCATCACTAAAAATAGGTATTTACCAGTTTCCGTCCAGAAACCATGTAAATACTTGATTTCCTCTGTAATTAATTGGAAAAACCCAAATTTCATCATAATTCAGTTGCTGCATTTAGAATTCAAGTTTCCCAAGACCCTCTGTTTTCACCAATTTCACATAAAAACCCCAGTTTCCTATCTGAATCCACAAGAACCAGAATGGAAACCCCCGTGGCCCTCAGTATAGCACCTATCACTACCCCTCACTGTGATTTGGATTATCTGCCCTTAGCAGATAAATATTTTCAAATAAAAGACCTGGACACTGATAAAGACCATCTGAAAGTATTTTGCCAATGCCGGGACAATTACTTGAATGGCTATGATACCATAGGACTTTGGAAATCAAATCTCCCAATGTACTTTCTCCCCGCTGTGTGCATTTTCCCTGAAATTATCCATCAGTGTCACACCAATTATGATCCGAACCTCGGAGCAGTAATGTCCCCAAATCGAACTATTCTTTTCACAATTACTGCAGGCTCAATCAATGAGATGCTTCAGTTTCAGTCCAGTCAAGACCTCACCCCATTTCCCTAGGATATTTTCTAGAAAAATCATCTAAATTGTCCCAGTCTAAACTCAGTCACCTTTGCCAGACTTTTGTGGATAAGCAGCATCAACCCAAAAATCCCCCTCCTTATTTGTCAGTTTTCTTCACAGAGATAGGCAAAACTATAGTTGATATGATAGCTGCAGTCATGGGTTTCAATACTAGTGAGTATGTGGATGAATTGACCCTAGTTTTAATGTCCATTTTTACCCCTGGTCAGCCTCCTGCTGTCAAGTATAACTATGCTGCATTCATTGCTGAGAAAATCCATGACCAGTTCATGAGGTTGGAAAATGAAAAAGTATTCAAGTATTTCACATTCATATATCACCTTATCCTTTACTATCAGTCAGACAGGTTTTCATTTTCTGTAAATAAACTTGACACAAAGGGTAATCCTAGATCAGTCATTTTTTGGACTTCTATCTTCCACCATTAATTTGTTTGTCCTTATTCATACAATGAGTTCAATGACAAGTTTGTCCACCCAGTGACCACCATGCTGACAGGAAATCCTCCTCCTAGGATTAGTGATAAAATCAAAAGGATCCTTCATCTATCCAAGTAGTATAAAATAGGTGACTGGTACTTGTATTAGAATCACACAGAGATCAGAATATATGGCTATGAAATTCCTCCATTCAAACTACCAAAATATGTTCCTATGAGGTTGCTTACATTGGAATATTATAGGCAAATGATAAACTCTGATCAGATTCACTTTAACAAGGCCAAGAAGAAAGCACAATTGAGAATTAAAGATCACTTAGGCCCATTTGTCTGCAACAATCGAGAAGTGGGCAAAGAAGTAGAAGAAATCCTAGAACACCTAAAATTAAATAAAAGATTTGGTTGGAGATATGACCCATATAGTTTCATTTGTGATAGGAGAACGAAACACAAGTTATCACCATATTTTCATTACAAAATCTCTGAAATAGAGTAATATGCAAATATGGATGAATGGAGGGAAGGAACTCTAGTTGAGATGGATAGTGATCAGGTCAATGTAGAAAATGTGATGAAAGACCTAGAAAAGAGACTTGACCTGGACTCTTTTGAACAGGTACCAATTGGAACTTCTCAAAAGCCAACACCAGGAACTAGTGCCTCTACAGCAGATACTTCTCAAAGGCACTCACAGGAAACTAGTGCACCCCTTGCAGAACCATCACAGGGGAAAGAACAAGGAAGTAATGCTCTAGCATCAGGGCAATCAGACATGTCAAAGAAACTTGAAATCTCTGAAGAACAGGCTCAACCACAGACCCATCCAGCTCAATTTAATATGGGAGATCCCCCAGTTTTGCAGACTCCTCTGAATGAGGAAAAGAGCTTAAAAAGAGATAGGGAAGTAGCTACCCCTGCTAGCAGTCCTTCAAACCAGCCTGGTGCTAAGAGGCACAGGCTAAATCCACACTCAGGAAAATAATTTTTTGAACAAACAACAGGGAGTTTGAGGAAATAAGGTGGAGAAAGTCTGCATACATTCCCAGTAGGTGGGACACCTTCTAGTTCACAAAGGCAGGAGCTGGAAAGACAGCAAAGTACTGAAGTTCATCTTTCAGGTCTTCATATGACAAGACCTTAGACATTAAATAAAAATTCGAGATTAAGGCCAAAAATGAACAGCTAAAGGCCCAAGCTTACACTCAATACTTGAAGATGGCTCCTACCAATCAAACCAAGTTGATGTCAGCTTATGACATCAAAGAAGGAAAAATGAAGATGAGTTATCTAAAGCCTGCAATATAGCAACCCAAATAAATTGTAGACTACCTCAAAATTGATTTTGAGGTCTTGGCCAAAGATTTTCACCCCATAGATCAAATAAAATTTCATAAGCAGACAATGGAAATGGTTTATTCCACATTGACAAGCAAGGCCATGATGGCACACAGATTGGAAAATTCACCAAACAATACCACTGCTCAATTGTAGTTAGAAAGAGCCTCCTCATAGGCAAAGGACAACAGAATCAAATCATTGGAGGATTTGATTATTGGATTGGGCCATAACCTAAAGGATGTCAAAGCTGCAGAGGCCCTAATAAAGAAGAAAAATGAAGATATAGCTGCCCTGAGAAAGCAGTTGAAATTGCCACCCCTTATGCATCCACAGACTGCTGAAATAATTGAAAAGAAGAATGAAGAAGAGCTTATGGACTTAGTCCTCAAGCTAAATGAGCAATTAAGGGAGACAGAGCAGGAATTAGAAAAAACACTACAAAGCAGGCAGAGTGAGTCGACCTCTCAGCCTCAAAATGTAGTACCAATGGTTTCTATAGTAGTCCCTTCTACGTTGGCAACTGCATTAGCACCAAATGTCCCTTTGACCACAGCTAAAACTATTGGAGTTACAAGTACAGGTACAGGTACAACACAGGTAGGAACTTCAAGTCAGAGCACTGAAGAATTGATCAAATCCATGGAGGAAATGAAACTCCAAGTTTCTGAATTGCAAAAGGTAAAGGAGAAATTTGTTACCTTAGAGCAGAAGTATGATGTGTCAAAAATTAATTTTGCTGAAGAAGTGAGGAAAAACAAAGGCTTGGCTCAACAAGTAAAAACACTAGAAAAAGATCTCACATTTGAAAAGCCTTTAACAGATATCAGAAAAATATTATGGACCAACATCACTCAATCAATCAATGATGTTTGGTCATCAATTCAAATCATTTTTGAACAGATTGACTTAGTCAAAGTTGCTCTTCAAGAGATTGAAAAAACCAAGGAAGAGTTAGGAGGAAAGCTTGAAGAAGCTATCAAATTAATAAACTTTCTAAACAATAGGAACAGGCATCAATTGGAACAACTGAATATTGAGGATAGAACTGGAACCATCCTAGAAATCAAGAAAGTCTTGACAAAAAGGACTCTAATGCAAAACCTGGAAAGAAAATGTCAGAACATGCAAGAAGACATAGATGAATTTATGGAAAAATTTGGAAATTTACAGAGTAAAGGACTTCCAAGTCCTTTAGTCATCAATGATAAGTTAATGAGGCAGGATGATTATATTGAAAAATTGGATTAGTATGCAAATAACCAAGCCAGTTCATCTGCTAGTTCATCTGCACCTAAAGCATTACCCACAGGGAGAGTTCTCTATGATAGTTTGGAGAACCTTTTTTATGTTGAGCATGAATTGAAACACTTGTTTCCAGTACAACCTAATTTTGTAAAATACACAGGAGCTGATGAATTCTTCAGAAAGCTAACAAGGACCAGGATACCAAGGGATGATTGGTGGACCGATATGACAGACATCTTATGATTTACCTTGGTAAAAAGTAAATTGAAGTATTTACCATAGTCAATTTTGGTAAAAGAAGGTGAATGATGATAAAGAAGGTAAAGAGTATCAGCCACAGGTAAAAGAGTATCAGTGAAAAGATGAAAACAATCAGCCAGCACAGAATTACGAGCAAGACAACAAGATGCACAATAATAGGGCCTGCCTCCAGCTCCAACAAAAACAGGGACAACAACCCAGCAGTTCACATTCAGTTTCTACTTTCGAGACCATCTGTCTCTACATTCATGTAAAATATATTTATTTTTCCTAGAATATATCTCTCTCAATTAGGAGATATTTTGCTGTAAATTTTGTATAAATACTTCCTCATTCGAAGTATTGTAGGGGGATTCTTAGACATTCCTGTAGACTCTTTATTTTGGAATAAAGTGTTGTTGAACAACTTTTGTATGGTGTTAGAAAATTATATATTACAGAGCAATGGAACACATAAAATATTGCAGAAATATAAACACAGAAAATGCATAAAACAAGAGAGACACAGATATACATGGTTCACCTAGTTTGGGCTACATCCACGGAGAAACAACCAGTCCTTCCTTTTATATTATCCAGCAAACTAAAGAGATACAACCTACAACAGATTTGCTGTAGGACCCTCTTTGCTCTCAATCTCCTCTCTCTTCTTCACTTAGAATACATATATGCATAGACGCAATAAAATTCCCTCATATATAGTGAGGGGTTTCCTTCTAAGGCAAAAAACCCTAAATTAAACATAACTTCTACCGTTAGATCATCCGCCTAATGAACGGCCCAGATTGATTAGAAATTAATAGACTTTTACAATACATCTATTTTTAGCTTCGAGGGCGCTGTCCCCGAACCCCCGTTGGGGGACCACTGGCCCCCAGACCCCCATGTGGAGGGGTGTATAGTCTTCCTAGGGCATACATCCAGTTGAAACCTTTGAATACAAAAGATAATCAGGCTCCACACCAAACAATCTCCCACTTGGAGACTGATTATAGCAACTCCACCGCTGCTTCATTTGCTAGACAATAACTCCACTTTGGACCTGGTTGTTTCTCATCTTCTTCATCATACTTGAAGACCAATTGAAACTGAGTAGATTCTCAGTTTCTCCCTGGTTACAACTTTTGTTAACAAATCTGCAGGATTTTGGCTAGTGTGTATCTTTTCCAGCTTCAACTGTCCATCTTCCAATGCTGACCATATGAAATGGTACTTGAGCTGTATATGTTTAGTATTGGAATGAAATGCAGAGTTCTTTGCAAGATGTATGGCACTCTGGCTGTCACTATATAGCCTGCCAAACTCCTGCTTCTTGCCTAATTCATCCAGAAACCTTTGTAACCAAATAATTTCTTTACTAGCCTCTATAGCAGCAACATACTCTGCTTTTGTTGTTGAAAGTGCAACAACACTTTGGATTTTTGAAACCCAACTGACAGTTGTTCCACCTACAGTAAACACATACCCTGTTGTGCTCCTCCTATTATCCCTATCACCTGCCATATCTGCATCAACATATCCCTATAGAGCAACGTTTGAACCTCCAAAGCATAATGTTTGATTTGTGGTACTTCTCAAATACCTGAGAATCTACTTCACTGCCATCCAATTTTCTTTTCCTGGATTGTTCATGTACCTGCTTACAACTCCCACTGCATGTGCAATATCAGGCCTTGTGCAGACCATTACATACATTAAGCTTCAAATTGTTGATGCATATGGAACCTTAGACATATGAGCCATTTCTTCCTGAGTCTTGGGACACGCCTCCTTACTTAATTTGAAATGGCTAGCCAAAGGTATACTAACTAGTTTTGCATTCTACATATTAAACCTTTTCAACACCTTTTCTATGTACTCACTTTGAGACAATGTTAATTTGTGATTCTTCCTGTCTCTAGTTATTCTCATACCAAGGATTTGTTTTGCAGCACCCAAATCCTTCATTGCAAATGAGTTTGCCAATTTCCTTTTGAGCACATTTATTTCCTGCATGTTAGAACCTACAACAAGCATGTCATCTACATATAATAACAATATAATATAGCTGCCATCATTTTGCCTTTTGAGATAAACACAATGATCAGAGTGACATCTAGTATAACCTTGTTCAGACATAAACCTGTCAAATTTTAGATACCACTGCCTTGGAGCCTGTTTTAAGCCATACAAGCTCTTCTTAGACCTGCACACTAGTTTCTCCTTCCCACCAATTTCAGGGGTTTGAAGTGCTTGTTGCTGTTGTGCTTGTTATTCCGGCTGTGGATCTTTATGATTTTCAGGCACCATCACTTTTCCTGTGATATCGTCAAGCACTGTGTATTCTCTGTTTTCTTTTTCTTGTTTCTTTTCCTGCAATTGATTCTTATACAAGACCTTTTCATTGAATATTACATCTCTGCTCCTAATGATTTTGTGATTTTCATAATCATATAAGCGATAACCAAAATCATTAACACCATATCCAACAAAGGTACATTTCTTTGATTTTACCTCAAGCTTTGTTCTATTTTCTTTGTTAATATGGACAAAGGCTTCACAACCAAAAGTCTTTTAAAATGAGTAGTTTACCTTTTTACCTGTCCATGCCTCCTCTGGAATACCACCATCCAAGGAACTTGAAGGCCCTCTGTTTATTAGATAAACAACAGTATCTACAGCATCTGCCCAAAATGGCAAAGACAATCCTGCATGCAATCTCATGCACCTTGCACGCTCCATGATTGTCCTGTTCATCCTTTCTGACACACTATTTTCATGTGGTGTTCCTAGAACTATCTTCTCTCTACCAATTCCATTCTTTGAACAATACCTATCAAACCCTTTGCTGCAATATTCACCTCCATTATCTGATCTGAGACACTTCAACCTTTTCCCTGTCTCATTTTCAACCAAAGCTTTCCATTTCTTGAAAGTATCAAATACATCAAATTTATTTCGAATACAATAAATCCAGGTTTTTCTGGTTGCATCATCAATAAAAGTAACATAATAACGAGAGCCACCAAGAGATTATACCTGAGCAGGTCCCCATACATCTGTATGCACAAGCTCTAATTTTTTTCTCTTCTTTTCTTTCCCAACTCTAAGGAATCTGACTCTTTTATGTTTTCCATAAACACAATTCTCACAGAATTTTAAATCAATATGCTTCAAACCTAGCAACAAATTTCTTGAGTTAGGAATCTGCATCCCCTTCTCACTCATGTGCCCTAGCCTATGATGCCACAATGCCGTATCTTCTCCTATAGAGGTTAAAGCATTAACAGAATTAGAAATACTATTGCATAAGTACAATGTACCAACCTTTTCTCCTTTCGCTATTACCGGGGATCCTTTAGTGACCTTCCAGGTTTTATCTATGAAAGTAGTTACGCAACCTTCACCTCCCAACTGCCCTGTTGAAATCAGATTTTTCTTCAGATCTGGAACATGCCTTACCTCCTTCAATAGCCATTGATTTCCATTCTGTTGTTTTATGAAAACTATACCCATTCCAACGATTTTACAGGGTTTATCATCACCCAATCGAACTTGTCCAAAATATCCTTGAACATAATCATGAAAATGTTTCTTATCAGGTGTGGCATGGAATGAGGCCCCTGAATCTACCACCCAAGCATCAATAATATTTTCTAATGAAAGAATCAAAGCATCTTGCAACACATCACCTGTTACATTCGCTTCATGATTAGTTTCTTGCTGTGCATCTCCTTCTTTTCCCTTCTGAGACTTGCAGTCTTTCTTCAAGTGTCTTTTCTTCCTACATTTCTAGCACACTATCCCTAATCTGGACTTGGATCTGCCTTTTCTTGACTTACTGCGATATCCTGGGCTCTTTCCTCTTTCAATTTTTCTTCCCCTAGTCTCTGCAGTCAAAGCATTACCTAATGTCTCACCGGAGCTTTTTCGTCGCATTTCCTCTCTAAGGATTGCACCAACAACATCATCAAACTTTAAAGTACTAGATCCAGAGACAAAGTTACTAACGGCCGTAACTAAACCATTCCAACTTTCTGGAAATAAGCACAGAAATAACAGAGCCCTAACTTCATCATCAAAATTTACCCCTACAGGACTTAACTGACTTGTAACTGTATTAAAATCATTTAAATGATCTGCAACAGATCCACCTTCTGACATCTTCATATTAAATAAACGCTTCATAAGAAATACCTTATTTGAGGCCGAGGGTTTTTCATATAGTTTGGCCAATGCTGACATTAAACCCTGTGTTGTCATTTCCTTTGAAATATTAAATACTACCGATGCCACTAAGCACAACCGTATTGTTCCAAGTGCCTTTCTGTCTAGAATATCCCATTCTATATCTGTCATGCTCATCAGCTTCTTTCTCTTTCTGCTCAATGGTAGGTATAGATCTCTCTGATACAGATAATCTTCCATCTGCATCTTCCACAGCTGGTAGTTTTGGTCGTTGAATTTTTCGACCCTAAACCTACCATCTTCCGCCATTTCTCCCACTCGAACCAAGAACCCTTCTCTCCTGTGAGTTTATCAACCAAATAGACCTTCGGCTCTGATACCAATTGTTAGAAAATTATATATTACAAAGCAATGGAAGACATAAAATATTGCAGAAATATAAACACAGAAAACGCATAAAACAAGAGAGACACAGATATATGTGGTTCACCCAGTTTGCGCTATGTCCACAGAGAAACAACCAGTCCTTCCTTTTATATTATCCAGCAAACTGAAGAGATACAACCTACAACAGATCCACTATAACACCCTCTTTGCTCTCAATCTCCTCTCTCTTCTTCACTCAAAATACAGATATGCATAGACGCAATACAATTCTCTCATATATAGTGAGGGGTTGCCTTATAGGGAAAAAAACCATAAATTAAACATAACTTCCACTGTCAGATCATCTGCCTAATGAATGGCCCAGATTGACTAGAAATTACTAGACTTTTACAAGGCAATTTTACATCTATTTTTAGCTTTAGGGGCGCTGCCCCCAAACCCCCGCTAGGGGACCGTTGGCCCTCAAACCCTCGCGTGGAGGGGTGTACAGTCTGTAGAAATTTTGAATAATTTAACACATATTCACAGAGATTATCCTGATCATACAATTATAAGCGGAACATGTATAATACATAATCTCCTCTACGTTGATCAAGAATATAGCAGCATCAATAACAATAAAACATCAAGAGCATTCACACATTAACACAGTATGTATCACGGGGAAAGCATCTCGCTAAAAACCCCACACTATCTGTATATTAATGATTGAGTCATGTAACATTACACAGCATAATACTTCTCACAAGTATCTCCACCTCTGTTACACACAATACAGCTCAGATCTGATCTCCAAATCTCTTCCACTGCTTGCCTGCCTCCACTGCTCAATACCTGCTCAAGAACTGATGAGAATTGCTTCCCAAACTCGATTTTCACCTGCAAAATAGTCACTCACTCTTTGTGGACGTGAGCAAAGGCTAAAATGCGGGCCAAATACGTGAGCAAACTCATTGGCATACTCAATCCTTTGATTGTGCAAGATCTGGTGCACAACTATAGTCACAACTGATAGCAATCTGATTCTCTACCACCTGTCCCTGTTGAACTGAACATGCACTGACATGCAACTGAGTTAACTGATGTATTCTTTAGTTGTATTATGAGTTAATAATTAGTTTAACAACTCATCATTAGTCTATCTGTAGTTAGACTAACTACAACCAGTTTAACTAAGTTAAACTGAACACAACTCCATCAACTGTACCTCCAGTCCACTAAACTCAACTCACTTGAGTTCTAACTGAAGTCATGCATGCAACAACTCAACTGACTCATAAGAAAAATGAATTTCCTTCTGACAGCTACATGTGCCACTTCCGTAGCTCAAACTGAAGTGCTCCAAGAGAATAAGATTAAGTTTATAGTCCAAATATTATTGTGAGATAATAATATTTGACTTTTCTATTTTTGACAGCCAGTCTAAAAATAGACTTGATCACTCACACTGTGATCACTCACACTTTCATCAAAAATAGAAGTCCATCTATTTTCCCAACTTGATCAATCATCCATAAACATAGACATGATCCATATGTCTAAAAATAGACATAGTCTAAAAATAGACTTGCGCCAAAAATAGCCTGCGGGTCCACTTAGTGAAGGCGACTCTTTTCACTAAGCTCCATCATCTTGTTGCAATCTCAACACTCCCTCTCGACAAGATATGGATTATCAGCAACCCCTATCCTGCCTCGGTGGTACTCGAATTTGCTCCTGGTGAGAGCCTTCGTCAGAATATCAGCATCCTGATCCTCCGTTGGAATGTACGAAAGTAACATGATCCTCCGCTGCACACAATCTCTGATATGATGGTACCTGATGTCAATATGTTTAGATCTATCATGAAATACAGGATTAGCCGAGAGTTTAATGCAACTCTGGTTATCACAGTAAATCACAGTAGGATCCAAATGAGAACCGAACAAACCAACCAGGATCTTCCTCATCCATATAGCCTCGCATGCAGCCAAACTTGCTGCCATATACTCGGCCTCCGCTGAACTGAGTGCCACAGATCTCTGCTTCCTGCTGTACCAAGAAACTGTTGTCGATCCGATACTGAAGACCCCTCCTGATGTGCTCTTTCTGTCTGTTGGGCTCCCTGCCCAATCTGCATCTGTGAAGCCACATAGCTTCACCTCATCCTCCTGTCTGTACCACAAACCATATCCCGATGTGCCTCTCAAGTAGCGCAATACATGCTTGCCCGCCTTCCAGAAGAGCTTGGTAGGCTTAACCATAGCTTGTGAAAGCTGGTTAACTGCATAGCATATATCAGGTCGTGTATTGACCAAATACATCAGCGACCCCACCAACTGTCGATAAACAGTGGCATCCACTTCTTCTCCCGAAGTGGCATCCTCCTTCCTCCAACCTCCAGGAAGAGGAGTATCAACAGGCTTGCAGCCATGCATGTTGAACTTCTCCAGTATCTCCCGAGCATACTTGCCCTGAGAAACAAACAGTCCACCACTGCGCTGCCATATTTCCAATCCTAGGAAATAGTGAAGGAGGCCCAAATCCTTCATCTCAAACTCTGTAGCAAGATCCTTCTTGCATGACAGTATCAACAGCTCATCACTCGTTAGAATCAAATCATCAACATACAGTACAATGATAAGCAACTTACCCTCCACCACAATCTGGTATAGGTTCGGATCCGCCTCGCTCTTGGAGAATCCAAGTCCTGTGAAATAGTTGTCTATCCGTGTGTACCAAGCACGTGGTGCTTGCTTCAACCCATACAGCGCTCTCTTGAGCCTGCACACATGCGACTCGCTGCTGAAGACTTCAAAGCCTTCGGGTTGCTCAATGTACACCTCCTCCTCAAAGACTCCGTTGAGGAACGCAGTCTTCACATCCATCTGATGAATGTGCCATCCCATCTGCGCTGAGAGAGCAAGAATCGTCCGTATGGAAGAATACCTTGCGACAGGTGCAAAGGTCTCCTCATAATCGATCCCCTCAATCTGTGAAAAGCCTTGGGCAACAAATCTTGCCTTGTACTTCTCCACACTCCCGTCAGCTGCCTGCTTAACTTTGTAGATCCATCTCGAACCCACCATTGATTTCCCTTCCGGTCTAGGAACAATCTCCCATGCACTGTTTCTGACAATAGAATCATACTCTTCCACCATGGCGTCTACCCATGCGGGATCCTCCACAGCTTCCTCGAAAGAGGATGGCTCAGTCACAACACACTTGCTCATAAGAGCCATGTATCCAGTGTACCGATCAGGTGACTGTCTCTGCCTGCGTTGGGCTGTAGGTGGTCCTACAACTTTCTCTGCATCTTGAGCCAGTCGCTCAGCTTCTGTCAAGCGCTTTCGCCCTCTGATGGTTGGCGCTGCATGAGTGGTCTCTTCCACTCCATGAACCTCGTCCTGTGGCTGATCCACGTCCTGAAGCTCATCCTTAGGAACTAATAGCTCCTCATCTGCATGCAAGTGTAGCTCCCTCTCAAGCGAACACTTCATGGCTTTCTCCTCCTGAAATTTTATATCCCGTCGCACAACAGTTTTACCACTGTCTGGCAAATACACACGATAGTTGTGGGGCGTATCAGTGTACCCCACAAATATCCCAACCTCTGCAGTCGGTTCCAACTTATTTCTGGCATCCTTCGTCACATGCATGTAAACGTTAGCACCAAAAATCCTCAAATGAGAAAGATCAGGCTTCTTACCAGAATAAGCCTCCTCGGGTGTACTCATGCCAAGTATCCTATGAGGACAACGGTTCTGCACATAAACTGCTGTATTGCATGCTTCCGCCCACAAGTGAAGGGGTAGGCCCTGATCATGCAACATTGCCCGTGCAGCACCCACAATCGTTCTGTTCTTCCGCTCAGCTACCCCGTTCTGCTGTGGGTTATGGGGAGCTATGAGCTCTCTACGAATCCCTTCTGCCTTGCAGAAATCCTTGAACTCGTCCGAGATGTATTCACCACCATTATCGCTCCTAAGAGCCTTCACCTTCTTCCCCGACTCCTTCTCGACCAGTGCTTTGAATTCACAGAACTTTGAATATGTCTCGCTCTTCTTCTGCATGAAGAAGATACAGCACTTACGAGAGAAATCATCAACAAAAATCACATAATACCTGTGTTTTGCTGTCGAAGCAACTGAGAAAGGTCCACACACATCTGTGTGAATTCTCTCAAGGATCGTCGTGGCGCGACTATCCTTCTCATGAAAGGTGGCTTTCACAAACTTCCCCAAAGTACACCCCTTGCACTGATCTGACTGCGCAAGTGTGCCTTTAGGAAGCCCTGTAGTGATCTGCTGCAGTATCTTCAAGGCTCCATGGTGAAGGTGACCCAATCTCCTGTGCCACAACTCGCCATCATCCCGGCTCACCAATCCTTCTGCCTTGCCTGCCATTGCTGCGCATCCATCTACATGCAACTGATAAAGGTTCCTCACTCGAACCCCTATCTTCCGGGTCTCACCAGTTGTCTTGCTGCGCAAGAAGGCCTTTCCCTCGCTGAAAACAACATCATACCCCTTGTCTTCTAACATCGCCACTGAGATGAGATTCTTCTTCAATCCTGGAACATGCATGACTTCCTTCAATACAAAGGGTTTACCAGACTCCCTCTCAAAGGAAATGGTACCGATACCGGTCGCACTGTATCTACCATCATCGCCCATCTCGATGTGCACTCCAAGATCTTTGTCCTCCAGATCAGAGAACAAATCTCTATCTCCCGTCATGTGAAAAGACGCACCACTGTCCAGAAACCACACTGATCCCATCACACTTGAAACCAAGCATGCGATCAATGAAAAATGAAGCTCAAACTGAGAAGCTAAAGCCTCTCCCCCTGCAGATCCAGCAGCTTGCTTGTTCTTCTTCTTCTGCGGACAATTTGTGGCATAGTGTCCATGCTGGTGACAGTGAAAACACTTCACCTTGGACATATCCTGCTTCTTGCCTTTCGCACCGGAATGAGAAGCTTTCTCGTTCTTCCCCTTCTTTGCTTTGGCAGCCAAAGCACAATTCTCTTCATCAGATACCTTTGATGAAGATCCATTCTCACCTTTATTGTTACTGAGTTTATCCTTGAGCGCCAGGTCGCTCTTGCTTTGGAATAACATTTGCAATCCGTTGAAAGACATTTCAACAACACTGCTGCAAATTCGATTTTCCACCAGCTCCAAACTCAACTGCTTCCGATCAACCCTCGCTTGATATCCTGTAAAAATCTCTTCTACAAATCAAGCTGCTCCGATACCATGTAGAAACTTTTTCTACAATTATCTAGCTCTGATACCATGTAGAAATTTTGAATAATTTAACACATATTCACAGAGATTATCCTGATCATACAATTATAAGCGGAACATGTATAATACATAATCTCCTCTACGTTGATCAAGAATATAGCAGCATCAATAACAATAAAACATCAAGAGCATTCACACATTAACACAGTATGTATCACGGGGAAAGCATCTCGCTAAAAACCCCACACTATCTGTATATTAATGATTGAGTCATGTAACATTACACAGCATAATACTTCTCACAAGTATCTCCACCTCTGTTACACACAATACAGCTCAGATCTGATCTCCAAATCTCTTCCACTGCTTGCCTGCCTCCACTGCTCAATACCTGCTCAAGAACTGATGAGAATTGCTTCCCAAACTCGATTTTCACCTGCAAAATAGTCACTCACTCTTTGTGGACGTGAGCAAAGGCTAAAATGCGGGCCAAATACGTGAGCAAACTCATTGGCATACTCAATCCTTTGATTGTGCAAGATCTGGTGCACAACTATAGTCACAACTGATAGCAATCTGATTCTCTACCACCTGTCCCTGTTGAACTGAACATGCACTGACATGCAACTGAGTTAACTGATGTATTCTTTAGTTGTATTATGAGTTAATAATTAGTTTAACAACTCATCATTATTCTATCTGCAGTTAGACTAACTACAACCAGTTTAACTAAGTTAAACTGAACACAACTCCATCAACTGTACCTCCAGTCCACTAAACTCAACTCACTTGAGTTCTAACTGAAGTCATGCATGCAACAACTCAACTGACTCATAAGAAAAATGAATTTCCTTCTGACAGCTGCATGTGCCACTTCCGTAGCTCAAACTGAAGTGCTCCAAGAGAATAAGATTAAGTTTATAGTCCAAATATTATTGTGAGATAATAATATTTGACTTTTCTATTTTTGACAGCCAGTCTAAAAATAGACTTGATCACTCACACTGTGATCACTCACACTTTCATCAAAAATAGAAGTCCATCTATTTTCCCAACTTGATCAATCATCCATAAACATAGACATGATCCATATGTCTAAAAATAGACTTGCGCCAAAAATAGCCTGCGGGCCCACTTAGTGAAGGCGACTCTTTTCACTAAGCTCCATCATCTTGTTGCAATCTCAACACAGTCTTCCTGGGGCATACATCTGGCTGAAACCTTTGAATACAGAAGATAATCAAGCTCCACACCCAACATATGGCTGGCTAGACAAATTAATAAAGCAAAGGACTTTTATGGTATTCCTGTGTCAAACGAGAAACAAATAAGTATTCTATATCTTATGTTTTTACAATTCTCTTGTTTAAATATTTCACATGTGTTTCATATCTGAATGATAAATGAAAAAGTATATTTTAGAAAGTGCTTTACTGCATTTTGTCTTTAAAATCGTTTATATTCTTAATGTTTTCTTCAAAGTTATCATAGGTAGGGAATTCTTAATTGCTCCATGCTTTTTAGTTTATCATTGTGGCCATTCAAAAAAGAATTCTTAATTGGTTTTTGTTAGTGATCACCCACTTTCCCTCATCTTGAGACTTTTTTGAAGGATTCTTAATTGCCCTTCTTCGCTTTCAAGACCATTTCATCCTTTGAAGTCATCATTTGTATCTTGTTTAGCTATCTTGCCCTGTGAAGCCCTCCTTTGTTGAATCATTCTGATCCAGTTAAGCCATCTTCAATTGACTTCATAGCCCAATGGCCTAAAATACCTTGTTTTACCCATCTGCTCCTGAATTCCACAACCAAACAAAATCAAAACCCCCTAAGATTTCATAAATAGCCTAATATCCCATAAACAAAGCTAAATCATAAAGAGAGAGCCTTCTCTGAGTACAGATTGGCTAGATTATGTACTTAAAAGTTGGTTTGTGGTTACCTTGGACCCCTTTCCTTCTTTTGACAACTTCAAGGAAAATTTGAGTGATAACATAGTGGCAACTCCATTGGGGAAGACAATTCCTCAGTCAAAATGAATCTTTAAGAAAATTTAAAACTTAAATCTAAAAGCATCTTAAAGAAATCATAGAAGTTGTTTTGATATTAGTTAAGAAAACCAAAAAAAAAAACCCAAAAATCTGGCTTCAGAAATGACTCGTTACACTAGAGCTAATCCTGATCCCAATCCACCACAAGTGTTTGAGAACCCCAATCTGATCCCCAGAATTCTTAGGAGACAAGAAAGTTCTGTTAGTCCTCAACCCACCTTCAGATCCTCATCCTATCCTGTTAGGTGGATTTACCTTGAAGACCAACCCTTTGACGAATACTTTGAAACCTCTTTGTTTAGGACTTCATCTGATTCTGAATTAGTTGACCTAGTCCAAGACCCTGAGTTCATCCGAGAATTAGAGCTCCAAGCAACCAATTTGTCAATTGACAGATATTTGCATAACTCCCCACAATCTGATCTTACCACTGAAAGAACACCTAATCCCTCTATAATCACTACTATTTCTGCTAACTCATCATCATTTCCCCATACATCTCAACCTCAAACCACTCTACATCAGAACATCCCCTCTATCTCTCCATCCACAACTCAAACATCCACTATTATTCCAACCTCGGCTTTTGTTTCACCATTACCTACAACAATGGCAAATAGATATTCCCCCCGGTATTACCAACAAACTTAGGTGCCATGCCCCATGACTACCAAAGTAAAATCACTACTTTTGATGGCACTGGTACCTATACAACCCAGCAACATACCAAGAAGATGACTGATTATTTTGAAATTTATGAAATAGATATTGTTGATGTGCAAATGAGAATATTCGTTAAGAGTTTATCTTGGGAAGTTAGAACCTAGTTCAGAGGTTTAGCAGCAAATAGTATAGACAGCCTAAGAACTCTCTATCAGTAATTCCTGAACAGGTGCGAGAAAAGAAAATACCCCCTTCAGATTTTATCTGAATACGAAAACCTAAAAAGAGGAACATAAGAAACTGTGCAGGACTACTGCACCAGATTCAACAGTGTGTATAATGCCATCCGATTAGATCTTAGACCCCCATCTGGTTTAGCCTTAATCAAATTCCAAGACCAGCTGAGAGAACGAAACCCCCCTACTTTGGAAGATATGCAAAGCATAGCAGTCAGTGTTGAAGCCAACCTGATATCTAAAAGAGCCAAGGCTAGGAGTGAAAGGAGGATACCATTAAAGGAAGAAAGCTCACCCTTTGAACAAAAGCTAGATGCCATAATTAAAGGGATGGATAGACTAGGAGACAGAGTAGAGACAATTGAAAGGAAAGCTCCTTGGGATGGTCAACAAACCAACACAGGGAGAAATCCTAATTTCAGAAAAAACCAAAACCCGAACACTAGAAAGAATGGTCCTGACCAAAACATTAGACCCCCTTTCCAGGAGAACTATGTAGAAGCTTCCAACTCTGAAGGTCCAAAAGAAGATACTCAAATTAATCTGATGGGACTTGGTAATGAAGGAGAAGTTTTCTTGACCCAAGAGGATCAAGAGGCCCACATACTTAAATAGTTTCAAACTCAATCAGGTGAATCATTCGACTTTAGGGAAGGATATGACACAACCATATTTGAGGTGCACAAGCAATACAATCTAAGAAGTAGGAGAATTGATGTCCCTAAAACAAACAAGCAAAAGGTTCCAAATCAGCCCAAAAAAGGTAAGACAATAACCACACCTATACATATTCTTTCTAGATCAAATACTAATCCTTCTAACCCCATAATTGAAGATGTCTCTGACAACCAACCAAACAACAAACAACCCTCCACTTCCCTTCCTTCCAAGGGAACTATGGAAGAACCTCCAGAGGTTGATCTAGGAGAATCAACAAATCATGATTCCACTCCTAAAAAGGAGAAAAACATAGAAAACACAGAAAACACAGAAAACAGAGAGAATACTACTATTCGAAATCCAAAAGCCCAAATAGAAAAACCCTTTAATCTAGAAACTAAAGTAGGTAAGCTAAAAATTGTTGTCCCATTATCTGAATTAGCTAAACATGATGCCTACCGAACTCAAATCAATAGATCACTGAAAATTACTGGAACTGAAGACTTAGTTAATCTTTTTGATGACCAGCCCGAATTAATCTTTGGCCTAGAAGTGAATGGAAAACCACTTGACGGAGGAATTCCTCCCTTCTATGTGAGCTTAAACATACATGATAAGATTCTTCACAATGCCATGTTTGACTCTGGGGCATCTCATAATCTCATGCCCAAGTCTGTAATGGAAAAGCTAGACCTAGACATCACTAGACCATACAAAGATTTGTTTTCTTTTGATTCTAGTTAGGTGAGATGTTTAGGACTGATAAAAGACTTGTGTGTCTCATTGGTTCAATACCCTGCAAAGGCAATTTTAATGGATATAGTGGTAGCAGATATACCACCAAAATATGGCATGTTATTATCCAGATCCTAGGGTGCTAAGCTTTAGGGATCTCTTCAATTGGATATGTCATATGCTACTATATTGGTTTTTGGACAACCAAAGAAACTATACAGAGAAACATTGATGAAATATGTAGTAAGTAGTCACGAAAGACCTCAAAATTTCTCCATCTACTCAATACACTCTGATATGGACTCATTCATTCTTTACAATGCAGAAACCAATCCTTCTAATAATTTAGAAGTTTTAGAAGCAGAACCAAAAGAAATTAAAAAAGAAAAATCAAGTGTTCATATTCAAGAAATAACAGATAACAAAGAAGAATCAAATGAGAATGAAACACCAGATCCAACTGTTAAACAAATTCCTACTACCCAAGAAACCAATTATGCGCATGAAATCCTTTGGCATTTAGAATTTGATGGCTCAGTCAATAAACTAGGGGCAGGAGCAGGAGTTTGGGTGTACAATTTAGAAAATGATCATGCTGAAGGCCACGCCTACAGGTTAAATTTCAGATGTACCAATAATATCAATAATATGGCAGAATATGAGGCTCTCTTGTTGGGTCTTAAACTTTTCAAAAGATTAGGAGCAATCAGAGTGTCTGTCATAGGAGATTTAGAATTAATAATTAAACAGATTAAAGGAAAATATTTAACTAGGGATCCAAGATTAGGATATTATAGAGGAACAATCATAGAAATTCTCAACACTTTTTTGGAAACTCAGCTTGCAACTATTCCTAGAAAACACAACATGCAAGCCCACAGCCTGGCCATGTTTGCCAGCACCTGCAAATTACCTTTTCAACCTAATCATCAGTTTACTGCTGAGATTAGACACAGACCAGCCATCCCTGATAATCTGAAGAACTGGCAGGTTTTTGATAGTGATGAGAAGATCAATAACTTTTTAACTTTAGATGAAGAGTTTTCTAACAGTAACATAGATGTTGATACAGTTATTAGTTCTAATCAAATAGATGAGGTAGAAACAAACATTTTTGAGGAAAGTTCAATAAATATGCTTCATCCCACAAAATTCACACAAAAAGAAATTCAAGACCTGAAACAAATGGACCTAGATGAAATAATTGAAGAAGAAATAGAGGTTATCAACCTAAAGGACAATCATTTACCCAAAGGATTGACTCCTCTAGAAGATCTGTTTGATTCCAATGACATTCCCAAGAAACCTAAAATGGAACCATTAAAAGCAGATATTGAAGAATACAACTTAGGAACACAAGACAATCCAAAAATGATAAAATTATCAAAATCCCTACCTTCTGATCAAAAGCTAAAGTATGTTGAAATTATGAGGGAATTCCAAGATGTATTTGCCTGGAGTTACGAAGATTTGAAATCCTATGACACCTCTATTATTCAGCACACTATACCTCTAAAAGAAAATCAAAAGCCCTTTAAACAAAAACTCAGAAGAATTAACCCTGTGTTATTACCATTAATTGAAAAAGAAATTAAACGCATGTATGAAGCAGGGATTATTGCCCCTATTAGATTTTCAGAGTGGGTGTCTAACTTGGTACCTACTAGGAAGAAAACTGGGGAAATAAGGTTATGTGTTGATCTGAGAAATGTAAATAAGGTCTCTCTTAAAGATAACTATCCTTTACCCAAAATGGATCATATTTTGCAAAGGGTAGTGGGTTCTTCTAGAATTTCACTTTTAGATGGGTTTTCAGGATATAACCAAATCTTGGTTCATCCTGATGACCAAGAGAAAACTGCTTTTACAACACCATGGGGCACTTTCATGTACATCAAAATTCCATTTGGACTAAAAAATGCAGGGGCAACCTTCCAAAGAGCAATGGACATTGCCTTTGCCAAAGAAATTCATGATTTTCTTGTTATATATCTGGATGATCTAACTGTTTTTTTCTAAATCAGATCAATAGCACTTGGACCATCTCAGACAAGTTTTCTTAAAATGCAGAAAATATGGCATTTATTTGAATCCAAAGAAGTCCTTGTTCGGTCTAGAGGAGGGTAAACTTTTAGGTCACATCATTTCCAAAGATGGCATTCGAATTGACCCTTCTAGGATAGAAGCTATTCTATAGATACCTCATCCAAGAAGTATTAAAGAACTTCAAGCTTTCGTAGGGAAGAAATTTTTTTTAAGAAGATTCATTTCTAACTTAGCTGAACATATTAGATTACTAAATAACATGATAAAAAAGGATTCAAGTATCAAATGGATGGTAGAGGCCAAACAATCATTTGAAGAAATTAAAATGGCCTTAACTAGAACACCAGTCCTCACAAATCCACAATTTGATAGAGACTTCATCATTTTTTCTTTTGCATCAGAACACACCATAGCTACAGTTTTATTACAAAAGGATGATCAAGGATGTGAAAAACCTATAGCCTTTTTTAGTAAAGCACTCAAAGATGCATCATTAAAATACAAAATAATGGAGAAACAAACTTTTGCACTAGTAAAAGCCATTAAGGATTTCAGAGTCTACATATTATACTCTCATGTGATAGCTTATGTTCCTAATGCAGTTGTCAAAGACATCCTAACTCAAGATGGAATTGAGGGTAAACGAGGAAAATGGATTGCTACCATCTTAGAGTATGATATAGAGATAAAACCTACCAAGCTAATAAAAGGTCAGGGATTGGCCAAACTCATGGCAGAAACTAATTGTCAAGCCCTAGACATAAATGAACTGGATAACGAGCAGGAGATGGTGACTCCACAAATCAGCCAGGCCTTTTCAAACTCACCTTGGTATGTTGATGTAATTTATGTTTTACAAAACCTGCAGGCTCTTCCAGGGTTATCCAGAACCAAGAATGGGTGTTTAAAAATGAAAGCTTCAAAGTTTTGCATCTTAGATAATACTCTTATTTGGAAAAATCATGAAGGAATTTTGTTAAATTGTTTATTAAAAGATGAAGCTAACAAGGCTCTCCAAGAATTTCATGTAGGAGACTATGGTGGACAGCGCTATTGGAAGTCAACTGCAGATAAGATCCTAAGGGCTAGATTCTATTGGCCAACGTTGTTTGCAGATGTGAAGAAATTTGTAACTTCTTGCCATAAATGTCAAATCTTTGAAGGCAAAAGAAAGTTGTTACCTTTACCCCTAAAACTCATTTCCACCGAGAAACCTTTTCAACAATTGGGTCTCGACTTCATTGGAGAAATCCATCCACCCTCTTCAAGTCAACACAAATGGATACTCACTGCCACTGACTATTTTACTAAATGGATAGAGGCCATCCCCTCCAGACAGGCCAATGAAATAGTGATCATAGGTTTCCTAGAGACCAATATATTGTCCACGTTTGGTTGCCTCTCTAAAATCATTATTGATAATGCTGCAACTTTCAAGTCAAAAGAAATGATTAGTTTCTGTAACAAGTATGACATTACATTGGGTCATTCCACAGCCTACTACCCTCAAGGGAATGGTATGGCTGAATCCTCCAACAAGAGTCTCATTAATATCATCAAAAAATTGTTGGAAGAAAACAAGAAAACTTGGAACAAAAAACTGAAAAATGCTTTTTGGGCAGACAAGCTTACAACCAAAAAATCCATTGGAACCAATCCTTATGAGTTAGTATATGGCATGGAAGTTATTTTTCCTTCATCACTAAGAGTTCCTGTCATGAAAATACTACAAGAAGCTCAAGTGGAACCTATTTATATTCAAAGAAGGATAAACTAGATTACCAATTTATAGCAGACCCTGGAGGAGGTGTACCAAAGATCCCAAGTGTTGCAGGAGAAACTTAAGAAGATATTTGATAGAAGAACCAAGGCAGATGATTTCTTCCTTGGAGATAAAGTGTTAAGATGGGATTCCAGAAGAGAGGACAAGGAGAAACATGGGAAGTTTGACTTCGTATGAAGAGGACCATACATCATCTATGATTTCAAAGGAAACAATGCATATTTTCTTAAAGAGTTAGATGGCACAGAAGCAGAAGAAGGACCAGTCAATGGTCAGATGTTGAAACATTACTTTGATCCTACTTACTAATGTTACCATGTTCCTTACAAGTACATATTATATCTTTTGTAATGTTATAGTGTTGATTGGACAATAAGATTTTGGAGTTGAAACCCGAAGAGAAGGCCCTAAGCTTTAGAAGTATCACTGTCATACATACAATAAAGCAGCAAGCAAAATAAGATTGCAGAGCACAATCAAAGTCATTCAAAGGCCTCTGATCTACTGTTCTTGACTTTCCACCAGGGAAAACCATCCCCAAGTGGAGCCACTATTATGCCCCTATACCAATAGGTGTCATATATCATGATTGACTTGGTTTAGCTTTAAAATATGTTCATACCTTTACTTGTTGTAAAGGTTTTCCATATTTGTAAAAAATCAAAAAATTTAAAAAATGTAAAGAGGGTATACCCTAAAAGAAAAATCAAAGGGTGAAAAGAAATAAAAAGAGGTCAAAAAATGAAAGAAAATGAACCCCAACAAAAAGAAAAGACCAGGAAAGTGTGCAAGCCTAAATGCCACTACCTTTTTACTTTTGTATAAAAAAATTGTGTGCAGCTTGTCACTTATGCCACAATGCATGAATAGTCAAACAGTTTAAGCTTGGCTAGTTCATATTTTCAATTTCATGTTGTAGAAATAGAGAATAAGATCTGACCAAATAGTTTAATCTTGGCAGATAAGTAGATAGGTAGAGTGAAAAAAGGAGCTCAACAGTTTAATCTGAGCCCTTGGATGTAATAAGTGTAGACTTAGATAGGCATCACCATGTAAAAGAAAAGAAAGTTTGATAAGGGTTTGCCAGTCTAAGTGCACCCTAATAAGGAAGTAAAAATGCTAGGTTAAGTAGGTAGGGTAAGTAGATGATGATTGCAGGATAATATGTGGTGAATGATAATTCTAAATGTGTAAATCTTTTACTTTCATCACAAGGCAAAGGCATGTATCACACGGAAGGCACATAAAGCAAGCAAAGTAAAAAATAATTAACTTCTCTGCTCATTTCCCCTAAATTTTCACTAATTTCCTATAAGTGCCAAGGTATCCATCAAGTTAGAGGGGCTCAGAGCATTTCTCTGACTTTTGGAGCGACTGGACCCTCGGCCCAATAATTTATAATACCTTAAACACTTAAGTCCCTTCACCAAAAATCACACCCCTTCATAAGTTATTCATTTCCCTAGTAAATCTTTTCCTAGGTAAAATCCTATTTTACTTAGGGAAAATCAAAACACTTTCCATACAAACCCTCATGTTCACTTAGCCTAAGTTTTAAATATATATATGAAAATGTTTAAACTTAGCATGCATTCCACAAAATCATATTAACCACTAATTCATGTTATTATATAATTCCCCTATATAAAAGTTACCCTCTCCCGTATTATACAAAACACCCCAAATTTTATATATCCCGACCCTCGATTAAATATAACCATAATACAGTCAATAAACGGGATTAATTAACTAATCCGTAGTTAATTAAGAGCCCGACCCCCATCATCCTAATAAAAGAATTAATTAATCCTCACGATTAATTAATAACTTCAACCAATCACATTGCCCCCAATGTAATTAAAAGCCTTTAATTATATTGGGCCCACCCTCTATTAAAATTCCACCATTTCAACTCCTCGATAGCCATCTGATTGGATCCTATAGATCCAACAGTTATCACGCATATCGCATGGGCATCTGCAGTCGACCTTTAGCACGCGATGGCGAGCGGTTTTCTGAACAGTGCCATTGCTACATGTCACTCATTGTGTGGAATCGCGCGGTCGCGCCCAAATACCACCTCCCTTCCACTAGCGATGCGATGAAAACCGTTTATTGCCTCCCACTACTGACAAAACGTCAAATCATTCTCCCGCTAACGCCATCTATCCAAATCCCAAACCCGCCAAAAGTTGACTTTGCATAAAAAACAAAGATAATTAGTTTTTCATCCTTATTTCCAAAAAACGCATGCATGCAACAACCTGAACATTGAAGTTGACCAGCCCGTACACCTAACAGTCAACCATCCTCAAACTTTCAGTTCAATGCCGCTCTGACTCCGCCATTCACACCCAGTGAACCTGCATTCCATTGCCCGTCACTAAAAACATGTATTTACCAGTTTCTATCCAGAAACCCTGTAAATGCTTGCTTTCCTCTGTAATTAATTGGAAAAACCCAAATTTCATCATAATTCAATTGTTGTACTTAGAATTCAAGTTTCCCAAGACCGTCTGTTTTCACCAATTTCACATAAAAACCCCAGTTTCCTATTTGAATCCACAAGAACCAGAATGGAAACCCCCGTGCCCCTCATTATAGCACCTATCACTACCCCTCACCATGATTTGGATTATCTACCCTTAGCAGATAAAGATTTTCAAATAAAAGGCCTAGATACGGGTAAAGAGCATATGAAAGTATTTTGCCAATGTCGGGACAATTACTTGAATGGTTATGATACCATAGGACTTTGGGAATCAAATCTCCCAATGTACTTTCTCCCCTCTGTGCACATTTTCCCTAACATTATCCATCAGTGTCATGCCAATTATGATCCCAACCTTAGAGCAGTAATGTCCCCAAATCAAACTATTCTCTTTACAATTACTGCAAACTCAATTAATGAGATGCTTCAGTTTCAGCCCAATCAAGAGCTCACCCCCATTTCCCTAGGATATTTGCTAGAAAAATCATCTAAATTGTCCCAGTTTGAACTCAATCGCCTTTGCCAGACTTTCTTGGATGAGTAGCATCAACCCAAAAATCGCCCTCCTTATTTGTCAGTTTTATTCACAGAGACAGGCAAAACTATAGTTGATATGATAGCTGCAGTCATGGGTTTCAATAATAGTGAGTATGTGGATGAATTGACCCTAGTTTTAATGTCCATTTTTACCCCTGGTCAACCTCCTGGTGTCAAGTATAACTATGCTGCATTCATTGCTGAGAAAATCTATGACCAGTTCATGAGGCTGGAAAATGAAAAAGTATTCAAGTATTCCACATTCATATCACCTTATCCTTTACTATCAATCAGGAAAGTTCCCATTTTCTGTAGATAAACTTGACACAAAGTGTAATCCCATATCAGTCATTTTTTGGACTTCTATCTTCCACCATTCATTTGCTTGTCCTTATTCGAGTTCATTGACCATTTTGTCCACCCAGTGACCACCATGCTAACAGGAAATCCTCCTCCTAGGATTAGTGATGAAATCAAAAGGATCCTTCAGCTATCCAAGTAGTACAAAATAGGTGACTGGTACTTGTATCAGAATCATACAGAGATTAGAATATATGGCTGTGAACTTCCTCCATTCAAACTACCAAAATATGTTCCTATGAGGTTGTTTACATTGGAATATTATAGGCAAATGATAAACTCTGATTAGATTCACTTTACCAAGGCCAAGAAGAAAGCACAATTGAGAATTAAAGATCACTTAGGCCCATTTTTCTGCAACAATCGAGAAGTAGGCAAAGAAGCAGAAGAAATCCTAGAACACCTGAAATTAAATAAAAGTTTTTGTTGGAGATATGACCCACATAGATTCATTTGTGATAAGAGAATGAAACACAAGTTATCACCATATTTTCATCACAGAATCCCTGAAATAGAGCAATATGCAAATATGGATGAATGGAGGGAAGGAACTCTAGTTAAGATGGATAGTGATCAGGTCAATGTAGAAAATGTGATGAAAGACCTAGAAAAGAGACTTGACCTAGACTCTTGTGAACAGGTACAAGTTGGAAATTCTCATAAGCCAACACCAGGAACTAGTGCCTCTATAGCAAATACTTCTCAAAGGCACTCACAGGAAACTAGTGCACCCCTTGCAGAACCATCACAGGGGAAAGAACAAGGAACCAGTACTCCAGCATCAGGGCAATCAAACATGTCAAAGTAGCTTGAAATCTCTAAAGAATAGGCTCAACCACAGACCCATATAGCTCAAGTTAATATGGGGGATCCCCCAGTTTTGCAGACTCCTCTAAATGAGGAAAAGAGCTTAAAAAGAGACAGGGAAGTAGCTACCCTTGCCAGTGGTCCTTCAGACCAGCCTAGTGCTAAGAGGCACAAGCTAAATCCACACTCAGAAGAAGAATTTTTTGAAGAAACAACAGGGAGTTTGAGGAAAGAAGGTGGAGACAGTCTGCATACATTCCCAGTAGGTGGGACACCTTCTAGTTCACAAAGACAGGAGCTGGAAAGACAACAAAGTACTGAAGTTTCATCTTTCAGGTCTTCATCTGACAAGACCTTAGACATTAAAGAAAAATTCAAGGAGATAAAGGCCAAAAATGAACAGCTAAAGGCCCAAGCTTACACTCAATACTTGAAGATGGCTCCTACCAATCAAACCAGGTTGATGTCAGCTTATGACATCAAAGAAGGCAAAATGAAGATGAGTTTTCTAAAGCCTACAATACAGCAACCCAAATCAATTGCAGACTACCTCAAAACTGATTTTGAGGTCTTGGCCAAAGATATTCACCCCATAGATCAAATAGAATTGCATAAGCAGACAGGGGAAATGGTTTATTCCACATTGACAAGCAAGGCCATGATGGCACACAGATTGGAAAATTCACTAAACAATACCACTGCTCAATTGTAGTTAGAAAGAGCCTCCTCACAGGCAAAGGACAACATAATAAAATCATTGGAGGATTTGATTATTGGATTGGGCCATAACCCAAAGGATGTCAAAGCTGCAGAGGCCCTAATAAAGAAGAAAAATGAAGATATAGCTGCCTTGAGAAAGCAGTTGAAATTGCCACCCCTTATGCATCCACAGACTGTTGAAATAATTGAAAAGAAGAATGAAGAAGAGCTTATGGACTTAGTCCTCAAGCTAAATGAGAAATTAAGGGAGACAGAATAGGAATTAGAAAAAACACTACAAAGTAGGCAGAGTGAGTCAACCTCTCAGCCTCAAAATATAGTACCAGTGGTTTCTACAGCAATCCCTTCTACGTTGGCAACTGCACTAGCACCAAATGTCCCTTTGGCCACAACTGAAACTATTGGAGTTACAGGTACAGGTACAAGTACAACACAAGTAGGAACTTCAAGTCAGAGCACTGAAGAATTGATCAAGTCCATGGAGGAAATGAAACTCCAAGTTTCTGAATTGCAAAAGGTAAAGGAGAAATTCGTTACCTTAGAGCAGAAGTATGATGTGTCAAAAATTAATTTTGCTGAAGAAGTGAGGAAAAACAAAGGCTTGGTTCAACAAGTAAAAACACTAGAAAAAGATCTCACATTTGAAAAGCCTCTAACAGATATCAGAAAAATATTATGGACCAACATCACTCAATCAGTCAATGATGTTTGGTCATCAATTCAAATAATTTTTGAACATATTGACTTAGTCAAAGTTGCTCTTCAAGAGATTGAAAAAACCAAGGAAGAGTTAGGAGGAAAGCCTAAAGAAGCTATCAGATTAATAAACTTTATAAATAGTAAGAACATGCATCAATTAGAACAGTCGAATATTGAGGATAGAACTGGAGCCATCCTAGAAATCAAGAAAGACTTGACAAAAAGGACTCTAATGCAAAACCTGGAAAGAAAATGTCAGAACATGCAAGAAGACATAGATGAATTTATGGAAAAATTTGGCAATTTACAGAGTAAAGGACTTCCAAGTCCTTTAGTCATCAATGATAAGTTAATGAGGCAGGATGATTATATTGACAAATTGGATCAGTATGCAAATAACCAAGCCAGTTCATCTGCACCTAAAGCATTACCCACAGGGAGAGTTCTCTATGATAGTTTGGAGAACCTTTTTTATGTTGAGCATGAATTGAAACACTTGTTTCCAGTACAACCTAATTTTGTAAAATACACAGAAGCTGATGAAATCTTTAGAAAGCTAACAAGGACCAGGATACCAAGGGATGATTGGTGGACCGATATGACAGACATCTTATGATTTACCTTGGTAAAAAGTAAATTGAAGTATTTACCATAGTCAATTTTGGTAAAAGAAGATGAATGATGATAAAGCAGGTAAAGAGTATCAATCACAGGTAAAAGAGTATTAGTGAAAAGATGAAAACAATCAGCCAGCACAGAATTACGAGCAAGACAGCAAGATGCACAATCATAGGGCCTGCCTCCAGCTCCTTCAACAAAAACAGGGACAACAATCCAGCAGTTCACATTCAGTTTCTACTTTCGAGACCATTTTTCTCTACATTCATGTAAAATATATTTAGTTTTCGTAGAATATATCTCTCTCAGTTAGGAGATATTTTGTTGTAAATTTTGTATAAATACTTCCTCATTCAAAGTATTATAGGGGGATTCTTAGGCATTTTTGTAGACTTTTTATTTTGGAATAAAGTGTTGTTGAGCAACTTTTGTATGGTTGGTTGGACAAAGTGATAAAGAAAAGGACTTTTACATGATTCGTATGTCAAACGAGAAACAAATAAGTATTCTATATCTTATGTTTTTATAGTTCTCTTGTTTAAATATTTCACATGTGTTTCATATCTGAATGATAAACGAAAAAGTATATTTCAGAAAGTGCTTTACTGCATTCTGTCTTTAAAATCGTTTATATTCTTAATGTTTTCTTCAAAGCTATCATAGGTAGGGAATTCTTAATTGCTCCCTTCTTTTTAGTTTATCATTGTGGCCATTTAACAAATAATTCTTAATTGATTTTTGTTAGTGATCACCCACTTTCCCTCATCTTGAGACTTTGTTGAAGGATTCTTAATTGCCCTTCTTCCCTTTCAAGACCATTTCATCCTTTGAAGTTATCATTTGTATCTTGTTTAGTTATCTTGCCCTATGAAGCCCTCCTTTTTTGAATCATTCTAATCCAGTTAAGCCATATTTAGTTGACTCCATAGCCCAATGGCCCAAAATACCTTGTTTTACCCATCTTCTCCTGAATTCCACCACCAAACAAAATCAAAACCCCCTAAGCTTTCATAACTAGCCTAATATCCCATGAACAAAGCTAAATCATAAAGAGAGAGCCCTCTCTGGGTACAGATTGGCTAGATTCTATACTTAATAGTTGGTTTGTGGTTAACTCAGACCCCTTTCCTTCTTTTGACAACTTCAAGGAAAATTTGAGTGATAACATGTCCCTGATAAATTATTAGCCAGATAAATTGCATACGAGACAGTTAGCAAGGGTGTAACCAGGTTTCTCAAAGAGTCTAAAAAATCTCTTTGACCCACTTTTCCGCTTCGGTGTGGTGTTTATTATTTAAATGAATTTAGACATGCACAAGGTTGAAGTCAAACACATTCACAATTTAAATCTTGTTGAGTTTCGGGAAAGACAGTATGAACCTATTAAGGTCGTGTATGATTTTACCTCGGCTGTTAAAGTTAAGGCGTTTATTCATGAGGACGATCGATTTGACGATCTTTTTGAAGCAATTGAACAATTTTTATAATTACTGAGCTTAGTTGCCCTCAGACTGAATCCAAATGAATTAGAATAATTTAAGGAGTATAGAAATCAAAGGTTAATGCAAGTGCCTTTAAATCTAGTTCAAATAATCTCGCAGGAATCTCAGGAAGAAAGGGTTTCTACTAATGTCACAGGGAAGGATGCAAAGAAAACATCCAAAGATGTTGAATCACCAAAGGAATCTGCTATAGAGAAACATGTAGAAGAACCTTCCAATAAAAAGAATACCAAGAAGGGACTTGTCGAGGAGAAAATGCAGAAAGAATGGGGGCAGTTTGAATATATAATTAATGAATGATAGGGGGGTACAAGTCAATCACAAACTTTTATCAAAACACCAAAACCTCTTGAGAAATCTTCAGAAAAACCTCTTACTACTTCAAAAGATATCAAAGTTATTCCTTCTTTTCCCTCTTCATAGATTGTTTTGAAAGAAGATGAATTTCCTCCTTTAGATATTTTCTATAGTCCCAAGCAACGGGTAGTCATGAAGAGACAAAGGAAAAAGAGAAAAAATGGTCATACTACTATTTTTCCAGGAAATGAACTAATGGATGTTGTCTGGAGAGATACACCTATAGATCCATTTGAAAATATGACCAAATTATCTCAGTTTTCAGGAGCTTATGCTTCTGAAACGTTTGACAAAGCAGAAGAAGTGAGAAATTTGATCAGAGAAAAGGAGGAAATAATAAGGCAGTTGGAAGACCAACCCACAAGATAAAAGTTTAATGCACAGGAATAGGTTAAATCATAGCTTGAACAAATGAAGCGGAGTTTCAAGAGACAAAAACTTCAAAGCCAATCAGAATTAAATGCCAAAGACGTTGAAATCACACAACTATGATTTACTGTAGATCAAATGAAGGATTACCCAAAAGTTGATGAAGTCATCAAAGAGGCTTTAGAAATAATTTCATTTCTATCAAAACATCAATCAATTTTTTGTAAGCAATTAGTAGAGATTACCCCATTGTGCCAAGAAGCTGATGCATTACTGAATCAATTCAAAGAAGCTAAAATCAACTTTGAGGAAATAAATGAAAAAATTTCAAACTTGATCACATGGAAAGACAATTCAAAGGGAAAGAAGCATAAATGCCAAGGATCAAATACTATCAGAAGGAAATTCTCTTTACTAATTGGGAAATCCAAATTAAACACGCTAAAAGGGCAGTTTCTATTTCAAGTGAAACATCCAACAATATGAAAGAAACTGTTAATGATAATATTTGGTATGCAGTGTTTATTAAAAAATGTTCACCAGGTAATCTACCCGAGATCAAGGATTTGCAATCAAGTTGGCACGAAAGTCTTGCAACAAAAGAACAATAGATCAGACAACTGCCACATTTGAATTGGGAAGCTTATTGGTCATATCTGGTAAAACCACATAGTTAATTGATGGCCCTACAATTCTTAACCAATTCTATCATCCATATGACGCCATCATTATCAGATATAGTTTATGTGGGACAAGTGAAGCTATGCATTAGGAAGCCTCCAAGAGTTCAGGCAATGATAGATATCTACAAGAAGAGGAAACAAATTAGGAGCCAACACTAATCAAGATCAATTTTTTGAATTTTAAATCAATATCATTTTTGCATTTTTGGCATTGATTCTAAGGAGAGTCATTTCACTCCTCAGAATTTAGCGCTTAGCTAATTTTGTAATATTTTTTTGATATTTAAACCCCTTTCATGTATTTAGAAAGGGGTCTAACAATTTTATTTGAGACTCTTTAAAAACATACAATTCTATACTTTTAAAGGTTTTCTTTAATTTTGAAGATCTAGTCCATGAAGTTTATTTGAGAAAGTTTGCTAAGAATCACACTTTGTTTTTCTGTGATCAATCTTGGAGCAAATTCATGGATTGAAACTTTATTGTCTATGGATTTCAACTTTGTTTGTCAATTATGTTTAATACAACTTGTTATTTCCTCACTTTTGAAATATAGTTGAGCTGTCATCCTCTTTATTTTTTATAAGAAAAATTATGTTATATATTTGATGTGATACATTTTACAGTCAATCATTTCGATTAACTATTTAATAGAAATAGTTTTTTTTATGAAAGTTTTATACTTCTTATATGAATAATCTTCATTATCATTCAAGGTAGTCATTTATCTAGATTGCACAAATATTGGTTTAAGCCCATATATATAGATAGTTTGATTTTTCTGTTGAAACCACCCTCATCTACCAAATCAACTTTGATAATCAAATGCATACCCCATCCTATCATCTTTCAAATTTGTAAACTAGTCCCATAATTCCATTTGGAGTCACCAACACAAATGGATAAAGGACAGTATTCAAGTCTCTGACTAGGTGGTTATCCCCCATGTTGTCACAACGAATTTCAAGGCTTCAACATTTTGTCACTAGAAGGAGGGCCATGACTATGAATGGAAAGTAAATATAAATCAAAAATTTATTCTAAGAGTCAAAATCCCTCACCATCACCTCCAACTTCCCAGTCACATTCCAGATCTTGAAATCCCAGATGTGAAGTTGTAAAAAAATCTCTAAAATCCACTAGTGTTTCCCCAAAGAAATCAGATCAACCTTCTTCTGCAGAAACTCCTGAAGTAAAATCTTTAATTCAGAAATTAGAAGGGATTTCTCTGTCTAAATAGGGATTTGAGTCATCTAAAGTCATCATTTCCTCATCTTTTCCTTCCTCTCGAAGATTAACCAGATCACATAGTGCAAAATTTGGGAATACCTCCATTTGAATTTCCTCTACCTCCTCCTCAAAGGAAAACCAATAAATCTAAGTCTAAAACTTATAGTGAGATTTTCTCACCATCACCAAAAATTCATTCATTCAATCATCTTTATCGCAAAATCACTCTATCCAATCATCCACTTCACCATATCAAATTGTCATTTAGACCAGTACAGGAGCACAATATTCCTCCACCCAATCACCTTCTACTACTGGTGCATCTTCTTACACAGATACCCATAATGGCTCAAAGACCATGGACAAATCCAGGATCCATTCAAATTCCAAGACCATTACATCCATTACCTGCCCATCTGGAAAAATGGTTGTCAAAATTTAACCTCGATGATGGTCTTCCTATCGAGGAGCATATAAAAAACTTCATGTTATCCATAAATTTAAATGGATTTGTAGAAGAAGATGTTGTTGTTCGATTATTTCCTTATACTTTCAAAGGATCAATAGGATCCAGGTAACTTTCATTACCATCTGGTTCCATTGATAATTGGAACGTGTTCCTAGAGCAATTCCTAACCAATTTTGGAGATGACGGCTCAACAACTACTCTTCTTAACGATATTTCCAACTTAAAAGCTGAATCAAAAGAACCCATTAAGGATTTCAATTCATGTTTTAACAAATTGTTAAATAAAATCCCAGTTCATCCAAACCAAGTGCTAAAGTACAAAATAAATGGTACATTTCTACTCTCCCTTCAAATACAACTATTTTTTTTGATAGAGCTACTAAGCCAGCCTTGGTTGAAAACATGAAAGAAGCTATAGCTGTAGAGAAACGAATTTTAGCCTTAGAGAAGAAAAATGCATTAGAATAAATAAAATCCAAAAAGGTCACCTTCAAAGATGAATCTAAGAAGAAAACACCTAAAGACCCTTTCGATCTTGAAGGTCTGCAAAAAGTACTTAAAACCATGTCCAATGAAATTGTTGAGATAAAGAAGCAAGTAGCTAAAACTTCTTCTAGAAATCCTTTTAAACCTTTTAAAATAAATCCAAACTCTAATCCTAAACCTCCAAATACCATATCAAATGATGAATCAGACTTGGATGAAGAAGAAGTATCAACAACTAATGAAAAAACTTATGATGAAGAGCTGGTTGAAGTACATGGAATGTGGGATTTCATTCTTCCTTTGTCAGCCAATGAAGAAGAAGAAGCTTTACCTGTTTCCACCAGAATCAAGAGCGCTACTGATTCACCACAGTCAAGTAAAAAAAAAAACCATCAACTCCTGCTATCAAAGAAAAAGAAATCAGTAATAAATCTTCTCCCAAGTCTACTCAAGCATCCCCACCTCAATCTAGTCCTTCGCCTTCAGCCAAAACCTTGTTAATTTTTGATGATATGGAATAAAACATAGTTGAAGACATGAAGAAGACGAGAGCTAATATTATGCTATATGAGCTTAGAAAGTTGAAACATTAGCAGAAGCTATTCCTTAAGGAATTGAATGCAGTTCCCACTTCTCCTCTTCCTGCTGCTGTAATTTCTCAAGCTGCTCAAGGAATGGGTAAGCGTCCCAGTAATTCATCAAATAAAGTCAAATCAACTGATGTTGTTTTAATTTGTGGTTGATTTGTTTCTTGTACTCTTCCTTTTCTTTTGATTTTTGAAATATTTAATAAGAATTTTCATAATTTTTTAGTTGATTCACGGGCTTCATCCAATATTATGCCAAAAACAGTTTATGTGAAATTAAATTTTTTACCCCAAAAATATATTGTTCACATTATACAGTTAGATCAGATGCAAGTCGAAGTCATATGAGAAATTAATTTGGTCACCATCAGACTCTCTTCAAATCTGAGAGTATGTCAAGTAATTGACATATTAGTCACTGATATTCCTGAATTTTATGACTTGATCCTCAACAGATATTGGTCTGAAAAGCTTCATGGCTATTTTGCAACAGACTGGTCTCATATGTGGCTTCCTTACAATGGCAAGCAAAATCAAATAAGGGTCGATCATGAGAAGCATTTAAAGTACACCGTGACTGAACTGGAAGGAGAAAATGAACCTATTGCATACAACAATAATATCATTGGAAACTATTATGTTGAATCATTTTTGGGCAATTTTAATGCACAAACTTCACCTTTTGTGGAGAATTATGTTACCTCAAAAATTGAAAATTAATTGCAAACAAATTCTTCCAAATGTAACAATTTTGTAGATAAACTAATAGTTAATTTTCTGTTTTGGAAACTATTTTTTGATGGATCAAAATCTAATGATGGGGCAGGGGCAGGTTGCATATTAGTTAGCCCTGAAGGAAATAAAACTATGTTGGCATGCAGACTTGAATTTAAATGCATGAATAACATTGCTGAGTATGAGGCATTAATTCAAGGATTGTACAAAGCCATAGGCCTTGATATCAAATACCTCCAAGTTTTTGGAGACTCTGAAATCATGATCAAACATGTAAGGAACACTATACATTGCCTTTCTGGACATTTAAAGCATTATCAATCAATAGTCTAGGACCTTACCTCGCATTTCTTAGCATTTAATATCTCTCCAATACCAAGACTTCAGAATGTAAGTGTTGATATCTTGGTTAACATTTCTTCCAAACTCATACCATCAAGAGATTATAGTCCTGACAAATTTTCTATAGATTTAATTTTTATACCTTCTATTCCCGATAATATCACCAATTGGCGATTTTTTAATGACGACCAGGATATCATAAACTTCTTAACATCTGAGGGATCATACGATGACCAAATAATAGATGAATACCAACATGATAGTCAACTTAAATAGAAGACAAATGAGATTCCCATACCCAAATCTATAATTAAGCTCGAGGATCTATATGATCTTAAAGACAGATTCAAGAAACCAACTAATTCAAAGCTTCAAAGTTCAACGTTAAGGTTTGAATTAGTAAATCTTGGAATTGATCTAAAACCATAAAATATTAATCTAGGTTTTGGTCTTGCACCTGATGAAAGGTTAGCCTTCATTCATTGTTGAGAAGATATTAAAATAATTTTGCTTGGAATTATGATGATCTTAAAATGTATGATACTTCTATCATACAACACACAATTCCTATGATATCCAACTAAAAGCTTGTACAACGGAAGTTGAGGAAGATTTATCCAAATTTGGAGAATCAAATCAAATATGAATTAAACAAAATTCTCAAAGCCAAAATCATTTTTCCTGTCAGACATTGAAGATGGGTTTCTAACCTAGTACCAGTTAGGAAAAAGAATGGTGATATTCGTATTTGCATAGACTTCTGCAATCTCAACAAAGCTTGTCAGAAGGACAAATTTCCACTACCTCCTATGGATCAGGTACTGAAATTAGTCACAGATTCAAAATTAATGTCTTTTCTAGATGGATTTTTTGGTTACAACCAAATTATTGTACATCCAGATGATCGATTGAAAACCACATTCAAAACCAAATGGGGAACATACACCTAATAAAAGATGCCATTTAGATTAATCAATGCTGGTGTGACTTTCTAGAGAGCCATGGATATAGCTTTCAAAGGTTTGGTAAATAAAACCATGGTCATTTATTTAGATGATATAATAGTATATTTAAAGAAACACAGTAATCATTTAAAATACTTAAAATAGATATTTGAATGTTGTAAAAAGTATGGAATTTCTCGAAACTCAAAGAAGTCTTACTTTTCTTTAAGCGAAGGTAAACTTCTCGGATTTATTGTATCCAAATATGGTATTCACATAGACCCTAATAAGATAAAAGAAATTTCCAAAATATCTTTGCCTCATAAAAAAAAAAATCCATGCAGTCCTTCCTAGGTCAGATAAATTTTGCTAAAAGATTTGTCCCTAACTTTTCACAAATTGTTTTACACTTGCAATCCATGATCATGAAAAATTTGGTTTTTAAATGGGGACATAGTGAGCGATAAGATTTCGATCTTATCAAATAGGAAATTATAAATGATCCCTCTTTAGCAATCCTGAACTTTTCTAATCATTTTAAGTTATATACTTTTGCCTCCGAAACACCATATGCAGCCATTTTCACACAAATCAATGATGATAAAATTGAAGCACCAATCTCTTTCTTTAGCTCCAATTTGCAAGGTGCTGAATTGAATTACTTAGACGTTGAAAAACAAGATTTTACTGTTTTCAAATCTATAAATCATTTCAGAACTTTTCTTCTTAAAACACACAGTAAAGTAATAGTCCCATTTTCATTCTTGAGAAATTTACCAGTGCAAAAAGAATCAGGAGAGAAAAGGGAAAATTAGATGACAACATTATAGGAATATGACTTTGAAATTAAACCAGCTAAAATCATCAAAGGACAAGGTTTTTACAGGATGTTAGCAGGAGCTTCCAACATATCTGTAGATGAAGATTCAGGTAATATTGTGCAAATATTTGAGGTAAATCTAAACGAGTCTGAATCCCAATATGCTGATTTAATTTTCTATTTGAGAAATCTGAAGCAGATTTGTTAAGAAATTTACTGCATAACATAAATAATTACTGAGAGGAATAAATATAAAAATAACCAGCAACAACCATAAACACATAAACACAAATGTTTATCTGGGAAAACCACAAATTCGGGGAAAAACCCAACCTAATAAGATCTTATTAGCATTGGCCAAAACCCCGGCCAATCCGACCAAGTGAACCTTCACCGCTCACCTCCAGGTCTTGCATTACAATGAAGTCCTTCTATCCTTTTATAAGCTCCATTACATATAATACCATGGGCAGAATACTATGGGTGCACAATACCATGTGCCCCAAAACCATCACTGTTTAACCTGGTCAACTTTGACTCTATCCTAATTCAAGTTTACCTAACAATTCCCCCCTTAAACTTGACTTGGCGTTCCTTGACTAACTCCAGCCAAACTTGTTAAGTAAGACAATCCCGTTCACTCTAGCTCTTACCCCCCTTAGAGTTTTTACCTGGGGTATTGTTAACCCGACATCCCTCCTATCACCTAGGTCTAACCCAGACTTTACCGGTGATCACCAAGGGGTACACATGCCTTACCAAGTCTTACAGTAGTATGCCCATTTACATGCAATAATTTTGACTTCATTAATTTTTATTTTTTTTTTGTTTATTGCTGGTGCGATTTTGATCCATCATCTCTCAATTTGATTTGCTCAAAAACCTCTATCAAACTGCTCCAACCGTGAACCCCACGAGAACCTCATAGATTCCAGCACTGGTGGCCTCACGTAGCAGAAAACGAACAATTTTCGAAGCCGCATGAACAATTTTCTTCTGCTGACCTTCTTTAAATAGCAGCATGAATCCTGAACAATTCGTCAGCATGTTCCAAACCGGTAAATATCGCAAATGCACTGCAATCCCTGGCACACTATCTTCCACACATTCTCCTTGAGGTTCTTCTGCGTACAATTGTTCCACCATTATTTTCAGACTCAGATCTGTAAAAAGGCTGCATTGATCTCATCAAGCACTATAAATCCCTGGCATCAAAGAATCCCTTTGAAGCCAATATCTGGCTCTGATACTAGTTGTTAAGAAATTTACTGCATAACATAAATAATTACTGAGAGGAATAAATATAAAAATAACCAGCAACAACCATAAACACATAAACACAAATGTTTATCTGGGAAAACCCCAAATCCAGGGAAAAACCCAACCTAATAAGATCTTATTAGCATTGGCCAAAACCTCGGCCAATCCGACCAAGTGAACCTTCACTGCTCACCTCCAGGTCTTGCATTACAATGAAGTCCTTCTAGCCTTTTATAAGCTCCATTACATATAATACCATGGGCAGAATACTATGGGTGCACAATACAATGTGCCCCAAAACCATCACTGTTTAACCTGGTCAACTTTGACTCTATCCTGATTCAAGTTTACCTAACAAGATTTTTTTTTGCAGGAACTCCATGATGGCCCAGTTGGGGGACATTTTGGAGGAGATACAATAATGCACACAATTATTCATGATGGTTATTATTGGCCAACATTACTCAAGGACACTCATGAATATGTGCGAAAATGCAAAGTATGTCAAACAGATGCTGGAAGACAATGGAAACTAGCATTTCCCTTACAATCAATAAACATTGAACAACCTTTTGAACAATGGGGATTGGATGTCATAGATGAAATCGTTCATAACTCTTCAGAATAGCACAAATATATTATTACTTCTACATATTATTTTACCAAGTGGATGGAAGCAATTCCACTAAGAGTAGTCAATTCTGATGCAATTATTGAATTCATTGATCAATTTATAATAACCAGATTCGCCTTACCTAATGCACTCATGTTTGACAACACATATTATTTTTTTGGAAATAGTATAATTGAATTCACACTAAAAATAGGTTTTAAATTAAAGTATTCTGCAAATTATTGTCCTCAAGGGAACAAGCTAGTAGAATCAACTAACAAAAATCTCATAGAATCATTGAATGGACTGTCAACCAAAGCTAAAAGAATTGGAAAAAATATTTGACATTTGCTCTATGGGCAGACAGAATCACTGAGAAGGCCTCAATAGGAACTTCTCCATTTAATTTGGTTTATGTGAAAGAAGTTGTCATTCCATCAAATCTAGTTATTTCCTCTCTAGCCCTAGTGCAATTAATTGAAGAAAATCCTTCTTCTTCATTACAATTAAGGGAAGATAAAATTCTCAAATTAGAAGAGGAAAGAGAGAAAGCAAAGATCACACATGTTTGTCACCAACAATTAGTTAAAAAAAATTTGATGCAATATTAGTTTCCACCAAGTCATTTCAAATCGGAGATCTCATCTTGAAATGGGACAAAGCACATGAGGAAAAAGGTAAACACACCAAATTCCAAAGACAGTGGTTAGGACCATTTCAGATTGTTGAGCAAGTAGGCCCATCGACTGTCATATTACAAGATTTATCAAGAAGAAAAGATTCTCTTCTTGTTAATGGGATTATATTGAAGAAATTCTATTCTTGGTAGATAACCTCTCCTAATTGTAACATTATCGCATCTACCTTCTTTCATTTTTATGCTTTCTACAAAAATAAATGTTGAATAGTATTTACTATTGGATTCACAATAAATATTTTTGAAATATTTTGATTTTTCACTTTTAGAAGTAGAGATTGTTAAGGAAATAATTATAACATTTGAAAATTAGCAAATTTCGATGAATCTCTAAAATTTTCTTTTCCACCAAAATTATTTATCTTTGAGAAACCTCCAACTTTATAAAAAACTTTTGTTCTATTATCAGTCAAGAAAAGTATCTTTAACAAAGTAAAGACTATTTCCAGATAAGCATCTTCAACTCTATAATTTTCATCCAGAACTCTTAAGGAGTCAATGGTTCTCCCCATCCAGTAAACTTTTCTCTTTTTAGAGAGTAATTGATGATGATGATGATGATGATGATGGTTAACGTCCACTGAGACCAAATTGGTCTATCGGACCTACAATTTTCTTAATTTTTACTTGTCTGGCTCCTCGTCTTTCTTGGCGAGATTGGTGTTGTAGCTTTCTTTCTTTTCTCTACGGTCTTCCAACTTCCTTTGTCTTGCATCTCCTTCATCTCTTCTGGTTCTTGGGACATTGGTGTCTTAGCTTCGCGATCTATAGTCGGAGAAGTTTGGTTTAGGAGATCTGCTTTGATGTTAAATGAAGGTTTATTTTCTGCGGTTTTCAAATCCTCATAACTGTTGATTTGTTGGGGCGGGCTTTCTCCTTGCTTGCTTTGTGAGTTGTTTCCTTCTTCCTTGATTTCTTGCGACTCAGAGTTTTCTATAGAATATTCTTCTTTGATGACAGTGTAGTGTTCTTTTTGTGCTCCTTCCCACCATGTAGATCTGTGGTGGTTTTTTCTAGCAAAATTTTTCTCAGAGGCTTTTGGGCAATTTTTGGCTAGATGCCCCGTCTCAAAGCACGATCGACATCTGAAGAGGACACTTTCATAATCAAGCTTCTGGTTCCACACATAGTCTTTACTTGTTAGGTTTATTTCAGCTGGGAATCCGACGCTGAAATCCATTTCCACACAGATGCGTGCATAGGTGGTTCTGGCATATTCCTCTGTTTCTGGGCACCTGCAGTAAAATTTCCCAATTGCATTTTCGATGGCTTTTAGCGAGGAGAGATTCCAGAGATGCAAGGGTAGGCTTGGCAATCACCCAAACTGGTGCTGAGGTTATCACTGCTGTAGAGGGATCGAATGATGGGTTCCATGGCTTCATGAATAGGCCTGATTTTTCCCAAAACCAAGGGCCGAAATCTAGAATACATTGTCTGCTTTCAGGATTTTCAAAATCTACTATAAAGAAACCTCTAGCACATGGGTAGATATTAATTTCATCAGAAATGATAGGCTTCCATACCTCCGAGATCCAATTGTGGAGTGCTATCAGCTGCGGCCAAAAACCATTGAACCGGCAAATTAGGGCACTTTCGGAGAACTTCAAAGCTTCATCGAGTGAGTCCTGGACCACTTGGATAGTGGGCGCTGGGGCTTCACTCACGATATGGGCAGGAGATTGCCCTCCAGAGGCGGATGAGCCACTAGTTATTTTTGCGAAGCTCAGGGCCATATTTTACGCAGATCTGCACCAGATCGAAAGCCAAACCGCAGATCGCAGATCTGAAGAGATCTAACACCGCAGTAGAGCTGAGATATCGCAAGTAGCTGCGCAGATCTGAAGAGATAAATCAAAAATACCCAAGCATTCGGAGCTGCTGTGAGGAGATAAATACCCAAGTTTAAATGGTGTGCTCTTTATAAGATAAATCAAAAATACCGCAGATCTGAAGAGATCTAACACCTCCGCAGAGCTGAGATATCACAAGGAGCTGCGCAGATCTGAAGAGATAAATCAAAAACACCCAATCATTCGGAGCTAATACCCGTCATAATTCCAGCCAAGAGCATAAAACGGTCAAAGCTCCCGGCGTTCAATGATGCAGCAGCAGAACTATTTTATGACAGAAAAGTTAGAGATCTCAGCGTTCGATGTAAACCAACGCTCCAGCGGTGGCCTTGAGTGCAGCAGAAAAGTTAGAGATCTCAGCGTTCGATGTAAACCAACATCAAAAATATATTTCACAAATCTCCAACGATGATGTCGACGTCGATGTTGTACGCAATGCAGATCTGAAGAGATCTAACACCGCCGTAGAGCTGAAATATCGCAAGGAGCGCAGATCTGAAGACATCTAACACCGCCGCAGAGCAACCGCCGTAGAGCTCTCCTCACTCTCTAAAATATACTAGAACTTAAAAGATAAGAGGTCTCATCAAGAGCCTACGTACCGTGTTCATTGGGAAATAATAGATTGGCATTGCCATTACTGCATACCCAAACAGGGTAATGGATTGATATCATTTTAATATTAAGACAAGGGGTCTCATCATGAGCCAAATTGTTCAGTTGAATTTCAACCGGTGAATGGAATTGTCATTATTTGGCCACCAAACCAAGATAATGACTTTTGAGTGCGAAAAATAAACTGTTTAAAAAAAGGGAAAATAAAATAAGTATATGATTTTGGATTTATCTCTAAAAACTGCACTCTTATCTGGATGGGACCCTGAATCATTTTTGGTTAAAAGGTAACCCTGTCGAGGCTATGGACACCTGCTGGAAGCAGAGGCTCTACTTGTGACAAATGAGTACATTAAAAAGTTGATCTCCAAAAGCCCCCTACTTTATTTTTAAACTAAGTAAAGACTGATATAGACAAAGGAATTTTCATATTTAAGAGGACATCAAATGAATTATAAATAGGTGAGCTTTTTTTTATTATTCAGAGAAATGTTACTTATCTAAAATTTCATACAATTCCTATTTCCTGAACTATCTTTACTTTGAAAATTTTAGAAACTTCAAAATTATCAGAGATAACTAGTTCTTCCAGTGAATCGCCAATTCTTGTGTTGTACAACAACCCCCCATTTGGTAAAATCCTTTAGATAACAAATGGGGACCCTTTAGAAAATAATTTGATTTAAATTCATTAAAATCCAAATAAAAAATCTAAGAACCCCGCTCCAAAGTTAAATTGCATTTTGCATTTCACAAAGTCTTGTGTGCAATACTTAATGTTACCATTTGAAACATCACCGATTTGCGATATGAAAAGAATACAAGAATATTCCTTTCTGGTCAAATCATGTCAGAATTTTTGCATCGCAAAAAAGAAACAAAACATGTTAAACCTTCCTTTACGTATTGTGATATGGCGATGGAACCGACAAACGAATTAAATATAATATCAAAGCACGTTCGCATCCATAAGATCGCAGTCTCGCAAATCGCAAAATTGGAAATAAAACTATTATGTGACATTACAAATAGCCAATTTGTGAGAGAACCTAGACCCACCAACACATCATTAAATCACAATCCACATTCTAAGGATGGTATGATAACAAGTTTTAATGATCTACTTTGAAAAGATTGTTTGCGATAGACTACATTAATGTGAGTTAATCCAAATCTTACTCAAATATCGTTTCAGGTTATGGATATTTATGACTCCACAACTCGAAAAATTCGATGTCTTCTCACCATTACGAGTGCATTTAAGTTTTTCAGTTTCATTAATTAAAAAAAGGTTTTCGTATTTGCATGTCGTTATAGTTCTATTTCTCATCCTCCACACTATCACTCTTATCTTCTTTGTGGTGACAGGACTATAACAGAGACTCGATTACTCCGCTTGATGGTCAAGATGAATAAGGGAAAGGTTACAAAGTCCATAGCTGAAGATGTACTGAAATCATCACCTTTATTTTCTAATACAACTTGTTTACCAGAGTGCGGTGCTGGCTCTTGGGATAATGTTTATGATATATTCGAGAGGGAAATACAGAAGGAAGCAATGATAGATGATATTTAATCCTCAGAAGCTTCTTATCCTAAGGTTTCATGCTGTGTTTTTCATAAGGTAGCATCTAGGCCAAAATTATTACCCTACACTGATATGGTGAAATGGGTTATTGAAAATGTGAACATTGAAGACAAAGAATTTGTAACCTCAAGACAAGTGGTCATTGGTTCTTTTAAACCAGAGGATATCAAAAGGATGTATCATTTACCACAACCACACAAGGTTTATGATAAAGAATTTGTTGAGAAATTTGCTGCTAAAAATGAAGAACCATCCAAAGTTATAAAGCAATGGAGGTCAAATCCTAGCAAGCACAAGATGGATAGAACTGGTATGTATTCAGTAGCCTCTCTTGCCACTCCTTATTTATACATTGCCGCAATGCTATGTAGATTATTTGGATATGTAGATGCTACCAAGTTTTCAGTTGAATGGGTACCTCTAATTGATGTTGCTTCTAATTCTATAATAATGGATTGGACCACAATATTGTTAAATAACTTAGCCCACCACATCATAGAATATAGGAAGAACTATTTTGTCACTAGAACCATTCCTCCATTTTATATGTGTTCCTACATCATGGACACTGTGTGTTTCATTTTTCCCCTTCCAATTATGGGATGGAAGTGGACTCCTGATGATCCCACACCAATTCATGTATATCATAAAGCTCTTTGGAAATCTTGTTTCAATGGACGTTTCTATCAAATTTGTCAGGGGGTTGTGCTCCCTATTCATCAGGCTGTCTTTGACAAGAAAGCCCCAAGGTTATTTGAAGAATCCAAGGTTCATATTCAACCTGTGGCGAGATAGTTTGGAGAGTAATTATTCACATATATTAGAGTTTTTGGAAGCACCGCTCCACCACATGTACTTCTGTGGTATGTCCTTGATAAATTATTAGCCAAAGAAATTGCATACCAGACAGTTAGCAAGGGTGTAACCAGGTCTCTCAAAGAGTCTAAAAAATCTCTCTGGCCCACTTTTCCGCTTCGGTGTGGTGTTTATTGTTTAAATGACTTTAGACATGCACAGGTTGAAGTCAAACACATTCACAGTTTAAATCTTGTTGAGTTTTGCAAAATACAGTATGACCCTATTAAGGTCGTGTATGATTTTACCTCGGTTGTTAAAGTCAAGGCGTTTATTCATGAGGACGATCGTTTTGATGATATTTTTGAAGCAGCTGAACAATTTTCACAAGTACAAAGCTTAGCTACCCTCAGACTGAATCCAACTGAATTAGAAGAATTTAAGGAGTACATAAATCAAAGGTTAATGCAAGTGCCTTTAAATCTACTTCAAATAATCCCACAGGAATCTCAGGAAGAAAGGGTTTCTACTAATGTCTCGGGGAAGGATTCAAATAAAGCATCCAAAGATGTTGAATCACCAAAGGGATCTTCTATAGAGAAATATGTAGAAGAACCTTCCAACAAAGACAATACCGAGAAGGGACTTGATCAAGAGAAAATGCAGAATGAATGGGGGCAGTTTGAACAGATAATTAATGAATGACAGGGGGGTATGAGTCAATCAAAAACTTTACTCGAAACACCAAAACCTCCCGAGAAATCTTCAGAAAAACCTCTCACTACTTCAGAAGATATCGAAGTTATTCCTTCTTTTCCCTCTTTAGAGATTGTTTTGAAAGAAGAGGAAATTCCTCCTTTATATATTTTCTATAGTCCCAAACATCGGGCAGTCATGAAGAGACAAAGGAAAAAGAGAAAAATTGATCATACTACTATTTTTCCTGGCAATGAACTAATGGATGTTGTCTAGAAAGATACACCTATAGATCCATCCGAAAATTTGATCAAATTATCTTAATTTGCAGGAGCTTATGCTTCTGCAATGATTGACAAAGCAGAAGAAGTGAGAAATTTGATCAAAGAAAAGGAGGAAAGAATAAGGTAGCTGGAAGACCAACTCACAAGAGAAAAGGTTAATGCACAGGAACATGTTAAATCACAAATTGAACAAATGAAGTAGAGTTTCAAGAGCCTAAAACTTCAAAGCCAATCAATTAAATTCCAAAGACGTTGAAATCGTACAACTGTGATTTACTGTAGATCAAATGAAGGATTACCCAAAAGTTGATGAATTCATCAAAGAGGCTTTAGAAATCCATTCATTGTTATCAAAGCAACAATCAATACTTTGTAAGAAATTAGTAGAGATTAGCCCATTGTGCCAAGAAGCTGATGCATTACTGAATCAATTCACAGATGCTAAAATCAACTTTGAGGAAATAGATGAAAAAATTTCGAACTTGATCACATGGGAGAGCAATTCAAAGGGAAAAGCAGCAGAAATGCCAAGGATAAAAAAATCTCACAAGTACATTCTCTTTACTGATTGGGAAATCCAAATAAAATAGGCTGAAAAGGAAGTTTCTAGCGCAAGTGAAACATCCAACAATATGATAGAAACTGTTAATGATAATCTTTGGTATGCAGGATTTATTTAAAAATGTTCACCAGGTAATCTACCTGAGATCGAGGATTTTCAATCAAGTTGGCATGAAAGTATTGCAACAAAAAAACATAGATCAGGCAACTCTCACATTTGAATTGGGAATCTTATTGGTCATATCTGGTAAAACCACATAATCAATTGATGACCCTATGATGCTTAACCAATTCTATCACCCATTTGACACCATCATTATGAGATACAATTTATGCGAGATAAGTGAAGATAAGAATTAGGTAGCCTCCAGGAGTTCAGGCAATGATAGATATCTACGAGAAGAGGAAACAAATCAGAAGCCAACACCAATCAAGATCAGATTTTTGAATTTTAAATCAATCTTATTTTTACATTTTTGGCACTGATTCTAAGGAGAGTTGTTTCACTCCTCAAAATTTATCGCTTAGCTATTTTTGTAATATTTTTTGATATTTAAACCCCTTTCATGTATTTAGAAAGGGGCCTGACAATTTTATTTGAGACTCTTTAAAAACATACACTTCTGTACTTTTAAAGGCTTTCTTTAATTTTGAAGATCTAGTCCATGAATTTTATTTGAGAAAGTTTGCTAAGAATTGCACTTCTATTTTTCTGTGATCGATCTTGGAGAAAATGCATGGATTGCAGCTTTATTGTCTATGGATCAATCATCTCGCATCGGGTACTTTTATCACTGCGTAGTGATTATTTTATGAATTGTTAAGTTGTTTCTTATATATGTACATTGGTTGTCAACTATGTTTTAATACAACTTGTTATTTCTTCACTTTTGAAATATAGTTGAGCTGTCATCCTCTTTATTTTTGATAAGCAAAATTCTGTTAGATATTTGATGCGATACATTTTACAGTCAACTATTTCGATTAACTATTTGATCAAAATAGTTGTTTTTTCGAAAGTTTTATAATTTTTGTATGAATAATCTTCATTATCATTCAAGGTAGCGATTTATCTAGATTGCAAAAATATTGATTTAAGCTCGAGTAATAGTAATGTATATAGATAGTTTGATTTTTATGTTGAAACCACCCTCATCTACCAAATCAGCTTTGATAACCAAATGCATACCCCATCCTATCATATTTCAAATTGGGAAAATGGTCCCATAATTCCAGTCAGAGCCACCAACCCAAATGGATAAGGGACGGTATTCAAGTCGTCGACCGAGTGGTTATCTCCCATGTTGTCGCAGCTAATTTCGAGGCTTCAACAAGTCAGGATGATACTTTATTTTAATTTTTGAGACTTTAATTTTATTAATTTTATTAAAAGACTCTATGCTTAAAATTTAAAAGGGTCCCCATTATTTGACTAAGTTACTTATTTAATAATAACGGGGGTTGTTGAGTGACACAACAAGACAATATGGTTATTTTTTGGTTGAAGAAAATGTTCATAAGTATATGTGGTTGTTATTGTAAGTACCATAATGAGCTGTGTTATAAATCTCCAGTAAGTGATATGTTGTCATGCTTTCAGCAATGGTAATTGTAAATATTGTAATGAGTTGGGTTATAAAGCTCCATAGGCAGTATATTTTTTATTATCGGAGATTTTTCTGGGTATAGATGTGGTTTAACATTGAGGATGGTGTTCCCCTAAGGGGGAGGGGTCTATAACGATCCCTGGTTAAAATCTCATGTAATAAAATTTAAGAAAGGTAAAATAAGACCACGGGCAAGGGACACTTATTCCAAGCTCAATGCGAGGAAAAATATCATAGTGGACATCACTTGTTGTGTTTATGGATAAGGGAAATTGGCAAAGGCAATGGATAAGGCTTTGGCAAGGAAGAAAGGTATTTTTGGAATTTTATTTATGAGTAAATGAAATTAGGAGAAAAGGGAGGTGAAAGGTCGCAGGTTTCATGTGAGGAGGAAAATGAAGGAAAATAGAGGAAAATTGAAGAAAATAGAGGCTTAAAGGATAAAAAGGATTTTGAGGATTAGTTCATAGCCTTTTGTCAGTTTAGTTTTAGAATTTGTCTCATAGAGGAGAAGAGCACCAATAGGAGAAAGAAAGCAAGAAAGCAAAGGAAGGAAAAGGAAAGTAAAGGAAAGGAAACCAAGAAAAGACAAGGGAATTTGTCTGAGATAAGAGAAAAGTGCCAAGAGGAGAAAGAAAGAAAGAAAGAAAAGGAAGGACACATAAATGAAAGGAAAGGAAAAGAAAGAAAGGACAAGGAAAGCAAAGAAATTCAAGGATAAAGTAGCTTCAACAAGAATACTTGCAGGTAAGAGGTTGCATGTACGATTTCGTAGCTACTTTTGACATGCATGGTATATGCATGTTGATATTTGGTTATTTTGTTGTCATTGGCATGGATTTTTCTGGGTTTCGACAAAGTATTTTAGCCTACAAAATAACCAAGATAGCCATGGTGTGAAGATGTTTTTTTCGGTTTTGAGATTTGGATTGGCTTATGGTTTCAGAATACGGGGTGAAGTAGTCTCAAGAAAATTCCCAAAGGCCTAGGAATCCCTTAACCGGTAATGGCAAGATACATGGTAAAGCCTGAGGGTGGATACAGGAAAATTCCTTAAGGATGGTGAAAGAATTCTGAGGCATCCAAGCTTGGTTTGGTTTTGTGATCTCGACACCCATTAGGTGAGATCACAATATGGATAGGGTGGAGGTGGTTTAACCTCTGGATTCCCTTGGTTGTTTTTTGATTGGTTTATCCCATGAGATCCCAAATTCATGCTTGGAATATGGCATGAGGGTGATTGACTGAAATAAATATTTGGTTTAGCCAATATATGGTCGAGTGGAAGGTGGAAGTCCTAAACCCAACCGATATTTTCCTATGTTTAATAAAATCTAAGTTTATATTTCTTTTGATAAGGAAATATGTTGGTTATTATGCAGATTTAATGGTTGTTCTCTTATTTTTATTTATCTAGTTATATGCTGGTTATAAGCATGGTTATATGACAATTCTTAGTCTTTGTTCTTTTCATGTTTTTACTTGTAACTGAATTCATAATGAATGAAATATCTAATTGGTGTTATGAAAGCTATGGTGAGAAGGTATTGGCCCTTCTTGTTAACGTGAGATAATTTTTTAGTCCCTTATATTCAGACTCGCATTCATGACCTGTAGGTTGCATATCTACCAAGTGTTTGACAAAATGTCAATCCCGGTTAGGGATGGTTAGGTTAGGTCCTAGATCCAGTTTTAGTTTACGAGTATCGTCTTCATGTATTTTATGAGTTTTGGAAGTTTCATGAATTTCTAGGCAAAGGCTTAGCCCCAGCCCTGTAAAGTAGCCTTAATTTTCACAGTCATTTGCACAACACTTGTAGAAAAAGGCCACAATCGCACTAATGAAGGCCTATGGGAGAATTTGGGAACCCATAGTCGCATGGAAGCCTTGGCAAGGGAGCGACCGGGGCTCTAAGTCAAGGAAAAGATGATTTGTCTTAGGGGTTGGACACTTGGAGGTGTTGGGTTACTCTTGGAGTGCATGTGGCACCTGAGGTAAGTCAGTACAGTCTTCTTCTGTCGACTGCATTTCCTTAAGGTAATATAGGAGGTTGATTCATATCATAGTAACCCCTCATCTCATGTTTACCCCAGGTAATCTAGTGAAAGTGGGTATATGTGAGAGGAGGCGTTGTTAGACTACATTCCACTTCCATCGCATCATCACGGTCGCGCAATCGATCACCTCGAACAACCTCCACATCCACCAAAATTTCAGACATCCTACCATCTATAACTCTACCTGGCACATAAATGGAAATGGAGTCGACTTTTTTATCTAACCAATTAATGCAAATACGAATGGCACACTTACAACCCACTTTACAGACACGAAGACTGTTCAAACGCCTATGTTGGCCTTGTTACTTGAATCTAGTCTTCTCATAATCACTGGGCAGATTATTTCCCCTCCCCTTCCAACCATATTCCACGCATTGCACCTACCCTTTGATCCCATCTTGTCATCACCACCCCAACCCACCCCAATCCACATTGATATCCATATAACCGAACCCTCGCAGCAAGAGACATTTTCCCAAGAGAAATCTGAGAAAGCAGTTTACAGTGGCCAACAATTGTTGAGTCAGTTCCCTAGACCTTCCACATTGAACCCTAGTGATCTCGAGGGTTGGTCCTCATACCAATTGTTAAATTTAATTCAAATAACTACATGCCAAGTAGAGGCATTACATAACGTTATGGCTATTGAGCATGAGCAACAACAACAATAAAGTTTTGCAATTGTAGCGAAACGATACCATCTCCTCTAGGAGAAAAAAAATCCAGGGTCAACTCAACCAAATTACTAAAAAAATCCACGACCTATGGCCATCGATTACAGATATTTTCACAGATGCCCCATAATATTTCTCAACTTGCACTCTTCTTTAATTTTGTGACTACATAAAAGCAACCTGCACTGACCTTATCTCAACCATTTTAGAGCTTAAGAGAAGTATTGCTGCCACTCAAACGACACTATCAGATCCAACCACCTAGTATGGCGGTGAAATTGAATAGAAAATGACAGAAGTGGATGGTCTGAAGGCCTCTATCCTCCAGGCTATAGAGGAAGCTCAAGGAGTATTGGAACAAGTGCATAACTGGTCAGGATGCATGGCTAGAAAAAATAAACCATTTTACCCTCTGCGCCACCATGCCAATTATTTGTTTAACCGAGATATGGGTATCAAAGACAAGACACATCGGAAGGATCTTATGGCATAGGTGGATACCCTTGACGCCCAAATCCAAAAAATTGAGGATGAGTTGAGTAAGGCCAAGAATATCCTTCGTGGCCTTAAGACACCAACTCAAGATCACTTGGAGACACTACAACAGATCAAAAAGGAAACATAAAGGCAATGGAATACTCTTCGGAGGACACACCCTACTAATCCAACTGTCGAAATCACAATGCACTTCCTCTACCAAGCACGCACTCTCACAGGCTCATGGAAGATGAGCCTCGATGAATACATGCAATTTAGAAATACAACCATTGAGTCCATCCCAGAGTTGGGTTCTTTGTTGGAAGGAACTAGCCAAGAAGGAATAACACAGGAAGAAGAACCAACAACACCAACAACATTAGTTGAACCACCAGCACCGAAAAATGATTGACTCAGGGATGAGTCAATGGACTGTGCTTTTTTGAGTTAAAATACATTATGGAGGTTGACCACATTTTGACGAGAGGTGACCATTGTGAAGTCGTAGAGGAGACACCTAGAGAAGAAGAAGGGACTCGACAAAGACCAACATTTGTGGAAGGAAGGCCAGAGAAGCCTAAACTTAGGCAATCACAACTGAGTTGAGAGGAATGATGACAACCGAGGAAGCAGATGCATCTGAGCAATAGAGGCAGCCAAAAGAGGAAAAATGCGGAGCATCCGTGGGAGAAGTAGTAGTCCAAGCAAGCACAACGTTTAAAAAGGCTAAGGGGAAATATAGGAAGGGAGAGAGACAAAGAGTATACTAAAATGCTATTGCAGAGCTGTTGGTGCCCACTCTGTTCCTTATTATCTTATTTCCATGTTTCTCTATCATTTTAGTTTCCTGTTATATCTATGAGGCCTTTGAGCCAAATAAAATGTTGTAATGTTGTAGGATTTAATAGAAGAAGATATTACAAGGATATATGTGTACCTTTGTGTATGGTCTTAAGTGGCTTTTTCAAAATTTTAATATGCTTGTACTTGTGTGATATTACTTCTCTATGTGCGCTTGATCTGTTATGGTTGGGTCTCTAACTATTATAGTTTAGAGCTAATTGGATATTGATAACCTCCATAAGGTTCACTCCTACAACACATTCCATCCCCTTACCTAACTAAGGTCATGACACGCCTCAAATGAGATGCTTTATTCATCCCGAATAAGGTGAAAATGTCGGCGTTGCGTTGGACTATGATGGAGCCTTTGTTGGCCCCTGTTCCTGAACCCGGGGTCTGAACCCATCCATTATTTTTCCATCAACAGGTTTTAACCAGACTCTTCAGCTTACAAGAATGATTGCACCACCACTTGTGCTCGTCTGGTTCTTTATCTGCTTGAATGAATAGGTAGCCTTCCTTCAAAGTATAATGACCCCTCTTTAAGTGAGTCCAAAGGAGATCGTACTCCCTCTCTCACAAACTCATGTGATAAGAGGAAAGGGCTCTGATGTAATCTCTCCAAGCTCGGTGTCATTGCATAGGAATATTCAGAGCCTGAGCCAACATCCAACACTAACCCCAAATCATTGTATTCTTCTGATAAAAAATCTAGTCAATGGCGAGCTTGCCATGATTAGCTAAGAAAACCACCAGGTCCCGAGGCAGAATATGTTGACCATTTGTACCCAACTAACTTACTAAGGATCAGTACCAATGCGGAATTGTGATCTTGAGAAAATTTTCCATGCATGACCAAAACCAATGATGTGAAATGTGTCAAGAATGGATTTCCATATAGTGGAGACATTGATTCAGATTTTTTTATGTAGACGTATTCATTGATTCACAGAGAGTGGATGAATATATTTTTATGTGACGACCTAAGTCCATAAGATGTCTGTGGATAGCAATATCCAACCAATCTTGGTAACATGGGCCTGAGAGAAGCAAAAAATATTTTTGAGACCCCATCCACCCCATTTTTTGGGAAGGGAAATCCTGTCCCATCTGACCCATGCAAAAGTTTTTCCTTCCTTAGTCCCCCTCAAAAAGAACTTGCAACAAATATCTTTGTATCTTGCACAGGATGCCTTCAGGGATCCATGACAATAACATCCAATAGAGAGGAATGGGGTTCTAAAATAGACTTGATGAGAATGAGGCTACCAGCCTATGAAAACCACCCGTGACTCCATGAGTTAAGCCTTTTTTCAATTCTAGCTATTAACCACATCTAAGAAACTTTCTTATAGTCATTAGGCTTAATATGAAAACCCAAATATTTAAGGCCTTCTTCGAAGTTGATATGATCGAATGGAAACTGTTCGAGCGCATAAGTGATATATGCTGGAGAGAAACCTATGGCAGATAAAGTAGATTTCAAATGATTAGCATCCATTCCAGTGGCTTTATAGAATAAATTAAGGATACCTTTAAGTGCATCAATATCATGGCAAGAACCATTCAAGAGAATGAGGACATTATCGACAAAGAGAAGGTGAGTTAAATTGATGTTATGTGTCACTGACGCTCCAATCATATTCCTCCTTCTCTTGGCCTCCCTAACCATTTCGCTGATTCGTTCCATGATCAAGAGAAAGAGTAAAGGAGATAGAGGAAATCCTTGATGTAAGCCCCACTCAACATGGAAGAAATACGATGCAACGTTGTTGATTAAAATTGCAAAGGTAGTGGAAGAGATACAACACATAATCCAGTTGATAAAATTGATGTTGAATCCCAAGTGCATGAGCATCATCCAGATATACAACCAATTTTCTTTGTCGAAAGCTTTCGATAAGCCAATCTTTAATATCATACCCTTCCATTTTTTCTTCAAGCTATGTAATTCTTCTTATACAACTCCAATAGATGCGTGTATTTTTCTGTTATCCAAAAAGGCAAATTGCTCATAAGAGATGTGTTGGGAGAGGGTTGATTCCTATTGGCAATGATTTTAGCTATGATTTTGTAAATACAGCTACAGAGCGAAATGGGTTTGAAGCCATTGAATGTTTTCAGGTCGTCCGACTTAGGAATGAGGGAAATGAAGGTTGTGTTAAAAGCGCCATATATTCTCCCAGAGATGCTGCATTCCTGAACAATTTTCAAAAAATTCAGCTCGATCAACAAAATATATATAGTATATATATATATATATATATATATATATATGTATATGGATTCCTCAACAATCTATATATATGGATTCAACACCCTAGAAAACCCCCTCGGGCACATGAATTATACATATTAAATAACTTAAACTAAATTTTTAAAAACTTTTTGCTAAACTTTGGTTAAAATTAAACAGAAAAAATGTTGTGAAAAACGTTCGTTCGTCTATAAATTAGACTACGCTTTTATCTATCTATATATATATATATATATATATATATATATATTTTTTTTTTTTTTTATAATATAAAAATGTTTTAATTAAAAATATATATTTTAAATAATTGTGTAATATTTTTTGTGAAATTAAATATTTTTTATAAATAAAAATTTAATATTAAAAATGTTAAATTTAATTTAATTTAAATAAAATATAACTGACATCTATAAAAATTCCAAATTAATAATAAATAAATATATTGTTTAAATATTTATGAAAAAAGTTTACCAATTTAAATTCCTATAATTCCTATAATATTAATCTAAAAAGTATATAACTATAAATAAATATTATTTTTTCCATCTAGATCTATTTCTATAAAACAAAACTTTAAACTTTTACAAAATCATTTCTTTTACCATTTTTGTAAACAAATTCCACTATTAAGACCAAGTTTATTTATCTTTAAATTGTACTCTCAAAAAATGATGTTTCACATGGAAAAATAAACGAAAGCCTGTGAATTACTCAATCTGGTTTTGCATAGGTTTCTGGTTAGCTACTCTGCAAAGTTATTCATAACTTAAAATAACTTATTTATTCGAATCAAAGATATAAGGATATTTATTTGAATCAAAGATATTTATAGATTCATTATAAGAAATTTATTTGAATCAAAGGTATAAGGATAAGGTCTGTAATGCACTTGAAAAATGCATGTCTCTGATAATGTTCCTTTCTTAATGTACCGAGATGTTTCGGTTAACTACTCTGCAAATGTATTCTCAACTTAAAACAACTTATTTTTAGCTTTCGAAGAGTCATTTACATACCCGTTATAAGAAATTTAATTGATTATCCAAAATATATTTCAAACTATTTTATTTAATTCAATAAAAGGTATAAGGGTAAGGTCCCTAATGCACTCGAAAAATGTATGTCTTAGTTTTATTTTCTTAATATATCGAGGAAGTTTAAGGGAAGAAAAGAGCTTCCATTTTAATTAACCTTTATTAATGCAGATAAACCCTAATTTATTGTTGTTAGTTGTATTTTTACATGCCTTTTATAAAATAAGATAGGATAAGATTGGGATAAAAATTAAAGCTAATGATTTTCTTTTTAAAGAAGTTGGTGAACTTATAGTTATCCGGGGTTTCTTCATTGTTTATGGGCTATTTTTAAAGTAATCATGATTTGCATTTTACAAAATTAACTATATTTAAAGGAGAAAGATCTAAATGATTTAAAGATGATAATATTTTATTGGAAATAACTACATTTAAAGAGATGTGAAGGAGTCTAAGTGGAAACTAAACTAAGTTATGCACATTCATGTCCAATAAAAGTATGAAATTACAATTAGTAGCAAGATTATATCGACTAGAGGTTGTACTGTCTTAGACTACCTGTTAGCTTCATAGTTATGTCATGTATCGTCTACACCTACCTACTTGTGTCCATGGACAAATTCAATGAGCATGCGATTGTAATGAGTAAATAAGTGATTGATTGATATATGCATAGATGCATACATTTAGTTTTGATTTGTTGAAGCCAACATTTAATTTTTGCGTGTGTGTGTTATGTATATTTTTCTATCATGTATATCTTCGCCATATTTAATGTGTAATAGATCCAACATTTAAAAAATGTTGACATACTTACATTATGCGTCAACATCTCCCCCATACTAGGTTGTAGAGTGTCTCTCGACACAATTAGATGAGGGAATTGATATTAAAACTAGCTCTTGGTAAACCACTTTCCTTGGTAAACTTAAGTTGTCATGTTTAGAATACGGTAAAGTTGTTTTATCTCTTTGGTAGGCACTCTTCATATTGGTGTCCATTCTGATTCACTATCACTTACTCTAAACAATCAAGGTTGAGTACTACCATCTTCAATGTGCTACACAAAGGTGGAAAATATTAACAAAGCAACTACATATTAGACACATGGTGTAAGTCAAGGAAAGGTGGATGATTTAATTAAAATACATTCTTACCCACAGTCTTGGTAATAGTGGAAGACCGAGATTGGAATGGTTATAGTTTCTTGAGTAACTAAATATTTCCTTCTAGAAGTACATTTATACTTTATTAATCACTTGAAACTTGTATGGAACTTGACACTGATCATGTTGCTACTTGTACTTTACATTATTTTTCTTTGTAATATCATATTAAGTTCTTGTTGGACATGTTGGGTCGTTTCCACAAAATTTGTTGCTTTTTCTACCTCATTATAGAGACTTTTCCTCTGTAAATGCAGTGACCATAGTTATATCAATTAGATTTAATTGCTAAAACCCAAAAGACAAGCTTTCATCCCATGTACATAAATGCTTAGATTTGTATATTTTAAGTATACGTACAACTATCTTATTAGTTACCTATTTTTGTCCATTAATTTAAGGATGGAAGGTAGTGGATTTAGCTAGTTTGATGTTTAGTATAAAATAAAATATATTTAAGAACATGTTAATCCTATCAAAAGAATAGTATTTCCAAGTATTTAAGTTTTCACAGTTAGTTATCAAGTTGGTTGAGCTTCCTGGAATTGAATTATGTGTGAAGTTTTTAAACGTCCAACAGTGAGTGGACACTTCACTTATCATCAAGGATAATTGAAGCTTCGTGTTTGAAAAGAGCGCACTTAAATGAATATAGAAGTTAGGAGAAACACCAATAAAGCATGGGAGCAAAGGTGTGTGTATATGTTTTAAGTGTTATAAACTTAAATTAATAAAGAATTAAAATTAAATTACTATGTGCTAAAAAATTAAATTAATTAAGAAACAAAACTAATTATGAAATAAAATTATAAATTTTAAGGGCATAAAGGGGCAGAGATTAAACGAATTTGATCATAAAGAGAGAGTTAACATGGAAGTAAGATACATAAATTTTCTTTAACCATGATAAGAGATAAGAGGGAAGGGGATGATTAGAGATAATCAAGAAGGGTTTAGGCAGTTAGAAGAGATGGAAAATAATTTTAAAAAATTACCAATCTAAAGGAGTAAAGAATAGAGATGAGGAGAAATTAAAAAAAATCATATAAAAGAGGAGACTTATTAATTAAGGCAATCATAAATAATGGGGTTTCAAGATCGGTTGAGTTATAACCATCTTCTCTTTTAAAATTATCATGGTGTTTTTCAATTTTGAGAGCCTTTTAAATGACGTGAGAAGTGTAAAAGGGTGTTGAAGGAAGAATTTTAGTTAGTCTATTAAAGTAAATGAGATAATTGTATTTAAAATACTATTACGATGTAAAGATGTAGTTGCAAATTGCGTTAGCGATATGTTCTTTGTACTCGATTTAAATGATTTACCAATTTACCCAATATATAATTTACCACATGAAAAAGAAATTTAGTAAACTCTAAGGTCAAGCCTCTTCTAGTCCCTTAAACACTTCCCTATTCTCTATCACATTTTTTTTTTTATATCTCTTTTAATAGATTCAATTTCATGTTAACTCTTTATTAATTTATATGACATCTCTATGATCTCCACCAATTTATCTCTTTAAATTTCTTTATTTTATTTTATAACCAATTTTGTTTCTCAAATAATTTAAGTTCATAATATATTAGTTAATTTATTTTTAATTCGTTAGCACTTTATTATTTTCGAATCTTTATTATTTTACATATAAAAAATAGTCAATTAAAAAAATATTAATATCTATTTCCTATTTTTCTAACATTATTAAGTAATTTTCCTTTTTTATAACATTTATTTTCATTTCGTTCGTCTCTTTTCAAACATTAAAATTCAACTACTCCCTTAACATTTATAATTTCTATATTCATTTTCTACCATTTACATGATTTAGCCATATTTACACAAATATAAATATATAATAATAATTCTTATTAGAGAATAAAAAATGACCAAATGAAAATGATAATACGGTGGTCTAACTAATAGAGAAAATGAATTGTTTTTTTGGTCAAAATTTGACAATATAACCTTTAGTAATATTGTGATGTCTTATTGTTTAAAATACACTTTTGAATGTATAAATGAGTTTAGCACCCTAAAAAAATGGTACTCAACTTTTGTAGACTAAGCAATTTAAACTTATGATTTTTAGAAATACAAAGTTGACCATAAAAGGTGTTCCGAAAAGGGCCATTTTGTCTACTAATTAGACTACCCTAGATGAAAACTCCTTGTAGCCATTGACACTTCAGATATGAGCTTGCAATTCACTTTGGGATTTCCATTCATTGTAATGGATGCTGAAATTCTTAGTGGACTCTTTGTTTCTCTGCAATGGAGGTTGAAATTCATCTCAATGTCTTCCATATTTTACCATGGATGTCAAATTTCCCTCGGCTTCTTCGTGTTTTTCATGATGGATGAGAAAATTCACCTTAGATTCTTCAATTCTTTCAATGGATGGGAAAATTCCTTGTGGATTCTTAAATTCTTTGCTATAGAACACCTAATATACCTTTTTCGGTTCTTCGGATCTTCGCAACAGATCCCCATTTTCACCTCAAAATGTTGTAATTAAGGTTTAATGGCCATTGAAGCAACGTTTGAAGGCCCAAATTTTCTCCTACCATGATCAATTTTGTGTGGCCACTTTCCAACTTTAGCGTACTGTATTAGCAAGATGTCTGCAAAATTAGTATGCCTTCTACAAATTATTCATTGACAAAAAAATTAATATGTTATGCAACTTTGAGGAAATATTATTTTTATGTATGGTATTCCATCATTCATTTAAGGTTTGTTCATTTTAATCTTGACTCTCTTTCTCATTTTTTATTTTTTTTTTAATTTTTAATTTTTAATTTTTAATTTTTTTTTTTTTTTTTTTTTTTTTTTTTTTTTTTTCAGGAAATAAAAAACCATATATTTATATTAAATAAAAATTACGTTACATTATGCATATATAGAACACTAGCATCAATTTTTCCCCATGTCAGAACTGTCAGTACATCCTATTGTGTTAGACATTACATTTATGCTATACAACATGTGTATTATAGTTATAATTGATACAAAAAAATTATTAAACATATACACAAATGGATTGGCAAATTAATATAGATCATTGAATAATTTACTATTCACAAAGATATATATTTATAATACATCCTTATGACTGTTGGTTTCATATTCCAAGGTATCTTGGAATGCCCTTGATGGTTCACCTTCCACACCATAACCTTAGCAGATTAGGTGTCCAACATTCCACCCTTAATCCAAAGGGGTATACACGAGTCTAAGAAGAGAGATGTAAGACAAAAATACAACAATGTATGACAACAATAGGCTGAACGTGCTCTTTGAGAAGATGGTATAAGGTGGGAGAACTCAAGGTCTCAATAGATGATGGTTTAAGGATGACCACCAACACTAGAACTCTTAGTACAGTTCCTGGAACTCTTGCAAATCTGGCTAGAAGCTAAAGTACTTTTCTAGAGGAAGTGTTACCTAATGTTTTGAAAAGGGAGACCATTGGGGTCTCAACCTAGAATTCTTAGTGCAGTTCCCAGAATAATTTCAAACATGGAAAGAAGTTTTAATCTTCTGCAAGAGGAAGTGTCCCTAATTCCCTGAAAAGGGAGACCGTAAATATGGAAAAGGGAGGCCTAAACCTGTGGAAAAAAGGGAGAACCTCAACTTGAAAAGGGAGGTCTCATCATGCGGTGGTTTAAGGAAGGTCGCCAACCAAAGGCATGCTCAAGGGCTTCTTTTTCTCCAGATACAACAATGAATCTGGGTATGGTTGTCTTTGGTTATAGGATTAGGTAGCAGGTTTAGGTTGTGGCTCAGGCTTGCTTAAAGTATCTATGAAGCTTGTAGATGATCATCAATTCCCCCCTGTTAGATACAAGGTGAGAAGATGAAGAAATATCGGTCGTAAGATTTTTCAATACTCGAGAACAAATTCTGTGATATGATTGAAATATCTTCTTGGTTATTGAAGCCCATTTCCATGAATCGATCCATCCAAGGTGAATCTTCATTCTTATAGGAGGCTTGTTTCTTAAGCATTTGATTGAATGATTAGTGTGCTGACTTGTTGTACTATTCAACAACCCTCATTTTAATATATTATAAATTTCCTATGAAATTTATTATATTAAAATAGGGACCCTTTAGTTTTAGAAAATCAATATAAAAATTGTTAATAAAGAACTATAACCAAAGTTTAATACTTAGGATTTTTAATTAAATTCCAAGTATTAAACCTTGATTATGCAAAAAAAAAAAAAAAAAAAAAAACCAAATTTTAATAGCCCCTGAGACCAGGAGTATACTTAATCTTTATAAAACTTCAAGAATTAGAAAATATGGGTTATTCAATTCAAAAAAAAACAAAAAAAACAAAATAATGAAGTTTTAATTCCCAAAGGTTTTATTCTTCATAAACTCCGATGCATCCCACTTCCCACATCGCAAAGTTTCCAAAGGCTCAAGAACCCTCCACCATTATCCATTGTGATTGCAATTAGACCGGACTCGACGACAAGATTAATACAATTCTATGATTCCGTGTGTCCACGACTATCACAATAAACCACAAAACTTAAGTCTCATACCTTAAATAATTGCAATATGCGATAAAGTTCGAACCCGACTAGATTATATATACCAATCCATAAAATCCCGCATCCGCAGGCTATCGCAAAAGTTTCAAAGCTTAAGTCCATACTCCTACCTTATCCCAATTGCGATATGTGATTAAGCCCGAACTCGACGAGATTATAAAACCCATTCCATGAATTCCCCACGTCCGAAGCTATCGCAGTTTCCAAAAGTCCATGCCCCACTACCTACACTGATTTGCAATTGCGATTAGTCCAGTCGACCTCCGATTGCAATATGCGATAAAGCCCGGACCCGACAGGATTATTCACTCTAATTCATAAATACCCCACATCCGTGCAATCGCAATAATCACAGTCTTAAACTTTTCGCATGGCGATTACGATTTTTGATAAGCCTTGGACCCGATAAAAATTATATGTCAATTCATAAAAGTATCACGTCCGTGGCTATCGCAGTTCTTTTAGCCATGCCGCTTATTCCAAAGACTCCTGCCAAATATGATTACAATTGTGATATGCGATCAAACCCAATCCATCTACCATGTCATTCATTACGTCATCTCACAGATCGCAAATCGCAAATATTTCAATATTGTTGGTGTTGTACCGCTTTGTTATTGCGATATAGCCAGACCTAATGAGATTATACAATGAAATCCATAAATTCCTGCGTCCACGTAATCGCAAAAGTCACGGACCTTAAGCCATTCCTCCTATGCCCAATCCGATTGTGATTTGGTGTTATTCAGATTTTTGCCTATTTCAATAGGGATTCTCCTTGCTTGAAATATGATGATAATTCAACCCCTGGTCTAAAAGCAATTGTGATTTTGCGATAAGACCATAAAATTCCGACTTGTCTTACCACATACCTCACTCCGTATTAATCTCCATGATGGTTGTGTTCGAAATTTATTACGACTCTACGTTTTTCCTGATTTCCTGCAAAAGTGTTTTGTTTCAAATAAAATTCGCTTATCAGTCTCATTTATTTCTAGCTTATGGATTCCTGTTTTCCTTATTTAGGTTCATGACAAGGGAAGAAAGATGTGCTGATAAGCGGAAGTTTAGTTCAAACAGACAGAAAAACATCCCGAGAATCCGATGGAACAAACAAATTGGATGAAGACAACAAATCACTTTCAGAACATTGCTACCAAAAAATTGTTTTTCTTTAAGCGTATTGAAGGGATTTGTTTAAATTCCCTCAATGCTCTGTACAATATATTCAGTTGTTTTCTGCTATTTAAGCTTACTTGTTGTATGAAATAAAGGTCCCAAGTTTTAAGAAAAAAGGCTTACGAAAGCTCGCACTATTGTACTTTCATCCTTTTCTCAATAGAACGAGAGGAACATTGTTTAAGAATTTTCATAAATAGTTTTGAGAAGTTGCACTACTGCACTCCTAGAATCATCTTTGTGGGAAGGAATAAACTGCTTCTATTTCTTTTATGAGTTGAGCAACGTACATCTGGTATTTCTATCTTTGTACCTCTATTTTGTTCATAAATAAAGAGTGAATTTATCTTTTGAGATTGCCTATTACATGGTATTTAAAGAACAATGTTACATGTATTCATTTATGTTCATGCCGTCATTGATATTTTTTACATGTTAGGCAATTTGCTTTGATATTCTGAATGCGATATAAGTTATACACATTATTTTGATTACCTATTTAATAAAAGTAATAATCTTGAAATATTTTCATTTCCATTGGTGTTTGACCAATCTATGTTGTGATTTACTAAGGAAAATAATTATAGACCGCATCCAGATAAATGTTAAACAATCCCGGGTTATAGAGTAGATTAATGCATATGTTTTCCCATTTAATTCATTACTATAAATCCATCTATTTCACTTCACTACAATAATTATACATTCATTCAATAACCTTTCATTGGGAAATTGGTCCCATTATCCCCAGCTGGAGCCACTACCTAAATGGAAAAGGAGTTGTCTTAAGGTCTAGACCGGGTAGTTTTCCCCCCTATGGTGAAGCAGTGATTTTCGAGGCCTCAACACTTTTTGGTGCTAGAAGGAGGGAATGTAGACTATGAATGGAAAGTAAGTCCAATCCAAAAACAAAAGGCCATTCCAAGAGTCATTCTCCCTCCAAATCTCCTACAACTTCCAGATCTCCTCTAGAATCTCCTACTTTTAGATCAGTAGTTGTAAAATCACCTCCCAAGTCTCCTAGAATACTTCCTGAGGTAATCCCTACAGATTATGCTCCATAATCACCAGAAATTACAAATTTGATAAAGAAATTGGAAGATGTCTCCATTTCAATAGAAAAGCCTGAATCATCTGAAGTTTTTGAAGGAGGTGTAACTTCTATTTTTCATGGAACTGGTGTTTTAACTTAGTCCCGAAGTGCAAAAATTGGCATCTCACCATTTGAATTACCACTTCAATCCCGCCAAATGAAAACTTCTACATCAAATTCCCAAACATCTACTAGTGAGATTACGTCATTCTCTCATTCACCAACATCTCCATTTGTTCCTTTTTCATTTCCTTTCTCTCTACTATTCTCTTCATCCATTTCCATTTCCTCTACACAAACAGCTAGTGCTACCTCAAGTAGTAATATTACAACTACCAGTTCTTGTTTCATCACATCCACCTCCCCAACTGTTACAATGGAAGCTAGACCATGGTCCAACCCGAGAGCTGTTCAAATGCCAACACCACTTCATCCTCTAACAAAACATCCTGAAAGATGGCTTCCCAAATTCAATCGTGATGATGGGTTACTTGCTGAAGAGCACCTTCATAACTATATGTTAGCCATCAATCTTAATGAGGTAGATGAAGAAGACGTTGTTGTTAGATTATTCCCGTACACTCTTACACGATCAACAGGGTCTTGGTACTTTTCATTACCACCCAATTCTATTAGTAGTTGGGATATTTTTGAAGAACTGTTTTTGACTAAATTTGGTGATGATCGCTCAACCACATCTCTTATCAATAAATTTTCCAATTTAAAAACGAATTCAGGGGAAAAGATAAAATATTTTAAATCCATATTTAATAAATTGTTAAATAAAATACCATCTACTTCTAGACCTGGTGTCGATGTACAAATTAAATGGTATATTTCATCTCTTCTTTCTAAAGTAGGATTTTTTGTAGATAGAGCTAATAAAAATAACTTGGTAGAAAACATGAAAGAAGCCGTGTCTATAGAGAAGGGGATAAATGCACTAGAAAATAAAAAAGATCAGCAAGGCAGAAAATTAAAAAGAGTTACATTTAAGGATGAAGATAAAAAGAAAGCACCTAAAGAGCCCTTTGATCTTGAAGGCTTGCAACAAGTCTTTAAAACTTTGTCTAACGAAATGGTAGAGATCAAAAAACAAGTAGTTGAATCTTATTTTAAAAAGCCTTTTAGAACATTCATAAGAAATCAGCCACCTAATCCACAATGTCCAAACATGATCTCTAATGAAGAAACCGATGATGAAGGTGAGGAGGAAGCAACATTTTCTGCTAATGAATACCAAGATGAAAAAATAGCTGAGTTAAATGGAATGTGGGAATTTATGCTTCCTATTTCTGATAGTGAAAATGAATATGAAGCATTACCTTTCAGCACAAGAAGTAAAGGTCCAGTTGATCCTATACAACCAATTCAAAAACATAAACCTTCAACTTCCACTGCTAAAGATAAAGTTGTTGTTAAAAAATCCACTTCCACTTCCCCCCAAGTAATTCCATCTTCATCTAATTCTCCATCTTCACCCAGAACCTTAGTAGTTTCAAATACTATTCATTACAATATAGTTGAGGATATGAAGAAAATAAAAGAAAACATTTCCCTTCATGAACTCACTAAACTCAACTAACAACATAAATTTTACTGAAAGAATTGAACACAGTACCTGCTTCTCCTCTTCCTGTTGTTGTAGTATCCAAGGCTTCTAACGGAATGGGTAAACCTCCTGGTCATCCATTATTCGATTCCTTTGATGCTATTCTAATAGGTGACAATTCTAACTCACATACCTCTCCTTTTCTTTTGACTTTTGAAATATTTAATAAAAATGTACATAACTGCTCGGTTGATTCAGGGGCTTCTTCGAATATCATGTCGTATTAAGTTTGTCTGAAATTAAACATGTCACCCCAGAAAACCCCATTTCACATTGTGTAACTTGATAGGAAAAAAGTCAAAGTCATAGGAGAAATGAGTTCATTTCTTATTAGATTATCTTTGAATCCTGATGTTTGTCAAATAATTGATATACTTGTTGCTGATATCCCTGATTTCTACTGTTTAATTCTTAGTAGAGATTGGTAAAAAAAAATACACGGTTATTTTTCCACTAATTGGTCTCACTTATGGCTCCCATTTAATGGAAAGCCAAATCAAATTAGAATCAACTGAGAAAAACACATGAAATGTTCAGTAACAGATTTCAAAGGTGAAAATGTGGTAGTAGCATTTAATACCAACATTCATGGAAACTACTCTACTGAATCATTCTTTGAGAATTTTAAATCACAAACATCACCATTTCTGAGTAATTCTGTAACTTCTCAAATTGAAAATTTGTCACAGACATACTTTTCCAAATGTGTAAGTATGTTAGAAAAAACATTAGTTAGTTCTTTATTTTGGACATTGTATTTTGATGGGTCCAAATCAATTGATGGTGCATGAGCAGGTTGCATATTGATTAATCCTAAAGGTGTGAACACAATGCTGACTTGTAGATTGGAATTTGAATGCACAACTAATATTGCAAAATATGAGGCATTGGTCTAAGGTATGTATAAAGAAATTATCCTTTATGTTAACTACCTTCAAGTTTATGGAGATTCAGAAATTTTAGTTAAACAAGTAAAAAACATGATGCATTGTATCTCTACACACTTGAAGCATTATCAGTCTTTGGTACAGTCTCTCACTTCAGATTTTTTTAGCGATTAATATTTCTACTATTCCTAGGTTTCAGAATTCCAGCACTCACCTTCTTTCTAATGTTGCATCAAAACTGTTCCCGTCTGAAGATTACAACCCCGATAGATTTTCTGTAGAGTTAATATTTAGGCCATCCATTCCTGATAATATCACCAATTGGTAGGTATTTAATGATGATGAAGACATTTTATGATTCTTAACCTCTGAAAAGTCATAAGATGACTAAATAATTGATGAAGATGAACACGAAAATCAATGAAAACATAAAATTGAGGATAATCCCATACCCAAATTTGTAGTTAAACTTGAGGATCTCTATGATTTAAAAGACAGATTTAAAAGAGTTACTAATTCAAAGCTACAGAGTTCAACTTTGAGATTTGAATTAATAAATCTTGGGACAGATCTTAAACCTCAGAACATCAATTTAGGACTTGGTCTCTCAACTAAAGAAAGATTATCCTTCATTGATTTGTTAAAAAAAATATAAGGATGTCTTTGCTTGGAGTTACGAAGATCTCAAAATGTTTAACACTTCCATCATTCAACACACAATTCCGATGACATCTAATGATAAACCTGTCCAATAAAAATCAAAGAAAATTCATCTGAACTCAAAAAATCAAATAAAAACAAAATTGAATAAACTCCTTAAGGCTAAAATCATTTTTCCTGTTAGGCATTCAAGATGGGTTTCCAACTTGGTACCTGTTAGGAAGAAAAGTGATCCCCGAATTTGTATAAATTTTAGGAATCTTACTAAGGCCAGTCAAAAGGATAATTTCCCTCTACTCGCTATGGAATAGATTTTACGACCAATTGCTAGTTCCAAACTTATGTCTTTCCTTGATGGTTTCTATGAATATAATCAAATTATGGTCCACCCAGATGGTAGGCTAAAGACTACTTTCAGAATAGAATGGGGAACTTATGCCTACCAAAAAATTCCATTCGGTTTAATAAACGCAGGCGCCACTTTCTAATGAGCCATGGATATAGCATTCAAAGGTCTGTTAAATAAAATAGTTGTTGTTTATCTAGATGATATTATTGTTTATTCAGCCCATGGGGCTTTGGATTCACAGTGAATGGGTGCACTGCTAAGGCACTCCTTGTGCTAGGTCACTGGTTCAAATCCCCCGTGGGTGCTTACCTACCAAAAAAAAAGAATATATTACTGTTTATTCAAAGAATAGAATAGTCATTTATAGGACTTAAAACAGATTTTTGAACGTTGTAGAAAATATGCATTTCATTAAATCCAAAAAAGTATTTTTTCGCTTGTAGTGAAGGGAAACTTTTAGGATTCATTGTGTCAAAAAATGGAATTTACATTGACCCTTATAGGATTAAAAAAAAAATTAGAAAGTTCTCCACCATAAAACAAAAAAAACATGCAATCATTCTTTGGACAAATCAATTGTGTTAAAAGGTTTGTCCCTGATTTCTCACAAATTATTTTGATGTTACAACAAATGATTAGGAAAAACATAGTTTTAAATGGGGCCAGCATGAAAATCAATCATTTGATTTAATTAAATGAGAAATTATCGATGCTCCTTCTTTAAAGCACCCATCTCATTTTTCAGTTCAAATTTTCAGGGTACTGAATTGAATTATTCAGAAGTAGAAAAAAAGACATTTATTGTATATAAATCTGTAAAGCATTTTAGATCTTTTCTTTTAAAAGCACACACAAAATTAATAGTCCCATTCCCAACAGTGAGGCAATTACTAATGCAAAAAGAATTAGGAGAAAAGAGAGAAAATTGGGTAATAACTTTGCAAGAATACGATATTGAAATTAAACCAGCCAAAATTGTTAGAGGGCAAGGTTTCTGCAAGCTTCTTACAGGAGAATCCAACATACAAACCGAAGGGGACATAGCTAACAATGAAAACATTTATGAGGTAAGTGTAATTGATACTGATTCCCAATATGTTGATTTAATTTTTTATTTGAAAAAAGGATATGATCCTCCTAAACTCAATTATAAAAGAAAAAGAGCTTTACAATTAAAAGAAAGTCATTATGAGATTGTTGATAACATGTTATTTAGGAGAAACTATGATTCCATACTGTTAATGTGCCTTGAAAAATCTGAAGCACAAACAGTTTTGCAAGAGCTTCATGATGGACCAGTAGGTGGACACTTTGGAGGAGATACGACTACACACAAAATCTTACACGCTGGATACTATTGGCCTACTCTCTTCAAAGATACTCTCGCCTACGTAAGAAAAAGCAAAACATGCCAAACTTCTTCTAGAAGACAACAGAAACTAGCCTTGCCTTTGTAGCCAGTCAACATCAAACAACATTTCGAATAATGGGGATTGGATATCATAAGTGAGATTGTTCCTCATTCTTCTAAACAACATAGATATATTCTCACTACTACAGATTACTTCACTAAATGGGTGGAAGCAATTCCGCTAAAGGTAGTCAATTCTGAATCTGTTATTGAATTTATTGATCAATTTAACATTACGAGATTTGGTTTGCCTTCTGCACTTATATTTGATAATGCATCTTATTTTTCGGGTACCAATATGATTGGATTTTCAATTAGGATAGGTTTTAAACTCAAATATTCTGATAATTACTATCCCCAGGGAAACAGTTTGGTAGAATCCACTAATAAAAATCTCCTTAGAATAATCAAAAGAATGATAGATCAAAATTTTAAAAACGGGTACAAAGCTTTAATATTTTGTCTATGGGTTGATAGGATAACTCAGAAGGCCTTGATAGGCACTTCTCCATTTAACCTAGTCTATGGGAAGGAAGCCATCATTCCATCACATTTATCTCTTCCTTCATTAGCCGTAGTTCAATTTATTGAAGAAACACCTTCTTCTTCATTGCAATTAAGAAATTAACAAATCCTAAAACTAGAACAAGAAAGGGAAAAGGCCAAACTTACACACAACAAACATCAACAGATGGTGAAAGCTTCTTTTGATGCAAGTTAAGTCACACAAAGATCCTTCCAAGCTGGATATCTAGTTCTCAAGTGGGACAAAGCACACGAAGAAAAAGGGAAACATACCAAATTTCAAAAATTGTGTCTTGGTCCATTTCAGATTGTTGAACAAATAAGTCCATATACATTTATACTTCAAGATATATCAGGAAAGAGAGATTATATTCTTGTAAATTGGATCATCTTAAAGAAATTATTTTCTTAATTAAAAAAAAAAATTAAGAATAAAATTTGTAAAAAATCACTTCCATTGTACATCTCGCTGCAATTTATTTTCCTTTTACAGAGTTTGTTAATAAAATGTTAGATAGTACTCTATTGACTTTTCAAACATCTCTTGAATTTATTTTTAATTTTTCATTTTGAAGGTAGGAATTTTTAAGAAGTGGTTACCAAAATTGAAAATTAGATAAAATTATATAACTATGAAAATCTTTTCCATTAAGTTGTAAAATCTTTAAAAAAATTATATCCTTTTACTCTAGTTTCAGTAAAAAAGGTTATCCTTAAAAAGTAAAGATCGTCTTACGACTAAAAACTTTCAACTCGGATTTGTCATCCAAAACTCTTAAAGAGTCAATAGTCTTCCCCATCCATTAAAAAGGGATTTTTTTAGAGTGTAATTCTAAAATACAATAAATCTAAAAATTTAAGAGGTCTCATCACGAGACAGCTTGTTCAGTTTTAATTATTACCGGTGAATGGAATTGTTGTTATCTTGCCACCAAACTATGACAATGGCTTTTTAGCATTCAAAAAAAAAGTTGACCTCTAACTATTGCACTATTAAATGGATGGGACACTCGATTGTTGTTGGTTAAAAGGTAAACCTGTTGAGGCTATGAATGCCTACTGGCAGCAGTGGCTCTACCTGTGACAAATGAGTGCACTGCAAACTAAGTCATAAAATCCCCCTACTTTATTTTATAAACTGATTAATGACTGATACAAGTAAATAGGAGTTTTTTCATTCACAAAAGGTTTTTATCATAAATTGCAATTTAATGAGTTTTATAGTCAAAGTAATTTTATTTATCTAAATGTTTCGAAAAGTAGTTTCCACTTCTTAGATTATTTTTATTGAATTTTTGGAAATTTTCATTTATGAGAGATAATTGATTCTTCCAGTGAATCACCAATTGTTGTACTGTTCAAAAACCCCTATTTTAATATATTATAATTTTCGTATGAAATTTATTATATTGAAAATAGAGACCCTTTAGTTTTAGAAAATCAACATAAAAATTGTTAATAAAGAACTATAACCAAAGTTTAATACTTAGGATTTTTAATTAAAACCCAAGTATTAAACCTTGATTATCCAAAAAAAAAAACCAAATTTTAATAGCCCCCGAGACCAAGACTATACTTAGGCTTTATAAAACCTCAAGTATTAGAAAATATGGGTTATTCAATTAAAAAAAACAAAATAATCGGAGTTTTAATTCCTAAAGGTTTTATTCTTCATAAACTCTGACTCATCCCGCTTCCTGCATCGCAAAGTTTCCAAAGGCTCAAGACCCCTCTGCCATTATCCATTGCGATTGCGATTAGACCAGACCCGACGGCAAGATTAATACAATTCTATGATTCCCTGCATCCACAACTATCGCAATAAACCACATAACTTAAGTCTCATACCTTAAATAACTGTGATATGTGATAAAGCCTAGAATCGACGGGATCATACATGCCAATATATAAAATCCTGCATCTGCAGGCTATCGCAAAAGTTTCAAAGCCTAAGTCCATAGTCCTGCCTTATCCCGATTGTGATATGTGATTAAGCCCAGACCCGATGGGATTATAAAATCCATTCCATAAATTCCCCACATCCGGATATATCGCAGTTTCCAAAAGTCCATGCCCCACTACCTATGCCCATTTACGATTGTGATTATTCCATCCGACCTCTGATTGCAATATATGATAAAGCTCAGACTTGACATGATTATTCACTCCAATTCATAAATCCCCTTCGTCTGCACAATCGCAAGAATCACAGTCTTAAACTTTTGACATGCCTATTGTGATTTGTGATAAGCCCCAGACCTGATAAAAATCATATGTCAATTCATAAAAATATCGCGTCCGTGTCTATCACAGTTCTTTTAGCCATGCCACTTATTCCAAAGAATCCTACCAAATGCGATTGCGATATGCGATCAGACCCAACCCATTTTCCACATCATCCCTTACGTCATATCACAAATTACAAATCTCAAATATTTCAAGATTGTTGGTGTTGTACCGCTCCGTTATTGTGATATGCGATATAGATGGGCCCGTCGGGATTATACAATGAAATCCATAAATTCCCGCATCCATGCAATCGCAAACGTCATGGACCTTAAGCCATTCCTCCTCTTCCCATTCTGATTGTAATTTGGTCTTATTCGTATTTTCGTCTATTTCAATAAGGATTCTCCTTGCTTGAAATATGATGATAATTCAATCCCCGGTCTAAAAGCGATTCCGATTTTGCGATAAGACCATAAAAGTCTGACTTTTCTTTCCACGGACCTCACTCCACATATTTCTTCATGATGGTTGTGTTTGAAATTTATTATGACTCTACATTTTTCCTGATTTCCTACAAAAGTGATTTGTTTCAAATAAAACTCGCTTATCAGTCTCATTTATTTTTAGCTTATCAATTCATGTTTTCCTTATTCAAGTTCATGACAGGGGAAGACAATTGTGCTGATAAGAAATAGTTCAGTTCAAATAGACAGAAAAACATCCAAAGAATTTGATGGAACAAACAAAGATGATTAAGACAACAAATCACTTTCAGAACATTGCTACCAAAAAATTGTTTTTCTTTAAGTGCATTGAAGGGATCTCTTTAAATGCCCTCAATGCTCAGCGCAATAGATTCAGTTGTTTTCTGCTATTTAATATTACTTATTGTATGAAATAAAGGTCTTTAATTTTATGAAAAAAGGCTTATGAAAGCTTGCACTATTGTACTTTCATCCTTTTCTCAATAGAAATACTGGAACATTGTTTAAGAATTTTCATAAAGAATTTTGAGAAGTTGCACTACTGTACTCTTGGAATCATGTTTGTAGGAAGGAATAAACTACTGTTATTTCTTTTATGAGCTGAGAAACGTACATTTGGTATTTCTATCTTTGTAACTCTACTTTTTCATAAACAAATAGTGAATTTATCTTTTGATATTGTCTATTACATGGTATTTAAAGAATAGTGTTACATGTATTCATTTCTGATCATGCTGCCATTGATATTTTTTACATGTTAAGCAATTTTCTTTGATATTCTGAATGCAATATAGGTTATACACATTATTTTGATTAACTATTTAATCAAATTAATCATCTTGAAATATTTTCATTTCCATTGGTGTTTGAGCAATCTATATCGTGATTTCCTAAGGAAAATCATTATAGATTGCATCCAGATAAATGTTAAACAATCCTAGGTTATAGAGTAGATTAATGCATATATTTTCCCATTTAATTCATTACTGCAAATCCATATATTTCACTTCACTATAAGCATTATACATTCATTCAATAACCTTTCATTGGGAAACTTGTTGCATTGTCCCCAGTCGAAGCCACTTCCTAAATGGAAAAGGAGTTGTCTTAACGTCCGGACAGGGTGGTTTTCCACCTATGTTGAAGCAACGATTTTTGAGGCCTCAACATGACCATGATGCTTACAATGGTGAAGATAAAAACAATAATATTTCACATAGCCAACTCTGTCACAATGTTGGCATTTGATAATCTGTGGTTGCAAATGAGGAGCAGGTATAGGTGATGATGAGTTGTTCTGAAGAAATTCAACACTATGAAACTGAATAGGCTTAGAGTAGTCTACAGTATGAGTGGACACCTTCTTGTCATATCCAAGACTGATTTTATTCTTGTTGTTGACAAGCTCTTCCCAAGGTCTAATGATGGGCTTGGGAAGGGTAGACTAAAATTTTTCATCTACATGCACATATGATCTTGAAATGAATACTTAACCAACCTCAACTTTAGTGACTTGAGCACTTTTTGGAAGTTGATGGGAGATAAATCCAAACTCATAAAGGGGATTTTTCTGAACAAAAATAGGTTCGAAATTGTTGGGTGTGTGTTATATTCTTTCCATGACTAGTCGCACGAGCGGGGTGGGGGGGGTAGGGGGGTCATAAGGGGGGCGATACCCCCTATGTTTGTTGCGTCGGGCTTAGTAGGGGGGTCACGGGGGGGTGACATCCCCCCTTGTCAAGGGGTTTATAGGGGGGCAGTAGCCCCCCTTGCAGGGGGTCTGAGGTAGCACCTCAAAATGTTTTTTTTGGACCCTATAATAGGTGGGTGGACCTACCTATGGTTTTGTGAATGGGTTTTGTGCATGGTTTTGGGCATGATGGTTTTCTACCCATGGTATTTGTAGATCTAGTCAAGGGAACTACGATAATTTTCTAATCTAGGGTTAATGGATTGGGTTTTATGAATGATTCAACATGTATATATATGTATTGTAACATTGAAAGGAATATAATGAAAAATCAATCTGGTAGTCACCATTGTATATTTTCTATTTTAAGAATTCGTTTGTAGGTATATGTTGTATAGGGTTAAAACCTACAAAAATGATTACTATGCTACTATAGCTCATCTTATTGTAGTTGTGACCCAAGCTACAAGAAATCAATCTTCTCTTATGTTTTTTTGTAGACAAACTTGAATGTTAGCAAGAGTTGTTTTGCTAATTTTTACTATGATGTTAGCATTAGATATAATTAGAGTGCTTAATAACTTCAATAATCCATGATTTTTTTCCATTATTCAAACAACCCAAGTCAACAAATGACCAAAAATGTACTTGCAAAGGAGGATAGCTAACAATGCAATATTCTTCAAAATTAAATTTGCCCAATGATAAGAGGGAAATCCACTCAAAAGAAGGATAATCCCATTACTATTTGAAGACTCCTCTTGAATTCAAAGAGCAGGAAACAATGTCACCATGAATATAAAGACCACTCTTAGCTTGGACCACAAAACAATTAACTGGTATCTAGTCCTTCAAGGTCACATCATAATATCGAAGGTCATGCAACTTGTTTCTTAAAGAAACTGCTTATTTAGAAAATGCACAGGGAGCTTTATCAACTTGGATGTTCTACCTTTAATTTACTGGAGCCAAACACCAATGATAACCACAAAGCCTCATGAGCATGAATCAACTCCAACTTATTTCATATACCATATAACATTAACAACCACACACAATAGCCTTTAATGGAACCAAATACATGAACCAACACACATATAATTAAACTATTCAACCAAACTCACGATATTCAACATAATAGTTCAACACATATAAATAGTTCAAATCCTTGAAAATATACAATGTAAAATTCAAAGTCAATTCAACATGGAGGCGCACATTCCAGGCTTCAATCAACAATTTTCAATGCATTTGACAAACCAAGCACATACCATGGTGACCATGAAGACATTCTAGCTTGCACATCAATGTATTTAACCAACAAACAGAAGGGACTGCTTCAACGCATTGCTTGAGAGAATTGCATGAGTCCAACTTACAGTGAATAACACCATGGAGGAGACTAATTTTAACAGACATTCTTCAATGTTATCAATGCATATGAGCAAGATCATTCAACACAACATGGAGCACGAGCAAGGACTTCATCGTTCAACATTGTTTTACTAGCATTTAACCAACGCAACTCTATGTAATCATTTTATTGTTTTTTTCAAGTGCAATGTACCAATGAATAAATAATCTAGCATTCACCAAGATTCTAACCAGCGTACATGTTGCTCAAGGAAAACACTATGAGGAGCAAAGAGCACCAACACCAATGCACATAACTATTATACCATGCACTTCATTCCTGCAACCAATATCACATATCGAGATACTCTGTATTTTGAGGTTAACTTGAACATGCTCACTAGTGTTATGAAACCAACTCACAAAAAGATAGAAAAGATAGATCAACGACTTAAAAATCAGGCTCTTCGAGGGGGAAACCTCCTTTACATTACACAAATTAACAATTCTTGGATGATACAAATGACAAGACCTCCTTTCTATATATAGGAGTCTAAGGGATCATAATATAATCAGAGTCGACATAACAATAATAATGTAAGGGCACAAAAATAACAATAGTGGGCTTCTATGGGGCACAATAATAACAATATGGGGACTACATGGGCACAAAAATATAATAAGGGGGTTGCACTAATAAAAATAAAGGGTTACACTAGTAGTATAGGGACCTAACATGCCCCTCTCCTTCAAAAAGTGTTGTCCTCAATGCTTGAGTAGTTCTAGATGCTTCTATATAAAATTCTCGTCCTCCCATGTGGAATCTTCAGCTGGTAAGTTCTTCCACTTGATGAGATACTCTGAAATTGATCGATTTTGTAGCTTTCAATTTCTTCTTTCCGCGACTACTTCAGGTTCCAATATCATTTTACCTTCCTTTTCAAGTTTCGATAATATTGTTTGAACTGGGAGCTTCTCACCTATAACCTTCTTTAAGCATGAAACATGGAAAACTGGGGGCACTTGGGAAGATGCAGGAAGCTCCAATTTGTATGCCATAGTACCAATATTTTTCAGCATCTTGTAAGGACCATAGTACTTTGGTGATAATTTATTATCCATTTTAGCTTGCTTGAGGGACATTTGTTTGTATGGTTGTATTCGTAAAAATACCCAGTCGCCTATATCAAAACTTATTTCTCTGTTATTTTGATCTACCTGTTGTTTCATTCGATTCTGCGTGAAGGTGAGGTTATCCTTTTTCTTCTTGATATGTCCTTCTATATTGAGAGTTTGAGGAGTGGTAATTCTTGCCAATGCATTACAAGATATGGTCGGATTAATTTCTTCTTTCTCTGGGGTTGGTTCCTAGTGTATATCCTCTTCTTTTGACATTTCTTGATCCTTTTCTTCCTCCTCTTCACAATCAATGTAAAATAACTTATTCTCAGTACACTTATGACCATTAGTGTATTTGCTATCACAACTGTAACAAAGGCCATTTTCTCCTTTTTCTTCCAATTGTTGTGGTGTCAACCTTGTAGGTTGTGGAAGGCTAGGAGCAACAACATTTCCATCTTTATAATTGTGAGTGGTAGGATTTCTTGTTGCCATAATTTTGATTTCAATTTGTCTTTCGAGCCTGAATGCCTTCTCCAATGAATCAGGTTCCCGAAGACAAACTTCATGTTGAATGTTATCCTTTAAAGTCCCTATGAAGACATCAACCCTTTTCTTCTTTAGAATATCATTTACCCTTATACTCAATTTTTGGAATTCCTAAATGTGCTCTACCATTGAACCATTTTGTTTGAGATTTACCAATTGGCTAAAGAAGGTTTTGCTCTTTGTATCCTCATAATGTGCTATGATTTCCTCCGTGAAAATTGACCAAGTGATAAGTGGGTTTATGAGGAAAAATCCCTTTATACCATAAAAATTGATTCGGTTCTAAATATAAAGATGCAATATGTACCTTTTGTAACAATTGCACATCATGCAGATCAAATATTTCTCCATCTATAGTATCCATGTTATGGGATCCTTGTCATTCAACTTCCTCATATCGATATTTGGAATATGGTGGGTATTCAATCCAATGTTAGATTCTATGAAATCATGATTAACATTTATTTTTTTCTCATCATGAGTTTCCTCTACTACCTTTTCGTCATTAGGAGGCCTTTCTTGTAGCAACTTTGTCCCACCTTCCTTCAAACCTTCCATGTCTTTCTTCAAATCTTCCATGCCTTTCTTCAAATCTACTTCCATACCATTGATATTAGCTTCCATGGCACATATAAAACTATTTATCTTAGCTTCGATCACATTCTTCAAATCATCCATCCAATTTTGCTTACTAGGTGTTTCTATTTTCTTGATTCGAGTCATTATTTTTCTTGCTTTTAGGAGCTCGATATTTAAATGATTGTAACTCTGTAATTTCAAATCTTCAAGTTCTGAAATTTTTGCCTGTGGTAGCCCTCTGAGTCCTCTTTCTAACCCACCAATCTGATCAATATTGGATTCTTCAATAAAGAGTTATGCAAAACTCCTACGATGACCTGATTATAGACTGGTTCGGTAGAGCGAATGTGTTCGACTTTTCACGTTTCACTGTTTCGACCTTCAGACTTGAAAAAAATACATAGAAAATTAGAATCTATCCTCTTTCTATAACTTCTTACGAAATTTCAATCTGATCCTCATAGAGAAAGTTATGACGATTTTCCCAAGGTCACCTGTTTGGAATGTAATTCGGGAGTTTGCAAAAACCATAAATGTCTTGGACTCTATCTCCGAAACTATAGCGAAACAAGACCTAAAATTCGTATTCGAGATTCACCAAGATTTTAGCTCAAATGGGTTTTAATTTTAGAGTCTGAAGCTACGTAGAAAACAAACTATAGCAAAAATGCCATGATGACCTGTTTGAGATGGAATTCTAGAGCTTGCAAAAACCCTAACTTCCTCAAATCATATATCCGAAAATGTAGTGAGACAAGATCTCAAATTCGGACCTGAGGTTCAGAACGATTTCGGCTAATATGGGGTTTTTTAGCTTCTGAAACTTCATAGAAAAAAGTAATAGCGAAAATGCCACGATGACCTGTTTGGAGCAACGAAACGCTAGAATCCAAAGCTCTGAAAAAAATACACATAAAAGTACATTCCGTCCTCTTTCTGTAACTTCTTATGAAATTTCAATTTGATGCTCAGAGAGAAAGTTGTGATGATTTTCCCAAGGTCACCTGTTCTGAATGTAATTAGGGAGTCTGCAAAAACCTCCAAATTTTTCTTTGGAGTACATGAGGTGGAATATCTGGGTCATATTGTATCCATGAAGATGTTAAGGTAGACCCTAGCAAAATTAAAGCCATTAAGGAATGGAAAATCCCCACATCCATAAAGCATCTATGAGTTTTTCTTAGGTTAACAGGGTATTATTACAAGTTGGTTAAGAATTATGGGAAAATAGAAGCACCTCTGATACCAAATGTTATGAAACCAGCTCACAAAAAGATAGAAAAGATAGATGAACGACTTAAAAATTAGCCTCTTCGAGGGGGAAACCTCCTTTACATTACACAAATGAATAATTCTTCAATGATACAAATGACAAGACCTCTTTTCTATATACAGGAGTTTAAGGGATCATAATATAATCAGAGTCGACATAACAATAATAATGTAAGGGCACAACAATAACAATAATGGGCTTCTATGGAGCACAATAATAACAATATGGGGACTGCATGGGGACAAAAATATAATAAGGGGGTTGCACTAATACCAATAAAGGGTTACACTAGTAGTATAGGGACCTAACAACTAGAGTCAAGTTAACTTCAATAATTGATATACATGAAATTTCTGAAAACATAAAGGCCAAATAACAACAACTTTCCAACTCACAATTTGAATTAAAAACTCCATAATTAATGTGGATGACAAGTTGTGGCTTGAAAACTATGTTTTAGAGGCACTTGAGGTTGTCCAATTATATGACTTTCAATGGTATTCTTCACATGTGCTAAACACACACCAAATAAATAGACAGATTCACTTTCATGTGGCATTGTTGGGAGTTTAGTTCTTGTTGTGGAGGTAAATCCCCTCTGCGGACAGAGGTGATTCCTACTAGCCCAGACCAGGTCTAGCAACAATCAAACAATGCTAACACGCAAGTTCCTAATTGCAAATTAAAGGTGGATGATGAGAACCTACTTGGATTCCAACGCTAATATTTGTAGAAGAGACGTCGCTCTCGTTCCTTTGCTTCAGCCGGTCACGATCCCCATGATCTTCGTGATTGGACACCTACACATGCAAAGAACAACACAAATACAAGCATAAAATCCAATAGATGCAATTATATATCAGTCAAAAAAGATATAACTCAACATCAATCATTACGAAGGACAATGAGAGTGGAACCATAATGATAGTCATCTATTATTGATAAACAACAAAGAAGAATACCACCATAGTTCTGACGTCAAATCCTCCTTTGGCTGGGTGATCAACTACACAAGTCTTGCAAAGCTTGTTGGGATGGGAAACAAGCCTCTCTCTCCTTGGTGACAAGAATCTCCTCACTTATATTTGGCCTTATGGATGCAAAGAAGGCTCTTGCAACTTCAATCTCTTGAACTCCTGGAATTCTTACTATCACTAGCACTCTGCTGGAACTAGCTTGCTCAAGGCATACAGACAAGCTTTTATAGATAGAGGGGAAGGAGATAAGATCAATCACAATTTCCATGGGATTGGCTTTATCACTTAGAAGCTTCCATGAAAGGTGGCAAACTACTTCCCTTCTATGGAGATTCGAAGCCAAAACCATCCTAGCTCAACATAGATTCAGTTGATGAACGGGTTAGGGAGAACCTTCGGGAGTTTGTTTGTTACAAACTTTACTCAACTTGGTTGGCGCGAGTGCGACTCTGAGACAGAGCGCCAATGGTGCACCCTCTTTAGAGGATTTTCCCCATTGGCGCGAGTAGTACATTGTGGAACCGCGCCAATGCAAAAAGAGGTCTTTTTATGGGTATTCTGCAGGAGATGTCTTCAGGGCATATGAAGCTCATACTTAGAGGAATATAATGCAAGTGGTTTCAGGTCATGTCACTTCTCACAGGTCTCGGAATGAGTCCTCCAGTGTGCGGGAGAGGGGTAACAGGGACGGTGACAAACGGTGACAAATTACTGTTAACAGTTCTAGCCCCAACACTCCAAATGAAAACACTTTAGTAGGCCAAAAGTGAGGTCACAAGGTCGAACCTGGGGATGCTCTAGCCGAATAGAAATGGACTGGATGGCCTAGAGAGATGATGTTCAGGTGAAAAATATGGTGAATTTCATTATTTCTATTACTATCACTACCAGTTCTTAGATTCCTCTCCTTTCTTCCAACAGTCTCATCAAACCAAAATATAGTTCCAATTACTCTCAAACATATGCACACTGTTTCGTTCAAAGATTTCCAATTTTGAATGAGAGATTATGTACTAAGGCATTCAATATAGTAAGTGGGTTCTTGACTTTCCTTGAGGCACTACAGGAATCTTAGGCACTATTACAAGCTAGAGAAGTGTCGAAGGCTCAATAGAGACTCTGAGAGACCCACTTGGGCGTAGATATGGTAGAGAGGGGAGTATTATAGTGCACAAGAATTGATGGACATCTCAAGCACTGAGAGAATGCAATGAAATGTTAGGGAGACAAATATGGCTACCAAGAACGAAATAATTGGTGACCAAAAGGAAAAATTCCAAAAATAAAACTTCGATCTGACAAGTTCTTAGGTAAATAGAATTGATATGTTAGCGTTATCAGGAAAAAATGGAAATTTTGGGCAATGCAATAGTATTTATGATATAGAAGGAATGCTATAATAATCAATGACCAAAAAACAAGTGGCTCAAACTAGATTAGGGCAAGAATTTTCCTATTTTGATACCATGTGAGGGGGATTAATAGTTAGTGAGGTTTTCAAACTTTAAGCTCAATTCTTAATTTCCTTTCACTCTTGGAAATTACTTATGTGAGCATTCTTAATAAAATACATAGTCAACAATGTAAATCATTCACCTATACATACAATCCATCAATTGAGCAACATGCACATATTGACATAGGTATTTTTACATGGAAACCCAAAGGGAGAAGACCACCAATATGTTTGTGATTATGATGTAATTTAAGCTCCTACTTAATTACACCAAGTTATCTGTGAGCACCCACTCAAAGGATGCCCCAACCCCCTTTAAGATAGAAAGTCACTCCTTGCCAAGAGGCAGCAACCTCTAACAAATATAGGCCACCACCCGCTCTAGCCCATTGTTTTACTTTTCATACATTTTTCAAACTTGTGAAAAAAAAAGCTTATACAAATGCACAAAAATATAAAACCTGGTCAGTTGTTCCACACAATGCATTTTTCTCTGCTATGTAGTTCTTTTTTGCACTGCTCAATCATCTATTGTCTCAGCCCTCACTTGCTTCGTATAAATATCAACTCTCAACCACACAAACCCTTCTTCTCACTCTCAGTTACTTGCAACCCCTCACACTCTTCACTCTACACCTAATACTACTTCACTAAAAGACTCAATGTTTTCTCAACCTTTTTGTTCACCACAAACGTAGTGCACAACACTCCCTATCAGCTCATTAACTAATGCATTCAATGCATACTGTGGAACACTAGTCTTCAATTAAAATCCTGCGTATGGGACTAGTTCACCCAACCTATGGAACAAGTATGGTCTTCATTTAACCACTGCATTAATTGCATATTGTGGCACACTAGTCTTCAATTAAAAGCTTATGTATGGGACTAGTTTACCCAACCTATGGAACATGTATGGTCTTCATTCTGCTAACACGTCTGAATACTTAGCCTTTGAATATGAATTAATTCTGTGATTGACCTTCATAGTGTTCTTCCATACTAAGGATTAATTCTTATTCAAAATATGTATGGGTAACATTATCACTCTACTCTGTACAACTTCTCGACCACTACAACTCTATTAATTCAAGGAATGGGCACTTGAGCATTCCTTTCATTTAATTTTTCATGTTGTTTAAGGAAGACTAGGGATGGCTTGTTTCGTTTGAACTAGGCCGATTAAATTAGTTCTACAAGTCATGGTCCTTGTTTCCTTGGTCCAATGAACTCGACAATCACCATTGACTTCATTAGCCCATGTTGTGTGTGCAGAACAACTGTCGACCAATTCAACATCATTAAACATATTCCCATAGGTGCTTTAGCTCCCAAAACTTTTTCACTGTATTTAGCTCAAAGGTCCTCGGTCATAGGAACATGCAAATGCATTGCAAAACCGCTGCATAATAGCTCCCGGGTACCTTTCTTCACTATAACCCCGAGGGATTATTCACCAACATTGAAATTCCATGCATATGGTAACAAGGCGCCTATAGAACCAAGTCCTGATGCTAAACATTGGCCAATGACTTCTTTTACCCCGATGCTCCTCTAACACGCACTTTAAAACCAAAGCAAGGAAATCATACACTTAACTTTGGACAACCCATACCAATAAAGGGTAACTTTTTGAATCGTTTGAATACATTAGCAACTCTGCACCCCTATACTTCTAAAAAGGTGTATAATCAAACTCAAAAGGAAACAATTCACAATAGGCTATCAATGGCCATCGTCTCCACTATATGAGTACAAGGATATAAAAAAGAAAAGTAAAAACCAATAGCCAAAAAGAATTCACCCAAATTGTCAGGGACCCACAAAATGAGAAAATCCTAGGACAAAATGTGTTCCTAGTAGAATTGTCTAGAGGGTTTTGGGAATTTCTATGCAAAGTCATCATGGAATTCATAGAGGAATCATGGATAAACGAGAGTATCTTGAAAGCTTTTACCTTAAAATTCATAGATACAATTCCCAAGGAAAATGACCCAGCTCACTTTGGCCAATACAGACTATATTCTCTATGCAATTTCATATATAAACTAACTGCAAGAACCATTTCTTCAAGACTGTAGCCAATTTTGTCTAGACACAAAAGGAATATCACATGAACAAATGGGGTCCTTGAAGGTCAAGCTATCCAAGATGCAATGGCAACAATGCAAGAGGTGTTTCACACTATCAAAGTGAGGCTCAAGAAAGCTTTCATAGCTAAAGTAGATCCCACCAAAGTTTTCAATCAAATAAGTTAGATGTATATATGTCTAGACTCTAACCCTTCTACAAGTAGGATTCTCTCAATCATTCGTTGTTTGGATGGAAGCATGTTTCACTTCAGTTGTGTAAATTATTTTAATTAATGGAATAGCCATTGACTTCATTCACCCTTGGGTAGGTCTAAGGTCGACCTATCCCTTCTCGCATGCCCCTTTTGGTCCTGGTAGTATAACGACTCATTATGCTCATCAAACAATGGTTAAGATGGGAAGATAGTAAAGGAATCAAGGTGGCTAAATGAGCAAACATAACCCACCTAATGTTTGTGGATGATGTATTTGGGAATGGTATGGTGGAAGAGGAAAGAAATATTGGAGGCATCCTTAACCTCTTTTGTGATGCAACAGGAATAGAGGTCAACCTAAAAAATTCCTCAATCAGATTCAACCTTTTCAGTCAAGCCTAGGGGAAAATGGTCCTTGGTTTCCTCCCTTTCACTGTGTAGAACTTTGAGCCTAAAGTCTCCTTCTTGGGTTTTCATTTGAAGCTAGACAGTTATGGGTACAGGGATTGGATGTGGTTAATGGTCAAAATTAGTGGTAGGATAGAGAAATGGAATCACAGATGGATCTTAATGGCTCGTAGGATAGTGCTCATCAAATATGTTCCAAACTAGAATTTTACGTATTGTCTTTAGTTAGCCAAAGTCTCCAACCAAATCCCAATAGGAAATGTCACATGGTTCGGGTTTGAGTTTGGGTTCAAGTTCAGGTTCAGAAATGATTTCGTTCAATTTGAGTTTGAATTTTTTGATGAGGTTCGGATGAGGCTCATATATATATATAGTAAGTAAGAAATGTATATAGTAAGAAATGAACGTCATTAAACATAAAAACTCTATCACGAACATGGAAACTGCAAGGATAAATTACAAGCTTGAGTTATGAGATGAAGTTATGAGTTTTGATCATGGACTTGGTCAATGGCTATGAGGTTCGATGAGGTTCGCCGAACCTCACAATTCTTTTAAGGTTCGCCAAAATTCGAACCTCAATATTAAATTTCAATGAACCTTGCAACATAACAAACAAGAATGAAGGAGCTCATCTTCAACTATATGTGGAGAGGAAATAGAGGGTTGGGAGGAATACCTCTTATTATATAGGAGGTTTCTTCAAAGCCAAAGGATCTAGGGGGCTGGGGAATAAAACATATTTTGGATTTCTCCAAAGCCTTAGCTTCTAAACAGGGTTGGAATTTGGAAATTATTCACAAATAAAGGGATTTGGAATAGTATTTTATTTCATAAGTATGCTTCCCTAAAATCAATAGAGGAATGGGATAAAGTAACCCAACACGCAAGTCAAAGGAGGATCAAATTTCTGGAAGCATTTGATTGAAGCTTCCACATCATCAGCTCCTCACTCTGTTGGAAGATCAGGAATGAGAATCCAATCAGATTTACACAAAATGAATGGGTTGGAAAAGAGGTAACTTATAATATGCCTAGAGTTCTCTTGGAAAAATATAGGAGCAGAAACCTCAGGTACGGATTAGATCTAGCCATTCCCATGACTCACCACTCACAGAAGCAAGAATGCCCCAAAAACTAGGTCATGGGGCTCACTAGGGAAAGAAGAAGAGCAATGGATATTATTCAGAGCTCAATAGAAAGGGGTGTTGAATTTCCATGACCTTGGGTCTAGGTTAGAGTTTTAAAATCACTGACGCTACCAAACCAAGATTCTAAACCATAAACTACTTTGCACAATAGAAATATACAACAGTAAATCACATAAGCAAAAATATAAATGATTTTTAAACAAAATTGTATAATAATTTACCATCACCAATGTTCATTATATTAATCAAAATCTGATAAATACAACAATCTATGGTTTACAAGATACAATGGCAATCTTCATTGTGCAACTTCTATGTCGTATCTTGTCCTATTGGTCCTTCGCTCCTATACTGCTCACTACTAGTTCCTTAGTCCATCAAGGCATCTACACATCAAGACTCCAAAAGGGTTGCCTCCTATCACTACTGCAAGTCACATCTGCTACAATGAACATGGGTTCATCAACTGCTCTTTGGGTAGGTCTAATTCGCGAGCTCTAATATACCATGCTAGCAAAAAATTTAGTCCATCAAAGTGTTGCACTTCGGAACCATCCTTCACCCAACCTTTAGCTTCTCTTATTCCTTCAAGATGGCTCATCTAGGGCTACTTTAGGTAGCCAACACAGTGCCCTCCAACCAGCTCTATGACACCCAATCTTGTCACTGCAAGTTCTTCTCCTAGGATGGACTTTTGACCTCCATGAAAAGTCTTCCAAATGGCACCCACAGGCTGCACTACAAACTGCTCCAAACACGGTCAACCCTTGACCTAATACATCTCTCCAAACCATTTTTGCTCACCACGCTTGACTTCTGCACTCTGCAATTCTATTTATGGTATCAACTACAACCCTCAATCCTCCACACAGTCATCAAGTCAAACCTTTTAAGGCTGCAGTTCACCAAGGGCAGACTCTCCACTGCTAAGCTACCTCAACTCTGGGCTTAATACTTCAACATAACTCTTAGAGATATTCCCCTCAAACAAACCAAAAAATTGCCTTCAAAACAACACAAAAAACTCCTAATTTCCTCTGCCCAAACAGCCCTTCAATCTATCCCTAATCTGCACTTAAGGAAATCCTGTTCATGCCTCAAAACAACCCTTCAAATGTGCCACACATTCCCTATAGATCCTATGGCCCAATCACAAAAATATGTTGTTCCTTTTTCCCTCTTTTACACTGTCTTTAAGTCTCCTTTGTTTCGGCTAAACATAGATATTCCTCCACGAAATTTCAGAGCTCTTATTAGAGATATATTTCCACAAATGGATGATATAATGACTCCAATCCATCCTCAATATACATCCTTTAAGGCCTCCAATTAATCACATGAAGGGACACGTCTACTTGGAATTTTCTTCAAGTTGGCTGACTTGAAAATCCAATATTTACTATTTCAACTTCAAAATTCATATCTTTCTAATGAAAACTCAAATTCGGATGATTTTTTATGTGTTGGAATCATATTTTTGAGCCCTATAATCCTCATCCATCACATGTTGTGAATCTGTCATGGTTTTTTCCCAACACACGATGGGTTCCAAAACCCCACACTTGGGTTCCAAGCCCACCAGTTGCCCTTGTGGCACTTTGTCCTCCAAACCCTGAACCCTAGGGCTTGGAGTACCTACCAAGCTACACAATTCAACACTCCCTCTTAGCAATGGAGGTACTTACAAGACTAGGAAATATCTCATCATAATCATCACTACTTGCAACACTTGCCCAACTCTTGGTGCTCACAATCGCAACAATCCTTGTACGTGAACTATGCCCTTCTCAGAAGTGTTAATGTCATTGCTAGAAGCAACCTTCTTCTTCTTCTTATCCTGCAATGTCTTCCAATTTTTCCATGATTCCTTCTTGGCAGTTGTAGGAGCACCCTTGCTCACCACTGACCACGCACTCTTCTTGGGTTGCAGAGTCTTCCTTTGAATCTCCAAGTTCCCTCTCGAACTAGACTCCTTCTAAGTCTCTGGAACCTAGACCTTCTCAGAAAAGTGTACCTTCTTTTCAAGAATCTGTGACTTCTCCTATGAATCCTACACCTGCACCTGCACTTGCTCCTGCTTCTCTGGAACCTGCACCTGTTCCTACTTCTTTCCATGATCCTCGAGATTACAGTCAATCTATAGAGACTATGGTATCTAACTTCAAGTATAATCCCATCAGACTTAGAATCTCTAAGCCTGAGTCTTGCCTTTCCATCCTGGAACAAGACCTCAAACTCCTTCTTCTCCATCATTGATATGGAGAGCACATTATATCTGAGTCCTGGTATAAACAATACATCTTGGACCTACAACATACATCTTTTCTCCATTCTGAATGGCACAACACGTGATCCTCGGATCTCCAATTGACTCTTGTCACCCAACACCATGTGCAACTTCAATTCCCATCTAGCTAGAGTCTCAAAACTATCTTGTGACCTTGTCATATGCTTCATCGCAGCACTGTCCACGTACCATCCATACTCTTTGATAGTACTCTACGGGAAATGAGAAATCATAGATAAATCCTCCTCTTCACCTACCAATCTTCTAGCGAGCTCACCCATCTCTGCTTTATTGGAAATAAGGGCGGCCTGCTTCCCTTTTATTTTCTCATAATATCCCTTCTTCTTTTTCAAACATATCAACAAAAGATGACACATCTCAACACAGTTGAAACACTTGACTTTACTCAAGTGCTTCTTTTGCTTACCCTTCATTTGTGATGCAAGTGTCACATCATCATCTCAAGCTTTCTACTTCGACTCAAGATCCTCGTCTAGAAACTCTTCCTTAATGAATTCATCCCACATCCTATCCCAGTCTGGCAGCTTCTCCCTGGCAACAATTCATTTGATGAAGGGCTTTCATTCCTCAGTGAACCCTTTCAAGGCAATCATAACCATATCTCCATCTAAGACAGTCACACTAATGGTAGCAAGATCATCCTTGACCCGAGACAATCTTGTCAGATATGAGGTCACGCTTTCACCCTTTAGTATCTTGGTGGATTTGAACTTATCCTCCAATACCAGTACCCCATTCTCTTTCTTATTCTGAAACAAATTATAAAGAGACACCCACATCTCATGTGCGGTGTTCTTCCCGAACAAATGAGGTATTAGGGCATCCCTCACACCATCTAGGATGATCAGTCTCTCCCTCGCATCCAAATATTCCCATATTTCCAACACCTTAGGGTCAGTTGGTTTATTGATCTCTTTCTCGGCAAAATCCCAGATCTTGTTGACTTGCAAGATCAACTTGATCCTTTCGTTCCATGGACTATAGTTTGAAAACCCGTCCAATCTATCCTAATATCGGATACCTATCTGCAACTTTGACATTGTAGTGAACCCTTTACTCACAATGTGACCAACTCCCTCTCATGCTGTACTTTGTTTCACACAACTCTGATTTACTTACTTACAAAGTAGCTTAGACACACTCTGATACCGTGTTGAATTTCCACAACCTTGGGTATAGGTTAGTGTCTTAAAATCACTAACGCTACCAAGCCAACAATCTCAACCATAAACTACTTTTCACAATGGAAATATAAAGCATTAAATGACATACGCACAAATATACATGGTTTTTAAACAAAATTGTACAATAATGTACAATCACCAATCTTCGTTATATTAATCCAAATCTAATAAATACAACAGTCTACAGTTTACAAGATACAATGGCAATCTTTGTTGCACAACTTCTATGTCATACCTTGTCCTATCGATCCTTCGCTCCCTTACTACTCACTAGTAGTGCCTTAGTCTATCAAGGCATCCACACATCGAGACTCCAAGATGGTTGCCTCCTATCACTGATGGAAGTCACGTCTACTACAATGAACATGGGCTCATCAACTACTCTCTAGGTAGGCCTAATTCCTGAGCTCCAATCTGCCAGGCTAGCAACAACTTTAGTCCATCAAAGTGTTTCACTTCGACATTGTCCTTCACCCAACCTTTAGCTGCTATTTATCCTTCAATATGGCTCATCTAGGGCTACTTTAGGTAGCCAACATGTTTCCCTCCAACCAACTCTATGACACCCAATCTCGTCACGACAAGTTCTGCTCTTATGATATACGTATGACGTCCACGAAAAGTCCTCCAAATGGCACCCACAGGCTACACTACAAGCTAATCCAAACATGGTCAAGCCTTGACCCAATAAATCTCTCCAAAACACTATTTTTTACCACACTTGATTGCTTCACTCTACAATTTTGGTTAGGGCATCAACTGCAACCCTCAATCCTCCACACAGCCATCAAGTCAATCCTTCTAAGATTGTGGTTCACCAAGGGGAGACTCTCCACTGCCACGCTGCCCCAAATATGGGATTAATACTTCAACACATCCCTTAGATATAGCCTAACTACTGGCTATGGTTTACTGCCTATCAAAACAACTGTTGTAGGCCTTCGGTCCCTTCAATCACACCAACAAATTGCCTTCAAAACAATGGAGACAACGCCTAATTTCCTCTACACAAACAACCCTTCAATCTGGCCCTAATCCGCACTTAAGACAATCTTGTTCATGCCTCAAAACAACCCTTCAAATGTGCCATGTTGTCCCTATAGCTCTTGTGGCCCAATCATAGAAATACGTTGTTCTTTTTTCCCTCATTCACACTGTCTTTATGTCTCCTTTGTTGCGGCTAAATAGAGATATTCCTCCATGAAATTTCAGAGCTCTTATTAGAGATATATTGCCACAAATGTATGATATAATGACTCCAATCCATCCTCAATATATATCCTTTAAGGCCTCCAACGAATCACATGAAGAGACACGTCTACTTGGAACTGTCTTCAAGTTGGCCTACTTGAAAATCCAATATTTACTATGTCAACTTCAAAATTTCATATCTTTCTAACAACAACTCAGATTTTGATTATTTTCGATGCATTGGAATCATATTTCTGAGAACTAACAAACTCATCCATGACATGTTGTGAATCCATCATGGTTTTTCCCCAAAACATGATGGGTGCCAAAACCCCACACTTTGGTTCCAAGCCCACAAGCTGCCCTTGTGGCGCTTTTTACTCCAAACCCTGAACCTAGGGCTTGGATTAACTCCCAAGATACACAATTCAACACTCCCTCTTAGTGAGGGAGGTACTTCCAAGACTAGGAAGTATCTCGTCATCATCATCACTACTCGCAACACTTTCCCAACTCTTGGCACTCACAATCACAACAATCCTTGTACAGTGAACTACGCCCTTCTCGGAAGTGTCATTGTCACAGCCAGAAGAAACCTGATTCTTCTTTTTATCCTGCAACATCTTCCACTCTTTCCATGGTTCCTTCTTGGTAGTTTTAGGAGAAACCTTGCTCACCACTGAACATGCATTGTTCTTGGGTTGCAGAGTCTCCCTCTAAATCTACAAGCTCTCTATCGAACTAGACTCCTTTTGAGTCTTTGGAATCTAGACCTTCTCGGAAAAGTGTACCTTCTTTTCGAGAACCTGTTCCTTCTCCTTTGAAGCCTACAACTACACCTACACTTGCTCCTACGTTTCTGGAACCTACACCTGTTCTTGCTTCTTTCCATGATCCTCAGGCCTTACAGTCAATCTATAGAGACCATTCTCTCTAACTTCAAGTATAATCCAATTAGTATAATCCAATTGGACTTAGAGCCTTTGAGCCTGAATCTTTCCTTTCCATCCTGGAACAAGACCTTAAACCCCTTCTTCTCCATCATCGAGACGGAGAGCACATTATATCTAAGTCCTAGTAAAAATAGTACATCCTAGACCCACATCATATGTCCTATCTCCATTTTGAATGCCACAACACCCGTTCCTCAAATCTCCAATTGACTCTTGTCTCCCAACACCATGAGCAACTTCAAGTCCCATCCAGCTAGAGTATCAAAAATATCTTGTGACCCTGTCATATGCTTCATCACACCACTATCCACATACCATCCATCCTCTTTGATAGTACTCTTCATCTTCCAATATTCTAGTGAGCTCACCCATCTCTGCTTTATTGGCAATAAGGGCAGCCTACTTCCCTTTTATTTTCTCATCATCTCCCTTCTTATTTTTCGGACATCTCAACGAAAAATGACCCATCTTGCCACAATTGAAACACTTGAATTTACTCAAGTCCTTCTTTTTCTTACCATTCATTCATGATGCAAGTGTCACTTCATCATCTGAAGCTTTCTGCTTCGGCTGAAGATCCTTGTCTAGCAACTCTTCCTTAATGAAGTCATCCCAGAACCTATCCCAGTCTAGTAGCTTCTCCCTGGAAATGATTCCTTTGATGAAGGTCTTCCATTCCTAGGTCAACCCTTTCAATGAAATCCTTACCATATCTCCATTTGAGGTAGTCACACTGATGGCAACAATCTCATTCTTGACCTGAGACAATCTCGTTAGATATGAGGTCACGCTTTCACCCTTTAACATCTTGGTGGACTTCAACTTATCCTCCAATACTAGTACCTAGTTCTTGTTCTTATTCTGGAACACATTATAAAGAGACACCCACATCTCATGTGCGGTGTTCTTCCAGGAGAAATGAGGTATTAGGGCATCCCTCACACCATCTAGGATGATTAGTCTCACCCTCATATCCAAATATTCCCATATTTCCATCTCCTTAGGGTCGGTTGGTTTCTTGATCTCTTTTTTGACAAAATCCCAGATCTTGTTGACTTGCAAGATCAAATTGATCCTTTCCTTCCATGGACTATAATTGGAAAACCCATCCAATTTGTCCTCATATCGGATACCTACCTGCAACTTCGACATTGTAGTGAACCCTTTACTCACAATGTGACCAACTCACTCTCACAATGTACTTTGTTGCGCACAACTCTGATTTACTTACTTCCAAAGTTGCTCAGACACACTCTAATACCATTTTGAATTTCTATGACCTTGGGTCTAAGTTAGTGTCTTAAAATCACTGACGCTACCAAACCAAGAATATCAACCATAAACTACTTTGCATAGCGGATATATAAAGCAGTAAATCACATATGCACAAATATACACGGTTTTTAGACAAAATTGTACAATAATGTACAATCACCAATCTTCATTATATTAATATAAACTTGATAAATACAACATTCTATGGTTTACAAGATACAATGCCAATCTTCATTGCGCAACTTCTATGTCCTATCTTGTCCTGTCGGTCCTTCGCTCTCGTACTGCTCACTAGTAATGACTTAGTCCATCAAGGCATCTACACATCGCAACTCCAAGAGGGTTGCCTCCTATCACTTGATCCGGATTTAAACAGGAATGCAACAAATTACATAGATAACCATAAACACAGAGATGAAATGGAAATAATACTTCATTTCATTAATGTAAAATATTGAAATATGCTTACAAACAGGAATGGAAATAAACCAGCTAGGGTGATGGTATCTTATCTCTGAGAAGAGATGTGGCAGATACATGCCTCTGAACTCATTACAATGGGGCTTAAGGGCCTTTTTATTATTTAACAATAAGAGCAAACCCTAAACAACCAAAACCCTAACCCGAGGAGATGTAACACCAAGAGTTTATGGGCCCCGTTGGGGTGAGTTGGACATCCAACTTCCTGGGGTCAAGACTTGGTCATATTATCTCCATTTGACATGCATGATAGCCCATTGGAAAGATCTCTCCGAGGACTAAGACTAAAAAGACAATTTTAGACAACAAACCACTAGTGGTATATTTCCAAAAAAACATTGTTTAGGGCCTCAAAACAGCTTCGGAAGTTTAGGACCTGAAAAACTGCTAAAAGTAGTAAACTGTGCTAAAATTAAGGAAACTGAAAAACTGAAAGAAGCAATGGTGGGGGTCCAAGTGGAATTGGCAGGTGGCCACCAATATCCACCTGGATCATCATTTCTGCAAGTCACGTCTACTAAAATGATCATGGGTTCATCAACTACTCTTTGGGTAGGCCTAATTCCCGGGCTCCAATCTACCAGGATAGAAACAACTTTAGTCCAACAAAGTGTTGCACTGTGGCACCATCCTTCACCCAACCTTCAGCTACTCTTCGTCCTTCAAGATAGTTCATCTAGGGCTACTTTGGGTAGCCAACACACTACCCTCCAACCAGCTCTATGACACCCAATATCGTCACTACAATTTCTGCTCCTAGGATGGAATTTTGACCTCCATTAAAAGTCCTTCAAATGGTACCCACAGGCTGCACTACAAATTGATCCGAACATAGTCAAGCCTTGACCCATTACATTTCTCCAAAACACTACTATTCACCACACTTGACTTCTACACTCTACAATTCTGGTTAGGGCATCAACTGCAACCCTCAATCCTCCACACAGTCATCAAGTCAAGCCTTCTAAGGCTGCAGTTCACCAAGGGTAGACTCTCCACTGCTACACTGCCCCAAATTTGGGTTTAGTACTTCAATGAAGCCCTTAGAGATAGCCCAACTACTGGCTATGGCCTGGGACCTAGCACAATAGTTGTTGTAGGCCTTTGGTCCCCTCAAACACACCAATAAACTACCTTCAAGACAACAGAGAAAACTCCTAATTTTCTCTGCCCAAACAACTCTTCAATCTGGACCTAATCCACAGTTAAGTCAATCTTGTTCACGCCTCAAAACAACCCTTCAAATGTGCGACGCAATCCCTACTGCTCTTGTGGCCCAATCCTAGAAATATGTTGTCCTTTTTACCCTCTGTCACACTGTCTTTAAGTCTCCTTTGTTGCGGTTAAACAAAGATATTCCTCCATGAAATTTTAGAGCTCTTCTTAGAGATATATTTCCAAAAATAGATGATATAATGACTCCAATCTGTCCTCAATATATATCCTTTAAGACCTCCAATGAATCACATGAAGAGATACATCTACTTGGAATTTTCTTTAAGTCAGCCTACTTGAAAATCAAACATTTACTATGTCAACTTCAAAAATTCATATCTTTATAATGAAAACTCAGATTCATATGATTTTTGATGCGTTGGAATCATCTTTCTAAGAACTATCATCCTCATCCATTACATGCCGTGAATCCATCATGGTTTTCCCCCACACACGATGGGTGCCAAAACCCTACACTTGGGTTCCAAGCCCACAAGATTCCCTTGTGGCACTTTATCCTCCAAACCCTGAACCCTAGGGCTTCGAGTACCTCCCAAGCTACAAAAATTAAAAAGGGGTAGGAATAAAGTTGAGGGAGGAGGAATACATGCTCCTTTCGGGTGCCAATCCTATCTAGGGCACTTAGTCAAACTGGATTATGGAACATTGTGCAGGCCCTAATCTACAAGGGAGTCTCCTTGGTGGTGGCAACATATTTGGAAAATAGAGGCCATGTAAAATATGATTATCTCGCATGGTTATAACTAATAAATTCAACCTCTCATGGGATAACCTACAAAGATGAAGTGGGGAAGGCCTTGGAGATGCCTTCTTTGCGAGGAAGAAGAGGTGATGGTACCCTGTTCAATGATCCATTTTATTACTTAAAAGAGATATTGGGCGCGGTATGAAACCTCTCTATAGCCAAAGGATATTGGGAGGGAGCTAACCTGGATCAGGCTTTAAGCCAATGGTCAATAGGGCCATAGGGGGATGCACTTGCTTTACCAATGCACACTTTATATTCTATCTGGATTGTTAAGAATGTGACCATGTTTGAATAAGTAAACGACACTAGGAATATACTACAGACTAAAAGCAAGCCTAAGAACAACTCCAGTCTTAGCTAAAGGAAGCAGAGAAGAGTCCAAAAAGGCATATGATAAGGGAAGGTTTGCATCCCAGAGGAGATTTGATGGGGCAGTCAAAAAGAACCAATATAGAGTGGGGCAACAGGATGGTTGCAGCTACAGGACAACATGAAAATCTGTTCCAAATGTGAACTGGGTCAAGATAATTAAAACCAAGTAGAGCTAATGGTAGAAAACAAACTGATAGTCATGGGATAGCTGGCAGGAACCCTTCAGACAAAAATTATTAATCATGAAGCCAGAGTAAGGGGAATAAAGTAAAATGTCAACAACTCCAGACACATATCCTTCCGCACATTGACATAAAAGAGAATGATAAAGCAGACTCTCTTGCAAAGGCAACAATGGAATTGGAGGAATGTTAATTGATAAAGAATCTTGCAAGGAAGGCTGGAACTTAACTCCTCAAGATTTATTTTCTAGACAATAAAGTAGCTAGATTCTATTCAGAAATGAGAACTTCTATTCTCGATCTCTTTGGTCCTTCAAATCACTCTCTCATGCAATTTCTTAAACTTTTGTTCTAGAAATTATGTTCCATTCTCTTGAAAATTCCTCTAGGTAAAACTACTAATTCTAGAAGTACTCGAGGTCAAACAAATAATTCTAGAGGTAGATTAATGATGCGTTGAGCTAAGATTCATAGATGTATTTTGGTTTCATCTTCCTAGATGATGTGAATAGATATATATATATATCAGGTGTATATGTTGTAAAACTTCTTTTTACGCACAAAAAAGAGTAGAGTTTTTTTCAATATGAATCATGAAATTAAGACAAGTAGAATCATATATATAATAAATTTCCTTAAGCTGATGGAAGTTAACACAATTTATGTTTAAAAATGGAATTAACAATGTCTGCCAAATTTGGACCACATAAAAATTTCCAAATTTTTTAAACAAACACCTAGACATTTGGAAGGTTATCACCAATTTGTTGATACAACTTTTGCGACTTTGTAAATTGTTTGTATATATATATATATATATATATATATATATATATATATATATATATATATATGCTGAACATATATGGGCCTGCATGTGTTGTGTTATCTTAGTTTTGAATCTGAAAAATCAGGGGGTTGGTGAAAGGTACATGCCTTTTTGTAGCCATATAAGGCATAAGCCAGATATAAGGTCTAGGTGCTAGAATATTAGCTCACTAAGGAACCATGCCGAGTAGAACCTTTAGGACCAAAATAATGCCATCAGATGATCAAACCTTCAACCTCAACGATTCCTGGTTGTGGTAAGCTTGCAAGGAAGGTTTGATGTTGATGGGTTGATGGTCAAATGCACGAACAAGAGTGTGGAACCTCAAGTGCTAGAACATTTCCACTAGATTTTAGATCTCAACAATTCTAATAGAGGGAGACAAGGAGGAAAACCCTGATGCAAAGACCCCAAGATGATGTGGGTTGGTGGGCTCCACTTAGGGAAATGGTTGTACTTAATTAAAGTTGCGAACCTTGGACCTCAAATCTGGACACTTTTAATAAATGGAGGCGAGGAGGTAAACCTTGATGTCGAGAACCTGAGATACGTGGTTCGTTGGAAGGAATGAGTCAAGAAGGAATAACACAAGATGAAGCACCAAAAACACCAGCAATATCGACTAAACCACCAGCACCGACAAATTATTGACTCAGGAACGAGTCAATGGACTATGGTCGGGGCCTATTTGGTCCTTCATTTTTGGGTTGCGATACATTATGGAGGTTGACCACATTTTGATCATAGGTGACCGTTGGGAATTAATGGAGGAGACATATTTTAGAAGAAGAAGGGACTTGAAAAATATCGACAGTTGTGGAAGGAAGGCCAGAGAAACCCAAACTTAGGTAGTCACAACCGAGTTGAGAGGAACGTTGGCAGCTAAGGAAGCAGATGCATTTGAGCAATAGAGGCAACTGAAAGAGGAAAAAGGAGGATCATTCGAGGGAGAAGTAGCAATCCAAGCGAGAATAGGGTTTAAGAAGGCTGAGGGGGAATCCAGGAAGGGAGACAAACATAGAGTATACTAAAATGTGATTGTGGAGCTGTTTGTGCCCCCTCTGTTCCTTATTATCCCATTTCCATGTTGCTCTATTATTTTAGTTTCCTGTTATGTCTATGAGGCCTTTGATCCAAATGAGATGTTGTAATGTTGCAGGATTTAATAGAAGAAGAGATTACAGGGATATATGTGTACCTTTGTGTATGGTCTTAAGTGGTTTTTTTGAAATTTTAATATGCTTGTACCCATGTGATATTACTTCTCTATGTGCGCTTGATCTTTTATGGTTGGGTATCTAATTGTTATAGTTTAGAGTTTATTGGGTATTGATAACATCGATGTGGTTCACTACACCATATTTCATCCCCTTACCTAACTAAGGTCACGAAATGCCTAAGATGAGATGCTTTATACATCCTGAATAAGGTGAAAATGTCGGCATTGTGCTAGACTACGAAGGAGCCTTTGTTGGCCCCTATGCCCGAACCCTAGGTCTCAACCCATCCATTATTTTTTCCGCCAATAGGTTTTACCCAGACTCCTTAGCTTACAGGAATGCTTCCACCACCACTTGTGCTCATCTGGTTCTTTATCCGCTTGAATGAATAGATAACCTTCCTTTGAAGTATAATGAACCCTATTTGAGTGAGTCCAAAGGAACTCATAATCTTTGTCTCACAACCTCATGTGAGAAGAGGGAAGGGATATGATGTAAACTCTCCAAGCTCGGTGCCGTTGCTTAGGAATATTCAAATCCTGAGATGACATCCAACACTAACCCAAATCGTGGTATTCTCCTGATCAATAATCTAGTCAATGGTGAGGTTTCCATGATTAGCTAAGAAAGCCACCAAATCTCGAGGTAGAATATGCTAACCATTGATCTCTGACCAAGGGTCGGTACTAATGCAGACTTGCGACCTTGAGCCAAGTTTCCATGCAAGACCAGAACCAATGATGTGAAATGTGTCAAGAATGGCTTTCCATATAGTGGAGACGTTGATTTGAATTTTGTTATTTATATGTATGCATTGGTTCACAAAGGGCGAATGAATATATTATGTGTGACCACCTAAGTCCATAAGATGTTTGTGGATAGTAATCTCTAGACACTCTTGGCAACATGGGCCTGAGAGAAGCAAAAAATATTTTTGAGACCACAACCACCTCATTTTTTGGGCAAGGAAATCATGTCCCATCTGACCCATGCGAAATTTTTTCCTTCCTTAGTCCCCCTCAATAAGAACCTGCAAAAAAATATCTTTGTATCTTGCTCAAGTTTCATTTGGGGATCCATGACAATAACATCCAATATAGAGGGATGGATTCTAAAATGAATTTGATGAGAATGAGCCTACTAGCCCATGATAACCACCTGCGACTCCATGAGTTGAGCCTTTTTTCGATTCTGGCTATTAACCAGTGTTGGCTTAGGGGGTCCTAACCTAGGTTCAGAGTTAATTGTGCCAAACAAAACCCTAGACTACTGGCCCTTTCGACAACAACGCGTGTAGCAAAGGTTGTAGTCTCACCCAAAGCAGTATGGGGGGGATGATGGAACCAAGTTTCCGCATCCAAAGATCAGTGTGATGTCTTTAATGCCCTACATCTTCCTTCATGCACATTTATAAGCCCATGGGGCTTGGTATTGAAACTCCCTTTAAACTGCTTCTAGACCTTTGTGAAGGTCTACGATTAGTCTTTGCGGACCCTTAAGAGTCGAATCATCCACTTACGTGTATCAAAAAATAACCCTAGATCTGAGCTTGCACAGATCTACTTAAGTATTTTAATAAACATAACAGAGTATAACACAATCTTAACGAAAATACTTAACATGCAGTTTGTATAGTTATGAAGACTTATTCCATAGAGTCGGACATCATTAGATCAATATTGCATAAATACATTATTCATTCACAACATATATCACAATCATAAATAAATATAAGTAAACAGATAAACACAAGAATTCTTCAACAATCTTCTTTAATGATCTTCAGTATGGTATTACAGACTCAATACTACCTTGCACACTCAGCTGCAGGGGTCCGTTCACTTAGCTACGGACTCTACCTAGGCCTCTGCACACTTAAGTGCAGAGCCTATCTCTCCTCTATGACCCACTTCTTTGCGTTACCTTTTATTGACCCATTACATCCATCATTATCAGATATATCCCTTAGAATCTCTAAGACACACCTATTTATACAATCCCATGGTCTGCAAACCATGGGTGAATCTCAAAACTGACTCGAATTTACATAAACAAGGGGCTAAAACCCCTTTTACTCCTAAACATCTATGTCCTCCGCATCCACATTTCATGGAGACATTACATCTTTTTACAAAAAATTACATCAAAACTTAGGTTTTTAACCCCAAAACTGACCTAGGGGACCCCATCCCAATAGGCCCCCAACACAAAGATCGTGACTCACCCTCGAGTCACTCAGCTGGCAGTGATATTGCTGAAAAGATCCCCCAGCTCCACCTGAACTACAACAACGTCGGCGACACTCTTAGTGGCTGCTTGATTGATCTCCTCCCCTAGTTGCTTTGTAGCCGGTCCTTTTGCGACCAACTTCATCATCTGCTGCACCTGCTGCAAGCCTGTGAGTTTTTCCTGAATGTTGGTAGTGACCTAGTAAGCTTCATCTAACTAGGGCCCCAACCTAGCCTTAAGCAAGGCCTCCTTCTTCTGTGTTGCTTCGACCTGCTCGAGGAGCTTCTTCCCTTCCTACAACTTGGTGAGGCGCTGTGCAGAGGCAATGCAGCGCGCCGTTGCCTGAACTTCATTGTACTGTTTCTGCAGCTCCCGCACCTCTGTATTCAAAATCTGTAGGGTTGGGTCTTTCTGCAGAGTCGTCACCAACTCCATTGCCTGCTCAAATAAGGCCAAATAGTCACTGATTGCGGCATCCAAAGTGGTCATCCCTTCTTTTACAGTGGTGCCACGCTACTCTCGGACCTTTGGTAGAGCAGACGGTTGCATCTTCAGTTGCAGCTTGGTGATCTTCATGTTGAGTTCAAATTAAACTTGAATTACCTCATCTTTTGCGTCGCGCACACCAATAGCCAATTTTCTAACCTTTGCTTATGGTTGTGCGTCGTTGAGAATATGAAGTTTAGGAACAGTTCTACATGCCTCCACGACCACCGATTCCAGTCGTGAACTGTACGCCTAGAGTGCCTCCTTCTCTTCAAAAATATGTGTCTTCTCAAAGAATAGCTGCTGATTATTCACCTTGATCTTGCTGACAACACTTAGTGCTCATTGTTCCCGATGGCGAAGCTCTCCCGCAATTCCATGTAATAATTCATGCAATGTCTCTAGTTGCATCGCGACAATGTTCAGGCCCATCTGCAGTATGCTATCAAGGAGGGCACGCTGCTCCTCACTTTTGGCGCATACTAAACCTGTAGGCAAGGGGAAGACTCACACATCCATTGTTGGCCGTAGAACTAGCTCCACACTAGTATTCTGTTCTTGTGCTGAACTGCTCACTGCGCCACTCACTTTGCCGAAATCTACTTGGAGCTTAGTTGCTTGGGGCTGCAAATATCAAAGATCCTTCTGCACTCCTCCCAAGATATGAATGTACTATTGTTCCAACTGCTACAGTACTTCTGTGGCGACGTCCCTGACTTTATCACCGATCTCATCAAGATTAGTTTCTATGAGCACCAGGGGCTCAACCTGTGTTTTGTGTGCCTTCTGATTTTTCCTTGACCCAGCTTGTTGTTCCAATTCTCACCTTTTCACCACGAAGGGGGTGCACTGCCCTTCCTCGCCTCTGCCACCTTGCCCTGTTTCAGTCTTTGTTTCTGTAGAAGGTGACTTGGCACCTGTTTGGGTCTCACGCTGCTCTTGCTCTACCTTCTCCTTGGCAGTGCATTCCTCCTCAACCCGAGCCTTTTTTGCAGCATCTTTCTTCTTCTATGCAACCAATTTTTGCATAACCTGCCTGGATGCCACCTTCCTTTTCTTTTTGGCCACACTTTTTGCACCTATGATTGGCCCAGAAACCAAATCTGAAAGGGTGCTCCACTCAGAAAACGCGACGCTACCTCCTTCACATTGGATTCTGTTACCAAATAGGGCAGGTCATACCACTTCTGTGCGAGATCCTTTCGGACCTGGATATAAACTCTATGGAAGTCAGCTTTGAAAGCTACGTAGGTGGACAACTGCTTGTACAAGGTTGGGGAAAACCTTGGGGTCTGGTTAACTGCCTTGTGGAGACTTTCTTCCATCAAGACCCAAAAAGAATTTGTCTCTGTGACGCACGCAGGGTCCTTCGTAGCCTGTAGGGAGGCAAACTATGCTGCCTTCAACAATCCTTCTTCCAATAGAGGAAACCTGCTAACCTTCGGTAGCTCCCACACAACCAGAGAAATAGATAGCAGAAACCAAGCATAATGGAATGACTTGGTCTCATCCTGCGCCTTGCGGCAATTCGCGAGGAACTCTTGACATAGGTATCTAGACCAATTTAATAGTACGAATTTCATGCACTGAGCTGCTAGAGATACGACGGGCACCAGAACTTCATTTGCGTGGCACTTCCTCATCATCTTTCTAGCCAATATCTGCATGGCCAATTGAACTTTAGGGTTGTTTATTGATAGGATAGATTACCCGCTCGCCTTCTTCACAAGTTTATAATCATTTTTCATGCACTCAGCTAGCTCCTTCTCTCCTGTCTTTCCGCCAAACGCCTTGGTCGGATTTAGCCCTTCATGCGGCAAGTGTGTAAGCATGTGAATCAACATATCAGTGATGGGAATAGGCCCTCCTAGCTATAAACACCCATCATGTACCAGCGTGAGCAGCTCGCATATGCACATTGTGTTAATTGGGGTGCGGTGGTAGTGTGGCACCCAAAGCAAGTTGAGCAGCCTGGATTTCTCAACATTGTGGGCCCATTCCTCTATTTCCATCACTGTCACACCTGTGCCTTCGTAATATACTTGTTTCATGAAGTTATCCATTGATAAATGTAGGAACTTAGCATGATCTGCTAAGTCCCAGTCCTCCATCTTTAGCAGCAGGACTCATGTGAGCTGTGGACCTTCAAAACCCACCTGCTTAGGTAGTAGGGGTGTGGAAATGACAAATTTCTCAAAGTCTGGGTCTTTTGGAATCTTTGCCTTACCCTTCCTTGGAGTGATATACTAAGGGATCTTTGTGATGGGCTTCGCTCCTTCGGCATCAACATCTTCGATTTCCCTGGCCTTCTTCTGCCTATAGGTCTACAACCTTCTCTTTGCATTTTGCCAGTTGCTTATCTTTTTTCTGTGTAAGTTTCACGGTATGCTTCCTGGGGGAAGCGCGTATTTGTACCGGCTTCTACTTCTCCTTTGCCATGGAATTTTTTGGCCTTGGTGACCTCGACACCGTGGGCACCACAGGTGTAGCTTCAACACTGGATATTTCAGGGCCTGGGGTGTCGAATACAATAGCTTCTGCACTCATAGCTTCTGTGGGGTTGGTGGTAGTCATCCTCTCTGTAAGTAGCTCACGGTCTTCAAGAGAAACAGTTATGTGGTCAAAGAACTCTTCCCAAAATGCTCGGCTCATAAGAAACAAACAACAAATTTCAGAAAAAGCTCCAAGTGTGCAAAGTGATCTCTCTTGGACCATCACGCGTAATTTATAGGGGTTTTTGAATTCAAATCCAATCGTTCCCCCTAAATTTCAACCATTAATTCTATTTTGGCAGCAAATATTCAAAGATTTTGGCATTAAATGTCGTCAGCTCGCTCCTCTTAATCATCTTATGTCTGTCAAATCATGAACAGTGACTTCAACGGTCACTTTCGTGTTGTGCTGCACGACACCTCCCTCCATAGTGCAACTTCCTATGCACAACTGCCTATATTACAACTCCCCAGTTTTCCACGCAGCCCGTCTGCTGCATAGTCCTCAAACCCTGGCAGTGTAGCTTATAGTCCTGTGCTCCCTTGTAACTACCTAGAGCACTAAGACTGTCCTGCGACCATATAGTCATTGGGCAGGATCCCCTGTAGACAACTTCAAGCAGCTTCCATTCACTCTTCCCATAAATGTTCTCCATCAGCTCCGCGAGCTGAACTGCGCCTCCATTTGTAATTTCCTTTATAATATATGGCCCCAGCCAATGCATCTGAAATTTCCCTGGAACTTAGTGAACTTACTATCATATAACAATACCTGATCATTTACCTTGAACGTGTGAAGCTTGATGTGTCAATTGTGCCATGATTTTTTTCATTCCTTCTGTACTTGCTGATGGAATCCAACCAATAATCAGTCCTCTTTAAGCTCCATCATCTGCGCAAGCCGTTCCTCCAAGGCTTCATGATCTGCCATACCTATGAGAGCTGCAATATGTAGACTAGGCACGATATACTCCATTGGCATCACAAATTCTACACCATAGACCAATCTAAACGGTGTCGGACCTGTCAGCTTTTTACAAGTATTCATGTAATCCCATAGCATTGAAGGTACGCGCACATCCCAGTCATTCCACTGTGCGTTACAAATCTTCGTCAACGCGTTCTACAAAATCTTATTAAAGGCCTCAACTTTTCCATTAGCCTGAGGATGATACGGTGTGATATTTTGATGATAGACCTAGAACTCCTCAGTCAACGAGCTGATTGACATGTTTAGAGAGTGTGTACCTCAATCATTCATCAATACCTTCGGGCAGCCAAATCTGGTTAAGACATACTCAATCAGAAACTTCGTTGTTGTAGCCCTTGTGCAATCCTTAACCATATTTACCTCTATCCATCTGGTTAGATATTCCATCACGATGATGATATAGCACGCACCTGTCTTCTTTCCTAGGGGTTGAATTGGCCCAACAAAATCAATCACCCATTTTTCAAATGGCTGCAACGGCACTTGAGGATTCAGTGGCAACTCATCCCTCTGTAATGGTCTGCTAGTTCTTTGACATGCATCACATGCCCTACAATACATTTTGGAATATTTATGCAATGTGGGCCACCATAGACCTGACACAAAATCTTCTGCGCAGTCGCCTTTCCTGCATAATGTCCCCCCATAGCCCCTCCATGAGCTTCAGTGAGGATGTTATTTCTCTCAAAATTTGGCACATATCTCCACAATATCTCGTCTGCACCCATCTTATACAAATGTCCTGCAATCACTACGATGTCTGCTACATGTACTACTAGTTCCTTCTTTTTCTGACTCGTATATCCTTTCGGTGCCATCCCCGTAGTAAAAAAGTGGATAATATCTGCAAAATGGTTGTTCGTTTCAAGCACCGTGAAGAGTTGCACATCTGGCAACCCTTCCTCCAAATTAGTAAGTTCCTCTCCTGTTTTGATCCACGACAGATGGTCAAGTCCGACATTTAACCTTCCTGGCTTCACAATCACCTCAAAGTCATACTCCTGAAATAACATCATCCATCTACAGATCTTCCCCCCCAACATAGGCTTATTGACCAGGTATTTTAAGGTAGAGTGATCTGTTTACATTTTGAAATTCCTGCCCAATAGATAGTGCCTAAATGTTTGAAGCATGTACACCATAGCCAATCCTTCGCACTCCGTTTTTGAGTAATTCTTCTTGGCCTTTGATAGTTTCCTGCTCGCAAAGGCTATAGGGTGGTCCATTTCTCTCTCACCAGCCTATGTTAATACTGCACCCAACACAATGCAAGAGGCATCAACATGTACATGAAATTCCTTCTTCCAATCTGGGAAGACCAAGATTGACACAGTGACCTATTTTCTTTCAAAAAATCTAAGCTACATTGACGTTCTTCGTCCGAACATAATGTGGCATCCTTCTTTAGCAGTTTTTCCATAGGCGTGGTAATATAAGCATATGCATCGATAAATTTTTTGTAATATCCTGTATGTCCCAATGCTGTGCACAACTGCTTTACATTCCTCGAGGCCTCTAGATTCACTATCACCATAATATTGGTAGGGTCCACCATCAACCCTTGCTTTCACACCACATGACCTAGCAGGATTCCAAAGGGAACACAAAATATGCACTTCTTTAGGTTCAACGTGATCTGGTATCTACGACACATATCCAACATCAAGCGTAGGCTTGCTACATGGTGATTTACTAGTCCTAACACCATCCGGTCATCAAAGTACACCTCCAATAACTTATGAATAAACTCCTTGAACACTGCAATGACTACGTCAGAAAATATCACAGGCACATTCTTGAGTCTAAATGGCATCACATTATACTCGAAACAACCCCATTCCGTCGCGAAGGTTATTTTTCTCCTATCTTCTAGCGTGATCTTGATCTGATGGTACCTCGAAAACCCATTAGTGAATGAGTAGGCCTCCTATGCTCCAACATTGTCTAATACCTCATCCGTAAACGATCTCGGAAAAGGATCATGGACATATGCATCATTAAGCTTCCTCAAATCTACACAAATCCTTATCTTGCCCTTCTTCTTCTTCTCCTAAACCACTATTAGGCTCACCCAATTAGATTCTTCCACTGGTTCTATGATGCCTGTTTCCAGCATCTTATCCAACTCCAACCAAACCTTTTCCTTGTACTTAGGATTCAGGTGATACGACCTCTGCTTAACAGGCTTCATGTTCAGTTTCAGAGTGATTTTCATAACACCCAAGTCTCCTATTATGCCCTTCAAGTCCGAAAACTTAGTAGGGAACATATCCTGATATTCACGGAGTAACTCAGCAACCTTATCGACTGTAGTGTCGTCCTAATAATCCCCAATTTTTCAAACTTCAGTCCCAATGTTCACTTGCTTGGTTTTAAACGACGCGGTGATGTCTGGGTTCTCTATCTATGGCCCCTCAACTTTGTGATGCCCTTCGGCCTATGGAATATTAATATTTCTTGGATCTTCACCCTCCTCCTCAGCAATCACATTATAACGTTCTAGTGCATGGCGCAGCTAGGTGCTCCAATCTGGTTGGACCCATTCCAGAGGTTCTTGTGGTATTTTGAAGATCACTACCTTAACCTCCTGCAGAGCTTCATCAATGCTCTCGAACCCATCTTCAAAGCTGAAGGCCATTACAAATCCTTCCTCAAGATATCCCACTCTGCGGTGCCATGGTAGAGCTCTATCTCTAAGTACCAGTTCATGGGGATTGTGTCTAAAGTATGGAAAAACAAGTGTACCCATTCCAGCTGCGGCTCCATTCCATAAGCTTTAGTCCACTTCGCTAGATGAATGCATGGATCATTCCTCCCATCATATTTCTCAGTCAATCATAGGTTAGGTCGACCAAACTGCGACCTCATCATTCTTCTATAGTCCTGCCATCCATTAAAGCTATCCTTGTGTGTATGCCACCATTGTGCGGGCGTAGCGCGCAATGCCAAGTCTAACACTTGGAAGCAGTGATTCTCAAGGACTTCATGCTCAAACACATACAAAAATTTATCCACATCAGTAAAACCATCATAATAAGGTAGATTCCTTACCTCCGACAAAACACAGCGCAACGATTTAGTCATCATGTTGCAGGGCAGTGTAGATACTTCACGTAGCCGACTCTACTAATGCTCCAACCCTTCATCTGAATTTGAGGTGCAAGAACTCTCCCAGTCCCATGAAATCCATCCATCTGTTATTGGATTGATCCAGTCTTGATCTCACGCTATTATTTTGTATATCTGGTCTAAATCATCCTCACTTTCTTCATACTCCCGGACCGGTTCAGTGTAATGCGACCCTTACGCAGGTTCCAATGGTACTACAACTCGAAGCGATTTCTTTTCAAATGACATTGCCCTCTTCTTCAAGTTGATGAATCCATTCATTTCAATGGCCCAGTCAATTTTGAGAAGCACGGGGTATGGATTACTATCATCAACGATCTCTATTACTTAAAAAACAGCCAGCGAGCTCGCACTTTCGATATAGATTGTTACTCCATGTAGTCATCCCATAGGAATGATATTATGTTGGTTTTCCATTCTAAGCTAGATTGGAAATGACTGTGTCTCCCCATTCTCTCCCATGTCTATTTAGGAAGAACATTCGCGTCAGACCCAAGATCTAGAATGACCTGATCCATCTCATATTCTCTTGTCTACGCGGTGAGCCTCATATCGTGCCCTGTTCTCACCTTATCTTTGCCAATTTTTCTAACAATGTGATGTCCATCAGGGTCATTTTCTTTGTCGACGCACTTTTTTATTAACTCCTGCAAGCCTTTCATATCTTTACTATTGCGCAACAGTTTCATGTAGGTCTCGAAGAACGTGGTAAGAATAGAGGGATCAACATCTGTAGGTGTGCTAGTTTCTGGTAAATTGTTCTGGCTTCCTAAGGTGGAGGCCTCAATGAAGCTTTTCTTGGCTTCCATAAAATCTTCCTTGGCCCAATCAAAACCAACTTTCTTTTTCTAGGTCCTTGTGGACCCATTTGTCCTCTTCAGGTTGTTTTCCCTTATCATCGTAGTCGTTATTCCGCTCCTCAGCATGATATTCACATTCTAATCCTCTTTGCGGGGCTCAACTCTCATCATTTGTAAGTTTTGTGTAGGTTGCTAAGGTTGCACCTTCCTCTCCTACATCTTAGCTATCAACACAGGGCATTCTTCTATAGTGTGGTCAAACTGGCTACAGTATTGAGATAACCGGCATGTCTAATTCTGACACTCCCGCGTGTAGTGCCCTAGTTTTCCACAGTTGTAACAAATAACCCGACCCCGACCTCTATTAGGCCCTCCTCCTCCTCGGCCTCATCCTCGTCCTTGATATCCTCCATGCGCTCGTTTGGTGCCCTGCTCTAGAGGCTGAGTTTCTGCTTGCATTTGGTAGGTAGACGTTCTTTCCATCATCAGTTCATAGCTGTGACAGTGGCGCTCATCATGGCGCACTAATTTGTAGAAGTCACACAACAATTGTTTTGGTGTCTGAATGAACTTTTGAAGCAAATGACAATTATCTGTTGTGTGTTTTCCAGCCACCTGACAAATAGCGCACCATAGCGCAACCTCCGTGCTCGGTCCTTTTGGGGCTTCTGGTCTCAGGGGAATTGGTCCCCCTCCTATGATATAGTTTGAAAATAGAGGATAATCATCTTTATCGTGTACCTAGCTCTTACATTTTAGACACCAGACTTCCTCTCACGCCTATGGCTTAGCCTCCTTATCTTTCTTCAAGCTCTGCAATCCTAAGCATAAGCTCTGTAACTGAGAATGGACTTGTTGCACCCCTAAGGTCGCATCCTGCATAGGCGTCGAATGCAACCTCATTGTGATTTCCATGGCTTCTGCCTGAGTTCCTATCTTCTACTGCAACAAAGCAATCCTTAGGTGGGGTAGAATCGAGGCTATAAACCAATCACAGTGCTGACCATTTGAGCTGCATATTAGCTTCGCAGATCACACATTTCAACCTTTGATCTAACTCCCAAGGCATCTCATCAAACAACATTGTTATTTCCTTAAATACAACTACTAACTGCGAGTTAGACTTAGTCTTACTAAACTCTTTGTTTAAAGCAGCCTTAGTGTCTGCTACCATTGCTACATGATGATCAGAACAATACTTAATATACCATGTCAGCGTGTGATCCTGCAGAGTGGTAACCAACTGCGCCTTCTTTATATTGTCATCAACAATCTGTTGCATTATCGATACATGATTCACAACAAACCAGAATGATATGTATATTCACTCCCTATACCTTTGAAAATTGGCAACTTCATTTTGTTCGACATGTTGAACGGTGGTAGTGGTGGTGGAGGTGTGGACGAAGGTGTATGCGGTGGATGTGGAGGTGGAGGTGGAGTGGATGGATGATGTGTCCGCGGAAACCCTTGTCTTATCAGTTGAGCAACACTTCATGGTGAGGCCTATAACACTCCCTCGTCGTCGCTCGAAGGAGGTCCAATCAATGGGCTATATTCAGGACCCGATTTCTCTCGATCTATGAAGAGTTTTCCACTTCGCATAGATCTGAACATCAAGGCAATGGCATAAACCATTTTTCACACAACAACATTTTGATCCAGGTATTCAAATATCTCAGATACTTACCTTGTTGTCCTTTGAAGACGCATCGCTCTGCTTTAAAGTAGATGACTCAAGTATCAACTGCGAATTCTGTATCAAATCCTCATATAATTCGATCAAGCCTGTGGTCGACAGCCTGCATGATTTTCTCTTCAGAGGCTTCTAATCGTCATATCAAATCTGGAGTCCACACTCTTGGACCGTCAAGCTTCCACCTCCCTTGGTCGTCTACCAACTTAGCTATCCAATCGTATAATTTGATTGGAAAGCACAAAAGATAATTTTGTGTATTTCCGTATACAAATATTTGTCCAACCACTGCTCCTTTTACAAGCGAGGGTTTTTGTTTTCATGTGCCACAAATTTATGAATCTTTCTATCCACCGACTTTTCAATTTCCTTCTTAGTCGGATTCCAGTGATGCAACATCACACATCTCCTTCAAGCAGATCCTGGTCCCGACAACAGAACCATTTGTTGGCTTAGGGGGTCCTGACCCAGGTTCAGAGTTACTTGTGCCAAACAAAACCCTACACTATAGGCCCTTTCAGCAACAACCAGTGTAGCGCAGGTTGCAGTCTCACCCAAAGTAGTATGGGGGGATGCTAGAACCAAGTTTCCACATCCAGAGATCAGTTTGATGTCTTTAATGCCCTAGATCTACCTTCGCGCAACTCTATAAGCCCCTAGGGCTTAGTATTGCAACTCCCTTTAAACTGCTTCTAGACCTTTGCGAAGGTCTACAATTGGTCTTTGTGGACTCTTAAGAGTTGAATCATCCACTTACGCATATCAAAAAATAACCCTGGAACTGAGCTCACGTAGATCTACTTAAGTATTTTAATAAACATAACAGAGTATATCACAATCTTCGCGAAAATAATTAACATGCAATGCATACAGTTATGAAGACTTATTCCATAGAGTTGTGCATCATTAGATCAATATTTCATAAATACATTATTCATTCATAGCATATATCGAAATCATAAATAAATAGAAGCAAACAAATAAACACATGAATTCTTCAACAACCTTCTTTATTGATTTTCAATATGGTATTACAAACTCAAAACTACCCTGTGCACTCATCTACAGGGGTCCGCGCACTCAACTACGGACTCTACCTAGGCCTCTGTGCACTCAGCTGCAGAGCCTTTCTCTCCTCTATGACCCACTTCTCTGCGATATCTTCTATTGACCCATTACATCCATCATTATCAAATATCTCCCTTATACTCTCTAAGAAACACCTATTTATACAATCCCATGGTCCGCAAAGCATGGGTGGATCTCAAAACCGACAACTTTACATAAACAAGGGGCTAAAACCCCTTTTACTCCTAAACATCTACGCGCTCTTCATCTACAATTCACGAAGACATTACATCTTTTTACAAAAAATGACCCAGAGGACCCCATCCCAACAACCACATCTAAGCAACTTTCTTATAGTCATTGGGCTTAAGATGAAAACCAAAATATTTAAGGCCTTCTTTGAAGTTGATATGCTGGAATGAAAACTGTTTGAGTGCATAAGTGATATCTGCTCGAGAGAAACCTATGGCAGATAGAGTATATTTCAAATGATTAGCATCCATTCCAGTGGATTTACAGAATAAATTAAGGATACCTTTAAATGCATCAATATCATGGAGAGATCCATCCAAGAAAATGAGGACATTATCAACAAAGAGAAGGTGAGTTAAATTGATGTTATGTGCCACCGATGCTCCAATCAGATTCCTCCTTCTCTTAGCCTCCCTAACCATTCTGTTGAGTCCTTCCATGATCAAGAGAAAGAGTAGAGGAGATAAAGGAGATCCTTGACGTAAACCCCGCTCAACATGGAAGAAATATGATGTAACATCGTCAATTAAAATTGCAAAGGTAATGGAGGAGATACAACACATAATTGAGTTGATAAAATTGATGTTGAATTCCAAGTGCACGAGGAACATCCAGATATACAACCGATTTGGTTTGTTGAAAGCTTTCGATAAGTCAATCTTTAATATCATACCTTTCCATTTTTTGATTTTCAGGCTATGTAATCCTTCTTGTGCAACTCCAATAGCTTCGTGTATTTGTCTGTTATCCAAAAAGGCAAACTGCTCATAAGAGATGTGTTGGGAAAGGATGGGTCGATTCCTATTGGCAATGATTTTAGCTATGATGTTGTAAATACAGTTACAGAGTGAAATGGGTCTAAAGTCATTGAATGTTTTCAAGTCATCCGAATTGGGAATGAGGACAATGAAGGTCGTGTTAAAAGCGCCATACATTCTTCCCAAGATTCTGCATTCCTCAACAATTTTCAATAAATTCAGCGTGATCAACAAAAAATAAGATATATATATATATATATATATATATATATATATAAATAAAAATGATTTGATTAAAAAAAATATTTTAAATAATTGTGTAATATTTTTTGAAATTAAATATTTTTTATAAATAAAAAATTAATAATAAAAATGTTAAATTTAATTTAATTTAAATAAAATATAATTGAGATCTATAAAAATTTCAATGTGATAATAAATAAATGTATTGCTTAAATATTTATGATAAAAAACTTATTAATTCAAATTCCTATCATTCCTATAATATTAATTAAAAAATAAATAACTATAATTAAATATTATTTTTTCCATCTAAATCTATTTCTATATAACAAAACTTTAAACTTTTACAAAATCATTTCTTTTACTATTTTTATAAACAAATTCCATTATTAAAAAAATTAAAACCAAATTTATTTATCTTTAAATTGTACTCTCAAACATTGATGTTTCACAAGGAAAAATAAACTAATCATCCCACTGGTAAACGAAAGCCTCTGAATTAATCAATCTAGCTTTGCATAGGTTTCAATCTAGCTTTGCAAAGTTATTCATAACTTAAAACAACTTATTGTTTGCTTTCGAAGAATTGAAGAGTCATTTATAGATTCATTATAAGAAATTTATTTGAATCAAAGGTATAAGGATAGAAAAATGCATGTCTCTGATAATGTTCCTTTCTTAATGTATCGAGGAAGTTTAAGGATAGAAAATAAATTCCATTTTAATTAACTCTCATTGATGCAGATAAACTCCTTGAAATTAATCAATCTGGCTTTCGATATGTTTCAGTTAGCTACTTCGCAAATTTATTCTCAACTTAAAACAACTTATTTTTAGCTTTTGAAGAATCATTTACAGACCTGTTATAAGAAATTGAATTGATTATCCACAATATATTTCAAATATTTTATTTTAATTCAATAAAAGGTAAAGGGGTAAGGTCCTTAATGCACTCGAAAAATGTATGTCTTAGTTTTCTTTTCTTAATGTACCGAGGAAGTTTAACGGTAGAAAAGAACTTTCAGTTTAATTAACCCTTGTTAATGCAGATAAACCCTAAGTTATTGTTGTTAGTAGTATTTTCACAGGATTTTTTATAAAAGAAGATAAAGACTGGGATAAAAATTAAAGATATTCCATTTTCCATTCAAAGAAGTCGGTGAACTTATAACTATCTAGGGTTTCTTCATTATTTCTGGTCTGGGCTATTTTAAAAGTAATTATTATTTTTATTTTACAAAATTATCTATATTTAAAGAAAAAAAAATCAAAAGATTCAAAGATGATAATAGTTTATTGGAAATAACTACATTTAAAGAAAAGAGATGTGAAGGATCCATACATAATAATGGTGTAAGTGGAAACTGAACTAACCTATGCACATTCATGCTCGATAAAAGCATGGAATTACAATTAGTGATAGGATAATATCGACCGAACACTGTATTGTCTCGACTACCTCTCAACTTCATAGTTAGGTCATGTATCGTCTACACTCACCTACTTGTGTCCATGGAACAAATCAGTGAGAAAGCGATCGTAATAACTGAATAAGTGATTGATTGATAAATGCATACATTTACTTTTGAGTTGTTGAAGCCAACATTTAAGTGTGTGTGTCTGTGTGTGTGTGTGTTTAATGTATATTTTTCCATCATGTATATCTCCACCATATATAATGTATAATAGAGCCGACATTTAAAAAATATTGATATACTTACATTATGCCTCAACATCTCCCCATACTACGCTGTAGATTGTCTCTCGACACAATTAGATGGGGGAATTGATAATAGAACTAGCTCTTGGTAAACCACTTTCCTTGGTAAAATTAAGTTTCCATATTTAAAATATGGTAAAGTTGTTTTATCTCTTTCGTAGGCACTCTTCATATTGGTGTCCATGATCTGATTCATCTTCACTTTCTCTAACAATCAGGGCTAAGTTCTACCAACTTCAAGGTGTTACATAAATGTTGGCTTGTTGGGGCCTGACCCAGGTTCGGAGTTAATTAGCCAAACAAATCCCTGTACTACTGGCCCTTTCGACAACAGTTCGTGGAGCACGGACAGAGGTCTCACCCGAAGTAGTATGGGAGGGTGCTAGAACAAGGTTTCCGCACCCTTGAGATATCTGAGAGGTTCAACTGGTCCCATTGTTTGTCCCCGCGTGCAGGTCACTTTGCGCACTTCCTTGTTCCCCACGGCCTGATACACTGCCTTCATGCAGCCCTAACCAGGGGTTGTGGGGATTTCGCGCTACTAGAGCCGCGCTCTACGCTATTACCTGAGATCTTACTTATCTTCCTATACTAGTTAATAACTTTCGTGTACTTGGATGTCTTACGTTATAATTAGTTATACAAAACATTCATATAAGTTCATGCAACAAATAAACGGTATAGTTGCAAATTATACCCGATCATATATTAAAACAGGAAAAGATGCACAGAAATATAGTAAACTTCTCTTTATTGATTCTTCCAACAACTACAGACTCGACCTGCCCTACGCACTCAACTGTAGGGGTCCGTGCACTCAGTTACGGACTACTAGGCCTTTGCGCACTCAACTGCAGAGCCTTCCCCTACTCTACGACCCAAAGACACACTTTACACTTTTTCTCAATCACTTCGACTTCTCATGCTCTTCCTTTTTCTACACTTAGAGCCTCGCTCTATTTATACAATCCCATGGCCCGCGGACCATGGGTAGGTCTTATTAAGCTGACATTACATTACAAAATGAGGGCAGACAACCCTGTGACTCTATCATAATTTCGTGCCACGCCCACAATTCGTGGAGCTTTTACAAAAAGATTTCGACAAAACTTGGGCTTTAAGCCCCAAAACGTGCCTTGGGGGGATTCCATGCCCAACAATAAAGGTGGAAAATATGAAAAAAATAACTACATATTAAACACATGGTGTAAGTCAAGGAAAGGTGGAGGAATTAATTCAAAAACATTCTTACCCACAACCTTGGTAGTAGTGGCAAGCCTAGATTGGAAGGACTATAGTTTCTTGAATCACTGAATCTTTCCTTCTAGGAGTACATTTATACTTTATTAACCACCTAAAACTTGAATGGAACTTGACATTGATCATGTTGCTACTTGTACTTGACATTCATTTTCTCTATAATATCATATTAACTTCTTGTTGGATGTGTTGGGTCCTTTCCACAAAATTTGTTGTTTTTTCTACCTCACTATAGAGACTTTTCCTCTGTAAATGTAGTGACCATAGATATATCAATTAGAGTTAATTGCGAAAACCCAAAAGACAAGATTTCATCCCATGTACATAAATGCTTATATTTATATATTTTAAGTATATGTACAACTATCTTATTGGTTACCTATTTTTGTGCATTAATTTAAGAATGGAAGGCAGTGGATTTAGTTAATTTGGTGTTCATTATAAAATAAAATATATTTAAGAACATGTTAACCATATTAAAAAGAATAGTATTTCTAAGTATTTAGGTTTTCGCAGTTAGTTATCAAGTTGGTTGAATTTCTTGGAATTATATTATGGATACAGTTTTTAAATGTCCAATGTTGAGTGGACACTCCTCTTATCATCAAGGACAATTGAAGCTTGGTGTCTAAAAAGAGTACAATGAAATGAATATGGAAGTTAGGAGAAATACCAATAAATCATGGGAGCAGAGGTGTGTATATATTTTAAGTGTTATAAACTTAAAATAATAAAGAATTAAAAATAAATTACCATGTGTTATAAAATTAAATTAGTTAAGAAACAAAACTAATTATGAAATAAAATTAAGAAGTTTAAGGGCATAAAGGGGTGGAGATTAAAGGAATCTAATCATAAAGAGAGAGTTAACATGAAAGTAAGATACATACATATTCTTTAACTATGATATGAGATAAGAGGGAAGGGGATGAAGAAGAATTTAGGTAGTTAGAAGAGAATGAAAAAAATTAAAAAAAAATTATCAATCTAAAAGAGTAAAGAATAGTGACGATGAGTAAATAAAAAATATTTAAAAGAGAGATTTATTAATTGAAGGCAATCATCAATAATGGGGTTTCAAGATTGGTTGAGTTATAACCATCTTCTCTATTAAAATTATCAAGTGTTTTTAAACTTTGGGAGCCTTTTAAATGGTGTGAGAGTTTGATGTTAATAATTAAAGTACGATCACTTTTAAATGATGCTAGATGTGTAAAAGAGTGTTGAAGCAAAAATTTTAGTTAAATTAAAGCAAATGAGATATTTGTATTTAAAGTACTATCATTGATGTAAAGATATAGTTGTAGATTGCGTTAGCTATATGTTCATTGAACTTAATTTAAATGATTTACCAATTTACCGAATATATAATTTACCACATGAAAAAACAATTTAGTAAACTTTTACACCAAACTTTTTCTAATCCGTTAACCCCTTCCCTATTCTCTCCTATCACCATTAATTTTTATTTTTTTTCACCTCTCTATTAATAAATTCAATTTCATGTTAACTCTTCATTAATTTATATGATATCTCTTTAATCTCTACTTTATTAATTTCATTTCATAATATATTAGTTAATTTATTTTTAGTTCATTATCACTTTATTATTTTTCAATCTTTATTATTTTACATATAATAAATAGTTTATTAAAAAAAAATATTATTATTTCCCTATTTTTCTAACATTATTGAGTAATTTTCCTTTTTATAACATTTATTTTCATTTTGTTTCTCTTTTCAAACATTAAACTTCATATATTCCCTAAACTTTTATATTTTTTTTTCACGATTTAGCTATATTTACACAAATATAAATATATAATAATGATTCTTATTAGAGAGTAAAAAAAATGGCTGAATGAAAATGACAATGAGGGGGTCTAATTAATAAAAAATGGTATTTTTTTGCTGTAAAATTTGACAATATAACTTTTAGTAATATTGTGATTTCTTATTATTTAAAATACACGTTTGAATGAATAAATGAATTTAGCACCCTAAAAAAATATACTTAGCTTTTGCAGATTAAGCAATTTAAACTTATGAGTTTTAGAAATTCAAATTTGACCAGAAAAAATGTTCTGAATAGGTTCATTTTGACTACTAATTAGACTACCCATGATGAAAACTCCTGATAGCCCTTGACATTTCACATCTGAGCTTGCAATTCGCTTTGGGATTTTCATTTGTTGCAATGGACGCTAAAATTCATAGTGGACTCTTTGATTCTTTGTAATGGAGGCTGAAATTCATCCCAACGTCTTTCATATTTTACTATGGACGAAAAATTTGCCTCGACTTCTTCGTGTTTTTCATGATGGATAAGAAAATTCTCCTTGGATTCTTCAATTATTTCCATGAATGAGAAAATTCCACGTGGATTCTTAAATTCTTTGCCACAGAACATCCAATCTACCTTTTTCGTTTCTTTGGATCTTCGCAACGGATCCCCATTTTCACCTCCAAATGTTGTAATCGAGGTTTAATGGCCATGGAAAATTTTAGGGGCTAATGTTCACCCAGTGTGCTAATTTTCCATGATTTTTCCACAAAAAGGATTTGCCAATTTCCAATTTTGATAAAAGACGATTCGTCCAAATTTTAGAATATAAAATTATTTTACCTTAAAACTCGCCAACATTATATAGAGACTATATATAAAATCATTATAAATTTGAATAATTTTACAAATATATCAATAAACATTTTATAGTTTGCATATTAGGGATTAGTGGGATTCGCCAATGTTTTAAACTTCAAGAAAATTTTCCTTGTTAATGGCCATCGAAGCAACATTTGAAGGCCCAAATTTTATCCTACCATGATCACTTTTGCATGCCCACTTTCCAACTTTAGTGCACTGTATTAGCAAGATGTATGCAAAATAAGTTAGTATGCCTTCTACAAATTATTCATTAACAAAAAAATTAATATGTTATGCAACTTTGAGGAAATACTATTTTTATGAGTGGTATTCCATTATTCATTTAGGGTTTGGTCATTTGAATCTTGGTTTTTTTTTTCTCTTTTCAAGAAATAAAAAACATCTTTCTATTAAATAAAAATGATGTTACATTGTGCATATATAGAACACCAACATTATTTTTTCCCCATGTTGGAACTATCAATCCATTCTACTATATTAGGCAGTAAATTTATACTATATAGCCAATGTATTACAATTATAATTGATACAAAAAAATTGTTAAACATACACACAAATGGATAGGAAAATTAAGATAGAACGTTCAATACTTTATTATTTACAAAGATATACATTTATAATACATCATTATGACCGTTGGTTTCATATTTCAAGGTCTCTTGGACTTCCCTTGATGGTTCACCTTCCACACCATAACCCTTAGCAGATTAGGTGTCCAACATTCCCCCCTTAATTGAAAGGGGTATACATGAGTCAAAGAAGAGAGATGTATTACAAAAATACAACAATGTATGACAATAATATGATAAATATGCTCTCTGAGATGATGGTATAAGGTGGGAGAACTCGAGGTCTCAACCAATGATGGTTTAAGGATGACCACCAACACTAGAAAACTTAGTGCAGTTCTTGGAACTCTTCCAAATATGGTTAGAAATTGAAGTCTTTTGCTAAAGGAAGTGCTCCCTAATGCTTTGAAAATGTAGACCATTGGGGTCTCAACTTAGAATGCTTAGTGCAGTTCCCGGAATAATTCCAAACCTGGGAAGAAGTAATTAATATTCTGTTAGAGGAAGTGTCCCTAATGTTCTGAAAAGGGAGACCATCAACCTAGAAAAGGGAGGTCTCAACCTGTGGAAAAAAGGGAGAACCTCAACCTGAAAAGGTATGTCTCAACCTACAGTGGTTTAAGGAAGGCCACCAACCAAAGGCATGCTTAAGGGATTCTTTGTCTCTGGATACAACTTTGAATTTGGGTATGGTTGTCTTTGGTTGTAGGCTTAGGTAACAGGTTCAGGTTGTGGCTAAGGCTTGCTTGATGTATCTTTGAAGCTTGTAGATGCTCATAAATTCCCCCCCAGTCAGATACAAGGTGAGAATATGAAGAAATATCAACTACAATACTTTTCAATATTCGAGAACAAATTTTGTGATATAATCAAAATATCTTCTTGCTTGTTCAAGCTCATTTCCAAGAAGTGATCCATCCAAGGTGAATCTTCGTTCTTGTAGGAGGCTTGTTTCTTAAGCATTTGTTTGAATGATTAGTGCACTGACCATAATGCTTACAAGGGTGAAGATCAAAACAATGATATTTCACATAGTCAAATTGGTTACAATGTTGGCATTTGATAATCTATGGCTGCATATGAGGAGCAGGAACATGTGATGATGAGTTGTTTTGAAGAAATCCAACAATATGAAACTGAATAGGCTTAGGTTATTCTAGAGTATGGGAGGACACCTTCTTGTCATATCCAAGACCGGTTTTGTTCTCGTTTTTGACAAACTCTTCTCAAGGTATGATGATAGGTTTGGGAAGTGCAGACTGAACTTTTGCATGTACATGCAAATATGCTCTTGAACTGAATACTTAATCAAGCTCAACTTTAGTGACTTGATGACTTTCTGGCAGTTAATGAGAGATAACTTTAGAATCGTAAAGGGGATTTTTCTGAAGAAAAACAAGTTCAGAATGATGACTACACTGCTATAACTCATCTTGTTGTAGTTGTGACTCAATCTACTAGAAATCAATATTCTCTTGTGTACTTTATAGACAAACTGGAATGTCAGCAAGAGTAGTTTTGTTAATTTTGATAATGATTTTAGCATTATATATAATTAGAGTGCTTAAAAACTTTAATAATCCATGAATTTTTGCCATTATTCAAAGAACCCAAGTCAACAAATGACCAAAAATGTACTTGTAAAGGCAGATAGCTAACAATGCAATATTCTTCAAAATTAAATGTTACCAATGAGAAGGGGAAATCCACTCAAAAGAACGATAATCCCATTACTATTTAAAGACTCCTCTCGATTTCAAAGAGCAGGAAACAATGTCACCATGAACATGAAGACCACTCTTAGCTTGTACCACAAAAAAATTAACTAGTATCCAATCCTTCAAGGTCACATCATAATATCGAAGTTCATGCAACTTGTTTCTTAAAGAAATTGTTTATTTAGCAAATGCATAGGGAGTTTTATCAACTTGGATCTTCTGCCTTTAGTTTACTAGAGCCAAACTCCAATGGTAACTACAATGCCTCATGAGCATGAATCAACTCCAACATATGTCATATACCATATAACATTGACAATTGTGCACAATAGCCTTGAATTGAACCAAATACATGAACCAACACATATAATTAAACTATTCAACCGAACTCACGGTCTTCAACAGAATGGTTCAACACATATACATAACTAAAATGCTTAAAAATATACAATGCACAATTCAAAGCCAATTCAACACCAAGGCACACATTCCAGGCTTCAATCAATAATTTTCAATGCATTTGACATACCAAGCACATACCATGGCGACCATGAAGACATCCCAGCTTGCACAACAATGTATTTAACCAACACAGAGAAGGGGCTGCTTCGACGAACTGCTTGAGAGAATTGCATGAGTTCAATATACAATGAATAACACCAACGAGGAGACTGAGTTTAACGGACATTCTTCAATGCTATCAATGCATATGAGCAACATCATTCAATGCAACAAGGAGCACAGGCAAGGAGTTCATCATTCAATATCATTTTACCAGCCTTTAACCAACACAACTCTATGTAATCATTTTATTTGTTTTGTTGAAGCGCAATGTACCAATGCATAAATAATCTAGCATTCACCAACATTATAACCATCGTACGGGCTGCTAAAGGACAACACTACGAGAAATAGAGAACACCAACACCAATGCACATAAATATTATACAATACACTCCATTCCTGCAACCAATATCAGATATTGAGCTACCCTTTGTTTCAATGATAACTTGAACATTACCACTAGAGTCAAGTTAACTTCAATAGTTGATATAAATTAAATTTTTGAGAACATAAAGGCCGAATAAAAACAACATTCCAACTTGCTTTTTTGAATTAAAAACTCCACAATCAATGTGGATGACAAGATGCAAGTTGAAAACTATGTTTCAGATGCATTGGAGGCTATCAAATTATATGACTGTCAATGGTATTCTTCACATGTGCTAAATGCACACCACTAAATAAAGAGACATATTCAAATTCATGTGGCATTGTTGGAATTTTAGTTCCAACCCCAACACTCCGAGTGACAACCTTTTAGTAGGCCATAAGTGAGGTCACGAGGTTGAGCCTGGGGACGCTCTAGACGAGAAGAAATGGCTAGATGGCCTAGAGAGACGATGTTCATGTGAAAAAGATGTTGAATTTCATTGTTTCTATTACTATCACTGCCAGTTCTTGGATTCCTCTCCTTTCTTCCAACAATCACATCAAACCAAACAACAATTCCAATTACTCTCAAACGTATGTGCACCATTTTGTTCAACGATTTCCAATGTTGAACGAGAGGTTATGTACGGAGGCATTCAAGATATTAAGTGGGTTCCTTTCCTTGAGGCACTATAGGAATCTCAGGCACCGTTACAAGCTAGTGAAGTGTCAAAGGCTCAACGAAGACTCTAAGAGGCCCAAATGGGCATAGAGATGGCAGAGAGGGGAGTATTATAGCACACAAGAATTGATGGGCATCTAAAGCATTGAGAAAATGCAACAAAATGTTAGGTAGACATATATGGTTGCCAACAAACAAAAAATTGGTGACAAAAAGGCAAAATGCCAAAAATAACACTTTAGTGTCATAAGCACTCAGGGAAATAGAATTGATATGTTAGTGTTGTCAGGAAAAAATGGAAATTCTGAGCAATGCAATACTAGTTATGACATAGAAGGAATGCTCAAATCTACAATGACCAAAAAACAAGTGGCTCAAACTGGAGCAAGGCAAGAATTTTCTTGCTTCGATACCATGTGGGGGGGAATTAGTAGTTAGTGAGGTTTTCAAACTTTAAGCTCAATTCTTAATTTCCTTTCACTCTTGGAAATTACTTATGTGAGCATTCTGAATACAATACATAGTTAGCAATGTAAACCATTCACATGTAAATACAATCCATCAATTGAGAAACATGCACACATTTACATAGGTGTTTTTACATGGAAACCCAAAGGGAGAAAACCACCAATCTATTTTTTATTACGATGTAATTTAAGCTCCTAGTTAATTACATCAAGTTATCTGTGAGCACTCACTCATAGGAGGCCCCAAACCCCTTTAATATAGCAAGCCACTCCTTTACAAGAGGCACCAACCTCTTACGAATGTAGGCCACTACCTACTCTAGCCAATTGTTCTACTTTTCCTACATTTTTCAGATTCTGAAAAAAAAAAAAAAAAAAAAAAAAAAAAAAAAAAAAAAAAAAAAAAATGCCTATGCACAAAAATATAAAGCATGGTCAATTTTTCTACACAACACCTTCTATTTGTTATTACGATGTAATTTAAGCTCCTAATTAGTTACATCGAGTTATCTGTGAGCACCCACTCATAGGAGGCCCCAAACCCCTTTAATATAGCAAGCCACTCCTTTACAAGAGGCACCAACCTCTTACATATGTATGCCACTACCTACTCTAGCCAATTGTTCTACTTTTCCTACATTTTTCAGATTCTGCCAAAAAAAAAAAAAAAAAACTTATACAAATGCACAAAAATATAAAGCATGGTCAATTTTTCTACACAACACCTTATTCTTTGCTCTGCAGTTCTTCTTTTCACTACACACTTCACTACTTAATCATCTATGGTCTCAGCCCTCACTTGCTTCATATAACTATCAGCTCTTGAGCACACACACCCTTTTGCTCACTCTTGCTTACTTGCAATCCATCACACTCTTCACTCTGCACCCAATACTCTTCACCAAAAGACTCAATTTTTTCAGTCTTTTTTTCACCACAAACATAGTGCACAACACTCGATGTTAACTCATCAACCACTGCATTCAATGCATATTGTGGCACACTAGTCTTTAATTAAAAGCCTTCGTATGGGGCTGGTTCACCCAACCTGAGTATTATAGCACACAAGAATTGAAGGACATCTAAAGCACTAAGAGAATGCAATGAAACGTTAGGGAGATAGATATGGTTGTCAACAATCAAAGAATTGGTGACCAAAAGGCAAAATGGCAAAAATAACACTTTGGTCTGACAAGCACTTAGGGCAATAGAATTGATATGTTAGTGTTATCAGGAAAAAAGGAAATTATGGGAAACACAATAGTAGTTATGATGGACAAGGAACGTTCAAATCTACAACAACCAAAAAAAAAGTGGCTCAAATTGGAGCAGGGCAGGAATTTGCCTACTTTGATACCATGTAGGGGGAATGAGAAGTTAGTGAGGTTTCAAACTTTAAGCTCAATTCTTTATTTCCTTTCACTCTTGGAAATTATTTATGTGAGCATTCTTAATACAATACATAGCCATCAATGTAAACCAATCACATGTACATATAATCCATCAATTGAGAAACATGCACATATTGACATAGGTATTTTTATATGGAAACCCAAAGGGAGGAAACCACCAATCTATTTGTTATTATGAGGTAATTTAAGATCCTACTTAATTACATCGAGTTATCTATGAGAACCCACTCACAGGAGGCCCAAACCCCCTTTAAGATAGAAAACCACTCCTTTCCAAGAGGAACCAACCTCTTACGAATGTAGGCCACCACCTACTCTAGCCAATTGTTCTACTTTTCATACATTTTCCAGATTGTGAAAACAAAAGCCCATACACATGCACAAAAAAAAACCTGGGCAGTGGTTCCACACAACACCTTCTTCTCTGCTCTACATTCCTTCTTTGCACTACACACTTCATTGCTTAATCAGTTATGGTCTTAACCCTCACTTGCTCCGTATAACTATCAAATCTCGACCACACACACCCTTATGCTCACTCTTGGTTACTTGCAACCCCTCACACTCTTCACTCTACACCCAATACTGCTTCACCAAAAGACTCAATGTTTTCTTAGCCTTTGGTTTCACCACATACATAGTGCACAAAACTCCATGTCATCTCATTAACCACCACATTCAATGCATACTGTGGTACACTAGTCTTCAATTAAAATCCTGCGTATGGGACTGGTTCACCCAACCTCTGGAATAGGTATGGTCTTCATTCTGCTCACACATCTAAATACTTAACCTCTACAACTGAATTAATTATGCGATTTACCTTCATAGTGTTCTTCCATACTAAGAATTAACTCTCAGTCAAAATATATATGGGCAGCATTATCACTCTACTTTGTACAACTTCTCAGACACTGCAACTCTATTAATTCAAGTAATGGGCACTTGAGCATTCCTTTCATTTAATTTTTCATGTTGTGTAAGGAAGAATAGGGATTGCTTGTTTCATATGAACCATTCCCATTAAATTAGTTCTAGAAGTCGTGGTCCTTGTTTCCTTGTTCGGTCAAACTCTACAGCTACCATTGACTTCATTAGCTCAGCTTGTGTGTGCAAAACAACTGCCGACCCTTTCAACATCATTAAACATATGCCTACAGGTGCTTTAGCTCCCAGTACTTTTTCATTGTATTTAGCTCAAAGGCCCTCAGTCAGAGGAACATGAATATGTGTTGCAAAACCACTGCACAATAGCTCCTAGGCACCTTTATTCACTATAGCCCAGAGGGCTTATTCAACCGCATTGAAATTCCATGCCTATGGTCACAAGGTGCCTATAGAACCAACTCTTGATGCTAAACATTGGACCTCGACCCCTTTTACCCTGAAGCTCCTCTAAAACGCACTTTAAAACCAAAGTAAGGAAATCATACACTTACATTTAGAAAAATCATACCAATAAAGGGGAACTTTGTGAATCATTTGAAGACATTAGCAACTCTACACACCTTGTGGTGAAGTAAAATTATAAGTGAGGACACGAACGAATTCCTCTAGCCCAATAATGGGTCTAGCCACAACAGATACATTCTATGGAATATTTCCTTAGGTTAGAATCAATCAAGAGAGCCTACCTCTTGGTCGCTTATCCTGATTGATGATGTCCTCACACTCTCGCTCCAACAATCTCCCGCTTCCTTCTTCAATCTCCTGAAACAAGTAAACAACAACAACACACAAACATAATAATAGACAAATTGCAATTGAACCTACTTAACAAGTCAAGAAACATTAATACATGGATATGTAATATTACAGAACATGTAGGAAATCAATCGATAGTTGCATATATTAATATCAAAGAGAGATTACAACCATTCATCTTGACGTTGCAGTCTTTCTCTGACAAGACCAGGTTCCCACACACTTCTACTAGCATTCCATGATGGCTTCAAACAACAATAGTTTTAAATCTCTTCCCTTTAGGTTTCACTCCAAACCAAACCACACTTCTCCCTCACACAACTAGATAGCTACAACTATTAATAGCTTGCTTGTCTACTCTAAAATAGCATCAACACTTTGCAACTATAACACTCACACTCAGCCAAAAAACTAGCTGGTGCTTGTGAAGAAGGGAGGTTTATATAGGAAATATGGATGGGAGATAGATCCTCTTCTCATGGGAGAAGGACTTATCCCTTGAGGTAGTTCCATCATTATAGGGGAAAGGAGCCCAAACTATCATTCTCGACCCCATCCGGCCAAACCATTTACCAAACTTCTGTTACGGAGCTCCTAGAGCTAGAAGATTTAGCTCTAATTTAAAAAAACTTTCCATAACAGGACCGGCTTGACTGAAACACTGCTCAGTCACTCCGATCGGCACGAGGAGTAGTGTTAATCTCTGCACATCGATGCGGGGGAGACAAAGGCCATTAGCACTGGTCTTGTAAACTGGGCAAAACAGAAGTTTCAGGGGAAATGGTGCAAAATGGAAATGATATGCTCATGAAGAGGGACATAATGGGAGTTTCTTCATGAAGGCAAAGCATGCAGGGTTCACTATAGAGGTCCTCTAGGATCAAGGAATGGGGAGTACAAGGACAGTGACAAAATGTTGTGTAACACCCCCATACTTCCAAAAAGATGTATAAGAAACCTTAAAAGGAAACAATTTAGAGTAAGCTATCAATGGCCATGGTCTCCCCTATATGAGTACAAGGATATAAACAAATAACATTATATACCAATAGACAAAAAAATTCACGCAAATTTTCATGGACCCACAGAATGAGAAAAGCCTAGGACAAAATGTGTTCCCAGTAGTATTGTCTAAAGGGTTTTGGGAATTTCTATGTAAAGGCATCATGGAAGTCATAGAGGAATCAAGGATAAACAAGAATATCTTGAAATATTTTACCTTAACATTCATATATACAATTCCCAAGGAAAATGACCTAGATCACTTTGGACAATACAAACTATGTTCTCTATCCAATTCCATATATATTGCAAGAACCATATCTTCAAGACTATAGCGAATTTTGTCTAGACTATAAAGCAATCTCACAGGAAAAAATGGGGTCCTTATAAATTCAAGCTATCCAGGATATAATGGAAATAGCACAAGAGGTGTTGCACACTATCAAAGTGAGGCTCAAGAAATATTTCATAGCTAAAGTAGATCCCGCCAAAGTGTTCAATCAAATAATTTGGATGTATATATGTCTAGACTCTAACCCTTCTGTAAGTAGGATTCTCTCATTCACTCATTGTTTGGATGGAAGCATGTTTTAGTTCAGTTGTGTAAGTGGATTTAATCAATGGAATAACCATTGACTTCATTCACCCTTGGAGAGGTCTAAGGTCGACCTATCCCTTCTCGCATGCCCCCCCTCGTGTTGGTAGTATAAGGGCTCAGTATGATAATCAAGAAAAGGTTAAGAGGGGAAGATAATAAAGGAATCAAGGTGGCCAAAGGAGCAAACATAACCCACCTAATGTTCATGGATGATTTTGATTTCTAGTAGCATCGGATGTGATCTAAGTCTCAAATTTTAAAGGGAGGCTCGGGCACATGTATTCCAAAGAACCCAAAAAGCGTTTTGGGAAATTCCATCCACAAATTTTTTTATTAAAATAACTAATTATTTTTAATGGGACCCTAATTCTAAACTTACGAAAATAAAATAATTAAAGGGTATTAATATAAATTGTGGGTGTAACTTCTAGAAGAAGACGAGGATCAAGCAGAAATGATCTTAGCCATTGATTAACTTCTAATCTAGGTTTTTGAATGTCAACGATATTATTTAAGGTGCCTTGAGGGTCACTTGGTAAAACACACAGAGTGAGTTTAGAAGTTTGATCTTTTGAAGCAAAGCGGCTGCCGAGAGAATTTCAATAGTGAGCTTGTTCAGAGAGGGGCAGAGGAAGTTTGGCTGGAGGATCTTCTCTGGAGCCAAGAATACTCAGCAGAGAGGCAGAGAGATACACAGAGGATGCAATGTAGAGGGCAAATTGTGTGATGCAGAGCTAGGAAGGGCTCACATAGACCCCACGCAGAGCAGCGCAACAACTTCCAGCGCAGAGGTCCGAATTTGTTGAAGGAGCTGACATTTCTGAGCCGAGACGGATGGAAAAGGCTTCTGAAGGTAGATCGATTCTTAGGTGAGCTGATGCAGTGACTTACAGGCTGACACAGGGGAAACGTAGAAGTAGCTGGGGAACTCTTAGTTCAGCTACCGGATCAGCCAGGACTTGCAATGTAGAGTGAGGGAATCTCACATGTTTCTTCTGCTAAGTGATTTTCTTTGTAACTGGATTTTTGGGAGGGCATCCAGTAGTTGTAATAAAAAATACTTCAGATTAATAATAAAAAACCTTAGATCTATTGCATTGATTTTCCCGCATTGGGTTTTTCCGAGAACGTTTGTCCAAAAACGACTGTGTCATTTGTGTGTATATTTCTCTATTGTTTAGTTTCTTGTTTCAACATATTATTCAAGTTGGTGTAGGTTGTAGTGTATGTATTTCAATGTTTTCCAAAGGAAATTGCAAATAACTTGTTCATGTAAATCTAACAAGTAAAATAAATATCATCAGTGTTGCAGTAGGAATTCTCAGGTTTAAGGAATGTTCACATGGTATCAGAGCAAGTGCAGGTGAAATGAGAAGAACAATGCTAGATGTTAGGCAAGGTTGTCATTGATGTCAATATGGCATTGTTTGTGATGGAAAATTCTTGTGAGATATGATATTTCCCTAGACTCCCTTTGATCATAGTTCCCTGGATGTCCTTGAACTAACCATGAAGATGCCATAACCTGATGCATATTATGATATCCTTGCTCTTGATGATAAAGCCCTAAAACCATGATGATGTCCTTGCTCATGATGATAAGCCCTTCTTGATTGATAAGGATGCCTAATCCTAATGACAAAGTATGGAACCCTAATCCTTATATAAAATCCCTTGCCCTAACTAGCTCTATTGAAGAACAATGAGAACACATTACATTTGATGACATGGAAAATGGTTGAAGATATGACATGAAGGACTTGGAGATCACTTGATGACATATGATGACATAATTGAAGACATGACAAGTGGAGACCTCACTTAAAGCACTCGGTGACATATGATGACATGGAGGACCACATGATGATGTGGAAACAATATAATGACATAGTTGGAGTCATGACAACGAAAAATCCCTTAAATTCTAGTCCCTATATTCTTCAGTAAAAATTCCAAAACAGTCATCCCATGGTATGCACTACAAAAAATTCAAAAAAGTCACAAAGAAAAATATTTTTTGACACCTTGAAGGCATCCTTTCACATTGGTTCCTTCACCATATTGAAGAGGATTTTTACCTCTTTCTAGCAAGCCCTTACTTGCCCTTAAACTCCCGACGGTTGAAGAGAAAATGAATTTTTAAAGTTAGAAAAATATAATTTTTAATGTGAGCCGACCTAACCTCAGTATACAAGTTGGCCTCCACTCCGTAAGTCGTGTCCCTTCACTTCATAGACAAATCAATATAAATATAATCGACGTCCTTCATTTCTATATAGTAATTCTGGTTAAAGAAACACAAAGATGTCCCGCAGTTCACACTTTGTGAACTAGGGACATCAAGGAAGATTTTTTTTTTGAAATTTTGTTTGGGTTATAAAAAAAGGACATAGTTGTGATTTCATCCTCTACAACTTGGACATGTACATTCACAAGCAACTTCAGAGTATGGTTCATGCCTGAAATGTGAAGAAGGATTCTCAATGATATCTATCTTGAGCAGTGGGTCAACTCCTGTACTCGGACCTGTAAAATTGCAGACCTGAGGCTCGGACCTATGTTACCTCAGAAATTTTGGACCTGTAAAATTACAGACCTGAGGATCGAACCTATGTTACCTTAGAAATTTTGGACCTATCTACAACCTAACCTGTGGCCTATTACACGGTTGTAAATTCAGCCTCTTTAGAATTATTCCTATTCCAGACTTTGACCTTCTCTATTGGTGGCTTAATTCTGGTTCTATTTTTCGGCAAGGTCTATATATCTCTTAAATAATAATAGACCTAGGCTGAAGGAACAGGCCTTGGATTATAGAACAGTGACTATAGAAGAACCCAAACTATTAGACAGTGAAAGACATCGAATTGTGGGACAGGGAAGACCTCAGACTGAAGGATCATCAAAATAGGGACTAAGACTTACACTTGAACTTGTTAAGAGCCTGTCTAATAGTTATGAAGAAGTTTTGGGAAAGTTGTTGCAAACCAATTTGAAGATCAGATCTCGAGAAGCTTATTGAAGACACCTTTTAAAGGCTAGATTGAAGACATTCTTGGAGACTTGGATTGAATTCCTTGTGGAGTGACCTTGAGGAAAATTCCAGCTTAAAGACATTTTTTTGAGAAGCCTTGACTGATCTTATAGATAATTTTGGAGACCATGGGATTATTTAAAGATTCTTGTTTCAGGTACCATGAAGAACAACAGAAACACCTTCATGCAAAGAACAAGTTTTTCATTGATGACATAACATGGAGACTACAGTGAAGACAAATATTGATAGGGCTCATTGAAGAAAACATTGGGAGCCATGAAGTATAACCAAACATGAAGTGAAGCTAAGAATTGGAGGCCAAGAGGTTGGAGCCTCGAAAAGACAAGTTTGGTGCCTTATAGGATAGGGTTGGAGCCATAAAGGATTAGATTTCTCAAGAAACTAGGTCGGGGCCTAAACTAGATATAGGGTTGGAGCCCTTGAGGTTGGTGCCTCAAAATTGACAAGGTTGGAGCCTAGGAAGTCCAAGTTGTTGCTTGGAAAATACAAGTTGGAGCCTGGGAGATTCAAGATTGGTGTCTTCATCTAGGGTTGGAGCCCTACATTTATTGTACTTGATTTATTGAAGAAATTAATAAAATCATTTATTCTTATTGTTCATTTTGTGTTCTAAATATAAGTGATCTAACTGGTAAAAGTAACAATTAAAAAGGAATATTGATTAACCCCCCCCCCCCTCAGTATTTCCAACAATTGGTTTCAGAGCCAGTAACTTCACTCAAAGCCTAGCAGCTTGAAGGTTTATCCTTAGAACACAAATGGAAAAGCTAAGGAAGAAAGCCTTCAATCCTCCTAAAGATGTCTCTTCCTCAACCATGAAAATTGAAGACAATCAAATTGAGAAAGTTCTAGTGTTCAATGGAAACTTTGATGTATGGAAGGTAAGAATGAGAAATTTCTTAATGGCTCAAGGCATTGGAGTATGGGAATCAATGATTATTGATAGCATGATGGACAATGAATCCAAGGAGTACAATAAAATAGAAATGAAGACAATTTTGAATGGGCTACCAAATTCTATAAAGGAAAATTTGGAAAAATGTTCATCAACAAAATATATATGGGACAAACTTCATGACCTTAACTCAAAAAGAGCATTGACCATAACCTCTAGTCAAGAAGATGATGGAAAGCAAGAAGGAAATCCAAAACCCATCAAGGAATCTGAAAATAAGAATGATGACATCAAGCCCAAAGAAGACCTAGAAGAAGAAGAAAGCAAAGAAGGCTTTGAAGAAGACCTCCTGATTAAACTTATAGCTGCCATGGAAGAGATTAACAATTTGAAAAAGGAAAATGAGGAACTTAAGAAGAAAGTGCAAGATGGTGACCAGGACAAGACAAGGAAGGAATTTGATCCTTTCAAGCTTGAAGTACAAGAAAGAGATGAGGAACTCACCAAGCTTAAGGTGGAATTTCATCAAAACAAAAGCAAGCATCATGAAGAAGTCATATCCATGAAAAATCAATTGGATAAGGCAAAGAAAAGGGAAGAAACTTTGTCAAGCCACCTTGAAAAAAGACTCAAGAGTTTAAACAAACTTGAAGGAGAGATTGGTCAATACAAGGAAGAGGTCTCCTCCCTTAGATATAAACTAGAAGAAGCAAGGAAACAAGCACAAGGATCTAAGAAGGTGATGGAAGATTTGGAATTCATAGAGGACAAGTTGATGAAGCTTAAAAGGAGAGAAACACCATGACATGCCAACTAGAAGAAAAGGATGATGACATGACCAAGTTAAGATCAAAAATCACTTCTCTTAAGGCCCAATCATGTGAAGAAACCAAGATGAAGGAATAAATGGAGATCATACTATCAAATAAGGATTAAGAATGCAAGAACATGAAGGAAGAAATTGTCTTTCTTAGAAAGGAAGTTGACATGCTGAATAAGAACTTAAAAATATCTCAAAACCAAGATGACATCCTAAGCCATGAAAGGTCTCCCCTTGATAAATTAGGTCTTGGCTATGCAAGTGAATCCTCAAGCAAGAATGATAATGCTTCAAACATCAAGGATGTGAGGAAGCCTGGAAGAAATGTTGATGCTCCTAGTTCTAGCAAAGGCAAGGAGAAGAATCAAGACAACATTAGAAAAAATCCTAATCCAAGAAGACTTGCAAATGGTGTCAAGAATACAAAAGGAAATGAATATCATCAAAGAATACCAAGGCAAAAAGACTTCAGAAGTACATCAATGAAATCTTCATCTACTAGGTACCAAAGTATAGTTCTTGGTTATTAATATTCTTGTACAAATTTTGGGCACATGGCAAAGGATTGTAGTGCATACCACAAGGACAAATATAATGGTCCACATCAGCGCCCTAGAAGAAAACATGCAAGAACAATTCATGATTCCTCATTCATGAACAAGATATAATGCTTCAAATGTCATAACACTGGACATATGGCTCGCGATTGTAACTTGACTTGGGTTCCTAACTAAGCTAAAAACATGGCGACCAAGCAAGAGAAGAAAGTCACACAAGTTTGGAGAAGAAATCAAATTGGATCAGAAAGCCTATTGAACACTCAAGACATCAACTCATGTTGTTGATCTAATGAGTACATCTTTGGCAAGTTTTGATGATGAATTTCTACCAAAAAGGAGACCATGCACACTATTAGGGGGAGTTCATGATTATTGACCATTCTTGCAGAAGCTATTCACGAAACATCCCTATGAAATTCTTGATGAGTCACACATGGACAATCATCTTTTGATAGATCATATCTTGGGAGAAACACCATTGAAGAACATGATTCCTTACTTATCCGATGGAATATTGTTGAAGATTTCTTCCACTTGATCACAAGGCATAAATATTTCTTGTCTAAAGAATCTAGAGGAGTTTATGCAAGCAGGGGGAGTTGGTTCATCACATGAAGAAATGTAAACACATCTATCATGGAACTCATTTCTAGAAGGAAGAGCACCATGACAGGGAGAGTAACGTACCTATGAAGAACTACTATTGATGAAGAAAACAAGAATCTTGATATGAGTACTTGGGCACCCCATTTTCCATTGATGTTAAAGAGGGAGAGAATGCTTAAGAGCGAGAATATTGCCATCAATGACAAAGGGGGATATTATTAGTCAAGGTTGTCATTGATGTCAATATGGCATTGTTCTTGATGGAAAATTCTTGTGAGCTATGATTTTTCCATAGACTCCCTTTGATCATAGTGCCCTATATGTCCTTGAAATAACCATGAAGATGCCATAACCTGATGCATATTATGATATCCTTTCTCTTGATGATAAAGCCCTAAAACCATGATGATGCCACTGCTCATGATGACAAGCCCTTATTGATTGATAAGGATGCCTAATCTTAATGACAAAGTATGGATCCTTAATCCTTATATGCAAGCACTTGCCCTAACTATCTCTATTGAAAAATAATGACAACACATTACATTTGATGACATGGAAAATGGTTGAAGATATGAAATGAAGGACTTGGATATTACTTGATGACATATGATGACATAATTGAAGACATGACAAGTGGAGACCTCACTTAAAGCACTCGATGACATATGATGACATGGAGGACCACATGATGATGTGGAAATAATATAATGACATAGTTGGAGTCATGACAATGAAAAAGCCCTTAAATTATAGTCCCTATATTCTTCACTATAAATTCCAAAACAGTCATCCCATGGTCTGCACTACAAAAAATTCAAAAATAGTCACAAAGAAAAAAAAAAAATTGACACCTTGAAGGAATCCTTTCACATTGGCTCCTTCACCATCTTGAAGAGGATTTTTCCCTCTTTCTAATGAGCCCTTACTTGCCCTTAAACTCCCGGTGGTTGAAGAGAAAATGATTTTTTAAATTTAGAAAAATATAATTTTTAATGTGAACCGACCTACCCTCAGTATACAAGTCGGCCTCCACTCCATTAGTCGTGTCCGTTCACTTCATAGAAAATTAAATATAAATATAATTGTTGTCCTTCATTTCTATATAGGACTTTTGGTAAAAGAAACACAGAAATATACCGCAGTTCACACCTTGTGAACTAGGGACATCAAGGAAGATTTTTATTTTTGAAAATTTGTTTGGGTTATAAGAGGAAAGAACTATCATTTCATCCTCTACAACTCAGACATGTACATTATCAAGAAGCTTTAGACTATGGTTCATCCCTGAAATTTCAAGTAGGATTCTCAGTGATATCCAGCTTTAACAGTGGGTCAACTCCTGTGAGTCGAACATGTAAAATTGCAAACATGAGGCTCAGAACTGTGTTACCTCAGAAATTTTGGACCTGTAAAATTGCAGACCTGAGGCTTAGACTTGTGTTACCTCAGAAGTTTCGGACCTGTTTGCAACTTGACCCATGGCCTATTACAGGACTATAAATTCAACCTCTTTAGAATTCTTCCTATTGCAGACTTCGACCTTCTCTACTGGTGGCTTAATTCTTGTTTTATTTTTCAGTGAGGTCTATATATCTCTTAAATAATAATAGACCTAGGTTGAAGGAACAAACATTGGATTATGGAATAGTGACTGTAAAAGAACCCAAACTATTAGACAGTGAAAGACATCGAATTGTGGGATAGGGGAGACCTCAGACTGAAGGATCATCAAAATAGGGACTGAGACCTAGACTTGAACTTGTTAAGCAGCTTGTGTAATAGCTCAAAAGAAGTTTTGGGCAAGTTGTTGGTAACCAATTTGGAGATCAGATCTAGAGAAGCTTATTGAAGACACCTTTTTAAAGGTTGTCTTGAAGAAATTCTTGGAGACTTTGATTGAAGCCCTTATGGAGTGACCTTGAGGAAAATTCTAGATTAAAGACATTTTGTTGAGAAGCCTTGACTGATCTTAAAGATAATTTTGGAGGCCATGAGGTGATTTGGAGATTCTTGTTTTCGGTACCATGAAGAACGACACAGACACCTTCGTGGGAAGAACAAGGTTGTCGTTGATGACATAATGTGGAGACTACACTAAAGATGAAGATTGAAAGGGCTCGTTGAAGAAAACATTGGGAGCCATGAAGTATAACCAAACACATTTTGACGAAGTGAAGCTAAGGGTTGGAACCCAAGAAGTTGGAGCCTCGAAAAGACAAGGTTGGTGCCTTGGAGGATAGGGTTGGAACCTAAAAAAGACAAGGTTGGTGCCTTGGAGGATAGGGTTGAAGCCTCAAAGAGACAAGGTTGGTGCCTTGGAGGATAGGGTTGGAGCCCTAGAGGATCGGAGTCCTCAAGAAACCAGGTCGGATCCTGAACCAACTATAGGGTTGGAGCCCTTGAGGCTGGTTCCTCAAAATTGACAAGGTTGGAGCCTTGAAAGTCCAAGTCAGTACTTGGAAAATACAGGTTGGAGCATGGGAGATTGAAGATAGGTGTCTTCATCTAGGGTTGGAGCCCTACATATATTGTACTTTATTTATTGAAAGAAATTAATAAAATCATTTATTCTTATTGTTAATTTTGTGTTCTAAATATAAGTGATCTAATTGGTAAAAGTAACAATTGGAAGTGAATACTGATTCACCCCCCGTCTTAGTATTTCCAACACTAGAGAAGCCAACGCTAAGTAGAAGAGGGAGATCGAAATAGATATAGGAGGCAACAGTTTGAAACCCTAGAGGGTTTGTGCAGTCCTAACTGGAGGGACGATTTTCGAGGCAATCTCTCTCTGAGTGAGTCAACAGAGAGAAGGGCTACCATATCGAAAACTTGCCATGGTAGAGGTAGCAGCACTAAAGTCTCAGCATGAGGAGGAGCTGGTGGGACGCAATTTTTCTGTAGGTCATTTTTCTAGGAAGAAAGACATCAGAAGAGAAGAGAAGCAAAGTGAGGGGTTTTTTTCCTCAGAAGACTTCCCTCCAAGAAGTTCGTTTTCTCATTGGCTGAGCAACAACAGTGAGAAGAAGAGAGGACATTTTCGACATTCATGGCAGAGATGGAAACTAATGGCTTGAGGGATGGGGATAGATTGAAAAAAGCATCCAACTAGTCATTTGGAAGGCAAGGATGTCATTCCTTCTAGATGAGCATGCCCTCAAGACATATTTCGGCAGCGTGGTGGCTATGCCTGCAGATGCAGATCCGTTGAAGAAAGACAAGGAAGAAATGGACAGGGAAAAGCGTATGATCCTCGACGAAGTGAAGGATCATGTGGTCTATCACATCGCTAGCAGAGGGAATACTAAGGAGATGTGGGGCGCATTGTCTACATTGTATCAAGGATCTTCCGAGAAGCGAAAGACATACCTTGAGCAGAAACTGAGATCTTCTCAGATGCAGAAGGGGGAGCTTGTGGATCCATTCCTCACGAAGCTTCAGGATACCTTAGATGAGTTATCCTCTATGGGGTCTACACCTCAAGATTTCGAGTTGGTTAGAATGGCCCTCAATTCTATCTTAGATGAGTGGCAAGTCTTTATCTAGAGTATCTAGGGGAGGGCAACTTTGCCAAAATGGGATGAGATGTGGGAAACTCTCAAACAAGAGGAGCCGAGGAGAGACATGGTCAAGTGTAAGCTTGACATAAGCAATACAAGTGGGTCAAAGCCCAAGGAGGAGGAGGATAATGCAAACCTCGCATCGAAGGGGCAGCAGAAGTAGAAGAGATGTAAGAAGGACGTCTCGAAGATAAAGTGCTTCAGGTGTGGTGAGATGGGTCACTACGCAACATAGTGTCCTCTTAGGAAGAAGGACAAAGATGGGAAGCACAATCCAAAGGATGCACCCACGAAGATCGAGGAGGAGGATTTTTCCATGACAACCGAGATACTTGTAGGAGGGAGGTTGTCGTGGCGGAAAAAGTCGTTTGTGCGGACACAACTGACCTCCCTAGGAGTCTAAACTCTCTAGCGACAAACAAGACAAAATGGAGTGATCTTTCTCTAAATATACCTTTTAAAACATGAAAACTACAAGTGTTTAGGCTTACCTTATTCCAAAACGCGGTTGTTGTAGTCCGTCCTTGCCGATCCGGATGAGCTCCTCCTTCAAGTCAATTCCTGCAACCACAAACAATCAAACAATTACCAAGCACTTGCATTTCATATAATAAAACATATATTCAACATGCAGACCAAGGAACACATGAAATAACTCATTAACACAAGCTATTGAGAAAAATAAACCAATTTGTATTAATAACGAAACAAAGAAACTCTTACAACCTGGCCTTGGTGTTGTGCAAGTTCCTCCCAGGGTCCATCAAGGGTTTTCCTCTACTTTGACAAAGTTCACCCACTTCCAAGTAGAATCAAGAAAAGACAATCTCTCCTCACAAGGTTCTAAATGGGAGTCCTAATTCCTGCAGCATTTACCCAAAGAAAATGTATAGCTCCAACCTCCCCTCCCTCTGGCTCAATGTCTTTATTTATAGTGTTGTAAAGAGGTTATTCAGGTCCACCATCAATGGGATAATCCCCCTCTTTGGGTGGGATAGCTCCCTTATTGATGGGATAAGTTCCCCCTTAATAGAGATACATGAACCAACTGGAGGCGCATCCAAATCATCAAACCGACCTCTAGAAAGTTCTAGAAGTAACCACAAGTAACTTTTTTAAGATGAAACTCGCGCACTTTGCCTTTTACAGAAGGATGCACCTGTCCCTTAACATACAGAGCGTCCAAGGACGCACCTTTTGTGAACATGGTCAGCGTCCCCGCAGGTGAGGCTAGAGAGAACCTGCGACCCCAGAGATAAATATATTTTTTACAAGACTTTCTCTCTTCTTTGAGTTTGAGATGGATAACAGAGGCATAAGACTTGCCTAAGAGGGTAGCATGACTGTTGATTTGAGCCATACTAACTGTAAGTGGTCATGGTGACATTTTTTAGTGTAACAGATTGCCCCCTAAAGTGCGAAGCCTGGAATAGATTTAGGGTTTTGTAATTCTAGGAAGGGTGAAGCGCTTTATCATTTCAAGGATTGTCTTGTGGATGGCCTGGTTGGAACCTGCAATTTTCAACACAAAATACATGGATAAGATTATATCATCACTGAGGTAGGCATTCCCATACTCAGATTCAAAACTTTAACTAATGGACTAACTATTCTGATACAGGAATGATCTTGCAGTACATCATTTTTATAGACTTTTGTAGACACAGTATGGACGCAGCCATCTGTTTATGATTAGTCTACATAGATAATGAATACAAAACTCCTCGCAGCCTGGATGGTAGAAACTAGATCCAGGGTCTTCACTTCTACTTCCCGAATTGGTACGATTCTAGCCATGTGATTAAATGATTCGATGTCGAACATGTTAGAAACCACTTGATTACCAGTCGATGATGTAAACTGTTAACAAGCGTGAGAGAAACCACCAGTAATGTCAATGGTTCTCAAAGTACCAAGCACAACCCGTGAAATGTGAATAGATGTTTTGATGTCGAACACTTCACGGAATCCTTTGATCGAAAGTCAATGATGTAAACTGACGTCAAAGGCGAGAAACCTGCCATTGATGCATGCAGACTTCAAGGTGCTGTCGATTCCTAAGTCATCTTTCTAGATAATGTGTCGATGTCGATAGAAAGCGACCCGTTGCAGGCAAGCCTGCAACACAAAATCATTGTTCAAGTTGAAGAAATGTTGCTGTAAGGACTGACTCAGGGATGGTCAAATGGATGACAAGTCTTTTGCAGATGAAAGTTTTTGCTTGCAGACCTCTTGAACACATAACGACACGACAGATGGCTTGGTGACGAATAACTCAAAGTTAATCCCCGGAACCCGGTTAAAGACTTTCAAAGTGGTTTGGTCAACTGTGAGGTAAAAGATTTCCCAACCCAGGTGAATGAAAAGTGTCGTGTTCAAGAGTGGTAATAAAGTTTCTTTTGAGATAAAAGGTAACAAATATGCTCATTCTTCTCTCTTTTCCCCCACCATTTCTGGCAAGTACCTCTTTATTTTTAACAAGCTTGAGGAGGATAACATATGCTTGATTATAAGCTCATCCTTCGGACGAGTCCAACCTAGTTTAAATTCGAACCCTAGGAAGGAGTGGTTCGTTCCTGTTTGTAATTGAACAGGTCCTTTACTGTAAAAGTTTAACGAGCCCAGTATAGGAGAAACTCGGCATTTTTCAATTTTAGAGAGTCTGAAAAACTTAAGGAAACTCCACGTTGAACTTTTTCGTAAATTTGTGTCCCTCAAGCCCGAAAAAGTATAAAATAATACCTGGGGGAACCGCTTGATCTTGCGACCAAGGAGTACTTTCATAATAGTGTCGTCGACCTAAAAAGTAAAAAGCGATCAAGGACACGTCGTTTTATTTCCTTATCGAGTTTGAAACGACAAAAACCCGGCAATCTTTTCCTGATTTTACGGTCAGAAAAGAGCTAAAAGGGGACCGTCTTTTAATTCCGTTTTAACGAGTGTAAAAGAAACGCTCGGCAATCTTTTCATGTTTTAGGAGTTAGAAAAGGGCTTAAAAGATGACTCTGATATTTTATTTGTGAAAAAATTACAATTTCCCTTGAAATCCCTTTGTCTTGCACAAAAGCGACACATTACTCATACCTGTTTAAAATAGGCAAAAATACATCGAAAAACATCTTTTCATGGTAAAAAATGAACTAATTCATCCAAAAAACCTATAAAAAGACCTTTTACCATATCATTTTTACCGTTTGACTTTGGAGGTTGAAAAAGGAGCTTTTGACAAGAAACTTCCCGTGGTCGCTGCGGAAAATCTGACCGTCGGAATCGAACGCCGTTTCATCCAGGTATTTTACACATCCTACTCTGCATTTCTATCCGTTTAGAATTAATTTTTAGGTCTTAGTTTCATTTTTTGGGGGGGTTTTGGTTTTGGAATGCGCCTCTCGGCGGACGCAGGTGCCCTTCGGGTTACCTGTGTCCCCCGACTTTTTCTCATACGGGAAAACGGTCGGAAGACGCAGCTCGCCTTCAGGCCAGCTGCGTCCGGGCGCCCTGTGCTACAAAGCCGGGGTGCGTCTTCCGAGAAGTGCGCATTTCAAAACCCCAACTCCCTCAAAAAACCACCAAAAATTCCCAAATCAATTTCTAATTGCTATTTTTGATATGCAGGGCATTAATCATGTTAGACTGGAGAGAAAGAGAGCATGTAGAGGAAGATGAAGCTGCAATAAATCACCAACCTTCTCTGGATGCCCTAAGAGCATGCGGATTATACAAATATTGGACCATACCGGGCATGAGGGGCCAGGTAAGATTCTTGGAATGGCTGGTTGAGCGATGGAACGTTCAAGAACAATGCTTTTACATAGGAGGGCACCAGCTCGAGATAGAGCCCTCGGATGTATACTTTCTCACTGGCTTGCCGAACAGAGGTGAGCAACTCAGTCTTGCGGGGACTAGGCCGGGTGGCCAATCCCTTGATAGTCTCCGCGAGGATTGGTGCACACGTGGGGCTCACCATTCAAAAGGCATAGAGATAAAACACATCACTCTACCGGAACTCAAAGTCATAGCGTTCACGGTTACCAGAATTTGCGGTGCGGCCGCTTTACACATTGCTTCCGGATCCCAAATGCGGATGGCAATTGACTGTTACCAAGGCACCATTTTCAACTGGTGTGAAGCTGTGTCGGCTCATATGAAGAGCCAACTGACCAAGGCAAAGAACGGACGACTAAAGACTTTTGGATATGGGCCTATAGTCGTGAGCTTTGCCTTGGAGAGAGTTCCAATGTTGATCCCTCAGCAACTCACTGTTGATATCTTGGGTCATCGGCAGCCAAAGCTGATACGATGGGTTGCGGTGATGGCCCGGCATCCTGACGAGGGTGCGACAGTGGTTCGATTCTCAGATAGTTATTTTCACTGGTTAGAGGACCAGGTTTTTTCGATACAGGACTTTCCGTATGCCAGAATGGATTTCAGAGGTGATCCGGACATGGTTCTTCCACAGGGAGAACAATGGGACGACAGAGGTACTTTTATTTTCACAAGTTTTCTAATTATGTATTTTTTATTTTTCATATATATCGTCTCAAAACTAACAGTAAAACTTTTCAAAATGCAGATGTTGGTCCACAGCGTCCAGCCAACCTCCGGCCTTTTGATAGACTACATCCAGCTGCACCGGTACCGGCCCCACAGGACGCGGCTGCAGACGTACTAGCATGATCTAGAGCGTCTCACGGCAGACATACCTGAGACTACTATGGACGACATTCCTATCAGACTTCAGCGTTTTGTAGTCGCGGTCCCTGGACCGTTTAGGAGATTTTTGCGTAAGGTAGCCCGCGCAGTGGTGTCATACAGAGAGCACCACCAGTGATTGACTAGTCACTTTTGTAGTCACATGTGACATTTTGACTTTTTGTGCTATCATTTTGCCGATCATAAGGTGTTTTCAACCTATGATCGAAGACGATGTATATATTTTTTGACACACTTCTATCTATATATATCACTATTACCGGCTTATCTTGTTTAACATATGTGATGAAATGTTTTTAAATTTACTTGCATGATTATCGTAAATGTCTGTCCAACATTCGAGAAGCAATTGCATCTGCTAATGTATTCAAAGACCTTGGAATATGTTGATATTCAATGTAATCAAATTCACGTTCCAAGAGACGCACTCTCAAAAACAACCTTAATAACACAGGATTCCTAATGGCATAAACTCTATTAAGCTGTAATACAACAAGTTCAGAATCTAACCTCACTGTCAAACGTCGAATTCCAAATGAAATAGATTCGGATAATAATTCAATCACTGCACTGTATTCTGCAATGTTGTTCGTTGTTTGACCGAGGCTTACCCCATGCATAGAAACTAACTCGTCAGAGGGCGAATAGATAACCCAAGCTGCGGAAGAGATGTTCCGTGTACTACGACAAGCACCATCAGCAAATCCAATATATGTTTGGAGAGGCGTCGACATCTGCAATATCAAGAGTAAAACCAAGATAAGCCAGAATAACGACGAAAAACCACACTCTCTAAGCTAAGCACACTGAATAAACTAACACACTCGCTAGCCAGAAAGAAAATCTAACTTATCTAAAAATTTCTCCATTCCCATCATTTAAGCATAATACCTCTTTAGGTAAAGTCCATTTCTGGGTTTACCCAAAGAGTCCCCATCAAAGTCAACTAGCTCATAAGCCCCTTTTGCTAGCTTTCGCTTTACAATGTAGGGCCCATGCCACATGGGAACGAATTTTCCGGCACCTAGCTTATCGTTAGCTTGATCATATAATAGTACTAGGTCTCCTTCCGAAAAACTTCGAGGGGTTACATTTCTATCATACTGAGCTTTCATTCGTTTCGCGTGAGTCTCGATTGCCAATGTAGCGTCACGTCGAGTCTCATCTAATTTAGCCAAGTACAATAAACGTGTCTCCTCTTCGGAAGTAGCTGGAAGTAATTCGACAGCCATTTGAAGTGATGGGATTTCGCATTCAATGGGTAACACAGCTTCTAAGCCATAAACTAGCTGGAAAGGAGTGAACCCTGTTGAATTTTTCACTGAGGTTCGGTATGCCCATAGTGCTGAAAATAACATGTTGTGCCAATTCGACCGATGAACACCAATGGTTCGTCGGATCATGGTAACTAGAACTTTGTTGATAGACTCAACCAAACCGTTGGCTTGCGGATAATAAGGAGTAGAGCTATCGTGGCGCAAACCAAGCTGGCTTGTAAGCTCAGTCATCATGACATTTCGAAAATGGCTCCCATGGTCAGTAATGATTGCTTGTGGGACACCAAACCTAGTTATGATATGATTGAATACGAAAACTGCAGCTGTTTTGCCGCTTGCGTCGAATGTAGGCATCGCCTCGGCCCACTTAGTAAAATAATCAACCGCAAGGATGATATACGCATGCCCCCCGCCCGAGTGAGGGTTACAAGTAATAAAGTCGATACCCCATTTGGCGAATGGACCAACGGCAATTATAGGGTGGAGAGGAGCAGGTGGAGCGCGCATCTTGCGATCAAACACTTGACAGTTGTGGCACTTCCTGACTGCAATGATACAATCTTTAAACATAGACGGCCAGAAATAACCAGCGCGCAACACCTTCTGAGCTGTGGCATACCCAGACATATGACCGCCACATGCTCCAGAGTGACAATCATTCAAAACTATCTCAGCCTCTTCGTGAGTTAAACAACGTCGAAAAACTAAGTCTGCCCCCCGGCGATAAAGTGTATCTCCAATAATTTTGTATGGCTGGGATTGAAACCGAATTTTTCGACGTTCCGCTTTGGAAGCTTCAGGCCGAAAGGTTTGGGTTTGGAGATAAATGATTATATCCCCGTACCACGGATCTACAGTACTGATAAGAAACAAAGATTCGTCCGCAATGGACTCCTCTGCCACAGTCTCTGTGTCAGCACTCGGGAAATCACACATCAATTCCGCAAAAACTAAGGATTTCTTAGACTTGGACTTCTCGAACTCCAAGTCGAACTCTTGCAGGATAACAATCCATTTAGAGTACTTGCCCCCTAGCAGTTGTTTTGTCAAAATATAAATCATAGGGTTGCAATCCGAAATAACTGTAGTTTTGCGGAGAAGAATGTAGTGACGGAAACGCTGGACAGCTTGAACGGCTGCCAGGGCCAATTTCTCCACATGCGAATATTTTAGCTCAGTTGGATTCAAGGTCCTACTAAGATAATATATCACATGCTCCGCTCCGAATTCATCTTCTTGAACTAACACCATTCCAATGGTGGAATGCGAAGCTGCGAGGTATAAGAAGTAGTCTTGGTTGTAGTTGGGAGGATGCAATAACGGTGCATGGGTCAACGCGTGTTTAAGTGCATCAAAAGATTGTTGGGCAATCTCGTCCCAAAAGAATTGTGCGTTCTGTTTCAACAACCGTGTAAAACCTTTAGTGACCTCGGCGTAGTTTGGGATGAATCGGCGTAAAAAGTTCGCTTTCCCTTGCAAACTTTGGAGTTGGCGCAAACTCGAAGGAGGAGGCAATTTGATGATAGCCTCGACTTTCGAGGGATCGACGCGAATGCCGGCTTTTGAAACAACAAATCCCAGCAATCGACCTGTTTCTATACAGAAAACACACTTGTGGGGATTCAACCGAATTCGATAATGCCTACACCTCATAAAGATTGCTCGTAGGTGGACAAGGTGATCAGCTCGATGTAAAGAATGAGCAGGCAAATCATCGAGATAGGGTTGCACAATGTGCTTGATATCATGAAATGCATAAGACATCGCCCGTTGAAAAGTGGCCCCGGCATTCTTAAGCCCAAAAGGTAACTTGCAATAAGCAAATGTCCCCCATGGACAAATGAATGCCGTTTTTGGTTGATCGGCAGGTAGAATATTGATTTGATTATAGCCCGAAAAACCATCCATGAAGGAAAACATTTCACTTCCGGCACAATCATCAATAATTTGATCGATATAAGGCGTAGGATAGTTGTCTTTTGGACAAGCTCGATTTATATCCCTATAGTCGATACAGATTCTTATTGTTCCTTGTTTCTTGTTGACCGGAACAATATTCGATACCCAATCCGTTAACGGGATCGGATAAATGAAACCTGCTTTCAACAGCTTTTCGACTTCTGCTTTAATCGCAGCCGCTTTTCGAGGGTGAATTTGACGCAACCGTTGCCGGACGGGTTTAGCATCCGGGTAGGTCTTTATTTCATGAATAACAATGGCAGGATCAATTCCTGGCATTTCCTCGTAAGACCAGGCAAACACGTCGCGGAATTCTTGGAATAGGGCCTTGTAAGTTTGGATTTCTTCTTCAGTACATGCGGCACCTATATGAATGTTTTCCTCGATTCCGGGCTTCACTGAAATATCAATGGAAATAGTACGAGAAATATTCCCTAAATTCAGCTCTGAATCAGAATGTTTCGTTGGATCCTGAGCGTCTTTGACATATTCAGCGGTAAAGATAGATGAAAAATCATTTTCAAATGCATCATCCTTAGGTAAAAACGAAGATCTGTGATGGAGATCTTCCCATGGTAGATCGTCTACACTTAGGATTTCGCGAAGTTGTTCGTCAGATGACACGACTTCGGGAAACGTTATCCGTTCTAAGGGTGAGGTGAAAAGTGACTCTTCACTGACCACATTCATTTGGTCGACTTCGGTTGAATGAAAGTCAGTAAAAGACATGAGAGCTTCATAAGCAATTTCATATGGACTCAAAGGCATAACATCACCGAGTGAGTCTATCTCAGAGTCAGATGGGACTAACCAAGGATCGTCATAAATAATGTTTTCTGATGTAATCATATGAATGGTTGCAAACGAAGGATCTGCGCTGAGTGGAGGGAGAGGAAAAGTTCCCAGTAAACCGGAATCCTTAACTAAACCTACACCAACATCCCTATAAGGGATTGTCGTTTTACCAACATGCTGGATACTCTCTGAAGAGGCTGGGTCGGATGAAAAGTATGTCAGCTGATCAATAGTCACGATCTTACCGTTATGTGGAAACTTAATTACTCTGAAGACCGATGAAACGACCGCTGTCATAGCATATGACCAACTTCGACCCAAAAGAAGGTTGTAGTCTAGAGGGGCATCAACCACTTCCACATCCAGACTAACGGTTTTACCTTCAACCCCTATAGGCAATTCTTGTAGAATACCAAACGGACGGAACCCACGGCCATCAAAGGCCTTAAGGATGGTGGGGGATTGGTTCAACGAAGGAGAACCAAGCGATCTCCAACATTGAATCGACATAATACACGTAGAAGCTCCCTCATCAATCACAGTCCGATGAATAGGCCTGTTTTTTACTATCACTGGAATTTGGAAAGCCATTTGATGGGGGAGACGTGGTGTACTATTTTCTAGATCAAAGATCATTAGGTTCGGGTCCTGAACATCGACAGCTCCGATAGCCGACAAAAGCAATTTCCGTTGTGCTGGACATGATTGCAGCACTTCGAGTGCCGACATTGCTGAAGGTGAAACAGCTAAGTCCTCAACAATGTTGTAATTCTGGGCTGCTCTCGCATGTGGATTGAAAGCAGACCTTCGAAGTACACCCTTGGCGGGCGGCTTAATCACTAAGTCTGGGTTAGGTTTTTCGATCTGTAGTGGATCGGAACCAGGAGCTGAGGTTGATGGGTTAGAGTGAGAAGATTCTGCTTCTTTGCCATCAACAGGAGCCTTACTACCATAATCTTGCGATCGAGTCGCAATCCTCACATGAGACATCATCAAAATGGGTTCTTCACTGGCATTCGAAGAAGAACCTATCATCTTATTCTCCTGCTCTGGAAATGGATTCTTTAACACAGCAGGAGTGGGAGAACCTTTGACTATTTTAACAACCTCGGCCCAATGAGGGCAATCTCTCGTAAAATGATCCTCTTCACAAATAAGACAAGGATATCGAGGTTTGCGTTTTTCGTCATTGGTTTCCGACTTTTCAGTTTTCTCCTTTGGAGCCTTGTCTGCTTTAGCCTTCTTCTTTCCTTTCTTCTTTCCACCGTTTTTTGATTTGGCCGTAGATGACTCTACAGCGTGAATGTCGGCGGTAAGTTCAGGAGGAGAAGACTCTCCTGTCGGAGAATCAGGCAAAGTGATAATTGGAGTATTGGAGGCCTTGGAAGACTTCTTCTTACTCTTCGTAGTCACGATACCAATCATACCATCAGCGGCATGAGATCCCGAAGGAGCAGCAGCGATTTGATTCGACTTTGGAAGATCCGGAATCTTCTCGTGTAACGTACCCGACTGAGTGTAAACTAAGTCAAGGTATTGTGCCTGAGCAATGACTTGCTCCTCAGTAACTACTCCGGCCTTAGCGACATCTTCAGTAATCTTCGGTAATAATGATTTGACAAACCATTCAGCTAAGATTTGGTCTGGGATAAAAACTTTCACTAATCGCCTTCGACGTCTCCACTCATGAATGTGATCAGAAATATACGTGGACGTCGATTGTTTTAGTGAAGTTAATAACTCCGTGCCGTTATCGTATCTGACCGGCAACTGAAAGTGAGTTAAGAACGAGGTAGCTAACTGGCTAAAGTTGTAAAAAGAGGCCCGTGGTAACTCAATGTACCACTTGGCCGCGAGACCAATGAGTGTACGCTGGAAAAGACGTAAGCGGATGGAATCATCTGAGATAGAATTCGAAGCACACCAGAGGTGGTAAGTCATCACATGATTGGACGGATCCTCTCCAGACTTACCTTCGAACTTGGGTATATCACTGGGCAACTTATTTGGCATTGGCGGCCAGAACTGAAGATATTGAATTGGATCGTTCGTTAGGCGCGTCAAGTCGGGTAAATCTAAAGTTGCAATAAACGGTAACTGCCGGTTAGGATCTCTAAAACTCTGGGTCACAATACCAGCCCCAGGAGGAGGATATCCAGGATAACTAGGAACAGGAGTCGCATTTGGGATATTATATCCTCCTAGAAAACCAGGATTAACCGGACCGTACTGGGGTTGTTGAGGTTGTTGATAAGTGTACCCAGGATACGGTTGATACTGGTAAACCGGTTGTTGGACAGCTTGCCCAGGTTGGTACTGTCCCTGGTACGGAGGTTGAACAAATTGAGGTTGAGTAGTCACAACCATACTTATACCAGGCTGACCTACAGACATCTGGACCGTGGTTTGAATCGTAGATCCCGACAACGGTAAAGATGTCTGAGGTGCGGTAACAGGGACAGTAGAAACTGGAGCCGTCAATACTCCAGAAGTAAGTATGGTAGATGTAGCGGTAGTTGCAGCAGCCGTTTGAGATGGAGTACTAGGTGCAATTGCCGGCTGAGTAACTACCGAAGCTACAGAAGCTTGAACATTGGGCTGGACAGGTTGCGGTTGCTGGGTTGGACCAGAAACTACGGGTTGTCCAGCTTGAGGAAGCATCTGTACACTTGGCTGCAACACCTGTTGACCCTGTGAGGGATCCCACACTAACATTCCAGGGTACTGACCCGTAACAGGTTGAGGGTACTGAGATCCATAACCAGATTGAGGGTAGGATTGATAATTGTAAGGTGCAATTCCCATACTTGGAACATATGACTGACCTTGAGGCGGTTGATAACCTTGACTTGAGTATTGACCTTGAGGTTGATAACCTTGAGGTAAATACTGATACTGGGGTTGACCTTGACCTTGAGGTTGGTATCCGTGAGGTTGATAACTTTGGGGTTGATACCCTTGAGGTTGCCATCCTTGAGGTTGCCATCCTTGAGGTTGATATTGATACTGAGGTTGACCTTGGGGTACATATTGAGGCTGAGGTTGACCTTGAGGTAAGTATTGCACCATAGGTACATACTGACTTTGAGGTTGCCCCCCAAACACAATTTGTGTACCTTGAGGTTGCCCCCCAGGTGTTAACTGCGGTTGCCCCCCAGGCGGTAATTGGCCACCTTGAGGTTGGGAAACGAGAACTAAACCTGACATCATGTAAATGTCTCCTACACCCAATGGTATATTACCACTGTTTCCAGCAAATAACCCATGATCAATGGGTTGAGGAGATGCCCCCGCAAAGGTACCAGAAAGTGACTGATACCCAGTGGGACAGAAGGACCGCCGTGTAAAAAAGATTCAGGACTTTGTGTAAACACGGACGACTGACCAGACATATTTACGGGAGTATGAATACCTCCAGGTGGAAAAGGAGTACGAGGTGTGGAAAAACCGACTGAGTTGTCTAAAAAATTGGTTAACGCAAGGTACCAAGAAGTACTTCTAGGAGGACTGTAAAAGATGGATTCACGCTCCCTTAGATCAATAGTAAGTTGACCTTCAAGGTGAGAGACACCTATATCTTCTTCTGGATCAAGTTCTTCTATAGCAATCAAACCAGAAGGTAGATTTTCGGTGATAATTCTTTCTATTCTCGGTGAATCAGGGACACTAGAAGTTGGAGTAACAGGTTCGGAAATTTCAGGTTCTTCGCCTGTTTCACTGGCAGATGAAAAACTACCAGCAAGCTCGGAAACTGTAACAGTTTCGGGATTGTAACCTGTTTCTAAACTTTGGTAATCTGGATGGACTACCAAGGAAGATTCTCCTTCTTCAGGTGAACCTACTCTACTGTCACTAGGAGGAGTTACAAGGACCTTTAACCCTTCTAAATTACCCGGGTCGTCTCGAGGAGGGGATCCCCTAAGTCTACGGGATCTTCTCAACAATTCGGCCACAGAAACAACTTCAGGAGACTGGCCCCGAAGTCTACGGGACTGTCTCGGTAATTCCGCCACAATTAAAGATTTTTAACTACAACACACGAAAACAAAGTAAAAATTTCAAATCAAACCACCTAAAGTCTTCTAAAGAAGCAAACAAATTTGAAGCACACGCCTAAATAATCTAGAGTGTCAAACCACACACAAACAGTAGTCTTCCGGACCAAAAGCGCTAGTTGGTGATTAGGCCCAACCTCGCAGGATTCAGTACAGAAATGGCGGGTGGAACAGTTACCCCGGCAACCTGCTTAATGAATAGACCGGCACAAGTTCCTCCACTTTAACCGTCTCGAAGTGAAGTGAACCCCCCGAAAATCCAAGTGAGTATAACCGACGTCTGCTCCAGGTACAGTGGGACCTTCCCTCCACCGTCACCTCGGTAGAACCCTAAAGATTATGGTCACTAAAGTTACCAATCACAACAATTACACCTGGGGGAACAGTCTAAACTCCGACAGCACGCAAGGGCAGAGTAGCAAGCTCCAATCCCCTTACCGGCTCCTTGACAACAATCCAAGGTTTACCGATAAGTGACCCCTGGCTCCTCGACAATGGTTAATCCGAGGTTTACCGTTTGTAATACGTACTGTCTGGCGTCGTTCCCAACGAGGGAGGAATGATCCCCTCACTGGTTCGGACACGAGCTCGTGCTTCTCCTTTAAGAGGAGCTTTCCCAGAGTATAACTGAAACAATTGGATTTAATCTACTCAAGATAAACTATCTGTTTGGTTTTGTAGTCTTGGAGAGTTAAGTACTCACCTACTCCAAGACCCTAGCCTAAGCTATGTTGGTGTTTCAGAGCCCTAGAAAAATAAAAATTACTAGATTGATTTTAATTTAAGCGTTACTTTTAAGGTTGTTTCTTAAGTCAAAAGGTGATGGAAGTGAAACCAGTGGTGTGTTGACTCGACTCGAAACCACTACAAAATGCACCTAGGATGATTTACCCACTACTTTACTTTTTCGATGAATTGCTTAACTAAAAAGTTGAGAGAATGCAATCTTTATAAAAGCAACTTCTTAATTGAAGACAATCAAAGAAACAATTCGTTTGTCTTTTCCAAGCATAAAAAACATGACCGCTCTTTACATGCACGAAAAAACTCTTTTTCTCTTTCAAAAACAAAAAGCTACTTGAAACAAGACTTTTAAAGAAGATGTTTTTGTATTTTTCTTTTAATAAAGCAAATAAATCTAAGGTAACAAAAATCAATCTTAACAACTCTTAAAAACTACGAAAATTCACTCACAAGCAAACTAAAAGGTAAATTTACTCTAAGCAATCTTAACGAGGCCAAAACTAACAATGATTATTCTAAGGTGTTTTACTTGATCACAATCAAATCAAGGACTAGCTTATTGCAGAACCAAAAACTAGTCAAAACAAAATTCTAATCTTTTTGTTCTTTTGTAAAATGGAAATCAACACTTTATAAACAAGTAATTCGAAATTTGACCCAAAACAACTTAAATGGCAAGCTGCTCACACAAGGAGACTTTACGACAGGCCCGACTTCTAAGAAGGCTGACTAACCAGAGAGATCTAAGGCTAGACAACGTTCTACCGTCAGAGTCACTACAGGACCTATTGAAAAATCAAACCCTAGGCCTAAACTTCGTTGAAATCCACTAAAACACTCAAAGCTCACAAAACAAGTTCAGGTGAAAATTCTTGACAGGGTACTAAAGGATCTGGGTAGAAAACACTAAGAAAAATCAAAATCGAAAAGCAATTAAAGCAAAAAGTGGAATTTTCCTAAATTTTACAGGAAGACGCAGGCAACCCGTTACAACAGGTGCGGGCCCGCTCTGTGCAAACGGCAACAGCGCGTCCAAAGATGCACTGTGCAGTACTAAGAGGGTGCGTCCTTCTGGAAAAGTTGAGAAAAACCAAATCTAACTAAATCTGAAGCTAAGCCACCCAAATACTAATTCTCACAGTCAAAAACCAGAAAATAAAAGTGATTTTCACAGAGCAAAGTTCACACAAAGGAAAAGACTCTCTCATTAATGGATTCCCCAGTGGAGTCGCCAATTTGTCGTGGCGGAAAAAGTCGTTTGTGCGGACACAACTGACCTCCCTAGGAGTCTAAACTCTCTAGCGACAAACAAGACAAAATGGAGTGATCTTTCTCTAAATATACCTTTTAAAACATGAAAACTACAAGTGTTTAGGCTTACCTTATTCCAAAACGCGGTTGTTGTAGTCCGTCCTTGCCGATCCGGATGAGCTCCTCCTTCAAGTCAATTCCTGCAACCACAAACAATCAAACAATTACCAAGCACTTGCATTTCATATAATAAAACATATATTCAACATGCAGACCAAGGAACACATGAAATAACTCATTAACACAAGCTATTGAGAAAAATAAACCAATTTGTATTAATAACGAAACAAAGAAACTCTTACAACCTGGCCTTGGTGTTGTGCAAGTTCCTCCCAGGGTCCATCAAGGGTTTTCCTCTACTTTGACAAAGTTCACCCACTTCCAAGTAGAATCAAGCAAAGACAATCTCTCCTCACAAGGTTCTAAATGGGAGTCCTAATTCCTGCAGCATTTACCCAAAGAAAATGTATAGCTCCAACCTCCCCTCCCTCTGGCTCAATGTCTTTATTTATAGTGCTGTAAAGAGGTTATTCAGGTCCACCATCAATGGGATAATCCCCCTCTTTGGGTGGGATAGCTCCCTTATTGATGGGATAAGTTCCCCCTTAATAGAGATACATGAACCAACTGGAGGCGCATCCAAATCATCAAACCGACCTCTAGAAAGTTCTAGAAGTAACCACAAGTAACTTTTTTAAGATGAAACTCGCGCATTTTGCCTTTTACAGAAGGACGCACCTGTCCCTTAACATACAGAGCGTCCAAGGACGCACCTTTTGTGAACATGGTCAGCGTCCCCGCAGGTGAGGCTAGAGAGAACCTGCGACCCCAGAGATAAATATATTTTTTACAAGACTTTCTCTCTTCTTTGAGTTTGAGATGGATAACAGAGGCATAAGACTTGCCTAAGAGGGTAGCATGACTGTTGATTTGAGCCATACTAACTGTAAGTGGTCATGGTGACATTTTTTAGTGTAACAGAGGTTGGCTGATTTAGAGTTGTAGTTCGAAGGAGCTACAGATGGGAAGGATCCTTGAGGAGCCCACCTCTTGGATAAATACCTTGCTACAGGATCCCAATTTTGTGGTAGCAGGATGGACTAGTGTCGGATGGTGTCGAGGAGTGTTGGAGAGAAAGTTGCATTGGCTAGGAGTGCCAAAGACTGAGCAACGCATAACAGAGTTTCCAGCAATGCAGATGGCACAAAGCATAGGTCAGCCATAGCGCAATATATTCAGAGGGTTAGCGTAGAGACTAGCAGTATTCAGGTTCCATCATTCACATCCTATCATACTGAACATAGTTAGTTCAGTAATTTGGGTTTTTTTTTCGTCTTTGATGTAGTAATAGTAGCAGTTTGCAGTGTAGAGGCAGTTGGCAGTGGTAGTGCCAACAGTAACACAGATGCATAAATTCAGAGGAAGTTGTAGTACAGATGCAGTGTTGATAGTGGTAGGGTCAGCAGCAGTACACATGCAACATTTGCGCAGTGGTTGGTGAACAACATGTCACACGTCAAAAGCGTAGAGGGAGATGTTATAGAACAAAATGATGCTTCAGTAGGTTGCATTGTTAGAGCACATTCCTCAGTAAGAGGGAGTGTTGATTTCTGGTAGCATCGGATGTGATCTAAGTCTCAAATTTTGTAGGGAGGCTTGGGCCCATGTATTCTAAAGAACCCAAAAATCGTTTTGGGAAATTCCATCCAGAAATTGTTTTATTAAAATAATTATTTATTTTTAATGGGACCCTAAGTATAAACTTAGGAAAATAAAATAATTAAAGGGTATTCATATAAACTGTGGATGTAGCTTCTAGAAGAAGACGAGGATCAAGTAGAAATGATCTTAGCCATTGATTAGATTCTAATCTAGGCCATTGAATGTTAACAAGGATATTATTTAAGGAGGCTTGAGGGTCACTTGGAAAAACACACAGAGTGAGTTCAGAAGTTCGATTTTCTGAAGCAGAGCAGTTGTCGAGAGAATTTCGATAGTGAGCATCTGCAGAGAGGGGCAGAGGAACTTTGGTTGGAGGATATTCTACGGAGTCAAGGATACTCAACAGATTGGTAGACAGACACATAGAGGAGGAAATACAGATGGAAAAGAGGGTGACGCAAAGCTTGGAAGGGCTCACGTAGGCCCTACGCAGAGTAGCACAACAACTTCCAACACAGAGGTTTGAATTTGCTGAAGGAGCTGACATTTCTGATCCGGGAGGGTTAGAAAAGGCTTCCGAAGGTAGATTGATTCTTAGTTGAGCTGACGTAGTGACTTAGAGGTTGACATAGGGCCCATGCAAGGGCAACACAGAAGTAGCTAGGGAACTCACAGTTCAGTTGTAAGATCAGTCGTGACTTATAGTGTAGAGTGAGTTAATCTCACCAATTTCTTCTGCTAAGTGATTTTCTATATAATTGGATTGTCAGGAGGGCATCCAATAGTTGTATTCATAAATATTTCAACTTAATAATAAAAACCATTAGAATTGTTGTGTTAGGGTCCCACCCTAACCCCCTTATTTATGTCATGGGATCACCACATAGTCAAGAGTCAATAAAGCCCATATTAATATTTGTAAGTGGTTAACCCGCAATTAATGACGGGACCACAGTTAGTTGCAAATGGGCGGTAGTATTAGATAGATGGTAAATGGGCGGTAGTATTAGATAGATGGTATTAATAAAACCCACGGTATTGGCCCGTGGTATTGCATGTATGAGTCATATATAAAGGATAGAGACTCCCTGCGAGGAGTATCGTGTCTTGTTTTGTAATCGAGCTCTGCTCTATTAGAGGTTGCCCCCTCGAAGAGGCCTGTGAACATTTCTCTCTGAATAATAAAATCATTGCTATTCTGTGCTCTGGGTATATTTTCTTCGCATATTCTGTGTTCTCGGTATCTTTTCTTCGCAAATTCTATGTTTGGGTATTACTTTGCAGGTTAAGAGCATAACAAGTGGTATCAAAGCACTTTCCAGGGCTCGGTGGGATCTCCAAATTTTAGCAAAATTTTTTTTGGCTAGAGATGTGTTCCGGCGTCTTTAAACCACGGGATCTGTCGTTAAGCGCATAAACCTGCGGATTTGGGGAGGCATCCACGCAGGAAATACAAGAGGTGGTCACGTCTGTTGGACTCCCTTGTAACCCATGTGGGTACCCCTTCGAGTAGTAGCGCATTAGACAGAACCGCGCACGGACTGTCTTCCACGTACCCTCTGGGTATATAGGAAGCCCCCTAGCTACCTTGAAACCTCGCCATAGATAAACCTTCGGCCATCTTGTGGCTACAGTACACCGAGAACAGCACTCGGAGAGATTACTCGCCCGTACGATAGGGTAGTCGGGTTGTACGGCTAAGGGTACGGTCAATCCTCCTTAGTTAGAGCCCTGAAACATTGGGCCGAGTACTACTGTCAGACCCTTATGTATATTGCGATCTGTAGCACCTGACACTCCTCAAGACCATAGTTCCCTTTCTATCGGGGGATCACACATCACCTATTCTAGATCAGCAAGTGCAGCAGCAGCCAACATCAGTCCCGCAGCTCCATCAGATCAGCAGAAGCAGTTGTTCCACCATTCAGATCTCTCAGATCCACCAGATCGGAGTAGTTGTGAAGGGTTCCTGTCCTTGGATATAATTTTCGCAGGACTTTTGGCAGCATTGACATTCTAAGGATTTGGCGACTGCAGTATTGATCAGGAAGGAGTAAAACTCCGTTAGGAGTTTTCCAAAAAAAAAAAAAAAAGAGTCTGAGATCTTCCGGGGTGCTTATTGGTGACCTAGCCCATCAGAATCAGGACGACGAGCTGAGCAAGGTGGTACCATTCAATTTCTTAGTAAAAATTTTTAGGCAGTCCCAATTTTTCATCAGGTTGGTGTATGGTAGAAACTCGCGCTCAAGCGATGGCCAATGAAAGGATCGACAAAATTGAAGACCATGTGAACTCCCTCCAAACTACAGTGAAGAATATCGAACTTGAGCTTAAAGGAATAAGTCACCAGATACATGATGCACTCCCAAAGGGCAAGGAGCCAGCCCACGAGGAGGCGTATAATGGCCATGAATACCATGAGGGTGAGTCTAGCCACTCTCATCACGTCTGGCACACCCATCCACCACCCAATCAGCGACCTCCCAAGTTGGATATGCATAAATTTGACGGTTCTCACACGTCTGCATGGCTAGCACAAATGGAGCAGTATTTCCAATTGAATCATATCATAGATGAGGGGACTAAGCTTATGGTGGGCACCATGTACTTGGACAATGAATGATGGCAATGGAAGGAATGGCATCAACGTTGCAATGGACATTTTCAGAATTGGGCACAATTTGCCAAAACTCTTCACAGTCGCTTTGAACAGGAAGACTCTTTTTTGGGGCGTCTCACTAAGCTCCCACAGACGGGTACAGTGGAGGAATATATTACTGCTTTTGAATCCTTAGCCTTCCGCACTAGGGGTCTCACAGATGAGTTCTACATGGAATGCTTTATCAGCGGTCTTAAAGAAGCCATCAAAGCTCAGGTTCTACTCCACCACCCTCCCACATGGATAGAGGCTTGTCAGGTAGCCCGTAAGGTGGAACGTGCATTAACAGCCCAATCCACCCGCCCCAACTTCCCCGCTAAAGGTCGTCCCTCACTGGCTCCCAATACGACTCAGACACTTAAGATTCAAAAGGTGTCACCTGCGGAAATGGCCGAAAGAAGGAAGCAAGGACTATGTTACTACTGTGATGAAAAATATTCCCCGAGTCATAAATGCAAAGAGCACAAGTTTTTTCAAATAGATGCCACTAACTACAGCTCCACCGAGGAAGATCCACCACGTGAGGAACCGGAGGCGATCGAAGAAGATAACCAAAAGGAGATTGTATCTGATGAACCAATTATTTCGCTAAATGCATTGGCAGGAATTTCTTCCCCTCAAACTTTCAAAATCAAGGGTTTTCTTAAACATCGCCCAGTAGTAGTCTTGATTGATAGTGGAAGTACCCATAATTTCATCCATCAAAAGATCGCTGAAGCAGCACATTGTTTCGTCCGGGCAGTTTCTAACTTCCAAGTCCAGATTGCAGATGGGGGCATAATGAAATGTGCAGGTCGCTGTGAAAATGTCAAAATTCAAATGGGGGATTATCAATTGAAAACCCACATGTTTGCAATACACATGGGGGGTTGCGACATTGTCCTAGGCGCGGAATGGCTCCGCACTCTTGGGCCAATCACAATGGATTTCCAGGAGTTATATATGAGTTTTAAGCAGAACAACTCCACACATACCCTCCGTGGACTACAGGCGGGAGCCCCCTCTATCATCAGCTCGCATAGGATGGAAAAATTGTTAAAAAAGGGCCATCATGGAGTGGTAGCTCAATTTAATGCCATCCAGGTAGTAGACACCATGTCTCTGCCAATTCATCCTGAGATGCAACAGATTTTAAATAAACATCAGACGGTCTTTGACAAGCCTCATGAGCTTCCACCCTCGCGAGGGGAACATGATCATAGAATCACATTGGTTCTAGGGGCCCAACCCCCAAATGTGCGGCCATACAGATATCCGTTCACCCAAAAGAATGAAATAGAAAAAATCATCAAGGAATTGTTGGAAGCAGGTGTCATTCGTCCCAACATTAGTCCTTATTCATCCCCAGTAGTCATGGTCCTCAAGAAAGATGGGGAGTGGCGGATGTGTCCCGACTTCAGGGCCCTCAATAAGTTAACAGTCAAAGATAAATTTCCCATCCTGGTGGTTGACGATTTGCTGGACGAACTCATTGGGGCTCAATTCTTCACTAAGTTGGATCTTCGCTCAGGCTACCACCAAATTCGCATGAAGGAAGTCGACATTCCCAAGACAGCTTTCAGAACTCATGAAGGCCATTATGAGTTCCTGGTCATGCCATTTGGTCTCTGTAATGCCCCCTCTACTTTTTAGAGCCTTATGAATCACCTCCTCAAACCATATCTCAGAAAATTTGTCCTTGTCTTCTTCAATGACATCCTCATCTATAGTGGCACTTGGGCGGCACGTCTTCAGCATGTAGATCTACTCTTGCAACTGCTCCGCACGCATAAATTATTTGTCAAGATTTCTAAGTGTTCGTTTCGCATGGAAGAAGTTGAGTATTTGGGCCACATTGTGGGGCGTGAAGGTGTCAAGGTGGACCCCAAAACGATCTAGGCAATGCAAGAATGGCCTCAACCTAAGACCTTGAAAAGCTTGAGAGGATTTTTGGGTCTCACAGGCTATTATTGTAAATTTGTCCGTAACTATGGCCGCATAGCGAAGCCCCTAACGCAACTCCTAAAGAAAAATTCCTTCTTCTGGAACGAGGAAGCACAACAGGCATTTACCGCTCTCAAAACCGCCATGTGTTCCACTCCCGTCTTAGCACTACCGGACTTCACCAAATCATTTGTCATTGAATGTGATGCTTCGGGAACAGGTATTGGAGCGGTCTTAATGCAGGAAGGGCGACCATTGGCCTTCACCAGCCAACAACTAAGTGGGAGGAATCTGGGCCAATCTACCTACGAGAAGGAAATGATGGCCATCTTACATGCAGTCGAGACCTGGCGACCTTACTTGTTGGGGCGACGTTTCCAAATCCGCACAGATCATCACAGTCTTAAATATTTTTTGGAGCAACGCCTATCTTCCCCACAACAAAATAAATGGTTAGCCAAAATGCTGGGATATGATTATGAGATCATTTACAAGAAAGGGAAAGACAACAGGGTAGCAGATGCATTGTCACGCCAATTTGAGGAGGAAAGTACTCTGCTCACAATTTCCCTCCCCATTCCAGACTGGATTGAAGAGGCTCGCAGGGAATGGTTTTCACATCCCGGGCTCTCCCAACTCATTTCTCAATTGCAGGTAGATCCTAATTCCAGCAAGGGCTACTCGTGGAAGAATGATATTCTTCGCTACAAGGACAGAGTCGTAATATCACCAACATCCACCCTCAAAAGTCGCATTTTGGCAGAATTGCACTCATCTCCCATTGCAGGACATTCGGGCTTTTAGAAGACGTATGCTCGCACCAGAAGATCATTTTTTTGGGCTGGCATGAAATAGGACATCCTTACTTTCGTAGCAGAATGTGACATCTGTCAACGCCACAAAGGGGAAACCGTCAACACACCAGGCACATTACAACCATTGCCCATTCCGGCGTCAATTTGGACGGAGGTCTCCATGGATTTCATTACAGGTCTTCCAAAGTCTGGGAACAAGTCAGTCATCATGGTGGTTGTGGACCGACTGTCGAAGTATGCTCATTTCTGCGCCCTACCCCAACCATTTACACCAACTTTGGTTGCTCAAACTTTCATGGATCAGATCTTCAAATTGCATGGAATGCCCACTTCTATTGTGTCACCGCGACCCAATCTTCACCAGTAATGTTTGGCAGGAGCTCTTCAGAATACAAGGCACTCAACTCAAACTCAGTACTTCATATCATCCGCAAACAGATGGTCAAACCGAAGCCGTCAACAAATGTCTAGAAACCTACCTTAGGTGTTTCACTTCAGAAAAGCAACACCTTTGGGTACAGTGGTTACCTCTGGCGGAATGGTGGTATAACACCAACTATCATGCCACCACCAAAATGACTCCCTATGAAGCAGTCTATGGACAACTTCCGCCTTCCCCTACTTCTTATCTCACGGGGTGCTCCAAAGTACAAGCCGTGGATCAACTCCTACAACACCGCGCAACCATGCTTGCCCATCTGCGTGAGAATCTTCATCAAGCTCAGAACCGTATGAAGCAACAGGCTAACCAACATCGCTCAGAGCGCCAATTTCAAGAAGGGGATCAGGTCTTTTTGAGGCTGCAACCATATAAGAAAACATCACTCAAAGACAAGGGTTGTCAAAAGCTCTCTCCAAAATTCTACGGACCATACCAAGTACTTCAGCGCATTGGAGAAGTGGCTTACAAGTTGGCTTTGCCACCTACAGCAAAAATCCACCCAGTTTTCCATGTATCGTGCCTCAAGAAAGTGATTGGGAACAATTGCCGAGTTCAAACCAGTCTACCTGAATTGGACGAAGAAGGGTCAATCTGGCTTCAACCTGAATAGGTTCTAGACACACGAGACAAGCACCTGCACGGCCGCATGATTAAGGAGGTCCTCGTCAAATGGAAAGACACCTCTCCGAAAGATGCAACTTGGGAACCAGCCACTATTCTTCAGCAGTTTTCGCAGCTTCAGCCTTGAGGACAAGGCTAGTCTTAAGGGGGAGGGCATGTTAGGGTCCCACCCTAACCCCCTTATTTATGTCATGGGATCACGTCATAGTCAAGAGTCAATAAAGCCCATATTAATATTTGTAAGTGGTTAACCCGCAATTAATGACGGGACCACAGTTAGTTGCAAATGGGCGGTAGTATTAGATAGATGGTAAATGGGCGGTAGTATTAGATAGATGGTATTAATAAAACCCACGGTATTGGCCCGTGGTATTGCATGTATGAGTCATATATAAAGGATAGAGACTCCCTGCGAGGAGTATCGTGTCTTGTTTTGTAATCGAGCTCTGCTCTATTGGAGGTTGCCCCCTCGAAGAGGCCTGTGAACATTTCTCTCTAAATAATAAAATCATTGCTATTCTGTGCTCTGGGTATATTTTCTTCGCATATTCTGTGTTCTCTGTATCTTTTCTTCGCAAATTCTATGTTTGGGTATTACTTTGCAGGTTAAGAGCATAACATTTTGCACTAGTTTGCCTGCATTAGGTTTTTCTGGGGACGTTTTCCAAAAACAACTGTGTCATTTGTGTGTATCTTTCTCTATTGTTTAGTTTCTTGTATCGGCATATTATTTAAGTTGGTGTAGGCTGTAGTGTATGTATTTTTATGTTTGTTGTAGGAAACTGCAAATAACTTGTTCATGTAAATCTAACAAGTAGAAATAATATCATCATTGCTGTAGTAGGAATTCTCGGGTTTAAGGAATTTTCATAGATGACTTATTTGGGAATGGCATGGTGGCAGAGGAAAGAAACCTTGGAGGCATCCTTAACCTCTTTTGTGATGCAACATGAATGGAGGTCAACCTAAAAAGTTCTCCATCAGATTCAATATTTTCAGTCAAGCCCAAGGGAAAATGATCCTTGGTTTGCTCCCTTCCACTGTGCAGAACTTTGAGCCTAAAATCTCCAGCTTGGGTTTTCCTTTGAAGCCGGAGAGTTATGGGTAGAGGGATTAGATTTGGTTAATGGTCAAAATTAGTGGCAGGATAGAGCACTGGACTCATAGATGGATCTCAATGGATCGTAGGGTAGTGTTCATTAAATTTGTTCCAAACCAGAATCTCGCGTATTGTCTTTAGTTACTCAACATCTCCAACCAAATCCTAACAGGAAATGTCAGATGGTTCGGGTTTGAGTCCAGGTTCAACAATGATTATGTTTGGTTTGAGTTTGAATTTTTTGATGAGGTTCAGATGAGTTCATGTGTATATATATATATATATATATATAGTAAGAAATCAACATCATTAAACATAAAAAATGCTATCACAAACATGGAAACTGCAAGGAAAAATTACAAGCCTAAGTTGTGACATGAAGTTATGGGTTTTGATCATGGACTTAGTCAATGGCTATGAGGTTCGATTAGGTTCACTAAACCTAAAAGTTTTTTTAAGGTTTACCAAAATTCGAACCTCAAGGTTAAAGTTCGACGAACCTTGTAACATAACTAACAGGAATGAAGCATATCTTCTTCAAGTATATGCAGAGAGGAAATAAAGGGCTAGGAAGAAGACCTCTTATTATCTGGGAGGTTTCTTTAAAGCCAAAAGATCTAGGGGGCAAGGGAATAAAACATATTTTGCATTTCTCCAAAGCCTTAGCTGCTAAAGGGGGTTGGAATTTGGAAATTTCTCACGAAGAAATGGATTTGGCATAGTATTTTGTTTCATAAGTATGTTTCCCTAAAATCAGTATAGGAATGGGTTAAGGTAACCCAACATGCAAGTCAAAAGAGGATCAAATTTCTGGAAGCATTTAATTGAAGCTTCCACATCATTTGCTCCTCGCTTTATTGGAAGATCATGAATGAGTATCCAATCATATTTACACATAATGAATAGGTTGGAAAAGAGGAAACTTATAAGACGCCTAGAGATCGATTGGAGAAATATAGGAGCGGAAACCTCAAGTACATATCAGATCTAGCCATCCCCATGGCTCACCACTCACAAAACCAAGAATGATTTAGCAACTAGGTCATGGGCCTCACTGACGAAAGAATAGGAGCAATGGATATTATTCAGATCTCAATAGAAAAGGGTAGGAATAAAGTTGAGGGAGGAAGAAGACATGCTCCTTCAGGGTGCCAATCCTATCCAAGGCACTTAGTCAAATTGGGGTATGGAATATTATGCAGACCACAATATGCAAGGGAGTCTCCTTGGTGGTGGAAACATATTTGGAAAATAGAGGCCATGTCAAAGACGATTATCTCACATGGTTAGAACTAATCAATTCAACCTCACATGGGATAACCTACAAAGATGAAGCAGGGAATGCCTAGGAAATGCCCTCTTTGTGAGGAAGCAGGGGTGATGGTAAATTGGTTAATGATCCATTTTATTACTCAAAAGAGATATTGAGAGTGACATGAAACCTCTCTACAACCAAAGGACATTGGGAGGGAGCTAACCTGGAGCAGGCTTTAAGCCAATGGTCAACAGGGCCATAGGGGGAGGCACTTGCTTTACCATTACACGCTTTATATTCTATCTGGATTGTCAGGAATGCGGTGATGTTTAAAGAAGTAACCTCCACTAGGAATATACTACAGACTAAAATCAAGCCTAAGCACAACCCTAGTCTTTGCTAAAAGGAAGCTGCCAAGAGTCCAAAAGGTCCTATGATAAGGGAAGGTGCACATCCCTGAGGAGATTTGATGAGGCAGTCAAAGAGAACCAAAATAGAGTGGGGTAGCAGGATGGTTGCAGCTACATCACAACACAAAAATCTGCTCCAAACATGAATTGGGTCAAGGTAATAACAACCAAGCAGAGCTAATGGCAGTAAACAAACTTATAGTCATGGGATAGCTGGCAGGAACCCTTCAGATAAGAAATATTAATTTTCAAGCTAGGGTAAGGAGAAAAAAGTAAAATGTCAACAACTTCGGACACATATCCTTCCGCACATTGACATAAAGGATAATTCTAAAGCAGAATCTCTTGCAAAGACAACAATGGAATTGGAGGAATGTCTGTAGATAAAGATTCTTGCAAGGAAGATTGGCACCTAACTCCTCAAGATTTATTTTCTAGACTATAAAGTAGATAGATTCTATTCAGAAACAAATGAGAACTTGTATTATTGATCTCTTTGGTCCTTCAAATCACTCTCTGGTGCAATTTCTTAAACTTCTATTCTAGAAAATATGTTCAGTTCTCTTGAAAATCCCTCTAGGTCAAACTACTAATTCTAGAGGTACTCCTCCCAGTCAAACGAATAATTCTAGAGGTAGATTAATGATGCGTTGAGTTCATATTCACAGATGTATTTTGGTTTCAACTTCCTAGATGATGCAGACAGATATATATGAGGTGTATATGCTGTAAAATGTACTCCTTTTTACGCAATAAAAAGAGTAGAGTTTTTTCCAATCTGAATCATCTAATGAATCATAAAATTGAGACAAGTAGAATCAACTATACAATAACTTTCCTTTATTTAGATTTAAAAATTTTATATATATATGTGTGTGTGTGTGTGTGTGTGTATTAAAAGTTAACATTTTTAATTCTTCAATAAGCATCTGTAAATTTCTGAATTAAGGATTTTGTGATCCATAAATCGAATACGAAAAAACTTTCAGTGAAAATCACATTATAAGAAATATGACGAAGTGTTTTGAATCATTCAGTGTGGTTGATCCATAAATCGAATATGAGAAATGTTTCGGTGAAAATCACATAATAAGAAATGTGTTTTCGAACCATCCAGTATAGTTTATGTAAGAAAAGATAGAGAACCATATCAAGGCAGTAGATTAAATAGAGAGATTAATGTAAAGACCTTTAACTTTTTAAAGGTTAAAAATAATTAAGTTTGACTCAATTTATTCTCCCAACTTTTTGTTTAACCTAATTTTAAGGATTTATTTCAATTAACCATTCTTAAATTTAATTATTTAATCAAATTAATTTTTTTGATCTATTTAATTATTATTTTAATTTAAAAAAACTTTATTAATTTAATTTTTATTTTTATCTAAATTTACAATAATATTAAATATTAAAATTCTAAATATTTGACTTAATCTATTTTTTTATTTAAGATATTTTCAATTTATTTTTTCCAAAACTAGCTGTTTATTTAACCCTTAAAAATTTAAGGGCCTTTACATTAATCTTTCTATTTAATCCACTGCCTTGATCTGATTCTCCATCTTTGTCTTGACAATAAATCACATTACATGATGCTTTAATCTGATTTGCCTTAATCTGATTCTCCATCTTAATCTTACATTAACAATAAACCACACTGCATAATTTGAAACACTTCGATATATTTCTTATGATTTTTACTTAAAAAAAATTCATATTATAAATTTATCTTATTATAAATTATTAATAAATTATTTTATATAATATAATATTTTTTTATTAATTATTATAAATTATTAAATTATAATAAATTTCATCACTCATTTAAAAAAAACTACATATATTTTTAATAAACTATATTAATAAAAACAATAAAACTGTTTTTCTTCTTGATATAAGTTTTTAGATATATATACTCACAAGTCCATGACTATTTTTAAGGAAAATTTATAGAATGGCAAACATTTTCACATTGAAATAAATGTAACATCTTTTTATTATTAATTTTAATGTAAAATTTATGGAGGGAAAATCATTCTTTCTCATTGAAACAAATGTGATATAACTTTACTATCTGTTTGATTAATTTTGTTCACTGTTTCTATGAAACGCTATATACCGTTAATTTTATTAAATATAAAGTACATTGTATCTTAAAAACAAGAAGAAAATATAAATTCAACAAATCGTTTATGAAAATATAAATTTAATGAATTTATTAATAAAATAAAAATATTTGATTAATTAATATATATATATATATATATATATATATATATATTTCATTAATGTTTTTTTATTAAAAATAAAAAAATATATATTTAACATTTAATTATAATTTATTGAGTTTATAAGTATTTTTTAGTTAAGTAGAAAAGAAATATGAAAAAATGTTGTAATGTAAACTTAAACTTTTTGATTTGGTCAAATAAATAAAATAATAAAATTAACAATTTAAATTTGGAGGTTTTTTGGTATAGATTTTGAAAAACCATGTTATTTGTTATGATAAAACTTATTTAAAAGCTTGAGTAAATCCATTATGGAAGGTAAGAGTATCAACTTAAATCTGAACTTAATTTTTCTCAAGGCTTGGTACATTCAAATTTAAGATTGACGTAAATTGATTCCATGAAAAGAAAATTTCAAATCAATTAAATGTAGCTTAGGTAGTTGTGTTAGCCTCCTGTTGCAACAGGTATTCATTTTTCATGATCGACATTTTTACATACCAAATATGTCATACTTTGCATGTCGCAATGTTCCATATTTGCTACAGAGGCCAAAGAATTGTCCATGAAAGTGTGCTAGTCTAAGTGCCACTGCTATGATCCATTTTTTGATGAGTTGATCCATTTTTGATGAGTTTTCAGTTAAGGGAAGGCCAAACAGCTTAATCTTGGCAGATTTGTAGATAGGTAGAGAAACAAAGGTGCTCAACAGCTTAATCTGAGCCCCTGAATGAAATAAGTGTAGATGTAGATAGGAGGACAGCAAGAAGAAAAGAATGAAAAGCTGGGTATGCTAGTTCAAGTGCACCCAAACCAAAAGAAGAAAAAATGCTAGGTGAGTAGGCCGGGTAGGTAGTTTTGCGGTTGCAGAATCATGGCTTGTGACCCATTTCATCTTTTCAAATGTCATATCTATTCATATCACAAGTTTGAGGCAGGTTTTCATTTGAACGACTTCAAGCGAGGCATGATTAACTCCCCCTTCTTCTTGTTCCCCAAATCATTCACTAACCTCCCCAAAGAGGGAAAGATCTGCTTGATACCTCTTAGTTTCATCATTTTTAATACCATTTGTCTTGGTAAAAATCTACTTTACTCAAGGAATGTTCATACTTCCTTTATGAGTCATTTTCCCCCTTAAAGCCTAAGATTTCTATCCTTAGCACTTTCTTCACAAAAATCATATTAACCCTTAATTCTATTATATAAATCCCTCCTTATTTTCACCTTTCCATAGTAAAATAATATATAAAAAAAATCCCCATTATTTACATATCCCCTCCTCTGGTTGAGATATAACCATAAGTATGCTTGGGAATTACTAAGTTTGCCTGAAACTTAAGTAAGAACCCTCAGTTTTGCTTCTTGAACTCCCCCAAAGTGTCTTTGGACTCCTTCCAAGGCATGAAGTCCCTCTTCTTGGTTATCGAACCCCTTCCGAGGCCTCATAAACTCTTCCAAAGCCTTAAAAAGCCTTTTCCGATCGCATTAACCCTCCTCCGATGAGTCTTCCTCTCCTCCGACGCGATATCGTTGTCGGAGGTCGCAGCATTCATTCATCGGCCCCCTTTTGCAACTCCCCGATATCACTTCGCCCATGCGATTTCGCGATCGGCAGTCGCAAGGTTTTGTACCTATATACATATGCGCCCCTCTCATCCACCGATGCGATATTGCTATCGCACCCGAAAGCATATCGCATCGCGATCCATTCATTTCCGCAATATTTCCCATTTTCGCACAGCTGCATGCCTTATCGCCTTTCCGAAATCGGCGATCGCTCCCATCGCATCACATATACAAAAGCCATTGCCCCCTATCCCCGCCGATTGTCGATCCTCGATTTAAGCCCATGTCATCCTGCCACATCACCCTGCCACGTCACTACCGTACTGGGACCCACTGCTGACGTCATGCAGACGTCATCACTGAAAGAAGGCGCGAAGGCGCAAATCGCAGCAAAGAGAGCCCGGAATTAAAAAATAAGGCAGTTTTCGATGCGCGATTAGCGCTCGCGCATCGCTAAGAAAAAATGACCAAAATGGAAAGCTCCATATCGCTCGGCTACCAGCAGGCCCGAAAACTCGCAGTTTGACAGAAACTCCTCATTTATGGTTCCTATTCAAAACAGCCAGCGCCAGTAGCATTCCAGAGGCCACGGAAATCATTTGCAGCAGCCATTCTTGCCTTGAAAGGGCAGAAAAGGGGCGATTTGACAGTTTCAAGCATATCAGATCAAGAGAAAGTAGCCCAATTTAAGTGTTAAAGAGTATCAGTGAAGCGCCAAAGAGTATCAGATCGAAGCAGGTGAACATTAAAGGCCCCCAAGCAAAGTCAAAGAAAGCGGTGAAGCCATTTAAAGGCTCTCAGATCACAGTTAATGCACATCAAAACCACTCAAGAGCAGGGGATCAAAGCCCAAAGCACAGTTATGGCTAAATGAACAGCACAGAGCCATAAGGACAGATTTCGACTCATTTTTGAGGCGGCTGCCCCAGCGCAGCACTTAGATATCTTTTTGCATTAATTCCATGACAAGATTAGATTAAAGAACTCACTTCCCTCAGATCTGTTTAAGATCTTCTGTAATGGATATTTTTAGATATTTTCCCTATATAAACCACCCTAATTCATTGTTTAAAGGGTTGGTTGGTTGATAATCCTCATGTTGGACTCGCACTGTATGTTTTGAGAATTTCTATAATCAAAGACTGCTGAAAAGCTTGGAGGATGGACTCTCTGTTGTGTTATTAATGGCTGAAGAGTGAAATATAGAATTCTTGCGTTGCTACATGTCCCAATAAGTGTTTCTTACCTCTGTTTTTAATTCATATATGTTTATATCATACTTATATCACCATCTGAGTTACAGAAAGAAAGATTAGCTTCGAATTTGCGTGGTTGCACTCTATGCTTGGTTTCTGTGACTTCTATATGTTTTCTTCTGATTTAGGCATAAATATGAATTCCTCATGGCTCATATTTGCTCTATTTCAATCATATACAAATGTAATTTAGGAATTCTTGACTGCTCCTAGATATATTTCACTCGCCTTCCCTCTGTTAAGCTGAATGAAAGATTATTAGTTGCCTTTTATTCCTTAGTTTTCATTTCATCCTTTTAACTTGAAAGATTGGTTCATGTGTAGCTATCCTGCTCTATATTCCTCTTGTGACCAAGAAAACGCACCAGCAGCCCAACTCCATGACTCCATGCCCAATGGTTTGAACCTCTCACACGATGCATGCATCCCTACTTGAAAACATCAATCATCCCACCAAAACTTAAACAAAAACCCAAAGAAGCATATAACTAGCCTAAAATCAACCCAAAACAAAGTTAAATCAGAAAGAGAGAGCCCTCTCTGATTGCATGTAGGCTAGGACCTGCAGTCCAAAGATTGGTTTGTGGTTACCTTGGCTGTATCCCTTAAGGAGCCAAGGGACAACCTGAGTGATAACATCATTGGCGACTCCACTGGGGACGTTATTCAGAAAATTCCAAAAAACAAGTTAGAAGCTGGCTCCTAAGAAGAAAACACATAATACCAGGTTAAACCCAGACCCAAATCCACCAGTTGTTTTTGAAAATACAAATTTAATCCCAAGAAACCTCAGGAAATTAGAGCAAAAATAGGATTTTGTTGATTCTAGTCCTGAGATAGTTCAGCCAAGTTGTGTTCCCACCCCTGTCAAAGTTTTATTTCATTCAACCCCTAGTTCCCCTTGTTCTTCATCCACCTCTCCAAGCAACTTTTCCACACCTTCGTTCACTGCGCATACTACCACTGCTACTCCTATTAACCCAGTTGTTCCAGCTGTTCCGTTTATCCCTGTTGGTCCACTTATACCTGTTAATATGTCTAATAGATATGCACCCTTACAGCTACCTGCTAACCTCGGGGCTATGCCTCAGGATTACCAGACTAAAATAACTTATTTTGATGGCACAAGTGTCTGCACAGCCCTTCATCATACAAAGAAAATGCAGGATTACTTTGAAAGCTATGAGATTGATGATGATGGGGTGAGAATGAAGATTTTTGTCCAAAGTTTGACTAGCGATGTCAGGACTTGGTTTAGAGCACTCCGAGCTAATTCCATAGCAGACCCAGAAGCCTTATACCAGTCATTTATCAACAGATGGGAGAAAAAGAAAGACCCCTTGCACATACTAGCCGAATACGATACAATTAAAAGAGGCCCTCAAGAGTCTGTTTTGGACTATTGTGCAAGATTCAATAATGTCTATAATGCAATACCACAGAACTTAAGGCCTCCACCTGACCTTGCCTTGTATAAATTCCCTGATGGTTTCGACCCAGATATGGCCTACCAGTTAAAAGAAAGAGCCCCTAACAGCCTTGCCGAAATGAAAAATGTGGCTGTCACTGTGGAGGCAAATTTAATCGCCAAAAGAAACAGAGCCAGAACAGAGAGGAGAACGACCTTTAAGGAAGAACCCTCAGCCATAGACCAAAAGCTAGATGCCCTTATCAGTGGAATGCATAGGCTGATAGATAGAGTGGACAACATTGAGAAAAAATCATCATGGGACGGGCAGCAAACCAACGCTGTTAGGAACCCGAACTTCAGAAGGAATCAAAACCCAAACACTGGAAGAGTGAGCCCAGACCGTGAAATAAGGCCTCCTTTCCAAGAAAATTACGCTAAGACATCAACAGCTAATGAGCCCATAGAAGACACTCACATAAACCTAATGGATTTGAAGAACGAGCAACATGTATTCTTAACTAAAGAAGACCAAAATAATGATAATATGCATCAATTCCAAACCCAAGAGTCTTTCGACTTTGAACAAGCCTATGACCCAGCTGTTTATGAGCTAAACAAGCAATATAAGCTAAGAACCAAAACGATTGATGTGCCCAAGCCCATCAAACCAAAGGAAAAACAATATCCCGATAAAATCAAAGGCAAGGCTGTTATAATAGAACACGTTGAACAATCTGTTCCAAACCCACAGTACGTAACCATAGATGATATAACTATCGAATAGCCTTCTAAAAAGCAGCCTGTCGTGCCTTTTTCCTCAAAGGAAAATGTGCACAGCGTTCCAAAAATTCTGCCCATAACTGAAAAAACGCAAGAGATCACTCTCCATAACGCCGGCGAATGAGAGAAAATCGCTGATAATTCAAATGAAAAAGAAAAATATTCCATCATCAACACCAGGACTCCACTAGAAAAGCCATTTAATTTAGAGGCAAAGATTGGAAAACCTAAGATATCCATCCCCCTCTCAGAACTTGCCAAGCATGATGTTTATAGGCAGAAAATACAAAGATCGCTACAAATGCCACAGGTTAAGGATGATGTAAATATTTTAGATGATACGCCAGAGCTGCTCCTTGGCCCAGAAGTCAATGGAAAAATAGTCAATGGAGCAGTTTTTCCATTTTATATCAGTTTGCATATCCATGATAAAATTTTACATAATGCAATGTTTGACTCAGGTGCATCACACAATATTATGCCCAAAGCGGTAATGGAAAGACTAAACCTTGACATAACTAGGCCATACAAAGATTTATTCTCCTTTGACTCAAGTCAAGTCAAGTGTTTAGGCCTAATCAAAGACTTGTGTGTCTCCTTAGTCCAATATCCTAATAAGACAATCCTCATGGATGTGGTGGTTGCTGACATTCCACCAAAGTATGGCATGGTCCTATCAAGATCTTGGGGAGCAAAACTCCAAGGATCCCTGCAATTAGACCTCTCTTACGCCACTATATTAGTCTTTGGGAAACCAAAAAGACTATATAGAGAAACACTCATGAGATATATGGTGAGTAGCGAGGATAAGCCACAAAACTTCCCCATCTACTCAATCCACACTGATATGGATTCATTTATTTTGTTTAATGATGATAGTTGCCCTTTAACTGATGTCAAGCCTTTGGCTCTAGAACAAGAAGCACACATCAATGAAGAATCGGTTGCACATATCCATGAGATAGTCACAACAGCCAATGCAACCAACACACAAGAAGAACCTCCTGAAACACGAGACCCAGGTCCGCCCAATCCTAAAATGACTGAAACTCTTAATACTAACCACAAGCAAGAAATCACATGGTATTTAGAGTTTGATGGTTCAGTTAATAAGTTAGGAGCAGGGGCAAGTGTATGGATCCATAACACACATAACAATTATGCACAAGGTCATGCATATAGACTGAATTTCAAATGCACCAACGACATGGCCAAGTATGAGGCACTCCTCCTAGGCCTTAAGCTGCTCAGAGCTTTAGGAGCTGCCAAAGTGTCTATTCTAGGTGACTCCGACCTAGTAATCCAACAAATGAAAGGTAACTTTGTTACTAATGACAATAGAATGAGGGCCTATAGGACTGCTGCCACTAAAATACTTGATGCATTCTCTGAATCCAAGCTTGCAAAGATTTCAAGAAATCATAACATTCATGCTCACAGTCTAGCCACCTTTGCTAGCACATGCAAGCTTCCCTTTGAGCCAAATCACCATTTCATTGCTGAAATAAAACATAGGCCTGTTGTCCCAAATAACGTTAAAGATTGGTAAGTGTTTGAAAGCGATGAACAAATTAACAATTTCCTCACTCGTGAGCATGAGTTTTCAAATATTAACATCGACATGGATGCTATGACGGATGAACAACAGCAAACAAATGAAAATCAACAGGCTGTAACAGCCAAACAAATGCTAAACCCTACTGTTTTTGACAATACAAACATAGAAGAGCTGAAACAGATGCATTTGGAGGAAATAGTCGAAACAGAGGCCGAGATTGTTGATCTAAAAGATAACTTTCTCCCTGCTGGCCTCACTCCGTTAGAAGATATGTTTGATGCAAATGATGTTCCCACAAAGCCAAAATGCAACCCTTAAACGCTGCTATAGAAGAACACAACATTGGGACAGCAGAGAAGCCCAAAATGGTCAAACTATCTCAATCTTTGCCACACAATCAAAAGCCCAAATATGTTGATTTGTTTAAAGAATTCCAAGATGTATTTGCTTGGAGTTATGAGGACTTGAAGTCCTATGACACCTCAGTGATCCAACACACCATTTCCTTAAAACCAAATCAAAAGCCCTTCAAACAGAAACTAAGGAGAATCAATCCTGTGCTTCTCCCTTTGATTGAAAAGGAAGTGAAAAGAATGTTTGAAGCATGTATCATAGCACCCATCAGATTTTCTGAATGGGTATCCAATCTTGTTCCCACAAGAAAGAAGACAGGTGAGATTAGGCTATGTGTAGATCTAAGAAACTTAAACCAAGTCTCCCTAAAAGACCACTACCCATTGCCAAAAATGGATCACATTCTACAAAGAGTAGTGGGGTCATCAAGGATTTCACTGCTTGATGGCTTTTCAGGTTTTAATCAAATATTGGTTCACCCGGATGACCAAGACAAGACAACCTTTACCACACCGTGGGGAACATTTAAATACGTCAAAATGCCTTTCGGCCTAAAGAACGCTGGTGCAACTTTTCAAAGGGCAATGGACATTGCATTTGCCAAGGAAATCCATGATTTCCTAGTTGTCTATCTTGATGACCTTACCCCTTTCTCCAAATCTGATCAAGAGCACCTCAAACACTTAAGGAAAATATTCATGGCATGTAGGAAATATGGCATTTCCCTAAACCCCAAGAAGTCTCTCTTCGGCCTTGAAGAAGGTAAATTACTAGGCCATATCATCTCAAAAGATGGAATTAGAATTGATCTTGAAAGAATTCAAGCCATCCTTCAAATCCCATTTCCAAGAAACACAAAAGAGTTGCAAGCATTCCTTGGAAAGATCAATTTCCTAAGGAGATTTATCCCAAATCTAGCCGAGCTGATAAGACTGTTAAGCAACATTTTAAAAAAGGATGCCAAGATAAAATGGTCTCTTGAAACCAAGCAAGCCTTTGAGAGTATCAAAACTGCCTTAACCCAAGCCCCTGTCCTCACCAGTCCTTAATTCGACAAAGATTTTATCATCTTTTCCTTTGCATCTGATCATACCATAGCTGCTGTTCTTCTACAAAAGGATGATCAAGGAAATGAAAAGCCAATTTATTTTTTCAGTCGAGCCCTTAGGGATGCCCCTTTGAAGTACCAAATCATGGAGAAGCAAGCCTATGCCCTTGTTAAACCAATCAAAGATTTCCGAGTTTACATTTTATATTCACATGTGATTGCCTATGTCCCAAATGTTGTTGTAAAAGACATATTAACCCAAGAGGGATTAGAAGGAAAAAGTGGCAAGTGGATTGCTAACATCCTTGAGTATGACATAGAAATAAAACCAACCAAGCTCATAAAGGGACAAGGTTTAGCCAAACTAATGTCTGAAACAAATTTTCAAGCCCTAGACATTAACCAATTGGACAATGAACAGGAGTTGGCAACTCCACAGATCAGTGAAACCTTTTTTCAATCCCCATGGTATGCCGATATATGCTTTATATTGTCAAACCTGTTTGCTCCCCTAGGATTGTCTAGAACCAAGAAAAGATTTTTAAAAATGAAGGCTTTAAAGTTTTGTGTCTTAGATGGTGCATTATTTTGGAAAAATCATGAAGGCATATTGCTTAATTGTTTAACCATGAATGAAACTAACAATGTCATGAAATAATTCCATGCGGGGGACTGTGGAGGACATATATATTGGAAGTCCACTGCTGATAAAATTTTAAGGGCTGGTTTCTATTGGCCCTCTTTGTTTGCTGATGTAAAGAAGTTTGCTACCACATGCCACAAATGCCAAATCTTTGAGGGCTAAAGAAAGTTGCTGCCCTTGCCCCTTAAGCCCATCTCAACCGAAAATCCTTTTCAACAATGGGGTCTTGAATTCATTGGAGAAATCCATCCCTCTTCCTCAGGCCAGCACAAATGGATTCTAACAGCCACAGACTATTTCACCAAGTGGATTGAGGCTATCCCATGTAGGCAAGCCAATGACACCACCATTATCCAATTCCTCAAATGCAACATCCTTTCTAGATTTGGTTGTCCTGAGAAGATCATTACAGACAACACCGCTGCCTTCCAATCCAAGAAAATGATCAATTTTTGCCACAAATTCCATATTACCTTGGGTCACTCCACAACCTATTACCCTCAAGGTAATGGCTTAGCCGAATCATCCAACAAGAGCCTGATTAATATTATCAAGAAGATCTTAGAAGAAAACAAGAAGAACTGGCATAAAAAGCTCACAAATGCCCTTTGGGCAGACAAACTTTCAACAAAGAGATCCATTGGGATGAGCCCTTATGAGCTAGTGCACCGCTGGATCTTTCCTAAATGCATCTAGCTCAGCATCTGATGGATCCGTTGGAACTTGATCTGTATCTGGTGGATCTCTAATGAATGGGTATGGATTTGTATATGGAACCGTAACTGGAGCACATGTGAAACAAAGCATAGAAGCTCAGATAAGGTGGATCGGGGCACAATGTATGTAAATGTATGTCTAAAGCTCTCTGATCATCATGCAGGATTCCTCGACGATAGATGATGCTTGAGCCTGAGTGATTGTACTAAAGAAACTACCTTAAAGAATAGTAAGGTCTTTTTTTTAGGGGGCAAGGATGCATAAGCAGGCTTGACCACCGGGAAGGGATGTGTAAGCAGGCTTGACCACTGGGAAAGGATGCGTAAGCAGGCTTGACCACTGGGAAAGGATCCTCTTTGGGCATTTGCATTATGAAGTTGTTACAAGAGATTCAAGCTTAACTGAATAATGTTCAAAGAAGAATAAATCAGACCATTCATCTTCAACAAACCAGAGAGCAAGTGTATGACAGAGCTCAAATTGTGCAGGAGAGGCTGAAGAAAGAATTTGACAAAAGGACCAAGGCTGAGGATTTCTGTGTTGGCAACAAAGTTCCAAGGTGGGACTCATGAAGAGAAGACAAGGGAAAGCATGCAAAATTTGATTTTCTATGGAAAGGCCCATTTGTTATCAGTGTTTTTCAAGGCAATAACACGTATTTTCTCAAATCTATAGATGACATCATAGTGGAAGACGGCCCTGTAAATGGCCGAATGTTGAAACATTATCGAGATCCCTTTTAAGGGATACAATGCCCCTGTGTATATATTTGTATATTAGTGTTTGTATATATGTTAGTGCTTTCCTTTTTATATTTGTATAAGAAATCCGATTGCTTGGAACCAAGCGGCGCTGTTATATCAAATCAAATCCAGTTAGAAGTGCTACAATCAAGCTTCCCACTTCATTCAATAGTATCAAAACAGAGGAGCGGTTTTTGTGTTACACCTACAGCCTTTTCAAAGACCAAATTGAGAGGAGTTGCTCCAATTTGTCCCCTTTTTGCGTTTATTTCAGAAGGCAGGTCTCAAGAAAAAATGTATGTAATATCAAGCACACAAAAGAAAGCAGGCGATGCTATATAGTTCACAGTAATTCAGTTGAGGAGAGTGTTGTTCAGATCTCAAGATCCCAGTTTTTTAGCAGCCAACGAAGAATTGTTTTCAGTTCCACAGCAACAATAGAAGATCAAGGCAGTCTGACCTGTTGTTCTTGGCTTTTCACAAGGAAAAGCCATCCCCAAGTGGAGCCACTGTTAGCCTCCTGTTGCAACAGGTATTCATCTTTCATGATCGACATTTTTACATACCAAATATGTCATACTTTGCATGTTGCAATGTTCCATATTTGCTACAGAGGCCAAAGAATTGTCCATGAAAGTGTGCTATTCTAAGTGCCACTGCTATGATCCATTTTTTGATACGTTGATCCATTTTTTATGAGTTTTCAGTTAAGGGAAGGCCAAACAGCTTAATCTTGGTCTCCCTAGGTTTCAATTTCCTGTTGTAGAATATAGAGAATAATTATCTGTCCAAACAGCTTAATCTTGGCAGATTTGTAGATAGGTAGAGAAACAAGGGTGCTCAACAGCTTAATCTGAGCCCCTGAATGAAATAAGTGTAGATGTAGATAGGAGGACAGCAAGAAGAAAAGAATGAAAAGTTGGGTATGCTAGTTCAAGTGCACCCAAACCAAAAGAAGAAAAAATGCTAGGTGAGTAGGCCGGGTAGGTAGTTTTGCGGTTGCAAAATCATGGCTTGTGACCCATTTCATCTTTTCAAGTGTCATATCTATTCATATCACAAGTTTGAGGCAAGTTTTCATTTGAAGGACTTCAAGCGAGGCATGACTAACTCCCCCTTCTTCTTGTTCCCCAAATCATTCACTAACCTCCCCAAAGAGGGCAAGATCTGCTTGATACCTCTTAGTTTCATCATTTTTCATACCATTTGCCTTGGTAAAAATCTACTTTACTCGAGGAATGTTCATACTTCCTTTATGAGTCATTTTCCCCCTTAAAGCTTAAGATTTCTATCCTTAGCGCTTTCTTCACAAAAATCATATTAACTCTTAATTCTATTATATAAATCCCTCCTTATTTTCACCTTCCCTTACTAAAAAATATATATAAAAAAAAATCCCCATTATTTACATATCCCCTCCTCTGGTTGAGATATAACCATAAGTATGCTTGGGAATTACTAAGTTTGCCTGAAACTTAAGTAAGAACCCTTAGTTTTGCTTCTTGAACTCCCCCAAAGTGTCTTTGGACTCCTTCCAAGGCATGAAGTCCCTCTTTTTGGTTATCGGACCCCTTCCGAGGCCTCATAAACTCTTCCAAAGCCTTAAAAAGCCTTTTCCAATCGCATTAACCCTCCTTCGATGAGTCTTCCTCTCCTCCGACGTGATATCGCTGTCGGAGGTCGCAGCATTCATTCATCGGCCCCCTTTTGCAACTCCCCGATATCACTTCGCCCATGCGATTTCGCGATCGACAGTCACAAGGTTTTGTACCTATATACATATGCGCCCCTCTCATCCGTTGATGCGATATTGCTATCGCACCCGAAAGCATATCGCATCGCGATCCATTCATTTCTGCAATATTTCCCATTTTCGCACAACCGCATGCCTTATCGCCTTTCCGAAATCGGCGATCGCTCCCATCACATCACATATACAAAAGCCATTGCCCCCTGTCCCCGCCGATTGCCGATCCCCGATTTAATCCCACGTCATCCTGCCACATCACCCTGCCATGTCACTGTCATACTGGGACCCACTGCTGACGTCATCACTGAAAGAAGCCGCGAAGGGCGCAAATCACAACAAAGAGAGCCCGGAATGAAAAACTGAGGCAATTTTCGATGCGCGATTAGCGCTCGCGCATCACTAAGAAAAAATGACCAAAATGGAAAGCTCCATATCGCTCGGCTACCAGTAGGCCCGAAAACTCGCAGTTTGACAAAAACTCCTCATTTATGATTCCTATTCAAAACAGCCAGCGCCGGTAGCATTCCAGAGGCCACGGAAATCATTTGCAGCAGCCATTCTTGCCTTGAAAGGGCAGAAAAGGGGCAATTTGACAGTTTCAAGCATATCAGATCAAGAGAAAGTAGCCCAATTTAAGTGTTAAAGAGTATCAGTGAAGTGGCAAAGAGTATCAGATCGAAGCAGGTGAACATTAAAGGCCCCCAAGCAAAGTCAAAGAAAGCGGTGAAGCCATTTAAAGGCTCTCAGATCACAGTTAATGCACATCAAAACCACTCAAGAGCAGGGGATCAAAGCCCAAAGCACAGTTATGGCTAAATGAACAGCACAGAGCCATAAGGACAGATTTTGACTCATTTTTGAGGCGGCTGCCCCAGTGCAGCACTTAGATATCTTTTTGCATTTATTCCATGACAAGATTAGATTAAAGAACTCACTTCCCTCGGATCTGTTTAAGATCTTCTGTAATGGATATTTTTAGATATTTTCCCTATATAAACCACCCTAATTCATTGTTTAAAGGGTTGGTTGGTTGATAATCCTCATGCTGGACTCGCACTGTATGTTTTGAGAATTTCTATAATCAAAGACTGCTGAAAAGCTTGGAGGATGGACTGTCTGTTGTGTTATTAATGGCTAAAGAGTGAAATATAGAATTCTTGCGCTGCTACATGTCCCAATAAGTGTTTCTTACCTCTGTTTTCAGTTCATATATGTTTATATCATACATATATCACCATCTAAGTTACAGAAAGAAAGATTAGCTTAGAATTTGCGTGGCTGCACTCTATGCTCAGTTTATGTGACTTCTATATGTTTTCTTCTGATTTAGGCATAAATATGAATTCCTCATGGCTCATATTTGCTCTATTTCAATCATGTACGAATGTTATTTAGGAATTCTTGACTGCTCCTAGATATATTTCACTTGCCTTCCCTCTGTTTAGCTGAATGAAAGATTCTTAGTTGCCTTTCATTTCTTAGTTTTCATTTCATCCTTTTAACTTGAAAGATTAGTTCATGTGTAGCTATCATGCTCTATATTCCTCTTGTGACCAAGAAAACGCACCAGCAGCCCAACTCCATGACTCCATGCCCAATGGTTTGAACCTCTCACACGATGCATGCTTCCCTACTTGAAAACATCAATCATCCCACCAAAACTTAAACAAAAACCCAAAGAAGCATATAACTAGCCTAAAATCAACCCAAAACAAAGTTAAATAAGAAAGAGAGAGCCCTCTTTGATTGCAGGTAGGTTAGGACCTACAGTCCAAAGACTGGTTTGTGGTTACCTCGGCCGTATCCCTTAAGGAGCCAAGGGACAACCTGAGTGATAACAAGTTGGAATTTTTATTTATTGTTAAATATATATACTTGTAATGACTTCACATTAAAAAAAAAATATGATATATTAATATTAAATAACACTGTACATTTTATATTTAGTTATAATATTTAATGTTGTTATTTTTCAAATTCAATTTATTAAAATTTTGATAATAATAAAATTTTTGTTAAAAATTTAAAAAATAAAAATTAGTGATAATTTATAATATTGAAGGTTGTGATTTTTCAAATTTAATTTATTAATTTTTTTATAATAATAAAATATTTATTGAAAATTTGAAAATAAAAATTAATTGTAATATATAGGCGGGTGTTTTTATAGATTTAATTTATTTATTTTTAATATTTAAGAGAAAAAATATTTATTTATTTTGAAATTTATATACATATATATTGTTAGGTAAAAAGTGTAATTTTGAAATATGATTTAAATTTAATAAGGTTTTAATTATTTAAAAATGAGATGTTTTCCTAAACCTTTTCATTTCTAAGTTAGATAGAGGTTGTTGGATAAGATGGTGGAGATATATCCAAACATTTTCTCCCTTTTAATTCTTATTGTCCAACAATGCAGTTTTCTATTATTAATTATGAAGAAAAAGGTAGAATATCTAATTTATAATAATTTAGTTTAGTGTAATAGTGAAAAGAGCATTCCATAGACTAATTTACTTTTTTTTTTGTGAGAATCTTGTTGTTATTAGAAAATGAAGACTAGTTTCTTTTACCTGGATTGAGAATCTTGTTGTCATTAAAAAATGAAGATTAAGACTGAGATCTAGTCACTTTCCTCATAAATGTTGTAAAAGGCCAAAGTACACCTATAAAAAGTTATTTAGATCAACTCAAATTGATGCTTAGATGTAACATCAATTCAATTTACTCATCATAATGACAAATTTATTAAAATAAGTTGTTAAGTACATTTGTGATTGTGCCCATCTCAAAATTGAATGATAATATCTTTTGATGTTCCCCATTCACAACTAATATAGATATGTTAATTATATAAAAAACATCATATAATAATTAATAAGAAATGTACATCATTATATATAGGTACAACATATAAGTACCTAAGTTTTAAGGGAGAGAAATATAGATAAACAATGTACATCTCTATTAGGTTTGCAAGAGAGACCACAATTCTATAAATAAGACTTATTTTCTTGGGTAGAAGAAGTTGTATGTGTTATGAATTCAATATTTGTGTATGTGTCCAACATAAAAACCTTAGTGTAATAGTGTTTATATGTTACAGATAAGCATTAAGAAGTTATTTTATGTCTAGAAGATATATTTATTTAACTTGTATATACACAATTTGTGAATAAAGTGCCAAATGAAGTGTTGCACATGTTTCTACATGGATGTGCAAAATTTTAATTGCATCTGAAGAGCTCTGAAAGGTTCGTCTTCATGCTCAGATGCACCTCTCGAGGTTAAGGTTGACCAGGTTAATTGTTTTGAATTCCCGCCCGTCTTTTACTCTTTTGTATCCAAATTTAGTTTCAGCAATCTCATCTTCCATTCCTTCCTTAAAATTATGCTTACGCTGTGCTTTCCATCATACGTAGCCATGACCTCACACGAACCAAAGTCCATGGGGTTCTTGCATCCACGGTCAAGGTGCACTTTCGTCACAAGCCTCCATTGCTCGGCATTAGGGTTTTGTTGTGCTCTACAACAACCCCCCATTTCATAACATTTTCATTCACACATAAAATTAATATATGGAATGGGTCCCTTTTAAAATTTAATTGGCATCAATACTTTTGTGTTCAAAAAGGTATGATAATCAAATGAGTTTATGTATTTAAGCCTTTTTGAGTAATATTGTTCCAATAATAAAGCAATCTTTTGTTATTGCGATAAAGCGATCGCAAGATCGCATATCGCAATGACATGAGAAATACATTAAAACGGCACCTTGTTCTCCGCCGATGCGATATCGCTATCGGCGATCGGCGATATTCCATGCACACCTAAAAAGGGCACATAACTCACGCCCCGACGCGACACGATATCGGCGATCGGCTATCGGCACTCCCTCATGTGGGAAGAAACACTTTAAGTTATGCACCCCGACCCGATGCGATATCGCTATCGGCCATCGGCAGGATCTCATGCACTTTGATAAGACGTTCGGGTCTTACCCCCGATGCGATGCGATGTCGCAATCGGCACTCGACAGGATCTTTTCCTAATAGTTGTGTACCATCTATTCCCCGATGCGATGCGATATCGCTCATCGGCGCTCGGCATTCTCAAAAAACTCATCGCTCGAAGCCTTAAAGTTATATCGCCATCAGGTTGATAAAGCGCAAATTTCAAAATACCGTTAAATGCAGGGATAAGGTGATGCATGTGTATTTAAAACTTTGCCCCTTCGATTAACGAACACTTGCGTTTAACCGCCAAAATATCTATTGCACGCTTAAGGGGGTCATTCAGCCGGATAACGGTGTGATACTCATTTAATGGGTAGCAGGCCTTAAATCACCATTAATGCATCTGCAATATTTTCCCAGTGATTGGATCCGCAGCCACTTTTGAGAATTAATATCACCATGCTTCAAATGATATATCTTTCCCTTTATGGATTGTCATTGTTATTTCCTTGTTACGATTTCTCTTGCCTTTGTGTAGAATTCATCTGTTGAGGGAAGTCTGAGCATGATGGGGAAGAAATCCAAGAGGACCGCGGGCTCCGCTGCTGCATCTGTTGCAGGACAAGCTGCCACGGATAAGAAGAAAGGCCTAATTTCAAACACTACGTGCACTGGTCTCACTAGGACTTCATGGCAGGGAACATATAATCTATTAGAGGCTGAGCAACCAAAAGTGACAGTGACAGAGGCTAGTGTGGATGTACTAAAGAAGTTCGATGCTACTCTCAAAGACTTGGCCGACTCCTTTCTTCATAGGATAGCAGCCAGAGAGAAGGTCCTTCCCTACACTGATGTAGTGCGCTGGGCAATCGAAGAAATTCCAATCATTGATAGAACGTTCCACACAAGAGATGGAAGGATTTTCGGGTCGTTCAAGCCAGAGCACCTAAGGCAAATGTATCATTTGCCCGAGCCGGAGAAAATCTATAACAAAGACTTCGTGGAGAAATTTGCAGCCGAGAATGAGGTACAATTTGAACCCATCCGGGATTGGAGGCAGAATCCGGCCAAACACAAACACGAAAGCTCGGGTAAGTACTCTGTCGATTCTTTGGCTTCTCCCTATTGCTATGCGGGGATTATGATGTGTAGACTATGGGGGTTACATGACTCTGCTAATTTCGACATAGAAATGGTTCCCCTGATGGAAGCAGCTGTTAATAGTATAATCATGGATTGGGACACCATTCTTTCCGATAAGTTGGCCGTAGCTGTTCATGACTTTAGAGCCAAATCCAGAGTTTCCGAAAGGAAAATCCCACCATTTTATTATAGCGCTTACATTATGAACACTTTATGTTTTAATTCTAAATTTCCTATCCTCGGTTGGAGGTGGACCACCCAAGACCCTTCACCCATTCATTTGTACCATCAGAAATTGTGGAAGCCCTCTTACAAGGACCATTTGTATCAAATTTGTAATCGTTTTATGGTTCCCATTCATTATTCCATTTTTGATCGGCCTATTCCCAAAATCTCCTATCAGGCTTCCTTCGACTTACTAGCTGTGGCAAGTTGGTTCGGAGAAGAGCATTTTACCTATATTAGGGTTTTTGGGAGCCAGACCAAGCCGCATGTTCTCCCTTTATATGTTCCAGACAAATTGTTGGCCCGAGAAATCTCCTACCAGATTATGGCCGAGAGTGTCTCACAAACTCTCAAGAAAGAAAAGAAGAGGGGCTGGCCCTCTTTTCCCTTGAGAATTGGTGTTTTTACTCTGCATGATCTCAAGCATGCAGAAAAAGAGGCAACAAAGATGCAAGCTTTATCCCTGGCCACTATCCCAAGCAGACTCTATGATCCACATAAAACTGCCTACACTGCCCTAGAACAGGCCAAATTAACAAAAGTTGACCATCAAGAGGATATGTTTGATGACATGTTCATCGCCGCTGAAACAATAGGCGGTGCCAAAGAGCTTGCTAGAATGAAATACAATGATGAGACGTTAACTGAGTTCAATAAACTTAGAGAGCAGAGGTTGCAAACTCTACCTCTAGATTTATTGACAACAACCCCGGCGTCTTCCTCAAGCGAGCCTGTTCGGCAACAGACGAGCCAACCTCCTGTTACAACTAATGAACAAAAGAAACAACAGGAGGAAAGGCAAAAGAAGCTGCAGGCAGAAAAGCAAAGAAAGGAGCAAGCTGAGAGGCAGAAGAAGGAGCAGATAGAAAAACAACAAAAGGCGCAGAAGGATCAAGAACAGAGAAAGCAGAAAGAAATAGAGGAACAGAGGAAGAAGGAAGAAGAGGAGAAACAAAAGAAAGAACTGGCAGATAGGCAGAAAAAGGAATTGGCAGATAGGCAGAAAAGGGAGCAAGAAGAGAGACAGAGAAAAGAGTTAGAGGAGCAGCAGCGAAAAGGACTAGAGGAGCAGCAGAGGTTAGAACAAGAAAAAGAGCGGAGCAAATCCCACACAGAGCAACCTAAACAGACCTCCATTGATCCTGAATTGCTTAAACAATGGAACCAATTCGATTCCATTATCAGTGGAAAGGAAGGCTCCAAAGATACAGACACCTCTAAGACAAGCGATGCACTAGATACCACTTCTTCTCAGGTTCTAAGCGGAACCAGCGGCCCACCCATTTCAAAGGATGTCGAGGTAATTACTAAAGACCCTTCCGATCAAATTGTTCTCCAGGTGGAAGATATTCCTCCCCTGGATGTTTTCTACAGTCCAAAGCATAAAGTCGTTGTTAAGCACTCAAGGAAGAGACGAAGGCTTGATCAACCTTCTATCTTTCCTGAGCAAACAGTCACGGGCAATGTAGTCTGGAAGGAGGAATTCGATCCCTCCGATGATCTAACAAAGCTGTCGCAGTATGCGGGAGCTTATTCTACAGCAACTATTGACAAGGCATCGGAGGTAAGTCTTCTATTGAAGACTAAGGACCAGGAGATTTGTGCATTACAGGCAGAAGTAACCGAGGCGAAAAACAGGGCAGCGCAGGTAGAAGAACAGTTGCTGGCACAACAGCAAGAAAACAATGTATTAACCCTACAACTGCAGGCCGAAAAGCAGAGGATAGACCAGAGCGCAATCCAGAGGCAGAAAGAATTGTCGGAGGCATTGGCACAGTTGAAAGAGGCGAATGAGCTGATGACGAAATCAAAAGACGAGCAAATAGCTCGACTATTAGGACAACTTGAAGACATCAAGGGCACCCGGAAAGTGGAGGATTTCATAGCAGAAGCAGCTCAAATAAATGGCGCATTAATATCTCAAATTAGACTCCTATGCCAGCAACTTACTGAGGCTGAGCCATTATGCGAAATATCTACAGCAGTATGTCAGCGGATAGAGCAAGCCAGAAATGAGCTAGATCAGGCCGAAGAAACCATAACCGGATATCTTGAGTGGCAAGATACTGATGTGGGGAAGGAAGCGAACTTGCCCAAAATCTATGAGACGTACAAGGACATACTATTCATGGAATGGAACACTCAGATGATGAAAGCGGAAAGGGCAGCTTCAAGGCGTAAAATTATTGCCAGCAATATGATTGATTTAGTCAATAACACACTCTATTTGGCAAACATGATTTCCCAGTGCACACCTGGAAGCATAACAACAGCAAACATGATTGAACAAACAAGTTATCATGACTTGGAGGAGAGGGGAAGGTTAATTGCTGGAGTAAATACTTTAACCTCCGAGGCATATTGGCTCTTTCTAATCAAGCCACACGCTCAAAGGTCGGCCCTCAAGTGTTTAACAGATGCTCTTGGATGCCTGATCCCCGACATTCAGGATGCCACATATGATGCCCAGCTCACTTCGCATCTCAACACTCCACCGGAAGTAGAGCCAATGCTGGCGATATGTCAGCTGAGGTTTAAAGGCAAAGAGCCCACCGAATGAAGCATTGCTGCCGACTGCCAGATCGCCAAGGAAGATGGAAAAATATTTATTGATGCCAATTTAATAGCTTTTCAGTTTTTCTTAGATATTTAGATTAGATTAGTATTTATAGACCCTTTCATTGTTTTGGAAAGGGTCGTAAAATTTTGTAATAGACTTAAAGGCTGAAGTTTGCACTACTGTGCTTCAACCTATATTCTTTTATGAAACTCGACCGATAGTTCTTAATTTAACGAGAAGGCTGTTTTATACAATTGTGCACTATTGTCTCTTGTTTGGAATGCTTTCTGGTTTGAAGGAAGGACTGCGACATAGCGATTAATACACCGGATTGTTAAGCAGCTTACATGGTACTTTTATCTGCATCTGTTTTCTTTCCTCTTATATGAATCGCTGTGTTATTATTTTTGCTATTGTTGAATACATGTATGCGCTGTAACAGCAAATCTTCATTTCATTCCACTATTGGATGTTTTGTGATATGCCCTTTCTTTTAATCATACATGTAGCAATGATATGAATGACGAAGTGTAGTAATTCGCTATTATCGCTCTGCATAACTAATTATGCAGAGCAATCTTAAATGGTTTAAACATCTATGCTTTAACGTTAGAGTCATCTATATGCCTGCCTTAAAGTACAAATTATCAAACGCTACGCTTTAATGATTGATAAGTCCCGGGATTAGATTATAGTTAATATATTTCGCCGATAAGTTTTAGTTGTTCGCTTACCACCATCATACATCATAAGTTACTCATCTATCCCACTTTTATCCATTATTGGGAAACTGGTCCCATTATCCCCAGTCGGAGCCACTATTCCAAACGGAAAAGGAGCTGTACTAAGGTCCGGACCGGGTGGTTTCCCCTATGTTGTTGCAACGATTTTCGTGGCCTCAACATAATTGGCGCTAGAAGGAGGGCCATCAACTGTGAATGGCACATAAGTCCAAACCTATAAGCCATTCCAAGAGTATTTCCCCCTCCGAATCCCCTCGACCTTCCCATTTGCATACTGGTTCGCCGGTATCCAAACAAGGAGAAGGGGAATCAACTACCACTGCTCAAACCCATCATACCACAGAACAATTAGATCTTGAATCACCTAAAGTCCAGTCTCTAATCCATAAAATTCAGAGCTTCTCGATTTCACCACAGAAATCTGAGGTATCAAAAAGCAGTGCGACTTCGCAGTTCAACCTCACTCACCCTCTCACCAGACTTCAGAGCGAAAAACTCGGTATTGAACCCACTGAGTTTCCTTTACCTAAAAGGAAAAAGGCGAAGAAAATTACTGAAGGATCTGATAGTGAAGAGCTTTCATCCACGTCCTCCATTGCATTTTCTCCCCTGCGAGGTCAACCATCCACTCCCCCGTTACAAATTGTCGTTCATCAGGGATCAGAAGCCTCAATATCCCAACCTATTCACTCCTCATCTTTGATCCCTTCCCATACATCTGGAATCCCAACAGTAGTGTCAACCACTGTCGCTATCATAATGGCAGACCCATGGACTAGGCCAGGTGCAGTCAACATGCCTGCACCATTGCATGATCTACCAGATGCTCCCGAAAAATGGCTGCCTAAATTTAATCCAGATGACGGGACCCAGGCTGAAGAACACATCAACAACTTTATGTTAGCAGTTAACCTAAAAGGAGTGACAGAGCAAGATGTTGTTGTAAGACTATTCCCTTACACTTTACAAGGATCAGCAGGATCCTGGTATTTTTCCTTACCTTCTGGTTCAATTACCAGTTGGAACACATGCCAAGAGCAGTTTCTTACCAAATATGGAGATGATAGGTCCTTAGCTACTTTAATAAACGACCTCTCCAATCTGAGAATAGAGCACAGGAAACCAATAAAGGAGTTTAATGCTAGACTTAATAAACTCCTGAATAAAATCCCTACCGCTTCTAAACCAAGTGAACAAATCCGAAGCGAATGGTATATTACTGCCCTACCTGCCAACATAGCTATTTTTGTAGACAGGGCTGGGAAACCTACCTTAGCTGAAAACATGAGAGAAGCACTTGCTGTTGAAAAGCGCATCCATGCTCTAGAAAAGAAAGCTGCTTTGGAAGATAGAAAAGCTAAAAAAGTCTCATTTAAAGAAGATTCCAAGAAGAAAACCCCAAAGGACCCGTATGACATGGAAGGTTTACAAAAGGTCCTTAAAACATTGTCTAACGAAATGGTTGAGATAAAGAAGCAGGTGGCTGAAACTTCAAACAAAACACCATTTAGAACTTACAAGAAAACTGAATCAAAGCCGCCCAATGTTATATCTAACGCAGATTCAGACCAAGAAGAAGAGGAAGAGGAAACAACTTCACAAACCGATGATGAAGAAGAAGTAGCTGAATGCCACGGAATGTGGGATTTTATACTCCCAAATTCTGATACTGAGAATGAAGAAGAAGCCTTTCCGGTTACTACAAGAAGTAAAAGTACTTCTGAACCTGCCCAGGCAACTTCAAAGAAGAGGAGCGCAGGTGCTGCTACAGCAAAGGAAAAAGTCCCCCGAAGAAGTCGCCTGTAGTAGTTCCCCAAAACCAGCCTTCAACTTCTAATTCTCCTTCAACATCCAAGACACTAGTGGTATCCGATTCAATGGAATATAACATTGTTGATGACATGAAGAAAACTAAGGCAAATATAACCATGTTTGAACTTACCAAACTAAAGCATCAACAAAAGTTACTTCTTAAAGAATTAAATGTTGTTCCCTCTACTCCCCTTCCCAGTGCAAGAGCTGCCAATGACTCAGGGCAGCCTCCTGCAGGTATGGTTGAAATTACCGATTCAGTTTTAATTGGAGATAAATCAAATTCTCACACTCCACCCTTCCTGCTGACTTATGAGATTTATAATAGAAACCTGCACAACTGTTTAATTGATTCAGGGGCCTCATCTAATATAATGCCAGCTTCAGTTTGCTCTAAGCTGAACATTGAACCCCAGAAGTCTGCCATTCATATTGTACAGTTGGATAGGACTAAAGTGCAGGTTGTGGGAGAAATTAATTCTGTAACCATCAGGTTGTCTGCCGACCCCAGAATTGTTCAGAGGATTGACATCTTAATTGCAGACATACCTGAATTTTATGGTTTAATTTTAAGCAGAGATTGGTCCGAAAAACTGCATGGGTATATTTCCACAGATTGGTCACATATGTGGCTTCCCTATAAGGGAAAGCCGAATCAAATAAGGATCGATCGGGAGAAGCATATGACCCACACAGTTACTGAATTTGAGCAAGAAAACCAACCTGTAGCATTCAACAACAATATTTTGGGGAACTATTCGTCAGAATCATTCTTTGGCAACTTTGTTGCCCAACCATCTCCTTTTTCAGTCAATCATTTTACATCTCAGATTGAAATTTTTTCACAAACTGATAAGTCCAGATGTTTTAATGATGCTGAGAAAAATGTAAATATTTTTGTTAATACTCCTTTATTTTGGTCTTTATATTTTGATGGCTCTAAGTCCAGCGAAGGCTCAGGAGCAGGTTGCATTTTGGTTAGTCTGCAAGGAGAAAAGACAATGCTGTCTTGTAGGTTAGAATTTGAGTGCACTAATAACACAGCCGAATATGAAGCTTTAGTCCAGGGATTATATAAAGCAATCGGCCTTGAAGTGCGATATCTAAAAGTGTTCGGCGATTCGGAAATCATTGTCAAATAGGTGAGGAATTCAATTCATTGTCTTTCAAGTCACCTCAAGCATTATCAATCGCTAGTACAGGATCTTACCTCACACTTTTCAGCATTCAACATTTCTTCTATTCCTAGGTCACAAAATTCAGCGGCCGACCTACTAGCCAATGTAGCTTCTAAGCTTCTACCTTCCGAAGACTACAGCCTTGATAGATTTTCTGTAGAATTACTTTTTAGGCCTTCAATTCCTGACAATGTCACTAATTGGAGAGTATTTAACCATGACGAAGATATCTTGCAGTTTCTAACTTCGGAAAAATCCTATGACAATCAAGTCATTGAGGAATATGATCACGATCTACAGATGAAACAAGCGCCTCAAGAAAATTCAATTCCCAAACCCGTGGTGAAGCTTGAAGACCTTTATGATATCAAAGACAAGTTTAAACCTGTAATTAATACAAAGCTTCAAAGTTCCACCCTTAGGTTTGAATTAATAAATCTAGGCACTGACGATGCTCCTCAAAACATCAACTTAGGATTAGGACTTTCTCAGGAAGAAAAGGAAGCATTTATTAAACTATTAAGAAAAAACAAACAGGTCTTTGCTTGGAAATATGATGACTTGAAGACATATGATACATCTATTATCCAACATACCATTCCTATGCTTCCTGATCAGAAACCGATTCAGCAAAAGTTAAGAAAAATACATCCAAATTTGGAGAGCCAGATAAAGTCGGAGCTTAACAAGCTCTTGAAAGCCAAGATTATTTTTCTGGTCCGAAATTCAAACTGGGTCTCTAATATGGTGTCAGTCAAGAAGAAAAATGGCGACATTCGAATCTGTATTGATTTCAGGAACCTGAATAAAGCGAGCTTGAAAGATAATTTCCCATTACCTACTATGGAGCAAATTCTCCAATCAGTAGCAGGCTCTGAATTGATTTCCTTTCTTGATGGATTCTCAGGATATAACCAAGTTTTGGTTCATCCTGACGACCAACTTAAAACCACATTCAGAACAAAATGGGGAACATATGCATATCAGAAAATGCCTTTTGGACTCATAAATGCGGGAGCGACATTCCAGAGAGCTATGGATATAGCCTTTAAAGGGTTGATTAATCGATCAGTAGTCATCTATCTTGACGATATTACTGTATATTCTAAGAAGAGATATAATCATTTGCATGACTTAAATCAAATCTTTCAGCGATGCAAAAGATATGGTATTTCTCTAAACCCAAAGAAGTATTTCTTTGCTCTTGATCAAGGAAAAATCTTAGGCTTTATAGTATCCAAAGATGGCATTTATATTGATCCTGATCGGATTAAGGAAATTTTTGAAATCCCTTTCCCACACAATAAAAAATTGATGCAGTCATTTTTGGGTCAGATTAATTTTGTCAAACGATTTGTTCCAGATTTTTCTCAAATTGTATTACCACTTCAGACAATGATCAAGAAGAATTCAGTCTTCAAGTGGGGATCAGAAGAAAAGCAAGCTTTTGATGTTATCAAGCAATCAATAATCAATGCCCCAGCCTTGAATACCCCGAATTTTTCTAATCATTTTACATTGTATACCGTTGCGTCCGATGTATCCTATGCTGCAGTTCTCACGCAGCCAAATGCTCACAACTTGGAAGCACCCATTTCATTTTTTAGCTCAAATCTTCAGGGTGCCGAATTAAATTATTCCGATGTGGAGAAACAAGCCTTTGTTGTATTTAAAGCAGTCAAACATTACAGGCCCTTCCTTTTGAAAACTCACACGAAAGTTATAGTCCCTTTCCCAGCGGTAAGGCAACTATTAATTCAAAAAGAACTAGGTGAAAGAAGGGCCAATTGGGTCACAGCGCTTCAAGAGTACGACTTAGAAATAAAGCCAGCAAAGATTGTTAGGGGCCAAGGTTTTTGCAGGATATTGGCAGGAGCATCAAACATTCCTGAATCAAGCGATATGGATCAGACTGAAACAATCAATCAGATAAGTGTCACTGATTCTGAATCTCAATATGCAGATTTAATATTTTATTTAAAGAACGGTTATGCTCCTCCAAATTTATCTTACAAAAATAAAAGGGCCATTAGGTTAAAAGCAAAGAATTTCACTCTCATTGATGATGTGCTTTTTAGACAAAATTATGATTCTATCCTATTAAGATGTCTTGAGAAACCTGAAGCTCAAAAAGTTTTGCAGGAGCTACATGATGGACCAGCAGGAGGACATTTTGGAGCAGACACAACAGCTCACAAAGTTATTCATGCTGGATATTATTGGCCTACTCTGTTTAAAGATTCTCATGAATACGTAAGAAAATGTTTCAATTGCCAAACTTCTAGTGGAAGACAACGGAAATCAGCTTTCCCTCTGCAACCTGTCAACATTGAACAGCCATTTGAACAATGGGGATTAGATATCATCGGGGAAATTACTCCTCCATCTTCCAAACAACATAGGTATATCCTCACTGCTACCGATTATTTTACCAAATGGGTAGAGGCTATTCCTTTCAAAGCAGCAAATTCAGAGGCAATCATCGAGTTCATAGACCAATTCATCATTACCAGGTTTGGTGCCCCAAACGCTCTCGTTTTTGATAATGCTTCCTATTTCTCAGGAAACGCTATATATGATTTCGCTATTAAGAGGGGGTTTAAATTGAAATATTCTGCTAATTATTATCCCCAGGGAAATGGTTTAGCCGAATCTACTAATAAGAATCTCATCAAAATCATTAAGCGAACTGTTGAACAGAATCATAGAAACTGGCACAAATCTTTAGTGTTTGCATTATGGGCTGATAGGATTACACAAAAGGCTTCTATAGGTTCCTCCCCATTTAATCTGGTATATGGAAAAGAAGCAGTATTGCCTACGAATCTTGTTCTACCCTCTTTAGCCCTAGTACAGTACATTGAAGAAACTCCTTCTTCTTCTATCCAACTTAGACATGACCAAATTCTCAAATTAGAAGAAGAAAGGGAAAAAGCCAGAATCACTCATGCCAAACATCAACAAATCATCAAAGCATCCTTTGACTTAACCTCATCCGGTTCCAAACAGTTTCAAGTTGGTGACTTAGTTCTCAAATGGGACAAGGCCCATGAAGATAAAGGTAAGCATACCAAATTTCAGAAAATGTGGCTTGGACCATTTCAGATCTGTGAGAAGATAGGCCATTCAACCTTTATGTTGCAAGACTTATCAGGGTTGAGAGATTCTCTCCCTGTTAATGGCCTGATCCTGAAGAAATTCTTTAATTAAGAAGGTAATCCCTTCTCCTCTTTGTAGATTTGTGTAGTTTGTAGGATCGGTAGGAAATAAAACTGTAGAGTATTCCCATTGACCTTTTGCTGTGTTTGAAGAAGCTATCTCACAAAAAAATAATAAGAATATTTGCTTTTAGATAGTAGAACTCTCAATCAAAAGGAATAATTTTTAGGAAACTAGATATCCTTGTGTTCTGAAATTACAATCTAACTTTTGAAGACTCTTCTCAAGAGGTAAAAGTTCTGTGAATCATTTTCTGTTTTCAAAACTGGTCTCCAAAGGTTATCCATTTTAAGATAGAAGCTAACCCATTTTCAGCATCTTCAACTCTTCACCTGTCATCCATCTGCTCTTAAGGAGAAAATTGTTCACCCCATTCACTAAAGTTTATGGTTACTCAGAGTGTAATTCTAAAATATAAAAGATTAAAGATAAGAGGTCTTATTACAAGCCTGCTTACCATGTTCATAGGAAAATAGTTTGACTGACATTACCAATACTGCCTACCAAAACAGGGTAATGGCTTGGAATTTCAAGACAAGAGGTCTCATCACGAGCCAGCTTGTTCAGTTAAATTATTACCAGTGAATGGCATTGTCAACAGCTGGCCACCAAACCAGGACAATGGCTTTTTATCTTATCAATCACCAAGAAGAAAAACAGGTAAAAAATAAAAATATGAGAACATATTTTGGATTCATTCTGTTAACTACACTCTTATGTGAATGGAAAAGTGAACAATACTATGGTTAAAAGGTATCCCTGTCGAGACTATAAACGTTTGCTGGCAACAGAGGCTCTACCTATGACAGAGGGGTTAATTATAAAAGCTGATTTGGGAAAGTTTTCGTTTTATCATTATAAACCAATAAAGGCCTATTTTAAAGACTTAGAATGCATTTATTTTTCTTGAAACCAAAAGGAAAGAAGTTAACAGAATAAGTTCACTTTGTTCAGAACGCATGAATATCCAGTTAAATTAGAAGTTTTCCCCTTCTGATTGAGTTTCTAGTTTTGAAAAGCTTAAGTGTTTGTATTTGTTTCAGAGATAACTGGTTCTTCCAGCGAATCGCCAATTGTTGTGCTCTACAACAAACCCCCATTTCATAACATTTTCATTCACACATAAAATTAATATATGGAATGGGTCCCTTTTAAAATTTAATTGGCATCAATACTTTTGTGTTCAAAAAGGTATGATAATCAAATGAGTTTATGTATTTAAGCCTTTTTGAGTAATATTGTTCCAATAATAAAGCAGTCTTTTGTTATTGCGATAAAGCGATCACAAGATCGCATATCGCAATGACATGAGAAATACATTAAAACGGCACCTTGTTCTCCGCCGATGCGATATCGCTATCGGCGATCGGCGATATTCCATGCACACCTAAAAAGGGCACATAACTCACGCCCCGACGCGACGCGATATCGGCGATCGGCTATCGGCACTCCCTCATGTGGGAAGAAACACTTTAAGTTATGCACCCCGACCCGATGCGATATCGCTATCGGCCATCAGCAGGATCTCATGCACTTTGATAAGACGTTCGGGTCTTACCCCCGATGCGATGCGATGTCGCAATCGGCACTCGACAGGATCTTTTCCTAATAGTTGTGTACCATCTATTCCCCGATGCGATGCGATATCGCTCATCGGCGCTCGGCATTCTCAAAAAACTCATCGCTCGAAGCCTTAAAGTTATATCGCCATCCGGTTGATAAAGCGCAAATTTCAAAATACCATTAAATGCAGGGATAAGGTGATGCATGTGTATTTAAAACTTTGCCCCTTCGATTAACGAACACTTGCGTTTAACCGCCAAAATATCTGTTGCACGCTTAAGGGGGTCATTCAGCCGGATAACGGTGTGATACTCATTTAATGGGTAGCAGGCCTTAAATCACCATTAATGCATCTGCAATATTTTCCCAGTGATTGGATCCGCAACCACTTTTGAGAATTAATATCACCATGCTTCAAATGATATATCTTTCCCTTTATGGATTGTCATTGTTATTTCCTTGTTACGATTTCTCTTGCCTTTGTGTAGAATTCATCTGTTGAGAGAAGTCTGAGCATGATGGGGAAGAAATCCAAGAGGACCGCGGGCTCCGCTGCTGCATCTGTTGCAGGACAAGCTGCCGCGGATAAGAAGAAAGGCCTAATTTCAAACACTACGTGCACTGGTCTCACTAGGACTTCATGGCAGGGAACATATAATCTATTAGAGGCTGAGCAACCAAAAGTGACAGTGACAGAGGCTAGTGTGGATGTACTAAAGAAGTCTGATGCTACTCTCAAAGACTTGGCCGACTCCTTTCTTCACAGGATAGCAGCCAGAGAGAAGGTCCTTCCCTACACTGATGTAGTGCGCTGGGCAATCGAAGAAATTCCAATCATTGATAGAACGTTCCACACAAGAGATGGAAGGATTTTCGGGTCGTTCAAGCCAGAGCACCTAAGGCAAATGTATCATTTGCCCGAGCCGGAGAAAATCTATAACAAAGACTTCGTGGAGAAATTTGCAGCCGAGAATGAGGTACAATCTGAACCCATCCGGGATTGGAGGCAGAATCCGGCCAAACACAAACACGAAAGCTCGGGTAAGTACTCCGTCGATTCTTTGGCTTCTCCCTATTGCTATGCGGGGATTATGATGTGTAGACTATGGGGGTTACATGACTCTGCTAATTTCGACATAGAAATGGTTCCCTTGATGGAAGGAGCTGTTAATAGTATAATCATGGATTGGGCCACCATTCTTTCCGATAAGTTGGCCGTAGCTGTTCGTGACTTTAGAGCCAAATCCAAAGTTTCCGAAAGGAAAATCCCACCATTTTATTATAGCGCTTACATTATGGACACTTTATGTTTTAATTCTGAATTTCCTATCCTCGGTTGGAGGTGGACCACCCAAGACCCTTCACCCATTCATTTGTACCATCAGAAATTGTGGAAGCCCTCTTACAAGGACCATTTGTATCAAATTTGCAATGGTTTTATGGTTCCCATTCATTATTCCATTTTTGATCGGCCTATTCCCAAAATCTCCTATCAGGCTTCCTTCGACTTACCAGCTGTGGCAAGTTGGTTCGGAGAAGAGCATTTTACCTATATTAGGGTTTTTGGGAGCCAGACCAAGCCGCATGTTCTCCCTTTATATGTTCCAGACAAATTGTTGGCCCGAGAAATCTCCTACCAGATTATGGCCGAGAGTGTCACACAAACTCTCAAGAAAGAAAAGAAGAGGGGCTGGCCCTCTTTTCCCTTGAGAATTGGTGTTTTTACTCTGCATGATCTCAAGCATGCAGAAAAAGAGGCAACAAAGATGCAAGCTTTATCCCTGGCCACTATCCCAAGCAGACTCTATGATCCACATAAAACTGCCTACACTGCCCTAGAACAGGCCAAATTAACAAAAGTTGACCATCAAGAGGATATGTTCGATGACATGTTCATCGCCGCTGAAACAATAGGCGGTGCCAAAGAGCTTGCTAGAATGAAATACAATGATGAGACGTTAACTGAGTTCAATAAACTTAGAGAGCAGAGGTTGCAAATTCTGCCTCTAGATTTATTGACAACAACCCCAGCGTCTTCCTCAAGCGAGCCTGTTCGGCAACAGACGAGCCAACCTCCTGTTACAACTAATGAACAAAAGAAACAACAGGAGGAAAGGCAAAAGAAGCTGCAGGCAGAAAAGCAAAGAAAGGAGCAAGCTGAGACGCAGAAGAAGGAGCAGATAGAAAAACAGCAAAAGGCGCAGAAGGATCAAGAACAGAGAAAGCAGAAAGAAATAGAGGAACAGAGGAAGAAGGAAGAAGAGGAGAAACAAAAGAAAGAACTGGCAGATAGGCAGAAAAAGGAATTGGCAGATAGGCAGAAAAGGGAGCAAGAAGAGAGACAGAGAAAAGAGTTAGAGGAGCAACAGCGAAAAGGACTAGAGGAGCAGCAGAGGTTAGAACAAGAAAAAGAGCGGAGCAAATCCCACACAGAGCAACCTAAACAGACCTCCATTGATCCTGAATTGCTTAAACAATGGAACCAATTCGATTCCATTATCAGTGGAAAGGAAGGCTCCAAAGATACAGACACCTCTAAGACAAGCGATGCACTAGATACCACTTCTTCTCAGGTTCTAAGCAGAACCAGCGGCCCACCCATTTCAAAGGATGTCGAGGTAATTACTAAAGACCCTTCCGATCAAATTGTTCTCCAGGTGGAAGATATTCCTCCCCTGGATGTTTTCTACAGTCCAAAGCATAAAGCCGTTGTTAAGCGCTCAAGGAAGAGATGAAGGCTTGATCAACCTTCTATCTTTCCTGAGCAAACAGTCACGGGCAATGTAGTCTGGAAGGAGGAATTCGATCCCTCCGATGATCTAACAAAGCTGTCGCAGTATGCGGGAGCTTATTCTGCAGCAACTATTGACAAGGCATCGGAGGTAAGTCTTCTATTGAAGACTAAGGACCAGGAGATTTGTGCATTATAGGCAGAAGTAACCGAGGCGAAAAACAGGGCAGCGCAGGTAGAAGAACAGTTGCTGGCACAACAACAAGAAAACAATGTATTAACCCTACAACTGCAGGCCGAAAAGCAGAGGATAGACCAGAGCGCAATCCAGAGGCAGAAAGAATTGTCGGAGGCATTGGCACAGTTGAAAGAGGCGAATGAGCTGATGACAAAATCAAAAGACGAGCAAATAGCTCGACTATTAGCACAACTTGAAGACATCAAGGGCACCCAGAAAGTGGAGGATTTCAGAGCAGAAGCAGCTCAAATAAATGGCGCATTAATATCTCAGATTAGACTCCTATGCCAGCAACTTACTGAGGCTGAGCCATTATGCGAAATATCTACAGCAGTATGTCAGCGGATAGAGCAAGCCAGAAATGAGCTAGATCAGGCCGAAGAAACCATAACCGGATATCTTGAGTGGCAAGATACTGATGTGGGGAAGGAAGCGAACTTGCCCAGAATCTATGAGACGTACAAGGACATACTATTCATGGAATGGAACACTCAGATGATGAAAGCGGAAAGGGCAGCTTCAAGGTGTAAAATGATTGCCAGCAATATGATTGATTTAGTCAATAACACACTCTATTTGGCAAACATGATTTCCCAGTGCACACCTGGAAGCATAACAACAGCAAACATGATTGAACAAACAAGTTATCATGACTTGGAGGAGAGGGGAAGGTTAATCGCTGGAGTAAATACTTTAACCTCCGAGGCATATTGGCTCTTTCTAATCAAGCCACACGCTCAAAGGTCGGCCCTCAAGTGTTTAACAGATGCTCTTGGATGCCTGATCCCCGACATTCAGGATGCCACATATGATGCCCAGCTCACTTCGCGTCTCAACACTCCACCGGAAGTAGAGCCAATGCTGGCGATATGTCAGCTGAGGTTTAAAGGCAAAGAGCCCACCGAATGAAGCATTGTTGCCGACTGCCAGATCACCAAGGAAGATGGAAAAATATTTATTGATGCCAATTTAATAGCTTTTCAGTTTTTCTTAGATATTTAGATTAGATTAGTATTTATAGACCCTTTCATTGTTTTGGAAAGGGTCGTAAAATTTTGTAATAGACTTAAAGGCTGAAGTTTGCACTACTGTGCTTCAACCTATATTCTTTTATGAAACTCGACCGATAGTTCTTAATTTAACGAGAAGGTTGTTTTATACAATTGTGCACTATTGTCTCTTGTTTGGAATGCTTTCTGGTTTGAAGGAAGGACTGCGACATAGCGATTAATACACCGGATTGTTAAGCAGCTTACATGGTACTTTTATCTGCATCTGTTTTCTTTCCTCTTATATGAATCGCTGTGTTATTATTTTTGCTATTGTTGAATACATGTATGCGCTGTAACAACAAATCTTCATTTCATTCCACTATTGGATGTTTTGTGATATGCCCTTTCTTTTAATCATACATGTAGCAATGATATGAATGACGAAGTGTAGTAATTCGCTATTATCGCTCTGCATAACTAATTATGCAGAGCAATCTTAAATGGTTTAAACATCTATGCTTTAACGTTAGAGTCATCTATATGCCTGCCTTAAAGTATAGATTATCAAACGCTACGCTTTAATGATTGATAAGTCCCGGGATTAGATTATAGTTAATATATTTCGCCGATAAGTTTTAGTTGTTCGCTTACCACCATCATACATCATAAGTTACTCATCTATCCCACTTTTATCCATTATTGGGAAACTGGTCCCATTATCCCCAGTCGGAGCCATTATTCCAAACGGAAAAGGAGCTGTACTAAGGTCCGGACCGGGTGGTTTCCCCTATGTTGTTGCAACGATTTTCGTGGCCTCAACAGGTTTGACGCCCACAAACCCACTAAAGTGTGGGGGCGTAATGTTTCATCAAGGACGCCTAGCAGGAATATTTGGGTGTTGTAGGCCACCATTTGAATTGTCTGCGCCCGCTCCAACCTCGTCTCTACTATTCCCAAAAGATCCATTCCCCGCATTTCTTCAACCATGGAACGAGGGTTTCTGTGTTGTAACTCAACATTCGATAGGGATAGTATGAGTTGCAGTAGATGGTGGTGCCATCTATAGTGGATTGGGATAGATAGCGGAAAAATCGATGGGAAAGTTCAGGATGGAATTGTATGGTCCATGTGTCGGTCATGGAGCTGTAGACCAAAGCATGCACCTGTTTATCTCTTAATTCTCCAAGAACCATTACATTAAATGAACTAGAGGCCGAATGATTAAGCACTCAGTACTTAGCTCAAAAATCAAATTTCTCAGAATGGCTTGAAACTTGAATGACCGCATCCATCTCGGCAAAACAATCCCAACGCAACTCCTTTCACTAAAAATTGAGTTTGTATGAGGAAGATATTGAGTTCTATCCGCTTTGCCAAACAAAAGAAATTTAAAAAAAATATGCACAGTCACTGCACAGTCAGTTGTCTGTATTGTTGACGTGGCAAGTAACTGTGCACATTCAATGGTGGTCAATTCTCAATCATGGTTCGCCAAGTGGCATGCTTTTATTGGTTCTCAGGTGCGATGATGTGGCAGGTTTTGATTAGTTGAAGGTAGTCCAATGAGGAGGGGACAAGTGGAAAGCTGGGAGGCCACCATGTGTCCCTCCCCAAAGGACCGGTTATGGGCAGTGATAAAATTTTATGGCAGGCCGGGGGGTCAAACCCAGGACCTGCACTATATAAATTTCATGCCTTACCATTATACCATGATTGTGTTACTTAACATGTTATGAACTCTGCACATATTTGTTGTTTAACGTTTTGAGAGTTGGGGGTTAGGAGGGCCAGACCGTGGACCATCCCTCCCCTGTGATCGCTCCGGCGGTTATGGTTACCACACATCCGGCGGTTCCAACAAACCATTATCACAAAATCCAATACATTGCATGTGACCTCTCCTCCACGGAAATCGTCAGGCTAACGGTTTCAGAACAATCGGTCAACATAACTGCATAGTTAATGTCACATATGTGACCACTCCATACAACCCACAAGTTAACTGTTTGAAATAACCGCCGGAGGCTATGAGGACCACAACCACTCACAGTTAATGCCACATGTTTCCACCATTGCGAAGACCGTTGTGTTAGCTAACGGTTCACAATAAAATGTGGATTAAGTGCTAATTCGACTTATCCATTAATTAACCGCGCTTAGAATTAATTAACTCACAATTAAATTCGGTGACATATTTGACGGAACCCCCAAATTTGCTGTGAACTCCATTTTAGTGGAGTTAACTCGATATTCCTCCAGTTTTAGAGGAGGTTTTCTAGGAGAAAGCATTTTTGGTCATATCGGGAGCAAAATTCAACAAATTGAGCTCAGGAAAAGGTGTTCCTAGCTAATTTGAGCATTCTGAACACATTGAAGTAGGTTTCAAGAGCAGTAGAGCTTTGCAAACAACATTTTTGTCATATTGAGCTAATACAAAGGCCCAAGCCATGGAATATGGACCAAGGAGATGTAGCCCAGGAGGGGTGAACTCCTTCATCAAAACACTGTATTAAGTGTGCATGTTGATGGTTTGCTGTAATTTTCTCAACACTTGTTTTTCATACTAGTTTTTTCATGTATTTCACATAAAACTTGATAAAATTTACCTGTTTCCAATCACAAACACCATAAGAGATCCATGCACATGAAGCAATTGACAAGCATTTGTTTATAAATTTGAAGTTGAAATTAGCACAACAAAACTAACATATAACAACAGATCAACCCTACTAGATGTTTGTGTTCAAATTTTACTCGTTGGAACTCTAAACATCTCACTACAAAGTTTACAATGTCCTTCTTCATCCCCTTCCAAAATAAGAGTAGTTTCATGTCCACACTCATCTTCTTACACCAGGGTGTGCCATGTATACCGCTTGATGTGCTTCACTCAAGATTAATTGACATATATCTTCATTCAATGGCACAAATATCCTCTGATGGAATCATAGTAGTCCATCACCATCTAGGGAGTCTCCTTCATACTTTGGGACCATCATTTCATCCTCATTCAAACTCTCGATAACCTCCTTATACTAGGTTTCCTCAATTTGTAAATTGAGCAACTTCTCCCTCAGTTTTTTCTTCAAGTGTATCCATGAAAATATTTGAGGTATCCTACTTAAAGCATTTTCCACCCTGTTTACTATACCCTTTATGTAAGTAATGACAAAATCGTATTCACTTATTAATTATAACCACGTTCGTTGTCTAACATTTAAATGGTCTTGGGTGAATTTGTGTTATAGCCCACAATGATTAGTCCTTAGTTCAAACCTCCTTCCCAATAGGTAGTGTCTCCAAATCTTTAGGCCGTAAATAATAGCTGCCATTTCTAGATCATATGTTGCATAGTTCTCCTCATGGGTTCTAAGTTTCCTTGATGCATATGTTATTAGTCTTCCTTCCTTCATTAATATGCAGCCCAATCCTTCCTTGGAGGCATTAGTGCAAACCACAAATTCTTGCTCCATATCTAGAACTTTCAGAATTGGCATCGTTGTCAGTAATATTTTTAACCTTTGGAACAACTCTTCACACTTTTTAGTCCAAACAAACTTCTTATTCTTTCTTTTGAGTTTAGTAATGGATTTTTCTATCTTTGAAAACCCTTCAAAAAATCTATGCTAACACCCATCCATGCCAATGAAACTACGTATTTCATGAATATTCATTAGCGATGACCATTCGATGATGGCTTTGATCTTTACCAAGTCTACCATAATACCCTCCCCAAAGATAATGTGCCCAATATAGTGGATCTTGGATTGATAAAAGGAATACTTTGACAACTTTCCATATAGTTGGTTCTCTCTAAGACACTGTAAAACTAGCCTCAAGTGTTCATCATGCTCCTCTAGGGTCTTTGAGTAGATCAAAATATCATCAATAAAGACTTGTACAAACTTGTCTAGGTATTCCCAGAATATTCCATTCATCAAACTCATGAAAACACCTAGGGAATTTGTCAAACCAAAGGGTAATAATACAAATTCATAATGCCCAAATCTTGTCTTAAAGGTTGTATTTTTTATATCTTCGTCCTTGATCCTCAACTGATGATAGCTTGACCTCATATAGAAAACACAGTTTCTCCCCTCATCTGGTATAACAAGTCATCTATCCTTAGTAGAAGATATTGTCTTTTGATCATCACCTTGTTCAACTGGTGGTAGTAAATACATAATCGCCAAGACCCATCCTTTTTCTTAACAAAAATTACTGGGTGTCCCCACAGGATATGTTGGGTCGTATGAAACCCAATTCCAATAATTCCTTTAATTGGATTTGAAACTCTTTTGATTTTGGAGTTGACATGTGATATGGGGCCTTTGCAGTTGGCTTCATGCATGGTTTAAGGTCAATGGTGAATTCAATTTCCCTTTTTGGGGGTATCCCAGGCTATTCTTAAGGAAATACATCCTTAAATTCAACAAGGATTCGATGCTTATCAAGATTTTCAAAGTCAATTTTATCATTTAATTCTTCCATCATGAACATTTGACATCCTCTTCATCTATATTTCATTAATTTCATTGATGAGATAAACCTTAGGGACACCCCTTAGTTCTTTCCTCTCAAGGACTTTCTTTGCTTGTCATCATCTGTGAAATGCAATACTTGTCCTCGCAGTCTAGAATTTCCTCATATCATTCCAACCAATCCATTCCTATGACTACATCACAGGATCCTAAAATTGTTGGATAGAAGGATACCTTGATTTTACATACTCCCAAATGCACCTCACAATCCCATACCATCCTTCCTACATTTCTTTTTAGACCACATGCCATCTCTACATGCCTAAAATCATGTTGTGTAATTTCTTTATGTTTATTTTTTGATAATTCATTTAGAGAAATAAAAGAATCAGCAACTCCTAGATCTATTAAAATGAAAAAACTCATGCCATCAATATCACCTACGTCTCTAGCACAATGGATTGGTGTTCATCCTAGTGATTGTTTAACATCACATGGATGCAATGATCTTTTCCCAAATCTCCTAATGTGGTTGATGTTCAGGTTTATTTGGTATTACCTATCTTTTGAGGGAAATCCCTCTCATAATGTGGGCCTCTGCAAGTCCAACACCCTCTCTTAGGTGTTTGGCTCCTACTACTGACTAAACTAAGAGTTGGTTTGGATCCCTGCTAGTAAGAGCCAAACTGTTGTGATCAGTGTTTTGGTGGTGCGGCATGGTGTTGCTACATAGGATGGTACTATGGTGGTTGACGAGTTTGTTGAGATACCATGCGTGAATGCTGAGATGGATGCCTATATGTTGTTATTTGGTTTTTTGCTGACCTATTTTGACGATTGTGCACTAGTCCCCTCTGAAATTTTCTGACATTCATAATTTTTCCATTTGACACTCCTGACTTTGTGGGTTTTAGCAACATTCTTGGTCCATTGTTTAATATTTCCTCCTCTGCGATAATTTCATGTTGAACTTCCTCATGCATGGTGTGAGGCATCAAGATCCTAATCTTAGCCCGAATGTTAAAATTTAGCCCATAAAAAAAGGTGGTTCACTCTAAGTTTTCTGAGTTTAATTGAAGGGCATAATGAAGTATCTCTATGAATTGAGCCTCATACTCAGACATTGTGTGACTACCTTGCTTCAAAGCATTGAATTCATTCAATTATCTTTCAATGAACTCTTTAGACTAGTAGCGTTCTATAAACCTTTTTTTCAAATAACTTCCAAGTTTCCTCTGAGATATCCATCCCCAACTAGGGTAATAATGTCTTCCACCAAATTAATCCATTTCCCTTCAATAGGAATACACCCATCTTGACCTTTAGGTTTGAGGTGTAGTCCCTCAAGGTGAAGCACATAGCCATGTTTTCTAGCCATGCCTTTGCAGTGTGACCATTTGTGGACCCCTAGAATTCTAGAAATTTTACCTTTTCCAAATCATGATGCACATCACTTCTTGTGGGGTTTTGGGGTGCTTCATTTTTTGTGAAAGACCCTCCATGCTACAATTCCAAACAATTTATCAATGCCTCATACATATGTTGGAATGACCTCATTAAGTTCAAAACTTCCCCAATAGGAATTTGGTCTTATGTCATGACGTGCTCCTTGTCATTGGGTGGGGTGACAAGAGTTGGATATTGTGGTGGCACCATGTTGCGCCCTCTAGCAACCCTACGCCTCATGGCTCCCCTTCTAGCCATGAAACCTATTTTAAATCAGCATCCAGTTGCCTTAGTTCAATAGAAATGAGAATAGTTTTAAGGTCTATAGAAACACAAGCAAGAACCCAACATCCTATCTAAACTTACAACGTTGTACTTCCACCATACCTTAATACCAACATTAAATTATACACACTTACTTACAACTCTACTCAACTTATCCAGAAATTGATGAGAAATCATGAAAAAGTGTTGTACCCGATTTTTTGATTTACTTAATAGCATATAATATGAAATGATAACAATCCATTGTCATATCTAAATTTACTTCCTAAAAAGAAACATAAGTTCTTTTAAAAAGAAATACTAACTCTTAATGCTACTTCCTTAAAAAGACATAATTTCTTCTAAAAAGAAATACTTACTCTTAACGTTCAAATTTATACATCAAGATAAAATTATGATTAATTAAATATTTTATTAACATTTTAATAAATTTCCATACAATTAAAAGAACACAGTAACACGTTATGATTAATTAGAAGGATCCATGTGGCAATATACTGTTCAAATAGGAGAACGCAGACACCAACTAGCATGTGCCGAAGTTAAGTACCAATGTAATCAATGGGGTCGACAACCATCACTAATGTTTCTATTGAATAGTAAAGGTGGCAAAGGAGTCTCTCACTTTAGATTGAGAAGGTGAAGTGGAAGAAGTAGTTGATTTGACTAGTTATAATAAATAGATCTTGTTGAATGATAAAGTGATTGTAAAGGATCGATTATCAAATTTATGCCTTGTGTTAGTTTCCCCTACAACTGAGTGTTAACAACTTCGCTATCGATGATTATTTTTCTTAACATAATCTCATTCATATATATATATATTAAATGGTGTAACACACATGATATAATAATGATTTACATTTACATAGGTAAATGATACAATTTAAGTTAATATAGAAAACTTTCATTCCATAAGTTAAATTATTGAATTGAGAGGCATTCTACAACCCAGTATGAGGGGATGTGTAAGTTTGTCAGTTGGTCCCCTTTAAAATAAAAATAAAAAATAAAAATTATGTTCTAAATAGAAAAATAACTTTTAAATCTTATATTTTTCAAAAATATTTCAATAAAATATTTAAATAAACTATTTGAAGATCTATGTTAACTAATTTATGTCAATATCAACTTCGTATATATCTATATATAGAAAAAAAATTGTTAAAATAAAACATTTTAATGTTGTATATAAAAAATATTCAATGTGAGTTATCAATAAAATATTTTAATAGGAATTAATATATACATATACTTGTCCGCTTGGGGTAGCCCAATTGGCAATGGCTATGGAAATGAAGTCTAACTGAACCAAAAGTCTTGGGTTCAAATCTTGTGCTAAGATGTATTCCTACCAAACTTACAAAAAAAAAATGAAAAACAACACATTGTATTTTGTGCTCTAAAGAAATTTACACCTGAAGAAATTTTATCTCTCTAAACTCATGTTAGATCCATACTTAAGATAGATCTATACTTGTTAAATACACAATTTCAAACCGGTGGTTAGCTTAACATTTCAATTTAACCACAAAAGATATATATATAATTTTTTTCTTAATTATTGATATATTTTGTTTGGGTCATAATGTTATACTTGTGAGGAAGGCGACCATTTTATTGAGGGAGAACATGGGTATTGAATGGACCATCGATGTGAGTTTTTGGACCAATCGATACATCCCCAATGATGTATGTGCTTGGGTTATTGCAACTCACTGTTGTTCATGTAGTTATGTTTGAGAATATTGCAGATTAGGTTTGATTGAGATTGTCTACATGTGGAAAGTTTTAGTCCATTGATGACAGGTTGGAAACATCTAGTGTAACTATGATTCTCATCACATGATTTATCAATCTAATCAAAGATCAATCATTATTCTAGCCAGCATAAGGACTGCAGAGTCGTTGTGTTATACTCTTTGTTACCTTATTGTTGCAAATTGCAAAATCTTAGGATTACAAATGGTTTCCTGCAAAAAAATGGTAATACGCCTTGAAAATTTTGGAGGTTCCAAATGGGTGGATAATTGCATAGGAATGAAAGAAGAAATCGCTACAAGTAAGGGGTTGATTTTTTCTAGATTGGCAATGATTTTCCTCAAGACAAATTTTGGAGCAAGAGAAATTGGCATAGACTTCAACAATTTGGCTTGAATGTGAAGCATGGGAGATGGAATGAATCTGAAAAGGGCACATATGCATGTTTGAGGACAATGCAAGCAGTACATACAAATATAATACAAGCAGTACATGTAGGTTTTAACCTCATACATAAATTACATGCATACGAACTTTAAAAACATAAAATAAACAATGGCGAGAGCATAACAAATTAAACAACAATATACAAAAAATTTCCCCTGGATCCCAAAATCGGGACTACCAGATTGATTTTTCATTATGTTCCTTTCAATGTTACAATACATATATATACATGCTGAAGCATCAATAAAACCCAATCCATTAACCCTGGATTAGAACATAACATTACTTCCCTTGACCGGATCTACAAAATACCATGGATTGAAAACCATCGCGCCCAAAACCATGTGAAAAATCAATTCACAAAACCATAGGTAGGTCCGTCCACCTAATATAGGGTCCAAAAAAAAATTCCCAAGGTGTTGCCCCGAACCCCATACCCCCCCCCGACAGCGACCGACACAATGTACAAAGACTATAACACAACCCAAAAGTACATACCAATATAAATCTGTCAGATCTTCATTTGATTTATTGTTAGAGGGAGAAATCGTTGAAGATTTGAGTTGCTGGAGAATTTTTCTAGCATGGATCGAGACCAAGAGCTCATTGTTTCTAACATCCCTTCACTCTGTTCAAAGTCTAGTCACAGATCGAGACCCGGTAAAACCAGCTTTGGAGCTAGCACCTTTCTCACCAATTGTGGTTTTTCTTTCAGTGGTTACAAATTCATGACCAGTTGCAAAGTCCCTATCTGCCTTGCAGAGTCTCTATCTCAATCTAGGCAAGGTGACTCTATTATTGTCTATGCTCTCCCATGCTTATGCCTTTTTCTTTGTTCATACTGGTGATGAATTTTGGTGTCAGCTGCTTAAATATCAACTCAGTAAATAGGTCATACCAATTCCTCTCATATATATATATATATATATATATATATACTAAATCTCCATTTACAGGTATGATGAAGCACCTTATAATCCAATAAATGAATGTGCAGACCACAATATTTTCTAAGGGTGTGATATCAATCAATATTTTGAATGTGTGGAACTACAATGGCATGAATTACGTTTTTTGATATGGGATATGGAGCCACATAAAGGGAAGTTGTTTTTTCTCAGTAAATAAGTGGGAAAAATGCTAGTCTGTACTACAAAGTTGGGACATGAAGAAGTACTAAGGAGAAGTGTTGCTTCTCAATATCAATTCATAACTAGGCAAAGGGATGCAAGGTCTTAAAGGGGGCACTTGGAAAAGTAATGGCTCTTGAAATGAAATTAGCTCTGCCATCGATGCTCAGTCAACGGGTGAAATTGTCCATGCACCTACTATTGATGATACTTATTCAACCCATGCTTCTTTTACTTGTTTTGATCCTGCTGTATTTGGTTCTTTCTATGTGAGATTAAGAAGTTCCACCATCATGAAAAAAATAAGAAAATATTTCTATCCGTGCAATCAAATAATTCCACCATCAGGAAAAGACATTTTTTTTTTAATTCATACAACCAGCACAAACATAGGTAAATGCAAAAAATAAAAAATATGAAACACAGGTAAGTGTAACCCTTATGCATCGAGATATGACCCATTTTATGTTTGCTATATTCATCAGATATATGAAAACATAACAAAAAATATTTCCTACTGTAAATACTTTATAGGTCAATGCACAAGGTTGGCCAAAAACATAGATACAAATATTTTGTATGCAGAACAAGCTTACAATCTATAACTATGGTAGATCCCTGAAAAATATAGTGAAGAATGCAAACAATGTATATAACTGACCTAGATTTCGACATTTTCAAAAATTTAAAATGGTTTTCAATACAAATCCTGAGAAATGAAAATAGGAAAATATGAGTATACAAATTAACTGGTTCAAGGTCAACAACTGGATTTGGGTCTATATTTGGCTAGGGAGCTAGAACAAGATCTCACATTGTAACGGATACTAAGCAAGGTCTAGCTAGAAGGTTTGCAACTTGATATTTACTAGAGGCTGAGAAGTATCTGTTACAAGCATTCAAACTAGAATGGAAATGAAAACAAATTAGTGGAGAACCAACTTAGTATTTAACTAGAACTGCATCTTTCTCCACCTCTACTTTTCCCATGGTGCTTCACTGGGTGTTGTTGGTAGTTGCGAAACTACTAATGAAACTCGGTAAGCTGGTTCGGGATAAAATCCAATGGGTCTATCAATTGATTCACCATTCATCAATAACATAGGCACTTGATCACCCTGTATAAGAGTTAGCCTTGTCAATTCCCATTCAAAAGTCAATGGAACAGGAAACACAAAGGCCATGCATGATTACATTGACCCAATAAGCCCATGAGTAGGGACATGTGCATAGATCAAGTCACAAGTAGGAGGGGATAGTATTTACATTACTATAATTCTCCGTCAAAGGTTTACTTCATTTTATAAACATAATCGCATGGTGTGCCTAGGTCTAGTTTGTGAATGTGGCTCTGATACCAAGTGTAGGTACCTTCCCTATGATGAAAATAATAAACAAATAAAAATTTTCAGTTTAAACTAAGTAATTGCTAGCAAAATCCATTACTAATATCACATAATACTTAAAACACCATCAACATTGGAAACACATATATAGGGCATTTGCATTAATATTCCATAAATCACAGCTCAATCCTCATACCACTAACTTTTACATTCTGGTAACTATAGATACAACAAAATCATGTAATAGCACATCATGAATACAACATATACCATTCACACAGGAGTGGAGATTCGATCTTGGCCTTATTGTTGCTTGTGTTCCCTTGTTGTTGTCCACATTCCCATGTTGAGAATGATGTGTCCCAACCAAATGTTGATGACACACCAGTTGACGTCTGAACCTACTCCTTGGTTACTCTTCTTCCCCATGGACCCCTGAGTTACAATGGGGTTGTAAGTAGAGGAAGAAAGATATATGATAGAGGAGAGCACTCTTGGCTCAAGAGTCCCCTCTCTAATGACCTCCACCTCAGTAAACTCATTATAATTTGATAGTCACTCGCAATAGCATTATCTTATCCATCCAAAAATAGGGAAAAATGGTACTTTCTTCCATAGCTTGCCCCTTCTTTTATAGGAGACATCATAGGTGACATTTGGCACTTCATGCATACATAATGCATGCCAATTCCCATTCGAAAGTCAGTGGATCTGGAAACATAAAGGCCATGGATGATTAGATTGACCCAATAAGCCCATGAGTAGGTACATGTGCATAGATCAAGTCACAAGTAGGAGGGGATAGTGTTCACATTGTATCTTGAATGTGGTTGTCATAAATCTTTACATTACTATAATTCTCCTTCAAAGGTTTACTTCATTTTATAAACATAATCACGTGGTGTGCCTAGGTTCAGTTTGTGAATGTGGCTCTGATACCAAGTGTAGGTACCTTCCCTATGATGAAAATAATAAACAAATAAAAATTTTCAGTTTAAACTAAGTAATTTCTAGCAACATCCATTACTAATATCACATAATACTTAAAACACCATCAACATTGGAAACACATAGATAGGGCATTTACATTAATATTCCATAAATCACAGCTCAATCCTCATACCATTAACTTTTACATTATGGTAACTATAGATACAACAAAATCATGTAATAGCACATCACGAATACAACATATACCATTCACCCAGGAGTGGAGATTCGATCTTGGCCTTATTGTTGCTTGTGTTCCCTTGTTGTTGTCCACATTCCCATGTTGAGAATTATGTGTCCCAACCGAATGTTTATGACACACCAGTTGACGTCTAAACCTACTCCTTGGTTACTCTTCTTCCCCATGGGCCCCCGACTTACAATGGGGTTGTAAGTAGAGGAAGAAAGATATATGATGGAGGAGAGCACTCTTGGCTCAAGAGTCCCCTCTCTAATGACCTCCACCTCACCAAACTCATTTAATTTCGTAGTCACTCGCAATAGCATTATCTTATCCATCCAAAAATAGGGAAAAATGGTACTTTCTTCCATAGCTTGCCCCTTATTTTATAGGAGACTTCATAGTTGACATTTGGCACTTCATGCATACATAATGCATGCCAATTCCCATTTTAAAGTTCGTGAATCTAGAAACACAAATGCCATGGATGATTAGATTGACCCAATAAGCCCATGAGTAGGGACATGTGCATAGATCAAGTCACAAGTAGGAGGGGATAGTGCTTACATTGTATCTTGAAGGTGGTTGTCATGAATCTCTACATTACTATAATTCTCCTTCAAAGGTTCACTTCATTTTATAAACATAATCACGTGGTGTGCCTAGGTTCAGTTTGTGAATGTGGCTTTGATACCAAGTGTAGGTACCTTCCCTATGATGAAAATAATAAACAAATAAAAATTTTCTGTTTAAACTAAGTAATTGCTAGCAACATCCATTACTGATATCATATAATACTTAAAACACCATCAACATTGGAAACACATAGATAGGGCATTTACATTAATATTCCATAAATCATAGCTCATTCCTCATACCATTAACTTTTACATTCTGGTAACTATAGATACAACAAAATCATGTAATAGCACATCATGCATACCACATATACCATTCACCCAGGAGTGGAGATTCGATCTTGGCCTTATTGTTACTTGTGTTCCCTTGTTGTTGTCCACATTCCCATGTTGAGAATGATGTGTCCCAACTGAATGTTGATGACACACCAGTTGACATCTGAACCTACTCCTTGGTTACTCTTCTTCCCCATGGACACCTGAGTTATAATGGGGTTGTAAGTAGAGGAAGAAAGATATATGATGGAGGAGAGAACTCTTGACTCAAGAGTCCCCTCTCTAATGACCTCCACCTCACCAAAATCATTATAATTTCATAGTCACTCGTAATAGCATTATCTTATCCATCCAAAATAGGGAAAAATGGTACTTTCTTCCATAGCTTGCCCCTTCTTTTATAGGAGACTTCATAGTTGACATTTGGCACTTCATGCATGCATAATTATTTTTATTGATCCAAAATTTTGATTGTTCACCCACCCATGTGTCACTCTCTCACCAAGGATCTCCAAAATTATTTACTTAAATTTTAATTCAAAAATAATATTTTTCCTTACCCCAACATGACTCCCTATTTTTTCTCCTAGTTGTCTCTTGATTCCCCCTTTATGTTCCTTGATTTGTGTTCATCACTGAAGTCAACTGGTAGGTCTCAAATTTGGTTCCCCCAACTACATCCTAGTTTAACTCAAATTCACTCTTATCCTTGTGTTGGCTCTTGCCACATGGAGATTTTTTATTTATTAATGTTCCTAATTAACTCTATGCCCCTCTCCCCCTTTTGCTTATTAAAACCTTAAGTATTTTGGATTTAATTTATATGCACATTCTCTACCTAAGATTTTCCAAATGTGGGAAGGGTAGAGTTCTTGCTTGGTCCAATATTTTATTTTTTCCTATTCTCCCTTTACCCCAAGGTTTACTCTTGATTTAGTTTACTTGGTTCTAAAAGCTCACTTCATTATGTGATTTAGTGTGATTATCTTATCTTAATTATATTTCAATGGTTTCTTTTTTATGCCAAGGGTGTGAAGCTAGTCATTCCCTTAAAGAGCTTCCCTTTAAAGTTCCAAGGGTGTCATAACACTCAGTTTCTTCTTGATGCCAAGGATGTTGATTTATTCATGCCCTTCAAGAACTTCTTTTCGAAGTTCAAGGGGTGCCATGCCACTTTCCTTTCAATCATACAATGACTACAAGGGGAAACTAGGTGTGACAATGAAGACCATTAGCATCTACTATGTCGTCCTTTATAGTGAGACTAATGGTGTTGTGGATCAAAGAATCCTCCTTGATGCACACCCTCTAGTGAAATCTTTGTGAGCAACCCAATCCGGGGTCTGCCCTCATGGCATCGTGATCTTCAAGGAAAAGGTATCCCAACACCTTCCAACCTAAATCACAGTGAGAGTGCTAGAGGCTGAGATTAGGGACATTATCCAACCCTTCCCATGAAGTTTCATCTATCTGTACAGCCTCATCACTCATGTGTGATTCATTCGGCCAAAAAAACTAACCTGTTCTTGCAACCACTATCATGTCATTAGAATTCACAACAGAATTTGAAATTGAACTTTAATATTTTCTTTAGACAATGGTATTAAATTAAAACCAAACCAGAGGTTGTTGACTCATTACATGCAAGTGCATCTGGGTGATCCCCTTCCACACTCAATGATCATCAGTAATATTTGATTCATAATATTAGTCACCAATATAATTTTGTATGCTAAATCATCATCATGACATAATCATCAACATATTTGTAATTGTGAGCAAGAACTAATGTAAATAGACACATAATGAATCCATCATATGATTAGACATAGTCATAAAACACATCAATTCAATAGAAAAACAATTATTATCACATCCACTCATAGTAAGTGTCAAATATCCAGATCCTCAACGTGAGGTCCTCAAAGAATAATGTATCAAGGATAATGTCATATCATGGTCAGACAACTAGAGTGGGCACTACATCTCGAAGGGGAGTGTTTACTGGTCAAGCCTGTAAGGGGGGATCCCAGTTACTTAAAAGGAACGTTAGAGATCATGAAGCCTAGAATTTTTGTGATGTTTGTACGAGTGACCTTAGGGTAGATCTTAGTTTTCCATGTATATGGTGGTGCCTGAGGCCTTTGAGAAAAGCTTAGGTATTCCTTTGATGGATTTGGCTTCCTTGATAAGAGGGGTGATTCAAAAGGAGGGTATCATCCAAAAATTACTATTGAGTTAATGGAGAGTCATCATGAAGCGTCAATCCTTTCAAGGTGCCATCTTGAGAGGAAACTTTTACATTGCGACCTTGCCCTTCAACTATGAGGATGAAGAGGAATAGGGAGAGAGTGTCGCCTTGTAATGCCTCTTGAGGGTTTAAATGTGTTCAAGGGGGGGCCATTGGTGAGGATTAAGAAGAAAGAAGTGGGGATCAAAGACATGACCCAAGAAATCCAGTTCTCATTGAAGCCAAATATGTAGAGGGTGCTTTCCATGTATGCCCAATTTAGTCTTTCAAAGGCTTTGGAAAATCAAGATTGAGAAACATGTCAGGTTTCTTCAAAGTTTTAAGGGAGTAGATGGTTTCATGGGCAGGGATGATATTGTCGATATTTTGATGGCCTTCCACATATCCGGTTTGCTCAGGGGAGATGAGAAGGGATAGGAAGGGCTTGAGGCAGTTGTTGATGACTTTGGTTAAGAACTTATAAAGAACATTGCAGAAAGCAATGGGTTGTTAATTATAAAAAGAATTTATATTCAAGTTAAACACATGAAACAAGACTCTTAATTATGAATATTTACCCCTTCTTTATTATGGAGATTATTAATATATATATATATATATATATATATATATATATATATATATATATATATATATATATATGACTTTGTTACAATATCATGGGCCAATACCATGGCTTATCATTACCACAAGCCCCAAAATCCATAACTCACTTCATATGACACTTGTTCATGTTACATTTTTTTTAATTAATCAATTTCATTGAAAGAGAAGAGGGGGAAGAAAGGGCATAACTATTTTGGAAACAAATATCAACCTTTGATTTGTATATACTACTATGAATATTCTAGAATATTCTATGGAGGTTAAATATCAACCATCCACCTAATAATTATTGACAATTAAATTAAAATTATGGAAGCCCTATTCCAAAATAGACATGTCAATTGATGTAATTAAAAGGGAAAAAAGGAATAACTACTCTGGAAATAAAACTCAACCTTTAATTTGTGTATACTACTATGAATACTTTAGAATATTATGGGGAGGTTAAATCCCAACCATCCACCTAATAATTATTGATAATCAAATTATAATTGTGGAAGCCCTATTCCCAAATTGACACACTTGTCAAGGTAATTAATAAAAATTAGAGTATATATCTTAACTCAAGATCTATTGAATCTCAAGACGAATCAAATCCCTTGAGGTAAAATATTCCTCAATTTTTGTACTCAAAAATAAGTTTTCATGTGGAGAGATTTGATCCCTACTGTTGCTTGGTAGATATAGAGTTAAGATGGATCTATGATGGTCTATTTTTTAATTGCTTTAGAAAAAATTGTCATTTTCCCTTGATGTAATACCTTGATCTTGACAACTATATTATAAATGTATATGTAAGAATTAAATGGATTTAAGCTTGGCCATATGTGTTATGAGTAACATGTGGCCATCACGTTATAAACACATACATTTAAATATAATATAAATACCATTAAAGGTTGCAAGCTAGGAAGGAATCCTTTTTCTAGAGTTCATGATTGTAATCATTTTAATGGATTTTTTATTTACCGCTGATAATTATGACCCTTTTTAATTGTTTATATCCTTCTTGAGAAACATTTCTTTGTTGGAGTTCATGGTTATGATCCTTTTTCAATTTCTTTTGATAGATTTTTCATTTTCCCTTGATGTAGTACCTCAATTTTGACCCTTGGATTATGAATATATGTGTAATAAGGAAATTGTTGTAAGTGTGAACATATGTGGTCTGTGTAAATGGACATTGGGTTGTTAAAATGTACATTAAAATATAATATAAATATCATTAAAGGTTGCAAGTGAGGAAGCAAACAAAAGGGGACTATAAGTCTACAAGAGGGGAAGAAAGGGGGCTTATGGGGGTAAGTGGAAATAATAACACCTTATTATTGGTACCCTTTATCCTAATTTATCTCACCTTTGTGTGACATACTTTTTCGTCAATTGTGAGATTAATTGTTCCAAAAGAGAGATACATGCACTTTTTATGACAACATGTGATCACTTCTAAGCATACAATATCATACTTATTATTTTAAACATGTATAGATCTATTGTTTATTTTTAGTTTTCTTTTTCTCCCCTATGCTTAGGATTTCATAGTTTTTTCCATGAAACTATGTGAAAACCATGGTTGATTTATGGGTGATTTCTAAGTTAAAGAGGAAATTATTTTACAGTTGAAATTCCAGGGTTCCAAATAATAGATACTTCATGGCCAATGTTTCCTAGAACACTTTAGGAAGTGGGATAGCTAAAGGGTCTATTTAGTAAAGAATTAGGTTCCATTCCTAGTGTTATGCAACCTAATGTGGAAGAGGAGACAATTTATTGTGATTGCTATAGAGATAAAATGTAAAGTGTTAGTTTCTTTGCTTGGTAATCCTAGGAACTAGGTTGTATGAGAATTTTATAGCCAATCCATAGAATGTTTCCCTTGTCGATTCATAATCCTAGTTTGGGTATGACCATTGTGACAAAGAGGATATGTGTGAAAAATATTCTATGGTTGGGTGGAGCATCTTCATTTGTAGCTTATTGGTGGATAATTCTAAAAATATCAAGTACCTCTTGGTCGTTATGAATATGTTGAAAAGTAATTTTTTTCTTGTGTAATTTGTAATAGACTTGCCTTTTTACCTCTATTTTTATAAGCATGATCATAACTGTGAAATCTATCATGGGAGCCATGGTTCGCTGGGAAAAGCCTTGTGAATAATTAAATTAATTTCTTGAAAATAAATTAAATATTGGCCTAAAGGGAGGGACCCACATATCCGAGTTTGAGGGAGAGTGGATAAATGGAGACATTTCCCTCACCCTTGAAGATGGAGGAGGTGGCACAAATGATCAAATCACCACCTAATAAATAACAAGAGATGTGATTGGATTCGAGTTGGGGGGAGTGTATATAATTGTCTTTTCCTTAACAAATATAGAGAAAGGGGATTGACGCTCTAATATGCACAAAGATACATAAGAAAAGCATAGAGAAAAGAGGAAAAGGAAAAAAGGTAAAAAAATGGGGGGAATGCTGGCAAAACGAAACACAACTGGAGAGAGAGAATTCCCTAAATGTTGGACACAGAGTGCATCAAGAAATGTTGGAGTTGTGAATGAGCCATGTGATCTGGAATTGGGATGTTATTCCTTGCATTGATGTTTTTGAGGTCACTGGACTATGTGTGTCCAAGCCTGACTAGTTAGTGGGAGGCTTATTGGATGACCGGATCATTGTGGTGCTAGATGTATAGTTGTTAACCACCTGGATAGGGAAACTTGAGTAATTGTGGTGCTTGTTGGAGAGTTGTTAACCACCTGAACAATGGATTTCAAAACCATGTGGTTCTTGCAATGAAAATATTGGTTAGAGATCACCTAGATAATGGATTCAACCTCTCTGACTGAGAAATTCCCCATTTGTACCTTCGTGAAGCCCCGTGATTGAACTTGGAGGAGTAAGTGAGGCATTGTGGTGTTTACTGCTAGAGGAAAACTAAGAAACCACCTAGATAATGGAATCCATCTCTTCAGTGTCACTAAGCTTAATGGGTTTTAGGCCACTAGACTATGTGTGTCTAAACTTGACTGGTCAATGGGAGGCTTAGTGGATGACTAAACACTATGGTGTTGGTTGTATAGCTATTAAACAATTGGATAGGGCAACCTAAGTTGCTATGGTGCTTTCTAGAGAGTTGTTAACCGCCTATACATTGCGTTGCAAAATCTTGTGGTGCTTGTTATGAAAATACAATTGAGAGATCACTTGGACGATGGATTTAACCTCATAGACTAAGAAATGCCTCATATGTACCTTGGGTGAAGCCCTATGATTGAACTTAGAGGAAAAAGTGAGTCATTGTGGTGTTTACTTACATAGGATAGTTGAGAAACCATATGGACAATGGACTCCATCTCTTGAGTGTCTACCAAGATTTTGGTGTGAATTCCCTGAGCAATCATCCCTTCAAAATTTGGATCTAGCTCAGGGGTGGACAATCCCAAGAAAGTTGCTATGTATTTAGCATATGGTTGGGTGGAAGGTTGAAGTTACTCCTTCAGTTTCCAACGATTATGTCACATTCATATAAGTACAAAGGTTATGCATAGTTCAATGATAAGATATGATAATATTTCTATGTTAATATTATCTTGTATATTCATGTTTGAATTCCTGAAAGTTATTGTTACATGAAATGTTATCTATCTTGCATGTTTATTATTTCAATGGATAGTAGCATCGTGGAGCTACTGCCATATTCATGAATTATAGGCTACTTTATATGTTGTGAGTTAACTGTATACATGGGTTATGTGGCAGGTGTTTACCCTATGAATGTTGTTGCAAGTTGTGAGTTTCTACACACTTGTTTGATTTCTATGATTTGGACTGTAATCTATCTAAATACTCAGAGGTTCACACTATCAAGAAATTGATGGTAAAACTGTTCAAGAGTGGGTTGTGGATATGTGTGAGCGGGCTGCATACATGTGTGATCAATTGAAAGATTAAAGTAGAATCATATATACAATAACTTTCCTTAAGCCGATAGAAGTTACCAAAATAAATGTTCAAAATGGCATTAACAATGTCTGCCAAATTTAAACCACAAGAAATTTTCCAAAATTTGTAAACAAACACCTAGACATTTGGAAGTTTATAAATAATTTGTTGATACAACTTTTGTGACTTTGCAACTTTTATATATATATATATATATATATAGATATATATATATATATATATATATATATATCCTTTGCTTTCTGAATCAAAATTCGTAAGCAAATAAAGTGGCTTTTGAACTCATTTACAACTTTGTTTAAAGGCCCAGAAGTAATGAAATGACAAAGAATGATCGAATATCATACTGTCTCATCTAAGTAAAATGCACAATGCATGAAATTTCTTACAGAAACTAACCTTGCGTGCCAAATGAAGTGACGTGCATGTTTCTACATGGCTGTGAAAATTTTTAATTGCATCTAAAAAGCTTTGAAAGGTTCGTGTTCGTCCTCAGATGCACCACTTGAGGTTAAGGTTGGCCAGGTTAATTGTTCTAGATTCCCACCCGTCTTCCATTCTTTTGTATCCAAATTCAATTTCAGCAATCTCATCTTCCATTCCTTCCTTAAAATTATGCTTACGCTGTTGTGCCTTCCATCATACGCAGCTGCGGCCTCACACGAACCAAAGTCCATGGGGTTCTTGCCTCCCCAGTCAAAGTGCACTTTTGTCACAAGCCTCCATTACTCAGCATTAGGGTTTAAGCCTCCATTAAGTGTGGGGGCGTAATGTTTCTTCAACGATGCCTAGCAGGAATATTTGGCTCTTGTAGGCCACCATTCAAATTTTCTGTGACTACTCCAACCTCGTCTCTATTATTCCCAAAATATCCATTCCCCGCATTTCTTCAACCATGGACACAAAGATTTCTGTGTTGTAACTCAACATTCGATAGGGATTGGCTAAATTGTGATAGTATGAGTTGCAGTAGATGGAGGTGCCATCTATAGTGGACTGGGATAGGTAGCGCAAAAATTGATGGGAAAGTTCAGGATGAAATAGTATGGTCCATGTGTCAGCCATGGAGCTGTAGACCAAAGCATGCACCTATTTATCTCTTAATTCTCCAAGCACCATTACTTTAAATGAACTAGACGCCGAATCTCCAACTATGTTGATGCTGATGGTTGGCACTTGATTTTGGTGCCATGGTTTTTTCTTCAAACAGGATTCTAGATGAAGGCGCGAGTGGAGCTTTGCATTGGGAAGCGGTCGGAAGCGTCTTGTCAAGGGATTGACCACAACCAATCTTCCTTCTCTACTTGCCAAAATCATAAGACCCTCCACTACTCCCTGGAGAAGCCAAGATTTTGTCATGGGATCGGCCACATGTTGAGCTAGCGACAAAAAATGATATTGTTTAGCATCATTGGCATTGAAAAACACAAAGGGAGTTGTCTATAATGCTACTTTTTGGAGATTTCGATGACGGAATCCGGTGGAAGAAATTGAGATAAAATGGTTTTTTAACTGCATATTTGGATTCAGCACCCTGAAAAACCCCTGGTACGCTTTGATTGTGCAGAAACTAGCTATCAAACTTGCGATTCCAATAAATTGCTGCCGGATTTTCACCGGGAAAACCCGCCAAAAAAACTTTAAAAAAACACAAAGCTATTGGGATTCAGGCGAGAGCTAGTATAGAAGGCAATCCGTGGTTTCTCTCATCATATAAATTTTGAAAGATGCAGCAGGAAGAAAATTGATTAAAAAACGATGAGAAAAACCATCATTTCAAAAGTTATATGATGAGAGAAACCACGAATCTTGGATTGCCTTCTGTAGCAGCTCTCCCATTAATCCCAACGATTTTGTGTTTTTAAATGTCAATGATGCTAAACGATTTTGTGTTTTTAAATGTCAATGATGCTAAATAGTATCATTTTCTATGGCTGGCTCAACATGTGGCTGATCACATGACAAAATCTTAGCTTCTTCGGGGAGTAGCAGAGGGTCTTATGCTTTTAGAAAGCAGAGAAGGAAGATTGGCTGTGGCCAATCCCTTGAAAAGACACTTCTGATTGCTTCCCAATGAAAAGCTTCGCTCACGCCTTCATCTAGAACCCTTTTCGAAGAAAAAACTGTGGCAACCCCAGTTGAAGAAAAAACCATGGTAGCAAAATCAAGTGCCACCCATCAGCATTAACATAGTTGGAGATTCAGCCTCTAGTTCATTTAAAGTAATTGGAGATTCAGCCTCTAGTTCATTTAAAGTAATGGTGCTTGGAGAAGTAAGAGATAAACAAGTGCATGCTTTGTTCTATAGCTCCATGAATGACACATGGACCATACAATTCTATCCTGAACTTTCCCATCAATTTTTCCGCTATCTATCCCAGTCCACTACAGATGGCACCACCATCTATTGCAACTCATACTATCACAATTTGGTCGATCCCTGTCGAATGTTAAGTTACAACACAGAAACCCTCGTGTCCATGGTTGACGAAATGCAGGGAATGGATCTTTTGCAAATAGTAGAGACAAGGTTGGAGCAGGCGCAGACAATTCGAATGGTGGCCTACAACAGACAAATATTCCTTCTAGGCGTCCTTCTAGGCCCTCGCACTTTAGTGGGTTTGTGGGTGTCAAACACTAATGTCAAGCAATGGAGGCTTGTGACGAAAGTGCACCTTCACTGGGGAGGCTGTTAGAAAAATTTTATGGGAGCAGAGGAGAGGAGTAGTCTTATGTTGCGGCATGGAAATTGTAACTACAGAGAAACTTAAATAATACACAGGAAATAACTCACAACTCAGGGAAAAAGAGAGTAAAAGAAAAAAGGGTTTCTCATGAATGTTTAAGATCACATCACAACATAACTTATTTTGTATTATATTTCAAACACATGAAAAATACATTCGCTTGATAAATGGAGGCTGCAGCTCCAAGTGAAAACACACAAAAAAATTAAGAAAAAAGGGTTTCTCATGAATGTTTAAGACCACATCACAACATAACTTATTTTGTATTATATTTCAAACACATGAAAAATACATTCGCTTGATAAATGGAGGCTGCAGCTCCAAGTGAAAACACACAAAAAAATTAGTGTGATTTACGCATCGGTGAGGTCACAGAGTAAATGTTAAAACTCAATTTTTCATGCCCCCACCAATATTTCCTCCACAATGTGATAGAGGTGTAGATATATCTCAAAAACAATTATAATATTTTTTTCTTTTAAATTTAATTAAAAAATGTCATAAAATTAAATTCAAATAAAATATCTATACAATATTTTGAGTGTGAAATAAGAGATGGTTTTTGGGGATGTTGTATTGATGAGCCGTGGTATTGGCCCATGGTATTGTAACAAATCTTATTTACAAGTTAATAATATTTATGACAAAGTGGAGGTGAATATCTACTATTCAACATATTGTTATATTGTAAGTTTATGTGCTAATTAATTAAATTTAAATATGGCTACATAGTCATTATTCTATTTTATAACGTAAAATGGATCTTAACTTATTGTTTCTACTTATATATTTTAATGTAATATGTATATTATAAAAAAAATTAATTCAAAAATTTATTCCTATTTTTATTAATAAAAATAAAATTACAATGTAACAAATTTGAATTTTATTATTTTCATTACTTTTAACTTTTTAAGACACTACAACATCTCCCTTATGCTTTACAACTTGAGCGGGCCTAATGGTTAAGAACATGTGTTTCCTCCTAAGAAGTCATAGATTCAAAACTAGAGGGGGATAGAGAATGTATGCATGTCCCACAAATAAGGGGGTTGGACATGTTCTTTGTCCCACAAATAAGGGGGTTGGACATATTACTAGCAATTGCACTAGATGTTGCAAAGGAAACCTCATAAGGAGATGTTGCAAAGGAAACGCCCGAAGGCATAAATTCTAGAAGAATCGTGACATATAGAAGATCACTAAATATAAAAATTAGTAAACAAAATAAAATCAAGAAAATAAAGAGAAATCACTTACATAATGCCAAATTTACAAAGTCTATAACTTTTCCAGGATAGATTTCTTTCAAAGATGCTATTTCAAGTTCAAATAGGAAATATTTGATAAAAAAATATGCTCTTTTTCAATATTGAACTATCTCACTTCAAAATCTTACAGTCTTTTACCACTTTCTCTTAAGGTGATGTAATTTTCCTTTGATTGTCCTTCTTAACATCTTTTGGGAATTTGGATTGGTTTGTGACATAGGAGGTTTATTCAAAGATTTTCCCCAATGCTTCAAGCAAATAATTTTCAATTTTTGCTTCACATTGTTCAAGCGACATTCTTTGGAAAATTTATGAGCTTACACCATGGTGCATGGGGATCCATCTTGGTTAAGACAAGGGAGTCAACTACACGAAGCTACTTTGGAATTTTATTATATGTTGGTTCTAATGCTTAGAAACACCCACAATGAGGTGAGTATATCTACCAAGAACAAAAAAATTTCAAACAAAGAAATACAGATTGACTTGCCCAAAGCCATATGAAAGTCCTAGTGATTTTTAAGTATGAGAAACCTGGATTACCAATATGAATAACACAAAAAACTTCAATTGCAATACAATAAAAAGCCAGAAGTTTGAGTGACAAATCATCAATAGTATCCTAACCTCAATTACAATAAAAAAAAGAGTTAAAACTTTTGAATGTTACGGGTGATTTGCTAAATACAAGCACTGAAATACCTTGACATAAAAAATTTCACTCATTGAAAAAAGTTGAACAGGTCCACAAAATTCCTTATTCTCCTATCGATAAACTAAGCATGGTTTGTTTAACTTACATAAAGGTAATATAAATAAATGAAGGGTTTTTCTTGCATAACACTAACATGGTTAGAAGCATGTGGATAGAGTATATGTCATGCAAGTGATGCTATAGACATTGGTATGGTGTTCCAATGGTACAGATGGTACTATGTACAAATGGTACATATGGTACCAGTATGAATACATGTATTGCATGTTTAGCTATGTGTGTAATACACAATATGTGTAGGTACACATGAAGACAATGGGTGATTGTCTGGTATGGCAACCGACGTGGAGTGCATACCAAAGAAGGAAGCTAAGAAGTAATGTTTCATTTCAGTTTTTTATTCATGTGATTATGAGTATGACCTATGAGGATTACATGTGGTCTACAATTGTTGAGTACATATCAGCATAGATTCATCTTTACTATAGATGTGCCAAGTGCCCAGAGGGATCATATCCTTATTTTCTCTATGCTAGCTTTCATATCAGGATATTTGATCCCTATCCTGGTTTAATTCACCCCTTTTAAATAGGCTACATTCCATGTGAATACCATGGGTCAATACCATGTGCAATCTTTATTTTTATTAATATTAATATTAGGGTTAATAATGTTTTCTTTGCATGGTATTAATAATAATTTGGCCCATAGTATTTGACCCATAGGCTTCACCTAAATAAAACCTCATTTTTGAGTGTTCATAAATATAAAGTGAATTATGGAGTAAATATAAAAAAATGTTTTATTTATTTACCATACCTCTGGTTTATTAATTTACCATACCTCTTTTATAAAAATGGTATTTGGCCCATGGTATTTAGCCCATGGTATTAAAATGCTATTTGGCCCATAAGCTTCACTTAAAAAAACTTTTTCCTGAGCCTTGTTTAAATATAAAGAGGTTTATGGACTAAATATAAAAAGAGGTTTTATTTATTCACCATACCTCTAGTTTATATTTTTATTTATTGAACATACCTATTTTTTTTAGTGTTTATAAACCTCTGTATATTTTAAATTTATATTGTGTTTATACATAATAATAATTAGATTGATTTCTAAATAGGGAAATTAGATTAAAAATGTTAAATTTTACATGTTAAACATTACATGTTAAATGTTTACATTTACATTTACATTTACGTTTACATTACATTTACATTTACAGTTACATTTTTATGTGAGATCGATTGATTTCTAAATAGGGCCAACATTAGATTAAAATTGTTAAATGTTAAACATTACATGTTAAATGTTTACATTCACATTTACCTTTACATGTTTATGTGAGATCTTCCCCATACAGGGCTCTAGAGCTAACAGATGGTACTCCTCTGATAGAGAAATAATATATGAGTCAATCCATAATCTAGAAAGTTCAGAAGCTTTGCAATGAAACATGTAGAGTCACCATGTAGCATAATATTGAAATGAAATGATATTTTAACATCAATATGAGCAAACAAGTGTGAGCAATGTGGTCAAGACAGTGAACAGTGAGCAGGGAGCTTTTATGCAGCAAAAGTATTGAGCAGCGAGCAAGGAGCAGTAAATGCATTCAAACTTGACAAAGGAACAAGAAATTTCAAAACATGTGGAGACAAATGATTTAGGACAAGTGAAAATTGCCTCATCCACCAAAGCTCGGAAGTGGGTTTGGGTCAATTCCAAACAATATTGGGGCATTTTAAAATGAAGAATAGCCCGTCTAAAATGGGAGAAAACAAGGAAGAAACTATCTAAAAAGAAAAGTACTCGGGCCCTTCACAAAAAACACTCAAACAAGTCTCGTTTACAAGGATGTGGCAACAAGAAGTCCAAAGGAAAAGTCATTGATGATTCTTCCTTATATAGTCCCACATCCACACCTCTCACGTGGTCATCTGATCTTTATGTGAAATAATTATTAAATGCAAAACAAAGGTTGGAGGTTCTAGAATCTAAAGGGCAGGAAAGAGATCATAAAATTCATATAATAACAGCTGAGAATAAGGCTTTAGCAGAAATCAATAAAGTTTTAAAAGAACAAGTGGCATTGCTACAGGAAGCTCTCCTGATAGGGAAGACTGAATGGCAATGCATTAAGGCGGATGTGAAAAACAGAAAGAAATCTATAGCGGAAAGTACATAGGTGGTGAATGCGAAATCATCCTAGGATAAAGGGAAAATGATTGCCCAAATAAACAATCATGAAGAGAATGCAAGAGAATAAATGAAAGGATATTCCACCAAAGTTTCCAAAACTTTGGCTCAAGTTATTAGCAATTTTGCTAATAAGGAAGGAGAAAAAAATATTTAGGTTTACAACATGCAAGATAGTGAAGGAAAGGAAAGACAAAATAGGGCAGCAAACATAATTATTAAAGGGGTGAAAGACTAGGGAAAAATGAATATACTCTTGACCTTGCAAGATACTTCTTAAAAGACAAGTTGCTATGGCAAGGAAAAATATGCCAAGCATGGAGGGTGGGTAAGTTTAACAAGGAGAGAGCCAGGCCCATAAAAGTCATTATGCCTAGCTTGCATGATAAATATATCATTCTAAGAAAGAAACATCTCTTGAGGGGTTCTCGTTTTTTCCTAGAAGAAGATTTAACTATAAACAATAGGAGGAAAGAATCTCTTGAGGGGTTCTCGTTTTTTCCTAGAAGAAGATTTAACTATAAAACAATAGGAGGAAAGAAGGGAGGAAATTTTAAAGGTTGGGGCAGCAAGAGATGAAGGAAAGATAGCATGGATTTATAAAGGTAAAGTTGTGATAGAGCGATTTGGACATCCTTCCAAAACAGAGCAGTAAGATGGTAATAAAGAAGAGGCAAAAAACTCTTCAATGGGAAATCAGAAAGCAAGGTCAATATGGGAAAGCAGGGACAAAGACTCAAATGTGAGTCTTGCATGTCAAAATAAATATCAATCAATTCATGCCCAGGTTTCCTTAAGATTATTTTGTTGGAACTACAGAGGTTACCCATGGAGGCGAGGACCTGGGTTAGGGCCTATTGCAGAAGATAGAGACATGATTTACCTCATAGAAACTGTTAGAAAATTATATATTATAGAGCAACAGAGCACATAAAATATATTACAGAAATACAAACTCATAAAACAAGAGAGACGCAGATATACGTGGTTCACCTAATTTGGGCTACGTCCACGGAGAAACAACCAATCCTTCCTTTTATTCTATCCAGCAAACTAAAGAGATACAACCTACAGCATATCCGATGTAATTCCCTCTTCAGTCTCACACAATCTCCTCTCTCTTTCTCACTCAGAATAAAGATCTACATATATGCAATACAATTCCCTCATATATAGCGAGGGGTTTCCTTATAGGGAAAAAAACCCTAAATTAAACATAACTTATATCGCCAAATCTCCGCCTAATGAACGGCTCAGATTGACTACGAAATTACAACATTTTACAAGGTAATTTCATATCTATTTTTAGCTTCAGGGCACTGCCCCTGATCCCCCCACCAGGGGGGCTCCCAAAGGTCACAGTCGCCCCCCCTGGACCCCCCCTGCAGCGTCTATTTTACAGGTTGCATTGCCACCACGTTACGAACTGGGGTCTAATGTGGTGATACCTCTAAATAAAGAAAATAATTAGGTTCCACACCCAACAGAAACACATGAGCATGAATGGTGAAAGACACCTCTGTTTGAAGGATACTGGAAGATGGTAGTGTGGAACAAGGAAACAGGGAATGGAAAAGGGCACAGGGGTATCATGGTTTTAGTAAGGGAGAAAGAAGGTCATGTCATTCAGTTAGAAAAAGAAGACTCAAATAACCAATTCATTTGGTTTAAAATATCAGAAAATGGAAACCACATCAAAATTGCAACATGCTATTTTGCGTCACAAGTTTCAAAAAATCTACAAAGGTAGAGGGCTTGACCACAAAGATCCATTTTCAACCTTAAAAGCGGATATTGCAACATATTCACATCTAGGTGAAGTCCTTATGGTGGGTGATTTCAATGCTAGGACTGCAAGTGAGCAAACTAGCATTCTTTGTTGTAAAGATGATTGTGACCCTATTTGGCTTACAGAAGAAAATAATCATCAATGGGAAAGAATTTCAGAGGACAAGGCCTACAATATCTTTGGTCAACAATTTCTTACTCTATGTCGGGCCTTTTATTTAGTCATTTGTAATGGCTTGACTAGATGGGAAAAGTCTAGTAATTTCACTTGCAATACTTAAAATGGGGCAAGTGTGGTACATTATGTAATTTTCTCACATGGTTTGTGTGAGAAAATGGAGGAATTTTTTATTGGAGATCAGCTCTCGGACTTGAAATCAGATCACAAGCCAATTTATTTATGTTTCTCTTGGATTGGAAAGAAACAATTAGAGTAAAAAATTTATCATGTCCAACAAAATCTCCCACTGGGCAGAATTCTTTTGACGCTAAAAAATTGTAATACCTTCAAAATAACACTAGAGAAGCTCTTCAAGAAGGAGAAAATTACAATTCACAGCCTTCATAGTCATGAATTAACACATTTAATTCAATGCGCACTTAAAAATGCTTGGTTTGACGAGGAATGAAAAAAGGCAAGGAGAATGTGGAAAGAGTCAAATAAAGATAACATAAAGCTCAAAGCTTACAAACAATTATTAAGCAAGAAAAATGCCGATTTCATGGTTTCAAGGAGGGAAGAACTAATCTTCCTTGGAAAAAATAATCCGAAATTATTTTGGAAGGAGTTGCAACGAAAAAAGATACAAATTGGAAATAATATTATAGCTCCTAAATGGTTTTACTATGCAATACAACTCTATGAGCAGGTTCCCAAAGTTGACCCTCCCCCCTTGATCAACATTGATATTGATCTCTTCATGGTACAAGAGGTAGAGATGGGTATCAAGAAGTTGGGTGTTGGAAAAGCAAAATACTTAGCTGAACTCCAAGCAGAATATCTAAAGTGGGTCTCAAATATTCTTGCACCTCAAATTACAAAAATCTTCAACATCATACAAGGGTCCCCCACATATTGGACAATTGGTTTAGCAATACCTCTTTTCAAGAGCAATGACATCAATAATACCTCCAATTATAGGACCATCATGATAAACCCTTTGTTTGCAAAGATATTTGGAAGCATGTTGGAAAACAAAATTAGCAAGTGGGCAGAAGAAAGAGATACGCGTGCTAAAGGGCAAGTAGGTTTTAGACCTAAACATTCCACAATTGATCATTGTACAACTTTAAGGCACATCATTGAAAAATTTGGGGAGAAAAAGGAAGAAGTCTTTTGTTGCTTTGTTGACTTCAGAGAAGCGTTTGACTTGGTTCCTAGGGATAAGCTTTGGCACAGAATAGAAGAACTTGGGGTACCTAAAAATTTGAGAGCAGTTATGCATAGGCTATATGAAGAGGCCAAAGTCAAAATTAGAACTTCAGCAGGCATTTCTAAAAGTTTTAGAAGCGATATCTGGGTCAAGAAAGGTTGCCCACTGTCTCCTACCCTTTTTGGTTTATATATCGACAAGCTTGAGGAGTGGTTAAATTCATAAGGGGGTGATGGTATCTATTTGGGCAAGTTTGTCATAAGGCTTCTTTTGTATGCATATGACCTGATTTTGATTGCTAAATCGGATCTTGGTTTGCAAGAGCACGAGCACTTATTATCCCTTGAGAATTTTTGTAGAAGTGTGGGGATGAAAGTCAATATCAGCAAAACGAAAGTAGTGGTCTTCTCTAAGAAAAGAAAACATAACTAGCATAAGTTATACTTTGAAGGTAACATTCTGGAAGAAGTTGCGGATTACAAATACCTCGGAATTGACTTCAACAAAAATCTAAGTTGGAATGGTTGTAGAAAGAAAAGAACTTTGGGGGGTTGGAAAGCATTTTATGATTTTCAAAATAGGTGTAGAGGGGTAGAGTTATGGGACTGGAAAACCACTCAACCCCTTTTTGGGCTTCTAGTGATTCCGCTGATTCTCTATGGTTGTGAACTATGGGCCAGTAGTACATTTGACATGCAGTGGAGACAAATTGAGAAAATTCAGAAGCGTTTGATTACAAACAAATTTAAGATTAAAAGTGCAATTCCTTATGATATATTGTTAAGTGAAACAGGGATTGCTCCTATTGAAGCAATTGCTATAGTGTGAGTCATAAGATATTTAAAAAAAATGAACAAATGGAAGAGGATAGATGGCCTAAGGTTGTCTTTAAAGATAGATTGTGCAAGAGCAAAAAAACTTGGATGAAACAAAATAACAGATGGTTTAGTAAATGGGGTATTTTCTTGAACATGTGTCCCATAAACAGCAAAGAGATAAAAACTTTTGTTATGGAAAAGTTACACAAGCATACTTGGGATAAGGAGCTAGGAAGAAAGACAAATTACTATATTGAAGTGTTTAATCCCACTCATAGTCATCAACCAAAAGCATACATAGAGGCCAATATCTCTTGGAGAGCTAGAATTCTTATTGATCAGTTAAGGACTAATTCTCATCAACTCCGTTGTAAAAACAGGGTGATGGAAAAGGTCAAAGGAAGCGTGAGAGGAAAGAGTATACATTTTTTGTTCTTCTAAAAAAGTGGAAACAGAAAAACATTTCATTTTAGAATGTGAGGCCTTCAAAGACAACAAGGAAAGTTATGCAGATATGCTCTATTTAGGGAGGGGTTTGTCTAGAAGTTAGGAGCATTTATTTTGAAGCTTCACAGAAAAAGGGCCGAATACATTAAACAGATGAAGAAGCAATCTATCCCATAGGCTATCTTTAGCCTCATGGACGTTAAAATAATTTCTTTCTTCCTTTCTTTCTTTCCACAAGACTAAAAATAATCTATTTAATCGTGAACTAAATAGATATTGTTATTATTCATATTAATGTTACAAATTATTGCAAAAGTGGACCCTGACATAGGAGGTTTCTACTTTCGTAAAAAAACTATAAAAAATATAATAATAATTTTTTTTAATTTGATAATTAAAAAAAAAAAAATTAAATCATATTACTATTAAAATTAAATCCCATGTACTTATAAAAATCTGAATTCAGGTTTGATAATATCATTAAAATTAAAAATGTATATTTAATAAGTAAAAAAAATTGGTAAAAGAAATATAATTAAAATTTTAATTGAATCCTATTTAGTTACTATATTTCCACCACATCATACTATGACAGTGGAGATTGGGGATGTTTCTAAGAATCCTCAATTTTACGAATAAATTCAAAAGACACAGAATACCATTTTCCAGAAGTATGGCTCTTTCGGTTCCCCTGTGGAAACACATTGAAACATGACTAAACCTCATGGGACTGGTGTTTCATTAAAAATAGAAAACACAAAAGCCAAAAGTGACTTGTATTGTTTAAAAATTCAAGCACTACTTACCACCCCAACATAGAAAATATTAACAGTTTAGCAGGAGAAAGTGGAAGAAATAAACAAAAACTAAACTAAGAGTTTGGTTGGAGATGACGACCCTATCAACAAACAGAAATTAAAATAACAATTTGGAATGAGAAAGCTCAATAGCTAAACAGAAATTAAAATAACAGTTTAACAGTTTGGATGGAGAACTGGCCAGTGGCGACACAACAAACCAACAAAATTAATATAGCCGTTTGGACATAGACCTCACATTTTACTTTTTGTTATCATGAGAATCTCACCTTCGAGTAATTGACTGGAGATTTATATTCTGAACCAAAATATATTCTCGTCAATATCACTTTCAGTGTGAAGGAGGATTTTATAAATTTCTTCTCGTAAGATATGGACAGAGAGGGAGAGCGCACTGAAATTGATTCTGAAACAGTAAATAATAGTGGCATGCAAGTTAGAGACGAGAGAACTCTACAATGGTCGGTGGTTTGCATTTGTTTTGTTGCTTGGATTTTGGGATACTCGGCTGGGACACTATTGAGGTGCTTGTAGTTCCAACGGGGCGGACATACCCTTCTGCTACAATGTTTGACATTAGGTACCATTACTCCCCATACTAACGGACCCACAAAATATATTATCATTTACTACTGCTAGATTTATGCTGGTATGTGGATTTTTTTGATGGAATGGCAATTTGGATCCTTTTGGTATTTTTCTTCTCTGTGTCGCCTCACCTCCTTGGATTTCGGTGCAATGTTCACTTTTCTCTTATATGACCAAGAGATTACACCACGTTCTAGTGCAGTTGTGTCTAGAATCTGGTCCAGTGGAAAACGACAAGGAGTAAGGAGAGACCACTTCATTTTGGGTTCTGGTTTCACCATTTTGGATTGCTTCTCACACTGGCTAACCTAGCATTCCAAAATTTCTCCATTATATTGGTATCACCTGAAGAATTGATATTAGAAGGCCGCCATTCTGACACAATCATTTGGCTACAATCATTTGGCTAATGGATCAGTCTCGCCCACAATTTAGTAGCATGGCATACCTTTTTCCTTGCAACCATTAGATTGGTTTACATCGCTACTTCTTATTTTAAAATCCAATCTCAACGGTCACTTTGCCTCTCATTCAAATGTAACCATAATTTTCAGGCTACTGTCTTTTTCTTCCTTGAGAAACATCATGACCTAAAAATACTGGCAATGTTATTGACACTCAAGATTTTTTTCAACCGCACTTAGTTCAACCACTGTAATTTCTCTTCAAAGTATTTTTCCATTCAAAACGCTATCCTATGTGGTCTAAAAAACACAGGAAGAAAGCTAGAGCAAGCATGGATGCTCTCATTTTCTCCATTCTGGCCTGCTTCAGAAAGCATCAACTCATGTTATTTCAATCTGGAAAAGAGAAAATCAGAATGTCCAACTCACAAACACCAGACTGGTAGAGTACAACTTGTTGAAAACTAAGAATCACATAAACTTGAACACAATCTTGATATTGAATGTAGCATTAACAACAATATAAGTACAAATATCAGTAATCAATTGCTATAAATTCACATTTTCTGTTGAGAAAAAGTAAGTAGGCATTCCCAAAGTGCCCCATCCGAGGCAGCATGAAGCTTGGGTGAACGTACTACTGTCACAGGGGAAACACAAGCCTTTATCGGGCTAGGCCGCCTAAAACAATTATTCCGAGAAGAAAAAAATAAAAACAGACTCAACGACCCTGCAAATATTCCTAGGCGGACAGACTCAACCAAACGTGACCCTACACATTACAATTTTCAACAACCATCCTACACATATTCTTCAGGCCAACAAGAACGTATTCGCAAAGCATCTAGTTTCAAAAAGAAGTCTGTGAACTGTTACTTATGCCTTGGAATCGAATATGTTCGCAAAGCATCTAGTTTCAAAAAGAAGTCTGTGAACTGTTACCTATGCCTTGGAATCGAATATGTAACCAATGCATGCCACTCCGCAACGAATTTGTAACTATTTCACAAGGAATTTGTAACTATTTTGATTAAACTGTTGAAAGGTTTGCAATCGTCTAACATATAATCTTATAGCGCACAAGAATGACATGTGGACAAAGAAGAGAGTTGATTTCAAAGAGAAACACCTTACGACGTATATACAAATTCAACATATTATGCCGACATGTAAAAATGTTTATAAATTTTTTTACATTACATCTACAAAGAAGGGAGTTGATTTCAAAGGGAAACACCTTACGATGTATATACAAATTCAACATATTATGCGGACATGTAAAAATGTTTACAAATTTTTTTACATTACATCTACACATTACCCCTATACTCAGTTGGAGAGCACCTCTAGACACAATGAAGCCTATTTAAAGGATTGAGTAAATTTATTATGAAATGCAAGAGTACTGACTTAAATCCAACCTCGATCCTGCTTGGCACATGGTACATTCAAATTTAAGATGGATGTAAATTGATTCTATAAAAGGGGAAATTTTCTAATCAATTGAGAGTAGCTTGAGTAGTTGGAAAAACAAATATTGTTATCCTCCCCACCTATATTCAATTCATGTATATTAATTCCCATAATTAATATGTTAAACTCATAATGAATATATATACTTATAATGACTTAACATGAAAAAAAATATGATATATTAATATCAAACAAAATTGTACATTTTATATTTTGTTATAACATTTAATGTTGCTATTTTTTAAATTCAATTTATTAAAATTTTGATATTAATAAAATGTTTATTAAAAATTTTAAAAATAAAAATTAGTCATAATTTATAACATTGTGATTTTAAAAATTCAATTTACTAATTTTTTTATAATAATAAAACATTTATTGAAATTTTGAAAATAAAAATTAATTGTAATATATAAGTGGGTGTTTTTCCAGATTTAATTTATTTATTTTTAATAATTAATTGAATATATATATATATATATATATATTGTTATTTTATTTATTATTTTATTGTTATGTAAAAAGTGTAATTTTGTAATATGATTTAAATTTCACAGAGTTTTCATTATTTAAAATTGACCTGTTTTCTTACGCATTTCCATTTGTAAGTTGGATAAACGTTGTGGGATAAGATGGTGGCTATATATCCAAACATTTTCTCCCTTTTAATTTTTATTGTCCAACAATGCAATTTTCTATTATTAATTATGAAGAAAAAAACAAAATATCTAATGTATAGTAATTTAGTTTAGTGTAATAGTGAAAAGAGCGTTGCATAGATCAATTTAGTTTTTTTTTCACTTGAATTGCGTGAGTATTGTTTTTATTGGAAAATGAAGACTGTTTTCTTTTACTTGGATTGAAAATCTTCTTGTCATTAGAAAATGAAGATTAAGAGTGACATCCAGTCACTCTCTCCTCATAAATGTTGTAAAAGGCCAAAGTACACCTATAAAAAGCTATTTAGATTAATTCAAATTGATGCTTAAATGTAACATCAATTCAATTTACTCATAATAAAGATGAAGATGACAAATTTATTAAGATTAAGTTGTTAATTACATTTGTGATTGTACCCATCTCACAGTTGAATGATAATATCTTTTGATGCTCCCCCTTCACAACTAATATATATATGTTAATTATATTAAAAACAACATATAGTAAGTAATAAGCCATGTACACCATTATATATAGGTACAATATATAAGTACCTAAGCCTTAAGGGAGAGAAATATAAATAAGCAATGTACATGTCTATTATGTTTGCAAGAGAGACCAAAATTCTATAAATAAGACTTATTTTTTTTGGGTAGAAGAAGTTGTATGTGTTATGAATTTAATATTTGTGTATATGTCCCACATAAAAACTTTAGTGTAACGATGTTTCTATATTATAGATAAGCATTAAGAAGTTATTTTATGTCTAGAATTATATTTATTTAACTTGTATATACACAATTTGTGAATAACTATTATTTTTTTTACAATAAAATAAAATTTATTCATATAGTTTATTTTTTGTTTCTTCCATAACCCATCAGGGATGGCCCATGTTGTTTCCCCTTGGTAATAATGCCACCCACCTCGATTAAAATATTGTCTAAACATGTTCAATATGGTTTGTGAGCTATCATGCTGGGCCAGGGAGGTTTCTTGGTAGAAATGCTATGTGATCCTTGGTGGGAAAATGATTGCATATTCTAGTCCCATAATACTATAAAACAAAAAATAAAATAAAATATTTAATTTATTTCTTCCATTCAAATTTTTAGCTTTACAAGTTATTACTCTAGTATGGTATAAGAGTTGAGCAGATACCAATGCATGGTGGAGTACCCAAGTAGCGTAATGTGAAATAAATTTTAGAATGTAATGGATTTGTATTCAATGAATAGGGCGTGTTAGTAATTAGACTTTTGACTTAAATATTGGTTTGCATTATAATGGCTTGTAGGGGAGGAGTATGGTACCATGGAGATTTCTATTAGTAAAGTACCTAAATTTTTCAATATATTTTTTGGAAAAGGGTTTGTTGTGTGGAAGAGAAAAATAAAGATGCATATCAAAGGATAAGGTGTGCATTGTTGTGTGGAAGTGAAAAATAAAGATGCATATCAAAGGATAAGGTGTGCATTGTTGTGCGGTTACTAGTACAAGTAAATCTACAAATGAAGAGCAAGCAAGACATGGAAAGCAAGAGGACAAGGTAGTCTCTCATTGGATTTTCACCTTCAAGCCACACAATAATAGATTATATGAGTTGTGAGATACACAAGGATCTATGGCGATTTGGAGTAGAATGAGAATAAAATGAATAACATGCAATAATATAGAGAAAACAAAAATAAAATATTGAAAGCAAGTATCACAGTGAAAACCAAATTTAATGAATGGAACAAATGGAGAAAAACATTGTGGTATACATAGAAATACCAAATGACTACAATGGTGGTAGCTTATCTTTAAGTAAATATATGCTAGCTATTATCTTTTGTGAAAATATCACATCATGACATTAAAACAACATTTTAAAACAATGCCATAAAGGACTAAGAAGCAAAAACCTTGAAATGCAAGAAGCTTAACCTTATCATGACTAAGGTTGAAAGGCAATGTTGAGTTTAAGATGAATCTAAGTTATTTGAAAAAGGGTTAGGCTTATTGAGATCATAATTTTTTGTCTTGGTGCTACATTTTGGTTCTTATTTAGCTTGTTGGAAATAATATTAGCAAAATAAGTTGCATCTGTAATATTTGGGTCTAACTGCCCCAAAAGCGTAGGAAAGCCTAAAAATGCACCAAAAGTTTGTACTATTAGGACTATTTTTTAGATGGCTCTAGGTGACTACTTAGATTGATCTTTCTCCCTTGAGTAGTAATGGTCCCAATTTCATCAAGTTCCTATAATAGCCTAGATCCATCTTAACTTCGGATCTACCAAGTGTCAAGAGGGATCAAATCTCTTTTCACTATAAAAGAGATTTTCACCTTAAGAGATTTGATCCTTATTGGTGCTTGATAGATCCAGAGTTAAGATGGATTTAGATTGGTTCTTATTATTAGAAGTCTTGATTTGTTAAAAGGTTAATTTCAAAAGTGTTGAGTTTTTAACCTACTTAAAATTTCCCTTGTATCCGGGTGTCAGTCCAACAACTCAAGGCATTAATAATATTCATGAATCTAGTACATAGATTGATTGGGTGGGCTTCGGGTGGCACTACTGGGTCACCTTCCACCGTGTCTCGAGTATGGAGTGAGGTAGTGGTGTCAAGTCAACCTTACTCCTACATTTAAAGAGCATTAAACGCATGTTCAAATAAATTTTCATTTTGTCTCTTAAAAACATCATTATAAGGTAGAGTGCTCTCGACATGGCCACCCATTTCCTCAATTGTGTGAAGGTGGAGACTCTGTATAGTTTTAGGGCATTGCATTCTATTTCTTAACAATCATGGTGCAAGAACGTGGGTGGTATAGCAGAGGTGTCCGAGGAAGGGGTAGACCTCCCCTCCCTCCCTAGCATGGACAAGGGGGAAAACATTTTTAATGCACTATTCGACATCATTATCGATGAATGGTGGAAAACGCGGAAGCTCAAGAGCTCTGGGTCACGGGAAACCATCTTTGGGCTATGTGAAACCTCCTTGGCTGCCATGGATCAAGAAGATATTAATGTGTTTTTGGGAAGGAAACGTCCTTGATATGGAATTTTATTTACATCATGCAAAGTTAGCTTACCTCTGCATTACCAGCCTCCTGGGCACACAACTTCAAGCTTTTGAGTCTCCCTCATCTGAAACAATGGATGACACCTCACTTTGTCTAGTGCACGCAAAATCTCCCCATGACAGGCCTCGTAGCCCTTCTCCCCAACGACGCTAGTCTTGTGGCAAGTTGAAGCCTGTCTCTGCTAGTTTAGGCCCCTCCTACAATGGAGGTGGTCAGGTCAGCGATCCTCTCCAACAACATTCTAAGTTTCTAGCCTCTTCTAACCAGCCAACTTCCTTGGTGCTCACTGTTCCATATGACCTAGACTGCCACAAGCCATGCCCCATGGTACAGAAGGACCCCTCGAAGCGTATGCTAGCATTACAAGTCCATTAAGGTAGCCTTTTATGTTTTTTTATGTCTTGTTGTTCTTGGATTTCAATCTAATTTTTGCCTATTTTGTTGCAATGTAACTATAAGGAGGCTCTCCGGTTTCTCCTCTATGAGCAGCAGCCTCCCCATGCTTGCCTTCATCATCTGATCTCTCAGTTTCAAGTCCATGTTCATGGATAGTCTTTGTTGAGCTCAAAAGCTCCAAAGTATGTAACTTTTGTAACTCTACTATAATACAAAGCTTCTTTACTTACAAAAAGAAAACCTAGTGAAAATTAAATATAAAAAAAGTTATTATATATATATATATATATATATATATATATATATATACATCCATCCCTCATTAAAAATCCATGTAAAAAATATAAGACCAAGGTCATGGGACATGTATTCCAAGCTGAATGGTGAGAAAAACATCCTAGTGGGTGTTCATTTCGGTTTGTGTTCTTCAAGCCAACAAGAATCGTATTCGCAAAGCATCTAGCTTCAAAAAGAAGTCCATGAACCATTATCTATGCATTGGAATCGAATACGTAACCAATGCATACCACTCCGCAACGAATTTATAACTATTCCACAATGAATTTGTAACTATTTTGATCGAACGGTTGAAACATTTGCGATCGTCTAACATATAATCTTATGGTGCACAAGAATGACATGTGGGCAAAGAGGGGATTTGATTACAAAGGGAAATGCCTTACGACGTAAATATAAATTCAACATATTAAGTCAACATGTAAAAATGTTTACAATCATTTTTAAGAGTGGAAACCTCAAGTACAGATCAGATCTAGCCATTCCCATGGCTCACCACTCACAAAAGAAAGAATTCCAAGGATGGCAGGGGTAGTTACTTTGGGAAAAACCCAGATCTCTCCATGGTTATATCTTTCACTTTTGTTGTGTGCACATTTAGAAGTCCAGGGGTTTTACAAAGGTTGTCCATCTCGTAGGCGTTGGATGCCCATAATTCTGGACAAATCCATTTTTCATTGTTGAATGGAGCCACTGATCCAAATTGGATCCATGAAGAATGATCAAAAGAAACATCGTTGTACCAGGTTGGGACAAACTTCCAAGAATTGAGAGCAGCGATCAAAAACACCTCTAAAACAGTGGTAGTTAGTAGCCAGCGTGGAACGACGAGGACCTCGGTCAAAGCGCACTGACCGAGGCCCATGGAGACTGCGCGGGAGGCGAAACTAGCCCCTAGGGAGCCCATATCGGGAAACGGAGGGAGATTTTGATGCGTGATTCGTTGGGCAAAAACCCTCAAGAAGGAGAGGCCCCGAGCGCTCGGTCGTGTGGGAGCCGGGAAAACCGTGGGACAAAAGGCTAAAAGCTAAAAGGCGAGACCCGCTCCAATACCGGCAGTATTGATCGAGGGCATCCTTCGACGGTAAGCAGTTTTGGTGAAAGCGGAGCGATTCCACTCAGCGCTCAACGCGTGGCGAGCAGAGGAGAGAGAAAAACGTCGCTCATCGCACACTAATGGTCGAGCAAGTCAACCGCGCGAAATGAGCGGATGGCGTTGGATCTAGGGGATCCAGATCTGACTGTTGACATTGCGCCCAATGGCAAGATCGGATTTAACAAGGGAATAAGCCGCGATTTAGAATTTGAGGTCCACTTTGACCGCTAAGATGGTGGAAGACTCATTCCACAATCTAGCCGAAGAATTGAATCAGAGCTTTAGGCTGTAAGGTTAGACAAGATTGTGTTGGTTTAGATGTTGAATGCTCACTAGATCAAAGCTTAAATTAGGAGAAGAAGAGTTGGCGGAAACTAATCCTGAAATTGGGAGAGTCTATCCTCGGAAGACAATGTCAGAGGAAGGTTCTGTGGGGCTAGACCCTCAATTCATAGAAAGCTTCTTAGCCATAAAGTTTATGGTAGAAGAAATGTATAGGGACTTTAGAAAACATAAGGCTGAAGATTCCTCAGGTTCTAAACAAGATAAAGAATAAGATGAGTCTCATTCCCATAACCACTCAAAAGGAAAAGGGAAAGAGGAAAACTTCCTCACACCTCCTAATAGCCCTGTGCATAATAAGAAAGCATCTTTGATCAAGCTAGATGTTAAATTTGACTTGCCTATATATGATGGAGAGCTAAATGCTGAAAAGTTGGACAACTAGATTAGATAAATTGATATGTATTGCAAGGTACAGAACATTGACTCAGACAAGAGCAAGATTCAGCTGGCAAGCCTATGCCTAGGAGGCACTGCCTTGGTTTGGTGGGAAGGAAGAACCCAAGCTGATATAAAAAGACACGGTAAGACTATCTCTGTCTAGAGTGACTTTGTTTTTGCAATCAAGAAGCAATTCTATCCATTTGCCTACATGCAACAGGCCATGATGAGTTGGAAAAATCTTCGACAGTTGAAAAGGAAAAGTGTGCAAGGGTACACTCAAGAATTTAGAAAGAGAGCATTAATTATAGGGATCTCATTAGACTCACCAGAGACTCTTTTTAAGTACATTGGTGGTCTACATAGCTACATGAGGCATACCATCCTCATGTTTAATCCCACTAGTATAGATGAGGTATCTGTACAAGCTACTCATCTAGAAGCTACAGGAAAGAATGGAAATCCATAAGTTGGGGGACCATCCCAACCCACTGCAGGCAAGAGAAAGGAGAAAAGAAAGCAGAAGTGGAAAGCGAGGAAGGCAAACACTGCACAGAAAAGCAAAGCTTCATGCACTCACTGTAAAAAGGATGGGCGTGATGATGAGCATTGTTGGATTCTGCATCCAGAGCTGATACCTAAGAAGTTTGAGGGCAAGAAGAAGAAGACTACTGCAGCTATCCAGAAGGATTTGGGGTCAGACTTGGGAGAGGAAACATCCATTGTAGCCACAGGTACAAAAGGTAAGAATTCTGAAGCATCTACTAGTAATTCTGCTCAATCTATTATTGATGAAGAAAATGAGAGAAAAAGACATGAGCTTTTCCATATTCGAGTTGTTTCCAAATATCAAAAGATTGATACTTTGTTTGATAGTGGCTCAGAAGTAAATCTAATTTCTGAAGCAATGGTAACGAAATTGGGATTAGCAACTACACCTCATAAGAAACCATACCCATTAGGATGGTTGAATGATAAAGCACAACTACAAGTGACTAGACAGTGCAAACTCAAGTTTTCTTTTGGGTCAGCATTTGTAGATGAGGTTGAGTTAGACATAATTCCTTTGGATATATGTGGAATTGTTTTAGGAAGTCCTTACTTGTATGATAGGAAGGCTATCTTCTATAGAGATGAGAACAAGTATCTACTTGTTAAAGATGGAATGGAATACTTTGTAAGAGCTCATAAGCTCAAGAATAATTATACTCCCATAAACTCAAGGCAGATGAAAAGAATGATAAATTCATGCAAACAATTCTTACTGATGGTTGTAAAGGAAAAGAAACCTAATAAAACCAATGTATTTGAGGGCTGTAATGTTGAACAACAAGCTGATATAGAAAAGGTTGTTTTAGATTATGATGTCTTATTTCAAGAACCTAAAGATCTGCCACCCAAAAAGCGAATAGTACATGATATTATTTTGCAGCAAGATGTTCCATTGCCTAACATTGAAATGTACAGGTTGTTTGCTTTAGAGAATGCTGAAATCAAGAAGCAGGTGCAAGAGTTGCTCGAGAAGAGATTCATTAGGCCTACCACATCACCATGTGGATCACCAACCATTTTGGTGAGAAAGAAAGATGGCTCATGGAGAATGTGTATTGATTACTGAGCACTAAATAAGATAACAATCAAAAATCGTTATCCCCTTCCTCACATAGATGATCTTTTAGATCAATTGAAGGAAGTTGTTTATTTCACCAAGGTAGACTTGCACAGTGGATAGCATCAGGTCAGAGTTGCAGAACAAGATGCATGGAAGACTACTTTCAAAACAAAGCAGGGATTGTATTAGTGGCTGGTTATGCCTTTTGGCTTAACTAATACTCCTGCTACTTTCATGAGATTAATGAATGATGTACTTAGACCTTTTATTGATGATTTTGTTATTGTGTACCTGGATGACATTCTGATTTTTAGTAAAACGTGGGAAGAACATTTAAAGCATGTTAAGCAGACACTAGATGTTTTGAAAAGAAAAAAACTTTATGTTAAACTCTAAAAATGTGAATTTTGCGAGACATCTCTAAACTACTTGGGTCATATAGTAGGGGGTGCTGAATTGAAAATAGATCCCTCTAAAGTGGCAGTCATTGTAAACTGACCTAAACCCAAGTCTGCTACAGAAGTGAGAAGCTTCTTAGGAGCAGCACAATATTGGAGGAAGTTCATTTCTAACTTTTCCTCAATTGCAGCTCCCTTACATGCTTTAATAGGTTTGAACAAGGTGTTTCAATGGGAAGGAAAACATTAGAAAGCCTTCGACACCTTGAAAGAAAAAAATTAGTACAGCACCTGTACTAGCACTGCCTCATCTGCAAAGACCTTTTGAGATCCAAACAGATGCCAGTGACTATGCCATGGCAGCAGTGTTGACATAGCACGGTAAACCCATATGCTATCATTCTGAGACTTTTAATCCTGCAGTAGTTAACTATCCTACATATGATAAAGAATTGTATGCATTAGTTCAGAGTGTCAAAAAGTGGAAGCATTACTTAATGGGCAAAGAGACAGTAATACATACTCATCATCAACCACTTCAATATCTGCACTCCCAAACTAAGTTGCAGCAATCAAGACACTACAAATGGATGGGTTTTCTACAAAAGTTTCATTTAGTCATCAGATATAAAAAGGAGATACATTACAAAGTTGCAGACATGTTATCTAGACCCATTATAAATGCATCTACCATACTTAAGCATAATTCTGTATTACATGAAAGCTACAACGAACAATATGCTCAGGATATGGACTTTAAAGATGTATATGCAACTTTGAGTCAAGGCAAAAGAGTAGAAGAATTGCAGTATCATGTGAAGGACCGACTCTTATATCATTGTGGGAAACTCTGCATTCCACAAATTGAGAGAATAAAGATAATTAGGGAAGCACACACTTCTCTGATATCAGGTCACTTTGGGGTAAGTAAAACAGTTTCCCAGCTGCAAAGGTTTTGTTATTGGCCGAAAATGAATGAGACAATTTCTAGATATGTAAGAGAGTGTGCTATGTGTGCTAAAAGAAAGCCCAGTAACAGAAAACTAGGCTTGTACACTCCATTGCCAGTTCCTTCTCACCCTTGGGAAAGTATTTCCATGGATTTTGTTGGAGGACTGCCTAAATCTAGGAAAGGTCATGATTATCTATATGTTGTTGTGGATAGGTTCAGCAAAATGTGTATTTTGATACCTTGTAATAAACAGATTACAGCTGAACAGACTGCAAAATTGTTCTTTGAACATGTATGGGTTCATTTTGGATTTCCCACTTCTATTATATCTAATCGAGACACCCGATTTGTGGGGAAGTTTTGGTCAAGTCTTTGGGAACTGATGGACACCAAACTGAAGAAAAGCACAACTTCTCATCCACAAACTGATGGCCAGACAGAAGTAGTTAACAGGACAGTGATCTAGTTACTGAGAGGATATTGCAGAAAGCATCCTAAGCTTTGGGATGAACATTTGTGTTATGTGCAGCATGCTTACAACAGAGCAAAGCATTCTTCTACACAAAGATCTCCTTTTGAGACCTGTTTTGGTTTCACACCAATGTCTCTTTTGGATTTTGTCTTTGGTAAAGATACCATGGTTGATGGACACAGTGATGTGGATAGGGCAACTAGGTTCATTGAACAGATCCAGGAGATCCACTAGGCAGTACAGGAATAGCTGGAAAAGAGCCAAGCCAAATACAAGGCTAGGCATGACAAGCACCGGATGGAGCATAGTTTTCAAGTTGGTGACCAATTTTGGCTGTATATCAGCAAGGACAAGATGCAAGGTGAAGGTAAAAAGCTAAATCCTATCAGGTATGGACCCTTTAGGATGCTTGAGAAGATTGATGAAAATGCTTTTCGCCTTGATCTACCAGCTTACATGCACATCTACTCAGTCGTAAATGCAGATTGCTTGAGATTGTTTGAACCTTCAATGGTTGAGGATCTTGAAGAGCAAAGTCAGTTGCCTTCTATTTATGACCTTCTACCTAAATATCTTAATGAATTGCAGGAAGACACAGTGCTGGACAGGAAGGTGAGGACAGCGTGCAGGGGAGATGTTGAGTACCTCAGAGTTGGGCTCAAAGGTTCAAAGCCAAGCAGTGCAAAGTGGATTGAGATTGGACAAGTGAGACAGTAGTAACCTCACTTAGTTGATGCTTGAAAACCAACTTTTGGTGGTCCAAAAGCTTTTCATTGGGAAAGTCGTGATCCGAATTAGATCCATGAAGAATGATCAAAAGAACCATGGCTATACCAAATCGAGACAGACTTCCAAGAATTGAGAGCAATGATCAAAAACACCTCTAAAACAGTGGCAGTTAGCATCCAGCATGGAACAATGAGGACCTCTGTCAAAGCGCGTTGACCAAGGCCAATGGAGACTGTGTGGGAGGCGAAACTAGCCCCTGGGGAGCCCAAATCGGGAAAAGGAGGGTTTTTTGATGCGCGATTAGCCCTAATTTCACATTGCTAGGCAAAAACCCTTAAGAAGGAGAGGCCCCAAGCACTCAGTCGCGTGGGAGCTAGGAAAACTGTGGGACAAAAGGCTAAAAGCTAAAAGGCAGGACCTACTCGGAAACCAGCGTTATTGATCGGGGGCATTCTTGGGCAGTAAGTAGTTTTGGTGAAAGTAGAGCAATTCCACTCAGCGCCCGATGTGTGGCGAGTGGAGGAGAGAGAAAACCACCGCTCATCGCGCGCTAACAGTCGGGCAAGTCAACCGCGGAAAATGAGCGGATGGCGTTGGATCTGGGGGATCCAGATCTGACAGTTGACATCGCGCCCGATGGTAAGACCGGATTTAACAAGGGAATAAGTTGTGATTTAGAAGAATTTTAGGTCTGCTTTAACCGCCAAGATGGCGAAAGACTCATTCCACGACGTAGCTGAAGAATTGAACCGATGAAGCAGCCTAACGCATTTTGCAGGAGGACAAGTAGCCACTCCCTATGAGCCTGATGATGATGCCAAGATAGGGAACTCCAACCACAACTGCAGTAGGTGATCTGACGGAGGTGGAAGAGGAATCGAACATCCATGAGCTCAAATGGCCTTAAAGCCACAAATAGAAGACAGAAGACAGAGAAGCGAAGAAGACAGTGAAGCAAAAAAAAAGCAAAATGAGGACAGAGGGTGAGCTGACCAAAGGTAGCGTCGAGCACCAGAGATCTTGAGAGATTCAAGCCATCCCTGAGAGGATCTGTCAGACTAAAGAGGTCAAAGAGCTAGTAGGAAAAGAGTTTGTGCACTCCAGTGGCTTGGGAAATCCAAGAACCACCCTACCAAGTGAATCTGTTTTAGGAGACTCATATTGGGCTCCTGCATTGTAATTCTCTGCTTAAGACACAATAAAATAAGGCCACCACTGAGAGTTGGACCAGAGATGTAGCCCTGAAGGATAGGGTGAACTCCTTATTAATTTATTTTGTTCTCGTATTTTCTTATTGTATTTCTCTGTTGTTTTCCATTTCAAGTGTCTGTGTATTTGCAATCTGATCGATCTGTTGCCTGAATAACATAGACACACACCAGCATATGAGTCTGTAATACCTTCATTTAATAAATCTTTAACTGAGGTCACTCATCGGGTGATTATCAGATCAGCCACAATGTGTTAGTAATATATGGGCCTACATGTGTTGTGTTATCTTAGTTTTGAATCTAAAAATCTGGGTGTTGGCGAATGGTACATGCCTTTTTGTAGCCATATAAGTCATAAGACATATATAAGATATAGATGCTAGAATATTAGCTCACTAAGGAACCATTCCTAGTAGATCATTGAGGACCGAAATGATGCCATCTGATGATCAAATCTCGAACCTCAACAATTCCTAGTTGTGGTAAGCTTGGAAGGAAGGTTTGATGTTGATGGGTTGATGATCAAATGCACAAACAAGACTGTGGAACCTCGAGTGCTAGAACATTTCCATTGGATCTCAAATCTCAACAATTCTAATAGAGGGAGACAAGGAGGAAAACCATGATCCCTAGACCCCAAGAAGATGTGGATTAGTAGGCTCCACCTGGGGAATTTGTTGTACTTAATTAAAATTGTGAACCTTGGACCTCGGATCTCAACACTTTTAATAAATAGAGGCGAGGAGGTAAACCTTGATGTCAAGAACCTAAGATACATGGTAGTTGACATGGAAATGATATGGTGATGGCACAACAGGGATGTGGTAGCTTACATGGTGGTGACGTAGTGATGATTTTGTAGGTTATGTGATAATGACATGGCGAGTTTATCATCCTATTGGTTTTCTCCACCCTTAAAGAAAGTTATAAATCTTTTCACGAGGGGTGAAATCACTTTGATTGGCCCGTTAATACAAAAAATGGTATCACCTTTTTGCCCATGGAGTGGGTGTTAAATATCATGCAAGTTAACTGGGTGAAATCCATACCAAGCCACACTCTGTAGTCAAGATCGATTGAGCGGCCCCCCCAAGTGACACATAATAGGGAATCTTTCATAGCTAAAGTAGCTCCCCCCAAAGTGTTCAATAAGTTGGATGTATCTATGTCTAGACTCTAACCATTCTGCAAGGAGGATTCTCTCATTCACTCGTTGTTTATATGAAAGCATGTTTCAGCTTAGTTATGTAAGTGGTTTTAATAAATGGAATAAACATTGATTGCATTCACCCTTGGAGAGGTCTAAGGTTGACTTGTCTCTTCTCGCATGCCCCCCCCTTGTCCTCGTAGTATAAGGGCTCATTATGTTAATCAAGCAAAGGTTAAGAGGGGAAGATAGTAAATGAATCAAGGTGGCCAAAGGAGCAAACGTAACTCAACTAATTTTCATGGATGACCTATTTGGGAATGGCACGGTGGCAAAGGAAAGAAACCTTGGAGGCATCCTTAACCTCTTTTTTGATGCAACAAGAATGAAGGTCAACCTGAAAAAGTCATCCATCAGATTCAATATTTTCATTCAAGCACAGGAAAATGATCCTTGGTTTCCTCCCTTTCACTGTGCAGAACTTTGAGCCTAAACTCTCCTTCTTGGGTTTTCATTTGAAGCTAGACAGTTATGGGTACACGGATTGGACATGGTTAATGGTCAAAATTAGTGGCAGGATAAAGCACTGGACTCATAGATGGATCTCAATGGCTCGTAGGATAGTGTTCATCAAATATGTTCTAAACTAGAATCTTGCGTATTATCTTTAGTTAACCGACATCTCCAACAAAATCCTAACAAGAAGTTTCACATGGTTCGGGTTCGACAATGATTAGGTTTGGTTTGAGTTCAATTTTTTTGATGAGATTCAGATAAGGTTCATATATATATAGTAAGAAATCAAAATCAGTAAATATGAAAAACGCTATCACGAACATGGAAACTGTAAGGATAAATTAAAAGCTTGAGTTGTGACATGAAGTTATGGGTTTTGATCATGGACTTGGTTAATGGCTATAAGGTTCGATGAGGTTTGTTGAACCTCAATTTTTTTTTAAGGTTTGCCAAAATTTGAACCTCAAGGTTAAAGTTCGACAAACCTTGTAATGTAACTAACAGGAATTAATCATATCATCTTTAAGTATATGTAGAGAGGAAATAAAGGGTTGGGAGGAATACCTCTTATTATCTGGGATGTTGCTTTAAAGCCAAAGGATCTAGGGGGGTGGGGAATAAAAAAATTTTGCATTTCTCCAAAGCCTTTACTCCTAAAGGGGGTTGGAATTTGGAAATTACTCACGAAGAAAGGGATTTGGCATAGTATTTTATTTCATAAGTATGTTTCCCTGAAATCAATAGAGGAATGGGTTAAGGTAACCCAACATGCAAGTGAACACATGATCAAATTTCTAGAAGCATTTAATTGAAGCTTCCACGTCATTGGCTCCTCACTCTGTTGGAAGATCAAGAATGAGCTTCCAATCAGATTTACACATAATGAATAGGTTGGAAAAGAGGAAACTTATAAGATTCTCAAAGTTCGCTTGGAAAAATAAAGGAGTGGAAACCACAAGTATAGATCAAATCTAGCCATTCCCATGGCGCACCATCACAAAAGCAAGAATGGCTCAGCAGCGAGGTCATGGGCCTCACTGGGGAAAGAAGAGGAACAATGTATATTATTCAGAGCTCAGTAGAAAAGGGCAGGAATAAATTTGAGGAAGAAGACATTCTCCTTTGGGGTGCCAATCCTATCCAAGGCACTTACTCAAACTAGGGTATGGAACATTGCGAAGACCCCAATATGCAAGGGAGTCTCCTTGGTGGTGGAAACATATTTGAAAATAGAGGCCATGTCAAAGTCGATTATCTTGCATGGTTAGAACTAATCAATTCGACCTCACATGGGATAACCTACAAAGATGAAGTGGGGAAGGCCCGGGAGACGCCCTCTTTGTGAGGAAGTGGGGGTGATGGTAACTTGGTTAATGATCCATTTTATTACTCAAAAGATATACTGAGCATGATATGAAACCTCTCTACAGTCAAAGGATATTGGGAGGGAGCTAACCTGGAGCAGGCTTTAAGCCGATGGTCAACAGGGCCATAGGGGGACGCACTTTCTTTACCAATGCATGCTTGATATTCTATCTGGATTATCAGGAATGCGGTCATGTTTGAAGAAGTAACCTCCACTAGGAATATACTACAGACTAACAGCAAGCCTAAGAACAACCCTAGTCTTTGCTAAAAGGAAGCAACCAAGAGTCCAAAAAGTTGTATGATAAGGGAAGGTGTGCATCTCAGAGGAGATTTGATGGGGCAGTCAAAGAGAACAAAGATAGAGTGGGGCAACAGGATGGTTGCAGCTACAGGAAAGCACAAAAATTTGCTCCAAACATGAACTGGGTCAAGGTAATAACAACCAAGCAAAGCTAATGGCAGAAAACAAACTGATAGCCATGGGATAGCTAGAAATAACCCTTCAGATAAGAAATATTAGTTGTCAAGCCAGGGTAAGGGGAACAAAGTAAAATGTCAACAACTTCATACAGGTATTCTTCCACACATTGACATAAAGGAGAATGCTAAAGAAGACTCTTGCAAAGGCAACAGTGGAGTTGGAGGAACGTCAATTGATAAAGAATCTTGAAGAATGGCACTTAACTCCTCAAGATTTATTTTCTAGACTATAAAGTAGCTAGATTCTATTCAGAAACAAATGAGAACTTGTATTCTTGATCTCTTTGGTCCTTCAAATCACTCTCTGGTGCAATTTCTTAAAGTTTTGTTTTAGAAATTATGTTCCGTTCTCTTCAGAATACCTCTAGGTCAAACTACTAATTCTAGAGGTACTCCTCTAGGTCAAACAAAAATATTTTTAGAGGCAGATTAATGATGCGTTGAGCTCAGATTCATAGATGTATTTTGGTTTCAGCGTCCTAGATGATGTGGACAGCTATATATATCAAGTGTATATGTCGATGTAATAAAAAGAGTATAGTTTTTTTCAATCTGAATCATCTAATGAATCATGAAATTGAGACAAGTAGAATCATATATACAATAACTTTCCTTAAGCCGATGGAAGTTAACAAAGTTTATGTTCAAAATGGCATTAACAATGTCTGCCAAATTTAAACCACACAAAAATTTCCAAAATTTTTAAACAAACACCTAGACATTTGGAAGTTTATCAACAATTTGTTGATACAACTTTTACGACTTTGCAACTTGTTTATATATATATAGATATATATAGATATATACACGCCCAATATACATCCTTCGCTCTCTGAATCAAAATTCGTAAGCAAATAAAGTGGCTTTTGAACTCATTTACAACTTTTTTTTAAGGCCCGAAAGTAATGAAATGACAAAGAATGATTGAATATCATACTGTCTCATCTAAGTAAAATGCATAATGCATGAAATTTCTTACACAAAACACTTGCGTGCCAAATGAAGTGTGGCCCGCGTTTCTACATGGCTGTGCAAAATTTTAATTACATCTGAAAATATTTGAAAGGTTCATTTTCGTCCTCAGATGCACCTCTTGAGGTTGAGGTTGACTAGGTTAATTGTTCTAGATTCCTGCCTGTCTTCCACTCTTTTGTATACAAATTCAGTTTCAGCAATCTCATCTTCCGTTCCTTCCTTAAAATTATGCTTACGTTGTGCTTTCCACTATACATCGCCGCAGCCTGACAGGAACCAAAGCCCATGGGGTTCTTACCTCCCCAGGCAAAGTGCACTTTCGTCACAAGCCTCCATTGCTCGGCATTAGGGTTTTACACCCACAAACCCACTAAAGTGCGGGAGCATAATGTTTCTTCAAGGACGCCTAGTAGGAATATTTGGTTGTTGTAGGCCACCATTCAAATTGTCTGTGCCCGCTCCAACCTCGTCTCTACTATTCCCAAAAGATCCATTCCCCGCATTTCTTCAACCATGGACACAAGAGTTTCTATGTTGCAACTCAACATTCGACAGGGATCGACCAAATTGCGATAGTATGAGTTGTAGTATATGGTGGTGCCATCTGTAGTGGACCGGGATATATAGCGTAAAAATTGACGGGAAAGTTCAGGACAAAATTGTATGGTCCATGTGTCGGTCATGGAGCTGTAAACCAAAGCATGCACCTGTTTATCTCTTAATTATTCAAGCACCATTACTTTAAATGAACTAGAGGCTGGATCTCCAACAATGTTAATGTTGATGGGTGGCACTTGATTTTTCTGCCATGGCTTTTTCTTCAACCGGGTTTGGCACAATTTTTTCTTCAAACAGGATTCCAGACAAGGGCACGAGTGGAGCTTTGCATAGGGAAGCAGTTGGAAGCATCTTGTCAAGGGATTGGCCACAACCAATCTTCCTTCTCTGCTTGCCAAAAGCATAAGACCCTCCGCTACTCCCTAGAGAAGCCAAGATGTTGTCATGGGATTGGCCACATGTTGAGCCAGCGACAGAAAATGATATTGTTTAGCATCGTTGGCATTGAAAAACACAAAGCCATTGGTATTCAGGTGAGAGCTACTACAGAAGGCAATCCAATATTCATCGTTTCTCTAATCATATAACTTTTGAAATATGCTTCAAGAAGAAAATTGATTAAAAAACGATGAAAAAAAAAATCGTTTCAAAAGTTATATGATGAGAGAAACCACAAATCTTGGATTGCCTTATGTAGCAGCTCTCCCCTGAATCTCAACGGCTTTGTGTTTTTCAATGCCAACGATGCTAAAGACTATCATTTTCTATCGTTGGCTCAACATGTGGCCGATCCCATGACAAAATCTTGGCTTCTCCACGAAGTAGCAGAGGGTCTTATGGTTTTGGCAAGCAGAGAAGGAAGATTGGTTGTGGCCAATCCCTTGACAAGACGCTTCCGACTGCTTCCCGATGCAAATCTCCGGTCATGCCTTCATCTGGAATCCTTTTTAAGAAAACACTGTGGCAACCCCAGTTGAAGAAAAAACCATGGCAGCAAAATCAAGTGCCACCCATCAGCATTAACATAGTTGGAGATTTGGCCTTTAGCGCATCTAAAGTAATGGTGCTTGGAGAAGTAAGAGATAAACAGGTGCATGTTTTGTTCTACAGCTCCATGACCGACACATGGACCATACAATTATGTCCTGAACTTTCCCATCAATTTTTCCACTATCTATCCCAGTCCACTACAAATGGCACGACCATCTACTGCAACTCTACTATCGCAATTTGGTCGATCCCTGTCGAGTGTTGAGTTACAACACAGACACAGAAACCCTTTTGTCCATGGTTGAATAAATGTGGGAAATGGATCTATTGGGAATATTAGAGACGAGGTTGGAGCGGGCACAGACAATTCGAATGGTGGCCTACAACAGTCAAATATTCCTGCTAGGCGTCCTTGACGAAACATTACGGCCCCGCACTTTAGTGGGTTTGTGGGCATCAAACCCTAATGCCGAGCAATGGAGGCTAGTGATGAAAGTTCACCTTGACTAGGGAGGTTCCGAGCAATGGAGGCTAGTGATGAAAGTTCACCTTGACTAGGGAGGTTGTTAGAAAATCTTACAGGGGCAAAGGAGAGAAGTCTGGCTCAGAAATCGGTTGCATCAAGATAAGTCTTATGCCGCTTTTGTTGCGGCATGGGAATCACAACTGCAGAGACACTTAAATAATACACAGGAAATATCTCACAACAAAAGAAAGTAAAAGAAAAAATGGTTGCTCATGAATGTTTAAGACCACATCGCAACATAACATACTTTTTATTATATTTTAAACAAGAAAAATACATTCTCTTGCTCCAAGTGAAAAACACAAAACACTTATTGTGATTTACACATTACTGGGGTTGTGGAGTAAATGTCTTTAAAACTTCGTAAAAATATTTTTTATGTGACCACCAATATTTCCTCCACAATGTGATAAAGGTGTAGATATATCTCAAAAACAATTATAATATTTTTTTCTTTTAAATTTAATAAAAAAATGTCATAAAATTAAATTCAAATAAAATATCTATACAATATTTTGAGTGTGAAATAAGAGATGGTTTTTGGGCATGTTGTATTGATGAGCCATGGTATTAGCCCATGGTATTGTAACAAAGCCTATTTACAAGTTAATAATATCTATGAAAAAGTGGAGGTGAATATCTACGACTCAACATATTGTTATATTGTAAGTTTATGTGCTAATTAATTAAATTTAAATATGGCTACATAGTCATTATTCTATTTTATAATGTAAAATGGATCTATTTTATAATATAAAAATGGATCTATTTTATCTATTTTATAACGTAAAAATGGATCTATTTTATAACGTCCAATGACTGCATGACCGTGGCATAAATTCGAGAAGAATCGTGACATATAGAAGATCACTGAATATAAAAATTAGTAAACAAAATGTCATTCAAATCTAGAAAATAAAGAGAAATCACTTAATAGATTTCATGTCAATCTTCAAAGCCTTTCTAGGATAGGTTTCATGTCAATATTCAAAGATGTTATTTCAAGTTCCAATAGGAAGTATTTGATAAAAAAAATGCTCTTTTTAGATATTGAACTATCTCACTTAATCAAAATCTTATGGTCTTTTACCACTTTCTCTTAAGGTGATTTACTTTTCCTTTTCTTGTCCTTCTTAACATATTTTGGGAATTTTGATTGGATTGTGACATAGGAGGTTTATTCAAAGATTTTTCCCAATGCTTCAAATGAATAATTTTCATTTTTTTCTTCACATTGTTCAATCGACATTCTTTGGAAAATCTATGAGCTTACACCATGGTGCATGGGGAACCATCTTGGTTAAGACAAGGGAGTCAACTACACGAATCTACTTTGGAATTTTATTATATGTTGGTTCTAATGCTTAGCAACACAGACATGGCGGTGGGTATATGGATGTGAAACCTTGATTACCAATATGAATAACACAAGAAACTTCAATTTCAATACAATAAAAATAATTTTATTATATGTTGGTTCTAATGCTTAGCAACACCCACACTAGGGTGGGTATATGGATGTGAAACCTTGATTACCAATATGAATAACAAAAGAAACTTCAATTTCAATACAATAAAAAACTGTGAAACCTTGATTACCAATATGAATAACACAAGAAACTTCAATTTCAATACAATAAAAAGAATTTTATTATATGTTGGTTCTAATGCTTAGCAACACCCACACCAGGGTGGGTATATGGATGTGAAACCTTGATTACCAATATGAATAACAAAAGAAACTTCAATTTCAATACAATAAAAAACTATAAGTTTGAGTGACAAATCATCAAAAGTATCCCAACCTCAATTACAATAAAACAAAGAGTTGAAATTTTGAATGATACGGATGATTTGCTAAATAAAAGCACTAGAATACCTTGACATAAAAAATTTCACTGATTACAGAAGTTCAACAGGTCTACGAAATTCCTTATTCTCTTATCGATAAACTAACCACGATTTGTTCAACTTACCTAAAGGTAATATAAATAAATGAAGAATTTTTTTGCATAATACTAACATGGTTAGAAACATGTGGACAAAGTATATGCAGTGTCGGTGATGCTATAGACATTGGTTTGGTGTTCCAGTTGTACAGATGGTACTATGTACAAACGGTACCTATGGTACTAGTATGAATACATGTATTGCATGTTTAGTTGTGTGTAATACACAATATGTTGTGCAGGTACCCATGAAGACACTGGGTGATTGCAGGTACGCATGAAGACGAGTGATTGTCCCGTATGGCAACCGAGTGTGTACGGAAGAAGGAAGCCAAGAAGCAATGTTTCATTTCAGTTTGTATGCATGTGATTATGAGTCTAACCTATGAGGATTACATGTGGTTTATAATTGTTGAGTACATACGAGCATAGATCCATCTTTACTTTGGATCTACCAAGCGCCCAGAGTAATCAAATCTTTTTCTTCTCTATGCTAGTTTGCATATCATGATATTTGATCTCTCTCGGCCTTGAGTAGATCCAGAGTAAAGATGGATCTATCGTGGTTTAATTCCCCCCTTTTAAATAGGCTACATTTCACGTGAATACCATGGGTCAATACCATTGGTTCTCAATACCATGGGTCAATACTATGTGCAATCTTTATTTTTATTAATATTAATATTAGGGTTAATGATGTTTTTTTGCATGGTATTAATAATAATTTGGGCCATGGTATTTGGCCCATACGCTTCACCTAAATAAAACCTCATTTTTAATTGTTCATAAATATAAAGTGAATTATGGAGTTAATATTAAAAAATATTTTATTTATTTACCATACCTTTGGTTTATTTATATTTTTATTAATTTACCATACCTCTTTTATAAAAATGGTATTTGGCCCATGGTATTTAGCCCATGGTATTAAAATGGTATTTGGCCCATAGGCTTCACTTAAAAAAAATCTCTTTGTTGAGTCTTCGTAAATATAAAGAGGTTTATGGACTAAATATAAAAAGTGGTTTTATTTATTTACCATACCTCTACTTTATATTTTTATTTATTTACCATACCTTTGGAGTAAGTATAAAAAGAATTTTCATTTTTAATCATACCTCGAGTTTATTTGTATTTTTATTTATTTACCATCCTATTTTTTTTAGTGTTCATAAACTTCTTTATATTTTAAATTTATATTGTGTTTATACATAATAATAATAATTAGATTGATCTCTAAATAGGGCTGAAATTAGATTAAAAATGTTAAACATTACATGTTAAATGTTTACATTTACATTTACGTTTACATCACATCCACATTTACATTTTTATGTCAGATCAATTGATTTCTAAATAGGGCCCACATTAAATTAAAAATGTTAAATGTTAAACATTACATGTTAAATGTTTATACATCACATCTACATTTACATTTTTATGTCAGATCAATTGATTTCTAAATAGGGCCCACATTAAATTAAAAATGTTAAATGTTTTAAACATTACATGTTAAATGTTTACATTTACATTGACATGTTTATGTGAGATCCACCACATATTGGGTTGTAGAGCTAAGAGATGGTACTCTTCTGATGGAGAAATAATATACCGGTCAGTCCATAATCTCGAAAGTTCAGCAGCTTTGCAATGAAACGGGTAAAACACCATGTAGCATAATATTAAAATGATATTTTAACATCTACAAGACAAAAAATAGTTATTTAATTGTGAACTAAATAGATATTGTTATTATTCATACTAATGTTACAAATTACTGCCAGAGTGGACACTCGCACAGGTGGTTACTACTTTCGTAACACAATCACTAGGCTAATGGATCAATCTCACCTACAATTTAGTAGCATAGCATACCTTTTTCCTTGCAACCATTGTATCAGTTTACATCGCTACTTTCTTATTTTAAAATACAATCTCAACGGTCACTTTGCCTCTCATTCAAATGTAACCAGAATTTTCAAGCTGTTGTATTTTTCTTCCCTGAGAAACATGATGTCCTAAAAATACTGCCAATGTCATTGGCACTCAAGATTTTTTTCAACCGCGCTTAGTTCAACCACTGCAATTTCTCTCCAAAGTATTTTTCCATTCAAAACGCTATCCTATATGATCTAAACAACATAGGAAGAAAGTTGGAGCAAGCATGGACGCTCTCATTTTCTCCATTCTAGCCCTGTTTTAGAAAGCATCAACTCATGTTATTTCAGAAAGCATCGACTCATGTTATTTCAATCTAAAAGAGAAAATAAGAATGTCCAACTCACAAACACCAGAGTGGTAGAGTACAACTGGCTGAAAACGAAGAATCGCAGAAACTTGAACACAATCTTGATATTGAATGTAGCATTAACAACTTAATAAGTTCAAATATCAGTAATTAGTTGCTATAAATTCACATTTTCTGTTAGAAAAAGTAAGTAGGCAGTCCCAAAGCACCCCATCTGAGGAAGCTTAGGTGAACGTACTACTGTCACATGGGTGTCACAAGGGAAACACAAACCTTTATCAGGCCAGGCCGCCTGAAACAATTATTCTGAGAAAAAAAATTAAAAACAGACTCAACGACCCTGCAAATATTCCTAGCCAGACAGACTCAACCAACCGTGACCCTACACATTACAAATTTCAACAACCATCCTACACATATTCTTCAGGCGAACAACAGTCAGTTACCTATCCATTGGAATCAAATACGTAACCAACGCAACAACAAATTTGATGACAGTAAAGAGGGGAGTTGATTTAAAGGGAAATGCCTTAAGGCTTAAAACATATTAAGCTTATGTGTAAAAATGTTTACAATTTTTTTTTACATTACATCTACACATTACTCCTATACTAGGTTGTAGAGCACATCTAAGAGCAATGAACCCTATTTAAAGGTTTGAATAAATTTATTATGAAATGCAAGAGTACCAATTTAAATCCATCTTAAATCCAAACTTGATCTCTCTTGGCACATGGTATAGTCAAATTTAAGATGAATGTAAATTAATTCTATAAAAGGGGAAAGCTTCTAATCAATTGAGTGTAGCTTGGGTAGTTGGAAAAAAAAAATTTATTATCCTCCCCACCTATATTCAATTCATGTATATTAATTCCCATATATAATATGTTAAACTCATAATGAATATATATACTTATAATGATTTCACATGAACAAAAATATAATATATTAATGTCAAACCACATTGTACATTTTATATTTAGTTATAACATTTATTGTTGCTATTTTTCAAATTCAATTTATTAAAATTTTGATATTAATAAAATGTTTATTAAAAATTTTAAAAATAAAAATCAGCCATAATTTATAACATTGAAGGTTGTGATTTTAAAAATTTAGTTTATTAATTTTTTTATAATAATAAAACATTTATTGAAATTTTGAAAATAAAAATTAATTGTAATATATAAGTGGGCGTTTTTTTAGATTTAATTTGTTTATTTTTAATAATTTACTGAAAAATATGTATTTATCTATTTATTTTAAAATTTATATTCATATATATTGTTATGTAAAAAGTGTAATCTTGAAATATGATTTAAATTTAATAGGGTTTTCATTATTTAAAATTGAGATGTTTTCTTTAGCATTTCCATTTCTAAGTTGGATAAATGTTGTTGGATAAGATGGTGGCTATATATCCAAACATCTTCCCCCTTTTAATTTTTCTTGTCCAACAATATAGTTTTCTATTAGGGGTAGCCCATGTTGTTTCCCCTTAGTAATAATGCCACCCACCTCGATTAAAATATTGTCTAAACATGTTCAGTATGGTTTGTGAGCTTGCCACCCACCTCGATTAAAATAGTGCCTAAACATGTTCAATATGGTTTGAGTTATCACGCTAGGCCAGGGAGATTTCTTGGTAGAAACACTATGTGATCCTTGGTGGGAAAATTATTGCATATTTTAGTCCCATAATACTATAAAACAAAAAATAAAATAAAAGCTTTATTTCTTCCATTCAAATTTTTAGCTTTACAATTTATTACTCTAGTATGGTATAAGAGTTGGGGAGATACCAATGCATGGTGGAGTACCCAAGTAGCGTAATGTGAAATAAATTTTAGAATGTAAGGGACTTGTATTAAAATAAATAGGGCATGTTAGTAATTAGACTTTTGAGTTAAAGCTTGGTTTGCATTATAATGGCTTGTAGGGGAGGAGTATGGTACCATGGAGCTTTCTATTAGTAAAGTACCTAAATTTTTCAATATATTTTTTGGAAAAGGGTTTGTTGTGTGGAAGAGAAAAATAAAGATGCATATCAAATTATAAGGTTTGAATTGTTGTGTGGTTACTAGTACTAGTAAATCTACAAATGAAGAGCAAGCAAGACATGGAAAGCAAGAGGACAAGGTAGTCTCTCATTGGATTTTCCCTTTCAAACCACACAATAATAGATTATATGAGTTGCAAGATACACAAGGATCTACGGAGATTTGGAGTGGAATGAGAATAAAATGAATAACATGCAATAATATAGAGGAAACAAAAATAAAATATTGAAAGCAAGTATCACAGTGAAAACCAAATTTAATGAATGGAACAAATGGAGAAAAACATTGTCGTATACATAGAAATACCAAATGACTAGAATGGTGGTAGCTTATCTTTAAGTAAAGATATGCTAGCTATGACCTTTTGTGGAAATATCACATCATGACATTAAAACACATTTTAAAACAATGCCAAAAAGGATTAAGAAGCAAAAACCTTGAAATGAAAGAAGCTTAACCTTATCATGACTAAGGTTGAAAGACAATGTTGAGTTCAAGATGAATCTAAGTTATTTGAAAAAGGGGTAGGCTTATTGAGATCATAATTTTTTATCTTGGTGCTACATTTTGGTTCTTATTTAGCTTGTTGCAAAGAATATTAGAAAAGTAAGTTGCATCTGTAATATTTGGGTCTAATGGCCCAAAAGTGTAGGAAAACCTAAAAATGCACCAAAAAACTGTACTATTAGAACTATTTTTTAGATGGCTCTAGGTGACTACTTAGATTGATCTTTCTCCTTTGAGTAGTAATGGTCCCGATTGCATCAAGTTCCTATAATAGCCTAGATCCATCTTAAATTTGGATCTACCAAGTGTCAAGAGGGATCAAATCTCTTTTCACTATAAAAGAGATTTGCACCTTAAGAGATTTGATCCTTATTGGCACTTGGTAGATCGAGAGTTAAGATGGATTTAGATAGGTTCTTATTATTAGAAGTCTTGATTTGTTAAAAGGTTAATTTCAAAAGTGTTGAGTTTTTAACCTACTTAAAATTTCCCTTGTATTCAGGTATCAGTCCAACAACTCAAGACATTAATAATATTCATGAATCTAGTACATAGATTGATTGGGTGGGCTTCGCGTGGGGCTACTGGGTGGCCTTCCACTGTCTCTTGAGTATGGAGTGAGGTGGTGGTGTCAAGTCAACCCTCCTCCTACATTTAAAGAGAATTAAGTGCATGTTCAAATAAATTCTCATTTGGTGTCTTAAAAACATTATTATAAGGCCGATTTCTCTCGACATGGCCATCCATTTCCTTAGTTGTGTGAAGGTGGAGACTCCGATCAGTTTCAGGGCATTGCATTTGATTTCTCAACAATCGTGGTGCAAGAACGTGGGTGGTCTAGCAGAGGTGGCTGAGGAAGGGGTAGACCTTCCCTCCCTCCCTAGCATGGACAAGGGGGAAAACATTTTGAATGCACTATTCGACATCATTATCGATGAATGGTGGTAGACACAGAAGCTCAAGAGCACAGGGTCATGGGAAACCATCTTTGGGCTCTATGCAACCTCCCTGGTCGCCATTATAGGGATCAGGAAGATATTAATGTGTTGTTGGGAAGGAAACGTCCTCGATATGGAATTTTATTTACGTCATGCAAAGTCATCTTAACATTGCAATGCCAGCCTCCTGGGCACACAACTTCAAGGTTTTGAGTCTCCCTCGTCTAAAACAATGGATGACTCCTCACTTTCTCTAGTGCATGCAAAAGCTCCCCATGACAGGCCTCATAGCCCTTCACCCCAACGACGCTAGTCTTGTGGCAAGTCGAAGCTTGTCTCTGCTGGTTTGGGCCCCTCCTGCAATGAAGGTGGTCAGGTCAACGATCCTCTCCAGAAACATTCTAAGTTTCTAACCTCCTCTAACCAACCAACTTCCTTGGTGCTCCCTCTACTAGATGACCTAGACTACTACAAGCCATGCCCCATTGTATAGGAGGACCCATCGAAGCATATGCTAGCATTACAAGTCCATTTGTAGCCTTTTATGTGTTTTTTATGTCTTGTTGTTCTTGGATTTCAATATGATTTTTGCCTATTTTGTTGCAACGTAACTGTGATGGGGCTCTCTAGTTTCTCCTATATGAACATCAGCCTCCCCATGCTTGCCTTCACCATCTGATCTCTCAGCTTCAAGTCCATGTTCATTGATAGTCTATGTTGAGCTCAAAAGCTTCAAAGTATGTAACTTTTGTAACTCTACTATGATACAAAGCTTCTTTACTTACAAAAAGAAAACCTAGTGAAAATTAAATATAAAAAATAAGTTATATGTGTGTGTGTGTATATATATATATATATATATATATATATATATATATATATATATATATATATATATATTGTAACATCCTTGGTTAAAATTCCATGTAAAAAATATAAGACCAAGGTCATGGGACATGTATTCCAAGCTGAATGGCGAGAAAAACATCCTGGTGGGTGTTCATTTTGGTTTATTATGACTAAGGGGAAATTGGAAAAGGAAATGGCAAAGGCTTTGGAAAGGCATGAGGTATTAATTGGCATTTTATTTATGAAAATAATGGAAATAGGAGAAAAGGAAGGTGAAAGGTCACATGTTGCATGCGAAGAGGAAAATGAAGGAAAATAATGGAAATTGAAGAAATTAGAGGCCTCAATGATAAAAAGGCTTATGAGGATCAGTTCACAAGATTTTTTCTTAGACTTTTGTCAGCTTTAGCATGGGGTTCTCTCTTTATTCTCTCTTTCTCATATTCTTGTACACTTAGAGTTTCTTGGAGCACCCTTGGAGGAGTGTGGCATACTTAGTATTTGGTGCAAGAAGGGAAGGGAAGAGTGGGAAATTACAAGAGGACATCGAGATCAACAACTATGATAGAATTGCTTTGTAGGTATCAAGTTGCATGTATGGTTCCCTTGCTAGCTTTGGCATGCATGGCATATGCATGTGGTTATTTGGTTATGTTTTGTCATTGGCATGGAGGATTGCCTGAATTCAAAGTGGTTTCTCCTAGCCTTGCCATTTCCTGGATATCCATGGTGTTGTGGGTTGTACTTTTATTTTATGGTTGGTTCCGGTGCTCCTTTGGCTGTGGGTTGAGTTATTAGTTCATAGAAGCCTTGGTTGGACAAATGTTCTGGAAGCCCTGTAAAAACTTGGGTTGAGTTACTATTCCACGAAGCCTTGGTTGGAAAAAATATTTGGAAGCCCTTGATGGGTTGAGTTACTAGTCCTAGAAGCCTTGGTTGGAAAAGCGTTCTAGAACCCAACGACAGTTGTGGGTTGAGTTACTAGTACTGGAAGCCCTGGTTGGGAAAAAACACTTTGGAGCTTGTAAAACTTAGGTAGAGACCAATCTGGTGATAGTTGGTGATTTCCAACCGTGAGTTAGAATCATTGGTTATTGATGTCCCACATTCATGCTCAAAATATGGCACTAGGGTGACTGGCTGAAATAAAGATTTGATTCAGCCTAGTCTATGGTCATGTAGTTCGTGGAAGTGCCATACCTGGTCGGATTATGCAATCATCAACAAGAGCTCTTCCTCCTTGGTATTTCTTGTTTATATTTATCTTATATGGTTGTTATATCCTTGATATTGTTGTTGGTTATATGCTGGTATTGAGTGAGTTTTATGATAGTGAAAAAATGTATGGTTGTCTTCATGTTTTGGTTAATCATTGAATTTAAAATGAATATATGGCTTAATATATGGTAATGAATTTATTGTGATGAGGAAACAATTCTTCTTAGTGATTCTCATATAAGTGTGAGACCCTTATGCTTAGATATGGTGTTTAAAGCTATAGAATGCATATTTGTGACATGTTTGAAGAAATGTCTGTCATGGGTAGTAGGGGTCCAGTCAAGTCTTTATTCAAGTATTTGCAATTGTATCATTTTTTTGATGTTACTTTTCATTTCTGGAAGTTTCATGGAATTTTTGGAAGTGGCTTGAGTCATGGCCCTTAAAAAGTGGCACAAAATCCAGAGTCGTTGGCATAGAACTACTTGGAAAAGTCCCCAATTGCAGGCATGCCTTATTGTGGGAGTGACTGGAGGTTCCTAGTTGTATGCATGCCCATGTCAAGGGATCGAATGAGGCTTTAATGCATAAAAATGTCAATTTTTCTTAGGGGTTGGTCACCTGGATGGGTTGGATGGCTCATGGGGGTTATGTTGCATGTCTAGAAGGTCAGGTTGGCTATGTTTTTTCGGTTCCACTTCCTTAACTAATACATAGGGAGTTGAATCATATCATAGTAACTCTTTGTCACATGTTCACCCTAATTGCACGGTTACTTGGGTAGATGTGGGAGGAGGGCGTTACAAATTGGTATCAGAGCATGGTTCAACTCTTGGACTGGATGGGTGAAATGTGTTTATCTTGCATGCATGTAGGTTGTATATGTCCTTATTATGTATGCATGGTGGTGGTCATTGTTGTATTTTTGTTTCCATGTAGGAGTTGACGATGTTTTTGTTGGGATGTGTTTGTCATGAATGCATGTCAATTGTATATGCATTTGTTATGCATGTCGGTGCATATATGTTCTTGTGCATGCATTGTCAAGGTTATAGTTATGCATGTATAGTAGGTAAAACATGCATTGTGAGGCCATTATATGTAGTTGGTGTCATCATGATGTTGTTGATAAGATATTATGTTGATATGCTAGCTAAGATAAGAGTAAGATATGGAGACTATTAGAGCGAGATTACAGCACTAGAATTCGACGTAAGAGCAAATCAACATATAGGTTTGTATATTTGGCATGCAAGTATGTGGTTAATGGTTATTATAAGCATTAGGGTTACTTATATGCTTATCATTCTATTATTATGGTTACATGTATGATACATGCTAGTTGATTCGTGTAGTCATATGCACATTTGTCGGATAGTCATGAATGATAGTATCTTGTGGTTGGTTGCATTGTTGTTGTTGTTATATGATAGTTAGCTTGATGATTATTTCATATGTTGTTGATAAGTATGTTGTATTTTAACTTTTTGATTGTTATATGATAGTTAACTTGATGATTAGAGTTATTTCATTAAGATCTTGATGTTATATGTATCATGCTAAATTGGATTGGACTATGCAGATGGTTATGGTTATGATATTCAAGTATGAGCCGACTTATTTGTGACATTGTGTTGTACTAATCTAGACTGAATGTGCATATGCGATTGGTATACATGAATGAAAATTTTTAATGATATTATGATGTGAACATGTTAGCTAGTTACTGTTATTGATATCATGACCTTATTTATGTTTAATTTGATGTGTTGTGAAGTTATCACGTGCTAATCTAAATTGATTGTGCAGACAAAATAATCTCCCCTCAGATACATCAAGGTATGAGATTGCTTATGTCGTCTATCTATTGTTTGAATGTTTGATTACTTGCATGATATGATTATGTGTCTGTAGGATTGCATGAATGAATGGTCTTGTTTTAAGATGGTTGTACTAACACAATATGTGTTGAGACAACTGATATGCACTTGAGTGTAAGTAGGTGATGGTTGTAGCATTATGTATTATGAATGATGAATGTGAATTGATTGTTGATTATGACTTGATTGTTCACCTTAGTAAAGGTTTATTTCAAATTAATATACATGATGTATTGATCTTTGGAGCGTGTGGCTAACATGTGTGGGCAATTGTAGGGTAATATGCTTGGTATTAGCATGGCAAGGTAACTGATCATTTGTTTATATAACTAACAATTGGGTGATGTGAAAATGCATGATAAGACTCAATTCCAGCAAGAAAAAGGGTAAAATAAAGGAATTGGGTAAGAATTCCTCTAACTATGTTTGGAAACGACAACTCCGAACGAATGAGTGCTCTGCATACATGAATTCTTCTTAAGCTTGACTGGATATATGCTATATTTGTGAACGTGTATTTGAAAGGTATAACAACTGGTTTCCAGCTATGCCTGAATTCGTCAAGGAATTAGAGTTCCTTGAGAGGTGTACGTGTTCAGTTATAAGGAAACATTATTGGGACAAAAAGGTAAGGTAACCAATATATTGTTATGTTTATTTATGCACTAACAGTTATGTGTTTATGACAACATGATGCAGGGGATTACATGGAAAAGAGTTTTCCATGAAATTTTGAAGAAGGTTCAGGTTGATCTTTCCTTGGGAGGCCATGGGGATTGAGTCATGGTGTTTGTTGATAGTCTTATGCTCTTGGTCTTTTGTGATTTGTTACGCTTGATTGCGACTTTTTTTATTTCTAGTGTATGTTCGTACCACTTTGTTTTTGGTTTTGTATTGCTATTGGCCTTTCTAGGTTTGCTTCTTGTTTGTTTCTTTTTCTTACATCTTATGTTTGAGGGTCTTGGGAATTGGTTTGGGAAAGAGGAAAGTTGATGGAACTCAGGGAGAGCCAAATGAATCCCAACAGCTAAGGTAAGACTTGGATGAAGCTTGGTGCATGTGTAAGAGCAGTTGAAGGAAAGAATATGACAACTAGTTAGATTGGTTGGGTCCATTGATGTAAATAGACGGTGGCAGGACAATCATGAGAAAGGTAACAGGAAAAGTGAAGTAAATTGATTTGAGGCATCATATGCCTTAGCTATGTTGGGAATGATTGTTCTCAGTGTTCTGCATGAATAAAGGGAGTTCTCTTAACCTTGACCTTATGATATTTGGTAATTATGTTGTGATTGTGATTATGCTGATGTATATATATGTATACATGTATGTATGTTATTGTCTTGCAGGGTCGTTAAGGACCCTTATTGTGTAGGAATGATTGCTTATGCAGGTGAATAACATGAAGAGGTTCTTTCTTATGAGGAATCAAGTGGGAAGAGTAACCTTGAAAAATCTATAAGGTTAGTATCTTGTGGATATGAATTGAATTTATGTGTTTATACTATGTCTATGTTTACGTTATGGATAGGTAATGCTAAGAGATACATCAATGCAAAGAAAACAACGTGATCCGTGACATGATAGGATAATCATGTATGGTAGAGAGACACTAGAACCAAGGTTGCTTGGTAGAGACAATGTGGTTTTGGATGTGCAGTGCTACTGTTGTGTATATGTTGTGCATATTGTATATTTAGTGATTATACCTATGGTGTTGTGTACCTGTTGTATATATGGTGGTGTGTGCATATTGCATATGCAGTGCTGGATATAGATGGTGTTATGTACATGTTGGATATGTGGTGTTGTGTACATATTGTATTGCGCACATGATGGATATGAAGTTTTGTGTGCATATGGTGTTATGCGCATGTTGGATATGCGGTGTTATGTACATATGGTGATATGTACATGTTGTATATGCAGTACTATGTACATATGATGTTGTGTGAATTTTATGCATATAATCTATGCGATTCATGATTTTAATTTATGATGGTTGAGTTTGAGCTAACCAGATGTGATATGTTTATACATGATGATTTGATCAAACAACTAGTTTGACTTGTTGTGACAGGAAGTAAACAAGGTTGCAAGTGTACCTTATTGACAAGCCATCTATGAGGTATGATTTTAATTTATTTCAATTCATTTTGAGTTTAATGGAAATTATGTTCTTGGTACAGGAAAGCATGAAATGCCCGGTTGGGTGGTTGAAATTGACTGCAAGAATTAGCACTGTGAATGAAAGGAATTGGAACATGCAGCAATATGATGGTAAAGCACTTCATGAGTAGGGACATTATGGGACATTAGTACACAATAATGTCCATTGATTTCCATGAGCATGCTATGACTGATATGATGGTTTTGAGGTAGGTACATGCCTTGGTTTTTGGACCTTCCAATGTGAGGAAACTTTTCCAAGGGATGGAATGCCCAAGATGGGGGTGCTAATGGAACTTGGAAGGCGTGTGACTGCAAGGAAGGGGGTGACCGAATTTCTCGAGGGACTGTGTAACAGAGAAGGGAAAGTCAGGGATGGATTTGTTTTGGTAATTAGAATTGCCAGATGGAATCATATGCACATTGGGAGTGCACCCTAGAACAATGAGTCGGTAACTATTCACTTAGAGGACAAGTGGCACAAGATTGTAGTGCTAGACATTGGATGCAACTTTGACTTTGGCAGTGGATTTTACACTTCCTGGGAAGGAGGTGAATCCTGGTATTACTTTGAGAGTGGAGGTGTGAGCCTCTAGATTTCCTTATTGTGGTTGCAGGCATCGTATCCCTTTATTTGTTGGTTGAGAAAATGTGCCTATGTATATGTGTATATTATTGTAAATATTGTATCAATCTAGATTTATAAAGCTTCATAGACAATATGGTTATTTGTTGGTTGAAGCAAATGTTCATGAGTATATGTGATTGTTATTGTAAATACCATAAATTTGAGTTGTGTTATAAAGCTCCAGTAAATGGTATGATTGTCACAGTTTTAGCAGGATGTCATTGTAAATACTACAACGAGCTGTGTTATAAAGCTCCATGGGTAGCATGTTTTGTTTTCAGCAATTTACTAGGTGTAGGTGTCATTGAACACCGAGGACGGTGTTCCCCCAAGGGGAGGGGTCTGTAATATCCCTATTTAAAAATACATGTAAAAAATATAAGACCAAGATCATGGGACACATATTGCAAGCTGAATGGTGGGAAAATCATCCTAGTGGATGTTCATTTCAGTTTATTATGGCTAAGGGGAAATTGGCAAAGGCAATGGCAAAGGCTTTGAAAAGGCATGAGGCATTAATTGGCATTTTGTTTATGAAAATAATGGAAATAGGAGAAAAGGAAGGTGAAAGGTCACAACTTTCATGTGGGAGGAAAGTGAAGGATAATGGAAATTGAGGAAATTAGAGGCCTCAATGGTAAAAAGGTTTCTGAGGATCAATTCACAAGCTTTTTCTTAGACTTTTTTCAGTTCGATTTTGGAGCTCTTGTTCTATTCTCTCTCTCATACTTTTGGACACTTAGAGTTTCTTGGAGCACTCTTATAGGAGTGTGGCATACTTCGGATTTGGAGCAAGAAGGAAAAGGAAAAGTAGGAAAGTGCAATATTTTTGGTAAATATCGGTTGACCCCCCCACCCCCCTCATAGTCGATGTATAATGAGCAGAGGGGCTCGTTGTTGCGATTAGTTCCAAACTGCCCATCCCTAACAGACAATTGAGATCAATTTTGGGCCCCCCCTTTCCCAAAATTCATACCCACTATTGGGGGGTCTGTGATACTAGTTATTTGATTAGGATTATTCCGTACCCCAACGTGACACATAATAGCGAAGCTTTCGTAGCTAAAGTAGATTACCCCAAAGAGTTCAATCAAATAAGTTGGATGTATCTATGTCTAGACTCTAACCCTTCTACAAGTAGGATTCTCTCATTCACTCGTTGTGTTTATAAAAGCATGTTTCAGCTCAATTGTGTAAGTGGTTTTAATAAATAGAATAGACACTGACTTCATTAACCATTGGAGAGGTCTAAGGTTGATTTGTCTCTCCTTGCACTCCCCCCTGGTCCTGGTAGTATAAGGGCTCATTATGCCAATCAAGTAAACGTTAAGAGGGGAAAATAGTAAATGAATCAAGGTGTCCAAAGGAGCAAACATAAATTGTGGCAAAGGAAAGAAACCTTGGAGGCATCCTTAACCTCTTTTGTGATGCAAAAAGGATGAAGGTCAACCTAGAAAAGTCCTCCATCAGATTCAATATTTTCATTCAAGCACAAGGGAAAATGATCCTTGGTTTCCTCCCTTTCGCTGTGCAGAATTTTGAGCCTAAACTCTCCTTCTTGGGTTTTCATTTGAAGCCATACAGTTATGGGTACAGGGATTGGACGTGGTTAACGGTCAAAATTAGTGGCAAGATAGAGCACTAGACTCATAGATGGATCTCATTGGGTCGTACGATAGTGTTCATCAAATATGTTCGAAGCTAGAATCTAGTGTATTGTCTTTAGTTAGCCAACATCTCAAACCAAATCCTAACAGGAAATGTCACATGGTTAGGGTTTGAGTTCAGGTTCAACAATGATTAGGTTTAGTTTGAGTTCAATTATTTTTAATGAGATTTTTTTTATGAGAGTCAGATAAGTTTTGTATATATATAGTAAGAAATCAACATCAGTAAACATAAAAAATGCTATCAAGGACATTGGAATTGCAAGGATAAATTAAAAGCTGGAGTTGTGACATGAAGTTATGGGTTTTGATCATGGACTTGGTCAATGGCTATGAGGTTCAATGAGGTTTGCTGAACCTCAAATTTTTTTTAAGGTTTTCCAAAATTCGAACCTCAAGGTTAAAGCTCAACGAACCTTGTAACATAACTAACAAGAATGAATCATATCATCTTCAAGTATATGCGGAGAGGAAATAAAGGGTTGAGAGGAATACATCTTATTATATGGGAGGTTGCTTTAAAGCCAAAGGATCTAGGGGGCTGGGGAATAAAAAATATTTTGCATTTCTCCAAAGCCTTAGCTGTTAAAGTGGGTTGGAATTTGGAAATTACTCACGAAGAAAGTGATTTGGCATAGTATTTTATTTCATAAGTATGTTTCCTTGAAATAAATAGAGGAATGGGTTAAGGTAACCCACCATGCAAGTCAAAACATGATCAAATTTATTGAAGCATTTAATTGAAGCTTCCACATCATTGGCTCCTCACTCTGTTGGAAGATCAAGAATGAGCATCCAATCATATTTACACATAATGAATAGGTTGGAAAAGAGGAAACTTATAAGATTCTCAGAGTTCGTTTGGAAAAATAGAGTGGAAACCTCAAGTACATATTAGATCTAGCCATTCCCATGTCTCACCACTCACAAAAGCAAGAATGGCTCAGCAGCTAGGTCATGGGCCTCACTGGGGAAAGAAGAGGAACAATGTATATTATTCAGAAATCAATAGAAAAGGGCATGAATAAATTTGAGGGAGGAAGAAGACATGCTCCTTTGGGGTGCCAATCCTATCCAGGGCACTTACTCAAACTAGGGTATGGAACATTATGCAGACCCAAATATGCAAGGGAGTCTCCTTGGTGGTGGAAACATATTTTGAAAATAGAGCCCATGTCAAAGTCGATTATCTTGCATGGTTATAACTAATCAATTAAAACTCACATGGGATAACCTACAAAGATGAAGCAGGGAAGTCCTAGGAGATGCCCTCTTTGTGAGGAAGCAGGGGTCATGGTAACTTGGTTAATGATCCATTTTATTACTCAAAAGAGATATTGAGCATGATATTAAACCTCTCTACAGTCAAAGGAAATTGGGAGGGAGCTAACCTAGAGCAGGCTTTAAGTCGATGGTCAACATGGCCATAGGAGGAGGCACTTGCTTTACCAATGCATGCTTTATATTCTATCTAGATTGTCAGGAATGTGGCCATGTTTGAAGAAGTAACTTCCACTAGGAATATACTACAAACTCAAAGCAAGCCTAAGAACAACCCCAATTTTTGCTAAAAGGAAGCAACCAAGAATCAAAAAAGTTGTATGATAAGGGAAGGTGTGCATCCCACAGGAGAATTAATGGGGCAGTCAAAGAGAACCAAGATAAAGTGTGGCAACAGGATAGTTGCAGCTATAGGAAAACATTAAAATATACTCCAAACATGAAGTAGGTCAAGGTAATAACAACCAAGCAGAGCTAATGGTAGAAAACAAATTGATAGGCATGGGATAGCTGGAAAGAACCCTTCAGATAAGAAATATTAGTCATCAAGCGAGGGTAAGGGCAACAAAGTAAAATGTTAACAACTAAGGATAGGTATCCTTCCGCACATTGGCATAAAGGAGAATGCTAAAGCAGACTCTCTTTCTATGACTATTATTATTTCCATGACTAGTCGCATGCATGGGTGGGTCACAAGGGGGGCAATAGCCCCCTCTATTCGTTGCGCTGGGTGTAGCAGAGGGGTCACAGGGGGGTAGAAACCCCCCTTGTCGAGGGGTTTATAGGGGGTAGTAGCCCCTCCTGCACAGGGTCTTGGGCAGTGCCCCGAAAAATGTTTTTTGGAAACTATAATAGGCGGGCAGACCTACTTATGGTTTTGTGCATGGGTTTTGCACATGGTTTCGGGAATGATGGTCTTCTACCCATGGTATTTTTTAGATCCGGTCACGTGAACTAAGATTATGTTCTACTCCAGGGTTAAGGGATTGGGATTTATGAATGCTTCGACATGTATATATATGTATTGTAACATTGAAATAATATAATGAAAAATCAACCTGGTAGTCCTAGTTTTGGGATTTATGGGGAAAATATATATGTATTTGTTTTATGTTCTCACCATTGTATATTTTTTGTTTTAAGAGTTTGTTTGCAGGTAATTGTTGTACAGGGCTAAAACCTACAAGAATAATTACTATGCTGCTATAACTCATATTATTTTAGTTTTGACTCAACCTACAAGAAACTAATCTTTTCTTATGTATTTTGTAGAAAAACATGAATGTCAACAAGAGTGGTTTTTATAATTTTTACTATTTTGTTAGCATTAGATATAATTAGAGTGATTAATAACTTTAATAATCCCTTATTTTTTCCATTATTCAAACAAACCAAGTCAACAAATAACCAAAAAATTACTTATAAAAGCAGATAGCTAACAATGCAATATTCTTCAAAATTAAATGTGCCCATTAATAAGAGATAAATCCACTCAAAAGAAGGATAATCTCATTACTATTTGAAGACTGCTCTAGAATTCAGAGAGTGGGAAACAATGTCAACATGAACATAAAGAACACTCTTAGCTTGGACCACAAAAAATTAACTGGTATCCAGTCCTTCAAGGTCACTTCATAATATCAAAGGTCATGCAACTTGTTTCTTAAAGAAACTGCTTATTTAGTGTTGCCTGTGGAGCATGATTATCTTCTTTATGTATAGGTATCGCCACATTGGACCCCAGTTTGTAATGTGGTGGCAACACCGCCCATAAAATATACGCTGCAAGGGGGGTCCAGGGGGGGCGGATGTGATCTTTGGGAGCCCCCCCTAGCTGGGGATCAAGGGTAGCACTCCGAAGCTAAAAATAGATGTAAAATTGCCTTTCAAAATGTTGTAATTTCATAGCGAATCTGGGTCATTCATTAGGCGAAGATATGATAGTAGAATTTATGTTTAATTTATGGTCTATGTAGATCTTTATTCTGAGTGAGAAAGAGAGAGGAGATTGTGTGAGAGTGAAGAGGGAATTACAGTGGATCTGTTGTAGGTTGTATCTCTTCAGTTTGTTGGATAATATAAAAGGAAGGACTAGTTGTTTCTCCATGGACGTAGCCCAAATTAGGTGAACCATGTATATATGTGTCTCTCTTATTTTATGTGTTTTCTGTTTTTATATTTCTGCAATATATTTTATGTGTTCCATTGCTCTGTAATATATAATTTTCTAACATTTAGTAAATGCACAAGGAGTTTGCAACTTGGATCTTCTGCCTTTATTTTACTAGAGCCAAAATCCAATGATAACTACAATGCCTCATGAGCATAAATACACTTCAACGCATGTCATATACCATATAACATTAACAATCACACAACATCCTTGAATGGAACAAAATGCATGAACCAACACACATATAATTAAACTATTCAACTGAACTCATGGTCTTCAACATAATGGTTCAACACATATACATATTTCAAATGCTTGAAAATATACAACACACAATTCAAAGCCAATTCAACACCAAGGTGCACATTCCAGCCTTCAATCAATAGTTTTCAATGCATTTGACATACCAAGCACATACCATGGCGACCATGAAGACATTCCAGCTTGCATGACAATGTATTTAACCAACACAGAGAAGGGACTACTTCAACGAACTTCTTGAGGGAATTGCAGGAGTTCAACATATAGTGAATAAAACCAGGGAGAAGACTGAGTTTAACGAACATTATTCAATTCTATCCACACATATGAGCAACATCATTCGACGCAAGAAGGAGCACGAGCAAGGAGTTCATCGTTCAACATCATTTTATCAGCCTTTAACCAACGCAACTCTATGTAATCATTTTATTATTTTGTTCAAGCATAATGTACCAATGCATAAATAATCTAACATCCACCCACATTCTAACTAGAGTACGGGATACTCAAGGACAATACTACAAGCGACAAAGAGCACCAACACCAATGCACATAACTATTATACCATATACTCCATTCCTGCAACCAATATCACATATTAGTCTACTCTTTGTTTCAATGATAACTTGAACATGCCCACTAGAGTCAAGTTAACTTCAATAATTGATATACATGAAATTTCTGAGAACATAAAGGCAAAAGAACAACAACTTTCCAACTTGCAGTTTTGAACTAAAAACTCCACAATTAATGTGGATGACAAGCTATGACTTGAAAAATATGTTTCAGAGGCACTGGAGGCTATCAAATTATATTACTATCAATGGTAATCTTCACATGTGCTAAACACACACCACTGAATAAAGAGACAGATTCACATTCATGTGGCGTTGTTGACAATTTAGTTCCAGCCCCAACACTTCAAGTGAGAACCCTTTAGTAGGCCAGAAGTGAGGTCACGAGGTTGAGTTTGAGCATGCTCTAGCGAAGAAGAAATGGCATGAATGGCCCAGAGAGATAATGTTCCAGTGAAAAATCTAGTGAATTTCATCGTTTCTATTACTATCACTACCAATTCTTGGATTCCTCTTGTTTCTTTCAACAATCACATCAAACTAAAAGAAAATTCCAATTACTCTCAAACGTATGTGCACCATTTCGTTCAACGATTTCCAATGTTGAATGGGATATTATGTACAGAGGCATTCATGATAGTAAGAGGGTTCCTCACTTTCCTTGATGCAGTACAAGAACCCCAAGCACCGTTACAATCTAGAGAAGCTTCAAAGGCTCAACAGAGACTCGCACAGGCCCAGATGGGCATAGAGATGGCAAACAAGTGAGTATTATAGTGCACAAGAATTGATGGACATCTAAAACACTGAGAGACTGCAAAGAAACATTATGGAGACATATAAGGCTGCCAAAAACCAAATAATTGGTGTCACAAAAGGAAAAATGTAAAAATAACACTTCGGTCTGACAAGCGCTTAGGGAAATAGAATTGATATGTTAATGTTGTCGGGAAAAAATGGCAATTTTGGGCAATGAAATAGTAGTTATGACAGAGAAGGAATGCTAAAATCTACAATGACCAAAAAATTAGTGGCTCAAAGTGGAGCAAGGTAGGAATTTCTTGCTTTGATACCATGCGGGGAATCAGTAGTTAGTGAGGTTTTCAAACTTTAAGCTCAATTCTTAATTTCTTTTCACTCTTGGAAATTACTTATTTGATAATTCTTAATACAATACATAATCAACAATGTAAACCATTCACATGTACATACAATCCATAAATTGAGCAACATGCACATATTGGCATAGGTATTTTTACATGGAAACTCAAAGGGAGAAAACCACAAATTTTCTTGCTATTATGATGTAATTTAAGCTCCTACTTAATTACATCAAGTTATCTATGTCCACCCACTCACAGAAGGTCCCAATCCCCTTTAAGATAACAAGCCACTCCTTTCTAAGAGGCACCAACCTCTTACGAATGTAGGCCACCACTTGTTCTAGCCAATTGTTCTAATTTTCATACATTTTTCAGATTATGAAAACAAAAGCCTATAAAAATGCACAAAAATATAAAATCTAGTTATTTGTTCCATACAAAACCTTCTTCTCTACTCTGCAGATCTTCTTTGAACTACACACTTCATTACTCAATCAGCTATGGTCTCAGCCCTCACTTGCTCCGTATAACTATCAGCTCTCGACCACACACACCCTTATGCTCATTATTGGTTACTTACATCCACTCACACTCTTCACTCTGCACCCAATACTTCTTCACCAAAAGAATCAATGTTTTCTCGGCCTTTATTTTCACCACAGACATAATGCACAACATTCCCCGTCAACTCATCAACCACTCAAAAGAATTACTTCATAGCCGAAAAAGAAACATTGGCTATATTCACGAGATACAACGATTTGAGTTATATCTTACTCCCATAAAATTCTTGATCAGAACAGACTCCAAGAGTTTCAAATATTTTCTATCTACCAAAATATCAAGACAAATTGCAAAGGGAAGAATTCTTGCTTGGCAGATTTGGTTCCAACAGTTTGATTTCGAAGTTGAGTGGATCCCAGGTAATTCAAACATTCTAACAGATTCATTAACCAGGGATATGAATAAATCATTCATGACTTTTACAGGTTTTTGTTTTACCATTCTAGGTAAAGTTCCACAGGACGATAGTTTTTCTACATTTGTTGATAGATTCAGGATTTTTGAAGGACATGTAAGCCACCTTGCAAAAGAAATAAAAAAGGTTGTAGGAATGAGACTGAGAAGAAATATTTGGATAAGAAAATGCCAAGCATGACAGTCCAAAAATATAGGTACTTCTCTAGGCCTAGATGATACACTGGTAAAGGTATATCCTTTTCCTAATATGAAGGTGAAATTCTTTTTCAGAAGTTTATCTGATCTATGGTCTAGCAAATACACTGACAAAATGATCTGGACCCTCAAAGTTTTAAAATTTTATCAGCTCATTGGAGGACTTGATTTTTCTCTCAGCATTTTCACAGGAGAAAAACTACTAGATCTTGAAGAAATTCCTATAAAACCTTAATTAGGAAAATTTGTTCTATCTTTAAGAATTCCTGACATTTTTGAAGAATTGGAAGCCTCTTTCTTACAAAGGTTTGATGAGAACTATGCTGCAAATGATACTTTTCCTCAATACGACATATTTGAAGGATTTGTTGATTGGGAGATAAAATATGGCTTCTGCAAAAAAAAGCCAACTACCAAGATATCTCAGTGCATCCAACGGACATTGCAATATATCAGAACTTTCTCATCCCCTTGGGATTTTCACAGCCTCAAAATAAGAGAAGGTATTGATCCTAATCCATTTGCACAAGTGTTTAGTCATGAGAGGATCGGAGAAATCGAGACCAGCAACAATGAAGAAATGATTAAGCAGCATGTTGGTTGGTTCCATGAATTTGGAAACTTAAAGCTAGGAGAAAAAATACAGATTCTGCAAAAAATGGATGATTTACAGGGAGAACCCAAAGTACTAAAATTTGTGGTTAATCAAAAGGCCTTGGTAACTATCAGTGTTCTCTCACCTAATTGGAATAGCAATGTCATCCATATAATAAGTTTGATGATTTCAAAAAGAATCTGTACATCCATGATTTTTGAGTTAGGCTGGCAGCATAAAGATTTATGAGTGATAACTGTAGATCATGGGTTCAACATGCTATAGAAAGTTCTACAAATATGTTTCAAATTTTTAAGTGGGAACTCTTAAACAGCATCGAGTTGGCAGTACAAAGATCACCCACAGTAAGAAATGTCTTTAAATATTCTTTTCTAGACATCGAGATCACAGCTTTACCTTCTCTTAACAAGTGGGAGAAACAGGAAGCAATGTACACACCTCAGCAACCGGGCCTCCACAGGATAAAGACAAATACAAAAAAGGGAGAATATTCAAAAGCAGCATCTAGGAGGACAATAATTTTAGATAAAGATGCCAAAAGAAAAGCAACAACATCTACTTTACAAGATGATCTAACAGATGCTCAGGACCTAGTAGCAGATATCGATGAAGAATACAACCGGTTGATGGCATGCCACTACCAGAAGATACTCGATGAATACGAGCCAGCACATGATTTTTCTGATCATGATAATGACTGTGATTTGGATAGGAGTATAATGGTACCCTGGTAGGATAGGATAGAATCTTTGTACCAGAAAAGATTGAGTAGACACCATTGGCGGAAAATATGCCGATAGGACCCTCAATTATTTCTGTTTTGTCATTTTAATTTTGAGGAGTAGAAGTTAGGAAGTCTATATAAGAAAGGGTCTACAGAAGTTCAAGGGCATCGCTTGACAGAGAACTCTAAGATCTCTTAGTGTAATAAGCTTTATGTACTCTGCTTGTTTTTATTAATATCGAAGCCTATTGGGCCGCCTATCTGAGGACAGTTTCTATATCCAAAAGAACCTTGAGCTATAAGGCGAAGGCGTTTTGAAGACCCGTGGAGAGAGGTCGTATTGCGCGCATGTGCGGTTGAGGAAAAGTCACCTACCTCAGATCTGTTGTTTAGGACACTTCGACTTTAATTAGAAGTGAGTTCGAATGCACCGAAGCTTTATTTTATTGTCTGCTCGATCACCCTCATTTATTAGTCTTTGTTGGTCGATCACCCTCATTTTGGTATCAAATCCATACCCCGTTCCTTGGACGTAATACATTCTATAGACAGAGCCTGAAGTTAGCCAAGTAACCTTTGAAAAGCATCTTGTCTTATGAGTGCTGAGTAAATAAACGCTGCTTCAGTCAATCTCTGGAATAGATTGTAAGAGTTCAACATGGCCAATTTCTTGAGATCCTTTTCAAACATTGACAGACGTTCTATATCTGAAGTAGATAATAGATCTCTTGAATCTGATTTAGTAGAACATGAGAAGGTAGAAGATCCAGAAAGCTGGAATCCTCCCGTGTTGAGTTCTAAAGAAATTTATCCAGTACCAATGTTGTTCAAACTATCCAGAAAGGTCTATCTCAAAGAAGTTGAACTGAAAATAAGAATAAAAGGTCCATCTGTACAAATTGTAGGTCTAAATTTGTTTTCTGAAGATGAAATCAGAAAGTTTAGAAAATATGTTGCTAAAAAGAGATTTTTCTATTTTCACTTTGGGGGAATTAGAATTGGACTAGCTCCATTATTCCATCATGGCCTTAATACTCCCTGTATAGCCGAGCTTTTCGATACCGGGAACAATGTATATGAACATGCCCGAATTGGAACCATACTTGGAAACCTCTCCTCGAGATGTCAACATAGCACTATCTATCCAGACTATGCCATTAGTTTGTCTGATATTCATCTCAAAGATTGTTGGAAAGCCTTGATTGGAGTACAAGGTCTAGAAATGGTTGAAGACAGTGAATATTTGTCTGTGATAGTCCAAACCTCATTTCAGTTAACAAATACTGTACATCCTAAGTTAAGACAGGTAGTGTTAAAAGATTGTGTTGCTGTAGGAGTAAACAATGCCAGGTAGAAGGTGTTCATTATGAAAAAGAAGCTTTGCCTAAGGACTGGTACATTCAATATAAGCCTCTGGCAACTACAGATGGCCCAAATAGCATGCTCAAAAGAATGTCTATGTCAGATGGTTGTGTTATAATTATTCTGAACAGACCAAGAATACCACGACCAATAGTTATGCCAGAAAAACATGTACTACCGGCAATCTCAGAAAATTAACCAACTCCTATCAGTGGAAGAAGATCTTTCTGTCGCCATATTCCTGCACCAGAAGAGCCTAGTTCTTCCACCAGTACACTGCTGTCTACAAACCAGTTGTATATACTAGAAGAAAAACCATTCTTTGCTGAAATTAAAAGGTTATTAACATATGTCAACGCTACTCCACCAATAGAGGAATTTCAGTTTGCAAATCGTAGATTTGTAAAAGGAGGAAAGTGTCTGCCTAAAATGAAGTTCTGTACTTCTTCATCCAATACCAGACAGCCACCCACAAGAGTTGATTGTGCCCCATTATTAGAACAGAATTCACAGAATCCAAACGACATGGACCAAGTATACCAAATAGGTAACTATTTAACCACTTGGTGTGCTCACGCAGAAGATGTTCTAGATGACCTAGGCAAACAAGCTGATCTGATAAATGCAAATCTGAAACTGCTCTATGATGAGCAACAATCAGAAAAGCTAGAGAAAGAAGAAAGGAGAAGAAGGAGACATAAGAATAAGGCCAAAGAAATTCCAAAGTTCCATATAGATATGAGTGCACCCAATTATTGGGATCTAGAGGAAGAAGAAGAGGCAAAAGAAGCAGTAACTGCAACTAGTGCAGAAGAGGGTACTTCTAAGGACACTGGAAATCTAACCAGTGAAAGAGAGACATACAAAACTGATAAACCTTTTGAGTCAAAGAAAGAAGTCATGACCCTTGAACAAGCTTCCTCTAAATTTCCTTCTTTCATTTTGCCATCTATAAATAATCAGAATAAGGCACATATCTTTAAAGAAGTCAATAAATACCCTCACGTTGAAGAAGACCTGTATGCAGCCAATACTAGTGGCTATATCTTAGATCTAGATAATTCTTCAAACCCTGGAGAATCAATCCGGATTTGGATAGGAGCTTTGTATCAAATGCAGGTTACTACAAAATTGGATAATGTATCCATCATGGTCCTAGCAGAAAAACATATGACTGGTATAGTCTATGATTGGTGGATGGGACCATCAGAAGCAGAAAGAAGAGCCGTCATGGAAGCTAGACTGTCCACATTGGAATTATTGTTAAAGACACAGTTCGTGCCAGAACCAATTGATGAGAAGAAGCAATTAATAACAGATCTTAGTCGGATGGAATTAAAAGATCTGAAATATCTTGATCAATTTAGTAAATATTTCATGGCTAAGGTTTTTAAAGCTAATCTCTCAAATGATGTGGCTCAAAAAATTTCATTTTTGTCAAAGTTACCAGGCAATCTAGGAGACCTCATTATGAAAGATCTAGATGTACAGAACAAAAGACTAGATCAAGTTTATTGGGTTGACCTTCTTTTCAGGGTTACAGAGAAAGTTAAATACTTATGCTGGCAGAAGAAGGCGCATGACATCACACCCAATTCAGATGTCTGCAAAATAATGCTACCATGGACACCTTTCAGAAAGAAGAAGAAAACAAAAAGGTATGGTAGATTTAAACCCAAGAGAGTCTCAAATCCAAGAAAGCCTTTTCGTAGATATAAATTTTTGAAGAAAAGATCAAGACCCAGAAACAACAACTGTTGTTTCATTTGTAAAAAAGAAGGACATTTTGCACGTAAGTGCCCACAGAATTCATCTAGTAAGCTTAAAGCCTGTATAGATATAGAAGAATTTCAAGATGATTGGTCAATAGTAGAGTCAGAAGATGATATTTCATATGTATATATTCTAACTGAAATATCAGATGCAGAGGAAGAAGAAAATGTTCAAAAAATGAATATTTTTCCATCATGTTCTGACGATGAGTTTTCAGAAGAAAACCATTACAGTGAAGAAGAAAGTGACACTGAAATCACTAGTGAAACATCAGATGATTCAGATGATGAATCTGTAACTTCACAGTCAGAGCAGTTAGAGAAGTTGATACAAAAAGGTAAGCAACCTCTGTTACCTTTTCCTGAAGTGAATGCTTTTTTCCCATTTGAAAAAAGAACTACAACATCAACGAGTTTTCCACAACCAGGGATTCTTCGAACAGAAGAAAATACATTAAAAAAGATAGTCAAGACTAATAGTCTTATTTATATCCTGGTTCAAGTTCAAGTAAGAAATGAGTGGATATCTGTAGATGCATTCATTGATACCAGTGGATCTAATAATTTGGCTAGACCATCTTTATTTAAATCTCTGTGGAAACCACTGCAAAATATACTGGTTTCAGAAACCATTGGAGGATCTGTCAGTTTAACTCATTATGTAGACAATATTTCTTTGAAAGTTGGGGCAGTATTGTTAAGATCTCTGCAATACAACATTTTGATCCCTCAGCTAGTTTAATGTTGGGAATGCCATTTTTAAATTCTGTGCTTCCAGTGACAATCAGCCAAGATAAGCTAATTATCAATTTGAAAAAGAAAGCTATTTCTGTCCCTAGGTTGTTTATTGCAAACTCAGAAGCAAGACATGAAAATAGCCAGAAAAGGATAGGAGCCAGAAAGCCATTAAAAGATTCTGATGATTGGCGGGAAATCCTGCAATTCTATGAAGCAAGAGCAAAATCTAAAACAAAACAATTGGCATGCATAGATCCAAATTGGTCTACAGAACAAGATGATATCCAAAAAATACTTCTAAAAAGTTGCTCGAAAAACCCACAACAGTTTTTGGAAACAGAAAGTCCGATGCAAGAAATTATAACCTTGCATGACAATGGAGTCAAGGGAAATTTGATTCCCTGCACTCCTTCAGATGAGCAAGAAATAAGGAAACAGATAAAAGAATTGCTATAGATGAACTCATTGAGCCAAGCGAGTCCCATTACGCTTGCTCCACGTTTCTGGTAAGGAATCATTCTGAGATAGTTAGGGGAAAACCTAGAATGGTGATAAACTATAAACCCCTCAATGCCATCACTCAGAGCTTTAACTATCCATTGCCAAGGCCAGAGACTATAATGCAAAAAATTCAGCACAGCAAGGTATTTAGTAAATTTGACATGAAGTCTGGGTATTATCAGATTCAGATCCAGCGAGAGGACCGGAATAAAACTACTTTTATTTGTCCAGCTGGATTTTACCAATGGAAGGTTGTCCCCTTCGGTTTGAAAAACGCCCCTGCATTATTCCAGAGAAGAATGGATTTTATTTTTGATAAGTATGAATTCATTGTTACATATATAGACGACATCCTCATTCATAGTCCAGATGTAAAAACCCATTTAGATCATTTAGAAATTTTTCTAAAAGAAGTCCAATAGCATGGTATAGTTTTGTCAAAAAGGAAGATGTCTTTATTTCAAGACAGTATAGATTTTCTGGGACTTAATGTTGTTAATGGTGCGATTCAAATGCAACCCCATGTATTAACCAAATTGACATAGTTTCCAGATGAACTGAAGGATACCAAAAAAATTCAAAGATTCTTAGGAGTTCTAAATTATCTTCACAAATATATCCCAAATTTGACAGAGAAAACAACGCCGATCAGGAAACATCTCAAACAGGGATGGTCACAAGAAGCAACAGCAGCAATTAAACAATTGAAAGCAGAATGCCAACAACTGCCAAAGCTCCAGCCACTAGGTGATGGTTTGCTTATACTCCAAACTGATGCTTCTCTAGATTTTTAGGCAGCCATTCTTTTAGAATGAAGGGAGAAGGGTGAAGAAAAAATTTGTGCTTATGCTTCGGGTGAATTTACAATGCATACTGTAGCACACTAGTATTCAATTAAAATCATGTGTATGGGATTGGTTCACCTAACCTCTAGAATAGGTATGGTCTTCATTAAGCTGACACGTCTGAATACTTAGCCTCTGTAGCTGAATTAATTTTTGATTAACATTTAGAGTGTTCTTCCATATTGAGAATTAACTCTCAATCAAAATATGTATGGGAAACATTATCACTCTTCTCTGTACAACTTCTCGACCATTGCAACTCTGTTAATTCAAGGAATGGGCACTTGAGCATTCCTTTCCTTTAATTTTTCATGTTGTGCAAGGAAGACCAGGGATGGTTTGTTTTGTTTGAACCAGTTCCATTAAATTAGCTCTACAAGTTGTGGTCCTTGTTTTTTTGGTCTCACGAACTTTGTAGTCACCATCGATTTCATTAGTCCAGCTTGTGCGTGAAAAACAATTGCCGACCCATTCAACATCATTAAACATATTCCCACAGGTGCTTTAGCTCCCAACACATTTTCACAGTATTTAGCTCAAAGGCCCTTAGCCATAGGAACATGCAAATGCATTGCAAAACCAGCACACAATAGATCCCAGGCACCTTTCTTCACTATAACCTGGAGGTCTTATTCACCCACATTGAAATTCCATGCATATGGTCACAAGGCACCTATAGAACAAAGTCTTGACGCTAAACATTGGCCCCTAACTCCTTTTACCTCGACGCTCCTCTAACACGCACTTTAAAACCAAATCAAGGAAAGCATACACTTACATTTGGACAAATCATACCAATAAAGGGGAACTTTGTGAATCTTTTGAAGACATTATCAGCTTTTCACCCCCATACTTCCCAAAATATGTATAAGCAACCTCAAAAGGAAACAATTCACAATAGGCTTCCTTGGAGGCATCCTTAACCTCCTTTGTGATGCAATAGGAATGGAGGTCAACCTGAAAAATTCCTCCATCAGATTCAATCTTTTCATTCAAGCTCGTGGGAATATGATCCTTGGTTTCCTCCCTTTCACCGTGCAGAACTTTGAGCCTAAAGACTCCTGCTTGGGTTTTCATTTGAAGCCATACAATTATGGGTACATAGAGTGGACGTTGTTAATGGTCAAAATTAATGGCAGGATAGAGCACTGGACTAACAAATGGTTTCACAGATGGATCTCAATGGCTCATAGGATAGTGCTCATTAAATCTATTCCAAACTAGAATCTAGTGTATTGTCTTTAGTTAGCCAACATCTCCAACCAAATCCTAACAGGCAATTTCACATGGTTCAGGTTTGAATTCAGGTTTGGAAATGAGTAGGTTCAGTTTAAGTTTTAATTGCTTGATCAGATAAGGTTCATATCTATATATATATATATATATATATATATATATATATATATATATATATATATATATATATATATATATATATATATATAGAGAGAGAGAGAGAGAGAGAAATCAACATCAGTAAATATCAAGAATGTTATCACGGACATGGAAACTACAAGGATAAATTACAAACTTGAGTTTTGAAATGAAGTTATGAGTTTTTATCATGGACTTGGTCAATGGCTATGAGGTTCACCAAACCTCACAATTTTTTTAAGGTTCGCCAAAATTCGAACCTCAAGGTTAAAGTTCGATGAACCTTGTAACATAACTATTAGGAATGAAGCAAATCATCTTCAATTATATGTAGAGAGGAAATAAAGGGTTGGGAGGAATACCTCTTATTATCTGGGAGGTTGCTTCAAAGCCAAAGGATCTAGGGTGTTGGGGAATAAAATATATTTTGCATTTCTCCAAACCCTTAAATGCTAAAGGGGGTTAGAATTTGGAAATTACTCGTGAAGAAATGGATTTGGCATAGTAATTATTTCATAAGTATGTTCCCTGAAATAAATAGAGGAATGGGTTAAGGTAACCCAACACGCAAGTCAAAACAGGATCAAATTTTTGGAAGCATTTGATTGAAGCTTCCACATCATCGGCTCCTCATTCTATTAGTAGATCAGGAATGAGCATCCAATCATATTTACACGAAATGAATGGGTTAGCAAAGAGGAAACTTATAAGATGCCCAAAGTTCGCTTGGAAAAATATAGGAGCGGAAACCTCAAGTACATATCGGATCTAGCCATTCCCATGGCTCACCACTCACAGAAGAAAGAATGGCTTAGTTGCTAGGTCACAAGCCTCACTAGGGAAAGAAAAGGAGTAATGGATATTATTTAGATCTCAAAATAAAAGGGTACAAAAAAGTTGAGGGGGGAAGAATACATGCTCCTTTGTGGTGCCAATCCCATCTAGGGCACTTTGTCAAACTGGGGTATGGAACATTGTGCAGACCCCAATCTCCAAGGGAGTCTCCTTGGTGGTGGAAACATATTTGGAAAATAGAGGCCATGTCAAAGACGATTATCTCGCATGATTAGAACTAATCAATTCGACCTCACATGGGATAACCTACAAATATGAAGCAAGGAAGGCCTGGTAGATGCCCTCTATTCATGCGATATTCATGAGCCATGGTATTGGCCCATGGTATGGTATGGTTAATAATATCCATGGTAAAGTGGGGTGAGTATCCATGGTTAAAGTCTTCTTAATTGTAAGTATTATTTTGATTGTGAAATGTGGGATGATTTTTGGGCATGTGGGATTGATGATCCATCTTATTGGCCCATGGTATGGTACGATTAATAATATCCATGGTAAAGTCGTGGTGAATATTCATGGATAAAAATCTTGTATATTGTAAGTATGGTGCTTATTAATGAAATTTAAATATGGTTACAAAAGTATTATTTTAATTTTTCTAGTGAAATAAATCTTAATTTATAACTACGATTTATATCTTATATATTTTCATGTGATAGAGGTGTAGATATATCTCAAAAACAATTATAATATTTTTTTCTTTTAAATTTAATAAAATGTTATAAAATTAAATTCAAATAAAATATCTATACAGTATTTTGAGTGTGAAATAAGAGATGGTTTTTGGGCATGTTGTATTGATGAGCCATGGTATTGTAACAAAGCCTATTTACAAGTCAATAATATCTATGACAAAGTGGAGGTGAATATCTACGATTCAACATATTGCTATATTGTAAGTTTATGTGCTAATTAATTAAATTTAAATATGGCTACATAGTCATTATTCTATTTTATAATGTAAAATGGATCTTAACTTATTGTTGCTACTTATATATTTTAATGTGATATTTATATTATTAAAAAAAAAAAAAATTAAAAAGTTATTCGTAATTTTATTAATAAAATAAAATTAAAATGTAACAAATTTGATTTTTATTATTTTCATTACCTTTAACTTTTACGACACTACAACATCTCCCTTGGGCTTTACATTTGAGTGGGCCTAATGGTTAAAAACATTTCTTTCCTACTAAAAGGTCATACATTCAAAACCAGAGGGGGATAGAGTATGTATGCCTTAGTAGACTTAGCAAAATGACCACACAAAGATGGATTCTTTGTCCCACAAATAAGGGGGTTGGACATATTACTAGAAATTGCACTAGATGTTGTAAACGTGGTAAGGCATAAATTAGGGAAGAATCATCATATATAGAAGATCACTGAATATAAAAATTAGTAAACAAAATTTCATTCAAATCTAGAAAATAAAGAGAAATCACCTACATAATGCCAAATTTACAGATTCTATAACCTTTCTAGCATAGATTCTTTATCAATATTCAATCTTCAAGGATGTTATTTCAAGTTCAAAGAGGAAATATTTGATAAAAAAGATTCTCTTTTTCAATATTGAACTATCTCACTTGATCAAAATCTTAAGGTCTTTTACCACTTTCTCTTAAGGTGATTGAATTTGATCAAAATCTTAAGGCCTTTTACCACTTTCTCTTAAGGTGATTGAATTTTCCTTTGCTTGTCCTTCTTAACATCTTTTGAGAATTTGGATTCGTTTGTGACATAGGAAGTTTATTCAAAGCTTTTTCCCAATGCTTCAAGCAAATAATTTTCAATTTTTGCTTCACATTGTTCAATCAACATTCTTTGGAAAATTTATGAGCTTACACCATGCTACATGGGGATCCATCTTGGCTAAGACAAGGGATTCAACTGCACAAAGCCACTTTTTTATTACATGTTGGTTCTAATACTTGGCAACATCCACGGGAGGGTGGGTATATCTACCAAGATCAAAAATTTGTTAAACAAAGAAATATAGATTGACTTGGGCAAAGCCATATGAAATTTCCTTGTGATTTTTAAGGATGCCAAACTTGGATTACCAATATGAATAACACAAGAAACTTCAATTGCAATACAACAAAAAGCTAGAATTTTGAGTGACAAATCATCAAAATATGCTAACCTCAGTTACAATAAAACAAAGAGTTAAAACTTTTGAATGTTACGGATGATTTGCTAAATAAAAAAACTGGAATAACTTGACATAAAAAAATTCACTGGTTGTAGAAGTTGAACAGGTCCACGAAATTCCTTATTCTCCTATCGATAAACAGGTCCACGAAATTCCTTATTCTCCTATCAATAAACTAAGCACGGTTTGTTCAACTTACCTAAAGGTAATAATGAAGAATTTTTTTTCATAATACTAACACGGTTAGAAACATGTGGATAAACTATATGTCGTGCACACGTGATGCTATGGACATTGGTATAGTACGCTATGGACATTGGTATGGTGTACCAGTGGTACAGATAGTACTATGTAATCGATGGTACTATGTAACCTATGGTACCAATATGAATACATGTATTGCATGTTTAGGTCTTTATGTGTAATGTGTAATACACACTATGTGGTATGCATGAAGACACTGGGTGACTTTTTGGTGTAGGCATGAAGACACTGGGTGATTTTTTGGTATGTCAACCGACCTGGAGTGCATACGAAAGAAGGAAGCTAAGAAGTGATCCAAGGATAAGTCTCAGTGTTTTATTTCAATTTTGTATGCATGTGATTATGAGTGTGACCTATGAGGATTACATGTGGTCTATAATTGTTGAGTACATACTAGCATAGATCGATCTTTACTCTGGATCTACCAAGCCTAGAGAGGGATCAAATCCTTTTTTGCTCTATGCTAGTTTGCATATCACGATATTTGATCCCTCTAGGCGCTTATTAGATCCAGTGTAAAGATGGATCTATGATGTTTTAATTCCCCCTTTTAAATAGACTACATTGCACGTGAATATCATGGGTCAATACCATTGGTTCTCAATACCATGGGTCAATACCATGTGCAATCTTTATTTTTATTAATATTAATATTAGAGTTAATAATGTTTTTTGCATGGTATTAATAATAATTTGGCCCATGGTATTTGGCACATAAGCTTCACCTAAATAAAACCTCATTTTTGAGTGTTCGTAAATATAAAGTGAATTATGGAGTAAATATAAAAAAATGTTTTATTTATTTACCATACCTCTAGTTTATTTATATTTTTATTAATTTACCATACCTATTTTATAAAAATGGTATTTGGCCCATAGGCTTCACTTAAAAAAAAATTGTCTTTTTGGAGCCTTCGTAAATATAAATAGGTTTATGGACTAAATATAAAAAGAGGTTTTATTTATTTAACATACCTCTAGTTTATATTTTGATTTATTTACCATACCTTTGGAGTAAGTATAAAAAGAGGTTTTATTTTTTACCATACCTCGAGTTTATTTATATTTTTATTTATTTACCATACCTATATTTTTAGTGTTCATAAACCTCTTTATATTTTAAATTTATATTTTGTTTATACATAATAATAATAAGATTGATTTCTAAATAAGGCCGACATTAGATTAAAAATGTTACATGTTAAATGTTTACATTTAAGTTTACATTTACATTTACATTTTTATGTGAGATCGATTGATTTCTAAATAGGGCCGACATTAGATTAAAAATGTTAAATGTTAAACATTTCCATTACATTTACATTGACATGTTTATGTGAGATCTACCCCATACTGGGTTGTAGAGCGCCTAATAGATGGTACTTGTCACGCCCCTACACTGGCGGTACTCTTCCAACTGCACTATCGGAGGTGCGGCACCACTGACCACATTCTTTTCGCCAATACTTGCGATCGTGAACTACACCTACGTTCTATACTTAGTTTATTTTTCTCTTTACCAAGTACTTTCATTCATTATAACACAGTAGTTAAACATTCATCAGCATTAACCATAAATGCACAACAGTATAATTGGGAGGGGCAACTCCCTATAATGAGTCTGCCCGAAATAATAATATATATGTAAGTTACAATCCTGAGGAAACCCCAGATTTACACTTAGAATATTTTTACATTCACCGGCACAACGCGTTCAGCCAGCTCATCGACACACCCACACAGTTGTCCGAACGACTCTGCCCAACTCTTTGTTTGCCTCCACACGTTCACCCGAACGCATTTCGTTCAACTCATCCAACTCGTCGGGTGCTCTCATTGAATGCCCAACCCGACAAGTCTCCGTCGGCGAGTCATTCACCATGCACCCATCCAATACTTCACCCAAACCGTCGTTCACCAACTCGTGTCATTCGAGCGGGCGTCCTGTTGTGCCCTCAAACGACTTCCCGAATGACCGTTCGTCCGGATGCCCTGCCGCGCCCTCGAATGACCTCGAACGGCCCTGCACGAATGCCCTCGAATGATCTTGCACGAACGCCCTCGAACGACTCCCTACTCGACACCCTCGAATGACTTCCTGCACAATCACCTCGAATGATTTCATGAACAACGCCCTCGAATGACTTCCTACATGACGCCCTCGAATGAATTTTCTGAACAACACCCTCAAACGACTTCCTGCATGACGCCTTCGAACGACTTCGTTTTGGCTCGGTGCTTTAGTCTTGCACTCGTTTGCCTGCACCTTCGCCCATTTACTTCAGACTAGTTCGCACTTCCACCTACGCTCTACCTTGAATGCTCTGAACTTGTGTGTTTTGTGATGCCTTAGCTCCATCGCCAAGTCTCTCATATATATGTCTCGTCCAACGTTAAACCGATGCGTCCTCATGTTGGCTGACCCATTGTTTTGTTTTTGAATGGATCGGCTCGCCCACTGACCGACCCAAACTTCGTGTCATTGTTTGGCCCACTCGCCCATCAGCCAGTCGAGACTGCCCACGGTCTATATATATCCAAACACTCCACACTTGGTCGCATTTCGCCCACCATGTTGCAGCTCTTCAACTCGTCGTACCTCACGTGTTTCCACCTGCAGCTCGTGGTCCTTACATTCTCCCCCACTTGAAATCATTGTCATCCTCGACAATCTCTCATCCCAGCAACCATCTGTCACCAAGATACACATACCAATGCCATATAAACCATCAATATGTCATACATCATAAATTCTTCTCAATCCATGATCATCAAACACATCCATCGCAATCTCCACATGCTACTCCACTGTGGAAGGCTGGTCCCTCCAACTCAAGCTACATGCTCACTGCAACATGTATCGTGTTGACTCCATCACGTATCATCATCGTGTGAACTACTGCCATGATACTTCAACATAATGCTAACAAATCTCTGCACATTTCTGGACCCCATGATCAGAACTAGTCGGGTAGTTAATCCAACTGTCACGCTCAAACCATGAGAATGTACATCCTCATGCCATCATCTGTCATTTCTCATACTCCTGTCACAACATCAACTCAATTAAGAATCCATCTCCATCAAAATAAGCCATGCCCAAGTCGATGAAGTAGTCTTCATCTCATCTGCAACATGCTATCCATGATGTTTGGTATCAATGTGCTGCATGAAATCAGTCGCATCTATCCCAACATCATCATCCATATGTGTAAAATCCATCTCCTCAACATGAATAGATCCTTTCACCAAATCCGATTCTCGATGTGCCATCTCCAGGTTCATGAAGCAACCTCCATCATATCTGCAATGTGCAATACCTCAAGTCTATCATAGAAACAAGTATACACGTATCTCATCTCCTATGTATCAAAAGTGGTTAAGTCTTGACTCAACCCATGCCCAAGTGTTGCCACCAAGGCATCATCATCGTTGCAACTCTATCACTCCAAAGTGTCTCATATCGATCCTCTTCATCAAGTCACTCTTTCAAGCACACTCATACATGTACTCAAAATTATGCACCCCATCCTACATCAAAGTCCCTAACCTCAGCTCCTTAATGCCTCAGATCCTCTAATTCCATCATATATGAAGTGCCCAAAAGTCACAACCTCATGTCATCATGAGCTCCATGAATCATCTCCAACCAACACCCTAGCAAGCATACATGTCTCGGCCCAAAGGTCTCTGCAAGATGCCTCAGCGCTCCATGTAGTAGGAATGGTCCATATTCTGCTCACAAATCTAACCAAGTCCAAGGCCTTGTTGTACTCAACCACACAACATCCCCATTGGCTCATAACTAAAACATCTCCATGTCATACCAGCAAATCCACCTGCACAACATCTCTGCCTTGGCACTCCTCATTGGATGTCCATAAGTGGCACCTCTACAAGTGCTCCTGCATAAAGTCTCTGCATAAGACTGCCATGCTTCATGTCTCCAACTCGATTTCCATGACTAAGTTTTCCACGTTGTCCAACTAAGTAGACCCATTACAACAATTGGTCATCCTCATCCAAGCCTGCACATCGGTCTAGTGAACTCGGTCACCCAACCATATCATCATCACATGAGTCTCTCCATCATAGCTCCCCCACTGAAGGTTCAACCAAGACTGTCGCTCAGTCTCGGCCATGAGAAGTCCACATAAGTATCACCATACTCAACTGTGTGCCCTCTCTCATTTTGTCCATGAGTCATGCCAGGCACTTAGCCAATTCTCCATGTGGCTAAAGCATGACCCATTCCTCCGCAAAGATCATCATGTTCCTCCCTTGTCACGGGCCTTTGTACCTTCTACCATAAGGTCACAAACAACCCCAACAAGTCCTGCAATAGTCAATGATTCTTGCCTCTCCATACACAGTCTCTTCTTAGACATCCCTGGTAAGATCCTCCCTTGCATCGGCAAACTGACTTTGCTCTTCCCTGCATATGATTCATCCTCCAAAAGTCTCACTGAAACACAAGTATTACTACTTACTTCATCATGAGGCCCCTCCATGTGATTTGTTTCAATTCCTCAAGTAATCCCAGTCATGAAAAAAGGTGAAGAGGAGAATGAAAGGATTTATAAACAGGATCATTTGTTTAGTCTTACTAAGGAGTTGGAAAAGGTAAGAATTCAGGTTCCTCTTACAGAATTGACAAAAATACCTATTTATCAAAAGGAGATTGTTGAGGTTGTTAATGTGAAAGAAAATGAGATTATAAATGATACTATAAATCTGCAGGAAGACAAACCAGTAGTGGGTTTTGGTCCACATGTAGAGGAAGTAAATCCTTCAATACCTCCTTTCTATATTTCCTTATTGGTCCATGACTTCCTCTTACATAATTGTATGTTTGATTTGGGAGCTTCACACAATCTTATGCCTTTGTCAGTAATTAAGCAACTAAATCTACAATTTACCAAACCCTATAGGGACTTGTATTATTTTGATTCAAACAAAGTCAAATGTCTGGGGGTTATTAAGGATCTGGCAGTGTCACTAGCCCAAATTCCAGCTAGAAGTTTGGTCATGGATGCAGTAGTAGCAGATATCCCTAATAGATTTGGAATGCTTCTATCTAGGTCCTGGGGGGCTAAAATGGGTGGTGTTTTGAAATTGGATTTACATATGCTATTATACCTATTCTTGGAGGGGAAGAGAGGAGATTGTAGAGAGAAACTAGATTTGTAAAAACAATTACAATAAATGGAGCAAGTAATTCACCTGTATATAGCTAGGAGAAAGATGACTTTGCTAGTTTCACACTGTATGATAATGCAGAACTGGCTGAAGATAATCAAAAGTAGCTTGCTTCAGCCAATGTAATTACAGAGCTGCAAACTGAAGGAGTGTGGAAATGCTTCTTTGATGGGGCTTATTCCAAGGAAGGAACATGTGTTGGTTTTCTTCTAATTGCGCCTAGAACTAAACAAATGGGAGTTAAGTCAATTTCTGCTTTTGGAGATTCGGGGCTGATTATCAAGCAAATAAAAAATCATTTCCAAACAAAGAACCCTAGGCTTAGTGTATACAGAAATGAGGTATGGGATTTGATTGAGAACTTTTTTGAAGCTTTTAACATTCAATTTATTCCAAGAAATGAGAATAGATTAGCATATTCATTGGCTGTGTCTACTAGTACTTTCAAGCCTCCTATTAATCCAAGGCTAAGATATGAGGTAGGGATGAGACACAGACCCTCTGTTCCTAATAATGTTAAAAATTGGCAAGATTTTGAAGATGATCAGCAAATTAAAGAATCTTTGACTATAGTTGAGGAGTTTCAGGGCATAGAAATTGAGCAGGATAAAGAAGAAACAACAGAAGTTTTAGAAATTAGTGGTTTAAGATATTCAATAGCTAATCCGAAGATTTTTCAATTGAAGGATAATATTTTTCCAAAGGGACTTGTTCCTCTTGAAAGGCTTTCTAACCCCAATGATGTGGTTTTTGACTCAGGGAAGGTTTCACAAGATCAACACATTCAGGATCACAACATTGGAACTCAGGAGAAACTTAGAATGAATTGTTTTTTCAAGATTAACTGGCAAAATGGTTCTAGATCAGGCACTCAGATGCTAACCTGGTACCATTGGAAGATTGACTTCACCTGATGAAGATCAATCATGTACATATGTATGAACTTGTACATAAATAAGCTCATATGTTGAGCATTTGGTTTCCAGTTACAGGTCTTCAATTTAATTATTAGTTGATGAATAAGGGTGACTTTCCCAGTTGGAAATTGGTTTGCAGAGGTTTCAAACTTCAAGATTGTCAGGTTCCAGTTTGTCAAATTTTAGGGTTTTGATAGTTTTGGACTCCATGCCCAATTAACGCTACTGATCTACGATTCTTAATGTTTTGCTATCAAAGTGCAAGCATCTTATCAATGGCGTGGGTTCACTATACATATTTTCACACAGTTAAGCTTGGTGAAGCTATATATGATTCCATGCCTAATGAATAAGTCACTAATCTATGGTTCCTAGTGTTTCTGTGGTAGAAGCACTATCCCCAGTTGGAGCCAGGTGTTGTAGCTTATATTGTGCTTGAGGTTTATTTATCAGTGATATCACTATCGGGAGTTCAAACTCAATAAAACTCCTTTATATTCTTTACCCTTCCCGAAAAGTCAAAAGAAATGAAATATTTTGTTTATTATATATCAGCATCGCTAAAGGAAGAAATGTAAAAGAATCAGATATAAAGGGTTAAATGGAGCTAGACCCAATATATATATATATATATATATATATATATATATATATATATATATATATATATATATATATATATATATATATATATATAAGTGCATATCGAAACGAGAAGCAAATAAAGAAATATATCAGATTTACAAAGGAAACAAGTGTTAAAGTTAAAGGCCCAGACCTGAAATATATATACTATGCTTTATAAAGTGCGTCGGGTCTGCTGCACCGTAGAACTATGAATGTTGGATACCGCCGATTGCAATATGCAATGGCCGGACCCGAAACATATATATATTATATTGTAAAGTTCGGTGGGTCCGTAAAGTGCCTTATGTATATGTGTTAGTTCATTTCACCGATTGTGATTTGCGATTGGGTTCCGAACCCGAAAAGCTTTATATTACGTTTATAATGTAGGCGGGTCTGCAATAACGATAGGTTGGACCCAATATTAATCACACCATGATTTATAATTCCGTCGGGTCCGTGATCATCACATAACCTTTATATATGTATATAACTTATGCCGATTTCGATTGCGATAAAGCTATGCCTCGATAGTTGTGCTGAGCCCGCGTTAGAAGCGGAAAAAGCATGCTTTATGGTATACTTTCATTATAAAATGTATATAATAGAAAAGCACAGATATGAAGGAATTATGCAAAAGTACAACATTACGTTAATGCACCACTAGAAAGGGTCGATTGTGATTTGTGATGGGAAGTCAACGGAGCATTGAAAAGGTAGATCTAATGGATTTATGAGGCAAAGTTAATACTTTTTCAGTTCCACTTTGCGTTAATTTTGCTTGGTAAAGGGAAAAATCAATGTTAAAGCCGAATCTGAAGAAAAGGCAGATGGGAATGTTTTCTTTATGTTTTGGCCAATATAAGCGCATCCGATATATACGTAAGCCCCAGTCTACGCACAAGTCAAATTTTAATGCAGTTGATTACAGTTTAAATGGATTATGCGTTATTAAAGCATCCACAAAGGAACTCAAGAGCCGATTAACAGAGCTGAAAGCCAGTAGTCATTGTCATCTTCTATGTTCAGTTATTTTCCATTATTTTATGTTCTTTGAGATGTCTTTACACTCTGGGTAATATTTTGTAATAATTCTTACTTCAGATAGTTAGAGAAATAGTTTAGTAGTTTGGTAGTTTCAAATATCAACAATTGTTTCACAAATGTATAAAAAGAGGAAAATTTACAAAGAAAGGGTTGGTGATTGGAATTTTGGAGAACTCGGAGACTAGGCCACTGTATTCTTGATATCATCGTTGATTAATGAAAGAATCAGAAGTTTCCATGAGTTGTTGCATATAATTGTGTAAGCTTCTCTATCATGTGGCATGCTATGTTTTCTTCTTTTCAAGTATAGTAATGAAGTTGCAGGTCTTTATTTGCTTATGTAGATAAAGTTAAAATTCCTTAAAAGAGCGCTCCTATACTTGAAGTCCTCATTTCCTTTCTAAGTTATAGATAATAGTTTCAATGAAAGACCAGCATATTGTCTATGATTCAGTTCTCATTATCATAGTTCCTCTAAGTTACAGATAGTAGTTTCTGTGAAAGATCAACATATTATCTTTAACTTCTCCTTCAAACTTTCTTCATTCATCATTTATATCTAGCAACAAACGGCATTCTAAGATGTTTTGGTCATACATGTATTAAGGGTTAAAGACCAAGTTTTCTAGGTCCTTCATTTGAGAACACAACAAACAATAAGTGATAGTAAATAATATTTATTAATGTCTTAAGCACAATTTCCCCACAGCCAGGAAATTGGTTTCTTAAGGAACAACAGTAGGGATGAATACCCAGAGATTCATCCCAATCAAACTTATCCTTGTTCAGTTTGGTATGATCCTTCGGGTTAAGGTTCAATAACCCTAGTGTGTTTATGGTTTTTGAAGATTATTATTTTATATGTATTTTCTATCAAGTTTTCAGTGAAACAAAATACATATTGAACTAAAGAGAGGAAAATACTCTTGGTTAACCTTTAGTAAATCCCTTAACATCTTAAAGAAGTAAAAATATGTAATCATATGAAAACCATCCAATATATATTAGAAGAAATCACATTGACTAAACTTTTATTAAAGAAACCATCAACTATAATAGAATATTGATCTAAGAAGTAAGAAATGGAAATAATTATTTATAGTCTCGCCCTTCAAACATTTATATAAGATTTTCTACATCCTCCAAGAATAAACTACATGCATCAAGAATAATATCTAGCAAGATTAGAAACTCTTACTTGAAGAATCGGACGTCAAACAAAAGAATCCACAATTACAATACTCCAATTAAAGATGCAATAAAACCCGACCCTTTTGAGCTTACACTAAATTCAAAAATAGTTTTTTAGCTACAAATAAAAAAAAATATTCTCTAGGAACCCTTTCCTCTCAAAAGGTTCACCCTTTTATTTCTAATTTATTACTAAAAATAGGAATTTGACATGCAACTAATCAAAAAATAACAATCATTGTTATTCAGATAATCTAGGAGTTTCAGTATTTTTTTTTCTTCATCTAAAGTTACCCACTGAGTAAAAGTTGTCGCTTTGTGACACTAAGGAAACAAGTTGATCCATTAGAACACTCAAGTTATCCTTAACTTCCTTGAAATATCGAGTATATTTGTCAAATTTGGGTTCCAATTGTTCTAGTTTATCGATGGTTACGATCTCATTAATTGTGAACTTCTATAGGGGTCACATTCAACTAAAGTTATTTTCTTGGTGTTTTTTTAGTGCTCATTGATGATCTACTTGAACCTTTCTAGACTTCTTGAAGGTAAAAAATCATCAAGTTTTCCAGGTGATGGAAAATGGAGGTTGGTAATAATTTTATTGACCTTGCTCTAGTTCCTTTAACATGTTGACCATTCTTTTTCCATCTATTCAACTAGTTTCCTTGCTTATTCCACCTAGTATTGAGAAGTTGAACTCGTCTAGTTTAAAGAATCCAGAGTAAAAAGAGTGATGTTGTGTTCCTCATCTCCCTTAGCCCTTTAGAAGTCCCCAATAAATATTTTATGGCTTACGGCCTTATAACATCTCTCTTTCCATTGTAATACTTCCTCATGTGCAACTAAAACTTATAGTGTTTCACATATTTTGCCAAAAAGTATCCCGTGCTTTCATACCTGGCAATGTTCTTTCATAATTGGCCCCTAATGGGTTTTTGTACCTGTTGGTAAATGGTGTTGTGGTTGGAATCATCCTCCTAGAGACAACCCTCGGGTTGGAGGAAAGACCAGTGCCTAGGACATCCTAGATGAGTACTTGTAGGTTTGAAAGAGTTGCCACACACACTCAGTATTCAATATGTCACGAAATAGAGATGATTCAGAACCCTCCTCGAGAGGAAACGTATAACAATCTGATGAAAAATTAACTCATAGAAACATCAATGCAAATCTATAGCAGCCTTCATCACCTGAGTCTGCATATTAATAAGCCATTTTAGTATATGGGACAGAAGAGTTAAACAAGAAGGAAATTCAATAAACATGGCTTATCTCTAAGAACCCTATGTAGTAAAAATTAGAGTGAAATGGATTAAGTAGAGATGGAGGATGAGATGCAAGGATACATAGTGTGCACTTTAAGTATTTAATTTCCATGTCCATACAAGCATTATACATCAATATTTGGCTTCAACAAATCCATACATTCATGAGAAAAACATCAATCAGCTACTTATGATATAATTTGAGAGGAAAATGGAACACATATGAAAATAGCATAGCAAGAACACATACTACAAACTCGGGTAAGCCAGAAATGCCAAAAACTTGTATTAATATTCAACAGATCAATAATCCATCATAAATGCACAATTCTTCTCTATTGGAAAGAAAAAAAAATCACAAAAGTTCTGAACCTTGTTAAAATATCATCTAATTGTGTTTATAAGGCCTCTGAAGGAGAACTCGTTACAAAAATATTATTTCTTGATTTTATTACAGAGAGTCATCACGTCAAAATTGAGCATGCTTTGTGGCACAGTTGTTTGTAACAAAAAACGTAACTGACTGAGAAATAAAATATTTACATAGAAGTAAAAATAAAAGTGTCATGATCGACACAATCTGCAATATCTTTAGTTTTGTTAGGCAGGAGGTGGAGGCTGCATCGTGGGGTTGATGATCTGGAGCATGGGTGGACCAATGAATTGTTGATATCTATTCTAGAGTACCAAATTTAGCTAAGGAGACTAGAAGAAAAACTAATATGATATCTTCATACTTGTTAAGTTTGAATAGTCCATCTTACCCCTGAATAGGATTTTTACCAACCCAAGCAACTAGAAGTCCTTCTTGAGATACTTTACCAATGTTATGCGCTTTAGAGTGGCAGTCTTCTCATGGGAGGAGTCTACTATGCTTTGGGCCTCTACTAGTCATTGTTTTTATTGATCCCAAGGGTTTAGCTCAACCAATTCCCAATAGTTGAGCAACCTTGCCCTTGTCAGTGATTCAAATTCCTCATTGAAAGCATATACCTTCCTTGCCACTACCCGTAAGCATTCTTTAGCTTTGACTTTCACTTCCTCCTTTCGGATCATCTTAGTGATATCCATGATGACACCCACTCTGTCTACCATATCAATAGGCATTAGTTCACTAAGTGACATTTCATTTACAAACCTAATGAACCTTTGAGAAATCTGGGAATTATTTATTTCGTCCTCCTTAGCTGATAGGATGAAGTATTCAAAGTATTTAACCATTCTTTTCTGCTCATGCATTATGGTTATGAATTCCAAGTTTAGGTTCCTGAAATCAATATACAACCTTATTTCTGCATTCTTCTTTTTGACTGGGACCAAGTTGGCAACCCAATCTAAATACCTTAGAGGTATAATGATTTTAGCTTCTAACAACTTCCTCACCTCTTTTTCAATAGATGGAGGTATTAAAGTATTAATCTGTCTAATATTTTGTTTGTAAGGCTTCACCCCTCCCTTTAAAGGTATATTGTGTTGGATGATGGTGGTACCAAAATTTTAAAAATCCCCATAAGACCAAGAAAATACATTGATGTAATTCATAAATGGGTCAAGGTATTTATGCTTGTACTCACCAGGAATTTCTTCTTCCAACTTTATCACCATTGATTCTTTGTATGTGTCATGTTGTGATGTTCAACTTTCTCATCAAATTCTTGCTTGGCTGACTTGGCTGCCACATCATTTGGATTGAAAATCCTTTCTAGTGGGACCAATCCGTTGGGTATAGTGTTTCCTTTCAACTGTAGGAATTTGTGCCCAGCAATGGTTTCTTCCCAATTTTTATGTTGTTCCTCTATCACCTCCTCATCTTTTGTTTGATCACCAAATTGGAGAACTCCCCTACCACCTCCATGAATAATTTGATTTGTTCTTCATCCTCAAACACTTTCCAATGTTTGATGTTTTCTGGTACTGAAGGTTTGTGCCAGAATTCACCTTCATACCTCAACAATGTATTTTGGGGAGGCTTGAAGTTACTTGCAGCTACAACCAAGCAATCGTCCATCCTATTGCCCTCTCAGGGTAGAAATTGAATATCAAAATCCAATAAAATTTTGTCAATTATATCCCATACCTCATTCCGATAAGTCCTCAATCGTGGATGTTTAGCCTGGCATTGATTCTTGATTTTCCTGATCACCAACTTTGAGTCCCCAATATTCATATTTATGGTTGCATGTAGTCCCAACAACATAGCTTCATATTCAGCAACATTGTTTGTTTCTTCATACTCCAGTTTGAAAGAGAGAGGGATTAGGCTACCTTATGGAGACATCAACAGTACTCCTACCCCGTTACCTTACCTATAACAAGCCCCATCAAAATAAAATTTCCATACTTTATCACATTCCAGGGGTTCTTGATATGGCTATGAAAAACATTCAACCTTGTGTCTATTCTAAGATCAAATCATCCTCTTCTAGTAACAGGAAAGATAGGTCTATATCTTTCCCATACAAGGGTGAATTTTTTGAAGTTGGCTTTTGTGACAGTATTCACAAATCTTGATTCTTTGTACAACTTGCATTCTTGTCCACCAAAAATAGGGATAGTGGCATAAGTAAAATCCAATTTAATGGATCCTCCAATCTTAAAGCCCGATGATTTGAATAAGAGCATCTCAAACCTTGCAGGGATGTCTGCCACCACAATATCCATCACTACAATTTCACTCTTTTGGATTCAAATGAGTAAGGATCCTTGTATGGCCACATTATTTGCAGCCCAAAATGATCCATTACTGACAGTGGCATCAAATTATGGGAGGCCACTGAATCAAGCATGCAATTGTGCAGCAATATCTCATGAATTACCAAAGTCCCATAAAAGGGGGTTGTAGAAGAGTCTTTCTCTTCAACATGGGGTCAAAAAATGAACATGGGCCTTTCTTCTTGTATATTTAGGTTGTCTTCCACTAGGGTCGGGGTAGGTGGGCCAATAAACTGAGACACCTATACTTTGTAGCTTTGTTGTCTCAATAGCTTAGACAAGGGGACAAAAATTTGAACATTTTCTAGTTCCTTTCGCAGATCAAACATAAAGGGGTTCTTATGAGCAGAGATAATATCAGCAAGCTCTTTTACTTTAATGCAGATTGGCTGGGATGATGGAAGGACTTGCTCTAATTTTGAAACTTCAAACTTATGAGGGAGAGGGGTGGAGGACTCTTTCTTCTTAGGTGAAGGCTTATCTAGAGGCTTCTTCCCTTTTTCTGGTGGTTTGGCAAGATTGGAGGTAGAAAGCTCTTCCCCTTTGTCCTTCCCTCTAGATCTCTTTCTAGAAGACCTAAGGTCATATTTCTTGTGAAGTTGAGCTTGCATGAAATCTACAAACTATCTGCAATAGTCATTAATCTATCCATGATCCAAAGGGACATTCAATTCCTCTCCTTCTTACTCAAGTGTTTCAACCTCATACTCCTCTCCAGAGAGAGAAGAAAAGTGGTTGTCTTAAGCTTCCATAGATTCTTCAGTTAGATCCTCTAGACCATCCTCCAAGTATAAGGGAGGTTGAATGTGGTCTTGTTGTTCCTTTTTTTCTATCTGCAGAAGTTGCAACAGAGGTCTCCTATATTGAGGATTGAAATTACTATTTGGGATTGGGAGGGTTTATCTAGGTGGATTTTTATTTTCTAGCTCCATATTTACAACATTGTTAGACAATATGTTAATCAATTTCTTCATTTCTTCCAGCTTTTGCTCTTGAGTTTCCCCCTCTTGACCTAAAGAGCTAGCTTCCTCTTTTCCTCTCCTCTTGTTAACATAATCAGGTTTTCCTCTTGATTTACTAGTGGAGGTGAAGTTAGCTTCCACTTCAAGTGTATCAATCTAAATTAGGATCAAGGGTGCGAGATTTTCTCTCCCTGATAGTAAAACCAAATTCAGACTCAAAAGCCAGTGGAAAAACCACCTTAGTAGCAGCTTGTGTGTAACACCCTCCTCCCACATCTGCCCAAGTAACCGGCCAACCGAGGGTAAACATGTGACGAGAGGCTACTATGATTAGATTCAACCTCCTAGGTGACCTTAAGGAAATGGAATCGATGGAAACACATTATACAAACCTTCCACATCATCAACAGGACTCCTAAGAACCATCCCAACCTTTCTAGTAACCATCCCATGGGTCCCATCGAGGTTTTATATCACTTTATCCTCGGACACTCCCATGATATGGGCCTGACAGCATCTAGGAGCCTCTGGATGCTCTCATGACAAGGCATGCCAGCATCCAGGGACTATTTTTCTTAGTGTTGTGCTAGTGTCCGCGAGATTTTAGCCACTTTTTTAGGCCTAGAGCCCAGGTCACTGCCCAAAATTGAATGACACCCTCAGAACAGAGATATAACAAGGAAATGATCATGAAAATGAAAATACTTTGACAAGCCCTTAACTAGACCCCTACTAGCCATGACAGACATTTTGTCAAACATGTCGTGAATATGTAATATATAGGTGTAAACAACATATTTAAGCATAGTGGTCTCATACTTATTTGAGAATCACTAAGAAGCATTGTTCCCTTATATCATTTGCTACATTATCATCTATTAGGTTGTATATACATTTTTCATTCATTTACAAGTAAAAACATGATGAGAGCCATACATAGAAATTGTCATAAAACATATACATAACCAACATAATCGCAACAAAAATACCAAGGAAATCACAGCCATATGATCCACATATAAACTAGTATAATACTCATAGAAATACAAGGAGAAATAACCTTAGATTGAAAATGCAAAATCCAAACTCGGGATGGGACTACCACATTCCACCCAACCATAGAATGGTTGATCCAAATCTCTCTTTATCCATTCACCCTTGTGCCATATTCCAAGCATGAATGTGGGACTCAAACCAAAAGAACCAACCAGGGCATCTCAAGGCTAAACCACCTCACCCTCATCAATAGAAACCAGGCTTTAGTGTAATCCATCCTGAATCACTAGGTAGACACAATAGACATGTAATAATAGGCTTTACCATGATATCCACCAAATCACTAGGCCAAACAAGCATGGATGCCACCAGATTTGTCCACCTACATCGTGAGGAATTTTCCTATTTCCTAGTCTCTCAGGCTTTACCGCAATCCACATCAGATCACTAGACCCTAAACCAAGACCCACTCTCTAGGATTTACTGCATATCTAATCCCAGGATTACTAGTCCCAATGGAGAGAAATCCACCTCTTGGCTTTACTATATATCCCACCATTCACCGGCAAGGATTACTAGACCCACCGAGGCAACACAAAATATGGGTTTATTGCAACCCACAGTCTGGTTCAAGGGTTACTAGGCCATGTGTTCTATCATTCAGAGATCCACCTCACTCAACTTCGAATCCATCCAGCAATCCAACTAAACCAAAACATGAGAATCCCATCACACCATGGTTATCCAGAAATGGAAAGGTTAGGTTGAAAACATTGTCACACCTAGAAAAACCTATGCCATAACAACAAAAGAACCACATGCAATACCATTCATGCCAAATATAGCAAGGAAAAAAAACATGAAAATCGATACCTACAAAGAATAATGTTGTAGCTACTTGATCCTACTCTTCCTTGATTGCTCCTTCCTTCCTCTTACCATCTTTTCCTTTCTTGATCAAATGCTAAAGTGCTCCAAGAAAACTCTAAGAGTCCAAGAGTGAGAGGGAGAGAGAGAATAATGAGAGAGCTCCAAAACTAAACTGAAAAAAGGGTACCAATTGATCCTCATAAGCTTTTTTATCAATTAGGCCTCTATTTTCTTCATTTTCCATTATTTTCCTTCATTTTCCTCCTCACATGCAACCTGTGAACTTTCACCTTCCTTTTCTCCTAATTTCCATTATTTTCATAAATAAATGTGTCAAAAATTCCATTTTTCCTTTCCAAAGCCTTTGGCTTTCTTTTTTCCAATTTCCTTAGCCATAATTAACCAAATGAACACCCACTAGGATGTTTTTTCCCAAAATTCAACTTGGAATAAGTGTCTCGTCAACCGTGGTTACTATTTTTTCCTTTATTAACTTTTATTACATGGAATTTTCACTAGGGTTGTTACAGGACCCTTCCCCTTGGGGGACATCATCCATGGTGTTCAACCACACCTATACCTTAGCAAAATCGCTAGAAAAACAAACATACTGCCCATGGAGCTTTATAACATAGCTCAATGCAATATTTACAATGATCACCCTGCTGAGAAGCAAACCAACATAACAACATGAAAACTATAAATGACATGACACCCATACCTCTTATTGGAGCTTTATAACACAGCTCAAGGTAGTATTTACATCCATATACATATGTACATATGCCAAAAAATCACCAAACATGTACCAAAACACCATACCAAAACTTCTTTGCCTCAACTGGAAAACAAGGAAGGGTACATAACCCGCATCTGATCTGCCATCTCCCATGTAGCTTCATCATGCCCAAAGTGCTTCCACTCCACTTTAACCTGATCGATTTCTTGGTTTTAGAGCATGAGCACCTTTTTCTAAAATATACACTAAGGCTCTAATTAGAATTCTCCACCTAGTTCTACCTGCAATACAGACCAGTCAATCACATGATCAACATATTTAACATACTTCTTAAGAAATGACACTTGGAAAACATCATGGAATTTCACTATCAGAGGTAGTGCAAGTTGATAGGCTACTAGCCCAATCCTCTCAATAATAGTGAAGGGTACATAAAACCTTGGTGCCAACCTGGCACATGATCCAATTTGTAAGGATATCTTCTTTGGTTTGATGTGCAAGTACACCTATTCCCAACCTCAATCTCCTTGAAAAACTTGTTTTGATCTCCATAGCTCTTCTGCCTATCCTATGTTGCCTTTAGATTCTTCTTTATAACCTACTTTTCTTGTTCCATGTCTATTCCAATCAACGCCCTGTTAACTGGATCGCTCCAACTGATGGGAGTATTGAAACTCCGCCCATATAATGCCTCAAACATACTCATCTTCAAATATTCCTGATACCCATTGTTGTAAGCGAACTCTACTAGTGTAAGATACTCTTCCCACTTTCATTTTGATGCATCGCATTCATCCTCAACATGTTCTCCAATATCTTGTTGACCCTCTCAGTCTATCCATCTGTCTGCTGATGATAAGTTGTATTAAAGGCCAATTTTGTGCCTGAACCTGCAAACAACTCCTTTCAAAATTTGGAAGTGAACTTTGTATCCATGTCAGACACAATATTCTTTGGAACACCATGCAATTTGACCACGTCTCTGATGAATACCTGTGCCACATCGCTAGATGAAAATATAAACTTCACTGGAATGAAGTGCGCAACCTTTGTCAACTTGTCCATAACAACCATGATGGAATCATGTTGTCTCACTATCCTTGGAAACTTGTGATAAATTCCATGGAATTGACCTCCCATTTCCATTCTAGAATCACAATCAATTGTAGTAGTCCACCTGGATGCTTACACTCTACCTTCACACGTTGATAATAAAAACACCTAGCCACAAACTCTGCTACATCCTTTCTTAGATTCAACCAATAATAAAATTTCTTCATTGCGATCAATGTCTTTTGGTAGCCTGGGAGACCTGAATATGGTTTCGCATGAAAATCCCTCAATATCACCTTCTTGAGATCACTATTTTCTATAACATAAATCATGTCCCTAAATCTAACCAATCCATCTGCCATGAGACAATAGTCCACATCCTATGCACTTGCACATGTACTTGTACCTGTACTACTACATGTACTCGTACATGTACCTATACTCTATTGCAACCTATGCACAATATTCATATACCTAAAATTTTGTTGACTTGCCTGCAAGATCTTATCTTGTAAGTCTGTCACATAGGAGCCCATAGCTGCTAAGTGATTTATTTGTACCCTCCTTCTAAGAGCATTTTCCACCCTATTCTCCTTTCATTTGATGTATCTTATCTCAAAATAGAACTCACTGATAGTGGCCAACCATCTAGCTTGACTGGCATTCAGATTCAGTTGGGCAAACAAGTACCTCAACCCAATGTGATCACTCATCAGTATAAACCTCCTGCCAAGAAAATAGTGCCTCCACATCTTCAATGCATGTATGATTGATGCTAACTCAAGATCATGTGTCGAGTAGTTTTGCTCGTGCTCGTTTAGTTTTAGTGACTCATATAATACCACTTGTCCATCAAGCATAAGAACTCCACCAAGTCCTCTTTTGCAAGCATATGTACACACTACAAACTCTTTGTTCGAATCTGCAATATGTAGCACTGGTGCATGTGTCAACAACTGTTTAAGCTGCTCAAAATTGGCCTCACACTCCTCTTTCCATTCAAACTTCTTACCTTTCATCTACAATGATGTAAGAGGATAAGAAATATTTTAGAAGTTCCTGGTGAACCTCCTATAATAACCTGCAAATCCCATGAGAGATCTCACCTCATCCACATTCCTAGGAGCTACCCACTCCATGCTAACCCTTATATTTTCTAGATCCACTGTTATGCCTTCCTTGGAAACAACATGTCCCAAGTAGTGTACCTCAATCTGAAAGAAACTAGACTTCTTGAGCTTAGCATACAACTGATTCTCTCTCAACAACCTCAACACTACTACTAAATGCTCGGTGTTCTCTTCCTCATTTTTAGAATGTACCAATATGTCATCAATGAACACAATAACAAACTTATCCAAATACGAACACAACACATTATTCATCAAGCACATAAATGTAGTTGGAGAATTAGTCAAACCAAATGGAACTACAAAAAACTCATAATTTTGATGCCAAGTCCGGAACTATGTCTTGTAAATGTCCTCCTCTTTGATGCATATCTGGTGGTATCATGATCTCAAGTCGATCTTCAAGAACACTGTTGATCCCTTCAACTAATCAAATAAGTCATCAATCCTCAGCAATGGATACATATTCTTGATATTCACTTTGTTCAACTGCATGTAGTCAATGCACAATCTGAAAGTACCATTTTTATTCTATACAAATAACATCGTGTGCCCCAAGGTGATACACTGCTCTAACGTATCCCTTGTCCAACATTTCCTTCAACTGCAACTTCAACTCCACCAGCTCAGGTGTGTTCATCCTGTAAGGTGCTTTTGATGTTGGAGCTACCCATGGCACTAACTCAATAGAAAATTATACTTCCATGTGAGGCGGCAACTCTAAAATCTCCTTAGGAAATACATCCTAAAATTGTTGTAGAACTGGGTACCTGCTCAAAACATTTTCATCCTCAACTTCCTTACCTTTTTCACTAGAAATGTGAACTTTGAATAACACACACCCCTTTCTATGACTACGCTTTTTTTGCATAGTTGTCACCATCCTAACTAAGGCGGTTTTCTTCTTACCTCTCAGAACTCGTGGTTCCCCATTGTTATCCAAGCACTCAATGGCTTTGTCATAACAATCCACCTTGGTTCTATGAAGGTACAACTAATCCACACCCAACAACATATTGTATGATCCCAATGGTAATACATTCAAATGCATTGTGGTAGGCATACCATTGAAACCAAATGCACAAGCTCTTACCCAATGATGAACCCACTTCTTTGTAACTACAGCCAACTACACTAACCAATATTCTGCATGCACTTCTTTATTCAAACCACACTTATCCACCAAGTCAGGACTAACATAACTATAACTAGATCCAGGGTCAATTAAAATAGAAATAAATTGATCACAAATTTTATCGTCCATCTCAATGATAGATATCTGATGATCAGCTTGTTTGTTATCCAATGTTGCATAGATATGAGGAACGCTCTAACCAACACCCCCAACAGTCTATGCCTCCTGTGCTATATATATCTGAGGCCTACCACCCTGATTTTGTGGACAATCTCTCTTAAGGTGCTTCTTACCGCATGTCCAACACTCCAACTAACCAGTACCCTCACCTCTATGTTGTTGTTGTAACCCATGTCCCTATCTAGCTACATTGAACCTCTTTTGTGGTGCCACATTTTATTTCTCTTCTCCGTTCTGAGGCCTTGTTCTTTTCGGTTTCCATTTACCTTTATCTTTACTGAGATTCATTCTTACGCATTTCTTGTTCATAGCAATGCTTCAATTTCCCAATAACTTCCTCAAGTGACTAAGGCTCATCATACTCAATCATATCTCTAAATGCTAATGGAAAAGCACAGACAAATCGCTGAACTTTAGCCTTCTCATCTTTAAGATATGGTACATATGTCAATAGCTCCAGGAACTTAGTTGTGTATTCTTGATCTGTCATTGATCCCATCTTTAGGTCATAGAATTATTTGGCCTTATTATCGTAGTACCTTTCTAACAATTACTTCTTCCTAAAAATCCTTTCGAACTTGTGCTAAGTCAAGTCATATGTCCTGGTGTCTCTAACCCACTTCACATCTTCCCACTAGATGTATGCTTTACCTCTCAGGTTGAATATAGCTATTATGGCCTTCATATTATATGTGCACTCATGCAACTCAAAGAATTTATTCATCCCAAGTATCCAAGCCTATGCATCTTCCCGTTTCTTCACATCTCCATCAAAAGTAGGTGACTTTGCTTTCTTAAACTCAGCTGGAAAGTATCTCCTATCACTCCTCCTGTATGGATGATAACGATGATGATCATATGCCTATCAGAACCAAAATTAGAATAATACTTGTATCCATCACCTCTCCTATCCATAGTATCCAACAATCTTTCATCTCAAATTGTGTCATCTCTATTTGACCAATTACCACCATGAGACCTACTTCCATATGCTCCATTAGTTTTGTCCTCCTGTTCATGGTTGCTCTGAAGTGTCCCTTATCGCTACAACTATGACAAACATTGAAGGGGTATAGCATTAAGCTCTGCTTGTTTCTCTTGTGTCTACATGATTTTGTCATTTTCCACCTTACAACTCCTTATTTATTCCTTCAAGATTCTTAATGTGTCTCCTAAGTCAAAAGAGTGCCCAATACGATACTCATTTGATTCATAGGGAGAGTCTTTGTACTCTACCATCTTGCTAGTCATTTTGATATCTTTCCTGCAAGACATACTATGTCAGCAAAACCAAATCACAAAAACCCAATGTACCTTAGAAAAATTTGGGCATGATATCTCATCTACAAGAACAACCAATCAACGTACTACATGTATAACATAATCATGACATCATATATACTTATAATACATAAGCACATAACCATGTAACATCAGTCTAGCTAGAGTCCAACCATCAATGCACGACCATATCAACTACACATACCATGACCTCATGCATGACAACACAACGATACCAATATACATTGACATTATGCAAGCATAAACAATATGTAGAAAATAATACACTCATGATTACACACTTTACAACAACAACATCTTCATTCACATGGCGACATCACTACACCCATGACCTACACCATGCATATGAAACAAGCATATAGACCACAAGAATGGTTAACACATGTGCAACTGACATGAATGCATGACCGACACACACTACTCATCCAGTCTGAGGGGTGAACAATGCTCTGATACCACTATGTAACACCCTCCTCCCACATCTACCCAAGTAACCGATGAACTGACGTAAACATGTGATGAGAGGCTACTGTTATTGGATTCAACCTCCTAGGTGACCTTAAGGAACTTGAATTGATGGAAAAACATCATACATACCTTCCAAATCATCAATAAGACTCCTAAGAACCATCCCAACCTTTATGGTAACCAGCGCCTGGGTCCCATTGAGGTTTTAGACCACTTGACCCCCGGACGCTCCCATGATATGGGCCTGACAACATCCAGGAGGCTCTGGACGCTCTTATGACAAGGCATGCCAGCATCTAGGGACTATGTTGCTCAGTGTTGTGCTAGCATCCCAAGGGTTTGAGCCATTTTTTTAGGCTCAGAGCCCAGGTCACTACCCAGAATTGAATGACGCCTTCAGAACAGAAAGATAATAAGGAAATGATGATGAAAATGCAAATACTTGGACAAGCCCTCAACTAGACCCCTACTAGCCATGACAGACATTTCGTCAAACATATCACGAATATGTAATCTACAAGTGTAAACAACAAATTTAAACATAGGGGTCTCATACTTATCTGAGAATCACTAAGCATTGTTCCCTTATATCATTTATTGCATTATCATCTATTAGGTCATAGATACATTGTTCATTCATTTATAGGTAAAAACATGATGAGATCCATACATAGCCACAATCATAAAACATATACATAACCATCATAATAGCAATAAAAATACCAAGGAAATCACAACCATATGATACACTATAAACCAGTGTAATACTCATAGAAATACAAGGAAAAATGACCTCATATTGATGATGCAAAATGCAAACCCAGTATGGGACTACCACGTTCCACCCGACCATAGAATGGCTGAGCCAAATCTCTCTTCATCCATTCAACCCCATGCCATATTCCAAGCATGAATGTGGGACTCAAACCAAAAGAACCAACCAGGGCATCCCGAGGCTAAACCACCTCACCCTCATTAATAGAAGCAAGGCTTTACCGTAATCCATAATGGATCACTAGGCCAACATAATGCACATGTAATAGGAGTCTTTACCATGATCTCCATCAAATCACTAGGCCAAATAAGCATGGATGCCATCGGATTTCTCCACCTACACTGTGAGGAATTTTCATGTCTCTTAGTCTCTCAACCTTTACCTCAATCCACACCGGATCATTAGGCCCTAAACCAAGATCCACTCTTCAGGGTTTACCGCATATCCCATCCCAGGATTACTAGGCCCAATGGAGAGCAATCCACCTCTTGACTTTAACATATATCCTGTCATTCACCAGCAAGGATTCCTAAGCCTGCCGATGCAATACAAAATTTGGCTTTTCCGCAACCCACAATCTAGTTCATGGGTTACTAGGCCATGTGTTCTATCATTCGGTGATCCACCTCACTCATCTTTGAATCCATCTGGAAATCGAGCTCAACCAAAACATGAGAATCCCATCATAACATGGCTATCCAGAAATGGGAAGGCTAGGCTGAAAACATTGTCACACCTAGAAAAGCCCATGCCATAACAACAAAAGAACCACATGCAGTACCATGCATGTCAAATATAGCAAGTAAAACACACATGCAAATCGATATCTACAAAGAATATCGTTGTAGTTTCTTGATCTTTCTCTTCCTTGCTTGCTCCTTCCTTCCTCTTACCTTATTTTTCTTTCTTGATCCAATGCCAAAGTGCTCCAAGAAAAATCCAAGGGTCCAAGAGTGAGAGAGAGAGAATAATGAGAGAGCTCCAAAACTAAACTGACAAAAGGCTACCAACTGATCCTTGGAAGCCTTTTTATCAATTAGGCCTCTATTTTCTTCAGTTTCCATTATTTTTCTTCATTTTCCTCCTGACATTCAACCTATGACCTTTCACCTTATTTTTCTCCTAATTTCCATTATTTTCATAAATAAATATGCCAAAAATTTCATTTTGTCTTTCCAAATCCTTTGTCTTCGCTAATTTCCTTAGACATAACAAAACAAATGAACACCCACTAGGATGTTTTTCCCAGCATTCAACATGGAACATGTGTCCCATCAACCATGGTTAGTATTTTTTCCTTTATTAACTTTTATTAAATGGATTTTTCACCAAGGTTGCTACATTGTGGGGGTTATATTTCAATAGGCAAATTGTCATATATTTTGTTAAACCTTTTGATGAATTCAAAAACATCCTCATTATGTTTCATCTTCATTGCATTAAACTCTATGAAGATGTATCCATAGTCTCTTCTCTCACCCCATTTCTGCATGAACACATTCTCCATTTCCTCCCATGTAGTAATTGAAGCATTGGGTAAGGCTTTGAACCACTTTCTGGCCTCCCCATCTAGTGATTGGACAAAGAGTCTCAAAATCACATCTAGGTGCTCCACATTCTGATTTTTTGCAAAGGGGCAAAAAGTGTCTATATGTTTTTGGGCAGAGATTTCATCCTCTCCAGTAAATCTTGGAAGATTTTTGAGATAATCTTAAGGCATGGCATTCATAGGTTGAGGTAAATCGAGAGGAGCATACTTATTAAGAAGAAAACCAAGGACATCCATATTTTGCAAAGGAAGAGGTGGTAACAGATTTATCACAGGCCTTTGCTAAAGAAATATTTGAATTGTGGTTGTCTGAGGCCGACATGGAAAGCTATTAACACTGGGTGTTGGGCTATATTCAAGTATATCTTTAACCTCTTCAGGTTCTGGAAAAATGAGAGAGGGGGATGAGGGAGGACTAGGAGGAGCTTCTTCATCTTGATCTCTTAAGAAAAATGGACCACACAATGAATAATTCTCTTTTGTATATTTTAGGGCTTTGGAAGAGGGTTCATGATGGTTTATTATCGCCTTCTACGAGCCAGTTGTTGATATCTCTAGAACAAAGAATCCAGCACTTAGAGTGAATGGTTTTTTCTCCTTCAAGGCCCTCCTTAATATTATTCTTTTTGGGTCAAACATAGGAGGGGTATTTTGTTGGCGTGTATCAAAGCGGGTATGAGGCCTCTTGAAAGTCAGTGTGAAGAAATAAGGGATCCCCAGTGGACTCAATAAAAAAATTCTTTATTTGGAGTCATCAAGGTGAGAGATATCCAACCATACACTTCCTTTTCTCATATATTAAAAGGAATGCAAAATAGTCATTATCCAGGGAATTTTTTTCAAATTCATCCTCGGCAATGGTGCTAGAAGAAGTTGTGGCTGGAATCAACCTCTTAGAGACAACCCCCAGGTTGGAGGAAAGACTAGTGCCTAGGACATCCTATATGAGTGCTTGCAAGTTTGCAAGAGCTATCACACACACTCAATATTCAATATGTCACGGAATAGAGATTATTCAAAACCCTCCTCCAAAGTAAATGAATAACAATATGATGAACAATTAACTCACATAAACATCAATGCAAATCTACAACGTCCTTTATCACCTGAGTCTACATCTTAATAAGTCATTGTAGTATATGGGACAGAAGAGTTAAACAAGAAGTAAATTCAATACACATGGATTATCTCTAAGAATCCTATGCAGCAAAAATCAGAGTGAAACAGATTAAGTAGAGATGGAGGATGAGATGCAAAGATACATAGTGTGCACTTTAAGGATTTAATTTCCATGTCCATACAGGTGTTATACATCAATATTTGACTTCAATGAATCCATACATTCATGAGAAAAACATACAACAACTACTTATGATATAATCTGAGAGGAAAATGGAACACATATGAAAGTAACATAGCAAGAACACATACTACAAACTCGGGTAAGCCAGGGTCGCCAAAACTTGTATTAATCTTCAACAAAGCAATAATCTATCAAAAATGCATAGTGCTTCTCTACTGGAAAGCAAATTTAAAAAAAAAAAATTGATCCTTCTTAAAATATCATCTAACTGTCTTTATAGGGCCTTTGAAGGAGAACTCGTTACAAAAATATTCTTTCTTGATTTTATTACAGAGAGTCATCATGTCAAAATTAAGCGTGCTCCACAGCACAACTGTTTGTAACAAAAAATGTAACTGAATGAGAAATAAAATATTTACATAGAAGTAAAAATAAAAGTGTCATGATCGACACAATCTGCAATATATTCAGTTTTGTTGGGTAGGACGTGGAGGCTACATCATGGGGTTGATGATCTAGAACACGGGCGGATCAATGCATCGTTAACATATCTGCCATGGTAACAAATTTGGATGAGGAGACTCGAAGAAAAACTTATATGAGATCTTCATATTTGTTAAGTTTGAATAGTCCATCTTAGCTCGAAATAATATTTTTACCAACCCAAGCAACTAGAAATCCTTCTTGAGATAATTTACTAATTTTCTGCCCTTTAGAGTGGAAGTATTCTCGTGGGAGGAGTCTATTATGATTTTGGCCTCTACTTGTCTTTTTTTTATTGATCCTAAGGGTTTAAACTTTAGCTCACCCAATTCCCATCAGCTAGGAAATCTTGCCCTTAACAGTGATTCAAATTCCTCTTTGAAATCAGATACCTTCCTTGCTACTAACCCCAAGCATTCTTCAGCTGTGACTTTGGATTCCTCCCTTCGAATCATCTTAGTGATCTCCATGATGGAACCCACTCTATATACTATATTTATAGGCCTCAACTCATGAGTGGCCTCTCATTTACAAATCTGATGAACCTTTGAGAAATCTAGGAATTCTTTATTCCATCCTCCTTAGCTGATAGGATGAAGTATTCAAAGTCTTTAACCATTATTTTCTTCTCATGTGTCATGGTTATGAATTCCCATTTCGTCCCCATTCCTTCAATGATTCCATCCCACACTAGTTTTGTAGCTTGCAACAATTACATGTTCCCTTTCAACTTACTCTTTAACTCTAAGATCTGTTGTGTAGCTTCTTGTACGTCCTTGCTGAGGATCTCAACATTAGTCTCATTGACCTCTACTTATTTCTCCTTTTGGGCTAAGTTTTTCTGCGAAGCCTCTAGATCTCTTTGTACTCTATTTAGTTCCCCTTCTAAAATTTGAAGTTCAGTAAGGGTATTGGTAATTTGTTCAGTAGGGTTTTGGGGATCCTCAAGAATGATGGTTGTACATGGTGAGTCAATCTTATACTGCAACTCAGCTATCTATTTCTTGAGGACTACAACTTCATTGTTCATGTCAATGATCTCATCGGCTAGAATCTCTTTTTCTGCTTCTACCCGCACTAGCTCCTTGGATTGGAAATGCTCACTACCTAGCATCTTTAGCCTATGCCTTATCTCCTGAATATTTTTTTGATAACTCTTGAGAAAAACCTCAAAAGATCACTGGTCCTCAGGATTCACCCCAAGCTTTACCACCATCTCCTTGAAGCTTTCATTATGTATGTGAAGGGCAGGGGAGTTGGATTTTTCTTGCTTTAGCCTATTTTCATCTTTGTCTAGTAGTGTTTCTGACTTGCTAATGGTCAAGGCGTTCTTATTTATATCATTGTACAACATTTCCCCAACATGTCTATGGAAATTTATTTTCTCTTGGAGGGGAACACTTGCCAAATCTAAAGACAGATCCAGAGTTTTCAATTGTGAACCTGAAGGCAAAGACTGGGCTAGAGGATTCTACAAGAAGAATTCCATTTGGTTCCTCTCCAAATCCATTGCAGCCAGCAACCTGGTGTGATATGGAGCTACATGAGATACCATTTGTAGTTGCATCTCCTCCCTCACTTTCTTATTTCTTTCTTCAATGGCCTTTTCAACAGGTCAACTTGATCCTATGACTGATGCACTAGTTTTTGTAGTTAAAACAACTACATGTGAATAAGATGAGGTAGTGGACTGTGGCCGATTTTCCAATGAGACATGAAAACCTAGTTGGTCTAGACCTATCTCCACTAGCCTAGTTTCCAATTCTTCTTCCTTTGTTTCCTGAGTCTTAGCCTTTTTAGATGAGGGTGCATCTACCATCTCGGTATCTCCAATGTGGCCAACAAACCTCTTTTTTGTTGTGTATTTAGGTGTTAGAGTCTCAACCTCCATCTATGTATCAAGAGGCCACGATTCAATGTCAACTTTTGATTCCACCTCAAGTTTAGACTCATGTAAATAAGTCGAAGCCTTTATCTTTTATCTCCTTTGAGAAATGACACCATGAGGGTCATAGTGCCAAACCTCTCCTAGGCCAAATTTCATCTCTCTGAGCAAGGCTTCAACTTCCTCGAAGGCCTTCCTGGAATTAACAACAAAAGGCCCCACAGGATTTTTCAATTTAAACAAATGTTCCTTCTTTGCGGGAAAAAAATGAATTTGATCTGTATATAGACTCTATCTAATGAATTATAAATAAAATATCCTCATAGACATGAAAACAGGTAGGTGGTAGGGGGGAATCCCACACCCATAAATTCTACACCAGTATTCTTGACATGGTTAAAACCCTCAAAGAGGGAAACAGTCCATGGCCTGAGCCAACGCGGCCACTTCAGGCTATTTATTAATAAAAGAATGAAAATTTACATAAGATTCTCTCATGAACAGTTACCCTACAAATGACCCTCCATGCTCTTTAAATAGAGATCATGGACCAATTGGGTGCTAAGCCATGGATCAAGTGTCGATAATACCGAGGAGAGAATAAACCGTCGTATCACTACATATCGTGACCGTCAGATTGTAAGTTACAAAAGTACATAGTAAAGAAACACACTTTACCTAACTCTACATTAGACCAAGTTATACTTAACTATTTCCTATGTATCAGAATATCCTAACATCCCCCCTTAAGAACAACTTGGGATAGGATTGAAGGATGTACAAATATGACACAATAGGAGAAGGAAGGAGGCATTAGAGCCTATCCCCCCTTAGTGACAACTTCCTGAACTCCAACCATAAATCAAAGTTTAGTAAACTTCACCTCTATGAGAGCCTTTGTAAAGATGTATGCAACTTGATCATTTGTTGAAAAATATTGCACTTCAAGAACATGGTTGTGAATGAGCTTTCTGATAAAGTGCATGTGCAATTCAATGTGTTTTTTGCACTGATGTTGGACTGGATCTTTGCATAGTTAAATGGAACTTTGATTATTACACCAAAGTGTAGTCGGATGTTGCTGCTGAAATCCAAACTCTGACAGGATCTGACGAAGCCACAGGGCTTCCTTACTAGCTTCTACGGCACCACGATACTCTGCTTTTGTTGAAGAAAGAGAAATTGCACTTTGTTTCTTGCAAGCCCATGTAATAGGTCATCAGGGTCACCAGCCCAATTAGAATCAGTGAAACGAACCAATAGAGGAGATGCTTCTACATAACTGAATTGTACCTCGAACATAATGAAGTGTTAATTTAGCTGCTTTCCAATTACTTTCATGTGGGTTTTGCATAAACCAAGCAATAAGGCAACAACAAAGGAAAGGTCAGGATGAGTATGGGTCAGATACAAAAGTTTTCCTACAAGTTGATGGTATAAGGTAGCATCAACTTCAGGGGAAGTACAAGTGACTGAAATTTTGGCTCTAGATTGAAAGGGAGAAGGGGCTGGCTTACAGTCTTCCATGTGAAAAGGGCGTAGAAGATCACATGCATACTTAGACTGGGAAAGGGAAATACCTTCCTTGGATTCCAAGACTTGAAGACCAAGAAAATAATGCAAGTTTCCTAAGTCTGTCATTTCAAACTTCTTTTTAAGGCTGGACTTCACATAGTTTATAAGGTTGGGATCACTACCAGTAAGGATAAGATCATCAACATAAAGAACAAGAATGATAAGAGACTTGCCCACTTTCTTGGTGTATATAGTGTTGTCAGAATGACACCTAGAAAGTCTAGTTTCTAAAAAGAAAGCTATCCATTTTGGCATACCAGGCCCAAGGGGCTTGCTTGAGACCATAAAGGGATTTCTTAAGCCGACATACAAGGCTAGAATCTGTTTGTATAAAGCCAGTAGGTTGTTCCATATAGATTTCTTCATGCAAGTCCCCATGCAAGAAGGGAGATTTAACATCCATCTGATGGACTTCCCATTTGAAAGAGGCAACAAGGGAAAGAACAAGGCCGATAGATTTCATTTTGGCAATAGGGGAAGGTTTCAGTATAGTCAATGCCTTCAACTTGTGAAAAACCCTTAGCAACAAGACGAGCTTTATGTTTATCCACTTTTCCATCTGGTCCATACTTGGTTCTGTAAACCCATTTGCAACGAACAAGTTTTTGTCCCTTTGGAAGGGGAACAAGATCCCATGTATCATTTTCCAATAATGAACGATATTCTTCATTCATAGCTACATCCCAATCTGGATGGCCTGAAGCTTCTGCAAAGGTGTCAAGATCATAATTAGCTGAAGCTTGAGCTAATAAAGAAGAGGCTCTATCAAACTAAGAACGTGTACGTCATTGATCTGTAGGATCACCGGCAAGAGCACTTGCTGCATCCTCAGTAGCACGGACCCATTTTGGAAGCTGAGGAGCTGAAGGAGGATCCTGAGAAGGTGGGGGAGGATTGGCATCCTCGTTGTCATCATCTGAAGTAGAAATATTTTCAGAATTAGAAGGGATAGAGAGAGGTGGCACATCTGCCGAACTAGGCTCATAGGCCAATATATTTTCAACAAAATTTACATCTCTTCTAATGATAACATTTTTGGACTTAAGTGGAATAAGTCTGTATCCTTTGACATCTTCAGAATATCCAACAAAAATACATTTTTCACTCTTAGGTTCTATAGCTTTATGTTTCTCATCTGGAATATGGGCCCATGCTTCACTTCCAAAAACACGAAAGTGACTTACATCTTGTTTAATTGAGCTCCATGCTTCTTCTGGACTGATATTCTTTAAAACCTTAGTATGAGTGTGATTTATTATGTAATTTGCACAGTTAATTACTTCTGCGCAAAAATTAAGACTAAGTCCTTTAGGTTGAAGCATACAATTAGCCATTTTCTTTAAGGTGTGATTCTTCCTTTCAGCTACACCATTTTGTTGTGGAGTATATGAAACAGTATGTTCCATTTGAATTCCATTCTCAATGCAAAAGTTGATGAATTTTTTGTTAACATATTCTCCGCCAATATCAGATCTTAGCTTAAGAATTGGATTTCCATATTGTTTTTCAACAAAGGCCAATAACATGTCAAATACTTCACTCTTGAGTTTTAAGAAGTATACCCAAGTGCATCTGGAGAAATCATCAATGAAAGTTAAGAAATACTTGTAGCCAAAGAATGAAACAACTAGAAGTGGACCACATATATGACTATGCACAAGCTGTAAAGGGGTTGAGGCGTGCTAAGAGGCACATTTTTCAAAACTATCTTGATGATGTTTTCCAAGTACACATCCAGAACAAACACCATCTCTGCAAGATACCATTGGAAGACCTGTCACCATATTTTCTTTACGTAGATTCTGAAGGGAGTGATAGTTTAAGTGACCAAATCGCTCATGCCAAAGTTTGCTCACTTCATCATTACGAGTAACAAATGATGACCCAAATTTGTTAAACTTATACAACCTTGTAGAATCATCAACAATGTCAGTAGCTAAAATTTGTCTAGGATCTCTGAGGTCCTTAATTACAACATCATGAGGTGAAAATTCAGCGATTTTACCTTCACCTGAATGAGTTATCTGATATACAGATAGAAGGTTGTAGGATCAGGTTGGAACACATAATACATCATTAAATTGACCATTGTCTATATGAATAGTTCCAGTCCCTACAACACTAATAGATCTATCATCACCAACATGTATATTTTTGGTGTTACAATCATTTAAAGAAGAAAACATGGCTTTGTTTTTGGCCATGTGATAAGAAGCTCCAGAATCAATGAGCCACTCATGAGAATTAGAAGAAGAAGATACATTTAGTGCATATCCAAACCAATATGTTTGAAAACCACATGCAGAAAGTGTTTTTTTTTTTCCCATAAGGAAAAAGTCGTAATTTCTATTAATGGAGAAATTACATTTTGTAGATGCACTTGCGTCCATAAAGTGTTATTCTTGAAGATGAAGTTGAAGTTGAAGAGTGCTCCAAATGCATGTTATGCTTCTTCATTGTTGCTTCCAATACTTCTATCTTCTTAAAGCATTTGGATTCTAAGTGGCCACCTCGATTACAAAAGTGGCAATGTATATCAGTCTTCTTCCCTTTGTTTTTATTTGCCTTAACATTTTGAGACTGAAATTGCTTAGGACCCTTGTTTGGTTTAGGACCATTCTTTTTAGGATACAGCTTCTTAGTGCTCTTTGAATTTAGTTGTTGTTGGGTGGTTAAGGCTTTCTTAGAAGAGTTTCCAAGATTAAGAAGACCAAGGTGTAAGAGTTTTTCTTATTCTCTTATTAAAGAATCACAAAAGGCATCAAAGGAAGGGGACTTGTAGTCTTGTCCTTGAGAAAAGAAGGCTTCTCTTGTAGAATGGAAGGTGGAAACAAACACAGAGTAGGCTAGTCCCAACTTAGTAAGAATTGAATAGATAAGGTTACCATCTTCTTTCTTAACCTTAACACCTTCCAAGAGAAGTCTAAGGGTCTTGAACTTGGACAAAAAATCTCCAATGGAAGAAAAATTATTGGGGTCCAATGTAATCAACTCATTTTTGAGTTGATGGGCTCTAAGTTCATTTTTAATTCCAAAAACTTTAGTGATCTGTTTCATTGCTTCATTAGGAGTATCAAGTTCTGTGATATGGAATCTAAGGTCTAGAGAAATAGACATCCCTATCAACCCACGTGCTTGATCTTGCCTATTTTCCCATTTGGTTGCCTTATCTTCATCTTTCGGTTTGGTTTCTTGGCCTGAGGCTATTTTGTAAAGACCTTTACTTCTAAGTAAATCCACAATGTAGGACCACCATTGGAAGTAGTTGGTGATGTCAAGAATAACTTGGCATGGACTTTCCATTTTAACAAAACTAAAGCTATAGATGTTGAAACTAAGTGTTCCAATGGAGAGATCCTGAAAAATTAGGCTAATTCAAAAAAAAACGGCTCTGAAAATGGCTTCTAGATGAAGAAGTTATGGCTTTTTGAAGAAAATTTGTTGAAGATGCCAACGAAGTGCGGAAATGTGCGGAAATGAATGATAATGTTATATTTATAAAAAAATCGCCCCCTTTCCAAACTTAATCTAATTAGCTCACTTTTCTTTTCTTTTTTTAATTATATGACTCACTTTTATAAATAAGTGAAATTCACTTTTACAATGGTACTTTATGAGCTACCCACTAAATTGTAACTTAAATAAAAGATAAAGAGACTTTAGAATTATAAGTGACTCACTTTTTATAATGGGTGAGAACACTTTCACATAAAGTAACTTCAAAACTTAAGTTACATGTGCTTTTTGAAAAAGTAACTCAACAAAAAGAAAGACTTGAACTCAAGACCTCTATTTCTCATACAGTAACTTTGGACCAAGTGTGCTAGTTTAAAAGGTTAGTAATTTTTGGAATAGAGGAAGGGTTTTTTTTTTTTTAGTCACCGAAGCTTTGGGGTGCGTGCTTACTTGAGAAAGCTCTTTTTTTTCTTGAAAAACAAAAACCACAAAACCCAAAATGGACATACAAAAAAAAACAAACCTTATGGTTTGAAGTTAACTTTATCCGGAAACTAACAATTTTCCTCAATGTTTCTGATTTCCGAGATCGCACCAAAGCGTGGTGGAAAAGAGCATACGCGTGAGAAAAAAAAACTTCCTTTCTATTTCTAATTTGCCCAGATTGAAAACAGAGTCGCGGGGCAGAGAGCATACGCAGAAATGAAAGGTGTAGATTTGGTAATAAAAAACAAAGAGATAAATAAACCAAAATAAACAGAGAGAAAATAACTAGAAACTACAAATAAACATTGTATACCTCCAGATCTTAAAAATGATGTAGCTAGGGCTACCAGAAACCTTTTCGCATGAAACAAAAGGGGTTCCTCATTGGAACAGATGCTCCTAACACAATAGAGCAATCCTCTAAGCCCGAAAGCAGTCAGAAATAGTACATCTAGGAAACAGCAGTCGGATGCAGTTCTACTGGCTTCAGATTTGAATCACCAACAGATGCGGCCCTCAACTTGGCTATGATACCATGTAGGAATTTACAAGGTAAGTTCCTCAGACAAAACACCAAATGACACCGCTCACAAACAGATCACAGATTAATACACCAGTATTCTTGACGTGGTTAAAACCCTCAAAAGGGAAACAGTCCATGTCTTGAGCCAACGCGGCCACTTCAGGCAATTTATTAATAAATTGTCTGAAGTGGTCGCGTTGGCTCAAGATGTGGATTGTTTCCCTCTTTGATGATTTTAACCATGTCAAGAATACTGGTGTATTGATCTGTGATCTATTTGTGAGCGGTGTCCTTTGGTGTTCTGTCTGAGGAACTTACCATGTAAATTCCTACACTGGATGACATATGATCCCATCCAATGTATCTAAAATTTACCTCAGTGGCTCATAGACTTACTATTATATGATAATACTAAATATCTCATTTTGATTGTCTTTTGTTTGATCATATGGTCGTGCCATGCTTTATCTCGAGCTTTCTACACTTCCTGGTGAAAACTAGCTAGCACCCAATCCTCTTCTAACTGCGGTAGGTCTTGTAGTCATTGTTCCACCACATTAAACTCTGTCATTTATGTAGCTAGTGCAATGCATAGGCTAGGCACCAAGAATTCCATTGGCATGACAACTTCCATCCCATATACTAGTCAAAAAGGTGTATTCCCGGTCAGCCTCTTACATGTAGTTCTATAACCCCACAAGACCACAGGGATCCTCAAGTCTCAATCATCGAGCTAGATGTTCAATACCTTGGTGAGTGGGGTTTCCAAAATCATACTAAAGGCTTCCATTGTACCATTGGCCTGGGATGGTATGGATTACTCTTTTGGTGGTAGATGTCAAACTCCTCCATCATTGCCGCAATAGTTCTATTGAAGAAATGTGTCCCCTGATCACTCAATAAAATTATGGGACATTCGAACCTGGTCACCATGTTTTCGAATAGAAACTGTGAAAAAATATGTGTTGCAATCTTTTACTGGTGCAACCTCAACCAATCTGGTCAAATAATCCAGAGCGATGATGATGTACCATGCACCGGTCCTCCTCGTGGGTGGGTCATTTGGTCCAATAAAGTCGATGGCCCACTTATCAAACTGCTACAACATGAGTTGTGGGTTTAGAGGCATTTCATCTTATCTAGATGAACTTCCCACTCATTGACACATGTCACAAGTCCTGCAAAACTCCTTAGCATCGTTATGCACTGTAAGCCACCACAATCCAACGTGTATAATATTTTGTGTTGTAAGTAGCCCTGCATAATGTCCTCCTGTGACTCCTACATGTACTTCTGCCATGACCATTTTTTTCTCATGCTCCATCACACATCTTCGCAAAATTTTTTCTTCTCCTAACTTATACAATGCTCCAGTAATTAACTGGTAATTTTTTCCTTTCACCACTAATTGTTTCTTTTGTACCATTGTATAGTCTCCCGGTCTCATCTCGGTGCTAAAAAACTGTGCAATTTCTGCAAAGTAGTCATCCACCATAGTTACTGCAAACGACTATGCATCTGACAGGTTATCCTCCAAGTTTTGTAACTTTTCATCCAAACTCAGATGCAACAAGTGATCGGGACCCATATTTAGTTTCCCTTGTTTAATTACTACTTGAAAAATCATATTCTTGGAAATACTGCAGCCACCTACAAATCATCCCCCCCAAACGCAGGCTTATTGATGAGGTACTTTAAGGTAGAATGGTTGGTATAAAACTGGAATTTATTGCCTAGTAAATAGTGCTTCAACTTCTAGAGGGCGTACACCATTTCCAACCCCTCTCTTTCAGTAATGGTATAGTTCTACTCTGTAGTCAACAACTTCCAACTAGAAAAGGCGATAGGGTGATCGATCTCTCCTTCTCTGGGTTGAGCCATGATTTCTCCCATCGTGATGGAAGACTCATCCACATGTACATGGAACTCTTTACTCCACTCTAGAAAGATCATAATAGGTGCAAACACCATATTTTATTTTAAAGTGTCTAAGGCTTGTTAACATTCCTCAGTCCACTTGAATTCTACTCCTTTCTTTAATAGCCATTTCATGGGGGTTGTGATCCTGGCATATCCTTGTATAAACTTATGTTAGTACCTCGTATGCCCCAAGGTTGATCTTAGTCGTTGCACCGAGGTAGGCGGCAACAGATCCACTATGATCACAATCTTAGCTAGATCCACAAGTAACCCTTGTTTATAGACATTGTGTCCCAACGAAATGCCAAAAGGAGCACAAAATGTACACTTCTTGATATTTAAAGAAATTTTCACTATTTTCACCTATCTAGCATGAGGCACAACACCTCAATGTCTTTCTTAAATAAATTGAACATTGTCAATTCATCCAAATATACTTCCATAAATTTTTGAATAAACTCCTTGAACCCCGCCACCACTATCCTCGAAAATATTGTTGGTGCATTCTTCAGACCAAATGACATCAATGTATACTAAAAACAACCCCATTCCATTGCAAAGGTGGTTTTATGTCAATCTTCTTTGGCGATCCTCACCTAGTGGTACCCTGAAAATCCATTAGTAAAAGAGTAAGCTTCCTGTCATCCCACATTTTCCAGAGTCTCGTCTATGAATGGAGTAGGAAAGGGTTCATGTGCACAGATGTCGTTCAACTTCTGGAGGTCCACACAGATCCTTATCTCACTTGTTTTCTTATTTTAAACCACCATTGGGTTTATCTATTCTAATTATTCCATTGGTTTAGTTATTCTTGCTTGCAACATCTTCTCCAGTTCCTGTTTTACTTTCTCTTTATAAATGGGATTCAATAAATAGGGTCATTCCTTCATATGCTTTGCATCAGGTTTTAAAAGAATCCTCATTTCTCCTAAATTCTCGTCTATTCTCTTAATTTATTCAAAGGTATTAGGGAACAGGTCCTGATACTCGCAATAAATTTGCAACCTTCTCGATAGTTTCTTCATCCCAATAATCCCCAATGTCGTCATATTGGATGTTGAGGAAAATTAATTACCTATCATTTAATTATCAACCTGGGGGTTTCGTAAAACTTGCGAAGCATGCGTGCACTGTATATGCTAGAAATTAACTTCCAATTTAGATCAATCTAACTACAAAACCAAATAACGACAAACCAAATTCACCTATTCTAATTCAAGAATCAATTCAAAAGAAATTATAGTACAGTGCGCGGAATTGAAATCTTAATCAATCACACTTACGGAAATTGAACTCTTTCAAAAATGAAATTGCATGAAATGAGATCTACGCTAAGGGATCGTGTGTGCATTATGAAATCAAGATCCTATGAAATGAATAATCAAAACCACATGAAATGAAATGAAAGCAAAAACAATCATTCTTAACCTCTCACACAGGAAAAGATATGAAAGCAATAAATCTTAAACTATAAAAGCAATAAATCTTAATCTATGAAAAGTAATAAATCTCACACATTATAGGTGGCCAATCCAAAAGCATGAGAGATGGTAAGTTGAGAGGCTCCCAGTGCAAGCATTACCAATGAAGGTGAACATCACTCATGAGCATGGTGCTAAATCTAAATTTCATTCAAAACATGAGTAATCTTAGCTTTCCACCTTAGTATCTCCAACTTTACACATTCCTTTGAAAGTAGAAGGCTCTTATATTTATACAAGAACATAAGAAGCTACCTCATTAATGGAGGTCCATTATTCTCTCCCTAGATCCCTAGAAAATCTTATAGAGTTACAACTCAAATCGGTAATGATGAGACACATATCCTCTTTGACCTTTATCCAAATTTCCTTCCATATCTTGAAGGGAATTCGAATTTGAGCATTGGAGGCCACATAAGGGTGCCTTGGAAGCTTCCAAATGACCTACACATGTCATGAAACTCAAGCCACTTTTAAGTATTAGCAAGTATATGTCATTTTTCTAAGTTTTAACCATAAATTCACTTAAATAATAAAAATCATTAGCTTTTGGAAAACACAAATGGAACCCATATAATTATGGAAATGAAGGCCAATGAAAGGTTATATGGTCATGGAGTTGCGACATGTGAGTGAAATGGTGGCAATAAAGGTGAAAGTGGATGATATTTTGAATACATTTTGGAGGCTCTACATACCCCCCAACTTACGTTATTGCATGTCCTCATGCAATCTACTACATTGCTTAATCATGATTTTCTTTTGAATGAGTTTGACTTATATCAATTGTCCTTAAACTTTACATTTGCCAATTTCATTTCTTTTTGCAAAGTATTCCTTGTCATACGTTGAATTGCAACATGTTTGATTGGTTCTTGTGTGACAACCAAATTTTAATTGGTATTGGTTCTTGTGTTTCAATACCTTGTTTCTTTTTGTTGCAGCAGGATTCATTGAACATATTTAAGAATGCATATTTGAATCAGCCATATAATATGCTCATCATTTAGGCATTTATTTGCACATCACATAACTTTTGAACCATAATGCAATCATAATTGATTAGACAAGTATGTTAGGATGAAATGAAGTGATATGGATGTGATAATAAATGGATGTCCCTTCCCACCCCCCCGCGGGCAACTAAAGGTGTTTACGGTTTTTTTTCAAATGAGAAAGGAAATATGGTGAAGTATTTTCCAAAAATTATAATTTCAGTAATCAAGGAATTCTATGATTAAAAACTAAAAAAGAACGTACCTTTACTTACCTAGAAGTGGATAAGTTGTGCATATGTAGAGAAGTTGTAGTTGTTGCTGGATCATGGAATAGAATGTAGAATTTCATCTGCTTCTTGGTTGCATAAATGGTGGATGAGGTGGTGAAAGTGGATTATTTATCTATGCTACTAAATCTGTTGTATCTAATGCAAAATGCTGAAATGTTATAGTCTTCACCTGCTACAAAACCCGATGGTACAATTCTAGTCATGTGAATAAATGTCTTGTTGTCGAGCATGAAGAGAAGTCATTGGACTATCGGTCGTTGATGAATGTCGTTAACTAATGCGAGGAAAACTCTCCATTAATGTCAACAAGTGCCAAGGTAGCTAAGCACATCTTGCAAAGTGTGAATATATGAGCTAATGTTGATACACTTGCAAGATCCAACGATCAAGGGACATTGATGTATTCCCATGATTGTCGACAAGAGAACTTTCCATTGATGCATACAAGCCTCAAGGTACTATTAAGAACTCTAGCCTTGAACCTAGATAATGTGTTGATGTCGATAGGCCAAGACTTGTTAGAAGGGATGCATTAATGAATCCCCCATTAGCTAACACATGGAATAATGATTTTGGAAGGACTATGAATGAAAAATTTTGCAGTGTATCAAGGTTTATTTAATGGAAAGGAAAATGATAAGAGGGTAAACAAGTGAACGGAAAGTAAAAGGAAAAATCATCATGTAAGCGAGCTAAGTGTCTCTATTAATGGGTTAATGAATGGAAATTATGGAAGACGTGAATGGAAAAATATTAATGGAAACATGCGACTCTCGCAAGGAAAATGGTGATGACGATGCTTAGAAAAAATGATTGGATAGCTTGTGGGTTTGGAGAGGAAAAATGATGGCATTTATGGATAATAAAAATGGATTTAATCGGTTCATGTCTCTTGAAATTGGTCGTAGAAAACCAATCATGCATAATTGGCTTCCTTCAATTCTCTGATTGCCCTGGAACTTGAAAATAAGCATGGCACTAACATTGCAAAAAAGTAGTGTGTTCAAAGAGAAGTGATCAATTTCTCTAGGTATATACAAAAAATTTGCATAATTGACAGGTTCATGGCGTGTTCTCATTTCAAATAGTTATTCCAGTTTCACAATTGCGATAATAAATCCGATTTCTAAAAGAAACAATTTCCTCAATTTATGTTTGAATCATAACATTTCATAAAGATAAAGAAATTCATCAATCAATCATGCAGATAAAGCGCCTTTATAGTTCTTATTTTTTCCTACATCATGCTTGAAAACATAACATTAGACAAAACCAATGACAAATTTTAAGCGTGATTTTGACAATGTAAAAACTCAATCTTAACGAAATTCGATTATGCAATTAATTTTAGTTAAGGTGAGCTATTATTCGATTGCTTTGTCTTGTGTTTTCTGATTTTATTTTTTATTTTTATTTTATATATTTCTTGCTTTGACGGGTTTGTAAGTGAATCATCTCAATAGTTCTTTTTTTTTTCACTTTGCTCCAATCACGAATTGAATTTCACATCAATTTTTATTTTTTTACATGTTTTCATGGCAATTTTCTTAAAAAACAATAAAACATACAATCTAAAAATTAATGAAATATTTACAAAACTAAAAGGTAGAAAAACAAAACAAAACATATATAGATATTATACATATAAGACATTATGTATAAACAAAAACAAAAAAAACACACAATAACCTATTTACAACATTAAAACATCACTCTATTAACAAAAACATAACAAAACATAATAAACATTATACATATAAAACATTAAAGCAACGGTATATACAATACTCCACTAACATCAAAATATACATATACGAAATTTGCCATGAGTGAAAAGCGTGAAAAATTAAAACGTGGTTTTACGTGGTTATATAATCTGCCATGAGAGTTGACTGGACAACGTTTTCATGCGTGAAAAGTAAAACCATTTTGAAGTGAAAAGTGTTTTCATGCCCATGAGAATGTGGTGAAACACCACAATGTTGTTGCTTTGTTTTCCACCCAAACCTCCTTGCCAAGAATTGGCCTTCCTTCGTTGCTGGAGAGCTGAGGGATCCCGGACATGTTGACTTTCTCCAGCCTAATCTTCATTCGTTATGCTACGGTACTCTCCTGGATTATTGATTGTGGCTCGTGTATAGCCCCCTACAAAATAGATTTTTTTGGATACTAACCAGTAGTTGCATCCAAAATAGCATACATGTCAATCCTTCTCAAGCTCGCCAAGTTGATAATAAATATGGTACTTCTCAACATCTCCATGGCGGATCTACATCCTGTAGATCAAGAAAATAAAATCTGTTGCATGGCCGCAATCGAAGCCTGTCCATTTAATTGAAAACCGTTTTTCTCACGCAACCTGGCAAATAAGGCTCTAAAGAACAGCAAATATCTATTAATTTGTTACAAATTTTGAGGAAATCGCTCTCCTTAAACATAATTCACCCCATTCTGAGAAAAACCCAAGTTTTATTTTTCTAAGATTCATTTTTAGTTGGTCATAAAATGCATTTTAAAAATGACGTTTTAAAGCTTTAACGCATTCTAGAAAATGCTCAAGTAACAAAATCACTTATTTCTAGATCTTTCATGTCCACCGCCAAGCATGGATGAGTATGAGTGGGAGTAGAAACATAAGAGTCTGTAAACGTCTCAAAGAAGCCGCTAGAACAATCTTGTGTGGACCAGCATTGGAAGGTTTGAGAATCTTCATTCTTGAATGTTCTACCATACTCCCTTTAATGTTATAAATTCTCCTTTGGTATCCCTTCGTTATTCGAAACTAAGAAGAAACCCTTCAAGCATTTGCACGATCTGATATTTGCATTATAAATTTTCCAATTCTTGATTACGGTAGAGTCGATATTCTTTGCAAGCATGTCTCTCATTCCTCGCTTCTTTGACAAGAGATCCAGTGTTTTCGATTCTAAATCCATGGGAAGAAGAGATCCTTAAGGTGAGGAGTTCACTTTGGGAAACATCCAGGATTATTGGATCGTGATGGATGCGCTGGAATTAAATCAAGTTCGACTGCAGAAACGAGTCGTTTTTGTAGCTCCACAAAAAGGGAATATATATGCAGTAATTTAAAGCAAGATCTAATTTTATTTTTTATGATGGATTTTTGAATTCGGATTGCAAGTTAACACAATTTTATTTTTCTTTACAGGTCGCACAAGAGCATAAATTGTCAATTTCTCAATCCTCTTGAAAAAAAAAAATTGGTATTTTTTATTTTAAAAAATACATTTCCCTTATTCAAAAACATGATTTTTTTTATTGAAAATCTAACATGATTTTTTATTGAAAATAATTTTGTGAGGTTAATGAAAAAATGCAAGAAAATAAATAAAAGCCTAAAGATTTTAAAGTCTAAAAACTTGAAAAAAATGCAATCAAGAACTTTAAAAAATGCAATCAAGCTTGATTTTATTTTTCCTAATTTATCTACTTGAAAGAATTTTTTATTTTTTTTTAAGCATATGAATCTTTCCAATGGAGCCATTTACAGATTAGGATTTCTAGAATGTTCATATCCAAATTTGTAAAATGTACCTGATTGTATACAAGGACATGAGAATTCATTTTGACCTTTAGATTTGTCGCAGAGATCTCTTGAAGGATGGATGAATGTCGTGGCGCAATCGCTTTTCGATACCATTCCTCAATGTAGTTGTTGTGCTCCAAAGAATGTTTAATCTTCATTCTAGATCTTTCATCCATAAATGGTTAGTATGGAAAAAAAAAAATATATATATATATAAGATAAAATAAAATAAAAATAAAAATTACAAAAATGATATGCAACTAAATGATTTATGCATCTACATGCTTTAATCATGCATCTAGGAAAAAACTAAAAAATGAACTCTAGACTGAAAGCTAGTTCCTATGCACACTTCCCCGGAAACGGCGCCAAAATGTTGAGGCAAATTAATTAACTATCATTTAATTGTCAACCCAAGGGTTTCGTAAAACTTGTGAATCGTGCGTGTATTGTATATGCTAGAAATTAACTTCCAATTTAGGTCAATCTAGCTCCAAAACCGAATAACGACAAACCAAATTCACCTATTCTAGTTCAACAATCAATTCAAAAGAATTTATAGTACATTGCACGGAATTGAAATCTTAATCTATCACACTTGAAAAAATTGAAAAGCACACCACTCTTCTAGAAATGAAATTGCATGAAATGAGATCTACTCTAAGGGATCATGTGTGCATTATCAAATCAGGATCCTATGAAATGAATAATAAAAACCACATGAAATGAAATGAAAGCAAAAACAATCATTCTTAACCTCTTACATAGGAAAAGATATGAAATAAATAAATCTTAATCTATGAAAAACAATAAATCTCACACATTATAGGTGGCCAATCCAAAAGCATGAGAGATGGCAAGTTGAGAGGCTCCCAGTGCAAGCATTACCAATCAAGGTGAACATCACTCATGAGCATGGTGCTAAATCTAAATTCCATTCAAAACATGAGTAATCTTAACTTTCCACCTGAGTATCTCCAACTTTACACATGCCTTTGAAAGGAGAAGGCTCTCCTATTTATACAAGAACATAAGAAGCTACCTCATTAATGGAGGTCCATTATTCTCTCCCTAGATCCCTAGAAAATCTCATAGAGCTACAACTCAAATAGCTAATGATGAGACACATATCCTCTTTGACCTTTATTCAAATCTCATTCCATATCTTGAAGGGAATTCGAAATTAAGCATTGGAAGCCACATAAGGGTGCCTTGGAAGCTTCCAAGTGACCTACACATGTCATGAAACTCAAGCCACTTTTATGTATTAGCAAGTATATGTCATGTTTCTAAGTTTTAACCATAAATTCACTTAAAACTCTAGAAATCATTAGCTTTTGGAAAACACAAATGGAACCCATATAATTATGAAAATGGAGGCTAATGAGGTTATATGGTCATGGAGTTGCGACATGTGAGTGAAATGGTGGCAATAAAGGTGAAAGTGGATAATATTTTGAATACATTTTGGAGGCTCTACATTGGGATTTTCCTTTTTCCTAGTGTTCACCTTCTGAGTCTTGATCAGCTATGTGTACTCCCCATATTGTAATGGTGGTCCACCTATCGTGTGTTCTCCTTCCACTTATGGAATTTGTATGTTTCAGGGATCATCTTCATCTTCTCCTTGCTCCGTGATATTGTAGCACTCTAAAAATTCTTGCACCTGATGCAGATGTTTATGCGAAAAACATAGGGGTGCGCTTCCCAACACCATTAATTCCTTTGCAGCAAATATATTTTTTCATAGCACCTTCAATGCTTCATCCAGTGTCAGTACTTCTACTTCAAAGGTGAACATAACTTTGAAGATCTACACCATTACATTCCAATCATGTTTTCTTCTATTCACTTTTATTTCAATATACCAATTAGTTGGAATGGTGTCCAGGGTGTGGATGAATCGATGCACCCACTATTGCTGTGGCACTTGCCCTTTGGACCATGCTACAACGCACCTCTTCAGGTGTCTCCTAGGGAACTTCATGCCTAGATATTTATCTCCAAGGACCCGAGAGTTGGTCCTGAATCTAACCTTCGTCGGTTGTTTACACTACTTCCATCCCATGACTTGTTCTTTATGTGCAGCCCACCATCTAGCTGGGGTGGCAAGAAACGAAACGTGTAGTGCAGGAATCCTTTTACAATCTGATATTTGGTCCTCATACTCCTGTACAAAAATATCTACTTCTAACAACCCATCAAATACGAGGTGTTATAAACTTCAATCCCTATCCAGCGCACCATCTTGGTAATATGCACGCATCTCTAATTACTGACTTCGTGTAGTCAATTCTTCCAATTCTCTGAGGCTTCTTCTAAATCTAAGGTGCAAGATCCAATGTTGCGCTAGCTTAGCACTCTGTCAACTATACGATTTACATAGTCATCCCACCGAGTTGTGACATTATAAATGTTTTCCAACTCCTCCCGACAAAGATCACCTTTTACTAGATCAACGTATCAATGCCCTTCACATGGATCCAATGGTGTTATAACTCAGATATCCCTACCTTCAAAAATCATTTGTCTTTTCTTTAAAATAATAATTACCTGGTTCTATCACATTTGATCCCCAACATAGTAGGAAAGGGATTGGTGTAATCCATGATCTCAATCACCTCAAATTCAATAGTGCTTGATAACCCATTGATATCCACCATCACTCTTGTAAAACATCCAATGGGAAATGTGTGGTGTTGGTTTTCCAACCTGATTTGAATCGGTGACCAATTTAGCTTTGACTTCCCCATCATCTCCCATGTTCTTTTTAGTAATATATTTACATCCAATCCCAGGTCCAAGATGATATTATCCATCTCGTATTCTTTGATGTGTGCACCAAATCTAAACTTTTTGTTGGTTCTCTTCTTGCATGCCACCTAGATTACTATGCATGATGAAGTTCACACAGTGGCTACCTCAGTTCCATTAGCACACTGCTCCACCATGTTCCTAAACAAATTTGCAACATATTTTGAACTATGTCTGTTGTTGTCCTAAAATCCTCACCTGTGGTGTTTTCAAATATATCTAGCATGGCTACTTCATGCCTAACCTCCATCCTATCCCATTCCATCGCGGCCATCTCTGGTTGAGCCTCCTTATATGTCACATTTTCTCACGCAGGGTTGAATTTCAAAGGGGATTCGGGTGCTCTATACCCATTGTGGTCGTGGTGTCTGAGGTTTTGAGGCATATACCCCTATCCTAACACCTCTTTGAGTCACTATGCCAAGTCATTGAGTCCTGCGAGGTTAGACTACTATCATATGCACGTTGGGTCCCTTCTTCTCCTGCCACTTAGTGATTAGCTGGGGAAAATGATCAATTGAATGATCTAATGATTTGTAATAGATACAGGTGAAGCAAGGATTAGTGTAATACTCTGTTAAATTCCCTTGCTCCTCTTCCTCAACACAATCCTCTGGGTCCTATAGCCACTATGCCTTAGCCTTGGCCTAGCTAATTATATTGTCGGGCGTGATTATACCTGACTTGGTTAAATTCAATCATTATTGCCCTATATTCCTTCAGTTCCCTTTACTCAGAACAAGTCAAAAGTGTGGTCACTCATAATCTCTAGTGTGCGACCGTGATGGATATCATGCCCTACATACTTGTAAAAATTTCAAAACAGAGTGTGAGCCATGGCTTCATATTTTTACATCATTGGGAAATTAGTTGGTATATGGCCCCACACTTGATAGATCTCACACCATATCCCTCTGCCTTGCACAAGTAGATTCGTTGTGCCAATCGCCATGTAGTCTGTCAAAAAATTGCATTCATTTATGTGCTGACCCTCTATCCAACAGATGGTGCACCATACTTCCTCTCGCTTTTCCTTCCCCTTCGTCAAATCTTGAAGTTATAAAGTTAACACAACTAGTTGTGAGTGCACCTATGCCATCTCATTATTCTCTCCACCTCCTATTAGTGAAGCCTCTAGTTTCATGACAAGAACTAGATCCTCCAACTATGTATCTATCCATTGTTGCATCAAGGGTAGCCTAATATGCAGTAACAATCCCAAAATGAACCATTCTTTATGTTGCGCGTCCAGGATCTTGAACATCAGCTTGTCCTTCAAAACATTGAACCATTGGTCAAAGTCCCATGTCGACTCATTCAAACCTTCCTTGATTTCCTTCAATTCTGTAATACACTGGGACTCTAAATTCGGCCTTTGGAACTCCCTGATTAATGCCTACCTGATCTCCACTAAAGTCCTATTTTGGCCAAATGGAGTCATGCTTTTGAACTTCATATACCATGTCAACGAGTGGTCCCTAAAAGTTGCTTCTAGATGTGCGATCCTCGTGGCCTCATCTTGGACCTATTTATATATTCAAATAACCTCACATGTGAACAAATGTTGTTTTGGGTCCTCTTTCCCAACACCATGAAACATGGGAATTTGTAAATATATACCTGCCATTTTTCTCTATGCAATACTTCCTAACAAATTACTCCCATATCCACTTATTGAACTACCATAAAATTGTGCACCCGACTGCACACCACTCCAAGTTGAGAACCTTGTGTCAACCCTCCTATAGTATGACCAATTCCACTACTACTAGTATTTCCTCCTCCTTAACTATGATTACCCACTACACTAGTCCTATCAGTGCATTGAGTACTTACCTCCTAGTTCTTAGATGTGCGTGGGGTTATGGGCTCAACACTAGGTGCAATTTGACTCAGTTGTTCTGGTTCTTAAGATTTTGTACTACGTGGAATTAGTTTTTCTCCTTCTCCTTCCTCTATCTACAATGTGTCAAACTGCATCCCTTCATAACTCTAATTGCTAGCATTACTCCTTGTCCTTCGATGGCCTCTCCGAGCCCCTCCCTTCAAACTTCTTGTTCTCTTGGTAGGAATCAATGTTGACCAACCTCCTCCCATGTCACCCCATCAAAACCTCCTTCCACTCCTCAAATTTCCACCGTCGTAACTCTCTTTTTCCATCCTATCCATTCTCCTATCTATACACAGTTTTAGGCCCATTATCAACTTCCACCATAGTTCTATACCTCTTCTCTTTCTTGTTCCCTCTAACCATCTCCTAGTTCTCCCCCACTTCCCCTTGTGCACAGATGGCATAGCTGCTCATGTTGTCGGACTCCAGGGGTAGAACTTCGTGGTCATATAATAGCATCTTAATAAGTAACGATAGCAACCTTATAAATATACCTCTCAATCCTTCAGAAATTTATGCTCCGATGTAGTGTAGGACACCATCACTTCCATTGCAAATTCGACAATGTATCCTTCCAATACACTTTCAAACCAGAAATCAACAACACAAGAAGTTGTATTACTTACTAACTCAACTGGCATACCTCCTCTGGGGTGCACCTTCTCGGCCCGTCGTGGTGATATGTCGGGTCAATTTCCTTTAATCACTAGATCCACTATGTCATCATATTAGGGAACTCCCCAAAACAAGTATCATGAAAGTCGGTAAACACATACTTTTGTAGCCATTTCTTCGTGCTCTAGTTCTTGTACCCTATCTCTTTAGCAATAAACTCATGCAGTTTCCATCTGAACAACCACGTAATTTCCTCCCTAGTGGGATTCCACGGCTTCCACATTCCTATGAGACAATCATGTCACAAACTGATCTCAGTCTCAACAATAGAACCATTTGTTGGCGCATGGGATCATGGCAGACCTAGGATTTGTTACATAGTGGCCAACAAAAACTCAATGAGCATCGGCCCTTTCAGAAACACCCATGAAGTGAGTGAAGTGTTACTCGAGATACTAATGGGTGACTACCAAAACTAGGTTTCTACAGTCTGACGTGACTGTCAATTACCTATGACACTGGACTCCCACTGACAAGCACTTTATCATTACAACAATATTGTGTGTTTCACGGTGCCTTCATCCCCTCGGCTTACCTAACAGCGCACAGGTTGGAACCGACAATGTGTGGGAGGTCCCAATGAGTTACACTCTCAACCATTTGATGTTATACAACACTTACTAGGGATTAAACCCTCTTACATACATACAACATTATCTATTAACCTTAATTGCCTAATAGCCATTCATCCCATTAAACACATTCATAAATATTCGAAATAATAATAAACTAGTTGGCAACATAAGTTCCATACGGCATAAACATCATAAATGTTCAAACACAGTTACAAGCATTCAGAACTATAATAAATCCCTTTAACCTACGGAAATTTAATACGCATTAACGACATTAGAAAATTAGACATCGATACAAAACATAGGAGGAAACTCATCCATCCATTAGTTTATATTAGCATAAATGGGAGAGGATCTATGTGTGGAGTTACATTCATCAGACCAACAGGCTCACCTAACTTTCAAATGCATGCCATGTACAAGCAAGAACATAACTCATAACAAGAAATCCAAACATACAAATATGCATGAACAATATAGTAAGGTTTCTCTACAGCAATCATCTCAAACAGACCCACCTATAACTCTAGACATACAGATACTACACAAAAATTGCATAGCTAGACTCTACAATTTCACTTCCTCTATGTCCAATGTCCAACCTCCAACCCGCGTTATGTCCTCAGCGACTTATTTTATCCTTGCCTGGAAGCCCTTAAAATCTCCTTAGCCCTATGTCTGATTGCTCAAGTTGTCTTGAAAACCATTCATATATATTTCCTAATCCATCCTTGAGCTTGCCCATGCATAGCAACATTCCTTCAAAATATCTTCCCGCCAAATTGCTCCACTTTGCCCTTTCTCCTCCTCCTACAAAATATCTCCACCCTCCTACCTACAACGACATATTTGGTCGGCTCCATCCTTCTACAAAATCCTAACTGCCAATATTCCCTTGTATGTGTCTTCCAAACTCAGGTGCCACTAACCCCTACCTTTAGGGTGTCCACCTACGCTAGCCCTCTGTTGTGCTCCACTCATACCTCACGTGCTCCTCATCCCTATTGCACGGCCCTATACTTACAAAATTAAACAAAAATAATTATGGGCTCCAACAGTACCCCTTGTTTCTTTGTAGTATTCTACTTTATGTTGAAGAGATTCCATTTCTTTTCTAGCTTGATCTAGCTCTTTTTTCTCCTCTTTGTCCTAATTCAATGAGATCAGGAAGAGGGCTAGAGACCAACTACTACTAAATTAGTAGTTCAAGCCTTCTTGCATCCACTATGACTTCTTTTAAAGTGCGTACTACTCTACTTTCCATGATGGTCTTTATTTTCTTTTGTATTCTTCTAACAATAGACACCATTTTTTATCATAAGCAATGGGTTCCAGATCAACAACATCATCCCAAAATTTGGTATGGTTTTCTCTCCCCAAGATAGAATATTTTCTAGGTTTCCTAGTGTATGGACATGTTCCATTATCACCCTTTGCCTATTCATTTTTACTCTGATCCCCTCTATTCTTTGTCCAATTTTATTAGCTCCCTTTTTAGTTGTAAGTTGGCCTTGAGCTTTGATGAGCCTAGGTATTGCAACAAGAATGCAGCAACTCCCAGGGCTACCAGCTTTACTTATCAACCTAGGGTTTGTACAAACTTGGAGGTGACTGTGCTATATACACAAGTTGGAGTGAAGGTATTGCTTGTTGTCACTGCTCATCTGGCAAGAAACCCCAGGGGTTCCAAGCCAAACTTCTATAGGGTCAGAAGAAGCTTGATTTTGATGGAAGGAGAGAAAACCTAGTCTAGGGGAGAGCTAATCTACTGCAGAAATGCGGAAAACAACATGCAAACCTATATCACCATAACCTAATTAGTCATGAAAACAGCTAGACTAAGCAAAATTGCTAAACAACACTAATCTAATGCTAACTATCTAAGTTGCAGAAGTAAAAGAGGCATAAAACTATCCTAAGGTGCAGGCAAAGGCAACTAGGCTAAGTCTAGGTTGAAGCATAAGAGGTGGTCAGTGGTCGAAATGGTGAAAATAGGAAGTAATGGGAAACAGCGCATGAGGACCGTTAGATCAGGCGGGTGAAGGGTAACTGAACGGTTGAGATCGGACAGTAGAAGGGTACGTAGGAAAATGGGTGGACATGGTGGACTAACAGGATGGATGGTTGGAATTATATCATAGAGGCGATCAATAGATGAACGACTGAGATCAGCCAAGCTAGTTGGCGATCGGGTGAAGCAACAACTATCAGATCTGGCGGGGCAGATTAAGGATGGAGATTAGAGCGTGAAAAGAAATGTGTAGAAATGACGAGCAAGTTTGGAGGGCGGTAAGTTTTATCTCACGTGCCCTCAAAACCATAAGTTGTATTTTGAAAATTCACGCAACTAGCCTCCCCGACCGACACACAGCACGAGGAAACCGCCCATCTCACATGCTCTCAGCCTGACAATGTTCGAACTGAAATCCACGCGATATGGCACGAAGGTCATCGGATCTAGAAAAGTAGATCTACGGCGGAGATGTGACCGAGCAGGTTGGTGAGCAAGTGCGTGACAACTGTCGAATCTGACAAGGCAGATCAACGGTGGGGATTTAAACGGAAAAAAGGTTAAACGTGAAAAGTGGATTTGAGAGGTGATTGGACGATTTGGCTTGTGAAAGGTGTTTTAACGATAAAACCATTTAAACATGGATAATTAGCTCATGTGCAATTGTTTCAGGCTGAAAGAGAAAGACATGGGAATGTGAGTGAGGCCTGAGAGATAGAAGGAGGGCAAACAAGCTGATGACCATTAAAGGGGCAAAGCACTATGAAATGACTTCAATGACTGTATTAAACCACAAAACTCCATGAACATCAAAACTCTATGTTTTTGGGGTTGCTGCAGGGTTTCTTTCTCACACCATAGTCCTAGAGGGAGGAGGTGAGTCTGAGACACTTGTGAACAACCTTGTGGATCTTTTTCTTTACCAACCTACTACTTAAATGAAAGCATGAATGGAACAAACTAAAACACAACTACTCTATTCTACCTTGCTGTAATGGACTACAACTATTCAAGGAAATGAACAGAAAACAGGAAACTACTTAAGTCAATGAGCAAGAAACCAGAAATCTGTGTTGAACCACTATAATGAGCATGCATCTACTTAACCAAATGAACAATCAAACCATGCAACTATGCTAGTGCTGAAACAGAAATGAACTTCTTAAGAAAATGAGCAGAAAGCTGGATTCTATGCTAGAATACAATACAAGAAAGAGGATCTTTGGCTGCTAAGGTTGGGCCCTAACCCAAGAGCTTCAGCCCTCTGAGTTAACTCAGTATTAGGTCAAATCAAAAGTCATCTTTATTATCAAAAATTGTATATTTACTTCAAAATTGTTACACAATAGAAGTTCGAATCCTTGCTAATTGACTGACTGACTATCTAGCTGACTGGTAACTAAATGACTGCCTCCCAAAAAAACTGAGGTCCTAAGCATATTTATTTATACATCTGAAGTCTCAACGACTTCCCTCAAAATTAGGGAGGTACAGCTCCCAACTTAATGGTAACTTGTCCTTTCACTTTCACTAGCTCGGTTGCCTTCTAGTAGGGAGGCTGCTTGTACTTCCACTGGCTTGGTTGTCTTTTAGTACTTCAGATTTGGTTGTTTGTACTTTCAGTTGATGGAGGGATATTCGAATGGATGGGCAGCAAATGAGGAGGATTTACCCCCTGTAATTCCTCTCCCTTGTCCCATTTGAGTTTTTACCAAGGTCTTTTACCATAGTTCCTTGCTTTTACCTTTTATCCCTACATTTCCCTTTCTTTTATTCTTTATTCCTACATTACATGCACATTAGACCACAAAGCAAAATATCCAACTCTAACTCATCTCATAAGCAAAATATAACCAAAAGTATGCAATATGTTGTGAGAATAGTTGGTTTGACTAATCTAGGAGGTGAATTAAGGCCAATTAAGGCCCATAAAATTACTCAATGATGAGACTCATCATCACCGCCCTACTGAAAGTGTTGCTCATCCTCTAAGCAACTTAGTGGCTCTGGTAGCCTCTTTGACATGTCATTATTTTGTTGTGGTCTTTTCTTCTTGTTTATAGTATCCTGTTGTCCTTGCTCCTTCTCCCCACTAATATTCTTTGATCTTCAAGCTATGTGGTAGTGTTTTATCTATTTTAGTCAGCATGTATATTCATTTCTTTAGCAACCTAAACAAATCCTCATAATGTGTACTTTCCTACCCTTGGACAGAAAGATATCTAAGTGTTAGCTGAGGATTACTTGCAATTAGATGTTGATTAGGGCCATGGGGTTTGATTGTTTAGCTGCTTCTCTGCCCCTAAGGCCACTTAGCTGTTTTGTTTCTTTCTGTTCTCTTTTTTTTCTTCAATGCCTTCTTTCTCTTCTATTTGAGCATCATGTTTCTATATGTTCTCCTTCATCATGTCCCTTTCTATTAGTTACTTATGTATCCATCTCCTCCCCATCTAGCTTTGTATCTGCTTTCTCTTGTCTTGTCTCCTCCTTACTGACAAAAGGACTAACATCATAGATGAAGATTTTGATGTCATCCTCTGCTTGGTAATTCATTGAAGATTGTCCATGTTATAGGGATCCTGAGATTTTGGAGGGCATAACCTTTTTTAGAGGAGACTAGCCACCTTTTTAATCACAAACCAACTACCTCTTAACCTTTACAACTTTGGATCAAATGATGTAGATGAGTGAGTGAGTAAGATACTTACCTATGGCCTTAATGCCATGCTACAAGTGTTAAAGATCAGAGGTGTTGTTGATGGTCATTCTTCTTCCTCCTCTGTTGTTTGCTGATGGTTTCTTGACTGCAGATCTGATGCTATTGTTGTTGTATGGTCATCTTTCTGCCTCTTCTTCTATCTGTTGTATAGAAGGAGTAGGAGTGTGTGTGAAGGTAGGGACGATGGTAATGGATGAGGTGATGTTGTGGAAAACATGATCTTCTCCTGGATTGAAGTAGTGAAGTGAAAAAAACAATGGAATTGATGGAGGGATGCATGGTAAGGAGTGGGGGAGATGAACATATGTGAGGCAGGGCCCCCTTTGGATCTTCTCTTTTCTCCTTGATTGTCTTTCTCATCCTCCTGCAAACAACAATTATGTTTTTTTTTTTATTATTATTTTTTTTGAAAAACACCTACGCTGCCTCAGAGAGGTTTTCACCCTAGGTATCTACCCTAGGTGCCTCAAGGAAGGTTTTCACCGATGGATATTCTTTGTATTTCCTTTTTCTCATCCTTGGGCCACCTCATGGAGGTTTTCAACCCAAAGATGGGACTCAGACGCCTCATGGAGGTTTTCACCTGAATCCTTATTATGTTTTTTCTTTTTTTTTTTGGTGATCTGATGAGGGAGGAGCTAAAACTTGCTCCACCATCATCATTGTCTTATTGATGTTGTCAATGAACTCTTGTTTAGATAGAGGCCTCTTGTATAATTTCAGTCTATGTCCATTAACTAGCAATGGAATGGCTTCTTCATCTATAGTTCTGATTTGCACTGAACCATTGTCATGGCATCTTTCCACCACATATGGTGTGAGCCATCTTGTTCTTAGCTTTCCCTTGAAGTCTTTGTACCTTGAATCATATAATAAGGCCCAGTCTCCTTCTTGAAAAATCTTTTCCTTAATGTGCTTGTCATGCCAGATCTTCCTCTAAAGTTGAACTATCTCTATATGAATGAGGGCCTGCATTCTAAATTCATCTAGGCCATTCAAATGGAACAACCTTTATTTTTGTGCATGACTGAGATCTAGATCTACTTGGGATGCCATCATCAATGTTTGATATTCAAATTCAATGGACAGTAAATCCTTTTTCCCATAGACCAGCTCATAGGGTGTGAATCTAGTGGTGGTCTTCCATGTTGTATTATAGGCCCAGGTGGCCTCAACTAGTCTCTCAGCCCAGTCCTTTCTGCTGCTATTCACTACCTTGATCAGGATGTTCTCCAGTGCTCTGTTGGTCACCTCCACTTGCCCATTATCTTATGGATGATAAGGAGTGGAGGTCTTATGTTTGACTTTGTGATGCTTGAGTAGTTCTTCGATCATGTTGGAGGTGAACTGGTTGCCTTGGTCTGTGACTAGTTCTCTAGGGTACCCAAATTTGTAGAATATGTTCTCCCTTAGGAACTCAGCCACCTTTTCTTTTGTTGTTTCCTTGATTGCTTTGGTTTCTGCCCACTTAGTCAGATAATCAGTGCACACAATGATGTGTTGTTTTTGCTTTGAAGGGGGGTTGATAGGACCAATGAAGTCAATGCCCCACTTGTCAAATGAATCGAAAGTCACTTGAGGCTGCAGGGGCATTTGATCCCTTTGAGTAGGCTTTCCCATCCTCTAGCACCGATCACACTAACTAACATACTTCTTCACATCCTGATGAAGAGTAGGCCAATAATAACCTGCTTTCAACACCTTGAATGTTTTCCTTTTTACTTCAAAGTGACCTCCACAAGGCCCATCATGACAGGTCATAAGGATGTCAAAGACCTCCTCTTCCCTTACACATCTTCTCAAGATTTGATCTAGACCAAGTTTGAACATATTGCCCCCAATCCAGGTGAAGGGGGCATTCTTCCTGATTATCTTACTTTTCTCTCTAGAGGGTAGGTTTAGTGGGAACTATGCTAATACCAGATAGTTTTCTATATCAGCAAACCATGGGGAGAGCACTGAAATAGAAAACAAATGCTCATCTGGGAACTGATCATCCACCATTCCTTCTTCACCTACAGGCAGATTCATTCTAGACAGAAAGTCAGCAACAACATTTTCTTTACCAGGCTTATCAAAAATAGTTAAATCAAACTGCTACAATAAAAGTAACCATATGATGATTCTAGCATTTACATCTGGTTTGTTCATTAAATATTTAATTACAGCATGATCAGTATGCACAAATGTCTGATAGCCTGTAATGTAATGCCTAAACTTGTTCAGTGAATGCACAACATCCAAGAGTTCTTTTTCTGTCACAATATAGTTTAGTTCGACCTTTGACAGGTTTTTACTAATAAAATAGATAGCATAAGGCAATTTCTCTTCTACCTGTCCTAACGCTGCTCCTATGGCTCTATGTGAGGCATCAGCCTAAATGTGAAAAGGGAGTGCCCAGTTGGGCCTATAAGGATTGGTGTAGTGGTTACCTTATCCTTTAAAATGTCCAAGGCCTCTTGACAGCTCTTTGACCATATAAATTCAGAATCTTTGGCCAATAATCCAAACAAAGGAGAGGCTAGCTTGCTGAAGTCTTTTATGAATCTTCTGTAATATCCAGCTAGCCCTAAGAAACTCCTAACATCTCTCTGCTTTTGTGGAGGAGGGACCCTTTGAATGATTGCTACTTTGTTTGGGTCCACTTGCAGTCCTTGTTGAGATATTGAGTGACCTAGCACAGTCCCTTCAATCATTAAGAATTCACATTTTTCTGGACTGAGGGACAGGTTCATCTCAATGAATTTGTGTAATACTTTACCTAAGTTAGTCAGGGCCTCTTGGAAATCACAGCCATAAGGTGTAAAATCATCCATGTAGATATCCACAGCGTCATGAACTAATTCAGCGAAAATACTTAGGACTGCTCTTTAGAAAGTAGCAAGAGCATTACACGGGCCGAAAGGAGGGACTCTATAGGCAAAAGTGCCCCATGGACAGGTGAAAGTGGTCTTATCCTGGTCTTCTAGGCAAATTTGGATTTGGTTGTACCCACTGAATCCATCTAGGAAAGAAAAGAACTTCTTCCCTGCCAGGCCATCTAGCACTTGGTCAATGAAGGGTAGGGGAAAGTGATCCTTCTTTGCGGCCTTGTTCAATTCCCTATAATCAACACAAATCCTCCACTTCCCATTTTTCTTGGGCACTAACACTAAAGGAGAGACCCACTCACTATGTCTTTGAGGGTTGGATTCATTCTCCTTTGTGGTTGCCTGACTAGCTTGCAACCTTCCTTGATGTATATGTGATGAGTACACACCAAGGGGTGTACTCACTTCATTTCCTTGTAGTTCCAAGCAAAGGCTTCTAGTTTCTCCCTCAACAAATTGCATAGTTGTTCCTCCTTTGAAGTAGAGAGAGATGGATTAATCTTCAAGGTTTTCTCTGGCCCAAATTCTATGGTTTTGACTCAGAGTGGGTTGGAATCGGCCGAGCATAAGTAAATTTGATGATTGTTCAGTGTTTCTTTTACTTCTTCTTCTAGGGGTAATGAACTAGGAGTTGGACTCTGGAGCAGTTGTTCAATTAAATAGTCCTCATCTTGTTGTCCTCCTCCTATGATGGCTTCCAAAGTATACAGTTTGGCAGAATAAAGCTCATCTTCTTCCTCCTTCTCCAAGCATAAAGGTAAGTCATGTTCTAGGGAGGGTTGAGCAAGAGGGTACACGGCTATTTGTTTGGACATATGCCCATTCTTAATGGTCATATTCCAAGCTCTGGAGCTAATGTAGGCATCATTTGTGGCCAACCATGGCCTCCCAAGGATGAGAGGTAACCGGCGAGCTTAGCCCTGGGCTGGAGAACTAGGAAATCTACTGGGTACTCCTAGGAATCAATGGAGACCATCACATCCTCCACAATTCCCTCAGGGGTGACCGTGAAACGGTCTGCAAGTTGTAGCACTGTTGTGGTCTTCCTCAATGACCCTTGGAGGTTAAGCTTGAGCATGGTGTCCTTTGTCATCACATTAATGGTAGCCCCAAGATCAATCAGAGTGTGTGGGATAATGGTTCCACTGATGTGGACATCAACTACAGGGCTTCCGGGGTCTAAGTATTTTGGACATATCGCCTGCCCTAGCATTAAGTCAGATCACTACCCAATGGCATTAATGGTAGGGGCAACCCTTTTTCTTCTTCTTGGATGCTTAAAGCACTTCTCCTTAATCAATTTATTGTAAATAGGCACATCTTTGATTGCCCAGAGAAGGGGAATCTTTACACATAGGTTTTCCAATTCTCACAGAAGTTCAGTTTCTTCTAGGGTAGGCTAGTGTGGTTGGGCTAATCTTTCAGGAAAGGGTGGATTTGCTTTAAGGTTGCTTTCCTCTGTTTTTTTCTCGACCTCCTTTTGTGGAGAGGGAGGTTGGTTATCTGGAAGAATTCTCCCAAATCTCAGGTTGATCTCTTGAATTTCAACAGCATAAGTTTGGTATGATGTCTCTCCACCATATGTTTGTTGGGCTTGTCTATTGTTTGGGTTTGGATTTGGCTGGGTAGGCATCTGGGGTTGCCTAGGTGGAGCAGAGTGCAGGAGTTGCGGTTGGGTAAGTGATGGAGGCAATAGAGCTAGAACATTGTTGAATTGGGGCCTCCACCCCTGGGGTGGGGTATTCCACTGATATTGTGGTTGATTGTAAGGTTGAAATGACTGGTTGGGTGGCTGGGAATGATATTGAGATGCATAGGACCAAGGAGGGGGTGTAGACCAGGAAGGATTGGCAAGGGGTCCCCAAGAAGGTGTAGTTGTGTTTTGGTTGGGTCTGTAATATGCATGGGATGATCCTTGCATACCCTACTGGTATGGTCTAGGCCCAGGAGGTCTCCTTTGGTTAATGTAGCAAAGCTGCTCAGTGACCCCTTCAGCTCCTTGGTATACAACTTTGAGTCCAGGCAAGGAAGGGCACTTGTCTGTGGAGTGGTTTTCTTCATAGACTGAGCAAATCTCAAAACGGTTTAAGATGGCCAAGGCTCTCTCTGTTTCCTCTTATTTTCTTCTAATATTCATGGTATCCAATTGTAAGGAAGGGGTTTACAGCATCTCACTTTTGAAGTCCTCCAGCATATTTCCATTCTCACCCTTAATGGATGAGTTGGAAGATGAGGTACTGGCCATAGGTTGACTACTTCTACCCTTGTTTCTGGTTGCCCTAGAATGGTTTCTAAAGACAATCTTGACGTCCTCATAGGGTAGTTGGTAGATATCTCCTCCTGATAACATATGTAAGGTGTCTAGGATATCCTCCCTTACTCCTCTAAGTAGGACCAGCTTCAGTGACTCAAGGTCAAGTGTGCACCTAGCCCTTTTGTAACTGAGTTGGAATCTCTCTTCGTAGTCTTCTAGGGATTCATGGTCATCCTGAAAATTTCATCTTTAGTGTCCTTTGACCTACATTAGTCCATATATTTGTTGTTAAAGGCCTGTTGCATCTGAGCCCAAGTTGTTATGCTATCTCCAGGTAAACCCATGAACCAGTGCAATGTTGCATCCTTGAGGGTAGATGGAAACAGTTTCAACTTTTTCTCATCATCTGTATAGTCATAGGTTCGGTAGACAACAACAAACTCAAATAGGAAAGTGTCAGGGTCCTCTGTGGTCAAGCCATGGAAATGAGGTAGAGCAGAGGGGCTTATGTTATTCATTTTAGTGTCCCCATTGGTTTCCCTAATGGGGAAGGCACTCACGATTCTCCCTCTATCTCGTCTGTTGTTTAAGTGTTCAGCCATTGGTTCAGTAGGAATGGGTTCTTCCTCTTCTTCTTCCCCTATAGGTTCTTCAAATATGTCAATTTGCTCAACTAAAGGGGCTTCCAATTCACTGTCAGTGAAGAAGAAAGGAGGTTGACTGTTGGATGAGGTGGGGGTGTTTGGCAAGAATTTTCCTGAAGTATCCCTAATCCTACGAGGCATGAAAGGAAATGTTTTTGGGTTTTTGTGATATTTTTCTTGATAGATGGAAAGTAATTGCAGAAAGGAAATTGTTGATTAAATGAAAAACAACTAACAGAATGGAAACTACTTGCAGAATGAAATTGTTGAATTGAATGAAAACCACTAACAAAAGGAAACTACTTGCTGAATTGAAACTACTGAATGAAAGACTACTGACAGAAAGAGAACTACTTAATGAATTGAATTCTATTTGCAGGAAAGGAAAATAGATTAACCTGCAGAATGGAAAGGAAAGAAAATAAACGACAAAATGAAAGAAAGAAACTAGATTACTTTTGCAGAAATAAACTAATGGAAGAAAGTTGGAAACTAGAAAATAGAAGAAAAGAGCAGTAATCACTACTACTCTGACACCTCCCCAGCAATGGTGCCAAAAAGTGATGAGCCTAGGTATTGCAGCAAGAATGTTGCAACTCCTAGGGCTACCAGCTTTACTTATCAACCCGGGGTTTGTACAAACTTGGAGGTGATTGTGCTATATACACAAGTAGGAGTGAAGGTACTGCCTATTGTCAGTGCTCATCTGGCAAGAGACCCCAGGGATTCCAAGCCAAACTTCTATAGGGTCAGAAGAAGCTTGATTTTGATGGAAGGAGAGAAAACCTAGTCTAGGGGAGAGCTAATCTACTGCAAAAATGAAGAAAACAACATGCAAACCTAAATCACCATAACCTAATTAATCATGAAAACAGCTAGACTAAGCAGAATTGCTAAACAACACTAATCTAATGCTAACTATCTAAGTTGCAGAAGTAAAAGAGGCATAAAAATATCCTAAGGTGCAGGCAAAGGCAACTAAGCTAAGTCTGGGTTGAAGCATAAGAGGTGGTCAGAGGTCGAAATCGTGAAAATAGGACGTAATGGGCAACATCGCATGAGGACCGTTAGATCAGGCGGTTGAAGGGTAACTGAATGGTTGAGATCGGACAGTAGGAGGGTACGTAGGAAAATGGGCAGACATGGTGGACTAACAGGATGGACGACTGGGATTATATCGCAGAGGCGATCGACAGATGAACAATGGAGATCAGCCAAGCCAATTGGCGATCGGGTGAAGTGATAGCTGTCAAATCTGGCGGGGCAGATCGACGGTGGAGATTGGAGCGCGAAAAGAAATGTGCGGAAATGACGAGTGGGTTTGGAGGGCGGTAAGCTGTATCTCGTGCGCCCTCAAAACCATAAGTTGTATTTTGGAAATTCACGCGACTAGCCTCCCCAACTGACACATAGCACGGGGAAACTGCCCATCTCGCGTGCTCTCAACCTGATAACGTTTGGACAGAAATCCACGTGATATGGCGCGAAGGCCGTCGGATCTAGCAAAGTAGATCTACGGCGGAGATGTGACCGAGCAGGTTGGTGAGCGGGTGTACGACAACCGTCGGATCTGACAAGGCAGATCGACAGTGGGGATTTAAAGGGAAAAAAGTTAAACGCGAAAAGTGGATTTGAGCAGTGATTGGACGATTTGGCTTGTGAAAGGTGTTTTACCAATAAAACCGTTTAAACATGAATTATCAGCTCATGTGCAAGCATTCAGGTTGAAAGAGAAAGACATGGGAATGTGAGTGAGGCCTGAGAGACAGAAGGAGGGTGAACAAGTTGATGACCATTAAAGGGGCAGAGCACTATGAAATGACTTCAGTGACTACATTAAATGACAAAACTCCATGAAAATCAAAACCCTGTGTTTTTGGGGTTGTTGCAGGGTTTCTTCCTCACACCATAGTCCCAGAGGGAGGAGGTGAGGCTGAGACACCTGTGAAAAACCTTGTGGATCTTTTTCTTTGCCAACCTACTGCTTAGATGAAAGCATGAATGGAACAAACTAAAACACAACTACTCTATTCTACCCTGCTGTAATGGACTGCAACTATTCAAGCAAATGAACAGGAAACAGGAAACTACTTAATTCAATGAGAAGGAAACCAAAAATTGTGTTGAACCATTGTAATGAGCATGCATATACTTAACCAAATGAACAATCAAACCATATATCTATGCTAGTGCTGAAACGGAAATGAACTGCTTAAGCAAATGAGCAGAAAGCAGGAATATATGCTAGAAGACAATACAAGAAAGAGGAGCTTTGGTTGCTAGGGTCGGGCCTTAACCCAAGAGCTTCAGCCCTTTGATTTAACTCAGTGCTGGCTCAAATCAAAACTCATCTTTATTATCAAAAACTGTATTACATCAAAACTGTTACAAAGTAGAAGTTCAAATCCTTGCTAATTGACTGACTGACTATCTAGCTGACTGGTAACTAACTGACTGCGTCCCAAAAAAAACTGAGGTCCTAAGCCTCTTTATTTATACATCTGAAGTCTCAACGACTTCCCTCAAAATTAGGGAGGTACAGCTCCCAACTTAATGGTAACTTGTCCTTTCACTTTCACTAGCTCGGTTGCCTTCTAGTAGGGAGGTTGCTTGTACTTCCACTTGCTTGGCTGTCTTTTATTACTTCAGATTTGGTTGTTTGTACTTTCAGCTAATGGAGGGATATTCGAATGGATAGGTAGTAAATGAGAAGGATATACCTCCTGTAATTCCTCTCGCTTGTCCCATTTGAGATTTTACCAAGGTCTTTTACCATAGTTCCTTGCTTTTACATTTTATCCCTGCATTTCCCTTGCTTTATTTTACATTTTACCCTGGATTTCCCTTGCTTTCTTTTACATTTTACCCTGGATTTCCCTTGCTTTTATCCTTTATTCCTACATTACATGCACATTATACCACAAAGAAAAATACCCAATTCTAACTCATCTCATAAGAAAAATATAACCAAAAGTATGCAATAGGCTGTGAGAATAGTTGGTTTGACTAAGCTAGGAGGTGAATTAAGGCCAACTAAGGCCCATATAATTACTCAATGATGAGACTCATCAAGCTTCTTTGTAAAATTCTTACATTTAAGGCATTTCATGGGAACCTTGGGCATTGGTAGCTTCATCAGTAGGATTTGTCACTACCTCTTGAGTATGATTTTGTGTAAGTCCCTCACCATCTTCCGTGGAGGCGATTTCCTCAGTTGTAACCTCTCCTTGATTTATGTCAACATTTTTTTATTCATTTTCCTTTGGATTGTTCATCCCTATGGGATGCTCATTCATGAATGTGTGTTAGTTATCTCTTCCTTTTCCTTTAATGTGAGGTCAATGACATCTTTTGGTATGACAAGCTTGGTCTTAGTTAAAACTACTTTCAACTCTTCCTTCTTCTTCTTTCTTTAATTTATCTTCCTACTTTATTTGAGCACTTTCTTGTTCTTCTTTCTTTTTCCATCCTTCCACAATTTTAGTTGTTGTCTCCATGTGGTCCGCTAAATCTATTTATGCTTTCTCCTCACGTTCTTTCTTTCTTTGTTTTAGCATGTCTTTTTTCCTTTGTTCTACTACCTCTTTTAGCTATTGTTGGGCGATACATTCTTGAGCCTCCTCTTCTTGTTGTATCTTTTTAAACTTTTCCTCAATTATCCATTCTTGTTCTCCTTCTTCAAGCTCTATTTCTTATTCCTCTTGGATGGCCTTCAATTCAACTTGCTTTTTTAGGCAAACTATTATGCTTGCCTAGCTTCTTCAATTTTCATTCCGATATCCCCTTGACTAATGATTTGGATTTGTTCTTTTAAATACAAAGTACTAAAAAGTGTAACAATTGGGTTGGCACACCTCTTTCCACTTTTTGCCAATTTGTTGTAGCCACTACAACACCCACCCAAAATTTGTATTTAGTATACTTAAATTTTGGGTCCCCTTTTCTTGCAAGGTTTTAGCATATATTCCTGCATCTTAAATTTGTATAGTCCTTAGTTAACCTGACCCAATCACCCATGAATGCTATGGTCACTCATACTTCCCTGAGGTAAAATGTCTTGACCAATTTCCTTACTTCATCATCTTTCCCACTTTATTAATACATTTAATCAAAACCACTAAGCTCTTTACTTATAGAGATTTTGGGTTGCCAAAATAAGATCTCTCTAATGGAAGAATTTCTTAAAAATGCATAGGATACCTAACCAATCTATTTCCAACATTACTTTAAAATCGCACAAAAATTATGCTCAATTTGCTCGTTGGTTCCATAAACACCAAACTTGACAATTCTGTGTTGGCATTTCTTAGATAAAGATTTATATTGCTTTAAGTGGGTGTTCCTTGAAACTATAACTTGAATCTTTCAAATATACTTATTTATCATAGTTATTTAGCCTTCTTTCTATACCTACGAGTGGTTCTTAAATGCCATGACAATGCTTCCACTATTTATGTTCTATTATCTTCTTTTGTATACTAACAAGGAAAATAGAACTGAGAATATTTTTCCAATCATTGTGCATTACCCAAATTAACTTGAAAAACCACCAGTTCATGTAGATACTGAATATTCTATGATTGGTCAAATGTAATATTTGTAATGAGAAGAAGAATCTTGAAGTGCAGGATTGTGTGTCTAGCTTTAAGTTTTTCTAATGACTTCGTATTATTGCAGGAATACCATTAATGTGGTGGCATTGGAAGATACCGCCCCTTAATCAGAAAGTAAACCTTGGTTAACAGTTGAACATCTTCTCTAGAAATAAGGGACCTGAACAAAACTAGCTTAATTTTGTGGCCTGCAACTAGAAATGGCTTTATCCCTCATTCGGTTGCAAGTCGCATGTTAAGTTACCTGTCAAACTGCGAATCAAAAATGCGACCAACATTGTTAGGTAAGAATATGACTTGTGATGCAAATCCAATCTACGACCTGACTGTCTCTGGCACATGCGATAAAGCAGTGCGCACTTCCTCATTGTGACCTCCCTCACATGGCATCATTACCTTTTGTCGTATTCACTAGCCACCAAGTCGATTCATTTCCCATAAGCCATGCATTCGTACTTTGTGTTTGGCCATCAAACGTTTATCTTCAACCTCCTCAGCTGAACGAAGCTCTCAAGGAGACATCAATTTTCCTTTAATTGTAGGATTTGATGCCTATGGTTTTACACACCCAAATCCACCCAACATTCTTATGCCAGGAGTTGCTTCCCTAAGTTTACATTGGATATCTTTTGAATCCATTGTGATTTCTGTATCAAACAATCTGGGGCGTATTGACTGAAATTGCTTCATTTATTATGTAAATTCATTGATAGGTGTAGTCGTAGGGTTTATGATTTCAAAATGTATGAATTCATTTGAAAGAAGGATCATGTTTGCTCTTTATGGCATAGATCATGCGATATTCCAACAAAACCATTGTGAAACTATATCACACCTCTCACCAATGTTTTCCAAGCCTTACGACTCCCCTGTAACGTGATAATAGTCAAACCCGTTGCCACCAATCGCAAATTTCAGACTTGAAGCCGTTAGGTTTGGAGAATTTGGTGAACTAGTATGAGAATTTCCCATCCTTTATCTCAAATCACATTCATGCTATATAGTGAAGCTAAGAAAGAAAACATAATTGTGATAAAGCCTACACTACCTTCTTCCTTCACCACTAATCTCATATCATGTTCCCACCAAAATTACAATTTCAAATTGCGACTTGCGATGGAAATCTGAATTGTGACTAGACTGAGGTCACAAATCGCATTTTCACTCCCTATTAACGTTTCTATCTATAAATATGACTTGGAATAGGTATGAAATCTGCGATTACACTGTGATTTTGAAATGCAACCTGCACTGTGAGATCCACTAAAGTTTGTTCAACAACTGAGCCAGGACCTATTTTTTCAATATGGCTATTTATACATGGATTATCTATCCCATCGCATCATACCACAGACTACATTGTGGTCTTATTGAAGAATAGAGTGAGGTCCCTTGGTAGCAGTCGATTTGTTTGGGTAATTGGTACGCAGCCTCCAACCACAATACAGAGCCAACAACTTAGGAACTTTGTGAAAAGAGAAGGCATTGCACATAATTAAAATGGGAGCAAGGGTGAAACCATATTCTTAGAGATATTGCAAAGATAAAAATCTTGGAAGGGACACCAAAAGAACCATTCTACATAGATCTATATGCTTTGCTTCATGCAACTATCTACAATAAGTGCACTAAGGTTGTTCTTGAGTAAATTAACTCGTTGGTGTTTGTTGTATTAAGGCAAAATATGACAAGTTATATGTTGAGAGTACTTGTGAATCGATGGAATAATCACAAGGTAATAGAACGGAGGACTATTTAGAGAAAGGCAATGATTTCACTCATTGATTAGGAACATGAGGGAGAAAAATAGATTGTAATATGGGAATCTTTTGTTGAGATCAAGATTGGTAACATGGATTATTATAAGTTTGAATCAGCCATGTTGGAAGACAATGTCGCTTTATGAATTATGGAAGAATCGTATCTAGAATATCTGCAGAAGGCTGAAGAGTGTTTGAAATGAGAGGAATACAGCGTTAGTCCCTATTTACCTACATACAAAGAACGATAGTTGTTGGCGAGAGTAGAACATGAGCTCCTTTCCCAATATGAAAATCATCTTTTGGATACCCAAAATATGCAACAAGAAATAAGTAGTCAGAAAAAGAGTATATTGTTGGTTTACTAGAGCATACATTTGTGTGGGGAGTTATTGAATTGCATAACAAGTACTTGCAGTATGTCAGCGTGTTCTTTCAAGACCATTCTTTTCCACAAGGAACTAAAATGAGCATTTGAGGCATTTCATAACAAAGGCATAACAAGAGCAATGCAGTGCATGTATATAACATTTTCAGCATCAATCATTATAGAAGGAGAGGAACTTGAAGTCAAAGCCATCAATATTTTCTATGACATATTTAATTAAAGGAGATCAAAGCAAGCACGAATCAAGAAAGATGTTAGAAAAATTACAGAATGGCCCTTCCATGAAGATGGAAATGATTAGAAGAACATATTATTGACAACAAGGCTTTGTTGCAACAACAATAAAAGTATAGTGGTCGCAGAACTAGTCCTTCCAGCCTAATGTAGTTGTTTTGGCCTTGGACTATTGGTGACTCTCCCTAGCCATTATGTAGTTAAGTCATGACCCAAAAGGTAGGTTTGGTGTTGATTCATGGAGTTATTACACAACAATTTGTTAATTCAATGGACAAGATGGAGATATATTATAAACAGAACCAACATCACAATGCTCATGTCCCGTCGGGAATGACTAACAATCACATGGGCATAGAATATTTCGGCTCAAGTTTGCTAGTGACCCTAGCAACCAAAGGCACAACTTCATAAGTTGGTTGGATGATCGCTTAGATGAAAATGGGGTACAAAGATAGCTAATATATATTATGCAATGAATGGGATTAATTATCACAGGATGCCTCCATAGAACTGCCAAAGGCACTCTGTCAACCAAGTTGTGGGGGGTTGGTATTGTCCTTAAATACTAATCTACTTGATGGAAGGTATAGTAGTAGGCAAATAGATATTCAATACAACAAATGAACATCACAACTTTGTTCATCAGCTCATGCAAGTCTCCATGACTTTTCAATAACATTGTCAACAAGTACTTCAGGGTTTCCATTAACCATCTCTTTTCTCCTCATAACTTCTCTTCTATCATAGTGTAAATATTTCTTATCATAATGCCAACAACTATGCAAGGATTGATTTTAGCATGTAATAGTCATTAGACATTAGAAAGGCATGAGGAAGTTCAAGATTCATGGGGGTAGGTGAAAGATCACCTCTCTTCTATAAATATAACCCCATGCCTCATTTGAGGGGACTTTAGCACTTGAGCTAGGGCTAGCATTAGATAGTTGTTTTGTGCTTAAGTAGCTAAAGGCACTCTTCTCTTGGCAGATAATAGGGTGAGTTGTGGTGAGGCTATGATTTTTCCATGAATATGGTATGAACAATCCATGTTCCACTACTCAGATTTGATGGATTTGCTTGACATGTGCATTGAATTTGCAACATAAATAATGAGAAGTTCTTCACTTTTGGAATTAATTCCCATGCATATTCATAGTGATTGTACTGGCTATCCAGTATTTCCATTGTGTTTGTACATGTGCTTTCATGCAGATATATTTATGAACTAATTTGTAGTTGTTGCATGTGTGTTTGCTTTCAAACCTATGCTCTCTTATTTTATGCTAACGCTAGTAATTTATTGCAAACTATTTTGCAGTTAACCTCTAGCTCTCTCTTAATTGTATGTCTCAGATGGTTTTGGCTAACCGGCTCCTCTTTGAGATAAGGCTTCTTCTTATTATTTTGTTTCCTTGTTCTTGTACATTGCTTTGTGAGTTTATCAATTGTGGGTTGATCTTGCCCCCGTTCTCTAAGCATTTCATTCTTTTCCTCGCACTAACATCTTCACATTTGACAGCCTAGTGCATAACCTACATGTTGGCAATCGGGCCCACATACCAGATGGTACTCCTATCCCAAATGATGTGAGGTCTAATTGGGACTTCACATCGAGGAGACCCCCTAACTGTTGGTGGGACATTTTTCATCATCAACATAAGCTTGTGCATTTTCTATGAAGACTTCCTCTTGATAGCTCTCATGAGCATATGACTAGGCCATAGATATTTTTTCTGAGTGTTTTAGAATGGATCTTTTAGGATCATTCCTATTAAACTTGCTAGTTTGAAACATGTACTCTATTTGTGCTTGGTTTTCTTGCTTAGCATGATGGTGTTTCACACCACATAGTACACCACCAAAAAGTTGTATGGAACACAAATTCTCTTCTTGTCCTTAGACAATGTAGCATTGAATCCTTGCATATTCACATGGTAACATATTTCTCCCACAACCAATCTATCTAACATAAGTGGGAAGAAGGCGAGGAGGACTAATTGCTTCATAGATCAATATATATGTATGATCCTTTTCAAAGTACTAGTTGCCAATGCATCCTAAGTTTCCTTAGCCTATTTTCATAGTCTAGGGCATTATTTCCTAAAAATGAGCTGGTACAGATGAGCTATAAATGCATCATATATCAAAGTATATGATTTCATATGCTTATTTTCCCACAGTATCCTAAAGGAGACATGTATTTGTGGATTTGAAGCTTTTTAGGTTGGTGCTAATCCGAACAAAAATAAATAAATAAAATATATATATGGCACATGTCGCATTCAACAAGTAGGATTTCTTATAAAAAACATGTGTAACACCATCCCTATATTTTTTACGAGTTCAATTCTTGTTCCCAACTGTTTTGAGATCAATTCTTGTTCTCAACTGTTTCGAGATTATGGCTCCCCAATTGAACCTTTTCCCTTGAATAGCTATGGTGTATGCTAAAGACACCCAAGCCTATGAAAATCGTGAACAATCCTTCTCTCTATGTAACCTTCATAAGAAGAACATCAAATCCATGTATGGCTCTCTTAGGTTAGTGGTGGGGTACTTACCTTCGACCTTGTTCAAAAAATTCTTGTCTTGTTTTCACCAACCAGAGAAGATTTTGTTGACATCATATTTCTCAAGGAAAATCACCGCAAAATCATTGTTGAACAATTCCTTGGCATCAAGAAATTTATAGTACTTGATTACTTCTTGACAAAGGAAGTTACTAATGCACTATATGTCTTCATTGATGATCATATAGCTTTTAGGATTGGTGTAGTTTATAACCCACTCTAGACTTTTTAGCCCTAAAAATATTGGTTCCCTTGCCACTACTAGATGTAAACTTGATCATCCACCTTCCCTTTATATTGGTCATTGTGTGGTGTGAAGTCCACGTACTCTTGATTCTTGAATACATTATACAATTCATTACATGACGACATTGCTACCATTGACCCATTGGTTTCCTTTGTGTCACAAAAATAATGAATTCTCAAGTCCATCTTTCTCATTGGCAATGAGATTATGAGATCGGGTCATCTTGCCAATTGTGATTCTTCTTCCTACACGAGTGCAAGGCTATATGCTCTAACTACTTCTTTCTCATTTGTCTTAGGATTCTTTGATGATTTATGCGGTAGAGATTTTTTCAATGGATTTTTTTCAATTCACCTTACACCCAAAATCATTTCAATTAATGATCAATATAGAAAACATTAAAATGGATGACTTTGAAATGTTTGGAAACTACCATGAACAAGTACAAATTGGGAATGATTTTTCTTCGTCGCAGATATGAGGGATGTGTTTCAAATCACCTCTTCACAAAATAGGAATTCACCTGGATTGGGTGATCTCACTAAATATGGTAGTAACAATTACTCAATTATTTGGTTCATGTTTGAAATTTGCTATGTAAATGAGAAATTAAAGGACTTTAGATGAATTTAACCGATTTGACCATCCAATAGATGCCATTTATGATGGGATTTCTAGATATTTCGGTTTTAATGCAATAGTATATGTTGTGATCTACATTGATGGCTAATATAACATTCCAAGCACATGAAAACCACCCCTCAATGATCTTGTAAAGCTTTTGGGTGAATTCATCATTGATTACCCAGTGGTGGATAATGTCATAGATCAACGAGTGTTATTATGTATTTCAGGTTTTAGTGGTTTCCTTGGGGGTACTTATGTGTTATATTGGGTAAATTACAACAAACATTGACTACCAACCATTCTAGATATCCTTTCAAATCAAATCACTATTGATTGTATTGGTGATGACATGGGAATATACATGCATGATTTCATTGGGGCTTAGTTAGTGGTAAGATCGATTGGCTTGAATCAAGCCCCGTATTTCATATGGATAGTTGAGAGTTGCTATCATGGCTTCATTAAGTGATTCAGTTGACATCAACAAAGAATATCAGGGGGCAACTTCATGTTTTCTAAATTTTGTTGAACATTGATGCCTTTTTTATGATCGAGAAAACCTATGATATCGATGACATGATCGAGGTGGCACATTTCATATAACATATATGGGATTTGTAGGATATTGGTGAATTATTTTGAGTTACATCAGGTCAAATGAAGAATGTTTTACCAAATTGCAGTAAACTTATCAGTGATTGGTAAAATACTTTGGGTCACACACTATGCTATCCATCGAAGTTTGCCAAACGTCAATAGCCTTGTTGATGATTGGTGGAATACTTTGTGTATTGCATTATGATACCATTGAATTTTTCCTAACATTGATAGGCTTAGTGATTTGATAAATAATTTGGGTTGCACATTATGCTACCAATCAAATTTCTCCAAACGCTAATAGGCTTGGGCAATTGTTTGTTTTTTCAAAATTTGCTAAGTATTTTCCAAAAGAATCAAACAAAATAAAACAACGCTATTTATAAAATATTTCAAAGATATGATCATTCAAAAAATTATGAATGATGTAATAAGCCAAATTTGAGAAAAGAAAGTGGTACCCTAAAATTTCTTGAACGGAATTTTAAGATAGTGTGTTGAGCTGTCAACAAATGGTGACTCATTGGGAGAAAATAGTATTTTTTATTATCTTGTCATGACATAAATTCACTTTATTTGGTGGGATCATATTGATACGAGGTCCAAGCTCAGAGGTTATTTGTGGTCCAAATAAGTATGAGTCAAAATAATTCGACTAACTTAACACAGGGCTTACCACAAACACAACCTTCTTTTTTAAACCAATAACCAACACTTCCATAGAGGAATTTCATGATACTTTATTTCAATAAGGTAGGAATTTATTGGTAATCTCTAGTCATATTTATTTCCCTTTTTGTGTTGCTTCATTGCTCACAAGCATTACCGCCGATAGACTCACCTCAATATCATGGACCTTGTTTCATTTTCAGGGGGCATCCATAGTGCTAGTGAACATATTTTCATTTCCTCACCTCATAATTAGAACACTTTTTCCTTATTTTCATAATTAATTAATTTTAATTCATAAAAGGGAGTGGAAGCATGCATCATGTTTCTGAGGATGATATCTATAAATGACAGGATCAACTTATGACTAGAGGTTGAGGTCTTTCCACAACCTTGAGAGAAAGCAAGCATTAATGAATTATCTTGGCTATGATGTTTGTGCCTTCCACAAACCATAATTCCCTTTTGTAACTTTACTTCCATAAACAATGTAATCAGTTTGTTTTAGCCCATATGTGCAATACACTCTAGTTGTCCTCCAAGTCTAGACCTTGCTTTGAAGTTCCTTTCCTTCTCTAAATTGCTAGATAAGTATAGAGAAAGTGATTCCTATGATCATCAAAAGTTGAAATCTAGACACTATTATTAGGTAGGGGTAGGTAAAAGAAACAATGTAAAAAAGAAAAAGAAAAAAACTATGGTACAAGTTAATGTTGTAAGTAGCTTAAATGAAAAATTGCTTTAAGGACTAGCCACTGACAGGAAGGGAGTCTAATTCTCCTTCCAATTTTTGCAAACAATAAGTGTAGCTCATTTTTTATTTGTTATCTAGTAAGTTCCAAGCCACAAGTTCTGGAATTTATACTATTTTCCGTTGGTTTTATTAGCTTTCTCCCATATAAGTACAAGGTCGCCTATTGCAAGATCCTCATTCCCAACCTTATGTCTATGAAACCAAAATTTTACTATATGTTGGTGTGAGGTGAATTTCTCTTTAGCTTTTTCTCTCTCCTCTTCCATCATGATAAGTGTGTTTATGCTCTTTGCACTGAGGATAGAGGTTGATCTCTTCAGGCTTGAGAAACTTGTAAGGATGAGAGGTAAACATTGGTTGGTAAAATGGCCTCTTGTCCGTAGACAAGGAAATATGGAAATTTACCTAAGGCTTTTTTTGGAAGGCTACTTTCCAAAAAAATAAGTGTAGTACCCCACTCTATTTAACATGAGATTCACACCATCTTGACTTTGAGATATCATTTGACTTATATATTATTCTTTGAGGACATCAGTGTTATGATGATCCAAACATTTTATGTATTTTGTGGAGGCATGTATTTCTTGGTATTATGATATCTTACATTCATTATGATGATGTCGATGTTGATTATGGATTTTATATGTGATCATTTATGATGCTTACTGGATGATAGTTATATCATGTTTGTCAGCTTTTACTGATTCATATTTCTAAGTGTGGTAGGAAAAGAGGACTATGAACACAACCCATACCATGACGGTTTGAGTCACATTATGATTTATGTTTATGTGTTGATATTTGATACTAATGCAAATAGTGGGTATTCTTATATGAATCATACTGATGGTGTTGAGAAATCTAGGGCATCGAGATTAGGTGATTTCTCTTCGTTAGATAACTGCGTGTGAATGATTTTTACTTTCTTAGATTAGGATCTTCTTTTACTTAGGTTATTAGTGTTCCTCTTCATCAAATAGCTACCAATGCATAAATCATAAAGAGACAAGAGACACAAAATATAGGCTATCAGCCAGGGCCAAAACCTCTCCCACTTGAGAGGAAAACCCAAACAAATTCTTCTTCTTATAGAGACTTTAATTGATGAACACCAAGACCAAGACCCTTGACTTATTTTCCACTCCAAGACCAAGACACAAAGCTTCCTTGATGACGTCCTTCTTCCTTGAGTCAACGATAGTCAACCCTATTGCTTCTTCCTTCTTCTTGGCTACTCTTCAGAATTTCGGTCCCTTGGTTTAGCATTGCACTTCTTGTCTCTATTTCATAAACCATAGCACATGATTTTGACCAACTTTGACCCTTTGTCTTCCTTTCTCTAGAAGGAGACATCTTCTTGATACTTCTGCTTGAGATATTTCTTGTTCTTCACTCAAAATCCTTTCTCAATGTGACTGTAATATTTCAGCCTTCTCTCTGCAATCTCACACGTGTGGAGGTAATTGACCCAAAAACACTCCCAAAACAAAGCTAAAGACCTCGTTTCTCCTTCCCTTCTACTCGATAGTTATAGGGATTCTTCTTGATGACCTTCGCACTTCTTGATTTCAGACTTGCTTCATCAAAAATATGTCTTTTGAAATGAGGTTGGGTTGCCTATTTATAGTCATTGGAGCCTCCATACTAAGCCGAAGTGAATGGAGGGTGGGCCGATGTGTCATTTTGAGTGATCTCATTGTTCTTTTGAATTCGATTTGAAGGAGGTGACTTTTCTTGGTCTTGGAGGGTCTCCTTATACATTTAATGACATACAAAAATGTAACATGCCCAAGAAGGGTCCTTCATACATGATATTGACTCAAATTGACTTTTATGACTAGATGACAAAACCTAAAGGTTCACAATGGGAACCTTAACTAAAATAAAATTCCTTGATCATGAAACCCATGATTCAATTACTATAAAAATAATTTATTTTCTTTTGTTCATAAATTATATAAAATCACAATTTACACATGTCATTATGAAGACCGAACCTAGTTACACTTTTCAACAAATGGATGTTCTCACAGTTTTTGTATGCACTGATGTGTGCTAACCAGATGACCCACTATAATTGAGAGGGCCAAAGGGAAGAAAAATACCTTTCCATTGGTAGTGTGGACAATCGAGTAGGAATTGCGGAAGATTGATTGTTGGAACCACATCAATTAAAGAACGAGGATATTGATAGCCTGCATTAAGGATTCTACCTTATCTTGGGTCAACAAAACTCTTTGTAATTTGTTTATGGATTATTTAATAAATGTGTGACTTGTAGAAAATTTGCAGTTATCAATGTAATATTTGTAAACTTCCTTTGAATGTTTCCCCTTTGTATATAGTACCATAGATTGGAATTTAAAACATTTGATCATTCTTCATTGTGTTATATGTATGATGATTGTTGTAAATTGACGTATAACTTAATAGTTATAATGTACAATGATTAGTGAAGTTGTAAATTTTGTAATTACATTTTATAGATGTAATTTTTTGGTTTACAAAAAATAAAAATAAAAATTCGCAAAATTTTGGGGTCACATGATCAAGTCCTACAAATGAGCATAGGTTGAAGAGGATTCTAGAACTAGTACATTTGGATGTATGTTGATTGATGTTGGTAGCGTCAATAACATGAAGCATGTATCATGTTTCCTTTATTGATGATTTATCTCACAAGACTTGGATCTACTTCTTAAAACCAACAATGAGGTCTTTAACAAGTTTTAGGAGTTCACAACTCTAATTTAAAATACAGAGAGAAAAAGATCAAAGTCTTAAGATTAGAAAACTTGGGAAAGTATACCTCCAAAAAGTTTGAGGGTTTCTATAAGGATCCAAGAATAAAGAGACAACTAACATTTCCATTGAACCCACCACAAAATGGGGTTGTACATCAAAATAATAGATACATCATAAGCACTGCTAAGGCCATGATACATGATTGATAACTTTCAAAGTTTATTTTGCAGAGGCATGCAACACAACAATATACATCTAGAATTGGTTTCCTCAACAAATATTGAAGGACAAGACATCAAAGGAGGCATTCATTAGTGTGAAGCTAGAGCTGACTCATTTTCACATCTTTGGTTGTCTATTTTATATCCATGTATAGGTAGAGAAGAGGACAAACTTGGAGCTCTCCAATGGGGGGGCTTATTTATGGTTTACAATGAGACTTCAAAGGTTTATATGGTCTATGTTGTAGAGTAGACAAAGGGGATAGTTAGTTGGGGTGTGTTGTAGCGGCAACAACCACACTCCAAAATTTTTCCTTAGCTTTGTTTTGGAGCCTCCCTTCCAACCTTCACAGTAGCTTTCCTTGCTTCGTCAAATTCACAAGCTTCAGTGTTTTTTCTTACACAAAGGTAGCCTATCGATCACAGCTTGATGCATTCCCCTCACAGGTTGTTCACCCGGACTTGGTCCAGCTACAGGCTTAGCAGCTTCCCTAAGAAAATTGTGCATTTCTGTAGGGCAACCAGCCTTCCCTCTAGAAATTAAGAAATCATGTCTGGTAGCCTGTTGGGCTCCAAGATTTCGCAATCCTTCCAATGAACACTCCTAGCAGGAATTGCTCAATTTTCCCCAGCAGGGCTGCTCAGACGAGAATTTGCGCAAATCTAGGCAAAAGTCAGCTGGTCTGCCCAGAAATTGTGCAAATCTCCTAGGCAGTCAGCCCAGCTCCCAGCCAGAAATGTGCATTTCCTTCAAGCAGTCGAACAGCCTCTTGCATGTGCAACTGAGTTGACCAGTTCCCTCTGGGACCGAAAAAAATAGACTTGCATGCATGGGATGCTTCTCCCAAGGCAGCTTGCAAAGGAATCCCTTGTTTTAAGGATCTATGTTTAGCAATTGGAGGTTATATTCAAGGAGCAATTCAGAAACCTCCCACAAAGTGTCGCTTCCCCTAGATCTGTGGCATGCACATCACAACCTCGATGTTATCAGCACTCATCAACCGAACACTATAGAGCTCATTCCTCACATCAACCTTGCAGCTCTGACATCCCACATCACATCTAGGAGTAGTCGGCACATTCAGCTCAACTGTATTAGGGTAAGCTCGCTTCCCATGCCTTGTGATGCATTTAAATCGCATTTTTTTCGCTTGTGGGAGTACTGTTTGCTTGATTTCTTTGAACGCTTGCTATCGTTTACATGTATACTAGCTTGTGCTAGCTTTGTTTTAGTTTTCGTTGCTATCTCACTGATGTCACATGCATGAAACTGTTTTGTACAGACATTCACCCAACCGACGAACTGCCTCACCCACATGCATTTTGATCTGTTTGTTGAATCTTCCATTCATGTTTTGCATGCACTATCAATCACTTCTGCTATCACTTAGTTTCGCCATGTATTCACTGCCTTACTTGCTTTCAGTTGCTCGTTGGCGAGTTTAGCCAATGTTGGGCCGAGATCTGCCTTCACCAAGGTTGCATTGCATAATCTGGGGAAGGAAGGCTCACCTTCCTCTCCATATTTGTGCATTCCTTCCTAGCACTGGCCTCTGGGACTGTTTTGCGTATTTCTAGAGGACAGTGGCTGCTTGGACCAAGAAATTGCGCAAATCTGTCCCTGGGCCAATAGTTCTTCCCAACTGGATTTGTGCATTGTGCAATCCCAACAGTCGGCAGCCAAACTAGACTATGCATTGCGTAGTTCCAGCAGTCAGTCAGTCTCCCAGCATCCTAGACTATGCCTTGTGCAGTCTTGGCAGTCGGTCTCCCACCCAAAATTGTGCAACCTTCATGATCATTCACCCAGGTATGTTGCAAGTCAGTTCTCAAGTTCATTTTGGTTTTCAACTGACAAATTGCTTGCCTTGAGTGTTGCCATGTCTCCAGGTATTGCAGGTGTTCATCTACCTCTCAACAATACAGGTACAATGGTTTCCAGGAGAGCATAGACGAGGACACCGTTCAGAGCACACTTGGGGTGCAATCAATCAAGTGTCTATGGACTTTCCTACCCACGAAGAAATCAAAATGTTCATAGACAAGGACATCAAGATATGACAGCAATAGCATCACAGCGAGCAGCATCATAAACAGCAGTTGAAGACATCATACCAAATTCAATGAACGCAAGAGGATGGTTGTTGACAACACGAAGGCAAAACAAGGTTGCAAGCCCAACCAGGTCCATTGATGATGAAAGCAACTTTTGAGACTCCGGCTATGAAGTGACGATGTGACATGAAGATCCCGCGAATGAAGAAGGAGTTCCATGTGCTGAAGCAGCAACTCAGGAAGAACATGAAGTTGCACAAACAGACGAATGAGTTGTAGCAGGAACAGGAACAATAGTGGGCGCAACATGCACTCACAGATGAAACTACGCCCGTACAAGTTAAGGATCCATCCCAGCAGCTGACACAGAGTAGACATGGTGAGCAGTGTTGAGGGATTCAACAACATGCATGTCGTTGAGCGCCCGCATGCAATCTAACCCATTCAACACACTCACCAAGGCGAAGACAATAAGTAAGTCCAACTGGGGTTGAACATGTACTTCGGCAAGTTGATGCGCATGACCACCAACACACACTTGAAGATTAGCACAGACACTATGCATCAGTGTGTTTCTAGTTCTACCGTACCCAAGAAGATCATGCGCATGTTAGCAGACAAGTTGGATGAAGGGGCCGAACAAATGCATCGGTTGCAACAAAGGCAAGAGTTCGCTTCAGCAAGATGTCACCATCAAGTGCATGCGCACCATAACGGACGACCAAGCTTGGCATCAGCTCACCACCTTCCTCATCACAAGCATGTCAAAGAGTTGGTATCATCACAGCGAACCGAGTGTCAGTGATGTCTTGCAACTCTTGCTCAAGCCATGTTGTCTCACATGAGTACATGTGCATTGTAATGTTGAGTCATGTCAAGTGTAATTCAAGTGTCAATGGTTGGATGTAACAGTCATAGAGTAGGTGAAGAGTCATGAGGGTAGTTGAATTGTCACAAAGGGGAATGTTAAGGGTCACCCCACCCTTTGCTATAAATAGTCCCTCATAACTCATTGTATAGGCTTTTGGTGAGCCAAGCTTCTAATAAGACTATCTTGGAAAGAGCTTGGACAGTATTTTAACACGCCTTGGCTTCTCCACTACACGGAGATAGTTCATCTCTTTGGAGGAGCAGGCAGATGTGGCTGTAACGTTCTACTGATAGGGCTAGCAGGTTTACATGGATGTATTGTATGATTGCGACTTACACTTTTTATATAATAAGATCCAGCGCATTTTCAAGCATATGTTGTTATTGTAGTTGGATTGTTCTGGTTGCCTTAATGATATATGTTGTTTAACTTATGTATTTTTGTATGAACTGATTTGTATGCAATTATATGAATCTTATTGTTAATGTGTTGTATATCTTGTTAATGTTGTCACCGTCTGTGTCGACTACTCTGTCGAACATCAGACAGACCTTTCACATGAACCTTGCTGTAACAACCATTGCACTCGTCTTGGACTGATCCATGAGTGTTGTCCACATTATCTTACCTTTTATGATGTGATTGCCTCATCCAAGTGGATTGCTCCGCTGGAAGCTGTGCATGTCCTTTTGTGTTATGTGTTCCTAGCCAAGTTGGGACTGATCCCTTTCAACCTGGAACTCACCTTGACCCTCATCTCCCGCTTATGTGTTAGAACCTCTCATACATCTTCCTTGACTCACTTCATCAGTCACACCCTTGCTACTGACATAGTTATCTTACTTGCCTCTGTGCAACATCATGGTCAAGGCATTACCTTATGACCCACTGTTGGGCCTCCTACACCAAACGGTCTGAGGTATAATTGGGACTTCTTACCGGGAAGATCCCCTTACATGTTGGTGGGTCCAGCACCGTCAACATTTTGGCGTTAGAAGGAGGTTCAGATGACAAGCTGATTCCTCACATCTGTTTTGAATCTCTACACATCTATCATGGTTCACTAGCGAGTTGCTCTTCTAAAATGTATGTCTTATGAAAACGATTTCATCATCTCGGAACAACTCTTGGATAACTTGTCTCATAAAACATTTTATGGTGGAGACTACGTAGCCTTGGTAAGGCATGCAGTCGGCGTTGTAGGCTCATGCGAAAGAAATGGATTCTTTGAAGAATACATGGGTTGTGCGTTGTTCATCTACATGCTTCAAGGGCACCCAATGCACTTGTGTGCCACGCTACTCGAAAAATATAATAATTCTCTTGCCCATCTGATCGCAGAGATTGACTGTGATTTCAATCACTATGACTATAAAGCACTCAACGAAGAAATTCTGAAATTACGAAAAGCACTCGATGAATCCATTGAATAGTTTGACACACACTTTTGTAATCTTGCATATCGATTCCCGGAATATGATATTGATTGGGAATTTCTTGATGGAAGATTTGAGTATCTTCTTCACATATCTAAACCCCGCTCATCACACTTCGTTGATGGAGTTGTGTAATCACAAGCAGGCACAGTCACTATCACAACTGACTGTCCGCCTTCACCTCATCAAACAGCTCCACCACCACGGAGTGATGTGGGATATCATGCACATGCCTCTGTTGAACTATCACACTCTCCCACCCCACCTGCTCTTGAGATTTGCGCAGATTTGGCTAGGAAGCCTGTTGGTGGTCACGTGGACTCTTTCTGTCGACCCTTGTCCTCGCATTCTATTGATCCTCCGGATTGTACTATCTTGTGTTCTCCCATTCCGGACTCCTCACCTGTTATGAATGAGGATCAAGCTGTCGGCGGAGTTGGTGTTATGTAGCCAACCTGTGCCATCATTCATGATGAGTGTGTGTGGGAATCTAAAGAAGATCCCACGGCGAAGGATGATTCCCTTCCAACCGCGCCTCATCCGCTTCATCCTGACATCCTTTGTGATTCTACCACTACTGATTTCCCTTGTGAAAAATCATTTCCTTATGCTTCTACTTCCGATCATTCACAAGACACTTTGGATGTCAGTCTGTCATTGCAGTGCGAAGAGGACACATCTTCCTCGGAACATCCGTCCAATTTGTCATCTATCTTTCTTGAAAACATAGAGGATGAACATCTTTGCTTCTCAACTACCCCTCTACCCGATTCATCAAATCATGAGGATGTCGACGAATATCTCGTATTTTCTGATCTTGGTTGTCGTGATCTATTCACTTCCTCATCTGATCACGATGTTGATTCAGCCATTGTTAATCTATCTAAGACACTGGTCTACTGATCTATCTGTCCATGAGGTCGAAACTCCCTAGACTGTCGAGGCACTTCAGCCCGAGCTGATGGTTATTTCATGCCCTCGCTGTCCTAAGGTTGGTTTTTCTTCCGGTCAGGAAATTGTTGAAACACTCAAGGCTCCTCATCACTCTCTGCTTTGCATTGAAGATCAACCAAACACCCAGATTTCACTTCCTCCACCCGAACTACATGATCCCATTGATCATGCATTGGAGGAATCTTAAATAGCAAGCACACATGCACATCACAAGTGGTCTACCTTTCTCACGTTTGCTTGCATGTCATAGTCAAGAGAATGCATACACTCAACATCTGCACATAGTGTAGCACAACATCATGGCGGCACCACAGAATGCCTTTTATGCACTTTCACTCATATTTGTTCTGTGGTCACCTATAAGCTCAGAGTGTGTTTGTCTTCACTGCTATATCTTTCTTGTTTGTTGCTTTGCATCGTTGTCTTGTTTGCGAACCATGCCTTCACCAACATGGGTCAACTAATGTGCCCATGGTTGCATTGGAAGTATCACTTCACGTGAGATGACCCATGCACTATTAGCTTAAGAGTAGGAGTGGTGTTCACTTTTGAGTTGTTTTCTTACTTGCTTTGTTTGTTTGATTTTCTGCTTGCTTGTTTGCTTACTTTCTTTTCTTTCGCTTTTGCTTCTGCTTTTGCTTTGCTATGTTGTTTGTTAATTCACTTGTTTCATTTGATAGGATAGTTTCTCATGAAACCATGTATGACTCTTGAAGTGAGCTGGGTAAAGTACAAGAGGTCTTGTGCTGCTATCACTACTTGGTTATCTGTCATCCTGCCTCTGTATGAAGAACTTGTTACTTTCAATCCATGATACGTCGATGAAAAATACGTATTGTTTGAAGTGAACCTTGGTGAAAACACAATGCTTATGTTCCAACTAGTGTCACCTACTTTAGACGATTGTTTTTGGGTTAACCCTTGTCAACTCAGTCAAGTAGAGTAAGGTGAGGGGGAAAACCTTAATAAGCACGTCAGAGGTATAATAAACTACTTCTCTACCGGAACAACCTCTTCTTCTCTCAATAAGTCGAGATCCCTCTTCCGCCTCTGAACTGAATAAGTGTTATGCATAGTTACAAAAATGAAAAAAGTGAAAAAGTTTGAAAAAATGAAAAAGGTGAAAGAAGAGAAAGGCTTCCTGCGCAAAGAGGTGATGAAAGTAACTCCGCCTAGGTATTGACCAGGCTAGCTGGAAATAGAGACATGCTTGTGTTCCTATGTGACTTTGTCAGGGTACTGTCCAAGCCTGCTGGCAGTAGAGCAACACCAGAGATGAAACTAAAACTCTGACGACTATACTTCTTGTGCACCAATATACCCCTCAACCCCAATCGAAAAAATTGTGTTTCCTTGGCTTGGAATGTGTGTCAACCAACCAAGAGCTTGGCATATGCTACATCTTACAATAAAGCTAGTGTGGAAACCAAGAGGAGTTGAAAACTGAACAATACTTTCGGAGGTGTTAGACTTGCTTTTCACGAACAAGGTCCATTCAGAGAGCTAGAGTTCTACCAGTGTGTCGCCAAGTGTTGTAGCGGCTACAACCAACCTCTAAAATTTTTCCTTAGCTTTGTTTTGGAGCTTCCCTTCCAACCTTCACAGCAGTTTGCCTTGCTTCATCAAGTTCACAAGATTCAGTGTTTTTGCTTACACAAAGGCAGTTTGTCCATCACAGCTTGATGCATTCCCCTCACACGTTGTTCACCTGGACTTGGTCCAGCTGTAGGCTTAGAAGCTTCCCCAAGAAAATTGTGAATTTCTGGAGGGAAACCAGCCTTTCCTCCAGAAATTGCGCAATCCTGTCTGGTAACCTATTGGGCTCCAAGATTGTGCAATCCTGCCAGTCAACACTCCCAGCAGGAATTGTGCAATTTTCCCCTGCAGGGCTGCTCAGACTAGAATTTGCGCAAATATGGGCAGCAGTTAGCTTCTCTGCCCAGAAATTGAGCAAATCTCCTAGGCAGTCATCCCAGCTCCCATCCAGAAATGTGAATTTCCTTCAAGCAATCAAACAGCCTCTTTCATGTGCAATTGAGTTGACTGGTTCCCTCAGGGACCGAGCAAAACAGACTTGCATGCATGGGTTGCTTCTCCCAAGGCAGCTTGCAAAGGAATCCCTTGTTTTAGGGATCTATGTTTAGTAGTTGGAGGTTACATGCAAGGAGAAATTCAGAAACCTCCCACCAAGTGTCGCTTCCCCTAGATCTGTGGCATGCGCGTCACAACCTCGATGTTATCAACACTCATCAACCGGACACTGCAGAGCTCATTCCTCACATCAACCTTGTAGCTCTAACATGCCACATCACATCTAGGAGCAATCAGCATATTCATCTCAGTTGTTTTCAGGTAAGCTTGCTTCCCATGCCTTATGCTGCATTTCTGTTGCTTTTTTGTGTTTTCGCTTGTGGGAGCACCGTTTGCTTGATTTCTTTGAATGCTTGTTGTCTTTTACATGTATACTAGCTTGTCCTAGATCTGTTTCAGTTTTTGTTGCTATATCACTGTTGTCGCATGCATGAAACTGTTTTTCACGGACATTCACCCAACCGGCGAACTGCCTCACCCACATGCATGTTGATCTGTTTGTTGAATCTTATATTCATGTTTTTCATGCACTGTCAATCACTTCTGCTATCACTTAGTGTCGCCATGCATTCACTGTATTACTTGCTTTCAGTTGCCCATCGACAAGTCTGGCCAACCTTGGCCCAAGCTTTGCCTTCACCAAGGTTGCATTGTGCAATCTAGGGAAGGAAGGCTCACCTTCCTCTCCAGATTTGCGCATTCCTGCCCAGCACTGGCCTCCAGGACTGTTTAGCGCATTTCTGGAGGACAGTGGCTGCTTGGCCCAAGAAATTGCCCAAATCTATCCTTGGGCCAGCGGTCCTTCCCAGCTGGATTTGTTCGTTGAGCAATTCCAATAGTCAACAGCCAGACTGGACTATGCATTGCACAGTTCCAGCAATCAGTCAGTCTCCCAGCAGCCTGAATTGTGCCTTGTGCAGTCTTGGCAATAGGTGTCCCGACCTCCCGACCGAAATTGTGCAACCTTCATGATCATTCACCGAGGTATGTTGCAAGTCAGTTCTCATGTTCATTTTGGTTTTCGACTGATAGATTGCTTTCCATGAGTGTTGCCATGTCTCCAGGTATCACAGGTGTTCATCTGCCTCTCAGCAGTACAGGTATAATGGTTTCCAGGAGAGCAGAGATGAAGACACCGTTTAGAGCACACTTGGGGATGCAGTCGATCAAGTGTCTATGGACTTGCCTACCCATGAAGACATCAAGTTGTGCATAGACAAGGACATCAAGATATGACAGCAGCAGTATCATAGCGAGCAACATCATGAATAGCAGTTGAAGACAACATACCAAATGTAACGAATGCAAGAAGAGGGTTGTTGACAACACGGAGGCAGAACAAGGTTGCAAACCTAAGCAGGTCCATTGATGATGAAAGCAACTTTGGAGACTCTGACTATGAAGTGATGGCACGACATGGAGATCGCATGAAGGCAGAAGGAGTTGCATGTGCTGAAGCAACAACTTAGGAAGAACATGAAGTTGCACAGACAGACGAATGAGTTGCGGCAGGAAAAGTATTAGCAGTGGGTGCAACATGCACTCACGGATAAAACCGCACCTGTAAGAGTTAAGGATCCATCCTAGCAGCTGACATAGAGTAGACATGTTGAGCAGTGTTGTTGATCACATGCAAGGGATTCAGCAGCATTCATGTCGTTGAGCGCACGCATGCAATCCAACCCATTCAACACACTCACCAAGGCGAAGACAAGAAGAAAGTCCAACTGGGGCTGAACATGTACTTTAGAAATTTGATGTGCATGACCACTAGCACACACTTGAAGATTAGCACTGAAACTATGCATCAGTGCGTTTCTAATTCAAACGTACCCAAGAATATCATGCGCATGTTAGCGGAAGAGTTGGATGAAGGGGCCGAACCAATGCACCATTTGCAACGGAGGCAAGAGTTCGCTTCAGCGAGATGTCACCATAAGGTGCATGCACACCATCATGGATGACCAAGCTTGGCATTAGCTCACTACCTTCGCCATCACAAGCATGTCAAAGAGTTGGTCTCATCACAGCGAACCAAGTGTCAGTGATGTCTTGCAAGGATTGCTCAAGCCATGTTGTCTCACATGAGTACATGTGCATTGTAATGTTGAGTCATGTCAAATGTAAGTCAAGTGTCAATGGTTGGATGTAATAGTCATAGAGTAGGTGAAGAGTCATGAGGGTAGTTGAACTATCACAAAGGGGAATGTCAAGGGCCACCCCACCCTTTGCTATAAATAGTCCCTCATAACTCATTGTATAGGCTTTTGGTGAGCCAAGCTTCTGATAAGACTATCTTGGAAAGAGTTTGGACAGTATTGTAACACACCTTGGCTTCTCCACTACACAGAGCTAGTTCATCTCTTTGGAGGAGCAAGCGGATGTGGCTGTAATGTTCTATTGATAGGGCTAGCAGGTTTACATGGATGTATTGTATGATTGTGACTTACACTTTTTATATAATAAGAGCGAGCACATTTTAATGCATATGTTGTTATTGTAGTTGGATTGTTCCGGTTGCCTTAATGATATATGTTGTTTAACTTACGTATTTGTATATGAACTGATTTGTATGCAATTATATGAATCTTGTCATTAATGTGTTTTATATGTTGTTAATGTTTTCACTTTCTATGTCGATTGCTCTGCCGAACATCAGACAGACCTTTCACATGAACCTTGTTGTAACAACCGTTGCACTCGTCTCAGACTAATCCGTGAGTGTTGTACATGTTATCTTACCTTGTATGATGTGACTGCCGCATTCGAGTGGATTGCTCTGCCGGAAGTTGTGCATGTCCTTTTGTGTTGTGTGTTCCTAGCTGAGTTGGGACTGATCCCTTTCAACCTGGAACTCACCTTCACCCTCATCTCCCCCTTATGTGTTAGAACCTCTCATACATCTTCCTTGACTCACTGCATCAGTCACACCCTTGCTACTGACAGAGTTATCTTACTTGCCTCTGTGCGACATCGCGGTCAAGGCATTACCTTACGACCCACTGCTAGGACTCCTACACCAAACGGTCTGAGGTCTAATTGGGACTTCTTACCAGGGAGATCCCCTTACATGTTGGTGGGTCCAGCATCGTCAACAGGGTGTAAAGTTTGATTGGAAGACTTTGTAGCCACATAGTTCCATGAGCATAGTCCAATGACAGAGTATGAGGACCGGGAAGCTATGAAGGTTTAGTCAGGGTCACCAGTGATTTTCAAGGTGGTTGGTCAGCTTTCAAGTGAAGAGGGAGAGATAGGAGCCTCTTTGACCTTTGTCAAGAGACCTTGATGGTTCATTGAGACATTTAAGGATGTTCGAGAGGATGTTGAGATTCCTAGGAGCACATCTAGAGAGAGAAAACTTCTAAAAAAATTTGCAAGATATATGGCATTGATGAACAACTTTTAGGTTCTAAGCCTTCTAGCTTTTAGGAGGAAATAGACCAACGGGTATGGCAAGATGTCATGGTGTATGAGTACTCTTCCATCATGAAAATTGATTTTTGGGACTGTGTCAAGAATAAAGGGGGAGTTAGTTGTGAGTTCTATGTGGATCTACAAGATAAAGTATGCAACAAATGGCAACACCAAGAAGTTCAAAGTGAAGTTTTTAGAGAGAGGATTATCCCAAAAAGAGGGAGTGAACTACGAGGAGACATTTGCTCCAGTCACTACATACACTTCTATTAGAGCTATTATGTTCTTGGTTTCATTTGTGGGATGGAGAATACATTATATGGATGTGCAAAAAATTTTCCTTAATGGGATCATTGAAGAAGTGTACATAGAGCAACCTCGGGGATTTGAGGTAAATGGGAAGGAGTCCCATGTGTGTAGGCTTAAGAAATCATTGTATGGACCTAAACAAGCACTGAGAACATGATATTCCAAGGTTGATGGATATCTACAGAGCATTGGCTTCACCAAAAACAAAGTAGACTCTAACTTGTATTATATTGTTGTTTGGATGGATAATGATATTTTTGACATTATGATTTATTTTTATAGTTGTATAGAAGCTCATTGTAGTGTGGAAAATAAAATGGTAGCTAAGTTCGAGATGAATGACATTGGCATGATGCATTACTTCTTCGGTTAGATGTTTGTCAAAGACCGGGGAAGATTTTCCTTGGGCAAGATAAGTATGTAGTTCAGATCTTAAATAGGTTTCAAATGGAATATTGCAAACCTATGGCCACACACATGACCACTATTCTAAAAAAATGCAACCACTTTAGTCAGTTCATGATGGAGCCAAGGTAGGAGCATTGAGTAGCAACAAAACATGTGCTTAGGTACTTAAGGGGCACAATGAGTATGGTTTGAGATATTTTGGTGATAGTGAAGAGAAGTTATAGGGTTATTCAAATTCAAATTGGGCATGCAGTAGAGTAGATGAGAAAAATACCTCAGAGTATTGCTTTACCTTGGGATTAATGATGGTATCATGGTTCAATATGAAACAAACTTCCAAGTCATTTCTCTTATTGGAGGCAAAATACGTGGGAACAAGTATATTTAGTTGTGAGGTCATATGGCTTCGTAAGTTACTTGCAGGATTGTTTGATCAAGAGTTGGAACCTACATTTTTTATTTATTATGATAAGCAAAGTTATATCAAACTCCTTGATAATCTAGTGCTTCATGACAAGTCTAAGCATATAGAGATAAGATATCACTTCATATGAGACATGACTTAGAAAGGACCAATGAAACTCCAATATATTCCCATGAATCAACATGTAATTGATATTCTAGCCAAGGCCTTGGCAAGAGGAGAGCCTGAGGTATTCAGAGATAGACATGGATTGTTGTCTAATTCCTTCCTCGCTAAGGAGTGTTGAGAATTATAGCTCGAATATGAAACTCCACATAGGTTCAATGTCATCATGCAATAAGTCATTTAAGATATTTTCAAAAAATGATTGTATTTTTGAAAAAGTACTTGTATTTTTGTTAGAAAACATTTTCCTTAATACTATAGCATGTTAGAAAGTTGCAAGCATGGGAAGCCACAATATTGGCATCTTATCCTCAAATTTGAAACAACCTAAAAGAGTATGGGAATGTAGATCCTTATAACCCTAGCTCCAAAGAATCTCAATTGCACATCTTAATGTACTTGATGTGATTTTTCTGAAGTTTAAGTGCTAACACAAAATATTATCACCCTTTCATAAGTATTAAAAAGTTATGAACTCTACCAAGAGTACATAAAGTTGTTTAGATTACAACACTTAAGAACAAAGGAATAAAAGCGTTTGGAATCCTAGCTCCAAAGAATCTCAATTTCCCATCTAAATGTATTTGACATGGTTTTTCTAAGTTTAAGTGCCCCCCATAACACTATCTCTTGTCATAAGTATTGAAAAGTTATAATCTTTACCATAATTCTACAAATTTATTCATTGTAAATGATTTGGATTGAATCATTATATTATTTGTCATTCATCTTTATGCTTTTGGAGTGGAAAAAGTGGGGGAATAAACTCACAGAACCACTTTTACTAGTGGGTCCCAACCTGGCAAATTGGGATTTGAAACCTTTTAAAAGTATTTTGAGGCATCAAATGTCATTTTTGGGGGTAAAACTTTGTTGCATAAGCACAACACCCCCTAGCACTATTCTACACACAAGAATCACCTCAATCAAAGTATATATGCAAAAGTTATTCCACTCAGAAGTTGATCTTCCTATTTTCACCACCATGATTTGAGAGGATGCCACATCAACCCCATTATTCATAGAAATGGGGCTAGCCATGTGATCATGATAAATAAAACTCTAGAAGAGTCGATATTGTAACTCTAGTTAAGAGTTTAACGAAGTCAAACTTAACCATTAGTAGGATATCAGGTTGTGTTATAAGCAAACCAGTAGGAGGAAAATGGGTTCCATTGTATATAAATGCATTTTGTTCCATAGATGAACAAAGTAGATGGGAGTCGATAGAGAGAGAGAAAATAGAGAGGGTTTGTATATTGTAACAGCGCATGGGCCACAGGTCTCACTCCTTTGTACTTGCATCCATTTACATTCAGAGAAAGAGAGAACGAAGCGACCTCATCTTCCAGCTAGGTTTTCCCCTAAAAGGGTTTCGTAGGTGATTTGTTTTGTTATTGTTGTTTGTGAGTGGTTGTTCTATTAGTTCTCTATTTTCTATTTAATTATAATTTGCAATCCAGAAATTTAAGGAGAAATTAACTCTCATAGTGTAGATTTCGAATTTTCTAATATATTTTAGTAGATATGTTGCGATGAATTGTCCAATGGAATATCTATGGAAATTTACGAATCATATTGGTATTAGAGCAAGTTTCTTTGGGTATATTGTAGGGAGTTGCAAGGGATCCAGACTAGTTAAGCCGAAATTCATAAAACCCCAGCCATGGTCGACGAATCTGTCAATAACCCTCAATATCTTGCAGAGGGGATTGCACAACTGGAAGAACAAGTCACAGATATAAACTATAATGTGAGCCTCCTCATGGCAGCACTAACTAGAAATCTCAAGCTATTCAGAGAACATGGAGGTTCTAACACAAAGGTTAGATTAGAGAATATATCGGGGGATTGGCCAGAACCAAAAATAGAGTCTAAAACAAAACCCAAAAATGATCAACCCAGTTAGAGTGTCGTGAACCATTCACATTCCTTATTCAAGATGGAAGCAAAGGTCGACATTAAGTCATATCAAGGTGATATTGACGCTTTGAATTTAAATCAATGGTTGCAACAGTTAGAATTGTATTTTAGTGTTCACCATATAGAGGAAGAACATAAGCTTTCATTTGCATGTCTGAAATTAGAGATCCATGCCCTGACCTAGTGGGAAAGCCACATAGAGACCATGAGGTTGGAAAGAGATCATCCAATGACTGATTGAGACGATTTAAAAACTCTCATAAAGCCACAGTTCTACCCTATGGGGTATGTAGAGGATTAGTGGAGCCGGTAACACTACTTCAAGAAGAGACAGGCCCATTAGAGGAAATTTCAGCCTAAAGGTGCCCATGAAATTTTCACGTAACTTCCATGTCATAATATGTAAACCAATCAAAATCCTTTAAATTTAAAAAGAGGTACATGTCCTAAATAAATTTAAATTGTTTGATTTGGGTATCTATGAAATATTTTATTATTAATTTGGGTATCGATGAAATACTTTAATATTAAATTGGGTACTTGTGAAATATTTTATTAATGTTATTTACCTATTTTACCCATATGAATTAGAATATAAAAAAAGTTATTAATGTAATGGAAATCTTGATATTAGTGAAAAAATATAAATTAAAAACGTGAGCCCATTTGACTTTAATAGCCATGCCAAAAAAGACACCAAATAAAAAAGTTAAATATAAAATATATATGGGCAATTAAATATAAAATATAAATATAGACTGTTAGAATTAAATATAAAATAGTTAAAAATAAAATATAATTATAGTTAACTATAAATAGTTCAAAAGTATAAAATATAAAATATAAAATTGTTAAAAATGAAATATAGTTATAATTCAATATAAAATAGTTAAAAAATAACTAAATATAAAATAGATAATAAAAAAATGGCGTACTCTAACTTAAAGATGAAATAGCATTTTTCACCGGCATTCATCAAAATCAGGTAATACAATTTCAAGGTTTTTTGTTGTTTAAAATATTTTTTTGAATGCATAAATGGATTCAACACCTGAAAACCCGTGGGGCACTCGAATTATGCATATTAAATAATTTAAACACAAACTTTAAAAAATCTCTCTGGAATTTTGATTAAAATTAATGAGAGAAAACATCATAAAAAGGCTACTTTGTCATATTCTTAAAAGGACAAATTACCAGATTACGACCAAAAATATAGAATATATAGTTAAATAGAAACTAGTTAAATAGTTAAATATAATTAAATATAAGATAGTTAAATAGAATTAAATATAAAATTAGTTAATAAATAAATAAATAAATTGTATTCTAGAAAGGACAAATTATTGGATTTCAAACAAAACGATATGTGGCTTCAGTAGACAATGTCTTTAGAAAACACCAAAAAATTTAGTTAAATATAAAATATATACACAATTAAATATAAAATATAAATATAGAGAGTTAAATTTAAATATTAAATATATATCAATAATTATTTTAATAAAAGTATGATTTCAATAAAAGTAAAAAATTAGAAATAATATATTGAATTGTTTTATTAAATCCCATGCTAATAAATATTGTAGAACATAGATAAAAGTAAAATAATATTAAAAATTTGTCTACTTGGCATTTGTTATTAATTTCTTGATTTTTCTTTAGGAGGTCACTTTTACGCTGAAATTTCCTCTAATGGGCAGAGTGTATAAGAGTACACTACCAAATTTAGAAAGATGCCGATAATGTTGTGTATCTCCCTAAAGAACTTAGATGTACTCCTCAAGTATATGGGAGGTTTACAAAACAATATGTGAAAGTGGGTGATGTTGTTCAAACCCAGAATGACAGATAATGATTGTGTGCATGTGTAGTACCTAGAAAACATAAACCATAAGAAAGAGAAATTAATTGGGTCAAGGCAGAAGGAGCATCGGGAAGCTTTCAAGGAGGGCAATAAGAAGTGGAAAGCGAGAAAGACCAAAAGACAATAGCCACAACACACTAATGCAAAGATCCTAACAACCATTGTAACATTGATGGCCATACGAAGGAGAAGTGTTGGAAGTTGCATCCAAAACTCAACCTGAAGAACTGAAAGAAAGATACTATGAAGAAAAATCTTATGGCCATAGATTCAAGTAATTAGGTGGAAAGTAACTTATAGGTGGAGGATAACATTGCTTGTACATTAGTGCAGAAGGAGGTGAATCTGAATAACCTTCAACAATAGGAAAAAAATGAAATGACTAGACTCTTCATATAAAGATACAAGTGACGAAGACGAAATTTGATACTCTATTCTACTAAGGATCACAAGTGAATCTCATAGCAACAGATCAAGTCAAGAAATTGGGACTAGAGACTCATGACCATCCTAACTCATATCCATTGGGATGGGTCGACAAGGAGGCAAAGATAAAGGTAACCAAACAATGTCGAATGAAATTTGCTATCAAAGTTGACTTTATTGATGAAGTAGAATTGGTTGTAGTTCCACTAGATGTTTGTGATATTGTGTTTGGGAGTCCCTATATATGTACATGTAGGATGTGATTTTTATGTGGATATCCAACCAATATTGTGTCATCAAGGATGAAAAAACATTCATCGTCATGAGCAAAAGGGTAAGTCAGAGATCTCATTGGTAAATGCCAACCCAATCAAAAGGTTGATCAATTCTAGCAAGAAATATGTTTTATTATTTTTAAGAGAAAAACGGTTTGTAGAAGAGTCCATGAGAGATAAGTCATCCCTTGAGGGGTGCACTAAGGAACGGAAACAATAACTACAAGAGTTTCTACAAGCATACAGGGTGTTAGTATCCTATATTCATTATGATCACTATTAGTTTGGTTTTTCTATGTATTTAGGTCAATTTGTGAAGTTTAGTCATGATCTTATAAAGATAAAGTCTAAAACGTCATTTGGAGAAATAAGTGGTGTTTGGTCATGAGTGTCTTGTCATGAGTGAGGTGTCATGAGTCAATTGTCATGTTATTTACAAAATCATACCTCATCATCGCAATTGGTGTTGTATTGGTGTTGTGTTTTTGAAAGTGGGGAATCATTGTCACTAAAGAAGACTCTAGACCATGTGGAGGATTAAAAGGACATGCTTGGCTTTCATAAACATCCACCAAGTTCATCATTCACCTTTTCAGATGCTCCAGACATCAACCAAGAGTTTGTTGCACTATTGACAAAGCATTAGGGTTAGGGTTTTTGGTCTAGAGATGAATGTTTTGCATTTTTTGGCGAAAGGAGGCTTGAAAGGGGTGTGTGTTATCACTAATATAGTGTCAGCATCATCACCCACATGTGCAGCTTGTTCAGAGACCCAATTGTTTCTTAACCCATGAAAAATAGATGTCGTTGCGCATGCACACAGTCAACATATTTTCACCATATATCTTAAACCATATACTCATTTACCATGAAATTTGTACAGTAGATGCATGGGGATAAGATGAATAAACCCACTTAATTTCAAGTTAAAATGTTTCACGGTTTTTGAGAAACGAGACACCGTCATCTACAACCATTTTTGGATTTTCCCGAAATCCATGTGTCAGATTTAGCTCAATTTGTTTGTAGAGAAGAATTATGATTATATTAATCTTCTGACAAAAAATCAGCTCAATTTGATTAACTTTTTGGGAGATATTTAAAAAATATTAGTCACTGCACATGGGCTACAAGGGAACGTTGCACACAACTCAAAGGATCGGTTCTCCTCATCAAATGCAAGTTCTAGGTGTGTGTGTTGATTTGGGGGTTATATTCTGTCAAAATTTGAAATAATTTACCAATTGCCGACTAAAAACCCGAGTTTGAAACCATGGATTTCTTCCTTACAAAGTGTTGCGTACACTAGTGTTGTGAATGGGCGATGCGCATGTGCACAGTCACCCCATTTTCATCGTATTTGATTGACAAAACCATCTCGGAACCCCGTCTTTTATGTATGAGTAAGGTTGTTTAAAATTATAAGAAATTTTGGTATCCTTTGCAGCAGACTTCATCGTTGTGTCTAGGTCTTTCTCCTTCCATTTCCTTAACGTTGCGCATCGCAGGGGCTGAGCACAGAGATAGTTATTTTTTCCACCTATCCACCTGCCTTGAAATCATGAAATTTTCAGTTTTTCAGCCTTACATGAATTAAGTTGAAATTATCAGAGGTCTTGGAAAGTTTGGAAACATCTTGAGCCTGTCCTTTGGCTAATTGAAGTGTCTTTTATCTCTATCGCTATGCACAATATGAGCATCAAGACTAGAGTTTCTTGAAAAGGAAATTTTTGGAAGAAAAAAATTGGTACTTACAGGGTATGGATACCTTCCTTAGAGTCAGCAGGGCATCAACGGGAGTTTTTGATCAGTGTGCAACCATCTATGCAGTCATAGAAAGAACACTCTTTTGTTGCGCATAGACACAGGCAGCTTTTTGGACAAAAATGTTTACCCCAACGTTAGCAAAGGATGGATTTTATCATGTCATTATTTATGTTTTACTATGTAAACACTTCACTCATGATATTTTGTACAAGTTCAATGTATTAGTTGTGTAGGCTAGATTATAGTTAATAGTCAAAGATACTTTCCTAGTTTCTAGAATAGTGGTTTTTTCTTTTCTATATTTATGTAATCAGTTCCATCTATTGGGGAATAGGTGGGTTTCGACCTCCTTTGATTTAGAAACAGTATTTTATATATAGTGGATGATTTTGAATGTAGAGGGGGTTGGCCTGTTGGTTGAGTTTAGAGAGAAGACTTCTCGAGCATTGTAATTTTGAAGACTTTTTGCTAGTGAATGAATGGAATAACAAGGGATTTTCACGATTCTTGTGTCAGAATTTTGGTGGCTTGTGCTCCTTTGACTTGTGAGTTATATTATGTGTTTTTCATCCCTTTAACGTACATTTTTCTTTCTTGGAAAAAACCAGATGATTGATTCAGAATTCATCCTTAATGATGCTCTGATTAGTTTGCCAAGTTATTAATGTTTTCAGCTTTAGAACAACATTTTAGAATTCATCTATTGTTTGATGCTCTAATGTGCTTGTCCTTCACTTTTTCTTCCTTCACCTTCCACAAAAATTTAATCTAAAACCACCACCAAAGTTTCCTACCTCGCCTTGTGGAGAAACCCTCTATTTTCCCATCATCTCACTAGACAGAAATCAAATTTTGATCATGACTCCATGCCCAATGGTTTTCCTCCTTTTCTCATCAACAAATCTCTAAAATCAAAACCTTTTTGAGCTTATTACCTAGCCTAATATCCTATTTGTTTGAGTAAACTAAGTGAGAGAGCCCTCTCCAGGCTAGAAGGGCTAGATTCTGGCCTAAAGTGGTTTGTGGTTACCTCTGCAATTTTCCTCCTCAGCCTAGGAAAACTACGGAGTGCTAACATTATGGTGATGATATTGGGGAAGCAAAAGGTTCCATCTTCCCCAGGAAAGAACCATCGTTTCAGATCTTATTGATGATGGTGGACAACAATCAGACACAACAAGGTTGTAACTTTCACTTGGAAACTCCAATCAAGCAGAATCCATATTTTCAAGTCCCACCGGTGTCTCCTCATGTTTAAGATGAATTATCAATCCGGAAGGTATGCTCCCATGAACTGAGATCACATTCCATATTTTCCAAATCGAATTCCTTGCATACTGTTATCACAAAATCAGGTACTGAAGGCTGCTAATCAGCAAGACTCTGTGTAACTGTTTCAAACCAGGCTTTTAACTAAGGCTTAGCCTCCTTAGTCTGAGAGGGCTCTCTCATAGGTTATTGATATTGAACAAGATGGCTAACTCTTACAAGACACATGAAAAATGTACTGGCTGGAAAGAATTGCTTCCCATTGGGCTTATGGAGTCACTAATATCTCAGTAAACAATAACACTATCCTTTCATAGAAATCATGGCACTTTACATCTAATGTTCAAACATAACTTACATGAAACACTGTTTGCCTAGGCATACAGGAAGTCAGAGCATGATTCATGAGTTCTGAGTGATTATGCATTAACCAAACTGTAAAAGAACATTAAAGAGAATAAACCATCATACATTTGAACAATAAGATCTATTGTGAATCCTGAGAAGAAACAACAGTCATTTGCATTACTGAAATCTGCTATACATAAACCAAAACAGTCTTCTCCAAAAACATCCAACCTCTATTACATCCAAGTCTGATCTATATATAGGGATACATTCTTAACCACCTTGAGCTTCCTCCTCCAGCATGAGGGGAGCTCGAAGACTGCTATTAACTACTCCTATCTACTGTTTAACTAATTCATTAAATACATTAAGTGTTGAACTGTAATTACAAAGAGTCCTAATTTAATCAAAACTCAAATTCTGTCCTCCTCGTAGCATGATTCCTTCTTGATTCTTGACACCTGTCTTCTTTCTGTTTTGGCCGAGATAGCTTAGAGGAGAATGCAATGAACAAGCTGGCTTTGGATACTGGATGCGTTGATGGTTCATTAATCATCAAGATAAGTCCCCTGTTTTCCCGGTCCTTGTCTCCCATCATTCTTCACAAATTAAGTAACATGTTCACAGCTCTTTAATTCCTCAAAAACTACGAGCATCACCATATTCCCCAATGTGCTGGAAGCCTTGTTGATTGAACAGGTGTATAACCCAAAATCTCCGTATGCATCTCCTATCAGAACCCTAACAACCGGTATTAAAGTACCTTTATCAAAGCTTTCACTAAAGACAAAATATTTCACCTTTTCAAAAAGGCACACTTGTCATTCTCTGAATAGCTAGGATAGCCTCATGTGGTCTCCCTTATGTTCCTTAGGCATTTCCTTCAAAATTTTGCTGATCTCATCATTAAACTGTTTGTTTTCATCATAAAACAGCACCTACAGCAGTTTCGTAGCGCGCTACGAAACTGCTGTTTTTTACTAAAACAGAGTATATTTGCATTAAGGCGTCTTTTGCTTGAACTTATGACTCTTAAGACTTCTTCTACAGGTGTCAGAGACTTAGATGACTTCAAAATAATGGAGCTTAAACAAAATTGACCAAAATTAAGAATGGCACCTTTTTCTTCAAATCAGTGAGCTAGTTGACCTAGCTGTATCTTCAAATTTGCAACCTCCTTCTTTAAGGCTTTGTTTTCAGCTCTCAGGCTCATGTTCATTTTTCTGATGAGTTTAGCTTGCTTGAGGGCTGGAACCGTCCATGTATACACATCAGCCACTAAATCTACCTGGCCCACTAGGTTTTTGCTACCTTTTAACACAGCTCTTCGATAGTTGGCATATCTAACTGCAAGCTCCTTAGTAACATTCTTCACCTGGGCAACTTCATCTTTTGCTGCTCCCGCTTGGTTCTTTATGGCTATAACATTTCCTCCTTGGGTAATAATAACCTTTCTGTTCTTGTCTTTATGCTTGACTGCCTCCACTGTTTTGGTCAATACTTCAATTACCTCTGTTCTGGGCATCTTTACAGCTATCTCTCCTTTATGCACTTTCTCAGCTTCTCTAACTTGTTTCCTTGTAACCGGCCTTCGTGGTTTGAACATAAACTCCTCACTAGGTTCATCAAACCTTAGTCTCTTCGAAGCTTTTGATTTCTTAGTGCTCTCAGGTGATGATTGAGTCAAATCAATATGCGTAGGTTCAATATGCACCGGTTCTACCTGCTCAAACTCAATGGCCTCAAGCAAATCACTTAAGCTGGCCTTTGATATTGGACTTTCCTCAACAGCTACTGATTTGCCCTTCTCTTTGCTTAATTGACTCCTGGTCTTTACTCTTGATACCTTTTCAGACCCACTTGATCCAGGTGCATCTTTCTTGTGCTTAACCCTTTCTTTTAATGATGGCTGAGATGTCTCTTTAATAACCAAGGGCTTTACTGGTTTTTTCAACTGAGACCTGGTTTTCTTTTTATCCTTAGCCTCCTTTCTAAGCTCACCGATTGTAGGTTCCTCCACTGATTCTTCTCTTTCTCTAACCGGCTGTGGGGTGAGGCCTGTCTTACTCTGAAAACCAGCCATATAGATGAAAGAATTCCAATCCCTACCAATTTTCTGAAGACCATCCAGCACTAACAGTTTGACTAGACCATGGTGAAATAATGATGTCTCACAATCATCCTTCCTCAATTGGACTTTGTCACACATCTTGCTGAGGCTACGAAACAAGTAAAATGGGATATCTATAGATGCTTTACCCGTAAAATGCAGCAACAACTTAAAATGATAGGAATAAACCTTATTATATCTACCCTCACAGGTTAAATACTTTTGAATACAGTTAAGAAGCATGGCATAGTGCTCCTTAACATAACTTCTAGGCACAGCCTTGGTTAGATCTTCATTCACATAGGCTTCTTTCAAGAACTCTTTGCAGGGGTTCATATCAAATTTGAAGTTTTTAAACCACTCCTGCCCTCCTCTCGGAATCTCAGTTACATTAGCAATAGCCTCTGGAGATACTTGGAATTCTAACATAGACACTTTAGAATTTAAACCTGTAAAGTTCAAGGCAAACTCTTTTGTTACCTGAGTGTGGCCACCCTTCAGTTTTTCACAGAAACTCCAGCAACCAGCATCTTTGAAAGCTTTTCTTACACCTTCATCTCTCAATGCAAGGTCCAATCCTTCAGGCTCTGCCCTCTGACATCTTCCAGACCGATGCTCCTTCTTCTCCATTCCGCTTTTGAAATCTTTCGCACAGAGAAACACCACCAGCCTCAACTCAAATGGCAAATTCAAATTTTAGAACGCAGGCTCGCTTGCAATCAGGCTCTCTTGAAGAAGAAACTCGGGCTCATTTGCAATTCAATTGTCTTATCATCCAAGCGGGCCAGTTTATGCATCATTAACAAACATCATAACACAACCATGCATGACAAAACCGTTTGAATGATTTTTATGTGCGTGGCTATGAACCTATTGGTGGAGTGATGGCTCATAATTGCTTGGAAATAACGCCAACTGACAATAACCGGACGGACACAATGACTCATCCCCAGACATGACACTTTAAGAATCTGCGCTGCAAAATCCCCGAATCCGTGATTTCGTAGCGCAGATAGTTATAAATTAGCAAAATGCGCTGCGAAATGGCTGGATACTGACGCGCTGCGAAAAGGCTAAAACATCATTGCGCTGCAAAATCAACCAATAAAACTGCGCTGCGAAAATGCGGAAAGGACCAGTGACGTATACAAGATAAGACATGTCTTATACAATCATGATGGAGGATGACTAACGGTATTTGAAAATGATTCACATCAATATCCTTTAGAAACATGACCCCTAAGTAGTAAACATAGGACAACAACCATTTGACACCCATTTTTGACAATGAAATTTTTGGACAAAATTTATGTACATGTGACTGCAGTTCTAGGTGATAACAGTGGATCCACTTGGGATAGTGTGCTCCTGTAGTACACTAAGAACTCGTAGAACCAGTGCCTTGTCCATTTTAAAAAAAACATACACACAACTGACAAGCATTCCTTTCGAGCTTTGTGGGCCTTCTCCTCGGGCTAAAGCTTTTCTGTTCAGCTTGTCATTTATTGTCAACCAGAAACATTCAAAAACGGTTATGTACAATGCTCATGAGATTCTTAGCAGACTTTTACTGATTGTAATGCTTTAAGAACCTGCCATTTACAGGTCCTCCAGCATATGGTGTTCCATCAACTTCCTGCAGAATGTAAGTGTTGTTTCCATGGAAAGCAGAAATCTGATATGGCCCTTTCCACAAATTTTCAAATTTGCCATGTTTACCTTTCTCTTCAATTCTGGCTTCCCATTTTAGGACTTTATCATTAATTTGAAATGTGACCTCTTTGATCTTCTTGTCAAATGCTCTCTTGACTCTATTCTGGTTTTGTTGATGATCTTCAAACACCTCATTCCTTTTCTCCTGCAAAGCTATCAACTGATTAATTCTTTGATGTATGGCATTTGGTTCCTCTTCTAATCCCTGAATTAGCTTCATAACTGGTACCCCAAGAGATGTTGGGAAAATTGCCTCTGCTCCATACACAAGTTCATAAGGAGATGTTCCAATGGACCTCTTTGTGCAAATTCGGTCAGCCCACAAGGCATACTTCAGTTTCAAATGCCAAGCCTTTTTATTATCCTGCAGCAACTTCTTAATAATCCTCACAAGACTCTTGTTTGAACTTTCAGCCAAGCCATTCCCCTGTGGATAATAAGCAGTGGAATGACCCAGGGAAATGTGGTATTGATGACAAAAATTTATCATTCTTTTAGACTTAAAAGCCTGGGCATTGTCTGTGATAATCTTGATTGGACAACCAAACCTTGATAAAATGTTATTTTCCAGAAAGGATATTATCACTGAGTCATTGGCCTGCCTGGTAGGTATCGCCTCTATCCACTTTGTAAAATAATCAGTGGCTGTGAGGATCCAGCAATGCTGTCCTGATGAAGGAGGATGGATTTCCCCTATAAAATCTAATCCCCACTGTTGGAAGGGTGCTTCAACATAAATAGGAACCAATGGCAAAGGCACGAGCTTTCTCCTTCCTTCAAATACTTGACATTCATGGCATGCTGCTATCTTTTTATAAATGTCTCTGAACATAGTCGGCCAAAAATATCCAGCTCTCAAAACTTTATTTGCAGTGGCTTTCCAATAGTGATGGCCTCCACAATCTCCCTTATGAAATTCATCAATTACCTTATCAGCCTCTTCTTCAATGAGACAATTTAATAAAATCCCTCCTGCATCCTTCCAAAATAAATTCTGCTCATACACAAAATATCTAAGAGATTTTAGCTTGGTGAACCGAGCTTTAGATTTGGAAAGGTTATCAGGGGCTCTATTGTGCTGCAATACAAATGCCACATCCCTATACCATTCTGATGTCAAAAACTTTTCATTGATTTGGACCAACTCTTCTTCATTCTCAGAAATTTCTGATATTTCTGTGCTAAAATTGATACCAATGCAGTCCAGATTTGACTGAGTTAGCAACTTTGCCAAGCCTTGACCCTTCACCAACTTGGTGGGCCTGATCTCAATGTCATATTCTAACAGCTTGGCTATCCACTTTCCTCTTTTTCCATCCGGGTCTGCTTGTGTAAGAATATCTTTTATAACAGCACTTGGCACGTATGCAACAATATGAGAGTGCAACACATAAATTCTGAAATCCTTAATTGCCTTCACCAATGCATATGCTTGCTTCTCTAAAATGTTGTATTTCAACTCAGCATTAGCCAATGTCTTGCTAAAGAAAGAAATGGGTTGTTCAGTACCTTGACTTCCTTTCTGCAGCAAAACTCCAGCAATTGTATCTTCAGAAGCAAATGTGAATATCAGGAACTCCTTGGTAAAATCCGGGCTGATGAGGACTGGTGCTTGAGTGAGGGCCTTTTTAATTTCTTCAAATGATTTCTTTGCTTCAGCTGTCCACTTGAAATATGTTCCTTTCCTTAACATCTTGGTTATATGTTTGACCACTTCAGCAAAGTTAGGAATGAATCTTCTAACAAAATTAACCTTTCCAAGAAAAGATTGAACTTCTTTCTTGCTTCTTGGCAAATCCAGCCTTTGAATAGCACTGACTCTATTAGGATCAATCTTAATACCCTCTTCAGAAATAATATGCCCAAGTAACTTACCAGAGGTTAAAGCAAAGATACTTTTGGTTGGGTTTAAGGAAATACCAAACCTCCTACACTTTAACAAGATCCTTTCTAGGTGCTTTAAGTGATCTTCTTCCCTCTTTGAAAATACTGTGATATCATCAAGATATACCACCACTGATTTATCCTTTTCTTCAGCAAAAGCAATGTCCATAGCCCTCTGGAAGGTCGCCCCTGCATTCATGAGACCAAAAGGCATCTTTGCATACATAAATGTGCCCCATGGTGTAGTGAAAGCTGTCTTCTCCTGATCCTCTGGATGAACAAGGATCTGATTATACCCTGAGAAACCATCCAGCATAGACATTCTTTGGGAACCAACAATATTTTGCAAAATAAGATCCATTTTAGGAAGAGGGTAATTATCTTTCAGTGAAGCCTTGTTTAAGTTCCTGAAATCTATGCAAATTCTAATCTCCCCATTCTTTTTCCTAACAGGTACCAAGTTAGCAAGCCAATTTGAGAATCTGATTGGAACAATAATCTTTGCATCAAAAAGCTTTTTCACCTCCCTTTCAATCAGTGGCATCAGGAGGGGATTAATTCTCCTTAATTTCTGCTTAAAAGGCTTCTCATTTGGCTTAATTGGGATGGTGTGTTGTATGATTGAAGAATCATACTGCTTCAAATCAGCATAGCTCCATGCAAAAACATCAATAAACTTCTTCATCATTTCAACATATTTGACCTTCATATCAGCTGATAAGAACTTTGAAATCTTGACTAATTTAGGCACAACTGAGTCACCTAAATTACAGCTTTCTATTTCCTCTTCATTAGCTTGCAACCTTGGTGCTTTAAACACATCATTCTGATCAAATAACTTTTCAAGAGGAATGAGGCCTTTAGGGATTAAGTTATTTTGCAACTGCAACACCTCAGACTTTTCCTTTGTCTCAGCTAACATATTCTGCTGATCTATTTGATTATTTTCAAACTCCTCTTTCAACTCAAGAAAATTTCTTACCTGCTGATCATCTTCAAATACTTGCCAATTTATGATATTATCTGGGATGACTGGTCTATGGCGAACTTTCACTTCATAGCTATCAGAATAATGTTTGGGAATAACAAAAAGATTGGCTGCTACAGCAAGAGAATCTGCAATAGAATTTTGATCTCTGTTTTTAATGCTGAAGGAATAGGATTGAAACTTTTCCAACAGCTCCAACACTAAGTTTCTATAGGCTCTCATCCTGACATCCTTTGTTTGATATGTACCCTGTACTTGCTTAATAATTAATTCAGAATCTCCACAAACAACAATGTTCTTTGCCTTCAACTCTATCAAGGTTTCTAAGCCTAACACCAGAGACTCGTACTCAGCCATGTTATTGGTACAATCAAAGTTAAGTTTGTATGATAGAAACTTACTTTCTTCTGTTGGACTAGTAATCCAAATTCCAGCTCCTGCGCCATCTTTTCCTGCTGCTCCATCAAAGTATAAGGACCAACAACCATTGATATCTCTTTCATTTCTTTGCTGTTCCTCCTGACACTGATTTTCTGCATGCTCATCTTGTGATTCTTTACCAACTGATTCATGAAACAAGATAGTTGACCCCAGACCTTTATCACATGAGTAAATAGGAAAATTCTGAGGCTTGTCCTTGCTGCTTACCATGTATGCCATCCTTGTTTCACGATACAACCTCCTTTGTTCGCCAAACACTGGGATAGTAGCATATGTCAGATCCATTTGCATGGTACCCTTGATCTTTGCAGCCCACGACCTTGAAAGAAGCATCCCAAACTTAGGTGGAATGTCTGCAACAACAATGTCCATGACAATTGTTTTTGCTGGGATTTGTGTTAGAGCCACAACAACGTCTTTTATCAACCCAATGCAATGAACTCTCTTTGAATCAAAAGAAAATAAGTCTTTGTATGGTCTAGTTACTTCTAATCCCATTCTTTCCATAATTACCTTAGGCATGAGATTATGTGACGCCCCTGAATCCAGCATAGCATTATGTAGAGTCATATCATGGATATTGATGCTTATATAAAAAGGAGGAAACTCATCACTTTGTTCATCTTCAAGTCTTGGTCCTAAACAGATAATAGGATTATCCTCTTGCACACTTAGAATATCAGCCCCTCCTGGTGGAGAATTAAGCATTTCCACAATCTTGCTTCTATATTTGTCTACTTTCAGAATTTCATTAAATGGGACTGATATTTTAATCTTGGCAATCTCATTTTCTATGTTAAAAACAGAAGTAGACTTTTCAAGCTCCTTAGGGGGTGTAGGGCTTTGAATATCCTTTCTCTCACCAGAGGAATCACCTTTACCATCAGTCTGCTTTGTCTTTTCCTTCTAATCTTCAACTGCCTTTGAAACATTCTTCTTGGGCTGTGCTTTGTTTGCTGTAATAGGGACATCTCGGTTTCTGAGGTTGTACTGTTTCTGAATTTCAAATATGGCATGCTGATAACCCTTCAAGAAATCTGAAGGCTCCTCTTCTGCCTTTACCAAACTAGACTCATCATGCTCTTCTTTTGTTAAGAAAATTTCTGAGTCTTCTTCACCCAAGCAATGAATAGACTCCTCAGGTACCTCAGGTTCTTCTTCATCCACCATGTTTTGCTGGAAAGGAGGTCTTACTGGAGGATCTGCTTGCTGATTTCTATTGTCCCTTGGTCTTTGTTGATTTTGAGGCCTTCTAAATTGAGGATTCCTAAACCTAGGCTCTTGTTGTGCTTGGGGAGCAGCAGTATTCCCAAGTGCTAATTGATCCATCAATTTCTCCATGGTTTTCATCATGGTTTCAAACTTTTCTTCTTGAGCAGAGGTAGAAGGTTTCTCCTCTTCCTTTATCTTAGCCTTTGCCATCTTTGACTTCTTAGCAGCTAGCATATTTACCTCAACCTTAACTGCATCATTCTACATATCAGCAAGAATAGCAGACTCTCTTTCTCTGAGTAAAAGAGAGAAATCTGAATCAAATGACTCAGCATACCTTAACTGTGCCAAAGCTCCAGGAGGCTTTAAATGTGCTGGAATGGAATTATATACTTTATTAAACCTTTTAGAAAAATTTTGGACAGTTTCATCTGGAGCTCTTCTTAAACTATTATATTCAGTGAGGGCTTGAACAGGATTGGTCCTATTCCCCCATTTCCTTAGAAAAAGATCTTCAAACTCAAGCCAACTATGAATGCTACCAGCTCCAAGGGATTTAAACCATTTCCGGACTTCCCCAATAAAGGTTTGAGCAAATAGTCTTAACTTTCCATCTTCATCATCCACTTCTTCCCTATCAACAAAGTCATTGAATCTATCCACATGTTCCTCAGCTGTAATGTCCTCATCTCCTCCCCATGTTGGAATCCTAGCAGCATATTTACTAGGGAGATCATGCAAAACAGCAGGGAGAGCTAGGGGAGCATACCTAGCAGGTACAGCCATAATGAAAGGAGGAGCAGGGATAACAGGTACTGTGTGACTAGGAGGACCAGAACTAGTATGAGATGTTGACTGAGGAGTATTTGGGCTAGCAGAGGCAGAAGATAAAGTATGAGTACGGAAAGGGCTATTGGGACTTTGTAAGCCACTGACAAAAGAACTCCAATTTGGGAGAGGGAAACCAGTTTTTGATTTAAGCAAAACTTCAAAAGGGTCAAGATCCTTGAGCTGTTTCAAATCCTCTTCCTCTAATAACAATTCAGAAGTAACAATTTCCCAAAACTCTTCTTTATCTTTTTGTGACACTAAAGATGAAGTATCAATGCCTTTCTTTTGTAAATCTAATATGATACCAATAAGCTCTTCTTCATTTTCAGACCTCAACAACACTTCTTGGATTTTATCATCAACAATTTTATCCTCAGGACTTCTAGCAAACTCAGGAAACAAGGATTTGGAAATATTTGAAGTACCTGGTATATCAGAGAATCTTTGTTTACTCCTTGAGATGATATTAGGATTTTCCACAGGACTAGGTGGGTTTGGGTCAGGATTACTCCTCGTATACCTTCCTCTCGAAGCCACCTTTTAAACTTTAAGAAATCATGGAGTCACCAAGGTAGAATGCAGCCTCGAAAACCTTTTTGAACTCCTGCTACCTTCAGAAATTCAATTTTATAACTACGGGAATGAGTAATCTTCAGACTCCCGGCAGACGCACCAAAATGTTATCACAAAATCAGGTACTGAAGGCTGCTAATCAACAAGACTCTGTGTAACTGTTTCAAACCAGGCTTTTAACTAAGGCTTAGCCTCCTTAGTCTGAGAGGGCTCTCTCATAGGTTATTGATATTGAACAAGATGGCTAACTCTTACAAGACACATGAAAAATGTACTGGCTGGACAGAATTGCTTCCCATTGGGCTTATGGAGTCACTAATATCTCAGTAAACAATAACACTATCCTTTCATAGAAATCAGTGCACTTTACATCTAATGTTCAAACATAACTTACATGAAACACAGTTTGCCTAGGCATACAGGAAGTCAGAGCATGATTCATGAGTTCTGAGTGATTATGCATTAACCAAACTGTAAAAGAACATTAAAGAGAATAAACCATCATACATTTGAACAATAAGATCTATTGTGAATCCTGAGAAGAAACAACAGTCATTTGCATTACTGAAATCTGCTATACATAAACCAAAACAGTCTTCTCCAAAAACATCCAACCTCTATTACATCCAAGTCTGATCTATATATAGGGATACATTCTTAACCACCTTGAGCTTCCTCCTCCAGCATGAGGGGAGCTCGAAGACTGCTATTAACTACTCCTATCTATTGTTTAACTAATTCATTAAATACATTAAGTGCTGAACTGTAATTACAAAGAGTCCTAATTTAATCAAAACTCAAATTCTGTCCTCCTCGTAGCATGATTCCTTCTTGATTCTTGACACCTGACTTCTTTCTGTTTTGGCCGAGATAGCTTAGAGGAGAATGCAATGAACAAGCTGGCTTTGGATACTGGATGTGTTGATGGTTCATTAATCATCAAGATAAGTCCCCTGTTTTCCCGGTCCTTGTCTCCCATCATTCTTCACAAATTAAGTAACATGTTCCCAGCTCTTTAATTCCTCAAAAACTACGAGCATCACCATATTCCCCAATGTGTTGGAAGCCTTGTTGATTGAACAGGTGTATAACCCAAAATCTCTGTATGCATCTCCTATCAGAACCCTAACAACCGGTAATAAAGTACCTTTATCAAAGCTTTCACTAAAGACAAAATATTTCACCTTTTCAAAAAGGCACACTTGTTATTCTCTGAATAGCTAGGATAGCCTCATGTGGTCTCCCTTATGTTCCTTAGGCGTTTCCTTCAAAAATTTGCTGATCTCATCATTAAACTGTTTGTTTTCATCATAAAACAGCACCTACAGCAGTTTCGTAGCGCGCTACGAAACTGCTGTTTTTTACTAAAACAGAGTATATTTGCATTAAGGCGTCTTTTGCTTGAACTTATGACTCTTAAGACTTCTTCTACAGGTTTCAGAGACTTAGATGACTTCAAAATAATGGAGCTTAAACAAAATTGACCAAAACTAAGAATGGCACCTTTTTCTTCAAATCAGTGAGCTAGTTGACCTAGCTGTATCTTCAAATTTGCAACCTCCTTCTTTAAGGCTTTGTTTTCAGCTCTCAGGCTCATGTTCATTTTTCTGATGAGTTTAGCTTGCTTGAGGGCTGGAACCGTCCATGTATACACATCAGCCACTGAATCTACCTGACCCACTAGGTTTTTGCTACCTTTTAACACAGCGCTTCGATAGTTGGCATATCTAACTGCAAGCTCCTTAGTAACATTCTTCACCTGGGCAACTTCATCTTTTGCTGCTCCCGCTTGGTTCTTTATGGCTATAACATTTCCTCCTTGGGTAATAATAACCTTTCTGTTCTTGTCTTTATGCTTGACTGCCTCCACTGTTTTGGTCAATACTTCAATTACCTTTGTTCTGGGCATCTTTACAGCTATCTCTCCTTTATGCACTTTCTCAGCTTCTCTAACTTGTTTCCTTGTAACCGGTCTTCGTGGTTTGAACATAAACTCCTCACTAGGTTCATCAAACCTTAGTCTCTTCGAAGCTTTTGATTTCTTAGTGCTCTCAGGTGATGATTGAGTCAAATCAATATGCATAGGTTCAATATGCACCGGTTCTACCTGCTCAAACTCAATGGCCTCAAGCAAATCACTTAAGTTGGCCTTTGATATTGGACTTTCCTCAACAGCTACTGATTTGCCCTTCTCTTTGCTTAATTGACTCTTGGTCTTTACTCTTGATACCTTTTCAGACCCACTTGATCCAGGTGCATCTTTCTTGTGCTTAACCCTTTCTTTTAATGATGGCTGAGATGTCTCTTTAATAACCAAGGGCTTTACTGGTTTTTTCAACTAAGACCTGGTTTTCTTTTTATCCTTAGCCTCCTTTCTAAGCTCAGCTATTGTAGGTTCCTCCACTGATTCTTCTCTTTTTCTAACCGGCTGTGGGGTGAGGCCTGTCTTACTCTGAAAACCAGCCATATAGATGAAAGAATTCCAATCCCTACCAATTTTTTGAAGACCATCCAGCACTAACAGTTTGACTAGACCATGGTGAAATAATGATGTCTCACAATCATCCTTCCTCAATTGGACTTTGTCACACATCTTGTTGAGGCTACGAAACAAGTAAAATGGGATATCTATAGATGCTTTACCCGTAAAATGCAGCAACAACTTAAAATGATAGGAATAAACCTTATTATATCTGCCCTCACAGGTTAAATACTTTTGAATACAGTTAAGAAACATGGCATAGTGCTCCTTAACATAACTTCTAGGCACAGCCTTGGTTAGATCTTCATTCACATAGGCTTCTTTCAAGAACTCTTTGCAGGGGTTCATATCAAATTTGAAGTTTTTAAACCACTCCTGCCCTCCTCTCGGAATCTCAGTTACATTAGCAATAGCCTCTGGAGATATTTGGAATTCTAACATAGACACTTTAGAATTTAAACCTGTAAAGTTCAAGGCAGACTCTTTTGTTACCTGAGTGTGGCCACCCTTCAGTTTTTCACAGAAACTCCAACAACCAGCATCTTTGAAAGCTTTTCTTACACCTTCATCTCTCAATGCAAGGTCCAATCCTTCAGGCTCTGCCCTCTGACATCTTCCAGACCGATGCTCCTTCTTCTCCATTCCGCTTTTGAAATCTTTCGCACAGAGAAACACCACCAGCCTCAACTCAAATGGCAAATTCAAATTTTAGAACGCAGGCTCGCTTGCAATCAGGCTCTCTTGAAGAAGAAACTCGGGCTCATTTGCAATTCAATTGTCTTATCATCCAAGCGGGTCAGTTTATGCATCATTAACAAACATCATAACACAACCATGCATGACAAAACCGTTTGAATGATTTTTATGTGCGTGGCTATGAACCTATTGGTGGAGTGATGGCTCATAATTGCTTGGAAATAACGCCAACTGACAATAACCGGACGGACACAATGACTCATCCCCAGACATGACACTTTAAGAATCTGCGCTGCAAAATCCCCGAATCCGCGATTTCGTAGCGCAGATAGTTATAAATTAGCAAAATGCGCTGCGAAATGGCTGGATATTGACGCGCTGCGAAAAGGCTAAAACATCATTGCGCTGCAAAATCAACCAATAAAACTGCGCTGCGAAAATGCGGAAAGGACCAGTGACGTATACAAGATAAGACATGTCTTATACAATCATGATGGAGGATGACTAACGGTATTTGAAAATGATTCACATCAATATCCTTTAGAAACATGACCCCTAAGTAGTAAACATAGGACAACAACCATTTGACACCCATTTTTGACAATGAAATTTTTGGACAAAATTTATGTACATGTGACTGCAGTTCTAGGTGATAACACATACATTGGCAATCATATTTGCCAAAATTCAAAGATGAAAAAGGAGATGATGTTGCCTTTCATTTGATCAAATTTCATATGCACATACATAGATTAGGAGTTGATTTTCATGAGGACTGTTTAATGAGGATGTTTATGGTAACTTTAGAAGAAAAAGCACGGTCTTGGTATGAAGGATTGTCTCTTGCTAGCATTTATTCCCTTAAAGACTTCTACACAGTGTTTTGTAAGAACTATAAAGACAATTACTCTTCTATAGTGTTGGTTGAAACCTTCTATGGAGATTTTGACAGTCTTCTACAACATTTGGGAATTGATATTGATGATGAGGATTTGATGGATAATGAAATCAAGGAAACCCTGTCTGAACTATCTTCTCATCAGGAAAGCATAATAGTAGGAGCTAGCTTCCATGACATTCAGGACAATCTTCAGCAGAATACAATTTCTCCTTTTATTATAGATCAGAATTTTGATGTTCAAACTCATACTTTTGTCCTTGAGAATGATGATGAAACTCTACAGTCCTTAGAAGCTTTAAAGAATGAAAACAGTGATTTGGATAAGTCATCAGATTTTGGAATTCTCCAATCTTTTCCTGAGTCATTTACTCCAATAAACAATCAGATTAGATTCAATGAAGAATTGATACCTGCATATGACAACTGTGATTTAGAGCTTAAAAGAAGATATGAAAAAGAAAATGGTGTTCTAGGTCCTTTGGACAGCCAAAATGAGATTATTTTTGAGTTGAAGTTTATCAAGAAGAGGTTTATCAAAGGTATATTTTTGAAGTTGTATATGATACTTTTCAGTGTGAAATATAGGAAGACAGCGAGGACATAGTTCTTCTTTTTGATTCCTTTGAAGATCAGGGTGATACTCTTGTTGAAGTACATGAAAGATTGTGTTTAGATGATCCTCAAACACATGTCATGGCTATTATTCGAAAATGTACAGAGTTTCTCCCTGAATTGCATGATAAGAGAGATGAACAATTTGCTCCTTTCTCATTCAAGGATGGTCTAAAGATTGTTGAATCAGAAACAAAGCAGCTAGTAGCAAATCATGAAAAACAATCCTTACTCGATGATCAACAAACAGATAAGCAATCCCTTCATGATTTCTATGACCCTTTTGGTAGGTTGTTGCAGTCATTAGAACATGAGAACGTTGTTGTATTTATGGATTATGAAGAGGTTTTCAGTGGGAAGTTTGAGTTTCCATTTTCTGAGTTTATTTTTCTGCCTGGAGAAGTTGAATGCAAGCTTCAGTTAAGTAGCCATTTGCTTGACTAGTTGCATTGGAAATTTTTTATTACTTGATATTGCAGTCATTTCAGCAGATTAGAGTGAGTAGGTGTGATGAATAAGCTCAACACTTTGAGCATTCTTTTTAGATTCAATTTGCAGCAGAGTTTTCAGTTTTCAGTGTACAGTTCAGGTTTCAGTTTGAAGAATGGATTTGGTTCAGTTTGAGGATTGGAATAGATTACTAGTTTGGTTTTAGGGAAAAGCATGTTGCAGGTTTGGCATCAACCAAATGGTCAAGCACATGGTCTACGGTGTTCTTGGCACCTCACAAGGAGGATGCCATCCCCATTGGAGTCAATGTTAGTATCATTTAGTCATAGTAATCACTATTAGTTTCGTTTTTCTATGTATTTAGGTCATTTTGTGAAGTTTATTCATGACCTTATAAAGATCATGTCTAAAACGTCATTTGGAGAAATAAGTGGTGTTTGTTCACGAGTGCCTTGTCATGAGTGAGGTGTCATGAGTCAGTGGTCATGTTATTTACAAGATCATACCTCATCATTGCAAGTGGTGTTGTGTTTTTGAAAGTGGGGCATCATTGTAACTAAAGAAGACTCTAGACCATGTGGAGGATTAAAAGGACATGCTTGGATTTCAAAAACATCCACCAAGTTCATTCTTCACCTTTTCAGACGCTCCATACATCAACCAGAAGTTTGTTGCACTATTGACAAAGCATTAGGGTTAGGATTTTTGGTCTAGAGATGAATGTTTTGTAATTTTGGAGAAAGGAGGCTTGAAAGGGGTGTGTGTTATCACTAATATAGTGTCAACATCATCACCCACATGTGTTATCACTCCGTAGTTTTCCACCTCACAGGGAGGATGACATCCCCACTGGAGCCAATGTTAGCACCCTATAGTCATAGTAATCACTATTAGTTTGGTTTTTCTATGTATTTAGGTCATTTTGTGAAGTTTATCCATGATATTATAAAGATCAAGTCTAAACTTCATTTGGAGAAATAAGTGGTGTAACGTGTTTGGTCATGAGTGTCTTGTCATGAGTCAGTTGTCATGTTATTTACAAGATCATACCTCATCATCGCAAGTGGTGTTGAGTTTTTTAAAGTGGGGCATCATTGTAACTAAAGAAGACTCTAGACCATGTGGAGGATTAAAAGGACATGCTTGGCTTTCAGAAACATCCACCAAGTTCATTCTTCACCTTTTCATACGCTCCAGACATCAACCAAAAGTTTGTTGCACTATTGACAAAGCATTAGGGTTAGGGTTTTTGGTCTAGAGATGAATGTTTTGCATTTTTGGCGAAAGGAGGCTTGAAAGGGGTGTGTTTTATCACTAATATACTAAGTCACCAGACACAGGGATTCGGGACACGTAGGATTCGGGATTCGTGGTGTCGGATTCGGGACACGCTGACCCCCCGGAACAGGACACGTTAGGACACATTATATACTATTTTATTAATATATATATATATATATATATTATCATATTTCTTACACAAATTTTAATTAATGGTACAAATTTATTAATTTCAAACATAGATCTTCATCTATAGCTATTAGCATGCAAAGTACATACAAAATTCAAATAAATGTCAGTGGTACTGGTCACATACATGATAAATCTATTACAAATTTAAATCATGATTCATAATTCATAACTGAAAGACAACTTACAACTACAAGATAGTAAGATAAACACACTGACAACTGTAGTTTTCTCATTAAGTCATCAAATCAAAATGTGTTACATAGGTAGTGTTGGTGCAATGCCAATGGAAAATAGAAATATAAAATATAAAACAACTACAGCCTACAGGTATACAAGCCTCAAGGCATCAATCAGCATCAGAATCAGCATAATTGTTCCCATCATCATGGTCCCCACTGCTCTCCTCTACATCCTCCTCCTTCCCTATATCCATAGTCGCCTCTGCATCTGCTGGTATGGAGGTTGACCCCTCTAAGTCATCAAATCTAACAGGCTCTAGCACTGGATCACTGAGATCCATGTTGGCCAATGCCAACTCAACAGTGGTGTCCAGACCCATATCATCAGGAAAGACATCCCACATCTTTGTCTTTCCCCTCAACCACTCTTCCCTCTGCCTGTAAATAAGACGAAGGTTGGTGTGCACACACACCATTGTCTCTACCCTGGACTGCTCAAGCCTACTCTTCTTCACATTATGCAAATTCCCATATGTGCTCCAATTCCTCTCGCAACAAGAGGATGAAGTCACCTGAGAGAGGAGCCTCATGGCTAACTGTTGAAGAGGAGGGCTTGTTGCCCCATGATTTGCCCACCAAGAATAGGGCTTCTTAACCCCCCTGTCTCTAATCACATCATAACCTCCAAATCGACCAGTGCCAGTGGAAAACTCTGCAAAGGCATCATCCACCTCAGCAAGCAATGCATTATCCTGATAAATCCGCCTCAATGCCTCTTTACTCCCCTGCGAGATTTCACCATCCATGTGAGGAGGGAATCTGCGGGAAGGTCCACCATTCAGCCACTCATGGCTGTAGTATTTGGGGTTCAATGAGTGAGCCAAACAATGTAAAGGTGTATAATTCTTGTCCCATCTGCTGACAAGAATATCATGTATGGTATCGCAGAAGGCCTCTGGTGATGTCTCATACTGGGGGCACTCACTCTGTAGAATAATGCTCCTCACAGACTCAATCATGGAATCACATCCCTCATAAACCTCTCCTAAGATGGGTTTGTCTGTATCTGCAACTCGAAGCAAAGAGATGATAGGGTCCATGATCCGAATAATTAGATCTACCCTCTCCCACCAAGCATCATCTAGTATTGTGTCCTTCACTCTTTTAGAGGCTGCCTGATCTGTCTTTCTCCAAAAAGACCAAAACTCAGAAATAACCATGGACCCAAGAGCAGTCTTGACCTCCCTCAACCTCTTCAACATCATGAATGAAGATGCAAACCATGTATCAGCAATCTTCAACAATGATAGGTTGTTGTACTCCTTATAGATAGTGAGGGCATTTGTATGATTTTGCACAAAGTTACAGATATGTCTTGCATCCTCAATAATGATTCCAATCCAAAGCACATCAAAAGCAATGGATTTCAATGCTAAGTTCAATGAATGGACAATGTAAGGTGTCCAAAACACTTGTGGATATTTAGCTTCCACAATCATGCCAGCAGCCTTGCGAACAGGTGCATTATCTGTAATGATTTGCACACAAGATTCAACTCCTACATCTTCAACAACTTTAATAAATAACTCACCCATAAATTGTGCATCCTTGTATTCACCAAGTGTATCCACTGCTTTCATGAAAACTGGACCATTCAAGGAAGACACCATGAAGTTTATGATTGGGTGTCGTGCTGGATCTGTCCATCCATCAGAAACAATGCTAACCCCAGATGTTGGCTATGTTGCCATAATAGGCTCAAGCATTTTTTGCACCTCTTTTTTTGCCTTCGTCAACAATGTAGTTCTCAGCTTCTCTGACCCAGGAGGCACATACCTTGCTGGAGGCCCTTGAGTTAGAGCTCGGCACATCTCAACAAATAAAGGTGAACGTGCAACATTAAATGATATGAAGTTTTGATAGAAGAAGAAGGCAATGGTGAGATCAAGCTCTTCCCGTCTCTCTTTTTGGAAAATCTTGTCCATTGGACCAAGTGATCTTCTTTTTAATGCTTGTCCCCCAGTAGAAGTAGAACTCTCAAATGGAAATTTGGTGGTGGCTTTCCTCAAAAATGGAAGGGGGTCTTCATTCTTGGGTGTTTTTTATTTTGAAGCCAGTGCCACATGTTCCATACCAACATTGGCCTCATTTTCCAATTCTTTTCTCTTTTGTGAAGTAATAGCTCTACAAGATCCAATCCCACAACTAGGTAAAGCCAACAAATGTGATTTCACACGGTAATATGTGCTTTTGAAAGAAATGTTACAAAAGTTGCATTTCCATTGCACATTGCCTCCTCCCTTTCCCTTGTTGTTTGGCCCATCCTCTCTTGTGACATATTTCCACAATGGATATTTATCATTGTCTTTAAGTCCTCTTCCCTCAACATTACTTGCAGCAGACTCTGATGATATTGGGGGAGGAGGGGCATCTCTACCCATGACATTCTTACCCTTCCTTTGCCCCCTAACTGCTGCCTTTGATTGAGCCATGAACACTGTTACCTCAACTTGTAAAAAAAATGAACAAACTGCTGTAAAAAATTTAAAAATGAAAAAAAAAATGAACAAATTACTAAAATGTCAGTCTTAGAAGAGAGACAACACACTATTACACATAAATTCAAGGTTACAAATTTACAATACACATAAATTTAAATTATAATTAAATTATTAAATAGATTCCTCATTTAAGTCATCCTCTAGTGAACTGTGAAACTAAAATAGCTTCCACTTCCACGGTTTCTCCAACCTTCAACACTAATTTGAATTGTAATTTGTTACCAATTTATTGCATAGATGATGTGCAACTGAGTTTTCAGTGGCACATTTCATCAAACAGTTTATAAACACACTGCTGTAGGTGCTCTTCTTGTATTTATTTCAATGTATTATACACAGTACCACAAGAATGCTTATAACTTAATATTAAATAATATGTTCACTAAATAAATTTGGGATGTGACCAATTTAAGGTAACATTTGAATGTTGAGGCTAGGGTTATATCAATATGGTTGATCCACCATAACCACTTGTGTTATAAACTGCACTAAGATATGTTGTAAAGGAGTGAGAGAGATGTGTTGACTGCAACAGTTTTAACTTTTAACGGAAGTCTATTCCTTATCATATTTCCACCGTCTAACGGAAGTCTATTCCTTATGATTATGTGCACCTTAAATTTCTGCACGGTATGAGTAATACCAGAATCTATGAACCTGTAACAAAGTTATAACTATAAGTTACGTAATAGGTAGGCTCAGGCTGTAGCGTAATAGGTACATCCTTCAAGAACTGCAGCGTAATAGGTAGGTTTACTAGGTTACGTAGGTAGGATTCAACAAGCTGAAGCACGCTAAGGTTTCCGGTGGCATGAAATAAAGTTTTACCAAAGAAGAATATAAATCTTCCACTAATTTGAATCTCAATTCCATTCAATACACGCTACCTCTTTTATCTGGTGGACTACTTACCTGGTGGACTGTGGACGTTTGGTGGTCGATTCTCCTTGCTGAGAGTCTGCTCCTTGCTGCAACAGCACAATCACTTGCCAAATCACTTGCAAAATGAACCTGTCAACGAGCAAACACGCCCTTTTAACCCGCGCTGGAAACGAGTCCCAGAAACAGGACACGTTCTTAAAATCGCGACACGCTGTGCCAAATCGTGACACCTTCTAGGACACGACATGTCATAAAGGGACACGACGTGTCATAAAGTTTGGACACGAATCCGTAGCGAATCATGTCAGATTCGATGGATTCGCAATTCGAGAGGGCTTTTGGACGAATCTGGTGATCTAGCTAATATAGTGTCAGAATCATCACCCACATGTGTTAGCACTTTGTAGTTTTCCTACGTTGATGAGGAAAATTGCAAATGTAACCACAAACTACTTTAGGCTAGAATCTAGCCCTTCTAGCCTGGAGAGGGCTCTCTCACTTAGTTTACTGAATAAATGGGATATTAGGCTAGGTAATAAGCTCAAAAGGTTTTGATTTTAGAGATTTGTTGATGAGATAAGTAGGGAAACCATTGGACATGGAGTCATGATCAAAATCTGATTCTATCCAGTGAGATGATGGGAAAATAGAGGGTTTCTCCATAGGGGCGAGGTAGGCAACTTTGATGGGTGTTTTAGATTAAATTGTTGTGGAAGGTGGAGGAAGAAAAAGTGAATAACAAGCACATTAAAGCATCAAACAATAGATGAATTCTAAAATGTTTTTCTTAAAGCTGAAAACATTAATAACTTGGCAAACTAATCAAAGCATCATTAAGGATGAATTCTGAATCAATCATCTAGTTTTTTCCAAGCAATAAAGATGCACATTAAAGGGATGAAAAACACATAAGATAACTCACAAGTCAAAGGAGCACAAGCCACCAAAATTCTGACACAAGAATCCCTGCAAATCACCTGCTATTCCATTCATTCACTGGCAAAAACTCTTCAAAATTACAGTGCTCAAAAAGTCTTCTCTCTAAACTCAACCAACAAAACCTTTACATTCAAAATCATCTCCTATATATAAAAATATTGTTTCTAGATCAAAGGAGGTCGAAATCCACCTATTCCCCAATAGATGGAACTGATTTCATAAAGATAGGAAAGAAAAACCACTATTCTGGAAACTAGGAAAGTATCTTTGACTATTACTTATAATCTTGCCTACACACCTAATACATCGAACTTATACAAAATATGATGAGTGAAGTGTTTACATAATAAAACATAAATAAAGACATGATAAAATCCTTCCTTTGCCACCACTGAGGTAAAAAAAAAAAAAAAAAAAATTGTCCAAAAAGTTGATTGTATCTGTGCGTAGCAAAAGTGTGTTCTCTCTCTGACTGCATAGATGGTTGCACATTTGTCAAAATTTGTTGGTGGATGACTTGTTGACTGTGATGAAGGTGTCCATGACCTGTAAATGCCAAAAAAGTCCCTTTTCAAGAAACCATAATATCATTGCTCACCTTGTGCACAGCATTTGTGGGTAACAGTTGTCAACTCGTCTTTTCACTTGATTTCTTTGCTTCAACTGCCTCAAACAACAAATCTAGCTCTCCTCTATATTTATCTTGAAGTCTCTGCTAAGCCTGCTAAATATCTTCCTTCATTTTTCTGAATTGCTTCTTCAATGTCCAATGCTTCCTGTAGATGTTCTTTAATTTCTTGTGTAGAGGAAGGGATCTGCTCAACATGTATTTGGCATCATCCATGGCTAGATGATAGATGTCCATAAGATCACTCCATCTATGCTTGGCCTCTTCATCTTGTTGCTTGAGCTTAGCAATTTCATCTCGGGCCTCTTTTAATTTCTTCTTCATTCTCATGAAGGTGAACTTCCCTTCATCCTCCTTCTCCTCTTGCACTTTCTTCCCTTCTTGGATTTGTAACTTTTTAGATGAGGATCTTGTAACCCTGGTTGTTGGTATCTCTGCCTTCTTAACCTCTTCCTTGATTACCTTTCCTTTTCCCTTGGATTTGACAACAGCTGGTGTGGCTTCAACCATAGGCAGGTCTTCACTAGATTGAGTTGTTTTTCCTAAGATGGTCTTCTTTAGTTGCCTATTTTCTTGTTGTAGTTGGGCTATAACTAAGTGAGCTTCTCTTAACTATTTCTCTAACTCCTTAACTTGCTTGTCTTTCTCATCCATAGAACTTGTTTGTGCTTGAATTTCCTTAGGCTCAACAAGTTCTTCAGTGGCTTCTCCAATGGTAACCTTTTGGCAGCTGCCTTTGTGAGTGGCTTTCTTGGCACTAGAATCTCCACTACCTCTAGTGAGAACTGTAGTTTTTTGCCCTTTTTCTTCAGTGATTGCTCAACTATTGATGGATATATTTTCTTGATAGAACTCTTTAGGGGTGAATAAGTAGTCTTAGTGGTGGATGAAGGAGTATCCTTGTGGCTTGATGGACTTCCAACAAATTGCACTGTAAACTTGGATGAGGTTAGAAAATCTTGCCATACCTGTCTCTTTTTCTGCAGCTCTTCTAATACCAACAATTTTATCAGTGAAAAATGAAATAATCTTGAGTCAACCATGCCCTTCTTCATTCTTACTCTCTCAGCCATCTTGCCTAAACTCCTAAAGAGGAAAAAGGGTAGATTTAGGGTCTTTTTACCTGAGAAATGCATGAGGAGCCTGAAGTGATATTGATAGACCCTGGTGAATCTTCCTTCACACGTGAAGTACCTCTGAATTACCTTGAGAAGCCTGCTATAATGTTCCAATAAATAGTCACTAGGCACTACAACACCAAACTCCTGGTTTTTATACTCTGGTTTCATGAAATCCTTATAATGCTCCAACTCCAAAGGCATTCCTTTGAACCATTCCCCCCCTCCAAAGGTATTTTTGTGGCTGATGCTATGGTGGCTTCTGACACAATGAATTTCAATTCACCAACTTTTACTTCATCTCCATCAAAATTTAGGGCAAATTCTTTGGTCACCTCCACATTATACCCCTGTATCTTTTCACAGAATCTGACACAACCTATTTGCTCAAAGGTTGCCCTGATGGCAGGGTCTGAGTTGATAAGTGAGAGATCTTGTGGTTCAAACCTCACAATCTCTCCTCCCTTTGTCTTCCTCTTCTTCTCTGGAGTTGCCATTGCTAAAAACAAGACTCTAAAGATACAAAACTTGGGCTAGGGTTTGATGGTTTATCAAGGTTGGGACTTCAAGATAGAGTTGAAAATGATTTTCAAACCCTAAATGACTAAAACAATACAGAGAGACCACAATTTCTGACTGGTAATGAAAGAGATGAAGATGCTCTGTTTTGGCCCGTGCGTAGTTCCCCAACGCAGTGATAGAGAGAAAAGACACTTCTATTAGCCAAAGGACAGGCTCAAGACGCTTCCAAACTCTCCAAGACCTATGATAATTTCAACTTAATTCATGTAAGGTTGAAACACTGAACATTTCATGATTTCAAGGCAAGTGGATAGGTGGAAAAAATCATTGTTTTTGTGCACAGCACCTGCTATGCGCAGCGTTAAGGAAATGGAAGGAAAAAGACCCAGAAACAACAATGAACTACGCTCCAAAGGATACCAAAAATTCTTATAATTTTAAACAATCATACTCATACAAAAAATACGGGGTTCAGAGATGATTTAGTCGATCGAATAGGATGAAAATGGGGTGACTCTGTGTGTGTGCATGCACATCACTCTATAAGTAAGAAATCCAAGGTTTCAAACTCAGTTTTTTAGTTGGAAATGGGCAAATGATTTCAAATTTGACAAATTAAAACCCCCAAATCAACACACACACCTGAAACCCGCGTTTGATGAGGAGAATTGATCCTTTGAGCTGAGGTGCAGCGTTCCCCTACAGCCTATGCATAGCGACAAAACTGATATTTTTCAAGCCCCTAGAGATGAAATGTCTACGAACTCTAAAGGTTGAAGGATGAATTTGCATGCAATTTGATAGCTTTGTAGAGAAATTTGTTCCTCCTTTGGCAATAATGGTACTTTAGGAAGATCAAAAAGTTGAGCGCAGCAAAAATATCATTATGCCAAATTCGATGATGACTGTTGTACATTTGTTGATGTCACTTACCACTAACTATTCTTTAAACCTAACTGACATGACTCTAATATGACTCTTATGACAATGACCCCAATTTATTCCCATAATGACATTGTTTCCCCATGATTACTAATTTCAAATGATGACCCCTCATGGACCTTACAATTCAAATCAAGACTAATAGACCTCCTTTGACACACATATTTACAATGACTTGACCAATTTGACTCTTTTGTACAAAGACCTCTTAGACTATGATACTTGGTGAATTCATAGACTAAATCTTGCAAACAGACACCCAAAATGAATAGTCAAACAAACACACTTTGATCCCTATATTATAGAACCCTAACATAGGGATGTGTTCAAGGAGCCTAAAGGGCTACCACCCAAGAGGGAAGTGGACCATGAGATCCAGTTGTTGCTAGACTCTCCATTTTCAAAATTGAGCCATACATGCAATCCATTATAGAGGCAAACAAGCTAAAGAAGCAGTTGTAACAGCTATTGGAACAAGGTGTTATTTGACCAAGTAGCTCACCATGTAGGTCAATCATTATAATTGTTCCTAAGAAGGATGGGACTTCGCAGATGTGCATTGATTACAAGATGTTAAACAAAATTATGCTCAAGAATGGGTGACCCCTACTCAGGATAAATGATATGTTGGATTAGTTGCAGCAAAGCCAAATACTTCACCAAACTGGACATAGAGTGAGGATATCACCAAGTTTGGGTCAGAGAAGAAGATACCTAGAAGATTGCTTTGAAAACCAAGCAAGGTTTGTATGAGTGGTTAGTCATATCATTTGGCTTATGCAATGCACCAGCTACATTCATGAGGTTAATGAATGATATATTGTGCCCTTTTATAGATTCATTTGTTATTGTTTATTTGGATGATATACTTGTATAGAGTGTTGCTTGGGAGGAGTGCATCTCACATTTGATGCAGGTGCTAGAGACATTAAAGAAACACTAACTACTAGCAAATCTCAAAAAGTGTTGTATCGCAGATATGTTATAAGTGGAGGAGAGTTGAAAATAGATTATGCCAAGATGGAGGCCATCATGTAGTGGTCGGTTCCTACTATTGTTTCTAAAGTTAGGAGTTTCGTTGGGGAAGCATAGTACCTAAGGAAATTCATAGCCTTATTTTCAACAGTAACAACATCACTCCACGCCATGACAACAAGTGGCAAAAGTTTCTAGTGTGGAAAGGGTTAGCATAGGGCCTTAGAGGAGTTAAAGAAAAATATTAGTCAAACACTAGTTTTAGTGTTACCAAACTTGCAACAACCCTTCAAAGTGTAGGTAGATGCGAGTGGGTATGTTATGAGAACAGTCATGATGCAAAGAGGAAGGCATGTATGCTACCATCATGAAGTATTTCATGGGGTGGCTCTTAACTACCTTACTTATGACAATGAGTTTTATGCCCTAATACAAGCTATTAAGAAGTGGAAACACTATCTAATATGAAATGAGACAGTAATCCACACAAATCACCAGCCACTATAATACTTGTAGGCCCAGAGTAAGCTACAACAAACCAAGCATTACAAGTGGGTGGTGTTTCTGCAATAATTTTATTTAGTGATCAAGAATAAGAAGGGCATCAAAAACAAGTTGGTCGACATGCTTTCAAGGCCACTCACATCAAAGGTTGCATCTTTGGGAACTCTTATGCACATGGAACCTTTCACCCATGATGCATACAAAGAGGCATATATAGAGGATGAAGACTTCAAGGGGGTGTTTTAACAATTGCAGAGCCAGAGTCACTTGCACGATGGTGACAACATAGTTGACCACCATCTCCAAAATGGGTTACTCTACATATTAAATAAGTTATGTGTTCCTAAAGGTGAATAACTACAGCGAATCAAAGAGACTCACACCTCCAAGGTTATAGGGAAGATAATGGCCAACTTGTAGAGGTATGTATATTAACCCATGATGCAAGAAGAGGTAGCAAGGTTCATAAGAGGATGCATGCTTTGTTGTATCAGCAAGCCTAGAAACAAGAAACAGAGACTATATCATCCCTTATTTGTACCCACTCGGCCTTGGGGAAGCATTTCCATGGACTTTGTGGGAGGTTTACCAGCCACCAAGGAGAGACATGACTACTTGTCTGTGGTAGTTGACAAGTTCAACAAGATGTATGTTGTAATGCCCTATAAAAAGAACATCAATGAGAAAAAAACAACGAACTTATTCTTTGGACAAGTATGGGTGCACTTTGGGATACCAAGGAGCATCATTTCAGACAAGGACACAAGATTTCTCAATGCATTCTGGACTACATTATGGGAGAGGATGGGCATGAAGTTAAAGAGATCTACAACATTCCATTCACAGATAGATGGGCAAACAAAAGTAGTCAACAAGACTTCGATGCAGATTTTGAGGGGTTACAATCGGAAGCATATGAAGACTTGGGAAGAAAATTTGGTATATATACAACACTCATAATAAATAAGTCCACACTTCTACTGGTAAGTCCCCATTTGAAACTTGTTTTGGATATTTATCACCTTCACCTTTGGATATTTCATATGGACAAGAAGGAGTGAGGGGGGTTCTTACATGGGATGCCTTAAGGGCAAGAAAAATGGTTGAAAAGAACAAATAAAATCATATACAAGTATAGGAGACTGCAAAAGTCATAGAAAAAATACAAGGCATTGATGAACACAAAATACAGAAGTCATTCAAGGTGGGAGACATAGTACATTTACATATGAATAAGGAGAGGCTAGAAGTCCTAGTAAGAAAATCAAGGCTTTGTGATATGGTCCCCTTGAAATAATAAAGAAGGTGGGAGATAATGCATATAGACTCTATCTACCACCATACATGTGCATTTACTCGGTGGCAAATGTAGAGAATTCAAAAATCTATAAGTCTTCCATGCTAAATCAGAAAGAGGAATATGTCCTACCTTTTATAGAGGATTTGGCACCAGATGCTCAAGTAGAGTTGATAGATAATACAAGTTTATAGAAGAGTTTCGGGACTACAAGATAAAGGAAACATGACCTTTGGAAAATTGGGTTGAAATGAAAGCTTCCAAGCAAGGCCAAATGGTACACCCAAAAGATCAAGGAAAAAAAATTTCACCTCATTTAGTAAAAGATTTTGGGGACCAAAAGCCTTTCAAAATGGAGATATATAATAGGATTGGATCATTATATTATTTCCCATCTATCTTGATGCTTTAGAGTGGAAAAAATGGAGGACATGAGTTCATAGGACCATTTTTATAGGTGGGTCCCAATTTGGTAAATTGGGGTCTAAAACCTTTCGAAAGTAGTTTAAGGCATAAAATGACATTTTTGGGAGTAAAACTTTATCGCTTAAGTATCACACCCCCTAGCATTATCTTGCCCACAAATACCTTTCCAATGGCGCAAGAATTGTCTCAATTGGAGTTCGTCTGCAAAATTTATGCCACATGGAAGTTGACCTTCCTGTTTTGACCACTATGAATCAAGAGGATGCCACACTAGCCCCATTATTCATGGAAAAGTGGCTAGTCACATGATCATGATGAGGAAGACTTAAAAAGAACCCATATTGTAACTCTAGTTAAGATTTGAAGGAGTCAAACTTAACCAATAGTATGCTATTGAGTCGTGTTATAACTGGGCCACTAGAAGGAAAAGGGGTTTCATTCTATTTGAGTGCATTTCATATGAGCAAAGTAGCCAAGAGTGAAAAGAGCGAGAGAAAATAGAGTGGATTTGTATGTTATTTTATCCCACGAGCTACATGTCCACTTCTTTGTACTTGCATCTATTTCCATTCAAGGAAAGATAGAGCAAACCAACCTCACCTTCCAGTGGGGTTTTCTCCCAAAAGGGTTTCCTAGGTCCTATCTTGTGTTATTGTGGTTTGTGAATGGTTGTTCTATTTGTTCTCTATTTTCTGCATAATTATAATTTGCATGCACACATAACAAATAATAATTAACAAATCCATAAATCTAAGGAGAAATTAACCCTCAGTGTGTAGATTTCTAGTTTCTAATAAATTTTAGTGATCTATTGTGATGAGCTATCCAGTGGAATATCCACAATAGTTTATGAATAAGGAAAATAATAATGAATAAATATATAGGTTAAGCAATATTAAATCATTTAAATGAAACCATAAAGGATGATTGAAGATGATGGGAGGGAGGAAGAAAAAGAAGGAAACAAAAACGCTAGAATTAAGGCTAGGATTTTTGAATCAAGAGAGAACAATGGTAAGGGAAGGACACAACAACAATGGGATAGAGATGACTCCCGTTCACAAGCTAACCATGGTGAGGAAGGAGGACTTGATTCAAAACTAGGAAGTAAGAGCTAAAGGGCACCTTGAACAAGACAATCCACAGTTAGGATAAGGGGTGGAAATGATATCCACACTAAACCCCATTTAGAGAATACTCATCATGAAGGCAGTGAATACATTAACAAAGATATGGAATCTGTGGTTTTTCCACATCAACGCTAGCACACTATGGGAAGTAGAACGAATAGGAAAAGACCACAAGGCTCTACTCACAGATTTCTACCAATCGATATTTCCATCATCCTCACCAGAAGGGAGAATAACAAGGTAGGTTTGTCATTGTCTTTGTAGAGGAGGCAATGCACACAACATACAAAGCTAAAGAAGGGAATCATAGGCCCTTGAAGAGTTCATAAACAAGGAAAAAGGAAAGAAAAAAATCCAAGTGCATTAAGCAAAGGGAGAGAGACACACAACTAGAGCCAGAGAAGAGATTGGTGGTGAAAACAATGATCAAATAATCAATGAAAGCATTTATGGGGAAGTTCAATGATAGTCAATAGGCAATGAAAGCACTCCAAGGATGGGTCACAACCACATGGGGCAAGAAACTTGGATACACACACAAGCTCCATCTAGAATCAAGAGGATTTACAATATTCTTGTTCAAAAGCAAGAAAGATAAAGACATAGTTCATAAAGGAGGACCCTACTTTAATCATCTTGCTTGTTTGTATATCTGAGATTGGAAGCTTGGTTATGACCTCATTCAAGAAAATATCTTCAAGTTGTTAATATGGATAAAACTCCTCCGAATACTACTTGAATACTAGAGCTTGAAGATATTCAAAATAATTGGAAACAAGTTAGGGACCTTCCTCAAAATTGAAGAGAAGTCTTAGTAATGGAAATAACCATAGTGGCTAGGATTTGCATAGAGGTCAATTTAATGAGGGGGTCCCGGAGGGAATGATATTAAATCTAGTCTCCAAAAACTCTCACTAATAGGTGCTAGACTACATCAACATCCCTTTTAGATGCAGCATGTGCAGAGAACATGGACAACTCCAATATACATGCCCACACACATTGCTCAAAGGGAAACAATATGCTAGAGAGGAAAAGCAAGAGCTAGGTAAGCAATGCAACCCCTTTATCTCCCTTAATGGCTCCTAGTCCTAGTAAAATGGTCCTAGATATTAGTGTTGAAAGGGGCAAAGAAAAGGCCCAAAGGAGGCCTCAGGTTGCAACACTACTTGATTGGGGAATCCAATAAAGGCTTTGGGAAAATTGGTATAAAGACTTCAAAAATATCTAAAGTATACAAGAAAATAGAAGAAAAGAGTGGAAACATCTCTACCTTAAAATTTCTAATTAGGAAATCTCTCACCGCACTCAAATGAAAACAATGGACCTAGAAATATCTTTTAAATGCCAATGGAAAATACTCAAGTTCATATAGGGGAAGATATCCCTATAATAGAAGCCGGAAAGAAGTAGAGTTAGGTCGACCTCACTTCTGGCATGCCATTTCAACCATCCTCGGGATAAACTTGTTCAAGCCACAATTACCTTAATGGGTTCAAAAATTAGAGAGGCAGGGGCTCATCCTAGGCTAAAGGAGTACTGGGAAAGGAAATATCACAAGAAGGCAGGAAACCTATAGGGAGGAAACCAAGCATTGCACTAGCAATTGCACAAGTGGAATATGAGGTACAAAAGGGCATACAACTTACTATTATTAGAACAAATGGAGCAAGAGAAGCTCCCTAGAATCCACTCCAATGATATTGTTCTCCATCAATAAAAGGGGCATGTAAACTGCCCATAATATATATTCCCTGAGAAGGATAATATATGTACATAAAATATCAACAATTTTCATTGAGGAAACAAGATACAGGAGAAGGAAGTTATCTCAAGGAAGGATTTTCTGGAATGGTGAGTTTGATTGCGTTAGCACCCAAAGACATTTCAGTGAACTAATGTCCATTGGAGACAAGATTTTGAGAAAGTAAGCAACCTTAAATCAGATAATACCATGCTTGTTATAGTATTCTCAAAGGAATTCAAAAAGCATTTACATCCTTTAAATATATTTGAGCCATTGGAGCAAAGATAACAGTTATGGGAGGTTAGGAACGACATAGTCTTGTTGGACTCTTGACCATTATTTTATGGGGAGATTTGGATCTGATTCTAAATAACAGAGAAAATGGGGTTTACGTGTGAGAAATGATCCCCCAGATGAAAAGTTTCAGAACGACATAGTCTTGTTGGACTCTTCGACCATTATTTTATGGGGAGATTTGGATCTGATTCTAAATAACAGAGAAAATGGGGTTTACGCGTGAGAAATGATCCCCTAGATGAAAAGTTTCAGACATTGCTTGAAGATCCAGGTTTATTTGACGTTGAACCCATCAGCCTTTATCCCATTTGGACATACAAAAGATCTGGGCAGGCCTCCACAGAGAAAGGAATGGGCAGATTTTTGGTGAAGATTGCTCTTCTCAACTTGGACGGAGAGTGTCGTCCCTCCACTGTAGCCTACGGAGGGTCGGACCACTCAATTATTCTAGAGATGGTAAACGAGAATAGTAAGGCTCCATCACCCCTTAAAATTAACCCGTTCTCAAATTCCCTTAATACAAAGATCTCATTAGCAGAATTGCGTCCCCTTCGATCCGGAGGAGGATGGATATGCCATCGAACATCTTGAAAGGGACCTAAGATCAACAAATATATCAACAAAGGAATGGGTAAGCAATAAGTTTTCAAAGATATATGAAAAACTAGGACAATGGAAGGAAAGACAGAGACTATACAAGTGGTAGCAAAGGATGGGAGTTTTCTTCCATAGTAGATTGATAAGATAAAAGAAAGGAAGGTATAAAGGAATTATCTTCTGTCATGGGAAGGGACTAGATGGACGATGAAGAGCATAGCAGTTTGGTTAGAGGCAGGAGATAGGAACACAGTTTTTTTCAAAAGACAAACCAAAGCAAAGAGAGCATAAAATTACATTTGGAGGAATCATACATATAGAAGGGAACTTTGTGAATCATTTGAAGATAGCAACTCTGCACCCTCATACTTCCAAAAATATACACCCAAAAGAAAGCTATCCAAGATAGGCTATCAATGGCAATGGTCTTCCATAGATGAGTACGAGGATATTAACAAAGAAAGTACAGACCAATAGACAAGAAATAATTCACCCAAATTGTCAAGGACCTATAAAATGAGAAGAGCTTAGGACCGGATCTGTTCCCAGTGGAATTCTTTCGAGGATTTTGGGACCTTCTCTGCAAAGACATCATTAAAGTCATAGAGGAATCAAGCATAAATGGGAGGTTCTTGCAAGCTTTCAGCTCAGCATTCATAGTTACAATTTCCAAGGAAAATGACCCAACTCAGTTTGGCCAATACAGACGAAGTTCTCTATGCAATTGCATATGGAAACTAATTGCAAGAAACATTTATTCAAGACTGAAGCCAATTCTGTCTAAAGCAATCTCACAGGAACAAATGGAGTTCTTGGAAGGTCAAGATATCCAGGATGCAATGGCGACAGAGGAAGAGGTATTGTACGCTATCAAAATGGGGCTCAAGATAGCTTTCATAGCTAAAGTAGATCCTGCCAAAGTATTCAATCAAATAAGTTTGATGTCTTTATGTCTCATCCTCATGCAAGTGGGATTCTCTCATTCACTCATTTTTTGGATGGAAGCATGTTTCAATTCAGTTGTGCACATGGTTTTAATTAATGGAATAGCCATCGAATTTATTCACCCTTCGAGAGGTCTAAGGCTGACCTGCTCCTTCTCACCCCCCTTGGTCCTTTTGGTAGTAGGACTCAGTATGCTAATCAAGCAAAGGCTAATAGGAGAAGATAGTAAAGGAATCAAGGTGGCCAAAGGAGCAACCATAACGCACCTAATGTTTGTGGATGACTTATTTGGGAATGGAGTGGTGGCAGGGGAAAGAAACTTTGGAGTCGTCCTTAACCTATTTTGTGATGCAAAAGCAATGGAGATCAACCTGAGAAAGTCCTCCATCAGATTCAATCATTTTAGTCAAGCCCAAAGGAAAATGATCCTTGGTACCCTACCTTTCACTGCGCAGAACTTTGAGCACAAACTCTCCTACTTGGGTTTTCTTTTGAAGCCAGACAATTATGGGGGCAAAGACTGGAGATGGTTAATGGACAAAATTAGGGGCAGGATAGAGCACTGGACTCACAGATGGATCTCAATGGCTTGTAGGATAATGCTCATCAAAAGTGTCCTGAACTCGATTCTGGCATATCGGCTTTAATTAGCCAACATCCCCAAGCAAAGCCTAAGAGGAATGAGGAAGATCATCTTCAGATATATGTGGAGAGGAAATAAAGAGCAGGGAGAAATACCTCTTATTAGCTAGGAGGCCGCTTGAAAGTCAAAGTATCTAGGGGAATGGGGAATAAAACATATTTTGCATTTCTCCAAATCTTTTGCTGCTAAAGGGGGTGGGAAATTACTCACGAAGAAAGGGATTTAACGATATATTTTTTCATATCTCCCCAAATCAATAGAGGAATGGGTTAAGGTAACCCAACAGGAAAGTCAGAAAAGGATTAAATTTCTGGAAGACTTTGATTGAAGCTTCAACATCATAGGATCTTCACTCTGTTGGAAGATTGGGAATGAGCATTCAATCAGATTTGCACAGGATGAATTGGTTGGCAAAGAGTAAACTTATAAGACGCCCAGAGTTCTCTTGGAAGAATTGAGGGGCAGAAACCTCAAGTACAGATCAGACCAAGCCATTCCCACGGCTCACCACTCACAGATGGCCTAACTGGAGAAGGAAGAGGAAAAATGGACTATATTCAGAGCTCAATGGAAAAAGGAAGGAATAACGTTGAGGGAGGAAGAAGACATGCTCCTTTGGGGTGCCAATCCTATCCAGGGCACTTAGTCAAACTGGACTATGGAACATTGTTCAGACCCCAAAGGAGCATTTCTTCTGGGTATGGACATTTGTTCAGACCCCAATCTGGAAGGGAGTCTCCTTGGTGGTGGAAAAAAATTTGGAAAATAAAGGTCATGTCAAAGACAATTATCTTGCATGGTTAGCAATAAACAATTCCATCCTCACACGGGATAAACTACAAAGATGAAGCTGAGAAGGCCCGGGAGATGCCCTCTTTGTGAGGAAGCGAGGGAGATGATGACCCGCTTAATCATCCATTGTCATTACTCAAAAGAGATATGGAGCACGATTGTAAATATTTCTACACTCAAAGGACATTGGGAGGGAGATAACCTGGAGCAGGAATTAAGCCAATCATCAACTGGGTCAAAGGAGGAGGTATTTGCTTTACCAACGCTAGCTTTAAAATCTATCTGGATTGCCAAGATTGCAGCCATCTTTAATGAGAAGTAACCTCCACTAAGAGTATACTACAGACTTAAAATAAGCCTAAGGACAGCCCCAGTGATTACTAAAAGGAAACTAAGAGTCCAAAGCGTTCTATGATAAGGGGAGGTGCATATCCCAGGGGAGATTTGATGGGGCAGTCAAAGAGAACCAGGGTAGGAGAGGGGCAGCAGGATGGTTACAGATACAGGACAGCGCTAAAATCTGCTTCAAACATGAACTGGGCCAAGATAAGATAAGATAATTATATTTATGTCCAACTAATGACCACAAAGTAGGTCAAAGGGACTGTTGAGTACATTGACGTATATACAAAGCGGGAGAACCAAACGGTCTCCTATAAAAGATACAATGCATGAAATAAATCAACATCTGGCTCTAGCAGAGAAGATCCGGGATCTAATAGGTCAAGGTACTAACAACAACGCAGAGCTAAGCTAATGGCAGCCAACAAACTGAAGGGAGTGTGAGGTGTCAGAAACAGAGATTTTCGAAGATTCCAATATAGTCATATCGGATAGCTGGCAGGAACCCTTCAAATAAGAAATATTAATCGTCAAGCAAGGGTAAGGGGGATAAAGGAAAATGTCAACAACTTCCGGCACATATACAGAAAGGAGAATGCTGAAGCAGACTCTCTTGCCAAGGCAGCATTGGAATTGGAGGAGTGTCAGTTGATAATATAATCTTGCAAGGGGGACTGGCACTTAATCTCCTTGAGATTTAGAAATTGGAATTGGAGGATTGTCAGTTGATAATATAATCTTGCAAGGGGGACTGGCACTTAATCTCCTTGAGATTTATTTTCTAGACTATAAGGTAGCTAGTTTCTATTCAGGAGCTAATGAGAACTTATGTTCTTGATCTCTCTGATCCTTCAAATCACTCTTTGATGCAATTTCATGAACTTCTGTTCTACAAATTATGGAGCGGTCTCTTGAAAACCCCTGCAGGTCAAACGACTAATTCTAGCGGTAATCCAGGTCAAACGAATAACTCTAGAGGCAGATTAATGATACGTTGAGCTTAGATTCACAGATGTATTTTGGTTTCAGCATCCTAGATAACATGGACAGATATGTTCAGCCGTAAAATGTACTTTTTAGTAGAGCTTTTTTCAATCTGAATCATTATATGATTCAGCAAACTGAGATAAGTCGAAGCATATAGACAAAAAGTTTCCTTAAGCCGGTGGAAGTTAACAAATTGATGTTCAAATCACTAAAAATGTTTCTGCAAAATTTGGATCATCAGAAATTTCCAAAATTTTAAACAAGCACCCAAAAATTTGGAAGTTTATCAACAAGTTTTCAATATATCTTAGAGCCTTTACAACTTGTTTATATATACATATATATAACGTTGAACTAGTAACATATAATATACACGCCGAACTAGCAACTAATATACAGCATTTGGTTTCAGGATCAAAATTAGTAAGCAAATTATGGGGCTTTTGATGTCATTTACTTTTTGTTTAAAGCCCAGGAAGTAACGAAATGACAAACAATGATCGAATATCAAACTCTCCCCGTTAAATAAGATGCATACTGCATGAGATATCTTACATAAACTACCCTTGTGTGCCAAATGAAGCGCCACCCGACATTGCTGTGCAAAATTTCAGTTCCATCTGAAAAGCTTTGTAAGGTTCGTTTTTATCATCAGATGCAACTTTCGAGATTAAAGTTGACCAGATTATTTGTTCTGAATTCCCACCCGCCTTCCACTCTTTGGTATCCAAATTTAGTTTCACCAATTTCATGCTCCATCCTTTCCTTAAAATTATGTTCACGCTCTGCTTTCCATCATACGCAGCCGTGGCGTTACATGAGCCAAAATCGATGGGGTTAACGCTCTGCCATTCAAGGGGCATTTTCGTCACAAGCTTCCATTGCTCAGCACTAGGGTTTGCCTCCCACAAACCCACTAAAGTGAGGGGGCGCAATGTTTCGTCAAGGACACCTAACAGAAATATACGGTTCTTGTAGGCCACCATTCTAATTATCTGTACCAATTCCAACCTCGTCCCATCTATGCCCAAAAGATCCATTCCCCACAGTCCTTCAACCACGGACAACCCGGTTTCTGTGTTGTAACTCACCATTCGATACGGACGAGCCGTATTGCGATAGCATGAGTTGCAGTATATGGTGGTGCCATCAGTAGTCGACTGGGATAGGTAGCGGAAAAAATAATGGTCAATCTCAGGACGGAGTTGTATGGTCCATGTGTCAGTCATGGAGCTGTAGACCAGAGCATGTACCTGTTTATTTCTTAGTTCACCCCACACCATCACTTTAAATGATTTACAGGCCGAATCTCCAACTATGTTGATGCTGATGGATGGCAGTTGGTGTTGGTGCCATGGTTTTTTCTTCAAACGGGGCTGCCACAGTTTTTTCTTCAAGCAGGATTCCAGACGAAGGCGCGAGCTGATCTTTGCATCGGGAAGCAGTCGGAAGCGTCTTGTCAAGGGATTGGCCACGGCCAATCTTCCTTCTCTGTTTGCTAAAAGCATAAGACCCGCCGCTACTCCCTGAAGAAGCCATGATTTTGTCATGGGATCGGCCACATGTTGAGCAAGCGAGGGAAAACGATACTGCTTAGCGTCGTTGGCATTGAAAGGCTTGTGACTGAATTGAGAGCTGCTGCAGATAGCAATCCAAGATTCGTGGTTTCTCTCGTCGTATAACTCTTGAAAGATCTGGGAGGAAGAAACTATTCGGTACCAAGAAACGCATGACTGGCAGGCTATCAAGAGATCGGAAATTGAGAGCCGAGAGAGTATATCGTGCAGAATGGATTCTGGGAGGTAGTCAAAGGGGCAATATGATCCGATACATTGTTTCTTGGCACAGTAATGAATGTGGGCTTGATCAGGTTGGGGTGTAAGAGAAGAGAGGCCATACCTTCTGCTGAAAAGCTGAGCCACTTCGATCTTCTTCTTCTGTTCGATGGACATTCGTCTATTCGTTTCTTGATTCCCTGCAGATACAGCTACTTCTGATGCATAATCTCCATCGAGAACATCCTCCAAGTAATAGCTTTTCTGGATTGTCTGTTCTCCGTCCGTTTGGATTACCACTTCTCTGGGGTTCCCTTCAACCCAACTTGATGAATCTGAAGACCACTTCTCATCTGATCCAGTAGCTATTGCAACTTCTTCCACATAGTAATAATCCCCATCCCAAACCCTTTAAAAAGTAAAATCTTCAAAAGCTTTTGCACCAATTTTCAACGTTGGAATTTTAGTTAAGGGTTCAATCCACGAGTAAAAGGTATAGGTATTCTTGCTGTAATAGCAACCTATACCTGACATTGTCAAAAGTGGCTGAAACAGTACCGAAAACGTGAATATACTGGAACATCAAGGCCAGTGTTACGGCTGTGCAGATGGGGGGCCGAACCAATTAAAAGAATAAAAAATAGAATAATAGAGGGAGGTTCTATCATTCTGGATGCAACGACACTCAAATTTGGCCAACATTTTGCTTAGTGTTAATTTTATATATAAATCATGAAATTTAATATAATTTCCTGAATAGGGCGCCATTTGTGTGGAAGATGACCAATGGTTGCAGTGCTGATCACGCCGTCACTGTGATTTACTCTCAACAGAAACAGTTGACTGGGACTGTAAATTGATGAGATTAGTGTGTGATTTGAGAAACATTTTGACTGGGACTGTAAATTGATGAGATTAGTGTGTGATTTGAGAAACATTTAAACTCGGAGTCCAAGAGGAATTGCACACACTATTAAAAGTGGTTGGAATCTGGGTAAAAAAATATTTTGTAAACTGTTTGAATCGTGTTTTTGATGGTGGAAATGAATTCAGCACCATCAAAAACATCAATGACACCTAAAATTTTGAAGTTTAACAACTATAAATTGGATTTATAAATAAATTAATTAAAATAATATTTATTCAAGATAGTAGTAGAAAATATAATAATATATATTTAATTAATTAATTCAATTTGAAAATATTATATTTTATTCATAAAATCAAAATCAAAAAATAATAATCAAAATGATATAAAGCTTTTAGCGACCATCTTGTTTTTGGGGATTTTCAGCTTTAGGACTCTCTATTTCATTTGAAACCCTTTTATTTTGGTGTCATTACTACAAAATTGTTACATAAGGGGGAATTTTTTTTGTAGCAAGGTTCTTCCCTCCTCCACAGTGATGCAATCGTTTCAAATCTCTTGAGCTTTTTGGTCTTCATGAGACTGATCTCAGGGGGTACCCTCTGTATGCAGGGGAAAGTTGTCAATTGTGTCTCTACACTTGCAGCCATACTTCAACATCAGACAGGAATTCCTTTCGTCTCATTATGGCTCTTACATGGGAGCATGGAGCTTCAAGAAGGGCATTCACTTAAAGACTAGGGTATAGTCAAGGGCATCTTAATCCTCTTAGTCTCAAGATTGAATGGAGGAGCCAAAGGTTGGGGTGTGCCCCATTCCTCTTAGTTCTGATCCTCTAAGGATACTCTAGAGTCAGGGCTCTCATAACTGACTACCAAAGATCTCTCAAGGCCAACCTTCATTGGGGAACAAGCAGAAAATATTCCAAGTCTAGAGGTGGAAGACTCTCGATCTGATCTTTCTTGCATGACCAATGATTGGAATGTCTTTATTTGCCACTTTAATGGGTTATGGCCATCTACATATGTGCTCTGGGAATGAGTGCATCAAACCTAGTCCCTAGATGCGAATCTATATTTTTGCTTAAAGGTTTTCTTTGTGATTTATTTCAGAAATCAAGAGGATCAACAATGATTTTTTTATCAAGGACCTTAGTCTTGGGGCCGCTCTGGGCTCTCCTTTCAACCATGGTTTCCTGCATTCAACCCTCTATCCATGATAGCTCTGGCAACTCCAGTTTGGGTAAGACTCCCTAATATACCCATTCATTTATTAAATCTAGATAAGGCTTAGCTTATGTAGGAAACCCACTCAGACATTTCATTAAGATAGATACAGACGAGCTTTAGAGAAGTATTATAACCTTTGCACGCATATGTGTCGAAATAGACCTTCGCATAAGGCTTCTTGATAGAATCCTCATCAATTGGAATGGTCTAGCCTCATTAGAGGAAATTTCAGCGTAAAAGTGGTCTCCTAAGGAAAAATAAATAAAATAATAGTTAAAATAATTAAATAAGAATTATGAATTTTGGAGGGAAAATAAGAAAATTACTTTTTTTATTGTATTTTAGTTTATCTCCTTATAGGTTTACTCAAATTTCAAGTGTAAACACTCATTGGATGCAGAATTAAATTTCACATCCAACGAGTACCCATTATGCATACTTGTGAGAAGACCCACATTGATAAAAATTGAAGATACATTAAAAAAACATGTTGAGTAAACACCAAACCTCTAATGATGGCAGCAACAAACGACATGCAAGGTGATCAGAAGTGGTAGCAACGAGCCCAACTCCAAGAGACATGCAAAACCTCCTTCAAATGGTAGCAACAAACACCATGCAAAGCAGGCAGGATGTTGAGACAAAGGAAAACCAAGCACAAACAAATAAAGCTCGAAACCAGGGGGTCGAGGTGGTTAGGGTTCCGGCCAGCGAACCCCCCCACTAGGGTTCACTAGATATTAATGCAAATTCTTCTAAAATGTTCCTTACATTATTCATATAGGTTATTCTAAATAAATAGCGATTTGAATTTTTTTCCCATTGATTTCTATGTCAAATCTTATTAAAAAGTTAGAATAGTAGGTAGAATAATAGATAGGAATTATTGAAATTGTATAATATGAATATCAAGTAAAGGGAAAATATGGTAGTTTAAATTTTCTATGTTTTGACTTTTTTCCAAGTATATTTTTGGGTCAATTTTGTTTGAAATGTGGTAGAGATTTGTTGGAATTAGATTTTTGAGTTGTGAAATTTGCATGTTCTGAGTGATTCGAGAAATCAAATCCATTAATGCTTTCAAAAACTTATTTTAAACAAAAAACCATAATTTCACCAAAAATAATTATTGTCAATACCGATGAAAAAACTAAAATGTATAAGAGTTAGATTGCATCAAAAATATTGAGAAAAACATAATATTATAATAATATTATGTTTTTCCCAATATTTGCCTCCACTTCATTGGGAAATATCAAGAAAAACATAATATTACCTCAAGGGGAAATATTGGAAAACATAATAATAATAATAATATGCTTTTCCCAATATTCTCCTTCTTCTATCATATTGCAACTAAGTGTATTTCAACCAACATGGATCCACTTCTAAGCACATAGTAGACAAAAGTACACAAAGGGTGTATTTGAGCACAGATTATATGTAGACAATGATTCTGTTTCATATTTTATGTGTATTTGAACCATTATTTTGAGTAGACAAGTTACATTTGAAACCATAATTAGTGTAAGTAGAAAACTTCCCAAGAAGGTTTATTTTACCTCTAATGCACTCCCAACGCTTTTCACTACAGACACAATTCAAATCTAATCCTCGTTGCAAATATAAAAGGTAGAACCATCGATCAAGACTTTGTAGAGAAGCTTGAAGACATGCTTCCTCAAGTCGGCCATGAAGGTGTCTAATGAGAAAACCAAAAAAAAAGAATTTTTTATGGGACTTTAATATATATTTAAGAAAAGGGTGTATCTTGATTATGGTGTCGAAATCCATGCCAAAGGAGAGTGATGGGCGGGGAGAGAGGGGGAAACCCTGTCACCCTGCCACCTCCTATAACATTTAATAGTGGGGATGGCATGGCTATTCTACCCCATGCAGCCACACATGTTAACCATATTACATTACTTAGTATTAAGATGACAACTCGCATTCCTTCTACAAGCTCTTGGTCCATCTAACACGACTCTATGTTGTTTTGCAGTCTCAATGACAATTCCCCATCGCAAGTGGGATATTTCCAGCATGATGTTGGCTTTGTGGAATCTCTATTATTTGAAGGCGCTAGTCCACTAGAGGTTAGTATTCATTGCACACCCCCCTATGTTGGTATTTTGATTAGGAGCTCAAAATTTCCAAAAAATCAAAGTTGTCAGAATGGTTTGGAACCTGAATGACCGCGTAGATTTCGCCATCCTGAATCCGGCACAACTCGTTTCGCACGAAATGGACACCGTATGCTCCAAGAAACGGAATCTGTTCACTTTGTCAAACATGTAAAAAATTTGCAGGTGGGTGACAGGGATGCTGACTGGGCATCTGTACTGCCTAGGTGGCAAGGGGAATATTCTGTTGAGTTGGCTTCATCTTATTGGTATACGTGTTTTTGTATGGGCCAATGAGGAGGTGACACATGGCTAAGCCTGAGGTAGTCATGTGTCCTCCTAAGGGCATAGTAAAATTTGTATGGCGGACAGGGCGAAGGCCGAGCTCGATCCTGCGACCTCCCATAGCACAACACCAACACTTACCAAGTCGTCCACATGTGTTTCTTAACCTATAAGGGTGGCAGGTTTTAGTTAACGTTTAATGCTACTAAGGTTGGGGGGTCGAACAGACTTAACTGCCCCGCATGTGAACACCGAAACTGCCAGAGTTAACCGTTTGTTGTGACCGCCAGCACCTGGCCGCCAAACAAACCGCCCACATGTGATCACTCCTACACAAACTGTTAATGGTTACTGTGACTTCTGGAGGGAGGGGAGCTATCCCCTAGGCACATGGCCCCCATATTACTGATCTTTTGATTTTTAGGCCTCGACAGCAAAATTAACGGTTGTACAAATCCACTCGATTTTTGGCAAAATTGTAGGATGACGCCGGATTTTGTGCAGTTTGTAGAGTGAATAGTGGAGAAAATAGGAGAGGTCATAACTTCTCCAGTGTTTGACCAAATTGGGTGTGAAAAGAGGCTAGGTAGCCATTTTTGGACATTCTGGACTCATTAGAGAAGGTTTCAGAATCAAAGGAGCACTTCTAGATAGGATTTTGCAGATTGAAGCCTATGGGTGTCATGGTCAACCAGAGTGTTGATTCAGTTTATGGAGGAGTTTGAAGATGGAAATGACCTTGTAGGGGTTTTCTAGCCTCCATGTGCTTTTTGAAACAACTATTACATCAGTTTTGTAGCTTTTGTTCCTCTTTTCTCTATATGTGTTTTGGAGAAGAGATGTGTTTATGTACTTGAAGTGGATTGTGGTACTATTGATGCTCTTTGAAGTTGGAGTATGGGATCTTGGTGTAAGATGCCTATGTTTGATAAAAGTTTACATGTTTGATTGTACGTTAACATTTGTATGGAGTGATAACTCTTGCAGAAGTTGTTTCTTTGAAGGAGACGCTAACCATTCCATTTCAGCACTTTATGTACTCTTTTTTTCTAAACATTGAGCATAATGAGAAGGGGTCATGCCATTAGAGCTGATCCAAGGAGATGTAGCCCAGGAGGGGTGAACTCCTTTAATAATGGTTGGCGTATCATTGATTGATGCATGCTTCCATTCAATGTTTTGATTTCATGTTTAAAGTTATTTTTTCATGAAATTAACCTAAGAAAAAAACACATAAAACTCATGTTTTTACTTGCTATTTTGGAGTACAAACCTTAAGCAGATTTTTGTATTCTGATGAGGATCTTAGCATAGAAAACTAATATTCCAAATTCAGATCAAGTTGGTATCAGAGCACTGGTTTGCTTTGTGCAAGGAGGAATTGACTGTTATTTGCAAGTGAATGTTCTTTGAAGCTCAAGTGAGGAGAAGGTTTTGGAAATGAGAGCAAGATTGTTACAATCTCTACCACTGGTCCTACCTCAAGTTGTAGTAGAAGCTTCAAGCAAAGCATGTCCCAAGGAGGAGAGCCTGCAAGAATTTCAGAGGATGTGAAGGATTTTAGAAAGGCTTTCTTAGACATGGCAGAAATGGTGAAAGTCCTCTATGAAGAGAGGAATACCAAATTGCAAGGTGAAAGCTCTAGACCTCCAAGAGGAGAATTTTCTCCAAGGGAAGAAGGTAACAATAATGGTGATAAACCACCATCTTCTCCACAATCTTCATGTTTTTCTACAACTCTTATGCAAGATGCTAGTGTAGAAAGTCCCTCAGAGAAGGTAGATGGACAAGTTTGTACCTTTTGTCCACATGATGTGGAGGATGAGGTTCTATCAGCACCCAAATTCAAGGAGTTGAAAGAAGAGAGCCAAAGAGTCCAAGAGGACACATCCAGAATCAAAAGAGAGTTTGAAAACATCTTTGTATGTCAACCAAAAGATTAGGCAAATGGTAAGCATTTGCATGCTTCTTCTTTACATGAAAGTGTTGATGTAAATGCATTTGCAGCCTTTGAAAAATATAGTAAAGGCATTGGATCCAAGCTCTTAACCAAGATAGGTTACAAGAGAGGAGGCCTTAGAGTGAATCATCAAGGCATTAAAAATCCAATTGAGGCAAAGGAGAGGCCTAAATATGAAGGCTTAGGCTATTTTGCAAAAGAGTAATGGCATTCTAGCGACAGTTCATGGATATCGTGTTCCTTTTACCATAAAAGAGGACATGAGGAGGCAAGATGTTGGGATTTGCATCTAGGATTGGTACCCGCTTGATTCCTCAAGAATAATGAGGACTTGAAGTGAAAAACATCTCCAAAGAGAGATGAAAAAGTTGAAGAAGAAACAAAGCTAAGTTCTTCTTGCCATGCAAGTTCCTCACGCAAGAAGCGTAAGCCAAAGGACAACAAAAAGAGGTATAATCGTCCTGTTAATTCAAATGCTTTTCATAATGGAAAACAACATGTTGATTTGAATAACATGTTGAGGAATGTGTTTCCATGCACCTTTTTCCTTTCATCTAACCATTGTGTAGATAAGTGCTATAAAAGGAAAGCAATCATCAAGAAGATGTTTATGTCTAATGGAATTGAGACCGAAAAGAGAAAATCTCATCCAAGGTTAAAGACATGTGAGCCAAAAGAAGCTCAAAAGAACTTTTGCACTCACTGCAATATCAGTGGGAATTGGGTCAAGAAGTGTTGGAAATTGTTTCCACAACTTCATCCTGGCAAGGGCAAGCAAATTATGCAAGCACCAGAAGAGGAAGCAACAAAAGAAAAAGTGGCGCAAGATGTGACCATCCCTAAAGCAGCTTCAGAAGAAGAAAAAGTTCAAATAGAGGGTTCATTTACCTAGTTGGGTAAGAAATGGGTGGACTATTTGTCCAACTAAAGTTTGTAAATCTTTGTTTTGCACCAGTTGCATATCCCCGTAGTTGGGCAATTTTTAAAAGTGATATTCATAAACAAATCACTTATATGCAACAGTGTTTTCTTTGGGCATTGTTATGCCAATTTGGCTCGTTGCTAGTCAATTTGAATGGAAAATTTGGGAGTCAAGTTTATTCCATCTTGTAAAATGCATTTCTATTTGTAGTATAAGAAAGCATTTTAAAATTGTTGTATGAGTAGTTCCAACACATTCTGTATGTTACAAATGTGTTAAGCACTCAAGTTATACAAGTATTCACAATGTGAAACTTGTTTTAGTTCATTTGTCAAAGTATTTTTGGATCTTATCCTTGATAAGGATTTTGCAGAAGAGCACCATGGAATTCTTCTTGGGAAGGATGTTGTTGTGGATGGCCATAACAACATGGAAAAGCCGAGAAGAACATTGAACTTGAATTCTTTGGTCAGGTTATATTTCAGCTTGAGAAAGAGCCAAGACAAGTACAAGTCAAAGCACTACAATCATTGATTGGATCGAGTTTGGAAAAGTGAAGGAATTGTACCTTCAAATGTTAAATAATTCAAAGTGAACTTTTGGGGACCAAAAGTTTTCAGTGGAGAAGAGTGACCAAGAGCTCAAAATTTGCTAAAAAATCAAAGTTGTCAGAATGGTTTGGAACCTAAATGACCATGTATATCTCGTCGTCTTCAATCTGACACAACTCATTTCGCGCAAAACAAACATCGTATGCTCCCAGAAACGCGATCTATTCACTTTGTCGAACAGGTAAAAATATGCAGCTCGCTGACAGGGATGCTGACTGGGCATCTGTACCTCCTAAGTGGCAAGCGGAATATTTTTGGAATATTCTCAAAATATTTTATTGAGTTGGCTTCATCTTATTGGTCCACGTGTTTTTGTATGGGCCAATGCGGAGGTGACACATGGCTAAGCATGAGGCCACCATGTGTCCTCCTAAGGGCATAGTAAAATTTGTATGGCAGATAGGGCGAAGGCTAGGCTCGACCCCACAACCTCCCATAGCATAGTACCAACACTTACCAACTCTCCTGCATGTGTTTCTTAACCTATAAGGGTGGCGCGTTTTATTTAACGTTTAATGCCGCCAAGGTTGGGGGCAGACGGACTTAACCACCCCTCATGTGAACACTGAAACCGCCAGAGTTAACCATTTGTTGTGACCGTTAAGCTCACCGCCACCACCTGACTGCCAGAGAAACCGCCCACATGTGATCACTCCTACGCAAACTGCAAACGGTTAATGTGACAGCCGAAGGGAGGGGGACCAACACCAGGGGCTAGCCCCTAGGCGCATGGCCCCCATATGACCGATATTTTGGTTTTTAGGCCTCGGTGGAAAAATTAATGGTCCTACAAATCTGCCCAATTTTCGACGAAAATGTCCCTCAGTTAGAGCGCTTGGCAGGCGAAATTGTAGGGTGATGCCGGATTTTGTGCAATTTGTAATGCGAATAGTGGAAACTAGGAGAGGTCATAACTTCTCCAGTTTTCAACCATATTGGGTGCAAAAAGAAGCTAGGTAGTCATTTTTGGACATTTTAGACTCATTGGAGCAGGTTTTAGAATCAAAAGAGCACTTTTAGATAGGATTTTTTCATATTGAAGCCTATAGGTGCCATGGTCAACCAGAGTGTTGATTCAGTTTATGGAGGATTTTGAAGATGGAGATGACCTTGCAAGGATTTTCTCCTCTCCATGTGCTTTTTGCAACAACTATTACATCAGTGTTGTAACTTTTATTCCTCTTTTCTCTATATGTGTTTTGGAGAAGAGACTTGTTTATGTACTTCAAGTGGATTGTGGTACTATTGATGCTCTTTGAAGTTGGAGTATGGGGTCTTGGTGTAAGATGCTTACGTTTGCTAAAATTTTACATGTTTGACTATAGGTTAACATGTGTATGGAGTGATAACTCTTGCAGAAGTTGTTTCTTTGAAGGAGAAACTAACCATTCCATTTCAACACTTTATGTACTCTTCTTTTTCTAAACATTGACCATAATGAGAAGGGGTCATGCCATTAGAGTTGATCCAAGGAGATGTAGTCCAAGAGGGGTGAACTCCTTTAACAATGATTGGTGTATTATTGATTGATGCATCCTTCCATTTAGTGTTTTGATTTCATGTTTAAAGTTTTTTTTCATGAAATTAACTTAAGAAAAAAACACATAAAAACTCATGTTTTTACTTGCTATTTTGGAGTACAAACCTCAAGCACATTTTTGTATTCTAATGAGGATCTTAGCATAGAAAATTAATATTCCACATTTAGATCATATTTCAAGTGTGGAATGGGGAGATAGTTGTTGAGGAAGTGAACCTCAGGATTTTGGAAGCAATTGTAGTGGGGGTTAGAGCTAGAATGGGAAGTGGCGGGTGAGGAATCGAGTTTCGCCTGCAAGATTTCAACACCTAGTGGGCTGAAAGTCATGGGGTAAATTTTTCTATGTCCAATTTTCACATCATTCTTAGTTTGTTTGTATTTGCATGGTGGAAATTATTTTATAGTCTGCAGGGTGTCTCAGTGGCGTGGAATTTCATTGGTGCGCATGTGGTTTTATGGTTGTTGGACTCTTCCTAGAGCTACTTTTTTTATGTTCACCCTCTGTCACCACTTTCTAATTCTAATCCCAAGCCCATTTGGCGGTAGACTCTGAAATATTTTCTAATCTTGACCTTGACTCTATCAACCTCTCACTGGTGTACCCTTCTATTGGGGGGTGCCTTTAACCAGACCTATCCTCTCGCAGAGTGCCATGCCTCACCAACCTATGTGTTCTCGTTGGGGATTTGGAGGTCGGACCCCTTAAGGTTGACCTCAGGCTCAAACCCAAGCATAGACTATTACAAATATATTTCACCCACCCACCCTTTCTGAAGTCCAAGAGGAAATCCATCAACTAGAAGCCTTAACTACAAATGATCACCAAACCTACTTTGATTTATAAATCCAAACTAAGTAGCTAGTTGGGTTCCCGATCCTAGACATTTAAGGGGACGACAAAGCCAATATCTCAATTCCATCACCCTCCACTAGCAAATGAAGACACTCCTAAGGAGGGTCCTTGATCTGAAATGGAGCAGATTAGTAATGTTGTGCTAATTCCCCATTCAAAATATACAAATGTGTTTGAGGTTGTATTCCAACATAGCAAGTAAAAACATAAATTTTATGTGTGTCTTACTTAAGCTAGTTTTCATGAAGAAAACTTAAAACATGAAACCAAAACACTGAATGGAAACATGATTTAACAATAATACACCAACCATTGTCAAAGGAGTTCACCCCTCTTGGGCTACATCTCCTTGGATCAGCTCTAAAGGCATGACCCCTTCTCATTATGCTCAAAATTCTTCAGTAATAAGAGTACATAAGTGTGCTGACAAAAAGAGTGGCTAGTTTCCCCTTCAAGGAAACATTCTTCTGCAAAGAACTCTCACTCTAAACACATGAAAACCTACAGTTAGTCATGAAACAATCAACAAGCTAAGGGATCTCAAATCAAGACCCCATACTCCAACTTCCAAGAGCATAAACAATACTACAATCCACTTGAAGTACTTAAACAAGTCTCTTTCTCCAAACACATATAGAGAAAAGAAGAAATAAAGCTACAGAATTGTTGTAATGACTGTTGTAGAAAGAAAATGGAGGTTGGAATACCCCTACACTCTAGTTGACCAGGGCACCCATATGCTTCACTTTACAAAAACAATTATCCAAAAGTGCTCCTTTGATCCTAAAACATGTTCCAATCAGTTCAGAATGTCTAAAAAAGACTATCTAGCCTCTTTTTGGATCCCATTTGGTCGAAAATTGCCTTAGTTATGACTTATGTCAGTGTTTCCACAATTTTCTCCTCCAAATCTGGCTTACTACCAGTTAAATTCATTATCCGCAATTAAAACTAGTAGTTCCGCCAAAATCGGCGGTCCCGCCATCTTTCCCGCCTATCTCATGGTTAAGTGTCTAGTGGTCACATGCGGAGTGTCTTTTTCGGCAGTAAAGGCGACGGTTTCGCACCTTGTCGGATATCACAATCGCAATCAGTGCCCTTATCACATATTGCATCAGTGCTTACAGCCAAAACCCATACACTACGATATCAGAAGACCTGACAGGGATTATAAAATGGAACTGATAACTTTATCGCATCCAGGGACTTTATTGCATTTTTCATTTTGGTGATTATTGTCGGACCCGTATCACAACTTCAACCTTTTCCCTGCAATTGCGATATGCGATAAATCGCACCGCAACTAGGCTTTTACGGGGGGTTGATTCTTATATTTTCCTGCGATATGCGATTCGATGGGAAGATTTGTGGGACCAATGACATAGTAACACTTGGCACCTCCCGATTGGCTTGGACCTTTGCCATGTCATCCAATCCTGTTGTTTCATCAAGTCAATCCTGAAATTTTACTTGCTCTAACTTCTACATACGAGCTCATATTTGAGTATCATTCACACCATTGGATTTAGAATAACGAGCTCTTCGATCTAAAGCTAAGATTATCAAGATTATGACAGTTTGATTTTTGGAAAATTTTGAGCTCCTGATCACTCTTCCCCACTGAAAAACTTTTGGTCTCCAAAAGTTTACTTTCAATTTTTCAGTGTTTGAAGGTATTGTTCCTTCATTTTTCCAAACTCAATCCAATCGATGTTTGAACTGCCCTGACATGTACTTTCCTTGGCTTTTTCTCACGCTAAACTTAAAATATAACTTGACCAAAGAATTCAAGTTCAATGTTCTTCTCGCCTTGTCCATGTCACTATGGCCATCCACAACAATATCCTTCCCAAGAAGAATTCCAAGGTGCTCATCTGCAAAATCCTTATCAAGGATAAGATCCTAAAAGAATTTTCCAAATGAACAAAAAACAAGCCTCACATAGTGAATACTTGTATAACTTGAGTGTTAAACACATTTGGAACATACTAAATGTGTTGCAACTACTCACACAATAGTTTCAAAATCGACGGTTTGAGAAAGCATTTTACAAAATGGAATAAACTTGACTCCCAAATTTGTCCATTCAAATTTACTATCAACAAGCCAAACTAGCATTGTAATGCTTAAAGAAAAAATTGTTGCATATAACTGATTTATTTATGAACATCACTTTTACAAGTTACCCAACTATGGGTATATGCAACTAGTGCCAAAAAAAAATTACAAACTTCAACTGGACAAATAGTTTGCCCATTTCTTACCCAACTAGGTAAATGAACCCTCTATTTGAACTTTCTCTTCTTCTGACGCATCTTGCGCCACTTTTTCTTTTGTCGCTTCCTCTTCTGTTGCTTACATGATTTGCTTGCCCTTACCATGATGAAGTTGTGGAAACAATTTCCAATATTTCTCGAACCAATGCCCACTGATATTGCAGTGAGCACAAAAGTTCTTTTGAGCTCCTCTCGTCTCACTTGTCTTTAACCTTGGATGAGATTTTCTCTTTTCGGTCTCAATTCCAGTAGACATAAACATCTTCTTGATGACTGCTTTCATTTTATCGCACTTATCTACACAATGCTTAGATGAAAGGCAAAAGGTGCATGGAAACATTTTCATCAACATGTTATTCAAATCTACGTGTTGTTTTCCATTATGAACAACATTCAAATTAACAGAACAGATATACCTATGTTTGATGTCCTTTGGGTTATGTTGCTTGCATGAGGAACTTGCATGGCAAGAATAATTTAGCTTCCCTTCTTCTTCAACATCTTAATCTCTCTTTGAATACATTTTGCACTTCAAGTCCTCCTTACGCTTAAGGAATCAAGCGGGAACCAATTCTGGATGCAACTCCCAACATATTGCCTCCTCATGTCCGCTCTTATAGCAAAAGGAATAAGATATCCATGAGCTGTCGCTAGAATACCATTCTTCTTTTGCAACATAACCAAAGCCTTCGTATTTAGGCTTCTCCTTGGCCTCAATTGGATTTTTAATGCCTTGCTGGTTTACTCCAAGGCCTCCTCCCTTGTAACCCATCTTGGTCAAGAGCTTGGATCTATAGGAATTTACAGGGTAAGTTCCTCAGACAGAACACCAAAGGTCACCGCTCACAAGCAGATCACAGATCAATACACCAGTATTTTGACGTGGTTAAAACCCTCAAAGAGGGAAACAGTCCACGGCCTGAGCCAACGTGGCCACTCCAGGAAATTTATTAATAAAAGAATGAAAATTTACATATGCTTCTCTCATAGACGGATTACCCTACAAATGAACCTCCATGCTCTTTAAATAGAGATCATGGACCAATCGGGTGTTAAGCCACGGATCAAGTGTCGGTAATACCGAGGAGAGAATGAACCTTCGGATCACTACATATCATGACCGTCGGATTGTAAGTTACAAAATGTACATAGTAAAGAAACACACTTTACCTAACTCTATACTAGATCAAGTTGTACTTAACTATTTCCTATGTGTCGGAATATCCTAACATCCCCCCTTACGAACAACTTGGGATAGGATTGAAGGATTTACAAATATGACACAATAGGAGAAGGAAGGAGGCACTAGAGCCTAAGGGTAAGTTCCTCAGACAGAACACCAAAGGAGAAGGAAGGAGGCACTAGAGCCTAGGGTAAGTTCAAGAACATGGTCATGAATGAGCTTTCTGATGATGTGCATGTGCAGTTCAATGTGTTTGATGCGCTGATGTTGGACTGGATATTTGCATAGCTGAATGGCACTTTGATTATCACACCAAAGTGTAGTCAGATGTTGCTGCTGAAAGCCAAACTCTGACAGGATCTGACGAAGCCACAAGGCTTCCTTACTAGCTTCTACAACACCACGATACTCTGCTTCTGCTGAAGAAAGAGAAATGGCACCTTGTTTCTTGCAATCCCATGTAATAGGTCCTAAACCAAGAGTGAACACATAACCTGCAGTAGACTTCCGATCATCAGGGTCACCAGCCCAATCGGAATCAGTGAAACCAACCAATAGAGGAGCTGCTTCGGCACTGTAATGAATCCCAAACTGAACTGTACCTCGAACATAACGAAGTATTCTTTTAGCTACTTTCCAATGACTTTCATGTGGGTTTTGCATAAACCGAGCAACAAGGCCAACGACAAAGGAAAGTTCAGGACGAGTATGGGTTAGATACAAAAGTTTTCCTACAAGTTGACGATATAAGGTAGCATCAACTTTAGGAGAAGTACAAGTGACTGAAAGTTTGACTCCAGATTGAAAGGGAGAAGGGGCTAGCTTACAGTCTTCCATGTGAAAATGGCGTAGAATATCACAGGCATACTTGGACTGAGAAAGGGAAATACCTTCCTTGGATTGCAAGACTTGAAGACCGAGAAAATAATGTAAGTGTCATAAGTCTATCATTTCAAACTTCCTTTTAACGCTAGACTTCACATGGTTTATAAGGTTGGGATCACTACCAGTCAGGATAAGATCATCAACATAAAGAACAAGAATGATAAGAGACTTGCCCACTTTCTTGGTGTAGACAGTATTGTCAGAATGACACCTAAAGAAGCCAGATTCTAAAAGAAAGTTATCCATTTTGGCATACCAAGCTTGAGGAGCTTGCTTGAGACCATAAAGGGATTTCTTAAGCCGACATACAAGGCTGGAATCTGTTTGTATAAAGCCAATAGGTTGTTCCATATAGATTTCTTCATGCAAGTCCCCATGCAAGTCCCCATGCAAGAAGGCAGATTTAACATCCATCTGATGGACTTCCCATTTGAAAGAAGCAGCAAGGGAAAGAACAAGGCGGATAGAGTTCATTTTGGCAACAGGGGAGAAGGTTTCAGTGTAGTCAATACCTTCAACTTGTGAAAAACCCTTAGCAACAAGACGAGCTTTATGTTTATCAACTTTCCCATCTGGTCCATACTTGGTTCTGTAAACCCATTTGCATCTAACAAGTTTTCGTCCCTTTGGTAGAGGAACAAGATCTTATGTATCATTTGCCAATAATGAATGATATTCTTCATTCATAGCTGCTTCCAATCTGGATGGCCTGAAGCTTCTGCAAAGGTGTCAGGATCATAATTCACTAAAGCTTGAGCCAGTAAAGAAGAGGCTCTTTCGAACTGAGAACGTGTACGTCGTTGATCTGTAGGATCACCGGCAAGATCACCTGCTGCATCTCGAGTAGCATAGACCCATTTTGGAAGCTGAGGAGCTGAAGGAGGATCCTGAGAAGGTGGGGGAGGATTTTCATCCTTGCTTTCATCATCTGAAGAATAAATATTTTCAAAAGTAGAAGAGATAGGGAGAGGTGGCACATTCGTCGAACTAGGCTCGCAAGCCGATATATTTTCAGCAAACTTTACATCTCTTCTAATGATAACATTTTTGGACTTAAGTGGAATAAGTCTATATCCTTTGACATCTTTAGAGTATCCAACAAAAATACATTTTTCACTCTTAGGTTCTAAAGCTTTATGTTTCTCATCTGGAATATGGGCCCATGCTTCACTTCCAAAAACACGAAAGTGACTTACATCTGGTTTGATTGAGCTCCATGCTTCTTCTAGAGTGATATTCTTTAAAACCTTGGTAGGAGTGCGATTTATTATGTAATTTGCACAGTTAATTGCTTCTACCCAATAATTAAGACTAAGTCCTTTAGATTGAAGCATACAATTAGCCATTTCCTTTAAGGTGCGATTCTTCCTTTCAGCTACACCATTTTGTTGTGGAGTATATGGAATAGTATGTTGTATTTGAATTCCATTCTCAGTGCAAAAGTTGATGAATGTGTTTTTAACATATTCTCTGCCATTATCAGATCTTAGCTTAAGAATTTGATGTCCGGATTGTTTTTCAACAAAGGCCTTAAAGGCCAAGAACATATTAAATACTTCACTCTTGAGTTTAAGAAGTATACCCAAGTGCGTCTGGTGAAATCATCAATGAAAGTTAAGAAATACTTGTAGCTAGAGAATGAAGCAACTGGAAGTGGACCACATAAATCACTATGCACGAGCTGTAAAGGGGCTGAGGCATGCCAAAAGGCACGTTTTTCAAAACTGTCCTGATGATGTTTTCCGAGTACACATCCGGAACAAACACCATCTCTGCAAGATACCATTGGAAGACCTGTCACCATATTTTCTTTACATAGATTCTGAAGAGAGCGATAGTTTAAGTGATCAAATCGCTCATGCCAAAGTTTGCTCACTTCATCATTATGAGCAACAAATACTGAGGGAAGATTTGATGACCCAAAGTTGTGAAACTTATACAACCTTGTAGAATCATCAACAATGCTAGTAGCTAAAATCTGTCTAGGATCTCTTAGGTCCTTAATTACAACATCGTGAGGTGAAAATTCAACGATTTTACCTTCACTTGAATGGGTTATCTGATATACAGATAGAAGGTTGCAGGATAAGGTTGGAACACATAATAAATCATTAAACTGATCATTGTCAAGATGAACAGTTCCAGTCCCTACAACACTAAGAGATCTATCATCACCAACATATATATTTTTGGTGTTACAATCATTTAAAGAAGAAAACATGGCTTTGTTTTTGGCCATGTGATAAGAAGCTCCAGAATCAATGAGTCACTCATGAGAATGAGAAGAAGAAGATACATTTAGTGCATAGCCAGACCGAGATGCTTGACAACCACATGCAGAAAGTGACATTCCTGAAGATGAAGTTGAAGTTGAAGATTGCTCCAAATGGATGTTATGCTTCTTCATTGCTGCTTCCAAGGCTTCCATCTTCTTAAAGCATTTGGATTCTAAGTGGCCATCTCGATTAAAAAAGTTGCAATATCTATCAGTCTTCTTCCCTTTGTTTTTATTTGTCTTATCATTTTGTTGAAATGATTTTTCATTTTGAGGCAGAAATTTCTTAGGACCCTTGTTTGGTTTAGGACCATTCTTTTTAGGATACAACTTCTTAGGATTCTTTGGATTTGGTTGTTGCTGGGCGGCTAACGCTTTCTTAGAAGAGTTTCCAAGATGAAGAAGACCAAGGTGTAAGAGTTTTTCTTGTTCTCTTATTAAAGAATCACAAAAGGAATCAAAGGAAGGGGACTTGTAGGTTTGTCCTTGAGAAATGAAGGCTTCTCTTGTAGAATTGAAAGTGGAAACAAAAACAGAATAGGCTGGTCCCAACTTAGTAAGAATGGAGTAGATAAGGCTACTATCTTCTTTCTTAACCTTAACACCTTCCAAGAGAAGTCTAAGGGTCTTGAACTTGGACAAAAAATCTTCAATGCAAGAAAAATTATTGGGGTCCAATGTAAGCAATTCATTTTCAAGTTGATGGGCTTTAAGTTCATTTTTAATTCCAAAGACTTTAGTAATCTGTTTCATTGCTTCATCAGGAGTATCAAGTTCTGCAATATGGAATCTAAGATATGGAGAAATAGACATCCCTATCAACCCACGTGCTTGGTCTTGCCTATTTTCCCATTTAGCTGCCTTGTCTTCATCTTTTGGTTTGGTCTCTTGGCTTGTGGCTATTCGGTAAAGACCTTTACTTCTAAGTAAATCCACAATGTAGGACCACCATTGGAAGTAGTTGGTGCTATCAAGAATAACTTGGCATGGACTTTCCATTTTAAAAAAAACTGAAGCTATAGATGCTGAAACTAAGTGTTTCAATGGAAAGATCTCGAAAAATTAGGCTGTTTAAAAAAAAACGGTTCTGAAAACGGCTTCCGGATGAAGAAGTTATGGCTTTTTGAAGAAAATTTGATGAAGTTGCCGACGAAGTGCGGGAATGTGCGGAAATGAAAAATCCGCCCCCACAAAATGGAGACTTGAACCCAAGACCTCTACTCTCATAAATTAGCTTTGCACCAAGTGAGCTATACAAAAAGTTTGAGAGAGAGAGAGGGGGGGGGTTGCTTTGGGTTGCATGCTTGCTTTGAGAAAGCTCTTTTTCCCTACAAAACAAAAAACACAAAACCCAACACGGACATACAAAAAAACGAACCTTGTGGCTCGAAGATAGCTTTAGCCGGAAACTAAATATTTTCCTCAATGTTTCTGATTTTCCGAGATCGCACTAAGGCGCAGCGGAAAAGAGCATACGCATGAGAAAAATCCTTCCTTTCTGTTTTTGATTTGCCCAGATCGCACAGAGTTGCAGGGCAAAGAGCATACGCAGAAATGAAAGGTATAGATTCGGTAATAAAAAAAAAAAACTAAATAAACTGAAAACCGAAATAAACAGAGAGAAAATAACTGTAAACTGCAAATAAACACTGTATACCTCCAGATCTTAAAAATGACGCTGCTAGGGCTACCGGAAACCTTTTCGCGTGAAACGAAAGGGGTTCCTCACTGGAACAGATGCTCCCAACACAACAGAGCATTCCTATTGGCCCGAAAGCAGTCAGAAATAGTAGATCTAGGAAACGGTAGTCGGATGCAGTTCTACCGGCTTCAGATTTGGATCACCAAGAGACGCGGCCCTCAAATAGCTCTGATACCATGTAGGAATTTACAGGGTAAGTTCCTCAGACAGAACACCAAAGGACACCGCTCATAAGCAGATCATAGATCAATACACCAGTATTTTGACGTGGTTAAAACCCTCAAAGAGGGAAACAGTCCACGGCCTGAGCCAACGCGGCCACTTCAGGCAATTTATTAATAAAAGAATGAAAATTTACATATGCTTCTCTCATAGACAGATTACCCTACAAATGACCCTCCATGCTCTTTAAATAGATATCATGGACCAATTGGGTGTTAAGCCACGAATCAAGTGTCGGTAATACCGAGGAGAGAATAAACCGTCGGATCACTACATATCGTGACCGTCAGATTGTAAGTTACAAAATGTACATAGTAAAGAAACACACTTTACCTAACTCTATACCTAACTCTATACTAGACCAAGTTTTACTTAACTATTTCCTATGTGTCGGAATATCCTAACAAGATCCAATGCCTTTATGTGTTTTTCAAAGGCTGCAAATGAATTTACGTCAACACTTTCGCATAAGGAAGAAGAATGTAAATTATTACCATTTTCTGCATCTTTTGACTGACATACAAAGATGTTTTCGAACTCCCTTTTGATTTTGGATGTGTCCTCTTGGATTCTTTGGCTCTCTTCGTTCATCTCCTCAAATTTAGGTGCTAATAGAAGGTACAACTTTTCCATGTATCTTCTCTGAAGGACTCTCTACACTAGCATCTTGCATAAGAGTTGTAGAAAAACATGAATATTGTGGAGAAGATGGCGGTTTATCACCATTCTTGTTACTTTCTTCCCTTGGATAACATTCTTCTCTTGGAGGTCTAGAGCTTTCACCTTGCAATTGGTATTCCTCCCTTCATAGAGGACTTTCACCATTCCTGCCATGTCTAAGAAAGCCTTTCTAAAAGCCTTCACATCCTCTGACATTCTTGCAAGTTCTACTCCTTGGGACATGCTTTGCTTGAAGCTTCTATTGCAATTTGAAGTGGAACTTGGTGGTAGAGTTTGTAACAATCTTGCTCTCCTTTCCAAAACCTTCTCCTCAATGAGCTTCAAAACACATTCACTTGCAAAAAATATTCAATTCATCCTTGCATAAATAAAACCTATGCTTTGATACCAACTTGATCTGAAATGGAGCAGATTAGTAATGTTGTGCTAATTCCCCTTTCAGAATATAAAAATGTGCTTGAGGTTGTACTCTAAAATAGCAAGTAAAAACATGAATTTTATGTGTGTTTTACTTAAGTTAGTTTTCATGAAGAAAACTTAAAGCATGAAACCAAAACATTGAATGGAAACATGCATCAAACAATAATACACCAGCCATTGTTAAAGGAGTTCACCCCTCCTGGGCTACATCTCCTTGGATCAGCTCTAAAGGCATGACCCCTTCTCATTATGCTCAAAATTCTTCAATAATAAGAGTACATAAGTGTGCTGAAAAAAAGAGTGGCTAGTTTCCCCTTCAAGGAAACATTCTTCTGCAAAGAAATCTCACTTTAAACACATGACAACTTATAGTTAGTCATGAAACAATCATCAAGCTAAGGGCTCTCAAATCAAGACTCCATATTCCAACTTCCAAGAGCATAAACAATACTACAATCCACTTGAAGTACTTAAACAAGTCTCTTTCTCCAAACACATATAGATCAAAGAAGAAATAAAGCTACAACACTGCTGTAATGGATGATGTAGAAAGCATATGGAGGCTGGAAGACCCCTGCAAAGTCATGTCCACCTTCATACTCCTCCATAAATTGAATCAACACTCTAGTTGACCAGGGCACTCATAGGCTTCACTTTACAAAAAGGCTTATCCAGAGGCACTCCTTTGATCTTGAAACCTATTCCAATCAGTTCAAAATGTCCAAAAATGGATATCTAGCCTCTTTTTGCATCCCATTTGGTTGAAAATTGCCTTATTTATGACTTATGTCAGTCTTTCCACAATTTTCTCCTCCAAATCTGGCTTACTACAAGTTAAATTCATTATCCGCAATTAAAACTGACAGTTCTACCGAAATCGGTGGTCCTGCCATTTTTCCCACCTATCTCACGGTTAAGGGCCGAGTGGTACATGCGGAGTGGCTTTTCCGGTGGTAAAGGCGACAGTTTCGCACCCTGACGGATATCACAATCGCAAACGATGCCCTTATTGCATATCGCATCAGTGCTTACAGCCGAAATCCATTGCGGTATCGGCGGACCCGACAGGGATTATAAAATGGAACTGATAACTTTATTGCATCCGGGGAATTTATTGCATTTCTCATTTCGGCAATTACTGCCAGACCCGTATTGCAACTTCAACCTTTTCCCTGTGATTGCGATATGCGATAAATCACATCGCAACCGGCCTTTTACCGAGGGAAGATTCTTATATTTTCCTGCGATATATGATGAGATGGGTTGATTTGTGGGACCAATGATAGAGTGAAACTTGGCACCCTGATTGGGTAGGACCTTTTCCATGTCATCCAATCCTGTTGTCTCATCAAGTCAACCCTGAACTTTGAATTTCTCTAACTTCTGCATACGAGCTCAGATTTGGGTGTTGTTCGCACCATTGGATTCAGAATAACGATTTCTTCGATTTAAAGCTAAGATTATCAAGATTCTAACACTTTGATTTTTTGGAAAATTTTGATCTCCTGATCAGTCTTTAAATAAAATCATGAGGACGACAATGACATTATTACTCTCCTTAATGAGATACAACAAGTCTAATGCCACTGCTCCTACTTAGTCACCCTTGATGCTCGCTTGGCCCACATAAAGGATCACCTCCATTGCAGCCTCAAGCCTTCAACTCTAGTATATAAAAGCACCCAATATTCGTCTCCAATCACCTCCTTTGATAATTGATGTTTCTTCTAGCCTTTCAGCTAACATTTTTTTACTTTCAGTAAAATAGTTCCTTTAAGAAGATGTGTAGCTAGCATTAATTGGCACTTGATTTTTGTATATCTAGCCTAGAGCATGTCAAAAACTTGAACTACAAATCAAATTTATTTTAGAATGGTTATGACTGATAAAAGAATAGATCATTGTTAGTAGGTCTCATTTCCCTTGTGGCAAACCACAACAGTGTTGAGGATAAACAATGATCTCTGATTTTGTATGGAAGTTATTTTAAGGTAAAAGAAACTTTAATATATATATATATATATATATATATATACGACGTAATAATAGTTTGGAATATTCATGTGTTTTCGGGAAAAACATTATACACACACACACACATTGTGGGGTAAATTTTGTATTTCCTTCTAAACGAAAGTGTACATGAAAATGCAAAATATTTAAGTCATACTCTCACTAGGAATACTAAACCATAACTAAAAGACTAAGTGGAGGGATTAGAATTTGTAGCTATGACATGGATGGGATCCTGGTTGTTGCTAGGGATGCCTACGACTGAGGGTGGGATGCCAAGGTGTTGCTCTATACAATCCAATATGTAATCGAGGCCCTTCATGTGGCGATGCAAATGCTCCACAGAGTGAAGGAGTTCTTCTCGATGCTAGAACTTGTCCAACAGAATTATATCGAGGAGGAATTGCATATGCCAATATAAGTCAACAATGTGCATGTATTGGTTGAAATGTCCATGTGTATTCCCGATATTTGGCACCCGATCTGCCATCTTAGCAAGAACCTTTGTGTCTAAGAGATGTTTCTTACAGGAGGTTCCTTCTCTCTCAATGCGAGTGAGCTCTCCTAGATGGGGTCCAAGGTAAGCTTGTGGAATCGATAAGTAGTTTCCTCCATATGGTGGTGTATACACATTGTAACAGCCCTGGTGAAAATTCTATGTAATAAAAGTTAATAAAGGCAAAAATAATAACCACGGTTTATGGGACACTTATTCCAAGATGAATGTTGGGCAAGACATCTTAGGGAGTGTTAATTTGGTTTGTTATAAATTGGAAAAGGCAATGACTAAGGCTTTGGAAATGCAAAATGGCAATTTTGACACATTTATTTATGAAAATAATGGAAATTAGGAGAAAAGGGAGGTGAAAGGTCACAGGTTGCACGTGAGGAGGAAAATGAAGAAAAATAATGGAAAATGAAGAAAATGGAGACCTCATTAAAAAAATGGCTTCTAAGGATCAGTTGGTAACCTTTTGACAATTCAGTTTTGGAGCTCTCTCATTATTCTCTCTCTCTCTCTCACTTTTGGACACTTAGAGTTTTCTTGGAGCATGTTGGCATTGGAGCAAGAAGGACAAAGAAGGAAAGAAGAAACAAAGATCAAGTAACGACAACAATATTCTTTGCAAGTATCGATTTGCATGTGTAATTTCCTTTCTAGATTTGGCATGCATGGCATTACATGTGGTTCTTTTGCTGTTATGGCATGGGTTTTTCTAGGTGTAATAGTGTTTTTCAGCGTAGCCTTGTTGTTTCCAAATAGCCATGGTGTGATGGGGTTCTCATGTTTTGGGTGAGCTAGATTTCCAGATGGATTTGAAGCTAAGTGAGGTGGATCTCTGAATGACAGAGCACATCGCCTAGTGGTCCATGAACCAGACTGTGGATCATGGTAAAGCCACTGGCCTAGTGACCCTTGAGCCAGACTGTGGGCTGCGATAAAGCCAGGATTGTGTTTCCTGGGTGGGCCTAGGAATATTTGCTGGTGAATGGCAGGATATACGGTAAATCCAAGAGGTGGTTTTCTCTTCATTGGGCCTAGTAATCTCGGGTTTGGGATATGCGGTAAAGCCTGGAGAGTGCGTCTCGGTTTAAGGCCTAGTGATCCGAGTTTGGACTGCGGTAAAGCTTAAGAGATTAGGATACAGGAAAATTCCTCACGGTGTCGGTGGAGAAATCCGGTGGCATCCATGCTTGTTTTTCCTAGTGATTGGGTCGAGATCATGGTAAAACCTATTATGATATGTTTATTGTGTTGGCATAATGATCTAGGATGGATTACGGTAAAGCCTAGTTTCTATTGATGAGGGTGAGTTGGTCTAGCCTCGGTATGCCATGGTTGATAATTTTGGTTTGAGTCCCACATTCATGCTTGGAATATGGCACAGGGGTGAATGACTGAAGAGAGATTTGGCTTAGGCATTCTATGGTCGGGTGGAACGTGGAAGTCCCATCTCGGGTTTAGATTTTGCATCATTAATGAAAGGTTATTTCTACTTGTATTTCTATGAGTATTATAATGAATTATATGTGGATCTATGGTTGTTATTTCATTGATATTTCTGTTGTTATTACGTTGGTTATATATATGTTTTATGACAATGGCAATGTATGGCTGTCATCATGTTTTTGCTTGTAAATTAATGGACAATGTTCCTATGACCTAATAGATGATAATGCAACAAATGACATGAGGGAACAATGGTTCTTAGCGATTCTCATATAAGTATGAGATCCCTATTCGTAATTATGTTGTTTACTCGTGTAGATTACATGTTGGTGATATGTTTGACAAAATGTTTGTCATGGCTAGTAGGGGTCTGGTTAAGGGCTTGTTTAACTAATTGCTTTTTCATCATTGTTTCCCTATTATTTTACTGCTCTTAAGATGTCATTCCATTCTGGGAAGTGACTTGGGCTTTGGGCTTGAAAAAGTGGCTCAAATCACAGGGACGCTGGCACAGAAATAGACCAATTGGTCCCTAGATGATGGCTTGTAGACCTGTGAGAGAATCTAGAGGTCCCTGGACGCTGGCATGCCCATAGCATGAGGGCTTCCAGAGGAAAAGTGATCATAAGTTTCAGTGGGACCCAAGGGCAGGCTACCTGAAGTGTTGGCATGGTTCTCAGGGGTCCTGTAGCTGATGTGGAAGGTTTGTATGTTATGTTTCTGTCGATTCCATTTCCTTAAGGTCACATAGGAGGTTGAATCCAATCATAGTAGCCTCTCGTCGCATGTTTACCCTGGTTGGACGGTTACTTGGGTAGATGTGGGAGAAGGGTGTTACAGAGTGGTATCAGAGCATGCCTTGGACTAGATGGGTTGTGTGTTGGTCATGCATGCATATCAGTTGCATGTGTTTCTTACACTTGTATTCCATGATCTTGTTGCATTTGCATGGTGTTGATCATGGTTGTAGTGATGTTGCCATGTGGAATTTCATGTTGTTATTGTGGAGTGCATCGTCATGAGTGTATGACTGGTTACATGATGTTATATGTCACTTACATGTATCATTATTGAAATGCTTGGTTACATCCTTGTATCTTTGGTTTCATTCTTGTATGCTCGTTGTATGTATTATTCTTGTAGGTTTGGTTACAAATATTGTTTGTTTATGCTCGATTACATGCGTTCATGCATATGTGTGGTTGATTATGCATTGCTTATGCATGTTGATGGTTGCATGTGGAAATGTGTACAATGGAGTAATGGTTGTTGTCATGCATGAGGTCATAACATGCATTGTTGATATGGTCTTGCATTGATGACTGGACTCTAGCTAGAATGATGCTTATGTGTTGATGCACTTACTTGTTATATGTCTATATGCTATTATGATTATGTTATACATGTATTACATTGATTTTTTGATCTTGCAGATAAGGTATCCTCCCCGACCTATACTAAGGTACATTGGTTTATTGTGATTTGGTTTAGCTAACACAGTATGCCTTGCAAGAAAGAGATCAAATGACTAGCAAGATGGTAGACTACAAAGACTCTCCCTATGAATCAGATGAGAAACGTGGTGTTGGGCACTCTTCTAATTGGTAGACACATTGAGAGGCTTGAAGGAAGAAATAAGGAGTTGTAAGGAAGAAAACGATAGGATCATACAGGCACAAGAGAAATAAGCAGAGGTTAATGCTATACTACTTCAAAGTTTGTCAGAATTGTAGAAACAAGGGCCACTTCAGATCAGCCATGGAAATGAGGATAGAACTAATGGGGCATATGCCAGTAGGTCTCATGGTGGTCACATTTTAGATAGAATTGACACTATTAGAGATGGCAAGTTGTTAGATACTCTGAATAGGAGAGGTGATGGGTACAAGGAATATTCTAGTTCAAGTTCCGATAGACATCATGATCATCATCGTTATCATCCTTATAGGAGGATTGATAGAGGATACTTTCCAGATGTGTTTAAGAAAGCAAAGCCACCTAATTTTGATGGAGATGTGAAGAAGTCAGAGGATGCAGAGGCTTGGATACTTAAGATGAACAAATTATTTGAGTTGCATAATTACACAGATAACATGAAGGCCAAATTAGAGATATTCATCTTGAAAGGTAAAGTAGACATTTGGTGGGAAGATGTGAAGCGGATCAGAGACATCAGGACAAATAAATTGAGTTGGCATGAGTTCAAGAGGATTTTCAGGAAGAAATACTTGTCAGAAAGGTACTACGACAACAAGGCTAAAGAATTATATGAGCTAAAGATGGGGTCAATGACAAATGAAGAGTACACGATCAAGTTTCTGGAGCTATTGAGGTATTTATCGTATCTTACAGATGAGAAGGCTAAAGTTCAGTGATTTGTCAGTGGATTTCCATTAGCATTTAGAGATCGGATTGAGTATGATGAGCCTCGGTCACTTGAGGAAGTTATTGGGAAATTGAAGCATTTCTATGAACAGTCAAAGCATAAGAATGAATCTCAGCAAGGATGGAAGGGAAAAGACAAAGGTAAAGGTAAATGGTAGCCTAAGAGGACAAGGCCTTAGCATGTAGATAAAAAAGAAAATGTGGCATTGCAAAAGAGGTTTAATGCAGCTAGACAGGGACATGGGTTGCAACAACAACATAGAGGTGATGGTATTGGTTGGTTGGAGTGTTGGACATGCGGCAAGGAGCAATTTAAGAGAGATTGTCCACATAATCAAGGTGGAAGGCCTCAAATATATAGTGTGCAAGAAGCACAAACTGTTGGGGATGTTGGTCAAAGCGTTCCTCGTATCTATGTAGCATTGGATAACAAACTGTCAGACCATCAGGCATCTATCATTGAGATGGATGGTAAGCTTTTTTATCAAGATATTTCTATTTTGCTTGACCTTGGATCTAATTATAGCTATGTTAGTCCTGACTTAGTGGATAAGTGTGGTTTGAGTAAGGAATTGAATGAAAATTTTTGGTTAGTGCAGTTAGCTACGAGTACAAAGAAGCGAGTTCATCATTGGGTAAGAGCTTGTGCATTTGATTTGAATGGTATGCCTACCACAACACATCTAAATATATTACCGTTGGGATCATAAAATATGTCGTGGGGCATGGATTGGTTATATCGTTATAGAACCAAGGTAGATTGTTATGAAAAATCCATTGAGTGTGTTGATGACAATGGGGAACTAAGATTTTTGTGGGGTAAGAAGAAAGCCACATCAGTTAGGATGGTGACAAATATGCAGGTAAAGCATAGTCATACGAAAAGGTGTATGCTATTTGCAGTGCACATTTCCAGTGAAAAGGGTAAGGAGGTTGAGGATGCATATGTGTTGAGCAAGTACTAGTTCTGCAACAATTTCAGGATGTATTTCATCAAAGTTTCCACCTCACAGGGAGGTAGAATTTTCTACTGAGTTAGTGTCAGGGGAAACTCTAGCATCAAAAGCACCTTACAGGATGAGAAAGCCTGAGCTAGTTGAGTTGAAGTTGCAGTTGAAGGAAATGTTGGACAAGGGGTACATTAGACCAAGTGTATCACCATGGGGCACATTGGTATTGTTTGTGAAGAAGAAATATGGAACTCTCAGATTATGCATTGACTACAGGCAGTTGAACAAAGTGACCATCAAGAATAGGTACCCATTACTGAGGATTGATGATTTGTTTGATCAGTTGAAGGGAGCAACAATGTTCTCTAAGATCGACTTGAGATCCAGATACCATCAGGTACGCGTCAAACAAGACATTTACAAGACATCTTTCTAGACCAGGTATGGGCATTATGAGTTTGTTTTAGTTCCATTTGGCTTAACTAATGTTCTAGCTACATTTATGTGCTTGATGAATAGTGTGTTGCGTTCATATTTGGATAAGTTTGTTATTGTGTTAATTGATGACATATTGGTATATTCTAGAAATGAGGAAGAGCATGATGAGCATTTAGTAGCAGCGTTGAGAGAGCATCAGTTGTATGCTAAGCTCACTAAGCGTAGTTTCTTTTAGATTGAGGTACACTACGTGGGACATGTTGTCTCCAAGGAGGGAATTGCAGTAGATCCAAAGAAGATAAGAGCCATCATGGAGTGGGTAGCTCCTAAGAGTGTGGATGAGGTGAGATCTTTCATGGGGATGGTAGGTTATTATAGGAGGTTCATCAGGAACTTCTCACAGATTGCTTATCCTATTACATCATTGCAGAAGAAAGGTAAGAAGTTTGAATGGACAGAGGAGTGCGAGATTAGTTTTAAGCAACTTAAGCAATTGTTGACACATCCACCAGTGCTACATATTGTAGATCTAGACAAAGAGTTTGTAGTATGCACAAATTCTTTCAAGAGAGGACTTGGTGGGGTCCTTATGCTGGATGGACATGCGGTATGCTATGATTCACGAAAACTAAACGAGCACAAGCAAAACTACCTGACACATGATCTTGAGTTAGCGGCAATCATACAGGCATTGAAGATGTGGAGGCATTATCTTCTTGGCAGGAGGTTTGTACTGATGAGTGATGATATTGGGTTGAGGTATTTGTTTGACCAACCAAATTTGAACACAAGGTAGGCTATATGGTTGGCCATAGTCAATGAGTTTTATTTCAATATTAGGTACATCAAAGGAAAGGAGAACAAGGTGGAAGATTCTCTCAATAGGTGAATACAGGTAAATCACTTAGCAGCTATGAGCTCCTATGGGACAGACTTACAGGATACGATCCTGCAGGCATATTAGTAGGATTTTAGGTATATGGAGATTATGCACAGGTTACAACATAGTACATGTACATGTGGTAGTAGAGATATAGGTACATGTGGCATTACAGGTATAGGTACATGTACTACTATAGGTACATGCACATGTACTAGTATAGGTATAGGTACATGTACTAGTACACGTATAGGTGATAGTACAGGTACAAGTGCAGCTGCATGAGATATCGATTATTGTCTTTCAGTAGATGGATTGGTTAGATTCAGAGACAAAATATATCCACCAGATAACAGTGAGCTCAAGAATGTGATCTTGAGGGAGTTTCATGTGAAACCATGTTTGGGTCACGCAGGTTATCAAAAGACATTGACAACAGTGAATATATTTTACTATTGGTCGAATATGAAAAAGGATGTAACAGAGTATGTGGCTAGGTGTTTTGACTGTTAACATGTGAAGGTAGAGTGTAAGCATCCATGTGGACTGCTACGGCCGATTGTGATTCCAGAATGGAAATGGGAGGTCATTTCCATGGACTTCATTACAGGCTTTTTGAAGGGAATGAGACATCATGATTCCATCATGGTTGTTGTGGATGGTTGACAAAGGTTGCGCACTTCATTCCAGTGAAGTCTACATTCTCAGCTAGCGATGTAGCACAAGTATTCATTAGAGATGTGGTCAGATTTCATGGTGTTCCAAAGAATATTGTGTCAGACAGGGATGTAAGTTCACTTCCAATTTTTGGAAGGAGTTGTTTCTAGGTTTGGGCATAGAGTTGGCCTTTAGTACATCTTATCATCCACAGACAGATAGACATATAGAGAGGATCAACAAGATATTGGAAGACATGTTGAGGATGTGCTTGATGCATCAACAACAAAAGTGGGAAGAGTATCTTCCACTGGTAGAGTTCTCTTACAATGGGTATCGGGAATCTTTGAAGATAAGTCTATTTGAGGCATTGTATGGGCGGAATTGCAATACTTCCATCGGTTGGAGTGATCCAGTTAACAAGGTGTTGATTGGACCGAACATGTTGGTGGACATGGAACAAGAGATGCAGGTTATAAAGAAGAATCTAAAGGCAACACATGATAGGAAAAAGAGTTATGCAGATCAAAACAGGTTGTTCAAGGAGTTCCAGGTTGGGGAACAAGTGTACTTGCGCATCAAACCAAAGAAGAGCTCCTTGTGAATTGGATCATGTGCCAAGATGGCAACACGGTTTTCTAGACCTTTCATTATCATTGAGAGGATTGGGTGAGTAGCCTATCGACTTGCACTACCTTCGACAGTGAAAGTCCATGATGTTTTCCATGTGTCATTGTTTAAGAAGTATGTTAAGGATGTTGATCATGTGATTGACTGGTCTGTATTGTAGGTGGAACTAGATGGAGAATTCCAATAGCAGCCTTAGTGTGTATTGCAAAAAAATGTGCTCATGCTCCAGAATCGAGCAATCAATCAAGTTAAAGTGTAGTGGAAGCACTTTGGGTCCGATGAAGCTCCTATTGATTTTGGGTAGACCGGATGTGCTCTAGCTATGAAATTTTGTGGAGGGGCTAGAACACATGAGATATCTAAGACCTAGAAATCGTTTGGAGAAATTCCACCCGGATGAGGATTTATTAAAATAATTAATATTTTTAATGGGGTTCCTAAGTCTAAACTTAGGAAAATAAAAATATTAATGGGTATTAATAAGAATATGGGTGAGAAACTTCTAAGTGACGAAGATCAAGCCTGTTTTAATCTTAGTTGTTGATTAAGGACTTAATCTCGACCATTGATTCATCAACAGGAAAAGTATAAGAGGAGGCTTGAGGGTCAGTTGGAGATACACTTAAGAGATCAGTCAATTCGATTTTTCTGGGGCAAGGTTTGCTGAGAAAATCGAACAATTGATCTGTTGCAGTAGAGGGGCAGGGATAGTTGAGATTGGAGGATCTTCTGCAAGACCCCGAATACACAGTAGAGAGAGGCAGAGAGATGCTAGAGGAGGCAACACAGACCCAGGGAGGTTGACGCTGTGCCAGGAAGGGTCCACGCATTTCCAGCGTAGGGGTAGAGCCACCCTCCAACAGAAGTCTGATCAGTCGAGAAGGATGATGTCAGAGCTTCAAGAGGTAGAAGAAGGCAACGTAGAGCTGACACAGTGTACCAGTGTGCTCCATGCAGGCCCACACAGCTACTACAAAGGGGCAGTGCAGTGGTAGTCGGGGATAGCCAGTCCAGTTGCCGGAACAGAGAGATTTTGCCAGGTGAAGTGAGGTAATCTCACTTAGGTTTCTGCCAATATATTTTTATCTCTGTAACTGGATTGCTGAGAGGGAATCCATAGTTGTATTCAGAACTACTACTTAATAATAGAAAACCATCAGAGCTATTGCACCATTTTCCCGAATTGGGTTTTTCTAGGGACGATTGTCCAAAAATAACGGTATCCCTTGTGTATTTGTCTCATTATATTTCAGTTCATGATTTGTATGTATGTGTAGTTTGCAATAGTGTTTTCGTCATTGCTTAAGTAATTAAATAAACTTGTTTAATGTAAAAACAAGTAGGAGATGGTAAACTAGTGATTGTAGTAGGATTTCTGATGTGTAGATTCAGAAATTTTCACAGCTACATGGGAGATGGTAGATCAGATGCGGGCTATGTATCCTTCTTTGTTGCTGGTTGAAGCAAAGGAATTTTGGTACATGTTTTAATGATTTTATGGTATGTGTACATATGTATATGGATGTAAATATTGCTATGAGCTAACTTATAAAACTCCAATAAGCAATATGGGTGTCATGTCATTATGATGTTATGTTGGTTGCTTTTAAGTAGGGTGATCACTGTAAACACTGCATCGAGATATGTTATAAATATCCATGGGCAATATGTTTTCTTTTCAACGGTTCTACTGACGTATAGGTGTGGTTGAACACCAAGGATAGTGTCCCCCAAGGGGGAGGGTTCTGTAATAGCCATGGTGAAAATTCCATGTAATAAAAGTTAATAAAGGCAAAAATAATAACCACAGTTGATGGGACACTTATTCCAAGCTTAATGTTGGGCAAGACATCCTAGGGGGTATTCATTTGGTTTGTTATGGCTAAGACTTTAGAAAGACAAAATGGCATTTTTGGCACATTTATTTATGAAAATAATGCAAATTAGGAGAAAAAGGAGGTAAAAGGTCACAGGTTGCATGTGAGGAGGAAATTGAAGGAAAATAATGGAAAAGGAAGAAAATAGAGACCTCATTAATAAAAAGGCTTCTAAGGATCAATTGGTAACCTTTTGTCAGTTCAGTTTTCGAGTTCTCTCATTATTCTCTCTCTCTCACTTTTGGAGACCTAGAGTTTTTTTGGAGCACTTTGGCATTGGAGCAAGAAGGGAAAAGAAGGCAAGAGAAAGCAAAGGTCAAGCAGGGAAAGGCAGGATCAAGAAACTACAACAATATTCTTTGCAGGTATCGATTTGCATGTGTATTTTCCTTGCTAGATTTGGCATGCATGGCATTGCATGTGGTTCTTTTTCTATTATGGCATGGGTTTTTCCAGGTGTAACAATGTTTTTTAGCCTAGCCTTTCCGTTTCTGGATAGCCATGGTGTGATGGGGTTCTGATGTTTTGGTTGAGATGGAATGCCAGATGGATTCGAACCTGAGTGAGGTGGATCTCCAAATGATAGAGCACATGGCCTAGTGGTCCTTGAACTAGACTGTGGATCACAGTAAATCCACTGGCCTAGTGACCCCTGAGGTAGATTGTGGGTTACAGTAAAGCTAGGATTGTGTTTCCTCTGTGGGTCTAGGAATCCTTGCCGGTGAATGGCAGGATATATGATAAATCCAAGAGGTGGTTTTCTCTCCATTGGGCCTAGTAATCTAGGGTTTGGGATATGCGGTAAATCTTGGAGCATGGGTCTCGATTTAGGGCCCAGTGATCCAGGTTTGGATTGCGGTAAAGCCTGAGAGACTGGGAGACAGGAAAATTACTCATGGTGTAGGTGGAGAAATGTGGTGGCATCCATGCTTGTTTGGCCTAGTAATCAGGTCGAGATCATCATAAAGCTTGTTATGATATGTTTATTGTGTTGGCCTAGTGATCCGGGATGGATTACGGAAAAGTCTGGTTTCTATTGATGAGGGTGACATGGTTTAGCCTCGATATGCCCTGGTTGGTTATTTTGTTTTGAGTCCCACATTCATGCTTGGAATATGGCACAGGGGTGAATGTCTGAACAGAGATTTGACTCAACCATTCTATGGTCGGGTGGAACATGGAAGTCCCATCTCAGGTTTGGATTTTGCATCATTAATGAAAGGTTATTTCTCCTTGTATTTCTATGAGTATTATACTAAATTATACGTGGATCATATGACTGTGATTTCATTGATATTTTTGCTGCTATTATGTTGGTTATATATATATATATATATATATATATATATATATATATATATATATATATATATGGGACATTCATGCTTGGAATATGGCACAGGGGTGAATGGCTGAAGAGATATTTGACTCAACCATTCTATGGTCAGGTGGAACATGGAAGTCCCATCTCAGGTTTGGATTTTGCATCATTAATGAAAGGTTATTTCTCCTTGTATTTCTATGAGTATTATACTAAATTATATGTGGATCATATGACTGTGATTTCATTGATATTTCTGCTGCTATTATGTTGGTTATATATATATATAGATATGTGACAGTGGCCATGTATAGCTCTCATCATGTTTTTACTTGTAAATGAATGGACAATGTATCTATGACCTAATAGATGATAATGCAACAAATGACATGAGGGAACAATAGTTCTTAGCGATTCTCAAATAAGTATGAGATCCCTATGCTTAATTCTCTTGTTTAATCCTGTAGATTACATGTTGGTGATATGTTTGACGAAATGCCTGTCATGGCTAGTAGGGGTATAGTTAAGGGTTTGCTTAACTAAATGCTTTTGTATTATTGTTTCCCTGTTATTTTACTGCTCTTAATATTTCATTCCATTTTGGGCAGTGACCTAGGCTCTAGGCCTGAAAAAGTGGCTCAAATCCCGGGGATGCTAGCAGAGAACTAGACAAATTGGTCCGTGGACATTGGCTTGCAAGCCTGTGAGAGTGTCCAGAGGTCCCTAGACACTGGCATGCCCATAGTATGAGAGCATCGATATGTCCCTAGATGCTGGCATGCCCATAGCATGAGAGCGTCCAGAGGGGAAGTGATCAGAAGTTTCAGTGGGACCCAGGGGCATGCTCCCTAAAGTGTTGGCATGGTTCTCAAGGATCCTATAGTTGATGTGGGAGGTCTGTATGTTATGTTTCTGTCAATTCCATTTCCTTAAGGTCACATAAGAGGTTGAATCTAATCATAGTAGCCTCTTGTCACATGTTTACCCTGGTTGGCCGACTACTTGGGTAGATGTGGGAGGAGGGTATTACACACATATTTCCCTGATTGGTTTGTTCCTAGTAATAGGTTGTGCCTCTTTGTACACGAGAAAACTTATGAGGCATGGAGGAGGGACCACAAAAGAAAGGAGAGAAGATGGTCAGAAGAGGAAACTCGGGAAAGGCACAAGAAATATGCATTAAGTGATAGGCCATATGTAAGAGAGACAGGGTCAGGTGACTAAGCACGAGAGTGGCCAAGACTTGATAGGGAGATGGAAAACAAGAAAAGAATGAAGGATATGAGACAACACAAGAGAGAACATGGGGGGTGACACAAGGCCATCGAGAGAGAGTGTCAAAAGAGGGAGAACAACTAAGAGGAACAAACCAAAGAGAGACCTCTTGGGCCCTGAAGCTAGCCAAGTATCAGGATGAACAAACTAGACTATACTATTGCATAGAGGAACACTAGAAAAAAATACTGAAATGTAGGAAGAAACTAGGGACCAGGAGGTATTGCTCAAACTAGATTCAATTAAGTGCACATCCATAAAAGGCGTCCAATCGTGGAATGAGCTATTGTTTTGCATGCAGAATAAACAAAACTTGGAAGTTGTGTCATGCGCATCTAACGTGCAAGGAGAAGGAAATTTTTTTGCAAACCCTATCTTCTAGGGTGTTAATTGGAAATTTCCTTCACCACTATTGTGCCAGTCCATAAGGGATGGCCTTTCTATTCTAAAGTTGTAGGTTCTTACTAAAGACAATAAGATAGTTCCAAGCCAGGGCTCAAAGAGATGGGCCGATAGGAGACCCCAATTATAGTCGACGAAAGCCAAGGCTTATGTATCAAATAGGAAGCTCTAGTAGTCTATGAAGATGGGGTAGAATGAAAATTGATCCATGGTAAGGGATGCAATAAACTACAATAGTCTTTGTTGGTGCTTTGCATGAGTGGTAACTTGACGAATTATCTGGAGGATAGGCTAGAATTCAAAACAAGATTGTGTAGTGTGCATGAATTTGAGTACGGTGGACACATGCTACATGTGGTATGACCTTGGGATCCTAGGTGCTTTAAACATTCTCTATGGGAGCGTGCTACCATTTCCCTCAACCTCTTGGTTATGTGGGGTGGTGGTAGCCAACCCTCCACTCCCTTTTTCTCTGAAAACATCCCATCTCGGAGGGGTGGGGGTGGGGACATAATGTTATTATAATATTATGATTTTCCCAATATTTCTCCATACTCTTAATTTTATTTCCCAATATTTCCTCCCATCTCATCCTTATTAAACAATATTATAATAATAATGTGTTTTTTCTAATATTTCCCCACACACTCACCCTCTAATAGTTGACATATTTTCCCAATATCTTCCCTCATGTCCACCATTAGAGGGAGAGGGTGGAGGGGAATATTAGGAAAAAAATAATATTATTATAATATTATGTTTAATGAGGGCAAGGTAGGATGAAATATTGGGAAAAACATACTAATTAGAGAAATTTTGAGGTATAAAATGGGCCTCTTAAGAAAAATGTACAACCAAAATAAACTTTATAAAAACCAATGGGATTCAAGATGATGATGTCAACCATCTGGGATGATTCATCATTTTTGGAGTAAAAAAGTAAAAAGATAAAAAAATAAAAAAATAAAAAAATAATAAAACTATTTTTTCAATTCGTATTTTCAACTTATCTCCCTAAAGTTTTACTCAAATTTCAAGCATAAATACTCGTTGGATGAGAAATTTAATCCCTCATCCAAAGAGTACCCATGTTGCATATTTTTGATGGACCCTGCTACATGAAAAATGAGAAATACATGAAAAACGTGATTGCAATCACATTTTTCATGTATTTCTCATTTTTCGTGTAGAAAGGAACATCAAAATTATGTAACATGGGTACTCCGTGGGTGAGGAATCAAATTCTCCATCCAACGAGTGTTCCTGCTCGAAATTTGAGTAAACCATAGGGAGATAAGTTGAAAATACGAATTGAAAAAATAGTTTTTTCTTTTTTCCCTCTAAAATTTGATGATGTAATCTAATCTTATTTTATTATTTCCACTATTATTTTATGATTTCCTTAGGAGGCCCATTTTAGACTTCAAAATTCCTCTAATTTGAAGGGTTAGAGGAAATATTGAGAAAACATAATATTATTATAATTTATGTTTTTCTTAATATTTTCACTCATCCCTTATGTGGGAAAACGAGGGGCAGGGGAAAGAATAATGAGAAGAACATAATATTAGGGCAGGGTGGAGGAAAATTTAGGAAAAACATAATATTATTAAGATGGTCAGGGGGAGGGGGGATATTTTGTTTCTCTCAATATGTCATCCTACCCATGTGCTCATCAAACATAATATTATTATAATATTAAGTTTACCCTAATATCACCCCCCACCCCCCTTTATTTTCATCTATTGAAATTTCCTTTGTACGCCATATTTGGTCTATATGTCTAGACTTGATCATAAACACACTGAAGAGACACAACACAAAAAACACTTTTCATAGATAACAATACACAAGAAAATTGGGCCAAAAACTCGATCTTTATTATTCCATTAAGAAAAGAATCATAGGGCGCTCGTACCAGGGATCTTGGTCCTTCAGAAACCTCTAATACAAAAGAAATATACAATTTATCCTTTTATTGAACCTAGGGCTTGAGAATATGATCCTTTAGATCTTTAATCTGCCCAATAAATCAAATGCATACCTGAGTTATTTCTATAACTCATGACCCTTGAATTGTTTGCAGTCCTTTGCAAGCAGTTCTTCTACAATCATGCTACAACTTCTTGATCTACTAGATCTTCTTCTTTGTATCACATATCTAACTTTCTTCTTGCAGATTTGACCCTACAACGCTCAGATCTGATTTTCTTTGTTCAGATATGATCTTCTAGGACTTAGGTATAACATTCTTCTTACGAATCTAAACTTCCAACACTCAGATCTGACTTTCTTCTTGCATATATGACCTTCCAACACTCATATCTAACCTTTATCTTGCAGATCTTAGATGGATCTCCCTCTCACTCATGAATGATCTCTTGTACATAAAAATGAGTCTTTCCACTTGTGTATCTAGGCCCCTCTTTTGGCATCTTATTTATACTTTTTTGTGTGAGTGACTTGGGGGTTTTCCTTTGTCCAACAAGAAACCTTAATTTAACAACTCAAACACAAATTAGAATAAACAATTAATTATCTTAGGTCCAAACCCACAACTTCGTGTCCAACCCCAACCACTTGGGTAACTTTCCTAAATTTTGGTTCATTTTCACCACCTCGAAATACCTTTTGAGATACCCAAATTCCAGCACTCCCTCTTAGTGAGGAAGGTATTTCCTTCACACCTTGAAATCTCCAGCTCCATGCCTTTTCTTGCATACGCATGATTGTCCTTGCATGAGTCATGACTTTCCTTGTGTGGCCATATATGTCCTTGCATGTGCCACTTCTTCTTTTCTACTAGGCATGACTTTATCTTGCATGGTGCATGATTATCCTCGAATGCATCATGTTTTTTCCTTGCACCGCCATGAGTGTTCTCACATGATTCGTGATTGTCCTTACATGGGCTGAAAACTCCACTCTCTCATTTGAACCTGAAGATTCAAACTTCCATTAGGTGGATGAATTTCATTTGTGGTCTCTCTCTAAAGCTAGATTCCCTATGATCCTACACAAACTCCACTATCTCACTCTGCTTTCATGTGCACACTCTAATCCATGTGCTCTTCAAAGTAGCCCTGATACCATGTTCAAATTTCCCTTGTACCCCAAATTTGGTCTATGTCTAGACTTGATCATAAATACATTGAAGATACACAACACCAAAATCACTTTGCATAGTGGAAATATAACAACAGGGAAATTAATAACAATACATAAGAAAATTGGGCCCAAGTCTCCATATTTATTAGTCCATTAATAAAAGAATCATAGGGCTCATGTACCAGGGATCTTGGCCCTTCAAAACCCTTGATACAAAAACAATATACAATTTGTCCTTTGACTGAACCTAGGGTTTGAAGTTTTCTCCTTCAAATTTTCAATATGCCAAATAAATTAAAAGCATATTTGAGCTAGTCCTTCAACCCATATTCCTTGGATTGTTTACAATCCTTTTCACCCAGATCTTCTGCAATCATGCTACAACTTTTCAATTTGCTAGATCTTCTTCTTTAGATCATAGATTTGTTTTTCTTCTTGCAGAATTGACCCTCTAGCACTTAGATTTGAATTTCTTCTTGCTGATATGACCTTTCAACACTCAGATCTGACTTTCTTCTTACATATATGAACTTGCAACACTCATATATGACTTTCTTCTTTCATATTTGACCTTCAACACTCAAATATGACTTTATTCTTGCATATCTTAGAGAGATCTCCCTCTCACTCATGAATGACTCTATGAATGATCTCTTCCACACAAAATGAGTCCTTCCACTTGTGTAGCTAGGCCTTTCCTTTGGCCTTTTATTTATACTTTTTGTGTGAGTGACTTGGGGGTTTTCCTTGTCCATCAATAAACCCGCATTCAACAACTTAGTCACAAATTAGAATAGACAACTAATTATCTTAGGTCCAAACCAACAACTTCGTGTCCAACCCCAACCACTTAGGTAACTTGCCCAACCAACTAACTTTTGGCGGGTTTTCACCAGCTATAGATACCTTTAGAGCTACCCAAATTCCAACACCATTTAATGGGTAGGGGGGAATATTCTAGAAAAACATAATATTAGAGTGGGGGTAGCTGGGAATATTAGGAAAAACATAATATTATAATATTATGTTTTCCCAATATTCCTCCCCACATAAATAATATATGGTTTTCTCAATATTCATCCCATCACCACCTCATCAAAATAATCATTCTTGTAATTTATGTTTTTCCCAATATTTCCTTGCACCACAACCCTCTCATGGGTGGGGGAGAATATTGGGAAAACATAATATTATAATATTAGGGCGGAGTGGGGCGAAATATTGAGAAAAACATAATATTATAATAATATTATGTTTTTGTAACAACCCTGGTTAAAAATCAATGTAAAATTAATAAAGGTAAAATAATACCTTGGTCATGGGACACGTATTCCAAGATGAATGTTGGGCAAAAACATAGTGATGGGGATCACTTGTGGTTAATTAATGGCTAAGGAAATTAGCAAAGGCAATGGCAAAGGCTTTGGAAAGGCATGAGGCATTTATTGGCATTTTATTTATGAAAATAATGGAAATTAGGAGAAATGGATGGTGAAAGGTCACAAGTTGCATGTGAGGAGGAAAATGAAGGAAAATAATGAAAAATGAAGAAAATAGAGACCTCATTGATAAAAAGGTTTCTAAGGGTCAGTTCATGGCCTTTGATCAGTTCAGTTTTGGAGCTCTCATTCTATTCTCTCTCTCTCATACTCTTGGACACTTAGAGTTTCCTTGGGGCACTCTTGGAGGAGTGTGGCATACTTGGAGTTTTGGTGCAAGAAGGAAAAGGAAGAGCAGGGAAGCACAAGAGGACATTGGGATCAACAACTACAATGGGTTTTGCTTGCAAGTACTGAGTTGCATGTATGTTTTCCTCACTAGTTTTGGCATGCATGGCATATGCATGTGTTTTCTTGGTTATATTTTGTCATTGGCATGGAGGATTGCCTAGATTGACAGTGGATTTTCCTAGCTTTTCCATTTCTTGGATAGACATGGCATTATGGGTTCATTTCCTTCTTCTTTTTTCTATTTGTATCTCTTGTTCCTTTAGCTGTGGTTTGAGTTAATCATTCCTGTAGCCTTGGTTGGACAAATGCTCTGGAGACCTTGGTGGGTTGAGTTATTAGTCTTGGAGCCTTGGTTGTACAAACACTTTGGAGCCTGAAATTAGTTGTGGTTTGAGTTACTAGTCGTGGATCGTTGGTTTGAACAAACGCTCTGGAGCCTTGTACAGATTGGGTAGAGACCAATCTGGTGATGGTGAGTGATGTCTGACGGTGAGGTGGAATCACTGGTTGAAAGTTGAGGTGGTTTGGCCTCTAGAAGACCCAGATGGTTTTGATTGATTTGTTTTATGAGATGCCACATTCATGCTTGGAATATGGCACGAGGGTGACTGGCTGAAAGAAAGATTTGGTTCAACCTAGTCTACGGTCGGGTGGTTTGTGGAAGTCCCATACCTGGTCAGCTTATGCAATCATCAATAAGAGTTCTCTTTCTCCTTGGTATTTTATGGGTAAATATACTTGTTTATATGTGGCTTATATGGTTATTATATCCTTGATATTTCTGTTGGTTATATGTTGGTTATGAATGAGTTTTATGATAGTGAAAATGTATGGCTCCCATCATGTTTTGGTTAATCACTGAATGTACAATGAATATGTGACTTAATAGATGGTAATGCAGTTATTGTGATGAGGCATCAATGCTTCTTAGTGATTCTCAAATAAGTATGAGACCCCTATGCTTAGATCTGTTGTTTAAACATGTAGAATCCATATTTGTGACATGTTTGATGAAATGTATGTCATGGCTAGTAGGGTTCTAGTCAAGTCCTTGTTCAAGTAATTACATTTATATAATTATTTCGCTATTATCTTTCATTTCTGGAAGTGTAATGGAGTTCTGGGCAATGACCTAAGCCATGATCTTGAAAAAGTGGCACATAATTTGGAGTCTCAGGCACATAATTGCTTGGGAAAGTCCCTAGTCGTAGGCATACCCATGCTGTGGAAGTGATTGGAGGGTCCCAGTCACACTCATGCCCATGTCATGGGAGTGATGAGGGGATTAATACAGTAAAAAATTAGTTTGAATTAGGGGCTAGTCACCTTAAAGATTTGGATGGCTCTTGGGGGTTCTGCAGTAGGTTTGGAAGGTATGTGTTGTTGTGTTTTGTCAGTTCCACTTCCTTAACTAACACATAGGGAGTTGAATCATATCATAGCAACTCTTCGTCACGTGTTTACCCCGATTGGCTGGTTACTTGGGTAGATGTGTGTTGGGCGCGGGATCCCCCAAGGGAAGTTTTTGGGCTAAAAGCCCAGATTTTGGTTAAAAGTTGTAAATCCGATGTAAAGACTCCAGATTTTGTGGGCGTGGAGCGCGTAGCTTGTAAATGAGTCATAGGGTTGTCCGCCCTCAATTTTGTAATGTAATGTCAGCTATAGAGATCTACCCATGGTCCGCGGACCATGGGATTGTATAAATAGAGAGAGGCTCTAAGTTATAAAGAAATGAATTTGAATGATCATGGAATAGAAGCATAGTGGGAGATCCAAGGGTAAAGTTGAGTCTTTGGGTCGTAAAGTAGGAGAAGGCTCTGCAGCTGAGTGTGCAGAGGCCTAGTAGTCCGCAGGTGAGTGCGTGGACCCCTACAGCTGAGTGCGCAGGGCGAGTCGAGTCTGTAACTGTTGAAGCATTAATAAAGAGAAGTTTTACATCAATTCTGTGTATTTATTTCCTGTTTTTTGTATCAGATATATTGGGTATAAATTGCATTTATGTTTTTTATATGGTGCACAAACATATATAACTGTGTAGGTTAAGTGAATGTGAGTTAAAGTATCTGTTTACGCGAGGTTGACTAACATCTATAAGAGGATAAGTAAGATACACAATGTAACTTGTGTAAATAGTGTAGATTGCTGCCATAAAAGCGAGAAATCATCTCAGCCCTGGTTAGGGCTACGCGAAGGACAATTATAGCAGATCGTGAAGGTATCGCAGGTCAGAACAGTGCACGAAGTAACCTGCATGAAGGTAGGCATAGTTGGACTAAATTGACCTCTCAGACATCTCAAGGGTGTGGAAACTTGATTCCAATATCCCCCCATACTGCTTCGGGTGAGACTTCAATTCGCGCTCCGCAGGCTGATGTCGAAAGAGCCAGTAGTGTAGGGATTTGTTTAGATAATTAACTCTGAACCTGGGTCAGGCCCCATCAAGCCAACAAATGGTTCCGTTGTCGGGACCAGAATCTGCATAGAAATGTTTGATGTCGTATCATTGGAATCCAACTAAGAAGAAAATTGAAGGCTGGTTGGACAGAAGAATTAACAAGTTCGCAATGTAGGAGAACAGGAACTCGTGACTAACAAAAGAAGACTGGTTAGACTAATAACTATACACAAAGATCCATGAAATCTTCTTCGTGTCTTTCCCTACTGAGTTGTACGAGTGGATCGCGAAGCTAGCAGATAGCCAAGGAAGGTGGAAACTCAACAATCCTATTGTGTGGACCCCAGAATTAGTACGAAGGTTGGAAGCATCGAAGGATAATATTGCGCGCGTCGTTAATCACTGGCTCGATCGAATTATAGGAGGATTCATTACTGAGTTTGCGGTTGACACCTCAGTTAGCTACAGCGAGGCAGAGCGACGCTTTCTCAAGGGACCACGAGGTAAGTACGTAAAGTCTCTGAATACTTGGATTAAAATGTTATTGTGCGAAAATAGGGTTATGCAATTACCTTGATGTTCGGGGCTACACGAAGTGGAAAAACTTACAGGAACGAAGGAAATAAGGGACCATAAACTAGCCCCTTGATTTCACCTCCGCGAGGGGACGAGGAAGAGCTTGCGAAGGTCTCTCCATGAAGTGTGATCCATTTGATAAGACAAAGAATTCCGCAAATACCACCCCCACCCACATCGCCACCAGCTTCACTGCCTTCACCTTCATCTTCACCTGTACCACCTCTGCCACCACCGTGAGTCAATATGGCAAGCATGATAAAGTTTCTTGTGTTTAAGGGATTGGAAAATGAGGATTCAAACCAATTTTGGTTCATTGTAAGAGCCGTATGGGAAGCGAAAGGAGTTATAGATGAAAATATAAAGAAAGTGACACTGGTTAGCACCCTGCAGGACCACGCGTTGACCTGGTATATTAAGCACTCCAATGATAATCCAAATGCGGGAATCGCGAATATTCAAGCAGCGCTAAATAGAGAATTTAGTAGGTCGAAGTCTGAAGCACAGTTGGTCATTGGATTCAAAGAGATCATGATGCTACCAGGCAAGACTCCTTGGGAGTTGGATCAGAGGTTGAAGTGTACGATTCGCGAAGCTAATATGAATCTGACGGATGGACAACATCGCGAATGGTTTGTAGCATCGCTAATGCCACATTTTAAGGAGCAGGTTATCACAACAAAAGTTAATGACTCAGGTAGAGGCCTTAGAGATCACGATGAGGCTGCATGAGACCCCGATGGAGGATCCTAACTTAGGAGTTAAACAGATCCACACGTAGCTGAAGAATTTATGCCTGGGGATGCAGAGTCTGAAACAAGATAGAATAGCTCCACCAGAAATGCGTGAAGAGGTGTTGTGCGTAAAATGCAAGGGGTAGGGTCATGATAAGGACCACTGTCCAGTGTTCCCAAATTACCTTGTGAGAGGAGGACCAATTCCATTAAGGCCAGAAGCACAAGCAGGACCTAGCATGGCGCCTACTTTGTGGTGCACGATTTGTCAAATAGGTGGAAAACATGCTACAGACAACTGCCATTTGTTACAAAAGTATACACAAAATTTGCAACAATTGTTCTGTAACTTTTGTAGGTCAGTGGGACACGATGAGTGCACTTGTAGAAGCTATGAGTTGATGATGGATAGAACTCCCACCTACAGAGTTCAGGCCGAATCGCAGCCCCTAGACCAGAATGCAGGAGTGGCGCAAACAGGATTTCAGGGGTGCAGACGAGGCCGAGGCAGAGGAGGACCTAGAAGAGGTCGCGGTCAGTTGATATGCTACAATTGTGGAGGGCCAGGACATTATGCCTATGATTGTACAAATTCGACGTGGGGGTCGTGTTTATATTGCACCTTGTTTGATTATGAGACAGAAGATTGTCCTATGCTGATAGCTAGGATACGCGACAAAGGAGTGCTACCACCTCCCCCTATTCAAAACCTGTAGATGATGAGGTCTGAGCCGCGCGAGGAAGATCCAAATGTGAACATTGTGCTCCGAAGTGGAATCGCGACGGGAGATGACAAAGGAAAATAGCCATAAGATAGTACTTGGGTTCGCAAAGCTCCAGTGAAAGAAGCAGATTTTGGTTTGGAGCGCACTCGGGAAAACTTCATGGAAGCTAAGAAGAGCTTCGCTGATGCCTCCACTTCAGGAAGCAAAGATAGACCAGAGTCAGAGATGGACCCATCTATGCTCACAACGTTCGTGGAAACATGCATGAAGTTATTGCGCGACAGTAAAGCTGTAAAAGGGTTATAGGAACTCATTAATAGATGCGTTGGGACCATGCCCGGAGAACCGTGCGTGGTCAAAAAGATTGGAAAGCATAAGACAAGGATGGGAAGAGAAATGAGGTTAACCGCGCAAATTGGAGAATATGAAATGGACAAAGTAATCCTAGATTTAGGATCGGATGCGAATGTTCTACTGAAGCAGACATGGGAGAAAATGGGGAGACCTATGCTACAATGATCTCCTATTCAGTTGCGAATGGTGAACCAGCAAAAGATAATACCCACGGGGCGATTGCAGGGAATCACTGTGGATATTGAGGGAGCAAGCGCGCTAGCAGACTTCGAAGTGATACAGATTGTTGATGACAACAATCCCTACCTCGTGCTCTTAAGAATTGATTGGGCCACTGACATGAACAGGGTGATTAATATGAAGAAGTGCAAGATTATTTTTTAGAAAAATTCACTACGCATAGTTATACCCCTGGACCCTGCTGAAGGATTGCACTACATAGAATTGGTGCGCGACTATGAAAGTGATGAGGATTTGGACTGCATCTATAAGATAACATCGTAAAACTAGGACTGAGTGAATCCCACTGCAGATGGACGGCTTGCATGGTAGTGCGAGAGCTCCTGTACTTCAGATTCAGATGATCAGACGGAGTGGTGGTAGAATCGGTTACATGAGGTAACTACGATTAATTGTAATATGATGACAAGGTCGCTGTGCTGCGTATCGACAGAAGTAAGAGACCTACCTACTTATGATGGCCTAAGTGAGGTAGACACCTTCTTGAATAAATTTGAAAAGGAGGTGCCGGAAAAGCAATGCTTCTAGGGCTTGGATTGGGTACTGTGTGCTGCGCCCACGAGGTGGTGGGGTACGCACAAAGGGAGCGTTGACGACTGGTGTGAACATAGAAGGATGATGTGCACATGATTTGGGAAGCCTAGGGTGCGATTGACAAACAAATACAATGGACAAAATGATCTGCGCGCAAGTCTCGCCGGGTGGATGTAGGCATATGGAAAACAACCTACGCAAATGCACATGAACTTCGCGCTGAAAGGGATGGTCGATAAGTATGTGTTGGGAGGAAAAATGTGCAAATGGCTCATAATGTTGGAAAGACATTACGTAGGAAGGAAAATCCATAGAAGGTTATCCACGCAAAAGCCTTTAGTAAGGTGTGCCATGCGCTGACGACGGTATGCAATGCGCAATGAAGTGATTGGGACCCACGCGTACCCGCAATATTATGGGCTTATAGGACGATATGCAAGAAACTGACGGGACATATGCCTTTTAGGCTTGTCTATGGAGTAGAGACCGTAATGCCTATGGAGTATATCATGTCTAGTCTGTGCATAACAGCACTCACAGGTATGATGAATTGTGGCACCCTGGAGGAGAGACTCGCGCAGTTGGAGGAGCTCGAAGAAGAACGGTTTTTTGCTGTATTCCATCAACAGGTACAAAAGTAGCGCTAAAAGGCCTGGAACGATCGACATATCATGTTGCACACCTTTAAGGTGAATGATTTGGTGTTGCTATATGATAGTAAGTTTGATCAATTCCCAGGGAAGCTCAGAATGCATTGGTTGGGACCGTATGTTATTAAGGAGATCACAGATGGTGGCACGGTGCAGTTGGTAAAATTAAATGGCGAACTCTTCCCAAGAAAAGTAAATGGCAGTCGTTTGAAGCTATACACAGGTGGCCTGACCATCTGACTAGCCACAGGAAGCACAATCTTAGCACTCCAGGCAGCTGAAAGGAGGTGCGGGACTATAAACTACTCTGCTTGGGAGATGTGCGATGACAGGACTGTGCGCAGTAGCGAAGTGTCACAGGGTCCGCGACAGCACGAGGGAAGTTGCGTTGCCACGCAGGTTGGTTGGAAAGTGACCGTTACAGCCACTATTCATGATGTGATGCTTGGTTTGAGACCAAATGGAGTCGGCGATAGGCATTTAAGGCGAACTTTATGGGCTAGATTTGGGAAAATCTGCTGCCAAGGGAGCATTAATGGACCGAAAGTGGGGGAACGATCAAATTCAAATGCAAAAGGTGCTATAAAGTGCAAAGGGTTGCCTAGCAAACAACACTTTGCAATTTGAGAATTGAGCTATTGCGCGCCTAGAGATTCATGAACCCCGATTTGTTCGATCTTTTGAAGTCGAAGGCATTGTTTGAGCACTTACTTGAGCCGTTGAGAGAATTGTGGAATAGCAGTATGGCCGCGCCAAAGGAAGCCATGGATATTGGAGAGATGACCGTTGAGGAGGCTACACAGGCCATAATAGTAGGAGAAGCCCCAAAAAGCACTAGGATAGTCGCAGAAATCCCTAAATTGTCGCGCACACCAAGACCCAGGAAAGATAAGCAGCCTATCGTACCGGTGTGCGTGTCCCCCACGAATCCGTTAAGGACGAGGCTCACCATGGAAGAAAAGGGAAGGTGATCAATTTGGAAGCCGATGAGGAGGAAGAAGACTTTGAAGATCCTAGTAGAGGAGAAGGATGAAGAAATGGAGGAAGAAACCCAGGGTGAGAACCCTCTGACCAGGCTGCCTGCATATGTTCCTCTGCGGAAGGGGAAAGAAAGGGTGCCCAAGGACCTAGATGAGAGCAAGAGCTCTCTGCAGACTTCGATGCTCCCCGATGACATCATTTTTGATGGAGTGCATTTGGGACAGGTGTCGATTCTAAAATTTGAAGACTGGGATCTCGCGGACCACGAGAAATTCCCACATTTGGCAACCACGTAGCTAATGTGCCAAAAGAAAAAACACACTAGCTGGAGTCATAGAGTTGGAACCGCACAAGTGGTTGTGAGGAGTAGAGAAAGTTGGACTGTTAAACCTGCTCTGGGTGTCACGTTACCATTGCGCCCTAGTAACTATTTTTGTCATCAGGCAGCTGCTTTGCCTGGTGCATGATGGGTGTTTGTGGCTGGAGGAGCCCATCCGCATCACGGATCATCTGATTCATAGAATTACTTGGCTCCCTTACAAAGGGGAGGATCCAACGAACATATTCGAGGGTAAAAGTGATGATTTGGCCATTGCGGAGGCCATGAAGGAGAAGTTCAAGCTGGAGAAGAAAAATAGAGGGTACGCAATCTCCAGTATCAACAATGTTGCGATCAAAGTCGCGACATAGATATTGGCCGGGAAAGTTATGTAGAAGTGTCGCGCGGATGAGGTGCCCACACCTATGGTTGCACTTTCTGTGCAGTGCGCAGAGGGGGTCCAGTTTAACTGGGCGGATTACTTGTGCAGAGAGTTCCTGGAAAACTGCCACGAGGCGCAGGAGCAAGGTAAGACTTTCCACTATGCATGGCTTCTGTTATCCATAGTACTGGTGGCTTGGTAATTGCTCGAGAATAGCTAGTTCCCAATGATTACACAGGATCTTCCGGAGACAACGAAGTACGTTGGAGATGAACATCAGAATGGGGATTAACCGCAAGTCGCGGTTATTGCCCACAGTTTATAATAGTCTACAGAGCTTTGCGGAGTTCAAGGTAGACTTTCATCACATGTACATCAGGGTGAGGAAGGACCTCGATAAGGCATGGAAGGAGCTACCTCATTTGGCGACGAACAATGTCATATTCACCATCCTTGAGTCATGACCGCCGGAGTGGTGCGCTCTAGCCAGCTCCGCGGTGGAAGCAGAGAAGTCTGTTGCACAAAGGAAGAAGGAGGAGGCAAAACTGTAGATGGTGTAGTTGGCAGAGAAGAGAAGAAACAAAGCAGCAACAACCAAAGCACATGAGGCACGAGATGCTGTGAAGGCAGTGGAAGAACAACAGAAGGAAGCTGAGAAGGAGCATAAGGGAGAGAAGTCACCTTCACCCGAACAGGGGACAGAAATAGAGGAAGGTGGCGCGGACCCACAAACAACATCCATACAGCTAAAGCAACAGCACCCGAGAGAGCGGGTGGGGCCGTGGAAGAAGTCAAAGGCCTCAAAGACTTCTTTCGACCCGATCACCCTCACTGAGGGGGATCTCCATGACATTGGGGAGACGGTGCGCGATGTCACTATGGAGGCCCTCCAGCAGTTTGCGAAGGAAAAATAGATGGTGTTGGGGGCCCTCCAAGCGCAGATACAGGAGTTGCAGGTGTGCACTCCAAAGGGTGGTACTCTATCAACTAGCCTCGTAGTAGGTATGGTCGCGACTAAGGAAATGCTGCGCGCCTGCATGACCAACACTATAGTGCTGCCAGAAGGAGCACTGGTTACAGAAAATGAGGCCAACAGGCCTATGGTCAATGCACTGAAGGGAGTTGGAATAAATATGGTTGTGCTCCCTCGGGAGATGCTTTATGTTCTGTAGGATGGAGTGACTACAGAACTGCAAGCTAGGGAGGGTTGCGCACTCCAGTTAATGAGCGAGCAGCGAATCAATATGGAACAGTTGAGCTTGCAGCGTGACGAGGTAGTGGTGCAGAATTGACAGATTGTGCAGGTGGTCGAGGACGCCTGCCAGATGGTCCCAGAGTTGGCCATCCCAGCAGAAGGCCTAGTGGAGGCGCGCATTTGGAAACTCGCAACAGGGGTGCGCGAGGCAAAGGAAGAGATGGCCAAGGTTCAGCTGGAGCTGAACCTTTAGATAGCCGAGCTCCAATTGAAGGCGTAACCTTCAACTCCGCTAGAGGTGAAGGAACAATGCGCCAACACCATTACAGTAGGAATAATGGAGATCAACAGTGCAGTGAAAGACTGCACCCGGCTATTTGAGGAGTCATTCGAGGTTCTCACTACTTTGTAGGAGGACCTGAACATACAACGCTTAGAAACATAGGTGCATGAGCTGCAGCAGAAGTATGACGAAGTCAAAGGGACCGCATAGATAGTGGCCCTTACACAGAGGCTCATGCGGATGCAACAGTGTTTTGGGAAGTTTTAGTGTCTACGAATAAATGCCTAAACCCATAGACTAGTGTCTAAGTCTAGAACAACAGTGCAAAGCATTCTTTACTTTTTCTATGACCAATAGATTAAATAAGAGGTAAAGAAGCCTACCTGTAGCTTTCACTTACTCCTTATCTCCCTTGACCAATTCTGTCGCCCCTTTCCGTACTTAATCCGCTTGGAAAGTACCTACACACAGACAGAAGACAAAAACCAATCAAAGCATATGATAATGATCTATTGATTAAACATAGCATGGAATCAAGTACATAGTACACATATGAAAGAATCAATGAATAACACAAGCATATGGAAAAAGCTTTGAACACTTTATTAGTAAAAGGAAGAGTTAAAACCCAATTTGCTTGATTTAGCATCGCTCCTCTAGTTCAATCCCATCCTCTCCTCATAATAAGCAAGACATTTTGACATCATTACAATACTTGAAATCAACTCAAGTCTCATACTAATAGCATCTCCCTATAATTCAATGATTTCCAGCCCCTGATCACTTAGATGAGTGGTATTTTTATAGGTGAATGAAGGACGTTATGCCATAAATGGTGATAATGAATGCCCTCCAAACTTAGAATTTAGTTCCATGGAGGAAGGAATAAAGGGATTGATGTTCCTTAAGTCCCTACCTCATCCAAATTCGAGCTCAAAGGAGTAGATAAACTTGGGAAGCTTCTAGATTCACCCAATGGATAAGAATATTCCCAAACCCCAATGAAATTTCGCTCAAATTCGCCCAACGCAGGCCAAAGAGGGCTCAAGTGCCCTGCATAGCACCTTAGCAGTGTACTGGACTGCACTACAGCGCACCCTAATGAAGTCCTACCTGCGCTGATCTTCTTAGAGGCAGTTTTTGGATGATTTTAGTCATGGAACTTCTTGGGAAGCAAGGCATTCTGATGGTTGACTTCTTTAGGGCATGTAACAACCGAATTAGGGTTTGATGGGCCATAATAGTACTGATCTGTAGGTTGGGGTTGATGTGCCCAAATGGACCTGTGACAAGTAGGCAAAATCGCTCAAGGAACAGGTAGACGTTGCTCGACATAAGGAAGCCATTTTGAAGGCGCGCATACAACCATGGATTGATAAGGCATTCATCATTACCGCCTCGATTGAAGCAAAGTTCGCGTAGATGCAGGGAATGCAGGAAGAGATTCAAGGAAGCAGTTTAGATACTGCGGTCTCTGAACAACATGTCCAGGAAGTGGAGCAGGCAGCCGCTCAGTGCGCTGCTGATGTTGCAGTAGTCTAGGAAGAGTTGGGAGGTTTGCACACAAAGATCTCTGCACTAACGGAGTGACTTGAGGGTGAGTCACGATGTTTGTGTTGGGGGCCTGTTGGGCGCAGGATTCCCCAAGGGAAGTTTTGGGGCTAAAAGCCCATATTTTGGTTAAAAGTTGTAAATCCGATGTAAAGACTCCACATTTTGTGGGCACGGAGCACGTAGCTTGTAAATGAGTCATAGGGTTGTCCGCCCTCAATTTTGTAATGTAATGTGGGATATAGAGATCTACCCATGGTCCGCGGACCATGGGATTGTATAAATAGAGCGACGCTCTAAGTTGTAAAGAAATGAATTTGAATGATCATGGAATAGAAGCATAGCGGGAGATCCAAGGGTAAAGTCGAGTCTTTGGGTCATAAAGTAGGAGAAGGCTCTACAGCTGAGTGCCTAGAGGCCTAGTAGGCTCCCATCCTCAACCCCTCCCCATGAGATTTGAACCTATGACTTGGTGGGGACTAAACCCCACAAAAACCAAATGGTCTACACCTCATGGGTCCCATCAAGCATATTATTATAATTATAATATTATTTTTTTCCAATATTTCTCCTTAACATGGATCCTAATATTATGTTTTGCTCAAAATTTCTCCCTACCCCCAAAATTTTGGGAAGGGGGTAGGGGGAAATACTAGGAAAACATAATATTGTTATAGTAATATGTATATTATGTTTTTCCCAATATTCCCCCCAACTCGAAGATGTTGAGGGAAATATTAGGAAAAACATTATATTATTATAATATTATGTTTTTTTCTAGGTGAAGACTTTCTCCTAAGTTTCCAAATTGCATGGTCACTTTGGTATCGTAGGCTACCTTGATGAAGATTTTGAAAATGGGTGATATATTTTCCCCACCTCACTCTCATTCCTAGGTTGGGGTAGAGGATATATTGGGAAAAACATAATATTATTATAATAATATGTATATTAAGTTTTTCCAATATTTCTCCTACCCATGTTGTCATCTGTATCTGCATAATATGAGGGTGAGGGTGAGGGGAAATATTGGTAAAGAAATAATAATATATGTGCTATGGTCCAAATGCAATATGGGTTTTTGAGGGAATTAATTCCATTTTTACAATAAAAAGTGTAAATCCAACAATGAAAATTGCAATTCCAATCATTTTTTGACAACTAGATTTTGGTGATTATTGCTTAAAAAATCAAAATCATAGAACATTTAGATTTCTCCTTATTCATACAAATTCCTCCTCCATCACTTCTACCTTTCTTAGAACAATGACTTTCCTCCCACAAGCTCCTAGCAAACAAGAAGGCCCCTATGTGAGTGTTCTTGGCTATAGCAACAAATGATTTTTGTTTATTTTTATTTTTTATTTTTTATTTTTTACCAATATCTCTTCATTGCTCAACCAAGTTAGTCTGATTTCTATAATTCATTCATTAACAAAAATTGATAAGATATGCAACTTTAGGGAAATAATATTTTTATGGATAGTCCTCCACCATTAAAGGTTTGGTATTTTATTAATATTCCTTATTTATTAGGATATTATCATGATGAACATGGGTGGTAGGAATAGGAAGATCATTTACAAATCTAATGGAAAAAAAGAAGAAACATTTAAATGAGGGTTAGGATTTGCAATAAAGAATTAAGCAAAGACAATTGATTTATTCCAACGGATAAAATAATTTAATCCTTTGTGACGCAAAGGCACCCTAATTTTTGGAGGCTTAATGATAATCATAAAACTCATGTATAAATTATCTCCATAAAAGGATGGGAAATCAAATAGAATAATAAAAAGAATTTAGAAAGAGCTCAAAAGCTCTGAACACTTGGAATTTGCCATGTTTTAAGGGTAAATAATAAATGATCAAAACAATTGGAAAATTTAGCTTCTACCTTAGTAGAAGGATTTCTCAAATGGAAAAAGGGGTTTTCGTTAAGACCAATTTCTTAATAACAACCATATTCTTTATAAGTACCTAGCATGATATCCATGTATCAAATCTCAAACATGGACAATATAACACCTCACATGATATCCATGCATCAAATTAATCTCAAGGAAATGTGAAATAAATTTGCATGGTCGACTATTAGTGGAAGACATGACTAATGTACCTTCACATTTAACCGCCATAACTCTAAGGATGATTTACAAACTGTGTGAAAGCGATATAAAAGTTGCAGTTGGGATGACGAGAGACTCATTGTTGATGTTTGATCATTATGTTTGGTTCACCTAGAAATTTTTTTGAGTCTATCTCATATGCTAAGTCCTTTCCCTACTTATACTTCTTGTTTCATGATAAGTTTTGGTTGCTTGATCTTTATCCCTTTCAAACTAATTGATAATTTATCCAATTTGGAGGCATTTTGTGGTTTTGTTTTGGGTTTGGAGTTCTCTTATTTTTAGTTGTTTGGGATTGTGAAGATGTTCATGGGTTTAGTGCCTTTTTGGTTTTTGGAGGATATACTTGTTTGTATACCCTGATATTTGGAATGTTTGGTAATGCTTCTCCTTTGATTTGGCCTCTTTCAAGGATAAGATTCTTGGTGAGAATTTATGGTGTTTGGACTTGATGGATAATTCTAGTAATTATTTATACCAAGGGAGATAATACATAGACACATACTAGAAATACAAAGAACTGTAAGCAAACATGAGAATCTTATTGTTGGTAATATAACCTCTTTGTTTATTGTTACTTCTAAACTACATCCTTGAGATGAAGCTCACATCAAGGAATCAACATGAAAGATGGAATTACTTTTACAACAAGGCAATCAAATTAAGGCTTTCAAGTTGTTTGGGACAGTTTGGAATGTGTTCAATGCCTTTTTTCATTTTGGAGGATATGCCTGTTTGTATGCCCCGATATTTGGAATGTTGATCGTGTCCTTCTATGTTGATTTGGCCTTTCACAGGATAAGATTCTAATTGAGAATTTATGGTGTTTGGATTTGATGGATAATTTTAATTCTTCCTATCAAGGAGCATCATATGTAGAGACATATTGGAAACACTAAAGATTATAAGGAAACATGATAATCTTATTTTTTGGTAATAGAACCTGTTTTTGTTGTTACTTCTAAACTGCAACCTCACGATTAATTTACTTGCAACCGGGAATCAACATTACATATGGATTTTCTTTAACTAGAAGCAATGCAAATCAAGGCTTTGGAGACAGAGTGTCAAATGTGAAGATAATTGGTTTCCCTTCAAATGAGGACCTCTCAATCTACTGCATCAAATATGGGATTTTCAATGGGTTTTTATTTAGGGTAATTCAAAGAAGAGGACAAAATGCACTAGCTGTCTGAAGAAATGGAGATGGAAACTCAAGAATCCCAACCTACCTATGTTTAACAAGTTAATGGACACAATGGCCACATGTTTCATTAAGTCATAGTCTCTTGATGTTTTGTAAAGCAGGGTTGCTTTTAGGTGGTTTATTTTAAATATATACTAGTAGAAGCTTCTAGAAATCCTTTGTAGAGGATTTTTTGAATTTTAGAAACTTTAAGTCAATATCTAGCTCAATCTCTTAATTATGCTAGTTTAAACATCATACTTTTGTCACTACAATGCTAACAAGTGAGTCTGCAACTTTTTCTAGTACAAAATATTTACCCCTTCTTGTTAAAAAGGAGAAAGAAAGAATATTGTCTCCATAATTGTTTACAACTTGATTTGGATGAAATTGCGTTTTCTTTAATTTTAGGTCATTATATTGTTAGCACCTATCAATGTTATTTATTTAAATTAATGAAAGCAGTAATCAAACATAATCTTATTATGGCTTTTCATTTTACATAATAAAATTATCTAATCTTAACTTAAATGTAAGTTCTAATATAACAATCTCAATATCATCTTTTTTCTATTTATGTAATTATAGACAAATATCAATGAACTTATTCTTCTAGATTAGTAACATTTCTTTTAACCTTGATTATTGCTTCAAATCACTTGAAGTTGATTTGTATTGCCATTCATAAACCTAATATCTTGCTTTACAAGAATAGTGTCTTTAGATGAAGAATATTTCTCTCTCTATACTTCCTAACTTCCATGGTATGAAAGAGAAAGAAGTTGGGAAGGGTGAGTAGGGTTCAGGGAGACGACAACTACAACCGAGAGGCTGTATGCCCCACAGATGGTGAGGCACGAGGGAGCTGTCAGGGTAGGGAGGGCACCTAGAGGGAAGTTGTCACAAGGACGGAGCATTGGGAATGGTGTGAAGGCGAAACAAAGGTTTAGGGTTGCGGGAGGATGGAGATAGGTTTTAGTTGTTTAGTCTTGGGTCACTATTGTGCTGTTAACAATAACAGTTTGCACGCAGTCGCTGAAGGAAAATTGTATTCCGGCATCTGGGGGAGTCTACAAACTGAAAATGACGGAAAGGAAAATGGTCAACCATCGGGATGTTGTTGATATGGACCCCGAGCCTGGGGATATTCTGTCAGTATGGGGTTTGGAGGTCATAGATCAGAACATTGAGAAGTATATTCATCCAGCTGGACTGCCAGGTGGGAAGAGATGTGGCTCGGGTGAGGGATGGAGACAGGGGAAATCTTTAGGGCTTCTGGAAGAAAGCCTCTGTCTCACTAAACAAGAGAGATGGTGTTCAGGGAAGGAGCTAGAAGGGAGGTAGGGGGATTCATTACCGGTGACTGACTGCGCAGCCAGAAACACGGATGTCCTCCAAGTAAGTAATCAGTTTTCTAGCCCGCTCAAAGATTTTTATTCGGGAGGGCTAGAAGATATTGCTATCAGTTGCGATTTCAAGGGATGGGAAGGTATGAAATCCTTCCTCATGGAATATCTGGGACAGACAGAAGCTGTGCGAGGGCTCCAGTTGGATAGCACAGTTGCATGAAAAATCCCTCTGCATGTCAGAAGAGGAGAAACCCTCAATCAAAATTTGAGCTCACTCTTTGGTTTACCAGAGTTAAACGAACATGGGAAGGCTCTAATTGGTGCTCAGAAGACGTCAGAGGCAGGGAGGGGAGAAATCTACGAAGAAAAAGGGTTTCCTTTCGACCCTTCGAAATCAGCAGACTAGGAGAGTTTGATAGGGGCAGAGGGCTTCTCAGAAATAAGAGAGCCACCACTTCAGGTGGGCGAGGAAGCTCAGGCAGGAGAAGGAGGTTTAATCAATCTCAGAAACAGTTGGTCGAAGGGGCATTCTGAACCACTCCAGGAAGTACCTAGCAATGTGGAGGAGACCACATCGGGGTTTGGGGAAGGGGGGCGACACAGGAGGAAAGGGGAGAAGCGAAAGAAAAATAAGTTAATAAAGAAGAAAGAGATAACTACAAATCTTGTTCTAGGAGTCAATCTCCAGATCGACGAAGCTATGGAGGCAACAGAGTTAACCTTGGTTGGTAGGGCAAAGGGGAAAAAGTATACTACAAATTATATTCAGGAATGGAGAGTTAAAATTTGGCAGGAGACGCCACACAAAACCGTTGAGGTTTTAGCCCTAGATAAGGGTTGGTTCATGATCAAATTCACCAAGAAGGAAGCATTGGAATGGGTGCTGGAAAGAAACTGGAGTTTCAGGAAAAACCCAATACTATTCAAAAGGTGGAACCCTTTATTTGACGCTCAGAGAGAGAAGGTAGATGAAATCCCGGTATGGGTAAGACTTCTCGGCCTTCCTCCTTTTCTTTGGGTCGATTTTGTGTTCAGGACAATCGGGAATAACTTGGGACGTTTTTTGGAAGCTGATATGGCATCTGTGCACACTGGTGAAAAAGGACTGGCCAGAATACTGGTAAGTCTAAATCCTAGGGAAGGGTTGGTAGAGGAGATCAATCTTAAATACAAAGATTTCTCATAAATACAGGTGATTGATTATGGACAACTTCCTTTTCATTTCCATAGATGTCATAATTATGGACACTCAGTAAGAGAATTTCCTCTAGGTTTTAGATGAAGAAGAAGGCTGAAAAAGGAGGGGGGTTTGGAAGAATATCAAGGGGAGAAGGTTCAAAATAAGGACATTCCAGTCACAGGGGGAGAAAATATGGAAGGAGACAATATGCACGAGGATGCAGTGGAAATAGTGGGAATGTAGGTTGAGGAGAGACTAGATATAGTGCAAGAGCATCAGGAGAAGTCAATTCATACTAATGCAAAGGAGGGAGAAGGATTGGTTTCTACTCTTCAATTAGAGAGTACAACTCTAGAACCTATCCCCTCTTTAAATACATCCTTGCTGTCTTTTCTCAATTCAATGTCAAAGCTTGGTCCTTCCAGGCTAATGAATTCAGAAAATCTACATGTTAATAATGTTAATGAAACATTGGATAGTATAATTACCTCCATTCTTGAGATATTTTTGAACTGAAGTCCTAGGTCTAGTGTTGAGCCCTCTAGTATGCCCTGTGCCTTTTCAGTGAAGCCCCATTATAACCTCAGACCTCGTGAAAAGAAAATTATCCCTTTGGAGGCGGTGGGGGGGTTGGGGTTACATCCTATACCGTTTGGACCTCATAAATCCAGAGGAAGGAAGACAAACATTTCGAAGGCTTAGCTAAGAGCAAAGATCGACATAGCTGATGGGAAACAACTATCCATTTCAGGGGTGCTTAGAGTAGCATAGAACCGGTCCCCCCCATTGTTTCCAAATGATTATTATGTACTTCAACTGTAGAGGGTTAGCTAGTACCCCGAAAAAATTGGCCTTGAAGGCTCTTATAAATTCTTATAATCCAGATGTGTTGTTGCTGCAAGAAACACTTGGTTTAGGTGAGGAGGTTAGTAAAGATTTACACAAAATGTTGTCTGGATAGACTTTCCAATCTCTGGATGCCAAAAGCTGATTTGGGGGTTTGGCTACAAGAGTGAAAGAGGGAAGGTTGAAGGTTCTTTCCACCTAGGGAGTTGATCAGGCTCTAGGTTTCAGGGTTTACTTTCTGGAGCTTTGCACCAATGTCTTAATCCTAAACATCTATGGGCCTTGTCAAGACAAGGTAATATACTGGAACATTTTGTTTTCAAAGTCGTTTATGGAGAATCTGAATTTGGTGATAGGGGGGATTTGAACTTCTCTTTGGGCCTATCTAAAACTTGGGGGCCATCAGCACATGTTGACCCACTAACTGATTTATTTTTGAACAAGATCAGTTCTAGGAAACTGATGGACATCAACCTAATCAAGTCCAGGCCTACGTGGAGGAATAGGAGAATTGGGGAAGCCAGGGTAGCAAAGAGGCTGGATCGTTTCCTCCTTAGAGAGGAAGTGGTGGCCAAGATTCCTGCTTTTAAACATTGGGTGGGAGAAGGAGGAGACTCAAACCATCTTCCCATTCTACTAGAATTGAAAGGCCCAAACAAAAAGCCAACTTCCCCCTTTAAATTCAATCCATCTTAGCTTAAGGAGGAATCTTATAACAATCTGTTTAAAACTACTTGGAGGTTAGAGGTAGTAAATCAGGATAGGGGCAAAGCTTTTTGGTTCATGGAAAACCTGAAGCGATTGAAGAAGGCAACTATTGAATGGGCCAGAGCAAAGAAAGTCAAAGAAGAAGAAGAACTAAAGCAGATAGGAGTGGAATTAGACCTGCTAGAAAGCCCGGAAGAGGATGGATATGAGACGGAAGGGAAGATGGATAGGATCAAACAACTAGATTCCAATCGAAGGTGGATCCTAGCAACTAGAGAAGAACAATGGCAACCAAAACGTAGAGCTATTTGGTTGGAAACAGGGGATGAAAACTCTAAAATTTTCCAAAATTATGCAAAATGTCAAAAAAACATAAATAAAATTTGGTCTTTAAAATTGGAGGAAAGATTCAAGGCCAAGTATTTTGAGTAATTATCCCTTCTAGGAAGGAAACCTTTCAAAAACTTTTCAAAGCCCCCTAGAAGTGTCAATCACCGAGGTGGTCAGGATAGCTCAAATTTTCCCAAGGTAACTGGAGGAGGAGGATAATGAAACCATCATGGGTGAAGTGATAAAGGGGAAGTTGAAGGAATTTTAAAGTCAATGCAAAAGGATAAGAGTTGAGGTCCGGACTGGTGTACTATGGAGTTTTTTCAACATTTTTTTGAATACCTGGGGAACGAACTAACTGAGGTCGTAGAATAATCTAGGGTGAAAGGGTTGATCTATGAACCTTTCAATGCCACCTTTATCGCCCTAATTCTGAAAAAGGAGGATCCGTCGTCCTTTGATGATTTCAAGCCGATATCTCTATGTAATTGCATTTATAAAATAATAGCAAAAGTAATTGCAGTTATATTGAAACCGATCCTCTCAAGGAATATATCAAAAGAACAATTCAGCTTCCTGGATGGAAGGCACACAGGAGACTATTCATAGCATAAAGAAGAGTAGGAGAAAAGTCGTTATTGTTAAAATAGACATTTCAAAAGCATATGATCGTATGAGTTGGTTGTACATTCGAATGCTAATGATCCACTTGGGGTTCAACATAGGGTTCATAAACTAGGTCATGGGATGTATGAAAAATATTAGCTTTGTTGTCTTGATCAATGGGGCGGCCACATCTTTCTTTCAAAGTCAGAGGGGACTTCGACAAGGATGCCCTCTCTCTCCACTACTCTTCCTCCTTGTAGCAGAAGGAATCAGTCAAATGATCCTTAAAGCAAGGAGATGAGGGGATATAAAGGGCATTGAAGTGGTTGTCAACCTACATATATCCCATTTGTTGTTTGTGGACGACATCCTTCTCTTCAGTAATGGTAGCAGGAGTGAAACTCGACACATAAAATCTATCCTAGAGTTGTTTCTCAAAGCCACGGGAATGTGTATCAACAAAGAAAAATCCTCCCTGATACTGGAAGGTTTCACAAGGGCAGAGATTAGAAGGATAGAAAAGGACCTTCCTTTTGAGGAAAAGAAGATGGATGACAGTTTCAAATACCTGGGGTTCCATTTAAAGCCTAACTCATATAGAAATCAGGACTGGTTCTGGCTGGTGGCTAAAATTGAGAACATGATTAAACACTAGAGTTAAAAATGGTTATTAAGAGAAAGAAGGCTAGTTTTGATCAAATCTGTCATCATGGCAATCCTTATCTACTGGTCGGCACTAACATGGGTGCCCAAAGGAATTCTTGCAAGAGTAAGAAAAGCATGTAGTAGATTTTTGTGGGCTGGCTCAAAAGAGGATTTTGTCCTCCCTTGGGTGGCATGGGAGAAAGTGGCAAGACCGAAGGATTGGGGAGGGTGGGGTATAAAAGACCTCACAACTTTTGGCCCATCTCTAGCAGCAAAATTGGGATGGAGGCTCCTAACGAAGGAAAATATGTGGACGTTGATGGTAAAAAGAAAATACATTGATCCAATTCCAATGGATGAGTGGATCAGAAAGTCGGACAAGAAAAATTTGCAAGCGTCTGTGGTGTGGAAGGCAACTCTGGACTCAATCAAGATAATTGAGCAAGGGCTCTCCTGGCAGGTGGGTAACGAAGAGCAAGTAAGGGTGGGGCAGGACCCATGGGTGGGTTGTAACGAAGGGTTTTCCCTCTCTCCGAGCATCATCGACCACTTGAAATCAAGAGGGGTTTTTAATTTGAGTCAGATAGAGAAGGTTGGTCACTCAACAATCTAGCACCAAGCATGGTTATCCGAAGAAGACTTAAACCTTAATCCTCAATGGGAGGAGGAATGACAACATTTTACCAAGGAACTTTAGAGATCGAATGTTCGCCTCAGAAACAGACCAGACACTCTATGATGGGTTCATGCTCCCACTGGTAGTTACCACAGGGGCTTCACTGAGTGAGCTATACCATACCACGTGGGTTCATATTGGGGGATATATATTGAAGAAAATATGGCACAATATATTGGGGGATATATAGGGGACATAGGGTTTTTATATTGGCAGGTATAAAAAATGGACCTCAAAGTTAATGAAAAAATATAAAGCGGTATAAAAAATGTTAATGAAAAAATGGATACCTACAATATCTAGTGTAAGTAGGAGTTTTTTAAATTGAGAAGGTGTATTGGGTTTGTATCGGTAGGGGGTTAAATAATGTGATTTTTAGGGGTATTTACTAATATGCAGTCAAATAAGGGTATTGTTTAATATGCCACGAACACACGTGATATGACAGAGGTTCATTGAGTGAAGTCCCCGTGGTAGTTACTCCCCAAAGTATGGTTATAACTATCTTATGTCCAAGAAGGGATGGGAAAATCCGGAGTGGTGGGAAAAACCTATCTGGAAACTAAAATGTCCAGCCAAAGCAAGAATGTTTTTCTGGTGTATACTAAGGAACAAGGTTCCAACATGGGACAATCTCCAGAAGAGATCCAAGATGGGACCAGGTTGGTGCTCTTTGTGCAGGAAAGAAGAAGAATCAATTCAACATTTATTTCTAAAGTGTCCTTTCAACAGAGTTGTATGGCTCGAGACTTTGAGGTTGTTAAAGAAATCCCAGAGATGGAACAGAGAAAATATTAGGGAGGTGTGGCAAAAATGGTGGATGGACACCCCGGAGGAAACCTTGAGAAATTTACCTCTAATAATAGCATGGGGCACTTGGTTGGCCCGGAACAGGAGAATTTTCAAGGATCAGAACCCATCTCATGAACACATTGCGATTGAATGTGCTGCCATCTATGAAAGTATACCTGTACCAATCCCTAAATCAAATGTTAGGGGGAATAGGGAGGAACATATTAGGGGTGATATCCCTTGGGCTTATTTTGACGGGGCCTCTGATCAAAGGAATATTTGTGGGGCAGGAATTGTAATTCATATTAATGCTCATAGATGCTTGAAAGCCTCAGTGGGGCTAGGAGCAGGAACAAACAACTATGCTGAACTACAAACCTTAAAACTACTTCTTTGCTGGCTTACACACCTGGGACTAAGATCGGTTCAGATTTTCGGTGACTCTCAGAATGTCATCAAATGGTTTAATGGAGAGTACAAATGTCAAAACTATATGTTATCTCCTTTGTTAGAAGAAGCCTTAAATCTTAAACAACATTTTAATTCTATTACTGTGTGCCATATTTACAGGGAACATAACTCAACAGCAGACCTCCTATCTAAGGAGGGTTTTCAACATGCTATGGACAACTGGTGCATAAAAGAAATTGAAAATAACGAGATCCATGTGTCGGATCATCCTCCCTTGCGCTTTAAAGTACATATCAGTGCCAGTCCTTACTTTCGGGTTTTTGTATTTTTGTTTGATCACAATTTGTTTTTCTATTTTATACGGTTGTCTACAGGTGTATGCTTCTTCAAATCAGCACGGGCAGAGAAGGTCACTAGATTGGTACAATAGCTACATGGCTAGTTTTATGTAAGCTTGGACATATGTAGTCTTAGTGAAGTATGGCCATAAGGTTGTAAACATGTATATTTATGTATAATATAAATATTATTAAAGCTATAAGCAAAGAAGGAAATAAAAGGGGGCTATGAGTACATAAGAGGGAAAGAAGGGGACTTATGAGACTAAGTCGAATAATAACAATTTATTATCATCAATCTGGATTGGATAAATTTATTATATTTTCCATTCATCTCGATACTTTTATAGTGGTAAATTTGAAGGAATCAACTTGTAGGGCCACTTATTATAGTTGTCCCAATTTAGAAAATTTTGGATGAAAAACTTCAGGAGCCATTTTGAGGCCTTAAATTACCATATTTTGTGCTCTTGGCCTTACTATGGACATATATTCCTAATATACACATTGATACTTTTCAAACAATGTAAGAATCGCCTCAATCAAATCTCGCATGAGAAAGTTATGCCTCTTGGAAGTTAATCTATCGAAATTGACTACCATAATTCGAGATGATGCCACATCAACCCCTATTACTCATGGAAAAGGGGCTATCCATATGGGAACTACGAAGAAGAATTTAGAAGGATTGAATTGTAACTCATATGGAGGGTTGAAACGGTCAAAGTTAACTCCTAGTTAGCTATTGGGTTGTGTTATAACTAGGTCACTAGGAGGAAAATGGTTCCATTCTATTGGAGTGCATTTTGTTCCATAGATGAATAGAGTAGTTGAGAGTGGATAAAGAGAGTAAATAAATTTGGTTTGTGTACTGTAGTATCCCACGAGCCACATGTCTCACTCTTTTTTACTTGCATCCATTTCCATTCAAACAAAGAGAGAGTAGAGTAGGCTCACCTTCTAGCTTGGTTTTCTCTCAAAAGGGTTTTTCAGATAATCTCTTATGTTATTATGGTTGTGAGTGATTGCATTTTTATTTGTTTTCTATTTTCCACATTTTATATATACCATGCATGAAAATGGTAACAAAATAAATCTAGAGGTCTAAGGAAATAATGTTCAGAATAAGGAATTATGGAGGTGAGATGAATCAATAATTATAAATTTTATACTTATTTAATAAATCATTAAATCATTTGCAATTTACACATAGTAGAAAAACATTCACATCATATTTGTACATAGAGTTTTAATGTGGAAACCATTCTAGGATAAAAACCAACAAAGCTTGTTTGTATTATAATTTAAATCAAAAGCACCATCTTTGACTACAACAATATTTTTGGGTACCCACTCACAGGAGGCCCCAACCCCCTCAGATTAGCAAGCATCGACTTGCTAGAGGCACCGATCTCAAATGTGTAGGCACTAACCTTCTTCAACTACTCAGTTCTATATTTCATACATTTTCAGACTTAGAGCTTTGGTAGCATTCTTCAATTCTATTTCAAATTAATACCACTACTCTCATACAAGCATCTCTATTTTTGTAGCACACATTTTCCTCACTAGGATCTTCTTTATTCTGCAGGCATACTAATCCCCAGTCTGTAGCACCACACTTTTGTAATTCACTCACTATCAAGCTCAACTGCTCTCAAATTGCCCATTCCTCTGCACAACTCACTCTCTCTGGCTATAAGATCCAAAACTTCTTTGCTACCGCTTTTTTCTTCAAATAAAATTACACACTCCCCAATAATAGGAGCTTCATTCAATTCTTACTACGGATAAGATGTACTTCATTAATCCTTCTATGGCTCGAGGAGGTACTTTACTTCAGTACAACTACACTCTCTATTGTTCTCCTTTAATTTATTAGAACTCTCCTTTGACACTTTATCCCATCCTCAAAATGTCAATTTGATCTACACTTAATTTCCACCAACCACACTTTTATTTTAAATCTTCTCTATCCTAAGTTACAATTGTTCCAACACATAATATCTATCATGCACTACATTCTCTACAAGCGGTAATCTGTCACTTCTCATCATTAATCAGATCCCACGATCACAAAGTCTACTACATTCCAACTATACAACAAAACCTTTAGTTTTTCATAACTAAACTTGACTCCAAATTCTGATTGTTCAAGCTCTTGAAGCTTTAGCCCCTCTTTCTCATGTGACTTCATTGAAGACCAACACTTCTCTTTTTGAAGTGCTTATGCTCATATTAGGGTCTAGAGATTATTTTTTATGTGCATGTACTAATCACCTGAATAATCAAATGTTTGAATAGCATGTATTTGTGCCCATTACCACTAGTTCCATGTATACTTATACTTGTTGCACCATGTGTTAGATCCATTTCCCTGATTTCACCAAATTTCGGAAAAATCATTTACACAAGAAATCAGTTACAAACAAAACCCCCTATCATGAATCCCTAAACTATGCCACATCTTCAACCAACATCACTTATTACATCATGATGACATCATCATGTCACATGGCGACATCTGAGTGGTGCCACATGTCAAATGGATTTGTCCCACTTGGCCATCCAAAAACTCCAAATTTTCCTACCATGTGTCACCTGAACAAACTACCACGTCATCACATAGGTCCAGTCAATTTGTGGTGAATTTTGAAACTAACAATTGCATGGGTGAAGTTCTGAAGTTTGAAGGAAATAGTGAAAGTTTATGAAAGGAAATCTACTTTAGGAGAAGCAGATTAGATTATTTTTAAAGATAGATATAAAAACAGAAAGTTCTGAGTTCAAGGACATTAGAAGACTGTAACCTTGAATGCAGAACTAGAAAAGAAGCTACAACAATAACATATGTTCAAACATATATTTGGACGATGAGTTGATGATTTTAGCCAAGAACTAAGAGAGTTCTTAATGAAGATGAAATGAACCTTGTAGCAAAGAGGGAGGAAAGCAAAGTTCTCAAAGGAGAATGGTGAGCAATTGAATGTAGAAGCTAGAAGAGCAGAGAGTGCTCAAATGAAAATTCTAGAGGAAGGAGTCAACAAAGAAGACTAGGCATGGAAGAGGTTAGTATGATATTTACAAACAAGATGATGGAGTCACCTTGTTGCAGTGGCTTGTGTGCAACTCACAGTGACCAGGGAGAATTTCATAGAAAAAGGAGATTTGTGACTATTGATGGTCATAGTAAAGGTTCAAAGAGAAGCCATAGTAGATCAAGTCAAAAAAAACTTGATAGAGAAGTAGCTAAAATTAAATTACAACTAGAGATGAGAGGATTGCTACAGAGATATAAGGAAGTTGTTATAGTGGATGAAGCAGATGAAGATTTGATGGGCAGTTTGGAAGCTTTAGTGTTGCATGAGGAAAGGATGCTTGGAGAAAGTGAGAAAGAGATAGTGTACATTTGTACACCAGAACAAGGATCCATCCTTGAAGAGGATGACATTGATGAAGAAGATGTTGATGGGGGAGTCATTGGGGGTCTCACAAATTATTTTGAGAATGGAGATCAACATGAAGAAATGGTGAAAGAAGCATCAAATGAGGCTACAAGGTTTTGTGATTTTGAAACTGAAAAATTATGTGTGTTTGTAGGTTGCACAAGTAAGAAAGACAACCATTAAATATTGTCACAAGGATGAAGGAGAATGAACATAATTTGATTTCTATTCCAAAGGCTATGTGTCCTCATGAGAATGTACAAAAGGTAATTTCTAGGGGTTAGCAGCCTATTCTAGCAGAAAGAAAGTGGATTTTCCTTATGCAGACATCCAAAGGAGAAATGAAGAGAAGCATTCAGATGTAACACTTAATAAATTTGATGAAGAAATATTGTTTTGGGAAAATTTGCTACAAAATTGTGAGTCTAAGCTAATGATAGAACCATAGGCTGAACATTCAAATTAATGTTCAAAGATTTTGAGGAAGAAATGGATTTTTTCAGATAAATGGATACACAAGGACACAAGTGCTAAAAACCATTGGGAATTTTTAAGCTCAGTTAAAGAGATGGAGCATATTAAAGTACCACACAACAATGGTATAGAAGAGGAAGGAATGCAACAAATACTGAGCAACAAAATAAATTTTCAGCAATATGAAGAAGATCTCATGCAACACATTATTGTTGAGATGAAGGATGAAATCAAAGTGGAGAAATTTGAAAAACTAGCAACAACGATCAACAAGAAAGCAGTAGCAATTTGCAGAATATGTGCCAGCCAAAGGATATATTGGAGGTGGAAATAAAGAAAATAAGGAAGTTGATGTTGAAGAAGCCTCAACAGAAGAGGTATGCAGGGCAAGGAGAATAAAGGACAAAGTATTGCAGATGATAGAGCAAGTTTTCATCAGTGAAGAAGAAGGAAGACTACAATATAAAACATGGAAACCTGGAAGGATGACGACAAAAACAATAGAGAAATGACATGACAGGGAGAAGGACCAGCTACAACATAAAGTTTGGGATCGAGGAAGATTCACTTTATCAACACATGGTCAGGAGACCATGAATATTTTTTCACCTTAGGAGTCTGATGCAGGTGCATAGGTTGAACACAAAACTTGACGAAGACTGGACAAGAGCTTACCAATGTGATGGGATGGTCACATGGTAATGCTCGAAGAAAATTTTAAATGTTTGTAAGAAATTGTAAATATTTACATTTAGGAAGTGAGTATTTTTTTTTTTGAAATAAGTTGGAGAAACTATTTTATGTTGTAAGCAAATAATTTTTAGTTTCCCTTATTTTGTGGAGAAGGGGAAACGATTCAAATTTTGTGACTCTTTGTTTTCATAAGTAGTTTCTTTTGGAAAACAATAAAAAAAGAGTGATTGAAAGTTCTTGAGGTGAGGAGAAGCTCTAGAGAGGAGAGAGGAGAGAGGCAAAGAGAGAAACCCATTGTTTCTTTGTGTAACTATAATTTCGAAGTTGCAAACCCACGTGTACCTTCAATCTGTGTGAAGTGGAAGGTATTTTTGTTTGAATGATGTAAATGAACATAAATTTTGGATTGTAAGTTGTGTTCTTGCTAAATGGTTGAGATTGAATCAAATTCTTGCGATTAACTAATTCGATTTTTGCTTATTAACTCCTAGTTTTTATTCCTGTGCATTTGTTTATTTGAATATTGGCCATTTTGAAAGTCTGTAAGTCGAGTCATTTCATCTTCCCCAAAATCACAATACATAATTTTAATAGGCGCTATGAAATCATTTCATAGCAACGGAACAATAAATTGGAGAACATGAGCTATCGAATCATTTCGTAGCGACTCCACAAAAAATTTCATGGCTGCATGTTCGGTTTTTAAATCTCCTTTTGGCATGCCCATTGCACCATTTATTAAGTTGAAATGTATGTAATTGGATTTATGAAATGAGGTTAGATAAAGATGTTGAAAGTGCAGCAATAAAATCTTAGTTTGGCTTTGCCTTGGTTAAACTAGAGAAAATTCAAATTTCTATTTCAGCATAAATCTTGGACACGGTTAACTGAGATGACATGGCACTTGTCACTCAGTTAACTCAGTTAATTCAAGTGGGGAAGCTTAAGTTCAGTTCAACATGATTGATTGCTAGTTTGTAGCAATCTATTTCAATTAAATTGAGCTATTGTCAGTTAAACTAGTTCTAACTCTCAGAAGAACTAGTGGAGGTCAAGTTGTGGAACTGGAACTTCAACCATATTCAGTGATCAACCAGTTAATTAATCAATCATCCCAAAATAATTGTTGCATGTAGAGAATTCAAGTTACCTAGTTGAGATGGATATTCCAAGGCAATGTACTATCAGTTGTAGACTATTCCCATGTGTACAAGTGGTGCATGCAGTCAAAGGAAAGACCTAGAGGAATTGCGCAATTCAATAGAGGGATTTCCTAAATAATAGGGACTAATTTACTTAAGGAACAACGCAAGGAAATAGGAGCTTGGAGGGCTTGAAAATTGGCTAAGTGTTGGCCAGAGTCAGTGAGTCAAGCAGAGGGATAGACTATACAGGGTGTGCTCAAGCCTGAGAAAGCATATGTATTTCCTCTCTATTCTCTGATTAATGCAATACAGATAGGAAGGGAATTTGGGTAGTTGCATTCCCCTAGACAAATCTTTGTGCATGTGTGGTGTTTCCTTATTCATGTATATGATTTGTGTTCTAGATGGTGAATTAACTTCCACAAATCAATAGAGTAGCTTTGAGTCTTATGATTTAGTAAATTTCATGAACAATTTCAAATCTACACATTGATTTCTACATGATTTCAAAGCAGGATTCACTGTAGAGCAGAGATTTCAAAGTTGTTATTGCAGGAGGACTAGATTTGTAGGATCAATTATTCAGAGCTAGAAGGATGGCTTTCTATGGACTAAGAATTAAGTATGCCCTTGAGGGAAGCTCGAATTATGTTTCTTGGAAGGACCGCATGGAGGCAGCGCTTGAAGATAATAGATTGAATGAATTCATTGATAATGATATCCTAAAACCAGCAACATCTGATACTCAGGATCTAGCAGAATGGAAGAAGTGTGTAGCCAAGGTGAGGATTGGAGGGAGTACGAGACCACATTGCCTCAAATCTCCATGGGAAAGAGACTCTGTATGCAATGTGGCAAGCACTAACATATTTTTTCCATAATAGTAGTGACCACAGTAAGATGGCGCTCAAGGATAAACTTCGAAATATCAAGATGCAGAAGAATGAGACCATTCCACATTACCTAAGCAGGTTCACACAATGTTGTGATGATCTTAGTCAAGTTGGTGATACTGTAGCAGAAGATGATTCGGTAAGCCTATCCCTTCTAGACCTTCCCAAGAGCTGGCACAACTACCAAGATTCAGTGAATGGGAGGGAGAAACTACAAAATTGGGAACACATATGGTCTGATTTGGTATAGGAGGAAATAAGGCAGAATATTGGAGATGAGACTTCATCCAAGGGCAAGGATGAAGAAAATTGTGCCTTGGCTAGAAAGACAAAGAAAGGGAAGAAATCCCAATCCAAAGCAGAATTTAGTCAAGGGAGAAAGAATAAAGACTTGTCCAGAATCAAGTGCTTTCACTATCATGAATTCAGGGACTATGCCACGAAGTGTCCACACAAGGAGATAAGAAAGAAGACCTTAGGAGGAGAAACAAGTGAAGCTTTGGCTTCACAGTTCGAGCTTGACGTTACTCGCATTGCATGCATGGCCAACACAGTGATGGGGAGCATGTGGTACTTGGACAGCGGTGCCTCATGTGGTACTTGGAATAGGGATATTTTCAGTGATTTGGAGGAGAAATATCTTTAGATGCACATCGAGATGGGAGATGATGGAAGCTAAAGCACAAATAGAATTGGTACAGTCACCTTTCAGAGGGAGTCGGGCTCCCCTTTTAGGCTGAAGGATGTGATGTTTGTTCCAGGTCTAAAGAAAAATCTTGTCTTCGTTGTAACCTTGAAAGACCGTGGTTAGGATGTGATCTTCAGCAAAGGAAAGAAATTCCTGAGACACATAGCCATGAGACAGGTGAAGCAGATCGAGGTTCATGTGAAGAACCTATACAAGCTAGATGTGGAGGATTGTGTTTCATTGAGCACAAAGGCAGAGAAGGTGCAGATCCACGATGTCGGTGAAATTTGGCATAGAAGACTTGGCCATTTGCATCATGGTGCTTTGAAGATCATGTAACAGATAACCATAGGCCTCCCCAAAGGAGCACTAGAGCAACAAGATACATGCAAAGGGTGTACCTTGGGGAAGTACATAAAAGCCACTTTCCATGATCGGTACGATAGAGCACATGCAGTCTTGGAAAGGATCCACTCTGATGTTTGTGGACCTTTCTCGACAAACTCCAATGCCAGGCACAAATATTTTGTCATTTTTATTGATGACTTCTCACGGAAGTGTTGGATCTTCTTCATGCGGAAGAAGGATGAGACATTCTCCAAATTCGTAGAATTCAAATCATTGATTGAGAAAGAAACGAGAAAGAAGGTGAAGGCTCTTAGGAACAATAATGGAGGTGAGTACATGTCAAATGAGTTTAAAAATGTATGTGCAAAAGAAGCCATTTGATGAGAGTTGACAATGCCCCACAACCCACAGCTGAATGGGGTGGCTGAGAGGAAGAATCGTAGCGTTGTGGGAGAAACAAGGGTGATGTTGCATGAACAAAGCCTACCTCTACACTTGTGGGTTGAAGCCTACATCAGAAGATGATTTCTCATGGAGGAAGCTATATGTGTCACACTTCAGGATTTTTGGAGCCTCTGTTTATTGCCATGTCTCCAAAGAATCAAGGAAGAAGCTAGAGATGACATAAGAATTGGAGGTATTTGGGAGTTACACATAAACTCCCCACAACTACCATTTGTACTTGTCATCCCTTAGAATGAAAATTATGCGAAGGGATGTAAAATTTGATGAAGACTAAGCCATGCGGTGCTCTCTTGAGAGGGAGCTTTTAGCTCCAAAGGAGGAGCCTCAAGATGTTGTGGAGCAACCACAAATTGAGGAGCAGAGAGTGGAGACGGCCACTCAAGCAGAACCATCCAGAGAAGGCAGGAAGAGGACCAGGGAAGTTGAGAGACTTGTGCACGCTGCAAGGGAGAATGTGGGTCCTCCTTCAAATCAGCATGGGTAGAGAAGGTCACTAGATCGGTACACTGGCTACATGGCTCTAATGACAGAGCTAGTAGAGACTAAGCCATCCTCTTTCGAGGAAGAAATAGAGAAACATGTATGGGTTGATGCAATGGTGGAGGAGTATGAATCCATTGTAAACAACAGTGTTTCAGAAGTGGTCCCACGACCAACAGACAAATCAGTTGTGGGTTTGAGATGGATCTTCAAAGTGAAGCATGTAACAAACAAAAGCATAGAAAAGTACAAGGACATATTTGTGGCCATGGAGTACTCTTAGGCTGAGGGAATTGACTATGAAGAGACCTTTGCTCCTGTAGCAAGGTACTCATCCATTAGATCAATCCTTGCTCTGGTTTCACATATGGGGTGGAAGATCCACGAGAGGGATGTGAAAACAATTTTCCTCAATGGAACTATTAAGGAGGAGGTGTATATTGAGAAACCAGAGGACTTCGAGACTTTTAATTGAGAGTCTCATGTGTGCAAACTCAAGCGAGTGTTGTATGGTCTCAAGAAAGAACCCCGTGTTTGGTACACTAGGATCGATAGCTATCTCACTGGTTTGGGATTCACCAAAAGTGAAGTAGATGCAAACCTCTACCATATTTTGGTAGAAGGTAAATTGTTAATTATTGTCTTATAAGTTGATGACTTGATTTTCACTGGTGATGAGTAGCCGATCAAATCTTGCAAGGAGGACATTGCAAGAAAGTTTGAAATGAAGGACATGGGTCACATGTACTACTTCCTCGATTGGAAGTATGGCAAGGTTATGGGGAATTGTTTGTCTCTCAGGGAAAGTATGCAAACGATATACTTCAGAAGTTCCGCATGGACAGATGCAAACCCATGGAGACACCTCTAGCGACAAACCGGAGGAAAGAGGATACCACTTTAGGTGAGGAAGTGGATGCTACTGTTTACCAACAGTTGGTGGGTTCACTAATGTATCTTGTGAACACACGACTAGATATCTCCTATGCAGTCAACCAGTTGAGCCCAATTATGGTTAGACCAACCAAATTGTTTTGGAGGGAAACTAAGCATGTTCTATGGTACCTCAAAGGCACTATCAAGTTTGGACTATGGTACATACAGACATAGGGAGTGAGGATGTGTGGCTTCACGAATGCAGATTAGGCAGGGAGTACATCAAATCGAAAGATAACATCAGGTGGAATTTTCAGTGTTGGGTCTGTAGCCTTTTCTTGGTACAACAAGAAGCAAAGATCTGTGGCACTTATCTCGACAGAAGTAGAATACATGGCTGCAAGTCAAGCAACATGTGAGGCGATCTGGATGAGAAAGATACTTGTTGGATTGTTTGGTCAGATGATGGATCCAACTGTGATTTACTGTGATAATCATAGTTGCATCAAACTATGAAAATCTTGTTTTTCATGATTGATCCAAGGATATTGATATCTGGTATCACCATTTACGGGATTGTGTGTAGAGGAAAATTATGTTGTTGCAGTACATTCCGACAGAGGAACAAGATGCTGATATTTTGACAAAGGCCTTGTCAAGAGGGAAGTTCAAGTTCCACAGGTGCAAGATAGGGGTGGTTGATAATTCCTTTCTTGTTGAGAGGGAGTGTTGAAAATGCAACAAGAAAATCTCGGTTTGACTTCGCCTTGGTCAAACTAGAGAAAATTCGAATTTCTATTTCAGCAAAAATATTGGAGGCAGTTAACTGAGGTGAAATGGCACTTGTCACTCAGTTAACTCAGTTAATTCGAGTTGGGGAAGCTTGAGTTCAGTTTAGCATGATTGATTACTAATTTGTAGCAATTTATATCAGTTAAATTGAGTTATTGTCAGTTAAACTAGTTCTAACTGTCAAAGGAACTAGTGGAGGTCAAGTTGTGGAAGTGGAACTTCAACCACCCTCAGTGATCAACTAGTTAATTAATTAATTAGTCCAAAATAATTTTTGCATGCATAGAATTCGAGTTACCCACTTAAGATGGAGATTCCAAGGTAGTGTACTATCAGTTGTACACTATTCCCATGTGTACAAGTGGTGCATGCAGTCGGAGGAAGGACCTAAAGGAATTGCGTAATTCAATAGAGGGAATTTCCTAAATAATAATGGCTAATTTTCTCAAGGAATGACGCAAGAAAATAGAAGCTTAGAGGGCTTGAAAATTGGTTGTGTTGGCCAGACTCAGTAAGTCAGGCAGAGGGATAGACTATACACTTGTAGGGTGTGCTCAAGCTTGAGCAAGCATATGTATTTCATCTCTATTCTTTGATTAATGCAATACAAATAGGAAGGGGTTTTGAGTAGTTGCTTTCCCCTAGATAAATCTTTGTGCATGTGTGATGTTTCCTTTTGCATGTCTATGATTTGTGTTCTAGATGGTGAATTAACTTTCACAGATCAGTAGAATAGCTTTGAGACTTGTGATTTAGTAAAATTCATGAGCAAGTTCGAATCTACACATTAATTTCTACAAAAGAGTGGGAGGTGACAGAAAAATATCTCATGGATTTTTATCATAATAAATTCATATTCTTATATTGAATGCATATGTTAATTTTTTCACGAAATATTGTTGAATTGGGTGTAAACACAGAGTTGTGTGTCTGAGTAGATCGGGGATATTAACGTCGGGGTGACTTGGCTGCCATCATCATTGGTTGTGGTAAAATACAAAGTGGTGGATTATTGAATGGTGGGGCTCCAGACGGTCTTCTTGGTTTAGGAATTATTGATATTTCAGTTCCAAGTTTTCTTGCAAAAGCAAGATTGGTGCAAAATTCATTGTCAACGTGTTTTCAATTTGATGATTCTGAAAGGAATTTTTTGGGGGTTATGGGGCATTAGCATAGAAGACTACACCTTTCTTAGGATTTAACGGGGAATATACTATTGGAGTTGAAGATATTCATGTTGGATCCGCAGTGGTGCCCTCCCCAAAAGCTTACTATGATGGTCTTCCTTGGGATCATTGTTATCAAGTGGGGAATCCAAGTCATCAAATTCTCTTACTATCCTATTGTATCAATATTTTCAGAGGAGGGGGGAATTTTCTATCTTCAATCCCATAATAAGTTTGTTTACTGATAATGGGATATTGGAAGGTTTTGCTTGGTAGCAATAGAGGACACTTGTGATCGGACAAGTGTTCAAGAGGATGGGAGTATAATGAATGTGCATGTTTTCCATAAGAAAATTGATGATATTGGCAAAACAATAATGAAGATGGATTTGGGTATTAACAGGTTGGTTTGTAAAGCAAGCTTCAAACCAAATGCATACGTCAATTATTATGTTCTAGGTGATATTGTTTCATTTGTAATTACTAATCTAGTGTCCATTTCAATTGAAGACTGTCAGGATGTAGAGGAAGAAATATTGACTTAGAAAACACTGAAGAAGAAAGTTTGGATGTCTAGGAATGTAACCTTTCTTTTAAGGTGCTATTAAACATTTTACAAATGCTGAAAGAAAAGACCTTGAGGCTTCAAACAAATTTGAGAATGGAGTCTGTAGAGACACATAAGAAGGAAAATTGCACAGTCTAATAAATCTACCTGAGGAAACAAAGGAATTTGCAATAGAAGAATCCACTGGCTTAGGCATCACAAAACAAGATCAAGAGACCTATAATGATATAATGGAACTCATGGATCTAGTAGTTCCTTCAATAGATATGGAAGAGTCTGCTCATATCTATGTAAAAATGCGGAAGTTGGGAGATCTATCAAAAAAACTGATTAGATGCGAAAGTCGTCAAATAAATTTGGAAAAAGGGGTTTTTTTTTCCAAATATTTGTCAAAACCCTAGATGGGAAATCTATCCCAATAAGTGTTCAACCTGAGGATTTAGTGCAATATCTCAAGCAGAAGGTTCAAGATAAGTTGGGAATTTCGACAAAGTTATAAAGTATGATCTATGTGGGGAAAGATTTGCAAGATGCCTTTCGATTGCACGAATATGGTATCGTTCAGGATTCATTCATTATCATAAATTTGAGATTTCGGGGTGGAGCCCTAGGAACAATATCTGCAGTTAATGGTCCAAGTTCTTTTAAGGATGTAATGAGAGGGAAAGTTGCCACACAAACCCCAAATTTGACTATCCCAGGGCCTTACCTAGTTGAGAAGGTAGAGAAAGCACCAAATCTGTCAATAAAATTGACAAAAGTGAGTGGGATTTTCATTGTTCTCCAAGTTGGAGCTCTGACTTGCCGATTTAATGGCTTCTAGCCCAAGTCTGAATATCTACATCAATAGATCTACCTCAACTGGACTAAAAATTGTGATATCTACCTATGTGCAAAGGGATTTTTTGTGGTTCAATTCGACAATCAGATAGATCTGGACTATGTCATAAACAAAGGCCATGGTTTTGGGGAAGGGTGGGTCTCTTCATCACTCCATGGTTTCCATCTTTTGATGCCACGACAATGGTGGTTACAAAGACATCGATATGGGTAAGGTTTCACAGTCTCCCGCTTCTTTTTTGGCACCATCATTTTTGGCATTGGAAATTCATTAGCGAGATTTCTAAAGATGGATCGAGAAAGAATGGACAAAGGTATCTTTACTTTTGACTGCATCTGCGTGGAGATAGACCTAAGCAAAGGCCTACCAAATCACATCCATCTGACTCATCAAGATTTCAAGTGGACATAGTGGCTAGACTTTGAAAATACTGATGTTATGTGCCAGATCTGCCATCAGACAGGGCACCTGCAGAACTCATGCCCTCTAGCAAAAAAGAGGGCAAAGAAAAGATTGAAAAAGCTAAAGGATTGCAACTTTTGGATTTGCCTTTTTTAGATGATGAAGATGAAGCAATGGATGAGAGTCTTCAACAACCAATAGCACAAAACCAACAAGGCTCCCAAGTGGAGGGAGAAGAGAAGCAAAAGGGTTCTGCTAAACGTGACGAAAAAGACACCAATTTAGTAGTGATCCAAACTCCAAGAAATTAGCATGAGGAAAATGGTAACATCCAAGGAATAACAGAGATCGTAACAAAGAAGTAGAAGGTGGTCATACCCTTTCAAAAAGGAGGGGGCATAAAGCAAACCCATACATTTGAGAGTTCGGATTAAGACAAAGAAGTTCCCCCGAAGGTGGAAGGTAGCCAACTGGAAATAGTATCAGTGACTCCCAATCAAGGAGTTTGGCTAAAGGTGGAAAAAGAAAGGAAAAAAAGGTGAAACTAACTGATTATTTTCACACTTATCCCCAACAATTTTATGTGATTTTTGTTTTTCTTGTTTTTTTCTCTTTTTGTGCATTGGCCGAAAGGCTAATCTAATTGAATGCTTTTGGGCCTCTTCAAAACGTAATTTTGTTCCTTGGTTTTCAAGTTGAATAAAATTACGATTTTTCTTTGAAAAAAAAATGATACAATGGAAGGTAGCCATCCTTCATAGTCTTCCTCCAATGATAATGCCTCTGAAGCTCTATGGAAAAGGTCACAATTTCATCTGCACAAGCTGTTGTGAAAGTTGAAATTGGAAATTTTAGTGCAGAGTTGGAGGGTAGACAAAAAGAAACATACCATGTCCAAGTTTGTATATCACATCAGATCATTCAAAATTCAGATATTCATTGTGAAGTATGCTGAAATACATCTTGTTTCACTCGAACATAAAAAAAATTTGTTATAGCAATTAAAAACTGTGAAACTTCAAATGATGATAGAAAAACTATTGGCAATAATGATGGAAGCTAGATGTTTTTAATGAAAATTCATCGAGCATAAGCAATTTTGTTCCAATGCTCCGTGCCAATAAAGAGACAAACTTGCAGAATCAAACTTCTAAAAAGCAAATACCACCAATTGCAAACAATATTGACCATTTGAAATCATATACGATGGCTACTATGGAATCATATGAAATTGGTAATGTGGGGAGAAAGCTTGGTGTGAAGGAGGACAATGACTATTGTATGATGATATCCCTTGCCAACATTATGCCTATTGAAGAAAAAGAGGTTGTTGGTATGACAATTGTGAGGATTGAAGGAGTTTTTTCATTTTTGGAGGATAAAAAAAAATTATGTACCACCCATACATGCCATTGCTTGAGGGTAACAAATGTCGAGAAGGGGGGACTGCAATGTCCCTTGTGAATTAATTGCCAAAGAGAGGAGGAGATAACCTATCCAACCCCATAGGCTATAGTCTTTGATAAAGGCGGGAAACCCAATCATCCAATGTTTAGGGCACATTAGGTAAATTTTGGGGTAGCTGGGGCAGAAAGCCCAAATTGGGGGTTGCACATGAGCCGCTCACATTATATTAAGGAGGAGAAACCCCCATAAAGAAATCTATAAATGAAGGAGAGTTGGAATCACTTTTGATCATCAACTTTGGATTGGAATATCTTTGATTTTCTTGAGCCCAAAGCTTTGAGGGTTTTAAGACCCCTTCTTTTTTATTAGTTTTGGTGGAGGTGATCCCATCCTACCTACTCATCTAGTTTTAGTGGATTTGATCCCACCCTACCTAGACATTTCTTTTCTCTATTTGGGTACAACATATTTACTCAAAGAAACTCTGATATATCTAGCTAAGTAAAGAAGCAATTCCCTGTGATCTCTTATTGGTCAACGAACTCTACTTAGGAGCATAGAAGGTTTTTTATGATAAGTTTGGTCACCAAAGCTCGAGAGAAAGGGCCATGAGATAGTGAAACTTTATGTGATTTTCCATAGTACATCCTAACTCATAATTGCTAATTGAGGAAAAAACAAGGCTTCAAGTATCCTTCTCTAAGGCATTGGGACCTTTCCGCAGTCAAATAGGAAGTTCAATGAAGTAATTAGGGCAACTCAACAACAATGGATCTCCTGGCGACAGGGTCGTAGCCGAAATTGCAAGGGCCAAAAACTAGTCGAGACTAAGCACACTTCTGAGCACAAAACACATTAAATTGACAACGAATGATTGATTGTTTTGTGTAGTATATAATCAATCTAGGCACACACAACTCCTAACATACATAGGACAAGGTGATAAATTAGTCTATAAGTTGATCAAAGTAATTGAGGATTGTTATTGTTGAGCTTAGTGAATATTTTATTGGAAAACAGTCACAAGTGAGTACTCAAAATTCTGGTATATCAGCGCTAGTGGCAGATTGGATATTGATCTAGGGCAAGGTTTACCTTTGTGATATCTTTTCTTAGAATTAAAAGAATACTATGGGAAATTGTTTGGGTTAATCATACTAGTGGAACATTGATTGAATAAATTTTTTATTTAGTCCTAACCCATTGTGATTAACCATATTGTTGTTGGAAATATTCTATATTACTAGTGCATTTCTTAGAAAATATACCCACTGTTATATACAAATGAATGAATATGTTTTTGTTGTTGATTCATTGGAAACCCTAGACAAGTAGATCCCTACGGGCTAAAATTTCCTTAGGATATTACGTAATATGGCAAGTTGTGAATCCATTTGGCTTTGCAAGTTACTTGTAGGGTTATTTGATGAGGAGTTGAAGCCTACGATGATATATTGAGATCATCGGAGTTGTATCAAACCCTCTAAGAATCTAGTGTTCAGTGATAGATCCAAATTAATGAGATCATATATCACTTCATTAGAGACATGATTTAGAAGGAAGTAAGCTTTAGTATATCTCCACAGATGAGCAAGTTGTAGACATTATGACCAAACCTTTGGTCAAAGGGAAGTTTGTATTTTACAAGGGCAAGCTTGAAGTGGTGCAGAATATCTTTCTTACTAAGAAGGATTGTCGGTGTTTGTAAATCGAACAGGTGCTTTCACATAGGTCTAAATGTGAAGACGTGTGGAAGTCGTCCAAAATCTTCACCTTAGAAAATTCATTTTAATAAAAAAAAAATTATTGAAGTGATTTTTATAAAAGTGAGTTTAATCTTAATGAAATATAAAGTGTTTTCTTACATTAGCAAACTAGATGAATCTTGACTGTTGATCGAGACTTAATCTCATTGAGAGGTTAGGGGTTATGGAGACTTAGTCATCAAGGATTAATTGATTCGGTCAATAACTCATGATTACAAAGGCAAGGCTAAGTGAAGGAGAAAAATACAAGAGAGACATTTAGTGATTGAGACACAAAGTAAATCCGAAGATAACAAGCAGAAAATTGCAGCAAAGTGATCAGCCCACACAATAGGACGTGCAGGGAAGTCAAGTGGCAAGTTGAGGACCATACAACAGCCATAGTATTCCACATGCACGCGAGCCATACAAGAGCCATACGCATGTGCCATACAACAAGTTTCACATGTTACTGTACAATAGACACAACAAGTCGCGTGGGTCCGTACAACAAGCCAACAGGTTGGGGGGTTTGGTTCTAGATATTTTGGAGGGCCATACAAGCCATGCGCCTAGTACATTCTGAAATTTTTGCTATAGCTTGGATTTGTTTTCAATGGGCTAGTTTCCCAATAAGGAAACCCTTGTAAGATTATATATATTATTTTAATGAGAAGCTAATTTGAAGAGCATAAATATTTTTTTGTGCATTACGGAAATTGGTTTCTTTTGCTTTCGCTATAATTTTTGTTTTGCCAATTAAAATTTCAGTATGCGCATTTATTTTTGTGAGCTATATTAAATTTAATTTTTAGCAAGGAAATCACAAGGAAATAATTTGTCAAATTCTGGAATTAGAAAATTTTACACAAAGAATCTGGCAATCTTCCCAAGAATCCATTGCCTCAAGTTCATATAAGAGGAGTGATCCTTGGAATAGAGGCCTGAAAAGAGAGCTAGGTGGATCTCAACTCTCCTAGGTCATTTCAACTCTCCTTAGGGAAAACTTGTTCAAACCACAATTACCTAAGTATATCCAAAAATAAGAGAGGCAACAACTCATCATAGGTCATAGGAGGAGTGCTGGGAGAAGAATTATTGCAAGACGAAGGTAGGAAACCTATAGGGAGGAAATCAAACACTGGTAGCAATTGCACAAGTGGAACAAAGGTACAAGAAGGCAACCAAATTACTATTTTTAGTGCACTTAGAGCAAGAGAAGCTCCCTAGGCTCAATCCCAATGATATTGTTCTCCACCAATAACAAAGGCATAGAAACTGCTCATAAGATGCATTTCCTGGGAAGGATTATATATTATAGAAATCATCAATCATTTTCATTCAGGAAACAAGATACGGGAGAAGGATTGCAAGTTATCTTTAAAGAATAATTTTTTGGAATGGTGGGTTTGAATGCATTAGCACCCAAGCACATTTGGGTGGGATTAACGATCAGTTGGAGACAAGACTTTCAGATGGCAATCAACCTCAAATTAGATAGTTCCATGTTGGTTATATCATTCTCAAAAGAATTCAATAAGCATTTATTTCCACTAAATATATATGGGCCATTGGAGCAAAGATAACAATTTTGGGAGGATATCAAGAACAGAGACTTGTAAGACTCTCCAACCCTTTATTTTTGGGGGATAATTTGCATTTGACTCTAAATGATAGAGAAAATGGGGTTTAAGGGAAGGAAATAGTCCCCTAGCTAAAAAAATTCAAACATTGCTTGAAGATCTTGGTTTATTTGACATTGAACCGAACAACCTTTGCTCACTGGGACACACAAAAGGTCTGGGCAGGAGTACATTTGGAAAAGAATGTGCAGATTTGTGGTGAACACTGCTCTTCTCAAATCGGAGGGAGAGAATCATGCTTCTACTGTGGCTTATGGGGGATTGGACCACTCCATAATTATTTAAAGATGGTAAACAAGAATAGGAAGGGTTCATCACCCCTCGAACTTAACCAATTCTGGTTCAAATTCCTTGAATACCAAGATTTCATTCGCAAAAATTGGGTCCCCTTTGACCCAAAGGAGGATGGATATGCCATGGAGCATCTTGAAACGGACCTAAGATCAACAAATATAATAACAATGGAATGGGTAAACCAGCCTAGATCCATCTCCAGATCTACCAACCGCCAAGAGGGATCAAATCTCTTGAGATGAAAACATCCTTTAGAGTGAAAAGAGATTTGGTCCCTCTCGGTGTTTGGTAGATTCGGAGTTAAATGGATCTAGACTAGTATAATATAATTGACATTGAAATATTTTATTTATAATTCAAGTTCTCCACATTAAAATGTTAAAACATGCCCCCTCATATTTTTTTACTGTATGCATACATTTAAACTTTTCTTTGTCATTAAAATCTTCTATATCAACTCCATATTAGAATTAAATAAATTATATAGATCTCCCTAGTTATGGAAAGTGACAATATAAGAATTTTTTTAATTTAATTTACTTTATAAAATTATGTTACTTTGAAATATTTTACTTATGGTTGACAATAATTTATTTTTGTTATTTATTATATTTTTGTTTTAAAAATCACATGTAAACTGAATATAAAATGAATTACACATCCTGTAATATTAATAATACTATTTCCTGTCATCTCCATATTAAGTAGTAAAGAAATTACATTTTTTCCTCATAGCGAAAAGTAAATTAATTTTTTTTACTCATCTACATATCAATTAATAGAGAAACGAGTTGTCTTTAGTGAGACTTTTTGGAAGCTCATTTCTTCCTTCATACTAAAAAGTAATTTATAATGAATTACACATCATGTAATATCAATAATACTATTTCTTGTCATCTCCATCTTAAGTGGTAAAGAAATTACATTTTTTTCCTCCTAGCAAAAAGTAAATTAATTTTTTTTACTCATCTACATATCAAGTAATACAAAAACGAGTTGTCTTTAGTGAGACTTTTTGGAAGCTAATTTCTTCCTTCATACTAAAAAGTAATTTTTTTTTAATTAATTAATGACCAATAGACCAGAAATAATTCAACAACCTTTTTTAATTAATTAATGACCCATAGACAAGAAATAATTCAACCAAATCGTGAGAGACCCACAGAATGAGAAAAGACTAGTGCAAGATGTGTTCCAAGTGGAATTGTTTATAGGTTTTTGGGAATTTCTAGGCAAAGGCATCATTGAAGTCATAGAGGAATCAAGGATAAACGGGACGATCTTGCAAGGTTTCACCTTAACATTCACGGTAAAATTCCCAAGGAAAATGACCCAACTCCCTTTGGCTAATACAGACCATGTTCTCTATGCAATTGCATAACCATTTCTTCAAGACTGAAGTCAATTCTGTCTAGACTCTAAAGCAATCTTACCGAACAAAATGGGATCCTTGGAAGGTCAAGATATCCAGGATGCAGTGGCAACAGCCCAAGAGGTATTCCACACTATCAGACTGAGGCTCAAGAAAGTTTTCATAACTAAAGTAGATCCCACCAAAGTATTTAATCAAATAAGTTGGATGTATCTATGTCTAACCCTCACGCAAGTAGGATTCTCTCATTCACTCGTTGTTTGGATGGAAGCATGTTTCAGTTCAGTTGCGTATGTGGTTTTAATCAATGGCATAACCATTGACATCATTCACCCTCGGAGAGGTCTAAGGTTGACCTGTCCCTTCTTGCCCCTCCTTGGTCCTTCTGGTGGTAGAAGGGCTCAGTATGCTAATCAAGCCAAAGCTTAAGAGGGGAAGATAGTAAAGGAATCAAGGTGGCCAAAGGAGCAATCATAACCCACCTAATGTTTGTAGATGACTTATTTGGGAATGGAGCAGTGGCAGAGGCAAGGAACCTTGGAGATATCCTTAACCCATTTTGTTACGCAACAGGGAAGGAGATCAACCTGAGAAAGTCCTCCATCAGATTCAATCTTTTTGGTCAAGCCCAAAGGAAAATGATCCTTGGTTTCCTCCCTTTCACTATGCAGAACTTTGAGGCTAAACTCTCCTACTTGGGTTTTCATTTGAAGCAAGACAGTTATGGGTACAGAGACTGGATGTGGTAAATGGTCAAAATTGGTAGCAGGATAGAGCACTGGACTCAGATGGATCTTAAAGGCTAGTAGGATAGTGCTCAACAAATCTGTCCTGAACTAGACTCTGGCTTATTGTCTTTAGTTAGCAAAAATCCCCAAGCAAATCCTAAGAGGAATGAAGCAGATCATCTTCAGGTATATGTGGAGAGGAAATAAGGGGCAGGCAGGAATACCTCATTATCTGGGAGTTTGCTTCAAAGCCAGAGGATTTAGGGGGTAGGGAATAAAACATATTTTGCATTTCTCCAAAGCCTTAGCTGTTGAAGGGCGTGAGAATTTGAAAAGTACTCACCAAAAAAGGAATTTGGCAGAATATTTTTTCTCATATCTATATCTATATCTCCCTGAAATCAATAGAGGGATGGATTACGGTAACCCAACAGGCAAGTCAGAAGAGGATCAAGTTTCTGGACGCATTTAATTAAAGCTTCCACATCATCGGCTCCTCAGTCTGTTGGAAGGTCAGGAATGAGCATCCCATCAGATTTACACTGGATGTATGGGTTGGAAAAGAGGCAACTTATAAGACGCCCAGAGTTCTCTTGGAAAAAATGAGGAGCGGAAACCTCAAGTACAGATCAGATCTGGCCATTCCCATGGCTCACCATTCACAGAAGCAAGAAAGGCTCAGCAGCTAGGTCACAGGTCTCACTGGGGAAAGAAGAGGAGCAATGGACTATATTCAGAGCTCAATGGAAAAAGGAAGGAATAAAGTTGAGGGAGGAAGAAGACATACCACTTTGGGGTGCCAATCCTATCCAGGGAAGTTAGTCAAACTGGGGCATGGAACATTGTGCAGACCCCGATCTGCAAGGGAGTCTCCTTGGTGGTGGAAACATATTTGCAAAATAGAAGCCATGTCAAAGACAATTACCTCGCATGATTAGCACAAAACAAGTCAATCCTCACATAGGATAAGATGAAGCGGGGAAGGCCTGGGAAATGCCCTCTTTGCCAGGAAGCAGGGGTGAGAGCGACATGCTTAATGATCCATTTCATTACTCGAAAGAGATATCGAGCGTGATAGGAAACCTTTCTACATTCAAAGGACATTGGGAGGGAGCTAACCTGTAGCAGGCTTTAAGCCAATCGTCAACAGGGCCATCGGGGGAGGCACTTGCTTTACCAATGCACGCTTTATATTCTATCTGGATTGCCAGGAATGCGGCCATGTTTGAAGAAATAACCTCCACTAGGAGTATACTACAGACTAAAAGGAAGCCTGAGCACAGTCCCAGTCATTGCTAAAAGAAAGCAGTCAAGAGTCCAAAGCATCCTATGATAAGGAAAGGTGCGCATCCCAGGGCAGATTTGATGGGGCAGTAAAAGAGAACAAAGGTAGAGTGAGCTCGCAGGATGATTACAGCTACAGGGCAGCCCGAAAATCTGCTTTAAACATGAACTGGGTCAAGGTAATAACAACCAAGCAGAGGTAATCGCAGAAAGCAAACTGATAGCTCCCGCCAAGGGTGTGCGAGGTGGCAGTAATATAGATATTCGGAGACTCCAATATGGTCATAGGATAGCTGGCAGGAAGCCTTCAGATAAGAAATATTAATCATCAAGCTAGGGTAAGGGAAATAGAGTAAAATGGCAACAACTTCGGACACGTCCTTCCGGACATTAACATAAAGGAGAATGCTGAAGCAGACTCTCTTGCCAAGGCAGCAGTGAAATTGCAGGAATGTCAGTTGATAAAGAGTCTTGCAAGGAAGACTGGCATTTAACTCATGGTAATTTATTTTCTAGACTATAAAGTAGCTAGATTCTATTCAGAAACAAATGAGAACTTCTATTCTTGATCTCTCCGATCCTTCAAATCAGTCTCTGATTCAATTTCTTAAACTTATGTCCTAGAAATTATGTTCCGTTCTCCTGAAAATCCCTTCAGGTCAAACTACTAATTCTAGAGGTACTCAGGTCAGATTCACAGACGTATTTTGGTTTCAGCTTCCTAGATGATGTGGACAGATATGTACATCAGGTGTTTATGCTGTAAAATGTACTCCTTTTTATGCAATAACAAGAGTAGAGCTTTTATCAATCTGAACCATCTCATGAAATTGAGACAAGTAGAATCATAGATACAAGAACTTTCCTTAAGCCGATGGGAAATTTCCTTAACTTTCCTTATTTTCAAAATGACATTCTGCAAAATTTGGACAAGAAGAAAATTTCCAAAATGTTTAAACGGGCACCTAGACATTTGGAAGTTTATCATTGATAAAACTTTTGCGCCTTTGCAACCTGTTTGTCTGTATGTATATATATATATGCCGAACTAGCAACTAATATACAACCTTTGCTTTCTGAATCAAAATTAGCAAGTAACTAATGAGGCTTTTGAAGTCATTTACAGCTTGTTTAAAGGCCCGGAAGTAATGAAATGGCAAAAAATGATCGAATATCCAAGTAATACGCATAATGCATGAAATTTCTTACACAAACTAGCCTTGTGTGCCAAATGAAGCGCCGCACATGCTTCTACATGGCTGTGAAAAATTTTAATTGCATCTGAAAAGCTCTGAAAGGTTCGACTTTGTCCTGAGATGCAGCTGTCGAGGTTAAGGTCGAGCAGGTTAATTGTTCTAGATTCCTGATCTTGAACTCTTTGGTATCCAAATTCAGTTTCATTAATCTCATCTTCCATGCCTTCCTTAAAAGTATACTTACGCTCTGGTTTCCGTCATACGCAGCCGCGGCCTCACACGAATCAAAGTCCACGGTGTCCTTGTTCCCCCAGTAAAGGGGCGCTTTCGTCACAAGCCTCCATTGCTCGGCATTAGGGTTTGCCTCCCACAAAACCACAAAAGTGAGGGGGAGCAATCTTCCGTCAAAGACGCCTAACAGATATATTCGGCTGTTGTAGGCAACCATTCCAATTGTCTGCACCCTCGTCGGGTTGACTCCCATAAGATCCATTTCCCACATTTCTTCAGCCACGGACACGAGGGTTTCTGTGTTGTAACTCACCATTCGACCCGGATGGGCGGAATTGCGATAGTATGAGTTGCAGTAGATGGTGGTGCCATCTGTAGTTGAATGGGATAGACGGCGGAATACATTATGGTCAATCTCAGGACAGAGTTGTATGGACCATGTGTCGGTCCTGGAGTTGTATACCAGAGCATGTACCTGCTTGTCTGTTAATTCTCCCCACACCATTACTTTAAATGATTTAGAAGCCGAATCTCCAAATATGTTGATGCTGATGGATGGCAGATGAGGTAGCAGCCATGGTATTTTCTTCCACTCGGGTTGCCACAATCTTTTCTTCAAACAGGATTTCAGAAGAAGGCCCGAGCTGAGTCTTGCATCGGGAAGCAGTCGTAAGCGTCTTGTCAAGGGATTGGCCACGGCCAATCTTCCTTCTCTGCTTGCCAAAAGCATAAGACCGTCCGCTACTCCCTGGAGGAGCCAAGATTTCGTCAAGGGATCGGCCACATGTTGAGCCAGCGAAAAATGATACTGTTTAGCATCGTTAGCATTGAAGAGCACAAAGCTATTGGGATTGAGGCGAGATCTGCTACGGAGAGCAATCCAAGATTCGTGGTTTCTCTCGTCATAAAACTTTTGAAAGATCTGGCAGGAAGAAACAATTCGGCGCCAAGAAACGCATGATTGGCGAGCTCTCAAGAGATCGGGGATTGAAAGCCAAGAGAGAATGTCGTGCAGAATGTGTTCTGGGAGGCAGTCAAAGGGGCAATATGATCCGATAGGCTGTTTCCTGGCACAGTCATTAACGCGCAATTCACCAAGTCGGGGTATAGGAGAAGAGATGCCATACCTTCTGCTGAAAAGCTGGGCCATTTCAATAATCTTCTTCTTTTCGACGGACATTCCTCCACTCATTTCTGGATTCCCTGCAGATGCAGCTACTTTTGATGCATTATCTCCATCGAGAACACCCTCCAAGTAATAGCTTTTCTGACATGTCAGTTCTCCGTCTGTTTGGATTGCCACCTCTCTTGGCATTCCCTGCAACTCAACACGATGAATCTGAAGACCACTTTTCATCTTCGTTTGATCAAGTAGCTATTGCAGCTTCTTCCACCCACCCAGTAATAAGAATCCAATCGCAAACACTAGAAGCCTGCAATCGCCTTCGCGCGAATTTTCAACCTTGCAAATTTGTTCATCGACTTCTTTTTATAATTGACTGAACTGTTGGTGTACATGCACCTAGATTCGCTCCCTTGGTTGGTGTACATGCATTTAGACTAGCGGTATTGATGTAAATGCACCTAGATTAGCTCAAGTTAACTTATTGGTTACATGTGGCACATGTACACATTAACATAAGATAAAGCACACTTAGCTTTAGTTAGTTTTAGTTATTGCATGTACAACTAAGCTTAACTTAGTTGCTTTTATGTATTTATTCTAAAACTAATATTGTAGAATCAATTTTTCATTCTTTTCTCAATTCTTGCTCGCTTCCTTCCATCTCTTGCAAGCTTGTTTATTGTTTTGCAGATCTAGATGTGTGTATCTCAAAAATCTTACATGAACACTGAACACTACGGAAAACGTTGAGGGGAAATTTCAAACCTTACAAAATATTTACCATATTGGGTTGGAGAGTAACTCTCACCCTAATAATCAATAAAGCTTTAAATCTATCAATTTTGGTAAGTTAGATTTAAAATAAATTTAGGTTGTTTTATTTTTATTTTTTTAAATAGGTTGAATATCATGGGACAATACCAATGGCCAATATCTTGGGTGATTTTTATTTTTATAAGATTATTTATTTTTTTACTAGTTCCGAAGATACCATAAATCAATACCATAGGCCAATACTTTGAGTGATTTTTATTTTTATAAGATTAATTTTTTTTGACCTAGTTCAAGATGTTTATATTACATTATATTAATTTTTTAACTTAATTTAATTTTTATTTTTTTAATATATAATTTGATTTAATCAAAATGTTAACCAGATCTCTATTATAGTTAATTATAAAATGTCTACTAAATAATAACAATAATAATAATAATTTAATATATAAATTTACTATGAAAAAAATAATTATTTTATTAATAAAAATATAAATTATAATAATTTAATATATAAATTTACTATGAAAAAAATAATTATTTTATTAATAAAAATATAAATTACAAAATCTACTAATAATATAAAAGTAATATTGTTAATGTCACTTTCTTGTGTGCAATTTTATTAAGGTTCAACGTTTCTAGTGGTCTCATTACATCATGGTCTCATTACATCATTAAGTGTAATTATAAAGAAAAATCAATGAATCTTAAAATAAATTAACTAATAATAAAGAAAGAAAATTAAAAATATAAAGATTTTAATTATAGTCTCGAAATAAGAATAATAATAAAATTTTGTAAAAAAAATTAGTGTATTATGAATTGATGAATCTTTAGACCTTTCACCATAATTTTATAACAAGGGAAAATATTAATGATTAAATAAATAATTTAATTTAAATTTATTAATGATAATGGATTATCAAATAGAAATGAAAATGGAATGTAATAGAATATAGTAATTTGATATGAGTTTGATTTTATAAAGTAATTTTGGATGTAGGATAAAAAAATTATATAAATATAAATATTAAATAAGGAGATTTGCAATTAGAAAAATAAAATAAAAGACATTTGGGCATAATAAGAGAATAAATAAATAAATTATTATAAGTTAATTTGATAAAGTTGTAATTAATATTGGTCAAATCAATATAAATATTCTTAAAAAACAATTAATTGGTCAAAATGAAAAATATAATAAATTATTGGTAAAATTGAAGAAAATGAAACTAACAAAGATACTATTGGAATTAGTCAATAATTATAAACAAATAAATTCTAGATTATAATAAAGGAATATATATATATATCTATATATATATATATATATATATAATGTTTTAGAAACACAAATGAGGAACCATTGAACACGAAAGGAAAGGGAAAGGGATGAAATGAACAAGAGAACAAAGGGAAAGGGGAAGAGGGAGAAAGGGTAAGAAATGGAAGGCTTAGCTTTAGAAGAAATAAGACAAATGTAGGTTTCCAAGCAAGGTCAACTATTATCCATCTCCCCTATTAAATTTATAGCGTTTTTTTTCAATATCTAAAGTTTCCATGATGATACATTTCGAAACGGAAGAGGGTGTAGGTTAAGATTTTGGTTTTGTTGAAACAAATTAAATGTTTGGTAGTGAAGGAGTGTTCAACGATGGTGGATTTAGCTAGGCAGTTATGATAGGTATTAGCCATATGTTCTTTATGTCGAGCTTTGAAGGATCTCCCCGTTTGAACTATGTAAGACATACCACACGAGCAAGGGATCTCATAGACATCTGATCTAAGCATAGGGTGAATTTTGTCTTTGGTTTACCTGAATAGTTAGCTAAGGGTCTTATGGGGCTTGAACATGGTTTTGATGTTCCTCTTGGAAAGAATTTTGGAAATATGGTTGGTAACACCTTAGATGTAGGGCAAGGAGACCAGGCCTAAGGAAGGATTGCTAGGGAGGTTATTGTTAGAAAATCAGAAAGGCAAAAATATTTTCTTTATGTTGATAATTACTTGTGATATTCTTATGATCTTATTTTTTTTTCTACATAAGACTATATCTATTATATTAACAGGGTAACAGTTAATTTACATCATGGCCGAAGTCAAGCTCTCTGCTCCTGTAGGAGGCAGAACTGTCCAGAACAAACATATTTGAAAACTGTCTAATTTTGTGTCCCTCGCAGGGGAACGATCTCTGATACATAAGACATTTCAAAAACTCAAAAAAACTAAGGGATACCAAAGATCTCAAAACCAAGTCGCCTTATAGCCGTGCCTAGTGGTGAAGGGCATTCTACCAAAAAAGAAGCGTGGGTGGACTTGCTATTCATCAAGGGGCTCTTCTATGATTTGACACCAGCCCATATCTGGTAATTCCTCTATCTGAGTCGCGTTCTGAGCCACGGGGCCTGGATCAACCATCATCGCCTCCTGTGCTTTGCCCACTTGTTCATTTGTTTCCTGCTGAGGGGCATTTTCCACAGCCAGCTAAAATGATGAAGAGGGATTCGGGATTGCCCTTGAATTCCCTGACTGTGTCCTTAAATCTTCTACTTTACTTTCTTCCTGAAAAGCCACTGTAAAATAGGCAATGATCCTGGGCCTATGCAAAACGCTGTCAAAGGTAAAGATGGTGGAGCCAGAGGTAGGGATAGGTCCGGGCCGAGAGCTGGTGGCGCGAGGTCTTCCTCTTCTGCTGCGTGATGAAAGCCTGCGCCTCCCTGACAAGTCGCTGGAAGACGATTCAGTTGGAGCCCTCCTCGGCTGCCCCCTGCGGCTACCCATTCTTGGTCTTAGACGAGGCATCCTGCTGTTGACGATGGCCCAGGTCCGAGATTGCAGTTGCAGAGTAATAACCAATTGTTAGCAGTAGATTTGCCTTCTTGTTGAGCCTCCTTTGCCGAGCTTGGACCCTTCCTTCTGGTGTGTCGAATCCCTGCTCGTATGCGAAACCAAAGACCAGACAAAGAAATTAGTTACCGAGATATGTGAATGAAAAGACCAGTTTGTAACACCTAAAAGATACCCGGGAAGGAGAAAAACTAGCTTCGCAGGGATGGCCAAGCCCATCAACACCAGAACCCGTTTCCCCTCATGCTCCCTGGAATTCATTGTGAGATCGAAGGTAAGTGGGAGGAGCGACAAAGCCAATGAAGTGTCCATCCCCCCAGGCCCTCCTTTGGCTTTAACATTCCTTGACATTTCTCGGGAGGCTCCTCCCATAACTGCTACATTGATGGCTCGTGCTCTCTGCTGCATGCTGGTGCGTGCGAAGCTGATCTCCTTCACTGCAAACCTGGTGTTCCAGCTGAACCGGTGGCCTTGCAATCCCGAATAACCTTTCAAACGATTGTGCCGTGCGCCAAGTGCCGTAACCTCTTCACGATCCTTGTACTGGTCAGGCAAGTGGCATCCTGCCTTGCCCAACCCCTGTCCCGTCATCTTAAATCGCACTGCAGGCACCCGCATCCGGGGGATATTCTTATGATCTTATTAACTTTCTTATGTTCTTCTTTTACTTCACTTCATCAAGCAATTACCAAAATAATAACAGTATTAATTTTAGGCAACAATGGTATGTTCTATGCTTTAGAGAAATTTTACTTCATTTTCTTTATTATCCTAGTATCAATATTCATATTAGCAATCACATCAACATGATAGTAAAATGCAAATAGAACATAAACATAAACAATAGAAGACAAGCCAAGACAAGAGGACACAAGATGTGGCATCAGCCAGGGACAAACCCCAATGTGGGGAACCCTTGATCAAATCTTCTTTTAGTCTTCAATAGTTCAACAGAGAGAGATAGTACAATTTAAAAATTTAATAATTTATAATAGCAACAAAATAGCCCTAACCAGAAAAGTCAACGCTAGTCAACAGGGTAGATTTTACCCTCAGCAAATCGATCAACTTCAGTCAACTTCGGCCTCTAAACAACAAGATAAAAAAACCCTCAAAACAATCAAATTCAGCCTAGCCAAAGTTTGGTCAAACATCCCACCTGCGGTCAGCCCTAGCTGCAGTGAACGTTGGTCAACAGTCAACATTTGGCCTCGATTTCTTTGCCCAGAAATGCGGCCTGCCCAAACATAGATATCCCTCACAAAAAAGAATTCAAATGAGGTCAACACATGTTGGTCAACTCTTGGTCAAACTGTCCTGAAATTCAGTCTCCTGAAATTTCGCTCTCCTGAAATTTTCGACGCGTGGAGAGAGAGAGGCCCAGAAATCCATACCCAATCAATGAGGAGAGAGAGAGTGAGAAGTGTGAAGATGAGTGTGTCCAAATGAGGCTAAGTTGCCTTCTATTTATATGCAGCGTTGAGGATGAATAGATGTCGTTTTTGGGCTTCTGAGCCTACATAAGTTTGCTGGCCAACCTTAATAATTTGACCATAATCAAAATAAATTCATAACTTCATTTGTACATGTTATAATCGGATGATGTTTAGATCAATCCTACACCTCTCAGAGAGAGGAATACAAGAAAAATATCAGTTGTCATAAATAAGATGACCCATGTGGAGTTTGGCCCTACTTTCCAATTTTAACACTCCCTCTTAACTAGGCATAACTCCATCTGCTAATCCATCTGCCAATTTGTACTATCTCTTCCATCAATACACTACTATGCATTGCTCCTATTCTCAACATTGCTCTCCTCTGCTCTGCTAAACTATAAAGAAGAATAAGTGATCGAGAATGTATCATACCATTCTCTATTGACCCGAAGTCAATCCTAATCAAAGGAGAGTGTGTCATGCCACTATTATTGACCCGAAGTCTGTTCTAATTTAAAGAGAGTGTCTCATAACACTCTTAATGAATCGAAGTCAGTTCCAATCAAAAGAGAGTGTCTCATACCACTCTTAATGACCCGAAGTCAGTTCCAATTGATCCTAGATCAATATCTATCATCCTAGCATAGGGAGTACAGTAGTACATGATGCGTCCATCGATAGTACTATGGTCTCTATCCTCATTTCCCTACTCATTGGCCAGATGAGAGGTACTTCCCATGAGTCCCAGACTGCATGGGTAGGATGTCTCAGCAGGAGAAGGATGAACCACTCATCCTGCCTACATGTCGCTAAGGGGTATCGTAGGGGAATGTTGAACCACTCACCCTGTACACAACAAACCACTAGGGGAAGGCTGAACCACTCACCCTATGGTTCCTCATCGCTCCAAGAAGTACCCCAAGCCCCCCGGAGCTCCTAGAGCTTAATGTCCATCTCATACAGGATCCTCATAAGAAGGTATCTCCATGACTCCAAGTCATTCTCGGAAGGCCAAGAACTTGACCTTCCTAGGGGCTTTCTCAGAATATCGATGACCTTCTCATTAGTCCCAATGTGATAGAGCCTTATTTCTCCTTGTTGTACCATATCCCGGATAAAGTGATACTTGATATCTATATGCTTGGAATGATCATGAAACACATGATTCTCTGATAATCAAATCCTACTATAGTTGTCGTAGAGGATCACGGTGGTATCCATGACATGTTCAAACAGTTCATTGAAGAGCTTCCTCGACCATACAACTTCACAGGAGGCCATACTAGCAACTATGTATTCGACCTCAGTGGTGCTCAATGCAACTGATTTCTGCTTCCTTCTCATCTAGGATATCGAAACAGAACCTAAAGAAAAACAACATCCAGAAGTGCTCTTGTGATCCATCACACTGGCAGCCCAATTAGAATCAGATTAACCATGCAGCCTCACATCTTCGACAGTGTATCTTAGTCCATGAGTGATTGTGCCCCCGAAGATGTCTCATAAGATTCTTGGCACCAATCCAATGTATATGATGAGGCTCAACCATATATTGGCTCAATGTGTTAACTGCAAAACATATGTTTGGATGAGAGTTCACCAAGAACATTAGTGCTCCTATCAATTGATGATACTCAGAAGCATTTCCCAATTCAGGTTCAGCAACACTACCACATAACTTCTTAAAGTTAAGTTCCATCGAAGTAGTCACAGGCTTGGAAAATTTCACTTGGCTTTTGCCAGAAATCCAACCCTAGGAAATAGTGCATCGGTCCTAGGTCATTCATCTCAAATTCAGAAGCCAACTCCCTCTTACATTTGTGAATGAGAGGTTCTGCACTTCCATCAACTCCATGCTTGACTTTTTAGAGCGACTTAGAGGTGACAACCGATTTGTCCCAAGGTCTAGGGACCACATCCTAGACATCATTCTTCATAATTGACTCGTATTATTCATTCATAGGATCCTTCCATACTCGATGCTTCATGAATTATTCGAATGATGAAGGCTCATTTTGAATGATAGTGCTCATGGCGGTCAAATATCCTTGATACCTATTTGGATTCTTTCTTTCAAAAAAGTCCCCATTGGTGAAATGTGTCTCTCGACATCTTCGAGAGTCTCCCTAAGACATGAGGGTCTCCTTTTGGAGGAGGAGGGCTCATCAGGAGGAGGATCAATAGGATCCGTACGTTCATCAACATCAAGCATTGTTTTGTCTTCTTTTGCACCCTGAATTCTCGTGTCAACTTCTTTGTCCTTCCTTAGGATAGGAAGGCTGTTGATCTTCCTGAGGGAAATATCTTCGTCGAAGGTGAGATCATGACTTATCTCAACTTCCTTTTGACCAGCCACATAAATTCTATATCCCTTAGAATTTTTACTATAGCCCACAAAGATTCCTTTCTTCCCAGATGCACCCAATTTGCTTCTTTTCTCTTTCAGCACATGAAAATATATAGGACTTCCAAAAATTCTAAAATGAGAGACATCAGGTTTCTTACCAGTGAACATTTCTTCGGGAGTCTTGGAGTCCAAGGCTTGATGAAAGCATCGGTTTTGAACACACACGATGATATTTACAACGTCAGCCCATAGGAACTTTGGAAGGCCTTGATCATGAAGCATGGCATGAACTGCTTCTATAATAGAGTTATTCTTCCTTTCAGCCACACCATTATTTTAAGGAGTGTATGACGTTGTAGTCACCCTCTTAATTCCATTCTATTGGTAATCCTAAAAGTAAAATGATTATAAGTTCCTTTTTAGGTACTATCTCATCAATTACCTAGAGTTCATCTCTGATTCTAGCTATTCTCACAAACAAGGATGCCACGTTTTCTTCCTTTGTCATCTTTATTGATCTTAGTTCATTCTTAAGACTTTCTATTTGACTAAGATTCTTTATTGTGAATAATTTGGTTAATGCCTCATACATATCTTGAGTAGAATCTATGTTGGATATATATGGTGTTGAAAAGTGTGCAACAAGAAATGCTTGTTGAGATTGCAACAAGATGATGGAGCTTAGTGGAAAGGAGTCGCCTTCACTAAGTGGGCCCACAGACAAATTATGGCGCAAGTTCTATTTTTGATCACAGTGTGGATGATCACAGTGTGGATGATCACAATGTGGGTGATCACAGTGTGGGTGATCACAGTGTGAGTGATCAAAGTGTGAGTGATCAAAGTCTATTTTTAGACTGGCTGTCAAAAATAGAAAAGTCAAATATTATTGTCTCATAATAATATTTAGACTATAAACTTTGTCTTATTCTCTTGGAGCACTTCAGGATGATCTACGGATGTGGTACATGCAGATCCTAGAGGGAAATACGTGGTTACCTATGGGATGACTAATATTTGCATGCAGGACTTCAGTTAGAACTCAAGTGAGTTGAGTTTAGTGGACTAGAGGTGCAGTTGATGGATTAGTGTTCAGTTTAGCTTTGTTAAACTAGTTGTATTTAGTCTAACTGATCAATAGACTAGAGATGAGTTGGGTGAATTAGTTATTAATTAATTCACAAGTTATTAACTCATAATGCAACTATAGAATACATCAGTTAACTCAGTTGCATGTCAGTGCATGTTTAGTTCAGCAGGGATAGGTGTTAGAGGATGAAATTGCTATCAGTTGTGACTATAGTTGTGCATGATGATTTGCACAATCAGAGGGATTGAGTATGCCAATGAATTGGCCAATATCAAGAATTGTAGCTTGTGCTCACGTCCAACAAAGTGTAGTGATTATTTGCAGGTCAAATATGAGTTTGGTAAGCCATTCTCATTAGTTCTTGAGCAGGTATTGAGCTAGAGAGGCAGGCAAGCAGTGGAATAGATTTGGAGATCAGATCTAAGCTATATTGTGTGTAGCATGTGGAGATAGTACTGAGTACTTGTGAGGAGTATTGTACTATGTATTGTTACATGATTCAATCACTGTAATATACAGATAGTTGGGGTTTTTAGCGAGATGCTTTCCCCGGGAAAACACTGTGTTGATATGTGTGATTGATGCTTCTATGTGCACCTGTGAATGTTTCTGCTTCTGTAAATTGATGATCAACGTAGAGGAGGTTATGTATTATGCATGTTCCACTTATAAGTGTATAATCAGGATAATCTCTGTGAATATGTGTCATATTATTCAAGATTTCTACATGGTATCAGAGCTAGATGATATGTAGAAAAAGTTTCTACATGGTATTGGAGCTGCTTGATTTGTAGAAGAGATTTTTACAGGATATCAAGCGAGGATTGATCATCAGATCTATTATTCAGAAAGTGTTTACATTTTATTTCTTCAGGCAGAGTCTATAATCGGGCCAGGTAGCCTCTGGATTCATCCTTCTTTTGGAAGGTGAGATATCCGGTGAATGCCCATACAGTCGATCTCTGTACAAGAAATACTTTGTTCTCACGAATTCTAGATTGGAAGCGATTGAGTTTTGTGCTGGTGGAATTCGAATTTAATTCCAAAGCAAGAGATAAAACTCATAAACATTCAGTGTGAGAATGGAGACAATATGCCCTAGTATCTCACGAAGTTCACCCAATGCTGGGATGAGCTGGGAAGTGTGGGGGTGACTGTCGGATGAGGATGGTGAGTCTAGCACTCCTTGACCTTCCTAAGAGTTGGCATAGCTACCGGGACTCGGTGAATGGAAGGGAGAAACTACCAGGATGGGAGAGACTTTGGTCAGATCTTGTGCAGGAGGAGATTAGACGGAGCACCAAAGACGGTTCTTTGGATGAGGAGAACTGTGCCTTAGCGAGTAAGGTGAAGAAGGGGAAGGAGAAGGGTTCTCTTTCCGAATCCAGTTCTTCCAGTGGTGGGAAGAAGGTTGACAAATTGAAAGTGCGATGCTTTCGTTGTCATGAGGAGGGTTCACGGGTAAGAACCTGTATTCTCTTGAGGTTCAAGATGCATGCAAAGCCTTGAGTAGCGAGGCAACTGATGGAGACTTGGTGGTTGAGAGGGAGCATATATTACCTCTCAACATGTAGAGCCAGAAGAAGTCTCAGACGATTGTGGAGGAGCCACGATTGGTGCAACAACTTCAGGAGGTTGTGGAGGAGCCACAACAGGGGAAGCTGAGAGGAGATCGAGTAGAGACATCTACTCATCCAGAGACCTCCAGTAGGGGGAAAATTCGAGCCAAGTGGGCTGAGGGATCGCATGCAGCCATACCTCCAGGTAGGAGGTGGGGTGATGTGGATTGATTGTCACAAGGAGGAGGGGCAAGACCCTTGAGGTACCCAACCTCTTGGATGAGACCTTGCTACGGGAGCCCCGATGTGTAGTAGCAGGAACTGATTGATTGGGTAGAGACAGATGCGGATGGAGCGGCAGAGAGAGTGACAGTGCATGGAATCCCAGGACAACGCATAGCTAGCAGGCTGCAGCAATGCGAGAGGCACAAGTGTTTTGCACAGTGCTAGGTGGCACAGAGAGGTGTGCAATGGTGCAAGATGCATGGAGATATTGCAGTAGCGTAGATGTCAGAGAGGGAGAACTTGTCAGCAGCAGGTAGAGTTTCAGCATCAGAGGGTGTTTCTAGCCCAACAGGGAGGTCAGTGGGAGGTGCAGTGCGGATGCAATGCTGGGAGATAGAACCACCAGCAGCACGGATGCAGTCAGAGATCAAAGTGACAGAGGCTAGAGCAGTCAGATACTGAAGAGCACAGAGATGTAGAGTCTTTAGTCGACAGAGGCAATAGCAGTCAAAGACTTTGATGACAGAGCAAGTGGACCAGCCAGATGTGTTGCATGGAGAACATTCCAGAGTTTCAGGATCGGGTTTGAGAGGAAGCCTTTCTTGTTGAGAGAGAGTGTTGAAAAGTGTGCAACAAGAAATGCTTGTTGAGATTGCAACAAGATGATGGAGCTTAGTGGAAAGGAGTCACCTTCACTAAGTGGGCCCACAGGAAAATTATGGCGCAAGTTCTATTTTTGATCACAGTGTGGATGATCACAGCGTGGATGATCACAGTGTGGGTGATCACAGTATGGGTGATCACAGTGTGGGTGATCACAGTGTGGGTGACCACAGTGTGGGTGACCATAGTGTGAGTGATCACAGTGTGAGTGATCAAAGTCTATTTTTAGACTGGCTGTCAAAAATAGAAAAGTCAAATATTATAGTCTCATAATAATATTTAGACTATAAAATTTGTCTTATTCTCTTGGAGCACTTCAGGATGAGCTACGGATGTGGTACATGCAGATCCCAGAGGGAAATACGTGGTTACCTATGGGATGACTAACATTTTCATGCAAGACTTCAGTTAGAACTCAAGTGAGTTGAGTTTAGTGGACTGGAGGTGCAGTTGATTGAGTTGTGTTTAGTTTAGCTTTGTTAAACTAGTTGTATTTAGTCTAACTGATCAATAGACTAGAGATGAGTTGGGTGAATTAGTTATTAATTAATTCACAAGTTATTAACTCATAATGCAACTACAGAATACATCAGTTAACTCAGTTGCATGTCAGTGCATTTTCAGTTCAGCAGGGACAGGTGTTAGAGGATCAGATTGCTATCAGTTGTGACTATAGTTGTGCATGATGATTTACACGATCAGAGGGATTGAGTATGCCAATGAATTGGCCAATATCAAGAATTATAGCTTGTGCTCACGTCCAACAAAGTGTGAGTGATTATTTGCAGGTCAAATACGAGTTTGGTAAGCCATTCTCATCAGTTCTTGAGCAGGTATTGAGTTGGAGAGGCAGGCAAGCAGTGGAATAGATTTGGAGATCAGATCTGAGCTGTATTGTGTGTAGCATGTGGAGATAGTACTGAGTACTTGTGAGGAGTATTGTAATATGTATTGTTACATGATTCAATCACTATAATATACAGATAGTTGGGGTTTTTAGCGAGATGCTTTCCCCGGGAAAATACTGTGTTGATATGTGTGATTGATGCTTCTATGTGCACCTATGAATGTTTCTGCTTCTGTAAATTGATGATCAACGTAGAGGAGGTTATGTATTATGCATGTTCCGCTTATAAGTGTATAATCAGGATAATCTCTGTGAATATGTGTCATATTATTCAAAATTTCTACATATGGGATGAGGTTATCCTTTATTCCATCCACCATCAGTGTCATGGCTAATATCCTTGTTTCTTTGAACTTTTCCCTTACTGCATCACTTGACTCATTTGTAGGCTTATTTACTTTTTCTTTGACTAGATACAAGACTTTATTCTTCTCGAGGATGAGGTCTATCCTCTTCTTCAATGCCTTGTAGTTGGATTCTCCTTCTATTTTTTTTCTCCCTTCATTGAGTTAAACATTTTCCTTGAAGATGGTAGGATTGACTTCTTATATGACCCTTTTGATGACCCTTATTCAAACTTCTTAAAACTCCTTATTCTCCTTTCAATATATCTTCAAGCTACATTTTTGCTCCTTCTTCACCTTAGCTCTGATACCATGTTAGAAAATCATAAAGGCATAAATATTTTCTTTATGTTGATAATTACTTGTGACATTTTTATGATATTATTAACTTTCTTATGTTCTTCTTTTACTTTAGTTCATCAAGAAATTACCAAAATAATAACAAACATTAGATGTAGGTAGACAACTAGGGAAAAACTACTATCTAAGGAAAAATCCAGTCAACAACTCTTCCTTAGTAATTTTACGAGATGATCCAAGACTCGACCAAGACATAGACTTCCTACAACCACCAATTCAACCCTTCCCTTCTTCTACAGATGATAACCTTCCAGTAACAAGTTCGATCTAGATGCAACAACAGGACTTCAACCTAGTAGAACTTCTACCCATCAGTAGTCCAACAAAACTTCGACCTAGCAGTTGCCTAGAAAAAACTTCGACCCAATAGTAGCCCAACAAAAAAATTTAACTCAAAAGTAGCCCAACAAAAATTTCGACCCAAAAGAAACTTTGATCCAGCATAATATTTATCCTTCCAGCAAATAGCCTAGTAAATCCACACGAGTGAAAGAGAGATAAACCTAGAAAATTTGATCTTCCTTCTTCCAGAAAATATTCTCCTTCTTCTGCAACTTCACACTTTTTATTCTTCCTCCTCTTGGATATCGAACTTATGAGTCAGTGTCCTCCAAATGAATCGAACTACTTGTATATATACCCTTTTTTGGAGGTCGAATTACCCTCATGTAGGCTAACTTGATCAGGTAAGTGCCGACTTGGTGTGGAGGTGACAAATGAATTATTTTACTCAATATTAATTATTTTCACATGATGCAAAAGCCCAAGAAGGGTCTATTTAATTGGATAATGACTCTAATGATTCAAGACAAAACCTAGAAGCCCTCAATGGGGACTTCGACTTGAAACAAGATGACCCAAGCATGAGACCCGTGCTTTAATAAGTCATAACAATAATAATAATTTTTTCTTTCTTTCTTTTGATAAATACATTTCATCATGACTCAAATACAATTTATGAATATTGAACCTAGTTACATTATTAAACAATTATTAGGTTTAGGTTTAGGGTGAAGAACAGAATGAAAGGCCTTGTTGATTTGGGAAGAGTAGTTGTTGGCTTTGAAGGCCTCCATGAGATGGGGTTTGTATATGGAGAATGATTGAGAGGAAGAAATGTGAATGACACAAGTAATGAGAGTTTTGAGAACAACATCTTTTTGTGGGATGATGGTGGGAGTTAGAATGGAGGTATCTTTCAGTGTGGGTATTCTTGTGATAGACTTGATGGGTAAGGGATCCATTAGAAAGGTGGGAAACAAGAACTTTACGAAAGGGAAGGGGATGGTTGGTGTCAAGTTCCATAGTGAACTCGATGTGAGGGGAAATGTGATTAAGAAGGTAAAGGAAGACTTGGAGTTCAAGAATACCATGGGACCAGATAACAAAGGTGTAATAGACAAAGTGCTTCCAAAGTTTAGGTTTTAAGTGGAAGCTTTCAATTACTAAGGTGTCAAAGTGTTCCACGAAGATGTTGGCAATGATAGGGGAAAGGGAGGAATCCATGGCAGAGCCTTCGATTTTCTCATAAAAAACACCATTATAGGTAAAGAAAGTGTTAGTAAGGAAATTATTGATAAGGTTAAGGATTTTAGGGTCAACAAGCTTAGAGATAAGATCGATGGTTTCCAGAACGAGGATTTGGTAAAAAGAGAAAACAACATTAAAGCCAACCATAACATTGTTATCATTAAGCATAAGGTCCTTGATTTGTTGAATGAAATCAACAATATTTAAAGGAGGAGGATATGCCTGATAAGGTATGGATTTTCTTGGAAAGGAATCTGGAAAGGGCATGGGTAGTGCCCCCGATGCTACGTACGACAGGTCTAATGGGAGTGTATTTCCTGTGATTTTTAGACTGGCCATAAATTCTAGGGGTGAAAGTGTTAAGGGGAATGAGATGTTTTTGGATGGAGGGGTTAAGGGTGGAATATTTAATGGATTTAGTAACTTTGTTAGTGATAACATTAATAGGGTTCTTTTTAAGGGTTTATAGGAGGACAAGGAAATGAAATCGAGCATTTTACTATGATAATCAAAAGAATTCCTCACAACAAATGCATTTCCTTTATCAACTTTTAAGATGAGTATGTCGGTGTTGGAATTAAGCTTATGAAGGGCCATAAATTATTCCTTGGAAAGGTTAGGTTTGGGGAGCTTGGAACTATGGAGGATGCGTCCACATTCTTGTTGAAGATCTTCTGCCACATGGGAAGGAAGGAGTTGGGAGATGGATTCAATAAAACAGATGATGTCCTTAAAGGGGAGGGTAAACAGAGCAATAGAAAAGTTAAATCCATTTTCCAAAAGGCTTAAAGTAGGATCGTGAAGATGGATAGAGGAAATGTTAAGAACTTTAGCATTAAGGGAGGGAAGGGGAGAAAATATTCCACTTAAAACCTAAACTTTGGAAGTGCTTTGTCGATGACACCTTTGTTATCTAGTCCCATGGTATTCTTGAACTCCAAGCCTTCCTTTCCCATTTAATCATATTTCCCCTCACATCCAGTTCACCATGGAACTTGAAATCAACCATTCCCTTCCTCTTCTTGATGTCCTTGTTTCCCGCCTTCTTGATGACTCCCTTACCCATCAAGTCTATCACAATAAGACTCACACTAATAGATACCTCCGTTCTATATCCCACCATCATCCCACTGAAAAGGATGTTCCCAAAACTCTCATTATTTGTGCCATTCGTATTTCTTCCTCTCAATCCTTCTCCATAGAGAAAGCCCATTCACAATTGCCTTCAAAGCCAATAATTACTCCTCTTCCTAAATCAACAAGTCCTTCTGTTCTACTCTTCACCCTAAACCTAAACCTGATAATTGTTGGAAAAATACAGTATGAAAACTATTAATTTTGATTTTCCCTAACCTTAATAATTGCTTGTGAACTTTATTTATCTTCTTATGTTTCTTTTATTATATCTTCTTCAACGAATAATTATTCAAAGAAAACCAATAAAGACAATGGAAATAGATATTAGGCTCCAAGTATGGAAAAACCCCTCCAAGGGAAAACCCATAAAACTCTTCTCTTCTTATAGAATCTTCTTCAAATGAGACAACCAAGACCCAAACCCTATACCAAGTAATTTTTTGGCATTGTTGTCATTGATGGCAAAGGAGAAGTATCAAAGCAATATTAACAACAAATGAGAAGCAAAGGAAAATGAACAACAACAAGGCAAAGGAGCAATAACAAAGTAAAAATAGCAATAAAAGAGTAGCAAAGGCAAAGGAGCGATAGTGAGGCAAAGGAGAAACATGAGCAACAAAGGCAAAGGAGCGAAAGCAAGGAACAATAAAGGAGAAAAAAGAAGTGTGCACAATTAATTTAGGCACAAATGAACATGAGTGGCAAGCAAGAGAAGTATTCCAGCAAAGAAGTTGTAGCAAGGCATGTTTGATATGCAGGAACAAGAGCAAGGGTGATGGAAAAGGAGATTCAAAAGATGTAAGGCAAGACAAAATATGAATTTTTGTGATGAAAGGCAAAGGCAAGACTCCATGATTGTAAAGGAAAGACAAAGACATGATGCAAGGCATAGGCAAGACTCCATGGTATCAAAGGCAAGACTCCATGATAAACAAGGAAAGACTCAAAGCTACTGAGGGAATGTCATGAATACTTAGTGATACAAGATGCTGCAAAATAGATGTATGGCTTTGGAGAGTGATGCATTGCTTTCATATGTTGAATGCATATAACTTGCACTGGAAATTGAATGTTTTACATGTGTTATGATGCTATAATGTGTTGCTTGCGTATGTTGGCATTATGTTAATGTTGATGTATTTAATCGTTATAAATGAATGAAAATAATATTTGAGCACTTATTTGTGTTCTTATATTCAAAATACAAAGAGTTTTGAAATGAATGAGTGGAAGGAAAAGAGTCAATCCTGTTCAATTCATATTCTTGTGTGAAATACAAACAACCAACAAATTATCTTTATAAAAGGTGTGATTTTGGAAGGCAGAAGTAAGCTAGAGAGTTAGAGAATGTGTGAGAGTTGATTGAGGTGTTCTTCATTAAGTACCTAGCACATAAAAGAGCTGATGTGAAGCAAAATTAAGGAGGAGGAGAAACAAAGACAAAGATGGAGGTATGCAAATTTATAGACCAGGTAATCGACACATTGTTTTCTTTATGTATCAAGGGATTATAGTCTCCTTTCATGTTGCAACTTGATAAATGATAGGTTGGAGCCTGTTGAGGTAGGAGCCTCCTGTGAGTTGTAGCCCATAGGAAACTTATGGGAGTTGGAGCTTCCTTGCATGTTGTAGCTTGTAGAAAAATTGAGGTAGTAGCTTCATGTAGTTTGGAGCCTACAAAAAAGTAGATGTAATAAGGGAGTAAGAGCTCGCCTTTGCATCATAACAATAACACAATTGTGGTTTTCTCCCTTTATGGGTTTCCAATTATATTAGGTGTCCATATGTGTTTCTTTTATATGTCGATGTGATGTTTTTGGTTTACTTATTACTTGTTGTTTGCACATTAAAACCGTTGGTTATTATGTGTCAATATGCTCATTTAATAATTCAGTTAATGAGTTTAAAGAAAATAAAATTAATGTCCATGATTGTAGTAAATTGATTCATCCCCCCCTCTAAGTTTAGTGAAGTTCTCATCAATTACCAAGTCATCCCTTCAAGAAATCCTTCCAATAGGATTGCTTCAATCAACTCCTAGCTTCAACCTTGCAACTTTGTCTCGCAATTTTGACCTGCATCTTCGACCTTGTACCTATTGCAGAAACCCTAATCCAACAAAAATATAGTTCTTCAAGGGATCTTCCTTTGAGCAAGACAACATCTCCCAAGGTCAATCAAGTGAAAACAAGATACTCTCTCTTCTAGTAACTCGTTCCTGCAACTTGATCTTCCTGTAATTCAGACCTGTAATTCCAACCTTCTTTGTAGCTGTAGAAACCTTAGTTTTCACACATGTGAGAGAGGTACAACCCAAAACCTAGTTTTTATTTGACTTCTTGGATTCCTCTTGCCTTCTAAACCTTCTATCTTCCTTCCTTTCCTCTTCTAGTTTTAGATTGAACATTTTATTGAGAGATCGAAATTATGAGTGAGTCAGTGCCAAATGAGGTTGAATATGCTTCTATACATAACCTTTCCAAGGGGTCGAATTCCCTCCTTTAGGACGACTTTTACTTTGGAGGTTTCCATGACCTTCTAGACTCAAAATAAATTCTTTTTCAAGATACATTTTGCCTGGAAGGGTATTATAAACATGATGTTCGCTTTCTTGACTCAAGACAATAAATCCTATGACCTAACAAAACCCTAGAAGCATGAAGAACATGATTTTTCATAGAATACCATTAATAAGAAGCATGAAACTCATGCTTTCAAAATAATAACTTTTTCTTTTCCTCTTTTATTTTTTACATAAGATACATTTGAATTGAGTACAACAACAGCTATGAAGAATAAAACTAGTTACATTTCCAACACTACCTCTTAACTAGGGAGGTGTTCATAATTGTACAACCAATACAACATGATTCTAAAACTGAAGAGTTTTCATAAGAAGAGTTCGATTGATAAGCTAATTGTAAGAAAAAAAATTTATCACCAACATTGTCTTTGAGGCCTAACACACAAGCTCAATTTTATTGAAGAGCATTATGTTGGGAGGTTTTACATGTCATACCACACTACCTTTACAAGGCACATACCCCATCTAGATGTTCACAAGGTATGTCCTTTTATGACTATTCTTATCTTGTATTTTTAACCCTCAATCCTCAAAGAATATCGCTCCTCTTTGACCACTCTTATCTTGGATACTTGTCTCATCCTCAAAGAGTGTCAATACCTTTCTTTTCTTGGATTGTATAATATCCTCAAAGAAACCACAAATGCTTATCCAAGCCTCCACCATTCTCTCTTCATTGCCTTCTATTAGACTTAGGACTGTTAGTCCTAGTCAAGTGCATGATACATGAAGAAGAGAATACACATGTGATGTCAATCATCACTCCCTCCTAACCAGAGAGGATATCCATATTCTCCTTTTGATCAAAGAATATATCCTTTCTCCTTATTCAAGGAGACTCCTTTAATCTCTCTAGAAACTAGAGGAGATTCCTAACTTCCTTTCAATATGGGAAGTCAATACCACATGCCTTATGGCTTATATTCATAAGAGTATCAACTACTTGTTCTTTGTAGCTGTATGGATCCCTCCTTCTTTCTCATCTTATTACACCAAGATTTATTCCTTCATGGGTATCACGGGGCCATATTTTTCGTTCAATCTCGTGACGGGTTCCAAGCCATCACTTTCATCTCATCATAAACAATGAAGGCATTATATCAAGCCTTACCAAACTTCAAGCTAATCATAGCTTCGTTATGAAAGTGATATCCTTTGTACGAGCTTGATCATAAGGTTATGTTCTAGCACTTCTACTTTTCAATCCAAAGATGAATACACCTTGACTTCATAATTTCCAAGTATCATATGTTGAGCTTGCCTCAACATCCTTCATATATTCCTACAATGTCCTTCCGGGTAGCAAAAAAAATATATTAACTAGATAACCATCACAATTGTTAATATTGGAATTAAATCATCATGATGACCTTCCCATCAAAGAATTAACATCCTCATGGTTCATCTCCACATGAATCTTCCCTCATGCATTAGAGTGCCTAAGGGTCAAACTTGAATACCAAGTTACAATTTTCTTCCAAAGACTATACTGGATGTTATTCATTATTCTATATAATATAGTGAGAATGTCTTAATCCTTAGAGTAATTCAAATTATTATTTTAATCATCATATAACCATACTGAATATTCACTAAGCATATTTTATGACCAGCTTCTTTTACAAGATTCTCTATGCATGAATCCTATACAATTCAATTATTCTTTCTCACTTATAAATCTTGGTAGTTTATAACATTATAGAACAATATACATATTTATTTAGTAAAGAGACATGAAACAAATTATGGACTCGTATATGGTTGGGTAATGCCAACTGGTATGTAACATATCCAATTATTTCCAAAATTTGGAAGGGTCCACAATACTGAGGGGCTAATTTTGCACACCCACCCCACTGTAAACTGCTCTTTTTGGGTTGCACTTGAATGTATACATGGTCCCCTACCTGATATTCCTTTTAGGTCCTCTTCCTATCCACATTATATTTCCTGTCTATCCTGAGAAACCTTCAGATTCTACCAGAATTTTCTCACAGTTTGCTCCATTTTTGCTAGCATGTATGGTCCCAAAAGTAGTTTATCCTCTGAACTGTTCCTATTAACTTGCTTTTTACACCTTCTTCATATAGTACCTCAAAAGGACTCATCTTAAGTGATTCATGATAGATATTGTTGTAAGCGAACTCCACCAAATGTATGTATTCCTCCCATTTACCCAGTTGCTGCATTACATACATTCTTAACATATCTTCCAACACTTGATTCACCCGCTCAGTTTTGCCATCTATCTACAGGTGGTACGTGGTACTAAAATGAACTTGTGTTCCCAAACCAGTGAAAAGGGTCTTCCAAAATACTGATGTAAACTTTACATCTCTATCTGAAATCACTACCTTTGGAATTCCATGCAACCTAAAGATTTCTCGCATAAATATATCTACAATTTGTACAATTTTGTATGTGGATTGTACAAGAACAAAATGAGCTGCTTAATTTATCAATTACCACCATAATTGAATCATTTTGTCTTATATTTTTAGGAAAATTGATTATAAAATCTAAAGTAATAACTTCCCATTTCCATTTCAGAATCAATAATGGGTGGAGCAAACCGACTGGGTGCTCGTGTTTCGTTTTAACTTGCTGACATTCTAGGCATTTAGCTAAATACTCAGTGATGTCATTTCTCATTATAGGCCAAAATTAATTTATTTTTATAACAAAAAATAATTTTTGATATCTAAGATGCGAAGCATAGGGGCTTCTATGGAATTCGTAAAAGATTAGTTGCCTAATAGTCGTTTGGTTAGGGACATATATCCTTCCCCTAAAGGTCAATAGTTTGTCATTATTTATGCCGAAATTCATTTGATTTTCAGGGTTGTTAGCTCTGCTAGCTTGTTTCCATAGAAACATATATCTAGGTATTTGATCACAACTTCCTTGATATGATTTGAAAAATCAAATTCCACCTTACTATATGAAATTTCATATATATAATGTAGCTTTCTGCTTAATGCATCAGCCATCTAGTTTTCCTTTCCTTTTATATGTCTAATATCAAAATCAAATTCACTTAAAAAGGATGTAATCAAATTCACTTAAAAAGGATGTCCACCTGGCTTGTCGTGCATTAATAGTAGGCTGTTGTAAGAAACTAGTTAGGTTGTTATGTTTAGTCATTAACACAATTTTTTTACCCAATAAAAATGTCTCCATACCTTCAGGGCATGCACCACAACAATTAATTCTAGATCATAAGCCGAATATCTTTTCTCATGTTCTTTTAATTTATGGGATTCATAAGTGATTACCTTGCCTTATTGCACCAATACTCCTGCCACTCCTTCTTAACATGCATCAATGCAAACAATGAACTCCTTCTCCAGATATGAAATATTTAATACTGGGGCTGAAGTTAGAAAATGTTTCAGTTGTTCAAAGACATGCTGACGCTTAGTAATCCACTTAAAATTTTCTTCCTTTCTTCAGTAAAGAAGTGGTAGGATAAGATATTCTAGAGAACCCCTCAATGAAATGGCGACAATATCCAGCCAAGCCCATAAAAGATCGAATATCAACGATTATTGGGAAAAAGCCACTCCATAATGGTTTTGATTTTCTCAGGTTCAACTACTATGCCTTCTGTATAAATTATATGCCCCACATATTGTATTTGATTCTTATAAAAGTCACATTTACTGTACTTGGCATACAATTGATGCTCTCACAATGTTTGCAAAACTATTTGCAGATGTTTCTTGTGCTCCTCCAAAGTCCTTGAATATATGAGTATGTCATCAATAAAAATGAGAACAAATTTATCAAGATAAGGATGGAAAATTCCATTCATGAGGCTCATAAATGTTGCAGGGGCATTGGTAAGCCCAAAGGGTAAAACCACAAATTCATAATGCATGTATCGTGTTCTAAAATCTGTATTAGGAATATATTCTTCTCTTACCCTTATTTGATGATAACCTGATCATAGATCAATCTTGGAAAATAGCGTGACACCTTTGACTTGATCGAATAAATCATCAATCCTTGGCAATAGGTATTTATTCTTAATAGTCAACTTATTAAGTTGTTTGTAATCAATACACAATCTCATAGTATCATCCTTTTTCCTTACAAACAACAACGAAACACCCCAAGGTGATATTCTCGGGTGAATATATCCTTTTTCAGGTAGCTTTTGCATCTGCATTTTCAGCTCGGTTAATTCAGGTATGCTCATTCGATAAGGAGACTTTGGCATAGATGCAACCCCCGGAATTAATTCTATCAAAAAATATATGTCCCGCTTGGGAGTTAGTCCACGAATCTCTTCTGGAGACACATCCACAAAATCTTGAAAAATTGGCAGGTTTCCTAAAGTAACAGTCTTATCCTTTGAGTTGGAATACCCTAATTGCACAACATATATTTGACATCCTTTTCTAATACACTTGCCTAACTGGGAGGTAGTGATTAGTCGCAACTTGATGGGTCTCTTGACCCCTTGGATCTATTGTCTCACACCCTCCTCAGTAAGGTAACTGATGGTTTTATCCTTGCAGTTTACTAGGGACCAATTCTCTTCTAACTAATCCATGTGAATCAAGATATCATACGATCCTAAGGGTAACACATTCATACTTACATTAATTTCATGGCAAACTATTTCTACAGGGAAATCATCTAATTTCGTTTACACCCTTCTTTTTTCCACAGTGGTCAATTGTACCAGCCAAGGGTTTTTAAATTCACGAGTCTGTAAATGGAAAGGTTCTACAATTTTAGGACCGATATAACTCAAGCTTGCTCTTGGTTCTATCAGAATAGACACAACATGGTTAATATACATCTAACCTTGAAAATCAATCATGGTTGACTGATACTCAACTTGATGATCATCCAAAACATCTCTGGGTATAGTTCTGGCCACCTCACTCATAGTAGAAGCCTCCTGAATATTATCAGTTTGTTCTATCCTAGCATGATGGGGGGAGTTTTTATAGTAATGAAGCTCCTCGTAGCCCCAACATTGCAATGGAGGTCACTGAGATTGAATACCCTCAGGTTTACTCGATACTTATATTTGTTTAGTTTTGTCATTTGGCTTGATTTTTTGTTGACTCCTCTCCACAAATTTGTTAAAATGGCCCCTGAATGCATTTTTATTATTTCCCGCTTTTGTATTTTTCATGCTGGGGGATTTTTTATGCCCTTTCTTATTGGGCCAAATATTACTACCTTCCCCCTTCTGTTTTATCTGTTGGTAGCAAATCCATGCCTTTCAAATTGCTTCACCCATGGTTTTAGATAATCAAATTCCATGCGCTCTTTCATATATAATGGTAAATTGCTCATAAAATGTTGTACCATAGCCTTTTCCTCACGTATATAAGGCACATATCTCAGTAAGGATGTAAATTTTGTCACAAACTTGTCCATGGACAGTTTTCCTAGTCGAAGGTCATGGAATTCCTTCACCTTATCATCATAAAACCATTCAGTCAGGTACTTCTCCTTAAAGTATTTCTGAAACTCACTCCAAGTCACTCTCTGCTCGTCAACTGCATGGAACGTTTTGATCTCTTCCCACCACAACGTGGCTTTGCCATAGATTTGGTTGTTAGGTCCTTATAAGTAAACAACTAATCTTTCCTTCAAGTTGTCATTATACTCATATATCTGAAAATACTTATTCATTTTAATTAGCTAAGATTCAGTGGCTTCTTGTACCTCCCATCAAAGGTTGGGGGTTTAATTTTTTTGAATTCTCCTTGTAATTACACTTTATGCTTTTTATTTTACTTAGGGGTGGAGGCATTTTCAAATTCTTCTTTGTTTTCATTGTCTTCATTCTTATCTCCTCCTAGTCATTGAGAGTGACTCCTGATACGTATATTCTCATCTCCCTGCCTATGCTCTTCCTCTCTATCTTCATTGCCTGAACTTTGTATGGATTGTCTATGGTTCTATCGATTAGAGATGCTCTTCATGATTCATTCTTGATCCGACATCAATCTCTCATTATCTTCCCGCAGATGAGCCATTTCATATTTTAGCTATTGAATTGTTTCCAAAAGCATGGTAGTGGGGTTTTGGTGTTCTCCTCCTAATTGTACCCACATCTTTGGGTTAGCTCCTGCAATGGGTGTAGGACCAGTTTCTACTGTTGGTCTTATCGGTTGAGCATCCCCAACTCCTCTCCTCATGGTTCCTTCTTTGTGAACACAACACATTCATAATTGTTATTTGATTGCCCAAATAGGCCAGAATTTTGAAACTTGGTTGTAATACCACTTGTAAAAACTACAAACCATCACACACACACACACACATATATATATATTTTACCATTTAATAACTATTACGATTTAGTCTAATGCACTATATTCCTCATCAATTTCTCAAAACTATATGACTCTTTACTTGGAATATAACATTTGGTAGTAAATGGTGGTGGACATAGCAACGCAGGTGTATAATTTTTTATAACAATCATATCACACCTAAATTGATTGTTATGATTCCTTTTAAGATTATGATGTACACATATCTGTAGCCTGGGTTTATTGTGATAGTTGGGTTCTCAAATTTTCCTCTCAATGAGCTCAACATTAACTCCAACTTACTCTGTATGGGACACTTGGTTCCATGGCAACCCTTGATGACCCTTGGTGGAAATTGGACGGTTCTCATTTTTCATATGTGGTTAAGGGTAACTGCTCTGTTCTTGGGCTCCCCTACCACATTGTTTCTCCATCATCTTGCAGCCGTGGTTCAGCTACCAACCCCTAAGGCAACGAGGGTTCCAATCCCTGGACTGATACCGTGATATGGTACTCTATAAACCTTTGTTTTCATCCCTCTTGTAGAATGATTATTGTTAATGGAATTTGTTCTTTGGTATCACTACTTTTCTTATTCTCTAGTATTTACAAAGGGTTTCTACTGCCACAAGTGACAGGCTACTCAGAGGGTGGTTTGTTAAAGGGTTCTTTTTTTTTCTCTACACTCTGATGCCATGACAACCTTATAAGTAACACCCAAGTTCTTCATTCCTCACACATCTCTCATTTCTTTTAGATTTTATCTTTTCTTTAAGCTCGGACCAGTTCTCTTCTGGAGCAGGTAAATCGTTTGGCTGTGTCGAACCTCTATTCTTCATGACAAGTGCATTTATGTTATTCCTCTTGCTTACCTAAGTAATTCCACTACAGTTGTCTTTGTTATTAAATAAAAAATACAATGGCTAATTTTCATGCTGCCACCTGTAGGTACAAGGGGGGGGGGTTCCATATCATTTTACTTCACAGTCGTTATGAAGATTGTTACACATAACTTTGTGACAATAAACCCTTACCCAACATTTTATTATGTTCTAGGTGTTGTTCTATGTCGAATACTACATCTTTTTTTGTTAAGGGTTGAGAGTCCACTATCCAGTTTGTCACACCAACGCTTTAGGGTATGGTTGGTTAATATTCCAAATCAAGTTTGGCTGAGTCCTATGCCTATAGAGTCAACATACCCTTAGAGGTTTTTTTGTTTTGTTTTATTATGTCTTTGTTTAATTATCAAAGATCATGCTACCTTTAAGTAGTTACAACATTTTAAGAGAGTCTTGGATAGAGGAGGGGGTTTTTTCGGCCCTACTATGAGTTTATTATACTGAATCTGATATAAAATACTATTTGGGGTTATGAGCCAAAGCAAGTTGAATTCATGTATACTATGCGCATTCATCATTTACAAATGTTGCTTTTCCCAATTGGTATATATGTATTAAAGGAATAGTTCAAGAATTTTCTTGGTTAATTATCATGGTTCCAATGTTCAATTTGGGTTTTCACTACTGTCCACATTTACAAGCCTTTTAATCAAATATTTGAACTGTAAGCCATTGGACCTTACCAACAACTAATTCCATGATGGTTGAATGCATAACCACACCTTTGTTAATTTTTTATTATTAATCTTTTCATGCTAATTTCTTTCCTGTATTTCCTTCCTAAAAATTAGTCTCATCAATTACAATTACACCCAATAGGATAGACAGGACTCGACCCCATCGGGTTTTGCCCATATTGTCTCTGGATATAATACACTTATTCCTAGAAGTGGGTTTGTCTTCAAAACGGGCCTCTGGCTCAAGTATGAGGCTAACCCACTTTATTTAGTTATTTTGTTTACAAAGTACATCATTAATTTAGTTTACAATTTTCCCAGGTGGATTTAAAGGCTGGTTCTCATTACAGTTCTATTTTCTTTCTTCTTGTTTTGTGTGTTGTTCATGTTTAAAGAAATAATTCCTCTACATACATAAAGGCCTTCTCTAACCCACCCAGTCCTTTTATTTGACTAATATGCAAGAATAAATTTGAGAGTACTAGACTCACCATGTTCCTTCCCTCTCCCTAGGGTTCCAAGTAACCCCCCTTTTTATTATATTATTAAGCATAAGAGTACATCCGCTCTTTACCTGTTTCTTTTGACAGGAAAGGGAAAAACTATTCCAGGTTGGACCCTTTCAATCCACAGATCACTTACTCCTTTTATACACAGGAGGAATATTACAATAAGGAAAAAGATGTAATTTATATAAACATTTATAATCCAACACAGTATCCGTAGCACATTTCCTTAATACAATTAGTATTTTCATAACAAGAAAACACATTTCCAACCTAGTAACTGTGACACATTTCCTTAACATAGTTACATGCAAAGCTTTAATACTTTCAAGATTTTCATAGCAGAAACAAAATGTATACAACACTGCTAGTAAAAAGATTATCAGTTCGAAATTTAGTGTACTTATCTGCATACTCAAATTATTAGGGAATTAACAGGGGTAGAAGACTCTTCCACCCAACCAGTGAGATTGGAAATTAAGTCCAAATCTCCCACGAGGCTCTTCAATTTTCTGGAGTTGTATGACATAAGGTACTGGTTCTTAGACCCAAGACTCTTTGTCCAACCCAAAACTCTTAGCTTCAGGGTTTCCACTAGTTCCAGACTAGCTCAAGAACACCCTTGCTTCACCTTGGGAGTGTCCTGCTCAAGGTTTCTTTCTTTCCTCCCAGCCTCAAGCTTCCCTCGAGTTCTACCTTCCTAGGCCCTTTTTTCCCAAACTAATATCTTTTCATCTCTATGGGAGGAGGATATAATTGTCCCAACTACTGGAAAAATTAAAGATTTTATTTTTAAGGTCTTTCCTCGTAATTCCATAATTGAGTATAACATTTCTTTTTTTTTAAGAAAATAAACATAGGTTTTAACTTCTTAGAGTTTGTGTTTTTTCTTTATTTTATCTTTTACTACTAAAACTTACCAAGTTTCTGCATAGTAAAGTAAATGATAATATTTACACAACCAGGGAGGGTGTTGCAACCTATGGTATTCACGTGGAATATATCTGATTTAAAGGGAGAATTTAAACCAAAAAATCTATCATTATAATATAATTATAATTAATAATTAAACCAACCTAGATCCGTAACTTTAGATCTATCAAACTCTGAGAGGGATCAAATCTCTTCATGTGCACACCTCTTTTAGAGTGAAAAGAGATTTGATCCCTATGGAATTAATATATATCTACATTGGTTAATCCAAAATTTACCAAGCACAAAAAGAGATTGACTGTCTTTTGACTTTAAAATAAGTTTTTATTTTAAGAGATTTAATCCTTCTTAATGCTTAGTAAATTAAGAGATGATGAATCTAGACTAGGTTAGGTTATATTATAAAAGAGATATACTAAGTAACATTCAAATATATCAATGTTCAATTATATTTAAAAGGGTGAGAAGTGTTAGTTCAATTAGTCTTGTTATTGAAGTACTTCGACACCCTAGTGGTTTTGTTATTGAAGTTCCTCTTATTGAAGGAGTTGTCTATAATGCGACTTTTTGGAGATTCCGGTGACGGAATCTGGCGGAAGAAATTGAGGTTAAATCTTTATTTGTTGCAGTTAAAATGATTTTTTAACTGCATATTTGGATTCAACACCCTGAAAAACCGCTGGGACGCTTTCATTGTGCAGAAACTAGCTATCAAACTTGCGATTCCAATAAATTCCTGCCGAATTTCGACCGGAAAAACCAGCCGGAAAAACTTTCAAAAATTAGACAACTGCCTTATGTCGTATTTCCGGCAGTGAGGGGGTGCAGAATAATTGAGAATAGCCCTAATTTTGGCATGTCGCCGAACAACCCGTGATTCTGCCTCACATTACTTGTATATAGACCTCCTTTATCTCTGTTCAGATTTCATAAGGACTCTCGCAGCTGCTGAACTCTGCCTTCTTTCCAGCCTCCTCTGTAACATTCAAATAAAATATCAAGTATTTGGCTCGTGCTGGACGACATCTTCTGTGGTTGTGATTATATATACAAATCTGCCATGGAGTCTTCGAGATTAGCAGTTGCAGGTTCTACTCATCTAGTTTCTCGTTTCGTCATTCAAGTTGTGATACTTATGGTAATATTGTTGAATGGCTGCACCTATGGAGCTGCAACAAATGATTTTAATGGCGCCCCTAGTCCTACTCGTAGCTTGGAGACAGGAGGCGCTTCTTCTATTTCTCTGCCATTCATCTCCACAGTAGGAGGGTCGTTTTTGGCCTGCGTTTTTGCGTTCATTTTCTTCGATTGAGACCTGAAAAATGGAATGGAGATACAACATCGACGAGACGATAAAAAAAGGGAACGGAGTAGCATATAAATATGGATAGTGCTGCTTTGTTGTGAAAATATGAACGAACGATCGAGCTCAACGTTGAAATCTAACTCAACTAAATAAATGAAGGTCTAGTTAATAAATTTTTAATTAACTAATTAATTGAAGGTTTATTAAAAATATATGAATGCTCATGGTTCATGGTTTATTATATCAGTATCATTTATTTCTTTGATTTCTTCTTATCTTTTCTATTTTTATTTCAAAATATTAAAAATATCATAATATTTTAGGAATAGCTTTGTTTAATAAAAAATTTTCAATCAGTACATCAGTGCATGATTTAAAATTTCTTTAATATGGACTAATTTAAAATGTCATTACTGTTGACTGTTATATAAAATTATAATTTACACCGTCTAGATTACAAAGCATTATCCATGAGCATCTAGTAAAAGCTTTAAGAATATGGAAATTTAAAAGGCATGGTGTAAAAATTGGATATATTTTTTATTTTATTAAAAGGTATATTTACAAAAAGCCTAATAGCATTGTGTAAAAATTAGGTATTATCTGATTATATTAAAAGGCATATATTATAGTTGAATATTAAGGAGATTTATAATTTTTTCCTATTTAGAGTTGATAACTGATTTTTCTGATTTGTTTGTTATGTATTTTAAAATATTTTATTTTTTCAATTTGTAATTTAATATATAGTTAAAAAATTGAGGATGGAAAAAAAAAGTAAGACGGAATTGGTACATGCATTAAAAAATGTATTATGTAGAGAAGAGATAAATTTTATAGATTCAATGTTGTTCTATACTAATAGCAAAGAAAACAACAAGGTAAGACAAATTAATAAGGAGAAGGTATTTGCAAAAATAATTAGGAGATGGTCAATGTAAATGAATTACATGCAAATCAATGTAAAATATAACATGGAAATTGTGGATTTATTTCTATTCAAAGCATAGATAACTTTGTATTCAAAATATAAATGTGAAAATGCACTTGCTTATGTGGATTATGTAGCAATGGATAATTAGATGACTATGAATTAAAAGATTGATCCACATGTAATATTTAAATCAAACTAGTTAAAGAATGATCAATCATCTAGAATATGCTCAAGATGTTATTTAAAAGATAATTTCAAATATTATTCATATGTGTAGTATTTTGGTGACTTTTTTGTTTGAAAAAAAATCATACAAATTTAATAGAAAAAATAACTTCTTGTAATTTATGGCTAATATTATCAATTTTCTTATTTATGTAAAAAATAAGCAATTCTTTAACCAATTTAGTATATTTAAAAAAACAGAAAATAGCCAAAAAAAAAAAAAATAGCTTAGTGAAATTTTAACCCTAAAAATACCTTAATCATGATGATATCTATGATCTTGCAAAATAAGAAGGTTATGAATAGAGAGAACTGTAAATATATTGTCATAACAATAATGAGAGTTTGTGATCTATGCATTTAGTTATACTCTCGATATTATCAAACTCGTGCAAAATTTGGTTTGGTTGTGCATTGTATTTTTGCAATATAAATATATGTAATGGTTTCTGTAAAAGACAATAAGTGGGACTCTAATTATTAATCGGGATATTGACTAGAGGAGAAGCAAATTTTCAATGAGTAATTAACTTGATGACCAAAATGAATTTCTAAATGATTGAGTAGATTGAGTAATGGTTTGTTAAGGGTGGATATCTTACACCTGATAAAAACTCAAAAAATATGGGTTAGAATGTAGTTAATGGTTAGACACAACATGCATCTATATATGAATCTATGGATATAGTCATTTAGAGGTTAGACACAGCATGCATCTATATATGAATCTATGGATATAGTCATTTAGATTCCACTTGGTTTTTAGAACGAGAAATAGATGGAGCTTATTGGTAATGAAGACTATCTAAGTTGTTTGCTTAAATAGCCATATGTAAGTATATAAGTAAAATAAAATGAAATGATTAATCTTTTTCTCTATTTTAAGGCATGTGGTTTTTTTTTCACTACATTTATATATGATTATGATTGTCATTCAATTTCACTTCACACAGTTATCTTTGAATAAGATTCACATGCATGCCTTCATGGATAAGACACACACTTAGTTTTAGTCTATTCAATGCTCGCTTCATAAAATTATTAATTTGATCTTGGTAATCTTGCCTTTAGTCGAAATAAACAAAATTCATATGTAAATGACCTTAAAAGTTAGCTTTAGAGAATGTAATAGAAAATAATTTGATATGTTTACATTAGGGATATGGGGCTCAATCATAGTCTTACAACACATGAGAGAGTATCTGACTTATAGATATTATAGTTATACATAATTAAAGTTTATAAGGCATGTTGGTCAAGAGATATTAACACTTTTTCCTTTAGGTTCTTGATGAGCCCCAGAAATGGGTAATTATATGGGCTCATTTGGCCTCCTAACTCACATCCACCATTCTCATTAGTTTATTGCATGTTTTTGATTATATTTATGCTAATAGGGTGAATTGGGTTAGTCATTATGCCATGAAGTCTAATGTGTGCTTTATGCAGATTTTTGGTCAATTTTTGGACAAATTCAAAGGATTAATGAGCATTTGGCAGCCAATACTCGAGGAAAAAAAGCAAGAGGATTTGTAGGAGGGTGTCCCCCTAATTTATGACTCCCTATCTCGAATCCTCCATCAGAAACTCGGAGCACAAACATCCACATTGATGCATCCAAGGGGGCAGCCTAGCAAGTCAAGAAGAACTGTTGTCTATCTCTAGCTCTGGGAAGCCGAGCCCCTCGATTTTAGGAGAGCTGTTGGGGGACTCCATTTGTATAAATAGGGAGGCTTAGAGCCTCAGTAGGTTAGCCAGTTATTAGTAGATTTTTCACACTTTTGTGCAGCTCTTGTTCAGCGCATTTTCGAGCTTATTTTTGTGAACAGTTCATGTAATGTGACTTTTATTTTGATAATGGAGATGACATAGTTTCTGAGTTAGCACTGATTTCTTTAAGAGGGCTGAAGCTCTTGGGTTAGGGCCCAACCCAAGCTTCCCAACACCTCTTGCTTTGTACTTATATGTTTTTTCTTCAGTTCATGAGTTAATTTCTGTTACATAGATTCATTTTATCTTGTTTAGAATAGGTTGCTTTTGATGGTTTGCATAACTGCTTTTGTTTCAGTTGTTGAAGTAGGTGAATGAAGTGATAGACTAAGATTCAAAAAGGCAACCAATAGGCCTTGATCTCCTTTCTCCCTTCCTGGGACCATGATTTGAGGTCAAGGCACCATTGCTGCCACCAAAAACACAGTTTTGCTTCTTCCATGCAATTTCTAGTGTGATGATTTGATTTGAAAAGTTAAAGGGTTGCTTCAGATTCATTTTGCCAAGATTATTTCCTATTTTTGTAATAAATCTCTTTGCAAGCTTTTCTATTCGTAGGGTAATGTTCAACACTTTATGTTTCTAGGTCAAAATTAGGTTAACGAGAGATATGGTTCTGTTTTCTTGGTGCAACTAGTCCTTTTCTTGCTCAGTTTCGGTAGTTAGATGTGCAGATCTCTTAAAACACAGCCCAGCTCAAAATACATTAATAAAGCAGCCAACATCATCTCATTTCTCACAGGTTTCACAAGTCATTCGCGATCCTTCACGAATCTGCCCTAATTTCTGCACTTTTTCCATAAGCTTTCCTCTCGTCATTTGAACAAATCTAACCATCATTTTCTTTCCTGATCCTCTTTGTTAAGCCCCAAACACCTCAATACATCCCTATAGTCTTCAGCTTCCCTTTCCCACCATTTTTCCACTCTTAAAACCTCTAAAAATAACTCTCGACATCTTCCTGTAGATCCTCCTGTAGATCCCCTGCAACCTCCTATAGAATTTCCTGTGAGTGATTTTTCGAAGTCCGATTGTAAGGAAAGCCTTCAAAAGGTTACCAGAGGCTTCTTAGGACCCCTCCACACCTTCTTACACCTCTACAAAAACCAAATCCGCCCTCCATCGTCACCAAACCTCTGCCACAGTCACAAATAGGCAAAATCACATGCATAACAATTTCACATAAAACACATAAAAACGCAAAAAGATGTTCTTTTCTCATTTTCTTATAGGAATAGCTTGAATAGATGTAATTTACCTTTTCAGTAGTCAATGGCACTCATTTCATCAGTTTTCATTTCTGTTTCTGCAAAAGTAGGGTTAGTTGGAAAAATTAGGGTTTGCTAGGGTTTGCGTTACACTCCGGCCTTCTTTCTCTTTCTGCAAGTAGAATAGTCTTTGTAGGGTTAGCTTTCTTTCATCACAGTTAAAAGATTCTTCTAGAAACTCATAGAAGTTGGCTTGAGCTCCTAGTGATATTGTGCCAGCTGACCAAGTGATAGGCTGCAGTAAGAGCTAGTACTTGTGCATACAACACCGTCGCTTCTAAGTTTGTTACGAATTACCAGGTTGATAAAAGTAAAGTAGGAAGCCTCAGGAGTTGCAACATTATTGCTGCAATACTGGTGCTCACCACTTTTTGGCGCCGTTGCCGGGGAAGCGTTAGAGTATTTTGTGATTACTGCTTTCTTCTATTTTCTACTACAACATTCTGGTAAGTAGTTTATTTTAGCAACATTAGAGTAGTTGTTTCTTTCCATTTTAGCAAAAGTATATTAGTCATTTCCTTGCTTTCATTTCAATTCTGCAATTTCCATTTAAGCAAAAGTAGAATAGTCATTTCCTTGCTTTCATTTCAATTCTGCAATTTCCATTTCAGCAAAAGTAGATTAGTCATTTCCTTGCTTTCATTTCAATTCTACAATTTCCATTTCAGCAAGTTCATTTCAGTAGTTGCACTTTATTTGTTCAATCAATTTCAGTTTTGCAGGTACAAGCAGTGAAAAAACAAAAAACACCCAAAAAGAGATTCCCTTTCATGCCTCGTAGGAACAAAGATAATTCAGGGAAATTCCTACCCAACACCCCCACCACATCAGAAAGCCACCCTTATCTCTTCTTCGGTGGCAATGATCCAGAAGATCCTTTAGGAGAACAACCTGAAATATTTGAAGAACTTATAGGAGAAGAAGAGGAAGAAACCATCCCTCTTGAGACAATGACTGAAAACAAAAATGCTAGGGGGAATGGAGAAAGAGTAGAGGGTACCTTTCCCATCCAAGAGACCAATGGGGATACTAAAATGAAGAACATAAGCCCTTCGGCCCTACTTCACTTCCATGGATTAACTACAGAAGATCCTGACACCTTCCTATTTGAGTTTGATATTATCTGTCGAACCTATGACTATGCAGAGGATGCGCAGAAGTTGAAACTGTTTCCTTCTACCCTCAAGGATGCAGCATTGCACTAGTTCATGGGGTTATCTGGAAACAACATCACAACTTGGGCTCAGATGCAACAAGCCTTTAATAACAAATATCGGGACTAGTGTAGGTCAAAAGACACCAAGGAAGAGATATTTCAAATGACCATGGGAAGTGATGAACCCTTGGAAGATTATGAAGAGAGATTCTAGCTCAGTTATAAAAGGGCCAGGTGCACACTTGACCCCGAATCTCTGAAGCTGGTCCTACTCAGAGGAATTTTGAAAGCCCTTCTAGACACCCTCCATTTACTGGCTGGGGGAGACATCTACCAGCTACCTTATGAAGACATAAAGACTGTCTTTAGAAACCATTCTAGGGCAACTAGAAAGAGAGATAGGGGAAGTCAACCCATGGCCAGTAACCCCTCCTCTAGTTCATCCCTCAAAGGAGAATTTGGAAACATGCTGGAAGATTTCAAGAGTGAGAAGCTGCAGACTCTTGCCATGCAAATGGATACCTTGCATATCAAAAGGAAACAAGAGGAAGTAGAGAGGGCTTTAGCCATCTTTTGTCCTAGGTGCACCAGAAGGCATCCGAGGAACGAATGCCCGCTGAACTCTATAGAGGTGTGTTCAATCTGTGAAGAAGACCATCCTACAAACAAGTGCCCTTACTTGCCCGGACTTAAAGATGTATACCAAGGGGCTGAAGGAGCCACTGAACCACTCTACTTCATAAACCAAAGGAGGCCGCATGGGCCTAGACCTTACCAACAGGGAATGAAAGGGACATCCCAGGCATACTACAACCCCAATCAAGCCACTTCCATGTCTTCTTGGGCCCCCCCTGCTCATCCTTCCTGGTCCACACCTCCTCCTTGGTCATATCCATCTCAATATCATGCTCAACTAGCTGCTCATTCATTTCACCCTTATGTTCAGCCACAACCTCAGTGGAATGCACCTCATCAGGGGTGGAGGCCCCAGTACAACTCTCCTCCTGCTCTTTTTCCTCCACCACCTACTCAACCGCAACCATTACCTCCTGCTCCACCAAGGCAACCCCAAATTCCTGCTCAACCGAACCCGAACCCGAACCCGAATAACAGACAGGCTCAACAAGTATATAGTGGGGAACCATCATGCCCAACCTATGCTGTGGAGATTCAGGAGATTAAATTACGATCTGGGAAGGTTCTCCCAGATAGCCAACCTCCCCCCAAGGAGGATGTGGAAGATAAAGAGGAAAGTGAACCGAAAAAAATTCCACCCTTTCCTGAGAGATTATCCAGAACAACACAGCCTACCCCATAAGAAACTAAACTTTTGGGAGAATTAAAACAATTATGTGTAAAGATACCACTTCTCCAAGCCATAAAGAATGTGACTATATACAAAAAGATGATCAAAGAGAAGTGCTTCAGGCATCCAGGCAGGCACAAGAGAGATTCCCCAACCATCAATGTCATAGGACAACTGTCCGACCTGATGTTGGGGCAGGTAATCTGTTCGAAGTATCTAGACCCTGGAAGCCCAGTAGTCGATGTCCACATCAATGGCACCATAATTCCCCATACCTTGATTGATTTGGGGGCTGCCATTAATGTGATTACCAAGGACACTATGCTCAAGCTCAACCTCCAGGGCTCCTTGAGAAAGACCACAATAGTACTGCAGTTAGCAGACCGCTCCATCGTGACCCTTGAAGGGATTGTGGAAGATGTATTCATCTCCATCGATTCTTGGGAGTACCCTGCTGATTTCCTAGTTCTCCAGACGAAGGCAAAGCTCACTGGGTATCTCTCATCCTGAGAAGACCCTAGTTGGCTACTGCAGATGCCTACATCAGCTGTCGAGCTGGGAACATGAAAATCAAGAATGGGCATATGTCCAAGCAGCTAGTCCTATACCCTCTTGCCCAACCTTTGTTAGAACATGATATACCTCTCTAGTTGGAGGAGGAAGATGAGGATGAGGTCTATTATGCATCAATGTGTGAAGTAGAAGCTTCCATGGGGGGGGGGGAACCACAAATTGAGGATGATGTCATTGAAAACTTGATTCAGAATCCGCCCCCAGTATGTTTCCATTAGAAGAGCTAGTGAAAGAAACCCAAGACAATCCTTTAGTTGATTTTTGTGTGGCCGACCCAACCTCTCTCCGAGTTAAGAATATAGAGTTCGGCCCAAAAAGAACCTTGAAAATCAACTCATCCCTATCCACCTCTCAGGAGAAGGAACTATGTAGCTTATTGAGAAACCATTTGGATGCCTTCGCTTGGAGCTATAAGGAGATGAAGGGAGTGCACCCTTTAGTCTGTACTCATTACATTTACATTAAGGAAGATTGCAAACCAGTCAGGCATCCTTAAAGGAGGATGAATCCATCCCTTAAAGACATTGTTAAGGAAGAATTGCAAAAGTTACTGGATGCAAGATTCATCTACCCCATCTCTGACAGTGAATGGGTCTCTCCTTTGGTGCTAGTGCCAAAGAAAAATGGTAAGTGGAGAATCTATGTCGATTATCAGGAACTGAACAAGGCCACCAAGAAGGACCATTTTCCTTTGCCTTTCATAGATCAAGTGTTAGATGGTTTGGTAGGGAAAAAGTTTTTCTCCTTCCTAGATGGGTTTAGCGGGTACAATCAGATCCAAATAAGCCCGGAAGACCAAGATAAGACCACTTTCACTTGTCCTTGGGGTACCTTCACATATCGGGTCCTTCCTTTTGGCTTGTGCAATGCTCCCGCCACTTTCCAGAGAGCAGTATTGAGTATATTCTCTGAACTGGTTCATGATGCAGTGGAAATATATATGGATGATTTTACTCCTTATGGTTCTAACTTCCAGGAAGCTTTGTCTAACCTGGGAAAATTTTTGGACAAGTGTATTGAAATGAACCTGTCCCTCAGTTCGGAAAAGTGTGAATTCTTGATGATTGAAGGGACTATGCTAGGTCATGCAATCTCTCAGCAAGGATTACAGGTGGACCCCAACAAAATTGCCATCATCCAAAGGGTCCCACCTCCTTAAAAGGTGAGAGATGTCTGAATTTTCCTAGGTTTAGCGGGATATTATAGAAGATTCATTAAGTATTTCAGTAACCTAGCCTCTCCATTATTTGGTCTTTTGGGGAAGGATGTCGAATTCACATGAAATGAAAACTGTCAAGAAGCCCTAGATACCTTGAAAAGTAAACTTGTCACTGCCCTAATTTTGAGAGGTCCAAACTGGTGCCTACCTTTCCACATTCACACAGATACCTTGAACAAAGCAATAGGAGCAGCCTTAGGGAAAATTGATGGAATGTTACCTTATGCCATATACTTTATAAGTAAAGATTTGTCAAAGGTAGAGTTAAACTACATAATAACCGAGAAGGAACTCCTAGCTGTAGTACATTCCTTAAATAAATGCAGACATTACATCACGAGCTATCAAACTTTTGTACACACTGATCATGCTGCAATTAGGCATTTAATGAACATAGTAGTTGTGAATGCTTTCATTATTAGGTGGTTGATTTTATTGCAACAATTTGATCTAACCATTGTTGATAAACCTGGTAAGGAAAATGTTGTTGTTGACTTTTTGTCTAGAATAAATTTGCCTGCAGGTGAAGAAGGAATGGTGGATGATCAGATGCCAGATGAACACCTATTCGCTATCTCAGTACTCTCTCCATGGTTTGCTGATATAGCGAATTACTTGGTTTCAGCACAGTTCCCGCCACACCTGTCCTCAAAAGAGAAGAGAAAGATCGTGAGGAAAAGTGCCCCTTTCACTTGGATTGGGGGCAATCTCTTCAAACTTGGCCTAGATCAGGTTTTGAGAAGATGTGTCAGGGAGGAGGAAGTTTTTGACATTCTCCTGACCTGTCATGATGGGCCCTGTGGAGGCCATTTTGTAGCAAAGAGGACTGCCTTCAAAATTCTGCAAGCAGGTTACTATTGGCCCACTCTTCATCAAGATGTGAGGAGATATATCAGCCAATGTGATCGGTGTCAAAGGATGGGGAAACCTACTCCAAAGGATGAGATTCCCTTGCAGCCTCAAGTGACTTTTGAGCCATTTGAGAAGTGGGGCATGGACTTTGTGGGTCCTATCAACCCTCCTTCAAACCAAAAACAATACATCATTGTGTGCATCGATTATCTGACAAAATGGGCAGAGAAAAAGGAAATCAAGGTAGAAATCGAAGAAAAAGTAGCCGAGTTTTTAAGAGAGAACATATTCTATAAGTTCAGGTATCTAAGAGAACTGGTTACAGATCAAGGTAGTTAGTTCACCTCCAATATGATTGAATACCTGCTCATCCATCATAGAATAAAGCACAAGACTTCCACCCCCTACCATCCACAAGCCAATGGACAGGTGGAAGTCACCAACAAAGCTTTGGAGGGAATTTTGACTAAGGTAGTGAGAAACAGTAGGAAATATTGGGCAGATTGATTGGTTGAGGCCACTTGGGCCTACAACACCACATGGAAGACCACCACAGGGTTCACACCCTATGAGATGGTCTATGGAAAGAAGGCTCTGCTGTCAATAGAATTTGAATACAATACACTATGGATGGCAGCTCAGCTGGACCTAGATCTCAGCCATGCACAAAGGGAAAGGTTACTCCAGCTTAATGGATTGGACGAATAGAGATTGCGGGCCCTTCTCCACACAGAAGTAATCCAACTGCAGAGGAAGGTATGGCACAACAAAAGCATCAAGGAGAAACAATTCCAAGAAGGAGATTGGGCATTGCGGTATGACTCAAGGTACAAAGCTTTCAAGGGCAAGCTGTGGACAAGATGGTTGGGACCATACACAGTAGAAAAGTGCAATGACAATTGTTCAGTTCTGATCAAGACTATCGATGAAGAAGCCATCCCCATACTTGTCAATGGGCATAGGTTGAAAATATACAAGAAGCCCCTCTCCAAGCAAGAATTCATTGAAGAGTTGAGTAAAACAGTATTGGTAGTGGAGCAAACCTCTGCCTCCACTTCACCCACTCATTAGAAAAACAAATATATATATATATATATAAAATAAGGACTCGAGTGAAAACCTCTATGAGGCGCTTGAGTCCTATCCTGGGGCTGAAAACCTCTCTAGAGGCAGCCCAAAGATTAAAAAAAGAAAAAATGAATGACGAGAATAAAGATACCTGGGTGAAAACGTCCCCTTTGAGGTGCCTAGGGCAGGTAGATAGGGTGAAAACCTCCTAGAGGCGCCCTAGCTGTCTCTTAAAAGAAAAGAAAAAACAGAAAAAGAAAAAGAAAATTAACTTTGTTTGAGTGCATTGCAGGTTGTAGGAGGACCACAAAGGAAAAGGGGACATGCCACAAGCCTATTACATCTCTTCTAGGTCCTCTTCCATTGTTTTTGTCTTTTTCCATCCCCTGGTATTGCTTTTTATGAAATCTATGCATCCTACAAGAAGCATTGTGTATTCTATAGGAGGCTCTTGTAGAAATCACTGAGAGCTCGAAGTCAAGTCAAAGAAGGGATTAAAGAGCTGCAAAATTTCACAAAAGGCCTGTGGGCCATCCTACAACCATCTGTCATCGTTACCCTTCATTCCATGCCTACACCACCACATTTCTAATCGTTTCTTCCTCCCTACAAATAAAGCACATAAATCCTGTTTTTTTTCAAAAAAAAAAAGGAGAAAAAAGAGAACAACATCCCTATCACTTACCTACAGCCTATCGACTGCTTCTCCATGACCATCAAAATCTTCAATAGGTTCCTCCCAAGTCTCTGCATAAACCTCAACTAAAAGTTCTAAAGGGAGAAGTAGCTACAGGAATTCCTGTAGCAGCTGATCCCCTTAAAAATAAAGCTCTAGAAGCAGAATCGGTGCAACCACAGGTATGTAAACCACGTAAGAAGCCAGATCCTAATTGAAGATCACCTGTACAAGGGAACTGAGCTACCTATCCAGAAGCCACAAGCATATGGCAGCAGAGATACATGGACATAACACCAAAGTCTAGGCATGCAACAACACTGTAGCACGCACATCTCGACTAACAGGTAAGTGTCTAAACCCGTTCCTCTGTTTGCATCTGTATGATCCAAAACTACATGAACAAATGGGATGGTTACGATTAAACTAGATCGGTGGCCAGCTAACTAGCCACCCTCGTCTAGTTCAACAGTGCTCAGCTGGAGTTCACACTGCACGTGTGTCCAGTCAACTCATAAGAATCTCAAGACAAGTAGTGGCGGATATTTTGAACTCCAATGTGAATGATGGAAATGATTGCGGGCAGGTGGCATAAAGTTTCATGATGACACTGCAGTGGGGACCAACGGTCCGATTGAGGGTAACGTACCCTTCCTGCCACCTCATCTCATCACTGCAAACCTCTCCTGTAAGCTTAAGTATGCTCTCTCGACCGCACTCACCACCTTTGTTTTCATTTGTATCGTTGTGCTCTCGACTGCAACAAGCTACCTACCACCTCCAGAGCCTCGAAAAAATCACTCTTTATCATTTTCAGAACCCTTCTACCTATCGGGTTCTACAAGAACATTATCGGGATCTACAGGAGCAAAAGTATATCCTACAGGATCCCTTTCTACAGGAGGGCCAGTGAGCAGTCTCGCAGAGGAAAATTGGGGTTTCATGGCAAATTCGAGCTCGAATAGGTAGGCTCTGGTAAACCCACTCTGCATATTCACATATACAAAGGGTGGTGTGATTCCAAGCAAAGGATTGAGTGGAAAACGAAGGAGAATTGAAATCAAAAGTCTTCCTGTTTCTTGTTATAAAAAGAAAAAAACACAGTCTTTCTATCTGTTCTCTATGCTGAAGTGTTATCTCTTTCTCCACCATGGTATTCTCATGTACAAAGGAATGATGCAATTTTAGAGAAATCAAGCTTGTAAAGAAGGAAACTGCATTGAAAAGTCTGCTTATTTCTTAAGAAAAACACAGTTTTATCTGCTCTCTGTTTCTAAGATATTGTCTCCTTCACCACCTTCATACTCACACATACAAAGGAGTAATGCAAGTTTAGAAAAATTGAGCCTGGAAGGAAGGAAAATTGCATTAAAAACTCTCCCTGTTTCATGAAAGAAAGCCTCGATTTTTTCTCTGTTTGCAGGTTCGAAATTTGCTGTCTCCCTCTTCACTTGAGATATTCCAGAAGACTTTGAACACCATGGCAGGGGGATTTATGAGGAAGGAATCTTTGAACTCAACCAGGCTACATGAACACCCAAAGGTGGTAGACATTTTTAGTAGAGCAAATTGGATTCCCTTCTTTGAAAAGCTTCATGGGTATGATGAAGAAGTAACAGAGGAATTTACCTTTTCTTTGACACCTCACTCAAAAACTCATGCCACTGTCAATTTCAGGGGTCTCAGTATAGAAATCACCCCAGAATTCATCAGCAGGGTTACTGGTATCCCACTTGGACTACCCTGGAGCAAGGAAGAAAAACCACTGGGTCAAGTTGCCAAGAAAACCTTTTTCCAGCCTAATGAACATCCTATGGAGGACAACAATGGCATCAGGAGAACAAGTCTACCTTACCCTTGGGATGAGGTTAGTTATTAGATTATTAAATACATCTCTTGTGAAGGAAGATACAACATAGTTTATGGGTACCATTTCAGACCGTTGCATGAGTTAAGATATGGCAGGGACCTTCCTGCACCCCAAAAACTCAGTGTTCCCTATTTTCTCCTCCAATCCTTAATAGAATCTAGCATCAAATTGAAGGCAGGAATTCCAGACCAATTGGCTCACCATGGGCTAATTAAATTGTTGGTGGAAGATGCCCTCCACACTTTCACAATTCCCATAGCTTGGGAGATTTTAGAAATATGACTTGTAAGGGAAGATGATGTGAAAGCCCTCACATATGACCTCAGTCCATCTGAAAGTGAGTGAGAGGAAAAAAAGGGGGAAGATGAAGGGGAAACCAGAGAAGAGGAAGAGAAAACACAAACAAAGAAAGAGGAACCTGAAACAGGAAAGGTAGAAACCCAAACAGAGGAAGAAAAACATGAAATAGAGAAGGATAAGACCACAATAGAAAAGAAGAAAGAACCTAAGACAAGAGGAAAAGGGACTAAAACAGAAAGGAAAAAGACTAAACTAGTGAAGGTAGAGACTACAGCAGAGAGGGTAGAAACTAAACACGAAGAGGAGGAAATTAAAACAGGGATAGAAGAAAAAAAGCCGGCAGAGGTAAAAAAGGAAAAGAATAAGAAACAGAAGCACCAAAGGTAGAAGTGTCTCCTGAAACACCTGGAAAGGGAGGCATCAGCTGTTCTTGCTGCACTCAATGCCCCAGTTAAGCCCAAACCAAAGAGAAAAAGACAACTATCCATGTATTTCAAGGCTCGAAAAAGAACTAGGATAAAGATGGGAAAGCCTCAGCCACCCTCAAAGGAGCCTATCACCATTGAAGATCCTCCTACTGCCAAAAAGGAGGAATCTCCATCCAGAAATCCGATCACTTATGAACGAGGAAGTCCTAGATCTTCCACTTGGAGGGAAAGGATAAAACTACAGGACTCCAAAAATGTCCTACATGAGGCACATACCGCCCTACAGGAGACCTGGACAAAGCTACAGGAGACTGAGAAACTTGAGAAAGAGGCAGAAGAGCAGACCAAAGAGAAAGATAAGGCAAAAGAGATACCGGAACCTGACACACAACCTAGTTTAGGCTCTTATTACGAACTTCTGGAAGGAGGAAAAATCATCCCACAAAAGTTTGCAGTCCCTCTTTTCTTTGAGCTGGAAAAAGAAAGAGTAAGGAGCCATAGGTGGATGCAAATTTAAAAGTCCAAAGGGGTGGAAGACATTGGCCACATGGAGAGCAAGCTAAGAGAGATGGGCAGAGAGATGGCCACTGTAAAACATGCAGAAGTAATCAAAAGATCTCACTTGGAAGTAGAGAATGAAAGGTTAAGAAAATAGTTGCAAGAAAGGGGAACCTCGGTAGAAACTGAGATGTTAAGAAACTAGTTACAAGAAAGGGAAACCCCAGTAGAAACTGAAGTGTTAAGAAACCAACTGCAAGAAAAAGAAACCCAGGTAGAAACTGAGGTATTAATATTAAGAAGACAACTACAGGAAAGAGAAACCCAATTAGCTTGCATGGCCAGCTGGGCTATAGAGGCACTACAGTGCAGGAAGCCAGCCAAATCATATGCATTATACCTCAAAGATCAGTATCTCCAGCTCCAAATCAAGACTCTAGCCTAGAGAGGCACCATACCTTTTCAGGATTATGGCCAATTCATGGATCTGTGTGACCACAGTTCAGCTGAGGACAAAGCGAAGCTGGCAGAGTTTTATTTACACAACATGGCCCTTACTGATATGAACCTATGGGACCCCAATGCTGTGTTAGGAGACTTGCAGTTGATGGCCATGGCATCTTGGATGAGCCATGCAGAGAAAAGTGCAATAGAAATCAAGAAGTTAATGGCAAAAGAGCAAAATGAACCTTTAATGATCCGAGCTGAACCAGCAAACCCCATGGCTCTCATCAGTTCCCACCAACACCTTGCAGATAATCCTCAAAGTGCCCCCAAGTATATCAATGAGCAGGCCCAGGCTATTGCACATTTTGAGGACATGGAGAGATTGTTTGGAGATGACTGCATTCATGCATGCATGAGAAGGTGGAACAAATTGCCACACAACCTACAGATCAGGGAGTATCACTCCCCAAACAGGATGAGAGAAGCCTTGAGGAGAGTGCCACTATATAAGCATTCTATGCAAAGTTTAAAGGCCAATTGGATTGGCCTCAAATTTAGTCCTCCATTGCTGCTAGGACTACTGGAAGGTGTAAAAGAGGAAGAAGAATAGAAACAATGGGAAGAGGTGGACAGAAAGGCATGATTCCATGATAAAGAGGATGAGATCACCTCAGAAGCATGGGATGTCAGGGAATCCATCAGAGCCATCAAGGATGGAGAGATAGACTAGTTGCTCAGAGGATGAACAACCCATTCAGTAGGGGGGTGATGATGAGCCCCAAAAATGGGTAATTATATGGGCTCATTTGGCCTCCTAACTCAGCTTAATCCACCATTCTCATTATTTTATTGCATGTTTTTTATTATATTTATGATAATAGGGTGAATTGGGTTAGTCATTTTCCATGAAGTCTAATGTGTGCTTTATGCATATTTTTGGTCAATTTTTGGACAAATTCAAAGGATTAATGAGTTTTTGGCAGCCAATAGTCAAGGAAAACAAGCGAGAGGATTTGTAGGAGGATTTCCCCCTCATTTATGACTCCTTACCTCGAATCCTCCATCAGAAACTCGGAGCACAAATAGCCACATTGATGCATCCAAGGGGGCAGCTGAGCAAGTCAAGAAGAACTACTGCCTATCTCTAGTTTTGGGAAGTCGAGCCCCTCGGTTTTAGGAGAGCTATTGGGGGAATCCATTTGTATAAATAGGGGGGCTTAGAGCCTTAGTAGGTTATCCAGTTATTAGTAGAATTTTTGCACTTTTGTGCAGCTCTTGTTCAGCTCATTTTCGAGCTTATTTTTTTGAACAGTTTCTGTAATGTGACTTTTATTTTGAAATGGAGATGACATATTTTCTGAGCCAGCACTAATTTCTTTCAAAGGACTGAAGCTCTTGGGTTAGGACCCAAGCCAAGCTGGCCAACACCTCTTTCTTTGTACTTATATGTTTTTGCTTCAGTTCATGAGTTAATTTCTGTTACATAGATTCATTTTATCTTGTTTAGAATAGGTTTCTTTTGATGGTTTGCATAGCTGCTTTTGTTTCAGTTGTTGAAGTAGGTGAATACAATGATAGGATAAGATTCAAAAGGGCCAACAACAGACCCTGATCTCCTTTCTCCCTTCTTGGGACCATGATTTGAGGTCAAGGCACCATTGCTGCCACCAAAAACACAGTTTTGCTTCTTCCATGCAATTTCTAGTGTGATGATTTGATTTGAAAAGTTAAAGGGTTGCTTCAGATTCATTTTGCCAAGATTATTTCTTGTTTCTATAATAAATCTCTTTGCAAGCTTTTCTATTCGTAGGGTACTGTTCAACACTTTATGTTTCTAGGTCAGAAATTAGGTTAACAAGAGATATGGTTTTGTTTTCTTGGTGCAACTAGTCCTTTTCTTGCTCAGTTTCGGTAGTTAGATGTGAAAATCTCTTACAACACACCTCAGCTCAAAATACATCAATAAAGTATCCAGCATCATCTCATTTCTCACAGGTTTCACAAGTCATTCACAGTCCTTCACGAATCTGCCCTAATTTCTGCACTTTTTCCATAAGCTTTCCTCTCGTCATTTGAACAAATCCAACCATCATTTTCTTTCCTGATCCTCCTTGTTAAGCCCCAGACACCTCAACACATCCCTCTAGTCTCCAGCTTCCATTTCCCACCATTTTTCCACTCTTAAAACCTCTAAAAATAGCTCTCGGCATCCTCCTGTAGATCCCCTGCAACCTCCTGTAGAATTTCCTGTGAGTGATTTTTCGAAGTCTAATTGCAAGGGAAGTCTTCAGAAGGTTACTAGAGGCTTCTTAGGACCCCTCCACACCTTCTTGCACTTCTGCAAAAACCAAATCTGCCCTCCATCATCACCAAACCTCTGCCACAGTCACAAATAGACAAAATCACATGCATAACAATTTCACATAAAACACATAAAAACACAAAAAGATGTTCTTTTCTCATTTTCTTCTAGGAATAGCTTGAATAGATGTAATTTACCTTTTTAGTAGTCAATGGCACTCATTTCATCAGTTTTCATCTTTTGTTTGCAAAAGTAAGGTTAATTGGAAAGATTAGGGTTTGCTAGGGTTTGCGTTACACTTCGGTCTTCTTTCTCTTTCTGCAAGTAGAATAGTCTTTGTAGGGTTAGCTTTATTTCATCACAGTTAAAACCTTCTTCTGGAAACTCATAGAAGTTGGCTTGAGCTCTTAGTGATCTTGCGCCAGCTGACCAAGTGACAACCTATAGTAAGAGGTAGTACTTGTGCATACAGCACCGTTGCTTCCAAGTTTGTTATGAACTAATGGGTTGATAAAGGTAAAGTAGGAAGCCCCAGGAGTTGCAAAATTATTGCTGCAATACTGGTGCTCACCAGTTCTAACATTACATATATTACATGGTTAGTAACAAATACAAATTTAACTTTTTTTAGAACACTCTAGGATTAATTTTAGATAGTTTACCACAATATCTTATAAATAACACCATTGAAAATAAATTTTATCTATCATATGTCTAGGGTTAAACCATAATATATTGTAAAGCTTAAAGAACAATGATCAACTTTTACAAGAGTAGTTAACAATAATGCAAAAATAACTAGCAATTGATTGAGGGACTTATTACGTTAAATAATAGGCTAGAGATGAATCACATGAATTGTCCTCATTGCAATTCCTTTGTTTCTTGTAGGACTGCAAAATTATACAAACAAAACAAACAAACTCCCTCAAAATAATTCAAAATAATAATTGAATTATAAATAACTAATATAACTAACTATGGTTAGGAAATTTAGAACCAACACCAAAAATTGAAATACAACAAAGATATGCAACAACTCAGAATCTAGGTGAGGAAAAAAAGATGGATATCCTTTTAATTATTGTGAATGAAAGTACAATATAAGTTTAACTGTTTCTCTTCGATTAAGATTCCTTCTACCGTGACCCACTCGATATTGATTCACCTCCAACATTCTACTACACAAAAGGAAGATGAAGAAAAATGTATGTTAGTTCCCAATCTCATGAAATGAGAGATGAGAATAGTTGAAAATAGGAATTATTAGGAAAGATGATGGTTATAGAAACTATGTGAAGTGAAAGATTTTACTACTCTAGGTTGGCTAATAACTATAATATCACAAGGCTTGTGCCTCCATTATCCTCCCCCGAGTCTCATTTATACTATTTCAAAATAGTTGAGACCATTTTCCATGGGATTTAGGGAGTTTTGAAACTATTTTTCTTATCATACTAGACTCATGAGTGCACAATTTCTACATTTTTTTATTTCTTTATTGAATTTTAAATGCAATTACACCTTTACGAAAGGTAAAATATGAATACATACTCATTTATTGAGTAGGAAATGTAAGTGGATACTCAGGAAGGATTTTTTACATAGTTCTTAGTGGTCCTAGACAACCAAACATAGGTATGGAATTGACAAAGGAAAATAAATTACATGTTATATAGGGAGGTGGCTAAATATGCCATAATTTATGCCCTCTAATGTGTGAGGTTACAAGGGGGGTTGATGGGTTAGATACACTGTAATTTGATAGAGGAAGCTATTAAGTAGGCCCAATTGAATAGTAACAAAATTTACATTAGGAAAGTGCTTACAAAAAAAGACAAGGTATGAGATGACTCTCTTCCAAATGTGGGTATACCCATGCTCAAGTGTGAAATAACAAGGCCACCAAACCAAGTGCTTGAAAATCCATGAAATATATATATGGGAGCAATGATCATGGCCATGAAAAGACACATAATGGATCTATTAAAACATATCAGAGCCATGAACAAATATATAGCAGAGACATGTCTTAGTATATATGAGGATGATGAGGGCAATGAAATGCACAAATTGATCCTCTTGAAAGTACCAATTTCCTTGGGGTGAGTGGTAGTTTCTTTAACAACTCAATACAACATAATGAGGGGACACTACTAATGGCCCAAGGTCTTCAATCCAAACCCAACGAAGGCAAAATTTTGCACCATGTGAATAGATGATATGATGTCAAACATGGGAGACATCATTTGATTACTAGTCACTAGCATATACCATTAAAAAATGTGATACAACCCACTAATACATATAATGGGTGCATAATATGAATCTTAAGGGGGGATTACAGTCTAAATTCAAATATATAAGTCATAAAGTCATATTTTTATGTAAAAGAGAACTTGATATATATGTAGTTGTTGGTACCAAACCTAATCAAAATTCACATTATCAATAAGACACCATATAAGAAGAAAATAGGAAGAGATTGAAGGTAGGGAATAAGAGGTCCTAGCATTGGCTTGATTGCATGCACTGGTTCTTCTTACTAGAATCCCCCCCCGCTCTCTTTCTCTCTTCGATCTTGGTATTTAGGCCTTCTTAATATTTTCCCTAAGATTTGGGTCCTTGGCATCAATCAAAATTACCGCTCCATGGGAAAAACACGTGGCATCCACATGAATCATTTGGAATCTTGGTTGATATCAATTCAACTCTTTCTTAGATTACTCACAATTATATGGCTATCATTGAAGTAGGATAATGGATGGAACATAGGGCATCAATATTCAAAAATATTTATACAAGTTCCATGACCTTTGTAGAGCATTTCAGAGTGTATATGATAGATCATTTTCAAGAATTTTCTATTATCTCAAATGGGTTTTTAACAATATTTGATTTCATTTCCTATCATAAGAGATATCATTTATTGAAGTCACACATGTATATAAAGCAATGTAGCCACATATATCTTGAGACATAGGAAGGATTTTCTCACTCCATGGAATAGAAAAAAGAAAAGATCTTATATAATTGGAAATATATCTTTGATATCTCAAATGTTTCTTTAGTATAATTTGATTTCATCAATTGTAACAAAAATTATAAAAAATGTTTCAATAGTGATCCATTAATAGAAAAATAGGAACCATGGACATGGGTTAACGACACAAAACCATTCTCCAAGATTGCCATTACCAAAATAGTTATGTTTCATCCACAAGATGATGGTTGTTGGTTAACCACAAAAAAACCCTTCTCTTCATTGGCTTGTGGCACATTGTAATCATGATGATATATTGAACATAATGGGGTTCCTGTTTTCTTAAGACAAGTGAAATGATGGGGAACATCATTTTATAAGGGGGGAGGATTGATCTAATCTTAGGGCAGCTTATATTCTAAGTTTGGATTTATAAGTGATAAAGTCATATTTTTATGTAATTTTTATTTATTTATAGATATGTAATTTATGGAGTCAAACCTAAGCAAACTTGACTTCTTCAACAAGGCAAATTATAAGAAATAAATAGGAAGATAGTGTAGGTTAAGAAGGATAGGTCCCAATATTGGTCCTATTGCATGTAATGGTTCTTATTAATGGAATTCTTCTTCTCCACCTTTCTCTCTTTCTCTCTTTTAATATTTTTGCGATGTATTTGGTTCATGAATTTTCATGAATGTTCTTGTGATTAGTTTCATGGAATATTTTTATATTTTTTATCCTCTTCCCTTAGCTTTCATGCTTTTGAATCTTATCCCCTAATATCTAGATCAATGTCAATGTACCTAGTATATTCTAGTAAGTACAAATATATGTGTTTACGTCAAACATTTGTAAAATATATTGGTCAAGAGACATTTATGTATCCCCACCATCAATAATGAGGGCTCCTGCTATTGATTGAAAGTCCCAAGGTACTATTAACTCTCTAAATCTCATTACCAAATAACATTTTCCAAATTTGATAGGAAGATATCCATTGGAAGGAAGGAATTAAGGGAACCCCCATCATTCAACACCAGTAGAAATAAAGAGAATAATTTTGAAGATATTGGACAAAAATTTATGACACACAACTAGGTACATCTCTTGCAGGTACTAGATGGAATAACTCATTGAAAAAACCCTCTAAGACATGAACAATCATTAAAGAAAAATGATAGAAGTTAGGACTTCAACCAATGAGGAAAATGGGATCTAGGGTACATCTTGAATCCCAACATATGAATAAAGGTATTGATGTTAAACACATGGGAGACCACTTAGTCAATGACCATTGATGAAATGTTATCTAATGAGCACAAGGTAAACTATCAATGATTAAAATATGCCTAGATTTATACTCATGAAGCTATTAAGGGAATGTGCCAGAATCGATGAGTGATGAGTTTCTATTGAGAATTAAATGGAGACCTTCCATAGTGGAATGAGTATGAGATATTAATGATACTAAGATAACTCGACAATCAGGAAGGCCAACATGGAATTCAAGAAAACCTAAGGGGTCACACAAGATATAACTTCCTTAAACATAACCATGACACAATAATGAATTAGGAAGAATTTGATGCAAAGTAGAATGATGATACAAGTATACAACACAACAGGCATCAAAAGACTCTACATAGTGATTATAGGAGTAACCAGCTAGAGCAGCATTATACTCAAGCATCAAGGTTTAACTTATTTATGATATTACTAAATATGACTTTCTAAGTGGATGAATCAAAACTTGATGCCTTGTTAATAGAGACATAATCCAAGATATTTATTGACAAAATAGGTATATGTATTCTTCCCCGCCACTCTCTCCTTTCTTTCATATATGTTTTCTTCTTCTTTTCTTTTCATGTTATTAAATATTGAAAAATAATAAAATAATGTCACGATTTAATGGAAGATATGAGTGTTGTGGAAAAGAACAATATTTCCAAGTACATGGAAAATACCTATAAAATATGCAACCAGGATGTGTAGGATATGGATACTCCTTGGGAAATTTCCTCTAGGGATAAATCGTTCTAGGTTATGGAGGAAATAAATTCAAAAAATTATCTTTAGAGAATATGGGAGTAGTGAGAAACAAATAAAAGATTGAAGCATTCATTAGGCTCAAAAGTGTAAGTAGAAGCATCATGGGTTGTAGGAGGGAGAGGGGTTATTCACAATCCTATTGGAAAATTAGATATTAGTTACTCTGTTGAGAAGTGTAGCTTGGGAGGTGTTTCCACAAGCCTTGGTTAGTAGGTTTGTCTAGAGAAAGCCCACCAAATGGACTTGGCTGGGAAAAGTACCCAAGATGTGGGCTTCTAACCCGTTGACGGTGATGGATACCGCCAACATACAAGGGGTCTCCTTGATGTGAAGTCCCAAATAGATCTCACACAATTTGGAGTAGGAACCCCATTAAGAGTATCAACCTGGCCACTATAACTCTATGGTTTTCCTTGGGCTCAATGGATAACATAAGAGATTTTACACATAACCTTTGAACAAGAAAGTAAGTTAACATTGTGAAATGCCAATTGTGATGTGTAAAAGGATGCTTTCACGAGAGGGAAATAAAGAGTGAGTCTCTAGAAGGAAAGTAATAGTACTATCCTAAGAGAGACATACAAGATCAAGGAAGGGTTCGTTAATTATCTAGTGAAGTAGTTCACATAGAGACAATGAAGATTAAAGAATATAAAACTCACATTCAATAAGATAAGAACAAAAGCCAATGAAGTAGTTCAATTTATTTAGTACATATGAACATAACATATACCGCAAACATCCAAATAATAGACTTATAATATTCATGATACATGCACGAAAGTATGTTGGCTAAGTGAGCTTCTGATTATTAGGTGAAAGATCCAAGTACATAGTTACAATGGTGAGACACTAGCTCCAATAGTGGAACATTTAACTTCTTCTTGCTTCTCCAAAGAATGATATTCTCTCATATGCCAAGCTAGAGAAGCCAAGGCTAGCAATCCAAAACCTAAACCTCCAAAAATACCTTTTCTTGAGTTATGAGGTTTATTTTATAACAAGAGGAATGAAATTTCATGGCCCCTATGACTCTTGAGTTACCCTCATGACTCTTAGAATCCCAAGTGACCTTTGAACTTCTATTGACTCTTTGGTCCACATGTTTCTTTTCATATTCCACATGTGACTCTTGGACTTCCATATATTTAAATTTTGAAATTTTTTGTTTTATAATACATAATTACATCCCACATCATGTGGAAAGACACATTGATACATGAAATTGTGATGACACTTGTAAGAACCATGACTTGGCAATGATGACATGGAACTTCACGATGATGTGGAAATGCCAATCTTCCCTCTTTTCTTCTTTGAATTTGACTTCTTCATGATAGACTTGTGCATGTACTTCATCTTCACCCTCCAAAGTGTCTTGGATTAGTATTGGGAACTTCTAAGTCATCAGGAAATGTTTTCATTTTATCATGGTCTAATATCTCTTCATGTCTTCGTGATGGTTCTTCTTTATGCTTATTCTCTTCAAGTGCTTATTTATTTATTCTCCTTGACATATTCCTTGAGAATTACCTTTCCATGTTGTGGAGGTACATCTACCAATGAATTTCACTCATGACAAGGTAAGATAATTATGAAAAACCATCTATTTCATCCCTACTTTTCTCATGGAAGAAGCTACTTGTGATGGGCCTGTGAAAAGATTGAGAAGGAAGCGCTTATTGGGGATTATGTATTTGATCTTAGAAATGGTTGAAGAAGGAACTAATGTCAACTAAAATTTCCTCATATGCTATAAGAAGGGGCTCTTCAAGGTCCAACATTGTGGGCAAGTGCAAGAGACAATGTGATGAGCTTGTTGACTGAAACTATGCAGTGCACAAAGTTCAAGGGAGGGGAAGATCATGAATGTGCAGTTTAGCTTCACAGTGATTAAGGGAGGGTCTCATTGTGGACTCGAATTGTATCATGCATAGAGGAGGCCAAGCAGGACAAGAGGATAGCAAAGTGGGGAAGTCTAGTGGACAGGGGTTGATGGCTTGTTGAGTGAGACTGCACAATGCACTATTAAGGAAGGGAAGACTTAGTGTACTGTGCAATTCTCTTTAGCAATGATTCAAGAGAGTTTTCACTGTCCACTATAATTGTGGAATTTCTAGGGAGTCAATAAAAACAAAGCAAGGCGCAGTGAGGCACTCCATTCAGCAGAGAAGGAAGGACTAGGCACTGCAATTGTGACATGCGTAATGCTCGAGGGGAAGGCTTCTATGATAGTACATCTGTAGGACACAGTGAGCTAGAGGTGGATTGACTATCCACTAGAACAGTGCCATATTCAAAAGAGGCTGACTATAAGATGATATTGAATAATTAACTGAGGTAGGCAGCAAAAGGTTAGATCACTTTGCCTTGAAGGTGTTTATTACACTGTGAAAGGGAGAAGGCATTTGCATAGTGCAGTTTTATTTTGTAAGGGGTTGAAGGAGGTCCTTACTGTCAACTAGAAGTGATACATGCACTATACAATGCATAATATATCAAGGCTTAATGTAGTGAGTCAATACAAGAAAGAAGGGTTAAGTGACCATGCTTTGAAGGTCCTCAATGTGCAATCGCAGGGGCTAGCCTTGAGAAAGACTCAGTGCAAAAGTCTAGTAGGAATGGTTTCATCAATGAGGATCATGAATATATAGTGATCATCACTTGGAGGAGAGTTCATGCATTCACAACATGCACAGGGCAGGAGGACCAAGAAAAGCTCCATAATTGCTAAGTGTGGGAACAATAGAGTAAAAGAGGAGAAAACACCTAAATGCAACTCAAACACAAATCACACACATGAATGAAATAAACACAAGCTATGTGAATGCATAGGAATCATGATAAAAAATCACACCTTGAATCAATAGGAAAGCGACACTTATTTCTAAGTGCGATAATTGAATGTCACATTGCGACACTTAGAACACAAGTTGCAACAGAAGTGTCAAATGTGACTAGAAAGTGTGCTAAGTTGTAGGGATGTGTCTAGCACATATTATTATGATATGTAGGTCCATATAATGCATAACATTGTGTGAAGGTGTGATGCATACAAGTGTGAAAATAGTTAAGAGTGACCCTTGCATTAATCAAAGAAAGTGAAAACGATACTTGAAAAAGCTAAAGAAAGTTAAATCGAAACATGCCAAAGTAAAGATAAGTCGAAAATTACACTTGTTAAAGTGAAAGAAAGCAAAAAAAATAGTCATGAAAATGAAAGTAACACTTGCAAACTCAAAGGTGCGCAAAAGCGACGATTAAGAAAACTCATTGGAATGATGAGACAATTACAACCAAAGTGAGAGGGACTGTCTGGTAATGTGGCACATTGACTATCAACATGGATGGAACAAAACGTAGGCACTATCCTTATGGACTGCATAGTCTTTGTTAATAGTGATTGCGCTAGCACTCTAACTAAACATTGTGCAAGCTCTATTCCTAGAGACTATGCAAGCCTTACCCTCAATGACTACACAATGTTTGTCTAAGATTACAGAAGATAGGTGTGATTGTGAATTCAATAAGGACTGAGCATGTGTGATGAAGTGACATTGACACTTAGAACCTAAGAATAAGACTTAAATACTTTGAAAAACATCAACTGACCGTGAAGTGACTATGGGATGACATATCAAAAGATCCTTAGTAGGATCCAAAATTCAAGTGTAGGCAAGATTTTGGAGGGTGTTAACCACACCATTAATACTTGGTGACACATTGGTAGAACTCAATCTTCTCCGATTTGGCTTTATCCTTGATTACAAGGTATTAGTCTTTTAGGAAGTATTGATTTTCCATGTAGATTACCCTGGCTTTGCCACATCCCGGTTAAAAATAAAGCCTCTTATTTCCTTTCCCAACTTCAAACACATTCACAATACTAGTCACTCCTCAACTATTTCAATAGGGGAAAATATAGTAAGTGTCTTGAGATTTTGATAATCAAAGTTAAGCACATTCCCCAATATTGCTCCTCTACCAGCAAGCCTACTTAGTACCTTGACAATGTCACCTCAAGGAATCATAAGAATTACTTTGTTTCTAGAAGGCTTGTTCAGTACCATGGTGAAGTTGCTTGCTTCACCTCTCTGCATAGGAATGCTTTTTCTTCTTCACCCTTTATTTTGAGTTACTAATAAAATGTGTATAAACACTTATTTATTTTGAAGGCGTAAGAGGGATACCTTCTTATTTAATGAGAAAGAGAGGTTTCTCATTTCTTAAGGGATTTGAAAGATAACTAAAGTTAATATGATCATTTAAAGTTTTATCATTTCCCTTCTCTACCTGATTGAGTCAACAAGTCAAAACACCATTCAATACAAGGTTGAGTCAAAATGAAGATTATAATTATAATAAATTGTATTTTCTGTTCATACATCATTTAATTTTAGAGATATGAAAACCAAGACAAAGACTCAGGATGTCATATTGGCCAAGCATTGTTCGTCATCACAATTTCCATTGTTCAATCTTTGCCACATTTTCTTTTGAGCCCAAAAAGAACATATTTCATGCATGGTCTTATTAAATAAAACACAAAATAAAATACATAACAAAATGACGAAACAAGATCAAAAGAAAAAAGAAAATATAGAACTGAACTGAAAAGCAGCATGTGAGACAAAAGTAAGAAAACAAAGGAAAGACTAAAGGAGAGTAAGCATAGGATAAGTGCGAAATGGAAACTAGCATGCAACTAGACCTACTCCTAACCTAACCAGCTAGAAGGTTGAGGCTAAGTGTAATGAAATTTCCAATGCAGCCACATTAATTGTTCCCAACCTGCAATCACAAAGATATTGACAATTAAAACATGTATAAAACAATGTGAAAAAGAGAAGATGAGAACTTGTATAACTTACACAAAATATAGAATGTACTTGCTATATGTAGAAATATGTGTGATAGAAACTGATCTTAAGCAACCCGCAACCTTACCATTTCGATTAGAATAATAATCAAACAAACATGGAAAACTTCTTATGAATGTACTTGCATTTGTGTTGTCCTCCTTAGAAAATATCAAGAGAGATTCAAATTATTATTAACAATAGGGTTTGATAAGTAGATGTATCCAACCAATCATAGATTCAATCATGAAATCTAAAACAATCCTTTTGAAAACCCTAAAAATCTTGGGAAAATGAACTTTCAATTATCACATCGACATCATGGAAAGAATATTGCAAGGAAAAGGTAACTTGATCTCATTCATAAGCATTATTAAAATAGTGAGGAACTAACATAACCATCAACAAAGACTGAAGTTCCTCAACTGTTTGACAAGTATCTGAAAAATGGGATGGTAAATCAGAAGGATCAATGGGTTTAACAAGATCAATCGACATATAAAAAATATCATATGATATATTAGCGGGAAAATTATTATTGAAATGAGAGTTGTTAGACCCAATGTTATGATCATATTGGTGACTTGACATACAAGATTTTGAATTCTCTATTGGTTCCCTTTATGTCGAATCCCATACTAGACCAGTAATATGAAATCGCGTGAAATCAAAGTAATTTCCGGCCTTGTAAATATAGAAAACCAATTAAAACAACATGCCACCAATAAGTTTCAAGGATATGTCAAATAAAATCTAGTATCCATATCAACATGGGGGTTTTGATCTACTAAATGATTCAACCAATGAATACTACTTAGAAGGATTGATTGGTCTAGAAAAATATTGATTAGCTTCATGACATTCACGCTAAATATTAGGAGTTGATTTTTCACCAAAGAACTTAACAAATATGAATTCTTTAGCCAAGGATAATCTTTAAACTACTGAGTTTCATAACTATGAATTAACTAAAGCAAACTCCTTCGTCTCATCAGAAACTCAATTTTGAGAATTAGAAAAATTATCTCGAAGAAACCCAAAATACATTAAGAATGAGTTTGCATCCAGTGAAATAATATGAAGGAAAGAATTTTGCAAGGAAATCAAGATTCGACATGGTTCGAGGATCTCATTAGGATTGTGAGAACCTAACATAATCATAAAAAAAAATTGAAGCGCGTTGATTCCTTGAAAAGTTCCAGAACTTTGAAAAGTTGGATAACTACATTTTGAGAATTGAGTCAGGTTGTGAATTACATGCAGACAACTATTAACAATTAAATTAACAGGACCACCATTATCCAAATGGTAGTTGTATACATCATTGGTTTGATCAAATAAATTAATCAAGTCATAAGATCCTTCTTATTGTATAAATCAAACAAATATAACAAGCAACTTAATTTGAAGGGTTTTCCTCATGAAAAATAGGAGATGATAAGGAATGGAATGAATGCTTGATGAGTCCATTTCTTTTTGCTCCATCACGAATAAAACTATTACCTTGTGTCAATTCACAATTCCACAAATTATATTGTCGATTCAAAGAGCATGGTATATTTTCATTACAAGCAATAGGACATAAGGAACAATGAGTCGAAGAAGTAGTTTCCATGAGAAAGTATTATTTGACTGGATCAAATTCTAGACCTGAATATTTCAAATCAAAATCTCCCTTAGAAGATAAAAGATCGGTTGGTGCACTTTGGCATTCATCATATATGTTAATGGAGTCATCACTATCATAATGATGGTTTCCATAGACTTTAGATTGATTAAGAAAATTGATTACATTTGATTGATCACTGAGATTACTAGACTCTAAATTAGCCAAGAAATGAGGAACATCATCTTGACATAGAGAACTTTGAAAAAGAGAAGAAATATTGAAATAATACTCGCCTTTATACTCTTATATCTATTAAATGTGACTACTTTACACTTGATCAGTTTTTGGATTAGCAAACTTGTAGGTTTTAACCTCGTGCAGAAATTACCTACATACGAATTCTAAAACACAGAAAATAAACAATGCGAGAGCATAACACATAAAGCACATATACATAGAGATTTTCCCCCGGATCCCAAAACTCGGACTACCAGCTTAATTTTTTCATTATGTTCCTTTCAATGTTACAATACATATTTATACATGCCGAAGCATCCAATACCATGGACCGAAAACCATCGCATCCAAAACCATGGATCGAAAGCCATCGCGTCCAAAACCATGTGCGAAAATCATGCACAAAACCATATGTAGGTCCGCCCAACCTAACATAGGTCCACCTCAGACCCCATAGAGGGGGGTTACCTACACCCCTCAAACCCCTTGTGACCCCCCCAATACGCAATCGGCGCAATGAAGGGGGGCTTCCCCCCCCCTCTAACCCCCCAGTTAACTACACGAGCTAGTCGTGGAAAGAATATAACACAACCCAACATTCTCCCACTTGTTGTTTTATTTCCACAGGGGGCCACAAGAGAGCTTAGTCATTTATCCAGCCCTGTAATGCCCATTGTTTCTCTACACCAAGAGAACTTCTCAAAGTTCACAGATTTTGTCAATGCATTTGCAGTATTCTTCAAAGTGTCCACCTTTACTAGCAACAACTTTTTGTCTTCTATCATATCCCTCAAAAAGTGATACTAAACATCAATGTGCTTTGTCTTTGAATGATATGCAGGGTTATTTGCCATGAAAATTGCACTTTTGCTGTCACAATCTATCCATATAGCTCCCTGTACCAACCCCATACTTGAACACAATCTCTGCAACCAAACTGCTTCCTTACTTGCATGAGTGGCTACCATGTATTCTGCCTCTGTAGTTGATAGTGCCACTACAGATTGTTTCTTACTCATCCAACTGACTGCACCTCCAAATAGGTTAAACACATACCCACTTGTAGATCTTCTTTGATCTAGATCTCTAGCCCAGTCTGCATCAACAAAGCCACGAATATCCAACACTGTCCAATCCTGGTCTTCCTTGGTAGCACAAACCATAATCACTAGTGCCACGCAAATACCTAAAAACCCGCTTCACTGATGTCCAATGCTCATTCCCTGGTTTTGACATAAACCTGCTCAATACTCCCATTGCATGTGCAATGTTTGGTCTAGTACATACCATTGCATATATCAGGCTATCGACTGCACTTTCATATGGAACACGGGACATGTCTTCTTCCTCTTCTTGTGTCTTGGGACACTGTTCAGCAGATAACTTCACACCTACAGGAATAGGAACCTTCACCGGTTTACTTGACATATTATCTTGACATATTAAACCGCTGCAGTATTGTCTTGACATACTTCCTCTGGTTTAACCAGAGCTTCCTCTTTGCCGGATCTCTTTTAATTTCCATGACCAAAATATAGTTTGCAGCACCAAGATCTTTCATGTCAAATTTGGAGGACAATTGGGCCTTCAAATCCTGGATATATTCTTTGTCATTTCCAACCAGCAACATATCATCCACATACAAGACCAAATAAATAACATGGTCACCAATTAATTTAAAATACACATAGTGATCTGCTTTACTTCTGCTGAAGCCAAGTCCCCGTATAAATGTATCAAATTTTTGAAACCACATCCTTGGTGACCGTTTTAACCCATACAGAGACTTCTTTAACTTTCATACCAGTTCTTTCTTACCCTTCGCTACAAAACCTTCACGTTGCTTCATGTAGATCTCCTCTTCCAGATCCCTGTGAAGAAATGTTGTCTTCACATCCATCTGTTCTACCTCAAAATCAAAAGTAGCAGCAACAGATAAAAGTAATCTAATAGAAGTTACCTTGGCAACAGGAGAAAAAATATCATCAAAATCAATTCCTGGCACCTAGGAATAACCTTTTGCTACCAACCGAGCTTTGTATTTCTCCACCTTTCCTTCTGCATTTGTCTTCTTCTTGAACACCCATTTGCTGCCAATGGGTTTCCTTCTAGCCGGCAACTCCACCAGATCCCAAGCGTCATTTTTGCGCAAAGAAGCCATTTCATCAACCATGGCCTCTTTCCAGAGTTTTCCATCCTCTGAATCTACTACTTCCTTCACAATTTTGGGATCATCATAAGTAATAGATAAAACAAAATTTGAACAAAAAGGAGATGGACTATACCTTTCTGGCCGCCTTCTTTCTCGAACTGATCTTCTCACACCCAGAGTTTGTGGATCTTCATCTTTTTATTCCTCCTCTATTGTAGAGTCCGATTCTTCCTCTAGCTCAAAATCTATCTTCTTAGGTTCCTTTGGTTGGACTTCATGTTTAATAACATCTTTCACCTCTCTGAACACCACATCTCGGTTGTACACAACCTTCCTTGTTACTGGGTTCCAATGCTTATAACCCTTTAAACCATCCTTATACCCAATAAATATGCACTTTTAAGATTTACTATCCAACTTGGTTCTTTTCTCCTTTGGAACATGTACATATGCATCACGTCCAAATACATCAGATGTGAAAGAGAAGGTTTCTTACCAGTCCATACCTCTTGTGGAGTCTTATCTTCCAATGCTGATGAAGGTGATCTATTGACCAGGTAACTTGCAATCTCCACCGCCTCTGCCCAGCATTCTTGTCCTAACTCGGCACCACTGAGCATGCTTCTTGCCCTTTCCATCAACGTCTTGTTCATTCTTTCTGCAACTCCATTTTTTTGAGGTGTATATGGAGTAGTATTCTGCCGTGCTATACCACGCTTCTTACAAAATTCTTTAAATTCCTTACTGCAAAACTCTCCACTTTTATCTGCCCTCAACACCTTTATCTTCTTCTCTGTTTGGTTTTCCACCAGAGTCTTAAATTTTTTAAACCTGTCAAAGACTTCAGATTTCTTCTTAAGGAAATATATCCATGTATTCCTTGAGAACTCATCTATAAATGATAAATAGTACACAGACTTACCCAGTGATGGAACCTTCACACGTCCAAACACATAACTGTGCACAAGCTCTAATATATGTTTCGCCCTCTTACCATCAGAGGGGAAACTCACCCGATTCTGCTTCCCATATACACAATTTTCATAGAAATCAAAATCCAAAGAGCTATTACTCATACCTTCTACCATACCTTTACCATGAAGTATTTGAAGGCCCTTCTCTCCAATATGTCCAAGCCTTTGATGCCACAACATGGTCTTTTCTCCAGAGACCACTAGATTTTCTGCTCCAATTTTAGGAACCATAGAACTGTTGCACCCATCCATAACAATGCTACCTTGCAGCTTGTAAAGAGTTCCAATCCGAACTCCCCGCATCAATACCAGTGCTCCCCGAACCATTTTGCAGGTATCCTTCTCGAGCACTATTTTAACACCTGCATCATCCAGCTTGCTTACAAAAATCAGATTTCTGGCCAATGCAGGAATATGCAAAACACTCAGAAGTGTTCTAACCATTCCACCTTGCAACTTCAACTTTACTTTTCTGCGACCAACGATTCTAACCTTCCTATCATTCCCCAAGAAGACATCACCATCATCATTCTCATACTCGCAGAACCACTCTCTATGGGGAGTGAAGTGAAAGGATGCACCTTAGTCAATCAACCATGCCTCATGATCTACATGTGTACTTGAAGAAGCCAAGTACACATCCCCACCTTCATCTGAGGTGGTTTTCACCTCTGCAGAAGGAGCATCATTAGATCCCTTTCCTTTGTCAAGAGCTTTAGATTAACAATCCCTTTTGTAGTGCCCTTCCTTTCCACATTTCCAGCACACCACCTTTATAGGTTTTCCTGGAGATTTAGATGTCCCCCTAGATTTAGATCTCCCGCTCGATGACTTATTTTTGTTTCTATTTTGGGATCGTCCTCGTATAGACAAGGCATCACCATTATGGCTCTCCATATTTTTCCGTCTCATCTCCTCCATCAACAAGGATGTGAATATTTCATCAAACTGCAAGGCAGTTGCATTGCTACCTATTGCAATAACCAAACTATCCTACAAATCTAGTAGAGAACACAACAAATTGATGCACTTGTCTTCATATGAAATTTTAATATCAACAGATAATAACTGACTTACCACAGTATTAAATGCATTCAGATGTTTTGTCATTGAGTCTCCATCTTTCATCCTCAGGTTATACACATTTTTCTGTAGGAACAATTTATTCACCAGAGACTTAGATTGGTACAAAGTCCCTAACTTATCCCACAAAGCCTTCGCTGTAGCTTCTCTTGATACATTCAAAAATACTGAATCTGAGACACAAAATCATATTGTGCTCTTAGCCTTTCGATCCAACCTATTCCATTCTTCATCGGACACTCCCATTGATTTAGTACCTGGATCTACCGCGACCCACTAATATTTATCCACCAACATATCCTCCATCTTGAGTTTCCATAACTCAAAACTCTAGCCATTAAATTTTTTGATCTCTATCTTTCCACTTCTCGCCATCCTCTTTCACCACCAGAATCGATCCTACAAATATCCCATTGAACAGGGTCTACCACAGGTTCGAGCGAAACCCCTCAGCAACAAAGGCGTCCCCTTGAAGCCAAAACAACTTCGATACCAAATGTAGGTTTTAACCCCGTACAGAAATTACCTACATACGAATTCTAAAACATAGAAAATAAACAATGTGAGAGCATAACTGTTACACAAAAATATCGTCACCATGATTATTTGCAGTCAGTATGGGTCTATCATCACTTGTACTGTCCTCCTAAGCAAGTCTCAGACCTCAGCTCTTCAAGTCAAGCTTCGAAAATGAGAGAAAGACATTGAAAATCAACAAAGCTCTGGTTCTGCACTTTCTCTCATTGTTGCCTACGGTCCCGCACCTCCTGTTTACAAAAACTGCGGACCTGCCCGCTCTGTCCCTAAAGGAGTGGGTGCAGACCCCTGTGAAAGTCAAAAAGGTGCAAGTTTATTCTAAAAAACTCACTTTGGGTTAATTCTAGATGATTCTAGAAGGAATTTTGACATGGATTGGTCGCTCTTAGGTGGTTCATGCATCCCAAAAGAGAAGGAGCTAATCCCTTGATGAGAGGAGCTATCCCTTTGAAGGAGGGCTTTATCCCTTTGAAGGAGGACCTAGTAACTTCCCTCCATTGCACTATAAATTAAGGCATTGGGCTGGTTGCTAGGGAGGTTAGAAGCTGAACGTTTTTTAGGGTAAATGCAGGTGGAATTGAGACTTCCTAGTTAAGCTTGAGAGGAGAGATCACATACCTTTTTGGCTTCATTGGGAAGAGAGTGAAACTTGTCAAAGTAGAGGAGACTTCTTGTTGGACCCTGGGAGGAGCTTGTACAGCATCAAGGCACAGGTTGTAAAGTTCTTCTTTGATTTGAATTAATACAATCATATTCATTTTTCTCAACAAATTGTCTTATGTCATTTGTTTCATGAATTCCTTTTTTTTTTTTCTATATTAAGACTAACCTACGTACCCACGGGAGATTTGAACCGGTGACCTATCGCAAGGAGTGCCTTAACAGCGCACCCATTCACCGTCAATCCAAACCCCCGTGGGCTTGTTTCATGAATTCCTTGATCTTCATGTTAAATATGTTTTATGATATTGGCTTTTGAGGTGCTATTTAATTTGTTTGCTTGTTTGTGTTTGCAGATTCGCAACAAGGGAGCTCACTTGGATCAAAGGAGGGAGGCTTCCACAAACTTGCATTGGACCCAAGGTAGGCCTAAAACACTTGTTTGCCTTTGTTTATGAATGCATATTTAGAGAAAGATAGTTTTTGATTGGCTTGCTTGTCACTAGGTCTCATTAGATTCTAGGAAGGTCTATCTTGTCCGCAAGATCGACTCATTCCGTGTGACAAAATGGCGACCATATTGGGGACTTTATTTTTTCCTTGTTTTTACTTTGACCTGAGAAACTGTGTTTTTGTTTCTGTTTTTGGCTTGTTGTGTGTGGAATTGGGTAGAATTAGTAGATCTAGGGTTATTTTTTGTTTTTCATAACTTTGGGAGAGGACCGCACCCTAGGCTTTTGACACAGTGTGTACCTATCCGCACTTTTGCTTTTAGCACAGAGCGGTATCGCACCTGTGTTAACTGTGGGCCTGCGGACCCTGTCAAAAGTTGGGAAAACCTAAGATTTTCTCTGTTAGTCAGCTTAGTTTTTATTTAGATGTTATTATCCCCTGCCCAGACCTGCATATAACTTGTCAGAAGCTTTCCTTAGATTGATTCCATTGGTGTTAGGGTTTTAGGTGAAATTCCTAGAAGTTTTGCTTGTTGGGCTTGGTTTTCATTTTGGTCTTGTAGTAGCTCTGAGCTTAGAAGCTGTAGGAACCTCAGATCACCTTGGTTTTTACCAGCCTTCATGTGAGCCTGACCATTTGTGAAATCTACCTTTGTTGAGGAGTCCGCCTTGTGTTTTCTCTTTACAAAACTTCGAAAAGCTTGTGTTTAAAAGTTTGGATTTTCATTTTTAAAAAGAAAACGAAATTGGTTGTTTTTTGACTGATTTGTGATTCTGCATAAATTGGTCCTTAGTTTACATCTAGCTAAGTAAAACATCCTTAAAAAAGACATCTTGTAAGCTCTGACTTCAAATAGGTTTTTGTAGTTTATAGATCTCAAAGTTAGTCATTTCCATAGTTTTGAGTGTTTTATAAAAATATAAAAAATCTCTTTTGAAAAAGTTTGTTTTTGTAGTGGTTGAGTGTTTTGAAAGAAAAGGGAAATTTTTGTGAAAATAACTAGTTGTCTCATTTTGAGTGCATTGGCAAGGACAAAAGCTCTTCTTTTAATTTGTTTGTTAAGAAAGATTTGTGTTTACAAGTATTTGCATTCTCAAACTCTTTCATAGCTAGAAGTTCATTGAAGAGAAAAGATTGTTTAATCATCTTAAGTGCATTTTTTAGTGATTTTGAGTCGAGTCTTCATACCATGAGTTTCATCTCTACATCTCTTGACTTAAACAAAATCAAATAAAAATAACGCTTAAAGTAAAATTCATCTAGTAATATTTTTATTTCTAGGGCTCTGATACACCAACATAGCTTAGGCTAGTGTCTTGGAGTAGGAGAGTAATTAACTCTCCAAGACAGTAAAACAAACAAGTAGCTGTATCTTGTGGTAGGGAAGAAATCCAATTGTTGCATTTATGCTCTGGGAAAGCTCCTCTTAAAGGAGAAGCACGAGATTGTGTCCGAACCAGTGTGGGAATCATTCCTTCCTCATTGGGAACGATGCCAGATATTGACGTATTAAAAATGGTAAACCTCGGATTAACCATTGTCGAGGAGCCTGGGGTCACTTGTTGGTAAACCTTGGATTATGTCAAGGAGCCTTCAAGGGGATTGAGCTTGCTACTCTGCCCTTGCGTGCGTATCGGATCATAGACTGTTTCCCCAGGTATATTTGTTTCAGTTGGTAACCTTAGTGACCATATTCTTTAGGATTCTTCCTAAGGTGACAGTGGTGGGAAGATCCCACTGTACCTGGAGCAGACATCGGCTAGACTCGCTTCAATTTTCTGGGGGGTTCTCTTCACTCGAGACGGTTAAGTGGAGGAACTTGTGCCAGTCTATTCATTAAGCAGGTTGCCGGGGTAACTGTTCCAACCGCCATTTCTGTATTGAACTCTGCGACGTTGGATTTCATCACCAACTAGTGTTTTCAGTACGGAAAGTTACTGTTTGTGTGTGTTTGATCTCCTAGATTCTTTAGGCGTGTGATTCAAATTTGTTTGGTTCTTTAGAGGCTTTAGGTGGTTTTCATTGAGATTTTACTTTGTTTGCGTGTGAAGTAGTTAAATTTTTTTAATCGTGGCTGAATTACCGAGGAAGTCCCGTAGACTTCGGGGCCAACCTCCTGAGTTTTCACCGAGCCAGCCTAAAGGGTTGAGAGCCCTCGTAACTCCTAGAGACAGTAGAGTTGGGTCACCTGAAGAAGGAGAGTCTTCTTTGGTGGTACATCCTGATTTTCAAGCTTTAGTAGCAGATTATAATCCACAATCAGTATCTGTTTCCGAAGTTACTGGTAGCTTTTCGTCTACTAGTGATATAGGTGAGGAACCTGAAATATCTGAACTTGAAAGTGAATTTGATGCTACTCCAACATTGGGGTTTGCTTCTCCAACTTCTAGTGGTCCTCGTTCACCTAGGGTAGAAAGAATAATTACCCAAAATCTTCCTTCTGGACTTATAGCTATCGAAGAACTTGCTACTCTGGAAGAAGAAGTAGGCATCCCTATCCCTGAAAATCAACTTGCAATTGAACTAAGGGAGCGTGAATCAATTTTTTACAGTCCACCTAGGAGCAGTGCTTGGTATCTTTCTTTGACTAATTTCTTAAAAAACCCAGGGTTAAGTTTTTCACCACCTCGTGTTCCTTATCACCCAACACCTAGAGGTTACTATCCTCTGTTAAATATGTCAAGACAGTCATCCATGTTTACTCAATCGCCAAAATCCTTTTTGTATGGCGGTCCTTCTGTTCCCTCTGGGTATCAGTCACTTTCTGGTACTTTTGCGGGAGCATCTCCTCAACCCATTGAACAAGGGTTATTAACTGGAAGTAATTGTACTAAGCCGTTGAGTGTAGAAGATATTCTCATGATGTTGGGTACTATTCCTAATCCTCAACCTCAAGGTGGCCAGTTACTGCCTGGGGGGCAGCCTCAAAATCCTCAATTATCGCCTGGGGGGCAACTTCAAGGACAATACATACCTACGTGACAGTACGTTCCTCAAGGTCAACCCCAGACTCAATAGTACCCCAAGGTCAACCCCAATATCAATATGTACCTCAAGGTCAACCCCAGTATCAGTACGTGCCTCAAGGGTATCAACCCCAAGGTCAGTACTCGAACGAAGGTTTCCAACCACCCTCCGGTCAATCATATGTTCAAGGAACAGGAAATGTACCTTTGAATTATCAATCCTATCCTCAACCCGGTTATGGTCCTCAATATTCTCAACCTATTATGGGTCCGTACCTCGGAATGAATTTAGTGTGGGATCCATCGCAAACTCAACAGGTCTTGCAACCGAATGTACAATTGTCATCTCAAACTGGACAACCCTTAGTTTCTGGTACACCTCAGCAACCTGTCCAGTCTACTGTTCAAACTTCTGTACCTTTTGTAGTTTCTCAGCCTGGGCCTGGTACGCCTCGTACTCTGCCTCAAATGACTGCTGCAACTCCCACAACATCTGTTCAATCTACCCTACCTACTTCTGGAGTATCGACAACTTCGGTTTTTACTGTTCCTGTATCTACTCCTCAGACATCTTTACCTCCGTCTGGATCCACGATTCAAACTTCGGTTCAGATGCCTGTAGGGCAACCTAGTTCCAGTACGGTTGTCACAAGTCAACCACAATTTACTTATCAACCGTACCAGGGATAGTACCAATTCGGTCCTGTTGTGCAGCAGCCAGTCTATCAGTATCAACCGTACCCTAGGTACACATATCAACAACCTCAACAACCCCAGTACGGTCCGGTTAATCCTGGTTTTCCGGGAGGATACAATATCCCAAATGCAATTCCTATTCCTAGTTATCCTAGATGTCCTCCTCCTGGGGCTGGTCTCATGACCCAGAGTTTTAGAGACCCTAATCGTCAGTTACCATTTATCGTAACTTTGGACTTGCCTGACTTGTCACGCCTAACGAACGATCCCATTAATTATCTTCCGTTTTGGCTGCCAATGCCGAATAAGTTGCCTAGTGATATTCCTAAGTTTGAAGGCAAATCAGGAGAGGACGCGTCGAACCATGTGATGACTTATCACCTCTGGTGTGCGTCTAACTCCATTTGAGATGATTCAATCCGTCTAAGGCTTTTCCAACGCACTCTAATTGGTCTCGTGGCCAAGTGGTACATTGAGTTACCGTGAGGAACTTTTTATAATTTTAGTGAATTAGCTACCTCGTTTTTAACTCATTTTCAGTTGCCAGTCAGATATGACAATGGCACGGAATTACTAACTTCATTAAAGCAATCAACGTCCACTTACATTTCAGATCACATTCATGAATGGAGACGTCGACGACGTTTAGTGAAGGTTTTTATTCCGGATCAGATCTTAGCTGAATAGTTTGTAAAATCTTTGTTGCCAAAGATCACTGAAGATGTAGCTAAGGCCGGAGTCATTACTGAGGAGCAAGTAATTGCACAAGCACAGTATCTTGACTTGGTCTATACTCAATCAGGTACGTTACACGAGAAAATCCCTGATCTTCCCAAGAAAAATCAAATCACTACAGCTCCTTCAGGGTCTCATGTCGCTGATGGTATGATTGGTACGGTTAACACTAAAAGTAAGAAGAAGTCTTCCAAGAATTCTTCTCCTATCATAACCTTGCCTGATTCCCTGACAGGAGATTCTTCCACGGAGATTTCCGCCGATATTCACATTGTAGAGTCATCTACAGCCAAATCAAAATCCGGTGGCAAGAAGAAAGGGAAGAAGAAGAATAAAACAGACAAAAATTCAAAAGAGAAACCTGAAAAATCAGAATCCAATGATGAAAAACGCAAACCTCGTTATCCTTGTCTCATTTGTGACGAAGAACATTTTACAAGAGACTGCCCTCATCGTGCAGAGGTTGCGAAGATTGTCAAAGGTTCCCAAATGCCTGCTGTTTTGAAGGATCCTTTTCCAAGTCAAGACAGTAAGATGATAGGTTCTTCCTCGAATGCCAATGAAGAACCCATACTGATGATGTCCCATGTTAGGATTGCGACTCGATCGCATGATTATGGTAGTAAAAGTCTTGTTGATGGTAAAGAAGCAGAATCTTCTCATTCTAACCCATCAACCTCAGCTCCCGGTTCCGATCCACTACAGATCGAGAAACCTAATCCAGACTTGGTGATCAAACCACCCGCCAAGGGTATACTTCGAAAGTCAGCTTTCAATCCACATGCGAGAGCAGCTCAGAACTATAACATTGTTGAGGATTTAGCTGTTTCACCCTGAGCAATGTTGGCTTTGGAAGTGCTGCAATCATGTCCAGCACAACGTAAATTACTTTTGTCGGCTATAGGAGTTGTTGACGTTCAGGACTTGAACCTAATAATTTTCGATCTAGAAAATAGTACACCGTGCTTGCCTCATCAAATGGCTTTCCAGTTTCCAGTGATAGTAAAAAACAGGCCTATTCATAGGACTGTGATTGATGAGGGAGCCTCAACGTGTATTATGTCGATACAGTGTTGGAGATCGCTTGGTTCTCCTTCACTAAATCAATCCCCGACGATTCTAAAGGCCTTTTATGGTCGTGGGTTTCATCCTTTTGGCATTCTATAGGTTTTACCTATAGGGGTTGAAGGAAAAACCGTTAATCTAGATGTGGAGGTGGTTGATGCCCCTCTAGATTACAACCTTCTCTTGGGTCGTAGTTGGTCTTACGCTATTACAACTATCGTTTCATCGATCTTTCGAGTTATAAAGTTTCCTCATAATGGAAAGATTGTAACAATAGACCAGCTGGCTTACTTTTCATCTGACCCAGCCTCTTCTGAAAGTATTCAGCATGTCGGTAAAACGACTATCCCGTATAAGGATGTTGGAGTAGGACTAGTTAAAGATGCCGATTTACTGGGAACTTTTCCTTTTCCTCCGATCAACGCATCGTCTTCATTTGCAACCATTCATATGATTTCGTCAGACGCAATTGTTTATGATGATCCTTGGATCGTTCCTTCTGAATCTGAGATAGACTCATTTGGTGATGTTATGCCTTTGAGTCCATATGAAATTGCGTATGAGGCCGTGCAATCGTTTACCGACCCATCTTCAACCAAAATTGACTCAATGAATGTGGTCCGTGAGGAATCACTTTTCACATCAAGCTCGAATTCAATCACGTTTTCTGAACTTGTTCACTCTGATGAGCAAATTCGTGAAATCCTATGTGTAGATGATTTACCATGGGTAGATCTCCATCACAGATCTTCATTCTTACTTGAGAATGATCGTTTTGAAAATGATTTTTCATCAATTTTACGACTGAATATGTCAAGGAACCTCAGAATCCAATGAAAAATCCTGATTCAGAGTTAAATTTGGGAAACATCTCTCGAACTATTCCTATTGACATTTCGGTTAAGCCTGGAATTGTTGAGAACATTCATATAGGTGCCTCGTGTACAGAAGACGAAATTCAAATATATAAGGCCCTATTTCAAGAATTCTGCGACGTGTTTGCCTGGTCCTATGAGGAAATGCCAGGAATTGATCCCGCGATTCCTGTTCATAAAATCAAGACTTACTCGGACGCTAAACCCGTCCGGAAACGTTTGCGTCAGATTCACCCAAGAAAAGTAGCTACTATTAAAGCAGAAGTTGAAAAATTACTCAAAGCATGTTTCATTTATCCGATCCCGTTAACGGATTGGGTATCGAATATTGTTCTGGTTAACAAAAAACAAGGGACAATAAGAATATGTATCGATTATAGGGACATTAATCGAGCCTGTCCAAAGGAAAATTACCCAATTCCCTATATCGATCAAATCATTGATGATTGTGCGGCAGTGAAATATTCTCCTTCATGGATGGTTTCTCCAGATACAATCAAATCAATATTCTACCTGCCGATCAACCAAAAACGGCTTTCATTTGTCCATGGGGGGACATTTGCTTATTGCAAATTACCTTTTGGGCTCAAGAATGCCGGGGATTCAAAGGGCCATGTCTTATGCGTTTCATGACATCAAGCACATTGTGCAACCCTATCTCGATGATTTGCCTGCTCATTCATTACATCGAGTTGATCATCTCATCCATTTACGAGCAATCTTTATGAGGTGTAGGCATTATCAGATTCGGTTGAATCCACACAAGTGTGTTTTCTGTATAGAAACGGGTCGATTGCTGGGGTTTGTTGTTTCGAAAGCCAACATTCGCGTCAATCCCTCGAAGGTCGAAGCTATTGTCAAGTTGCCTCCTCCTTCGAGTCTTTGCCAACTCCAAAGTTTGCAAGGGAAAGCAAACTTTTTGCGACGATTCATTCCTAACTATGCCGAGGTTACAAAGGGTTTTACCCAGTTGTTGAAACAGAATACTCCATTCAATTGGGATTACATAGCTCAGAAATCTTTTGATGCACTAAAACACGCATTGACCCATGCACCGTTATTGCATCCTCCCAACTACAACCAGGACTACTTCTTGTATCTCGCCGCCTCTCATTCCACCATTGGAATGGTCTTAGTTCAGGAAGATGAATTCGTTACTGAACATGTGATATATTACCTTAGTCGAACTTTAAATCCAACTGAGCTAAAATACTCACATGTGGAGAAATTGGCATTGGCAGCTGTTCAAGCTATCCAATGTTTTCATCACTACATTTTACTACGTAAAACTACAGTAATTTCTGATTGCAACCCTATGATCTACATTTTGACCAAGCAATTGCTAGGGGGAAAGTACTCTAAATGGATTGTTATCCTGCAAGAGTTCGACTTGGAGTTTGAAAAATCTAAGTCTAAGAAATATTTAGTTTTTGTAGAGCTAATGTGTGACTTCCTGCATGCTGATAGGGAAACTGTGGCAGAGGAGCCCATTGTGGACGAATCCTTGTTTCTAGTCAGCACTTTAGATCCATGGTATGGGGATATCATCGTTTATCTCCAGACCCAATCCTTTCGGCCAGAAATTTCAAGGTCATAACGTTGGAAAATATGATTCCAGTCCCAACAATTCAGGATTATTGGAGATACTCTAAATCGCCGTGGGGCGGACTCTGTTTTTCAACGTTGTTTAACTCACGAGGAAGCTGAAAGGGTTCTAAATGACTGCCACTCTGGAGCGTGTGGCGGTCATATGTCTAGGTATGCCACAGCCCAAAAGATATTGTGCGCTGGCTACTTCTGGCCATATTTGTTTAAAGATTGTATTAACGCGGTCCAAAAATGCCACAACTGCCAAATTTTTGATCGAAAGATGCGCGCTCCACCTGCTCCTCTCCACCCTATAATTGCCATTGGTCCTTTTGCCAAATGGGGTATCGATTTTATTACATGTAACCCTCACTCGGCTAGGGGGCATGCGTATATCATCCTTGCGGTAGATTATTTTACCAAGTGGGCCAAGGCGATGCGTACATTTGAGGCAGACGGCAAAACAACTGCAATTTTCGTGTTCAATCATATAATTGCTAGGTGTGGTGTCCCAAAAGCGATTATCACTGATCATGGGCGTCATTTTTGAAACGTTATGATGACCGAACTTACGGGCCAGCTTGGTTTGCGTCACGATAGTTCAACTCCTTATTATCCACAAGCTAATGGTCTGGTTGAATCCATCAACAAAGTTTTAGTCATCATGATTCGACGAATCATTGGGATTCATCGGTCGAATTGGCATAACATGCTATTTTCAGTGCTTTGGGCGTATCGAACCTCAATAAAAACGTCAACAGGGTTCACTCCTTTCCAACTAGTTTATGGTCTGGAAGTTGTGTTACCCATTGAATGCGAAATCCCATCATTGCAAATGGCCATCGAGTTACTTCCAACCACTTCCGAAGAGGAGAAACGTTTGTTATACTTGGCTCAATTAGATGAGAATCGACGTGATGTTGCATTGGCGATCGAAACTCACGCAAAACGTATGAAAGCTCAGTATGATCGAAATGTGACCCCTCGAAATTTTTCGGAAGGAGATCTAGTCTTAGTGTACGATCAAGCTAATGATAAATTAGGCGCTGGAAAATTCGTTCCTATGTGGCATGGTCCCTATGTTGTCAAACGAAAGCTTGCAAAAGGGGCCTATGAATTGGTAGACTTTGATGGGGACTCTTTAAGTAAACCCAGAAATGGTCTTTACTTGAAGAGGTATTATGCTTAAAGAATGGGTATGGAGATTTTTAGTTAGGATAGTTTTTCTTTCTAGCTGGTGTGTTTTAGTTTAAAAAGTGTGCTTAGCTTAGAGAGTGTTTTTCGTCATCATTCCTGCTTATCTTGGTTTTACTCTTGGTATTGCAGATGTCGATGCATCTCCAAACATACATTGGTTTCGCTGATGGTGCTTGTCGTAATACACGAAACATTTCTTCCGCAGCTTGGGTTATCTATTCGCCCTCTATGCATGGGGTAAGCCTCGGTCAAACAACGAACAACATTGCCGAGTATAGTGCAGTGATTGAGTTATTATCTGAATCTATTTCATTTGGGATCTAGAGTTTGATAGTGAGGTTAGATTCTGAACTCGTTGTATTACAGCATAATAGAGTATATTCTATTAGAAATCCAGTGTTATTGAGATTATTTTTGAGAGTGCGTCTCTTGGAGCGTGAATTTGATTATATTGAATATCAACATATTCCAAGATCTTTAAATACATTAGCAGATGCAATTGCTTCTTGAATGTTAAGTAGACATTTGCAATAATCATATACATAAATTTAAAACCATTCCATAACATGATTTACAAGATAAGCCGGTAATAGTGATATATATATAGGAGTGTGTCAAAAATACATCGTCCTCGATCATAGGTTGAAAAACACCTTATGATCGGCAAAAATGATAAGTACAAAAAGCAAAAATGTCATATGTGCCTACAATAGGCGATCATCCTATCATTGGTGATGATCTCGATAAGAAACCACTGCACGGGCCACCTTGCAAAGGAACCTCCTAAAAGGTCCTGGGACCCCAATCACATAGCGCTGAAGTCGACGAGGAATGTCATCTATGCTAGTCTCCGAAATATCTCCTGTCAAGCACTCTAGAGGACTCTCCAACTCGGGGAAAGTCTCTGCTGATTCATCCTGTGGGGCTGGCGCGACTGCAACTGGTTGTTTCCTCTCGTAAGGCCGGAGAGCGGCTGGTCGCTGTGGACCGACATCTGCATTTAAAACTTTTACTATCAGTTTTGGGATGATAGAAAAATAAAAGAAATTAAAATAGGAAAATGTTGAAAATGATTTTACCTGAGTCATCCCATTGCTCTCCTGGTGGAAGAGCCATGTCTGGGTCACCACGAAAATCTACCCAAGCGTAAGGGAAGTCCTGAATAGAAAAAACCTAGTTTTCCAACCATTGGAAATACTCAGGTTTGATCGAACAACCTCTGTCCCCTCGTCCGAATGACGGACCATAACTGCAACCCATCGCATCAGTTTGGGCTCTCGAGGAAGCCTAGCCCAACAGTAAGGTGTTGCGGGATCAACATTGGAACCCTCTCCAGACCAAAGCTCACAACCAAAGCCCCATAACCAAAGGTCTTCAGTTGTCCATTCTTGGCTCTGGTCAGTTGGCCTTTTACATTAGCCAACACAGCATCGCACCAGTTGAAGATGGTGCCTCGAAAGCAGTCAACTGCCATCCGCATCTAGGATCCGGTGGCAATATGTAATGCGGCACTCTCGCGAAGTCTGGTGACAGTAAACATGATCACCATGAGTTTAGGATGGGATATGGTTTTAATGTCTATCCCTTTGTCTCTAGCCTGGCTGTTGAAAAACTTTAGCCGGAGGCTATCGACAGACTGGCCACCTGGCCTAGTCCCGAATAGAGTCAAGTCTTCTCCTCTCTTAGGCAAATCGGTCAAGAAGTATATGTCTGCTGGCTCGATTTCAAGCTAGTGGCCACCAATGAAGAAGCACTGGTCTTGTATGCTCCATCTGTCAACCAGCCACTGTAAGAAATCCACCTAGGCCCTCATGCCAGGTATGGCCCAGAATTTGTACAAGACGCATGCCTTCAATGCATCAATCGAAGGTTGGTGATTCAACGTGGCAAGATCCACGCCCTCATGCTCTCGTTCATGCCAATCTAGCATGATGTACCCTCTACATCCAATAAAAATACAAATTAGAATGCTAGAAATTAATTTGTTTGGGTCAAATTTGAGAATTTTTGGGTTAAAACCCTTGCTGCAGGGACCGCACCCTCTATGTTAGAGACAATACGTGGGTCCGCACCCTCTGTGTTAGAGACAGTACGTGGGTCCGCACCTTGCCTACATGGAAGGTGCGGACCCCTGACTTTTTCCCCATTGAGAAAAAGTCTGGGTTCGCGCGCTGCCAGTGTTACACCTGCGGGCCCCTACGTGCGGGTTTTTAGCCTAAAAACCCTCCAAAAAATGAAATAAAAGCCTAAAACAAAAAATGAAACGGTTAAAAATGAAGAGTAGGATGATGTGGATTACCTGGAGAAGACGGCGTTTGATTCCGACGGTTGGGTTTTTCGCAATCTTGACGGGAAGCTTCTGAACAAAAGCACTATTTTCTCACCGAAATCTCAAACGGTAAAAATGAATTGACGAAAGCCCTTTTTATAAGTTTTTTGAGTAAATAAATTGCAAATTTGTTTATGTTTTACTTTGGAAAGGTAATTTTTTCAGCATTTTTATCCATTTCAAACAGGTATGAGTAATGTTTGCATTTTTGTTCAGGATGACGGATTATTCAGGCGAAATCTATCATTTTCGACGAAAAAACATTTCGAGTCACCTTTAAGCTCTTTTCTGACTCCTAAAACATGAAAAGATTGCCGAGTTTTTCTTTTTAAACTCGTTAAAATGGAGCTAAAAAGACGGTCCACTTACAGCTCTTTTCTGACCGTAAAAACATGAAAAGATTGCTGGATTTTTGTCGTTTCAAATTCGATATTGGTTATAAAACGACGTGTCGTTGATCAGTTTTTTTACTCTTTCAGATCAGGGGCACTAATTACGAAAAGTACTCCTTGGTCGTAAAGATCAAGCGGTTCTCTCAAGTATTATTTTATACTTTTTCGGGCTTGGGAGACACAAATTTACGAAAAAGGTCAACCCTGGGGTCTTCTTAAGTTTTTTCAGACTCTCTAAAATTGAAAAACGCCGAGTTTCTCCTATACTGGACTCGTTAAAATTTCACAGTAAAGGACCTGTTCAATTACAAATAGGAACGAACCACTCCTTCTTAGGGTTCAAATTTAAACTAAGTTGGACTCATCCAAAGGATGAGCTTATAATCAAGCAAATGTTATCCTCCTCAAGCTTGTCAAAAATAAAGAGGTACTTGCCAGAAATGGTGGGGGAAAAGAGAGAAAAATGAGCCTGTTTGTCGTACTTTGTAACCACTCTTGAACGCGACACTTTTATTCACCTGGGTTGGGAAATCCGTTGCCTAACAGTTGATCAAACCACATTGAAAGTCTTCAGCCGGTTTCTGGGTATTAACTTTGGGTCAATTGTCACCAAACCATCTGTTGTGTCGTTATGTGTTCAAGAGGCCACTGCCAATAAGCCATTCATCTGAAAAATATCTGTCATCCATCTTGACCATCCCTGAGTCAGTCCTTGCAACTAAATTTCTTCAACTTGATCTATGATTTCGTGTTGTAGGCTTGCCTACGACGGATCAGTTTCTATCGACTTCATCTCATTATCTAGAAATATGATCTAGAAATCGTCAGTACCTTGGGATCTGCATGCCTCAATGGCAGGTTTCTCGCCTTTGATGACAGGTTGCATCATTGACCTTCGATCAAAGGATTCCGTGACATGTTCGACATCAACACATTTATTCACATCTCATGGATTGTACTGGGTACTTTGAGAGCTATTGACATCACTGGTGGTTTCTCTCACACTTGTTAACAGTTTACATCATTGACTGGTAATCAAGTGGTTTCTACCATGTTCGACATCAACACATTCGTTCGCATGGGTAGAATCGTACTGTTTCGAGAACTAGAAATGAAGACCCTCGATTTAGTTTCTGCAATCCAGGCTGCGAGGAATTTTGTATTCATTATATGATGGACTATTCATAAACAGATGGCTGCATCTATATTGTGTCCACATGAGTCTATACATGTGATGTATTACAAGATCATTCCTGTATCAGAGCAGTAGTTAGTTTTCTAAGTCAGTTTTGATCTGAGTATGGGAATGCCTACCTCACCGATGATATAATCTCATATATATATCTTGCATTGAATGTTTTTACAGGTTCCGACCGGGCTCTCCACAAGATGATCCTTGAAATGATAAAGTATTTCACTCTTCCTAAATGATAAATGAAATCCTCATCTATTATAGACTTCGCAGTTTAGGGGGCAATCTGTTACACAAAAATATCGTCACCATAATTATTTGCAGTCAGTATGGGTCTATCATCACTTGTACTGTCCTCCTAAGCAAGTCTCAGACCTCAGCTCTTCAAGTCAAGCTTTGAAAATGAGAGAAAGACATTGAAAATCAACAAAGCTCTGGTTTGCACTTTCTCTCACTGTTGCCTGCGGTCCCGCACCTCCTGTTTATAAAAAATGCGGACCTGCCCGCTCTGTCCCTAAAGGAGTGAGTGTGGACCCTTGTGAAAGTCAAAAAGGCGCAAGTTTATTCTAAAAAACTCACTTTGGGTTAATTCTAGATGATTCTCGAAGTAATTTTGATGTGGATTGGTCGCTTTTAGGTGGTTCATGCATCCCAAAAGAGAAGGAGCTAATCCCTTGATGAGGGGAGCTATCCCTTTGAAGGAGGGATTTATCCCTTTGAAGGAGGACCTTGTAACTTCCATCCATTGCACTATAAATTAAGGCATTGGGCTGGTTGCTAGGGAGGTTAGAAGCTGAACATTTTTTAGGGTAAATGTTGGTGGAATTGAGGCTTCCTAGTTAAGCTTGAGAGGAGAGATCACATACCTTTTTGGCTTCATTGGGAAGAGAGTGAAACTTGTCAAAGTAGAGGAGACTTCTTGTTGGACCCTGGGAGGAGCTTGTACAACGTCAAGGCACAGGTTGTAAAGTTCTTCTTTGATTTGAATTAATACAATCAGATTCATTTTTCTCAACAAATTGTCTTATGTCATTTGTTTCATGAATTCCTTGATCTTCATGTTAAATATGTTTTATGATATTGGCTTTTTCAGGTGCTATTTAATTTGTTTGCTTGTTTGTGTTTGCAGATTCGCAACAAGTGAGCTCACTTGGATCAAAGGAGGGAGGCTTCCACAAACTTGCATTGGACCCAAGGTAGGCCTAAAACACTTGTTTGCCTTTGTTTATGAATGCATATTTAGAGAAAGATAGTTTTTGATTGGCTTGCTTGTCACTAAGTCTCATTAGATTCTAGGAAGGTCTATCTTGTCCGCAAGATTGACTCATTATGTGTGACAATAACACATAAAGCACATATACACAGAGATTTTCCCTTGGATCCCAAAATCGGGACTACTAGCTTGATTTTTTCATTATGTTCCTTTCAATGTTACAATACATATTTATACATGCTGAAGCATCCAATACCATGGACCGAAAACCATGGACCGGAAACCATCGCATCCAAAACCATGTGTGAAAATCATGCACAAAACCATAGGTGGGTCCGCCCAACCTAACATAGGGTCCATAAAACAAAATTTTCTGGGGCGCTGCCTCGAATCCCATAGAGGGGGGGTTACTTGCACCCCTCAAACCCCCTGTGACCCCCCTTCTACACAATCGGCGCAACAAAGGGGGGGCTCCGGCCCCCCTCTAACCCCCCAGTTAACTATGTGGGCTAGTCGTGGAAAGAATATAACACAACCCAACAAAACTAAAAATGGGAAGAGTTTGAAAGAGACTAATCAAGTAGATTAAGGGACAAGGGGTTATAAAAAAGGGATGATAGAGGAGGAAAATCATCCCTTGGAGAGCTGATGCTTTCAATCAAATAAGATTTATGATGAGTTTTAATATAATACTAAAAATTCAAGGGATTGGTATTCACCTTAGGCTTCATGTGCCATTCCAAGATTTCCTCCATCATATCGATATCATGGAAATTTTATGAAGGTTGAATAGATGGATCAACAATTTGATTCCTAGATTTCCCAACTTCAACGTCATCACAAGGAGGCACCCAGATTGGTATTGAGAAAGGAGGAGGACAAGGTTAAAAAGGAATAGTATGTTCCTCCTTTGAAATTAGAGGTGTCTCATGGTTTGCAAAAGGTGGGGGAATAGAAACGTCTAGGGGTTTAGATTCACAATTTTTCAGAGAGATTTGAACCGGATGTTCAAACTTTCTTTCAAAGAAATTCAAATATGTATCTTCTCTACGAAACTCATAACATAGGCGAAGGAATCTATTAGAAAAATCCTCAATTGACTCATCAAGCTTCATTATTAGTTGATTAATCCTTTTAAGGAAATCTTGGTAATCACCTTTCAAAGGCTTGACAAAGCTCCTTAACTAGTTGTTAGAATGAATGGATGGAAGCAGTTGGTAGTGTATGACATCATTTCTTGACTCGACCTTCAAGTATGAGGGTGAACAACCTGATTTGAACATATTTACAATGAATTCTGTCAGAGAGACAACTTTGAATAAATTGAAAAAAGTGCCCAAGAACAATTACTTCACCATCGCCATCAAACTTAAATTGAGACAAGTTATGAAAAATTTCTACGGGGATGGTAAGATCAAGATACTTGGAAAAAAATCCTGGGATTTTGATTTCGGAAAGAACCATTTAAGATCATAGATTCAAATTAGACTCAATGGGCATATCTTGTCATCAATCCATCCTTATAGCGCCTGGTGTAGTTCTAGTTGAAAGTGGTGTCTTCCTTAGCCATTATTGAGCTCAACTACGTAATCCCGAACAAGCCCTTCCTTCTTAGTAGTTTCATAGGCCCATCAAAAGCAAATTATTCCATGAAAAAAGTAGGGATAGAATATATGTTTTTTCATACTAATATTTTCTTATCATGAGTGAACTTCAATGGTAGGTGTACCTGCTCAACAGGGCAAGGTAATTCTCAAGGAAGATGTCAAGGAGAAGAAACAAAGAATCACTTGCAAAGAAGAATCACAAAGAAGAACCATCATGAAGACATGAAGAGATATTGGACCATGACAAAATGAAGGCATTTCCTAATGTCTCAGAAGGTCCCAATACTAATCCAAGGCCCTTTAGAGGGTGAATATGAAGTACAAGTAAAGGTATATCATGAAGAAGTCAAACTCAAAGTAGCAAGGAAGATATCTTGGTGTTGCCACATCATCGCAAAGCTCCATGTCATCATTTCCAAGTCATGGCTTGTAATTGTTCATCACAAAACCATATTTGCCAATGTGTTTTTCCACATGATGTGGGATGTAATTATGTATTATCAAAATGAAAATGACAAAATGTAAATATGTGGAAGTCTAAGAGTCACATGTGGAATATGAAAATATGGATGTGGACCAAAGAGTCAATAAAATTTCAAAGGTATCTTAGGAGTCCAAGAGTCATGAGGGTAACTCAAGAGTCATAGGGGATATGAAAGTTCATTCCTCTTGTTATAAAAGAAACCTCATAAATCAAGCAAAGGGATTTCTGGAGGCTTAGGCTTTGGAAAGATAGCCTTCGCTTCTATAGCTTGGCACAGGAGAGAAGATTATTCTTTGGAGAACAAAGAAGTGGCTAAATGTTCCACTATTGCAGCTAGTGTCTCACCATTGCAACTGTGTACTTGGATATTTAACCTAATAATCAGAATCTCGCTAAGCCAACACATTTCCATGCATGTATCATGAATATTGTAAGACTATTCTTTTAATGTTTACAGTATATGTTATGTTCATATGTACGAAATAAATTGAACTACTTAATTGGCTTTAGTGCTTATCTTTTTGAATGTGTGTTGTATTTTCTTTAATTTTCATTGTGTCTATGTGTGATGCAGGAAAGTGTTCCCTCTGCGGATAGAGGCAACCCCTCTAGCCCTAGAGTGGGTCTAGTCACAAACAAGGACAAATCAACAATAGCTTTCCTTAAATAGTTCAAGTTGGAGGCCTACCTCAACCAGTGGTCGATGGAGTTCCGTTGCGCTGCTCCAGCTTCCGCTTCCTTCTTCTAATGAGTAATCAACCTGAAACAATGCAAAGGAAATACAACAAAGCACGTAACCGAAACAACAATGATCTATTTACCCACAAAGTCAAGAAGTCATGAGCTATCTAGTACATTACATACAAGACATAGGAAAACATCATTGATTGCATTAATTATGAAATAGAGTAAGCTTACAACCAAGGTCTTGACGTCACAAGCCTTCTCAGAGGGATCCAGCCAGCATGTTCTTCAAGCATTCACTCCATGAAGATGGATCTCCCAACATAAAAGTCTCTCTTACTCACAAGATTTACATAAGATCAAAGGCACTTCACAACCTTCCTCAAGCTATCAATAAACCCACACTTGTCACACTCACACCAACTATCTAGCAAACTCACAGTACTATCAGCAACACTCCAAAGACTAAGAATTCCAAACTAGCAGCACGTAGCAATGGTGAGAGTTTAAATAGGAGAAGGAGTCTCCATGAAAGGTGGGAGGATGATCTTATCTCCAAGGAAGGTAGCACAAATGACGGAACAACCATGCTAGAGAAAGGGGGGTGACATAAACTAGGCCAAAAACTAGGTCTGGAGTCATCTGGAAGGCCGACTGTTGGAACAAATTCACCCAATCTAGATCATCGCGGGCACATAACAGGTCTTCCGCGCTGACATCGCTATTACATAACGGAGATAGTCAGGTCATCGTGGAAGATTACAAGCTACAGTTGCGTTGGCGTGTAAAATTGGACCATCGCGGGAATCACGTGTACTTCCACGATGGAAGTGCTTCTGGACTGTTTTGAGGCACCCTTCAGCGCATTTATTTAGTCAACAGACGCGATGAGGCAGAAACCTTTGGAAAAGTGGGTCATTTGGCAAGATCAAAGAGAATTTTTCTAACATGAGCATGAACGACTCTGGACACATGACACAGTAGGAAGACTAGGATGAAGACAGTGATAAATTACTGTGTAACAGATGCCCCCTAAAGTATGAAGCCCGAGAGAGAGGGAGGGGTGAAATGCTTTATGAAACTGACAGAACTAGAACACCATCTGGAAGAACCTGCACACAAGTACAACTGATATCTCTGATAATGAAGTACATGTAGTCTAGGCATGGGCGCAACCATCCAAAAGACATACAAAATAGGTCTGTGGTATGGACACAACCATCCAGCTAATGAGACCATGATGATGATAAAGGTATGGTCGCAGCCATCCATGAAGACTCAGGTATGGTCGCAACCATCCATCAATGAGTCATGTAATCATAAAACCAATCCATGCAGCCCGAACATGTGTAATCTGAGTTCGGGGTCTTGAACCCATCCGATCAAAGTACAAATTCTAACATGCGAATAGATGTGTTGAGGTCGAGAATGATAGAACATCGCTTTATTACTGGTCAATGATGAAAATCGTTAACAAGCGCGAGAGAAACCATCAATAATGCCAATGGCTCTCAAGGTACTGTCTAGCACAATCCATGAAGTGTGAAAAAGGAGCTGAAGTCGAACACTAGTGGAATCACCCAATCAACGACCAATGATGAAAGTCGACCGTCAGGTGTGAAGAAATTGCCATTGAGGCATGCAAGCTCTAAGGTACCAAAGGGGATCTCTAGGTCAATCTCCTAGATAATGAGCTGAAGTCGACAGGAGACGACTTGTTGTAGGAGGGCCATAATGTTTCCCCCATCAACGACACGAGATAAGGAACAAGAGGCAGATGGCGAAATAGAGTACCAGAGGAAAAGGCGAGGGTGTAAACTGCAGAAGGATTATACTCTTGAACATGTCGGCGACACGACTCCGGAGGGTGGCAGCATTCAGGCATCAAGGGATCAAAGGCTCGAAGGAGATGGCATGAATCGAATGGAATGAGGCTAGAATGACAACCCAAACCCGCGGAAGGCCAAATGACGACGTATGGATGTCCCAACCCGACAAGAAGCAAAAGTGTCGATGTTCAAGAGTGACTAGCTGCCATAGACAATCAATGATAAACTTGTTGTTGAGTCCAACCTAGTAATATTTTAACGAGCCCTAGGAAGGAGAAGCTCGAGTCTCGTCATGGTGACGAGTCCAATGTCGTCAGGGTTTAACGAGTCCGACATAGGTAAAACTCAGAGTCTTTTTCATGTTTAGAGAGTTTGAAAAAGACACGGAAAAGAAAAATCCAGGGGGGTCCTTTTTCGTAGATTTGTGTCTCTCGAGCCCGAAAAAGTATAAAACGATACTCGAAAGAATCGCCCGACCATTACGATCGAGGAGTATTTTTCGTAACTAGTGACTTCGACCCGAAAAAGTAGAAAAGCGGTCAGAAGCACGTCATTTCACAACCAATAACGAGCCTGAAACGAAAAAAGCCCGACAATCTTTTCGTGTTTAAACAGTCGGAAAAGAGCTTAAAGTTGACTGCCTCGTATTTCTTTTTAACGAGTCAAGAGGAAAACTCGACTATCTTTTTGTCTTTAAACTGTCGGAAAAGAGCTGAAGGTAGACCTCCATTTTTATTCTCTTTAACGAGTCAAAAAGGGAAAAATACTCGACAATCTTTTCATCTTTTATGAGTCAGAAAAGAGCTTAAAGGAGACTCGTCCTAGAGGAACGAGTGGTATAAAGGGTAGCAACTGGTTCCAGCAATGGTGGAACAGCTCAAAACATGTAATGGTCAAGAGGCTGGTTAATAAAACCACTCATCGCTGTGGTTCCTTAGGAAGGGAAAAAAAACCAAGTGAAAGCATATGATCAGCCAAAGAGATGGTGGCGATGGAATGAAACAACCCAGGCTCATCTAGCAGAATTAGCAGATAAAAATGGCAATCACAAGGTCTAAATCAGGTATGGGTTCATTTTTACACAAGCTTGAACCATGGAGAACTCTGCTTGGATTTGGTTTCATGTTTACACAAGCTTGAAACAAAAAACTATGCTTGTTATAAGTTCGCATGCCCCCAGCATAATGAACGCAAATTGAGGAACATGCCCCCCAAGCTTCATTACATTCAGCTAGGTGGATGGAATGAAGTTTCACTTTTGAGATCTTGGAAAGACACGACTTTGGATTTGATGAGATCTTAAGCAAAGACTTGATTTGGAGAGGGAGATTGTTTCATTTTTAAATGAGGTTGACACAGGAGCAAGAACTTTCCTCAAGACTCCTTGTTTCATTTTTTAACGAGGTTGAGATAGGAACAAACTATCCTCGTGGCACCTTGTTTCATTTTTTAACGAGGTCGACACAAGAAAAGAACAATCCTCGGCACTCCTGTTCATGGGCCACATGATAACATGGCTCCCAAGAGGCCTTCACGGGATGGAAGAAATGCACTCTGGGAGAAATACATGTCATGATGCACCAATGATAGATCGGGTTCCAATGCCCCCAGTACATGATGTACGAGACCAGCTGCATGGTCATAAGCAGAGGTGGAAATGGAATGGGTGGCCACATAATTGACCTGTGGCAAAGAAGGCACTGCTTGCGAGCAAGAACCAATAAGGGGTGATGGCTGCGCAGGAGGCACAGAGGGACGCACTAACGATAATTGATCGATGTTCACCATTCTTCCATCGTGTGGAAAACAAGCCACACAGAAAAGTGAAGAGACGAGGGCCCCCATGGCATAAACATAGTCACGGCCAAGGAGAATCACACCTTGGACAACCATGACGTCTATATAGACGGTTTTGCCCCCCAAAGTAACAGGCAACTTTGGGAGGATTCCCACGGGTTAACAGGGTTCTTTGTCGAATGCCAACAGATTCTGTGTGACTGGCACAAGATGTAGGGAACCTAAAGCTTTCCAAGTAGTGGAAGGCATAAGACTGACACACGCACCCTCATCCAGGATAGTGCCAGGTACCACCTTATCGTAGGCGTATACTGTAATCTCGAAAGGCACATAGGATGGAAGGCGGAAAGTAGTCAAGTTACTCCAATCGAAAGTGACGGTCAATCTACTTGGTGGGAGAATCATATGATTGCCCCCGTGCCCTACAAGAACCGGAGAAGGACTCCCCAGATCAGTTGGGATAGGAGAGTCATTTTCGGACTCTGGAGAATATGAGGAGACGAGAAGAACATGAGCTCTTCTGAGACAGAGTGATCAACAGGTGGTGAACCTAAGTCGACACTCTTTCTGACCAATGGTTGGTCTGGAACAAGCTGAGCACAGCCAGGCTCAGAAGAAGGAGGACGGACAAGAGACGATTCTACATCAATCACTTTATCAATGGAGGGAGGGTCTGAAGAAAGCCACTGATAACCAACGGGAAGTTGGGGTGAAGAAGCTGTAAGACTTTCCAAAATGGCGGAAGCTTTATCCATGAGCGGATAAAGGTGAAGGGGATGAATGCCTTCACATATACTACAGGGGAGTCGAATCTTCCCTTCCTTCTTACTGTTGCCAGTTGCTAGGATAACATTGTCATGAGCGTCAGAGGACGATGAGGGACGAATCGGATCGTGAGACCATACTTCTAGGATCCTTGGAATGCCAGGATAGTCACGAAGAAGATGGTCACCCGTGCATAACTTACAAGGGAACTTAACCTTCCGCGAAGTAGCAGAAGGTGGTTCGACCTGGGGTGGACTCGGAGTGGTAACTGCACAGGTGGCCTTGGATTTATCAGACTTCTTCTTCTTCTTCATATTCTTCTTCTTCTTCTTAGGCTCCTGGTTACTTAATGTGAAACTTTCACCAGGCGAAGGAGGATAGGAGGAGGAGGAAACAGGGGAAGAAGGCGTAGGCTTAACCTTGGAATGAACATGTCGTGGTTCCGACGAAGGAGACGGTGGAACAGGAGTCATGACACTTGGGACCACCGAGGTTGAAAACAACCATACTGGAAAACCGATAGTTAACCCAGGCAAAGACAAAGTTGCCATATACGGAGCACCGACATTTCCAAAAGAAGGAAATGGACTAGGGTTCCCATCTGGGGGAAAACCTTGGCCAGTAGACTCAGGGAATGTAGCCATTGAGAACAAGCCTGAAAGACACTCTTCTCACAACCAAGAACTCAAACTATTACCAGGAATATTTCGTGGGGAAATAAATTTTATGACATAGGAACAAAACTTGACCTTTTCATCTTTAAAGAGTCGAGAAAAGGACGAAAAGGTGACTCTATCTCTTTCGAGGTTTAATGAGCCTGAAAGGACAAGTGCTCAGATGGACCTTTTCTTTTAAGGAGTCCGAAAAGGAATGAAAGTGACTACTCTGAATAACTAGGCAAAAGGTTTACCAGACAAATCCGTAAAATTGCATATACACCTTGGAAGTCATATGAAAACCAAGGACTTTCTGTACGGCAGTCAATCTTCTCGAATGTTGTGTTCAGTGCGTTACGGTTTGTAAGGCAGTAGACACGGCTTCCTATGGATAAAGGATGATAACCTAGTGGGGTCTCCCAGCATATACTCGATGGTACATGGGAGCACAATTCCGTGCTAGACCACTATTGAGTCACAGAAGGAGGAATCACCCAACCTTGAGTGGAAACAAAAGTGACTAGGTTTAACGACGTCGGAGCACGTCTCTAGCCTAGACCTCTAAATGTGTGCGTTATGTTCCAATGCGTTGTTATATTTATTCAGTTCATTTTAAAGTTGATCTTGGATTATGTTTCAGTTTTCAGGCCTTACCGTATGTATATAACAGAACCTAGGATGCAGCTAGAATGAATGAAATATCCTTTTTCTTCAATGAACACCTACCTATGGGAGGGTAGAGAGATCATTTCCAAACCAAGAAAACCAAGGCAAAAAAATAGTCACTCAATGCAAACAGACATCAATTCCTAAAGTGCACGGATACTACTAATGAGAGATTTAATCATTCGCTTTTCAATATGCAACTTGAAATGCAAATTCACTTTCACTTTCGCATGCTAAATGAAATGCAATCTTTTTGATTTTGATGCCTTTAATTTAAAAGAAACCAATAAGCAACAAACAAATGTGGAAAAACGGTTGATCCAAACAATTGTAATCTATGTCCGGGTAGTGAAGAGAAATTGAATCAATGCCGAGATTGGTCCAATAACAATCACTAAAAAATCAACCAAAAGTAAGCAAATGGGAAGGCTCAATCAAACCAACAGCAAGCAGCAAACAAATCTTTGCAAATAGGCAACCAAGCGAAATTGATCCAAAAGACTTGAAACAATGAAACTAGGTCACAAAGCAAGAAAAACAAGGTTCATTTAACAAAGCTCACAAGAGAGTGCCTCAACCTCTAAAGAGTGAAAAACAAGCCATCAACCAAGTGAGAACACCAAGGGACTAGCAAGACTGACGGATTCAGGAGGTAGAATTGAAAAATTCAATTCTAAAGCAATCAACGCAGGCAATATACTAGCAATAAAGCACTGATAAAGAACAATATGTAGCAGAAAAGCGATGTCAGCGCAGAAGTACATGCCTTTTCCGCGATGGTCCGATTTACAGAACCGTCACAACTGTTAAGCGTAATTACGCGATGAACGGGATATTACAAAAATGTTGACGCGATGACAGCATGACTGTTAAATTAAAAACCACGATGATGTTCAAAACAAAAACAGGCGAACCAAAAACTCCCAAATAAAAAACAATCAATATTTAAGCAAATAAGGACATTTCCTAGATCAGGCTAGGAAACTCAGAAAATAGGTAACTAATCCCCAAAATTTCAAAAGAGACCAACACAAAAACCAAGACAAGAGTAAACAAGAAAAGAACAAAGGCTAGCTCCCCAGTGGAGTCGCTAATTTGTGATGCAGGAAAGTGTTCCCTCTGCGGATAGAGGCATCCCCTCTTGCCCTAGACTGGGCCTAGTCACAAACAAGGGCAAACAACATAGCTTTCCTTAAATAGTTCAGGTTGGAGGCCTACCTCAATTGGTGGTCGATGGAGTTCTGTTGCGCTGCTCCAGCTTCCACTTCCTTCTTCTAATGAGTAATCAACCTGAAACAATGCAAAGGAAATACAACAAAGCACGTAACTGGAACAACAATAATCTATTTACCCACAAAGTCAAGAAGTCATGAGCTATCTAGTACATTACATACAAGACATAGGAAAACATCATTGATTGCATTAATTATGAAATAGAGTAAGCTTAAAACCAAGGTCTTGATGTCACAAGCCTTCTCAGAGGGATCCGGCCAGCATGTTCTTCAAGCATTCACTCCATGAAGATGGATCTCCCAACATACAAGTCTCTCTCACTCATAGGATTTACACAAGATCAAAGGCACTTCACAACCTTCCTCAAGCTATCAACAAACCCACACTTGTCACACTCACACCAGCTATCTAGCAAACTCACAGTACTATCAACAACACTCCAAAGACTAAGAATTCCAAACTAGCAGCACATAGCAATGGTGAGAGTTTAAATAGGAGACGGAGTCTCCATGAAACATGGGAGGATGAGCTTATCTCCAAGGAAGGTAGCACAAATGATGGAACAACCATGCTAGAGAGAGGAGAGCGACATAAAGTAGGCTAACAACAAGGTCTGGAGTCATCTGGAAGGCCAACTGTTGGAACAAATTCGCCCAATCTAGATCATCGCGGGCACATAACAGGTCTCCCTCACTGACATCGCTATTACATAATGTAGATAGTCAGGTCATCGCGGAAGATTACAAGCTACAGTTGCGCTGGTGCGTAAAATTGGACCATCGCGGGAATCATGTGCACTTCTGCGATGGCAGCGCTTTTGGACTATTTTGGGGTGCCCTTCAGCGCATTTATTTAGCCAACAGACGCGATGAGGCAGAAACCTTTGGAAAAGTGGGTCATTTGGCAAGATCAGAGAGCATTTGTCTAACATGAGCATGAACGACTCTGGACACATGACACAGTAGGAAGACTGGGATGAAGACAGTGACAAATTACTGTGTAACACTATGTAAACTAATTTTCTAGATAATTAACAAACGTTTCCTTTCTCTCATGTGTCTCTCTTAGGATAGTATTATTACTTTCCTTCTAGAGGCTCACTCTTTATTTCCCTCTCGTGAAAGCTTCCTTTTACACATCTGATCTAGATCTTGGGGAGGGCCCCAAGATTTGAGTTATTATGGGGTAGGAAAAGAAAGAAAGTAAACCCAAACCAGAAAGAAAATAAAAAACCAACTTTTTATTAGATCAACAAAATATTGTTGCAACTACATTGTGATGGATGCTCTATCCTCTTACAAAAATAGGTTCGTTATTTATAACATTTTTGAGTTACATTACCATGGGTAAATACCATGGGCGGGTTTCTATTTGGATCATTCCTCCCTCCTTAAGAATAAATGGTCCCCATTTCGTGAAGTTCCCTTCCGAGAAGCTTTTGTCAAAGATGAGCTATGGATGAACAAGTGTTGTCGAAGACAAGGGTTTTGAATGGTTGAACCATAACCGAGGGTTTGTGGATGACTCATAATCATGATGCACAAAGATCCAAGGATAGAGATACCCTATAATGCTTGTGATCCAGCTGTGATATTGACAGTGTGTGGCCAAGCAAATGGATTTCGCTCGCAAGGGTTTTGCATGACTGATCCATAACCATGACGAATGAAGAGATGAGGATAGGGATACCCTGTAATGCTCATGGGCCAACTGTGAGGTGGACAGTGTGTGGCCGAGAAAATGGACTTCGTTGGTAAAGGGTTTTGTTTGGTTGACCCATAACCATGATGAACAAAGAGTCAAGGATAGATATTCTTGTAATGCTGGTGAGCCAACTGTGAGGTGGACAATGCATGTGGCCAAGAAAATGGACTTCATTGGTAAATGGTTTTGTGTGGTTGACCCATAACTATAATGAACGAGGGTTCGAGGATAGAGATACCCTGTAATGAACCTCGAGATCACTTGTTGATCTATCTGGTAGAGATCTGGTGGCTTATCTTTGTATATTCTCACCATCCAATGAGATGTTGTAAAGGGTTCCTCCAAATACTCAAGTTTCACATTTTTATTCCCTCGACAACAAAGGTGAAGCAACAATTAACATACCGATTATCATTTCCTTTGTTGGATCCATTCTCGAAGATGATGAGAGGCTTTGTTTCACCATCCTTAACATGAGGTAGTGGCGCAAGCTGCTTACTTTGTTTTGATTGACTATCAACTACATAGGAATACAAGCCCATGCCAACTATAGCAATTAATATTCCTAAGATACTCCACAAACTAAATGGATCATGAAGTAAAATGTTGCCAAATGCAAAAAGGACTCCTTTCAGGAGGGAGGATGGCTCTGACGTGGTCGCAGGTCGGAAGGAGATGCGTGCATCGCCGAACTAGCAAAGGATCAGGGTAAATTTTTTTTACTGCAGCTAACCGCGGCATTTGCAGGAAACTGTTTCAACCCTCCCGACAAAAGTCGCCATTCGACTCCTACATTCGCTGTCAACTGTCTCTCCAATGGTCTCGGTGGTGGTTCCCAACATTATGGATGGTATGGATTTTGAGGAGGTATACTACTCTCAGGACCCGTATCACGGGAAATCTATCTTCTGTAGCCCTAACCCTAACCATTCCAGGTCTGAATTTCTACGCTGTCGGTGTCAATTTACCCTTCCTCTGCTCCGGTTGTCACTCTGCCTGGCTATTCTTCATCCACCTTACAATTTGGCTCGCTCTTTATTGATTCTCCGGGCCTTAATTGCCCTCCGCTATCCCCCGAGACCCTAAACCTGCTCACCGCAGTATCTCCTCCGTCGCCAACATTCGATCCGATCCTTTCGAGCATCCCCCCGCCCCCATCTTGTCCTGATTCCAAAATTCCGCCAAACCCTAGCACCCTCCCCTCAGGTAGCTTCAAATCACCCGTGATTAGGGTCAAAGCAATGGCACATCAGACTCAAGAAGGCACAGATCCACTTCAAGGATACCCATTCGCTCCATGGACTAGGAAGAGGAAAGTAAAGTGTGTGAAATCTACCTCAAAGGACCTCACAATCACATTTGGAGAGGACATTCCGATGGGAGAGGTAGTGGACAAGGCTAATATGGTACTGGTTGGGAATGTCAGAGAAAGGGCATACTCAGTGGCAAGATTAACAAGCTGGGTCAAGGAAATTTGGGGTAACACTCTCAAAGAGCTACTAGAGGTTCAGAATGTAGCAAGGGGATGGTTTGCGCTGCATTTCTCCAAGGCAGACTACATAGAGCTAGTTCTTGCGAAATACTAGCACATTGAGATGGCGCCGGTCCTTCTCAAATGTTGGAATCCATTATTCGACCCAGAATGGGAGAAAATAGGTGCTAGATCCATATTGGTTAGATTACCAGGGCTACCTCTACAATATTTTTCTGAAGCAGTCATTGTAAGGATTGAGAACGCCCTTGGTACATATCTGGATTACGACAAGACCTATGTGCAGTCCAAGAATAGAAAGTTGGCTATAATTCTGGTATATTTGGATACGAGGGAGGGCCTGGAAGAGAAAATTACACTAAAATGGCGGCATTACACCAGAGTCCAAATCCTGGACTATGAGGGGGTTTCTTTTTGGTGCAGGAGGTGCCACAAGGTTGGGCATATCTACAAGGATTGTCCTTTGCTCATGAAATTAGCTGACCCTCATAGCTCACCTACTCCTCAAAAGGGAAAATCCACAGTTAATTAGGCCAGCACCGAGGTATAGGCTCACAGAGCACATGATCGAGGCAAATCCTCCAAAGTAGCAGATGAGCTACACAGAATGCCATTGCCTCCACTGACTCGTGCTAGAGCTGCTGATACTATAGAGGCCACAAGAAAAGTGGGTACATCTATTTTTTCTCCCCCTATCTCAAATGTAACTTCTGTCTCATTTGCTTGCAGTGCATCATTAGATACTTCATCTGCATTGTATATGTCTCCTGCTATTTCTTGTGTGATCTCCTCGCCTCCTCCCTTCATCTCCACCACCTCCCCATCCTTTCCTCCCCCCCCCTCCCCCTTGCCATCGGTCATGGATCAACGTACTATGCCCCATTCATACAACCTTCGTTCCCACTTCATTCCAGACACCATCAACCGTTCTGGACTAGGTCTCACCTTCCCTGGGTCGATCATTCAAGAAACTAGGGGCTGTAAATCTAATCTCTCAAAAGCCATTCTGAAAGCCGGGGCAAAAGTAGTCTCTAGCAAACAATCCACTCTTGAAGGGGTTCTTAGAGCGATGAACACCCCCGGGAGGGTTCCACCATGAAATGGTTCTCCCTCAATTACAGAGGAGGTTATTTGATATTGAACCTATGGATATTATCATGCTGCAAGAAACCGTGGGAATCGCTGAGTCCATCAATTCAACCCTAGCAGCCATAAAACTTGGTTGGCAATTCCTCTCTCTGGATGTTGTGGGTAGATTAGGGGGACTAGCCATTGGATATTATCCTCGCTCCATAAATGTATCAGCCTCTTGGGGAGGAGTGGGATTCATTGGAATGGACTTATTCTTGGCCAACCTAGGTATGAAAATCAAAGTTATCAATGTGTATGGACCCTGTCAGCGGAAAGATGAATTTTGGTAGCGTTTCCTTAATACTGAAATCTTAGTTGTTGATCAATTGATTATTGGGGGTGATCTTAACTTCTCCCTAGGTTTTGGGGAATCCTGGGGATCACAAGATCAAATTGACCCTATGTCATATTTCTTCAGGGACACTCTGGATCTGCACAACCTCACTGATGTCCCAATGATCAAGCCCTTGCCCACTTGGAGAAACCGAAGAGTTGGGGATGTAGCTCTGGCTAGAAGGCTTGATCGTTTCCTGATTAAGTGCCTTTGCTTTAGCATCTCAATAGATATAGAAAATGGGTAGGGTTCAGAGGGATATCAGACCACTCACCTATTTATTTGGAAATCCTAGGACCTGAAGCCAAACCAAAGTCTCCTTTCAAATTTAACCATGTTTGGCTCCAAGACCTAGGATATATCAAGTTGATCTTGGACTATTGGACAACCCATCCCATCTCTAGTCACAGATCAACGGCTGAAGGTTTCTGCCACAACCTATCTCAGCTAAAACACTTATCCATCACCCGGGCAAAGGAGAAAAAATTGAAGGATGATCAGACCATATCAGCTATTGAAGTTGAATTGAACGAGCTTTTGGATGACAATAACAATGGTTTTGCATCTACGAATGAGAAATCACATCTTATTAAGATCAAAAAATAGAGAGATAAGATCCAGAAGGAAAGAGAAGAAACATGGAGACTAAAGAGTAGAGCAATCTGGTTATAGGCTGGCGATGATAACACAAAGTTTCTTCAGAAATTTGCAAAAGGAAGGAAGATTGCTAATACAATCTGGAAAATTCCTCTTCCAGATGAAGGTGTGGTTGACACTTTTAAAAAGCTATCTCTTTTAGGCACCTCACACTTCCAGAATCTATACAAATCTCCACAAGAGACCAATATAGCTGATATCATTCAAGTGGCACACTATTTCCCTAGATTTGTATGGGAAGAGGAAGCACAAGATCTCAATTCACCTGTAATGCCTACTGAACTTGAGGGGACTTTAAAGTAGTTCAAAAAAGACAAAAGCCCAGGACCAGATGGTTGGACTATTGAGTTCTATCTAGCTTTCTATGATCTATTGGGACATGACCTTCTCCAGGTTGTGGAGGAATGCAGGACTACAAGAAAATTGTACAATGCCATAAATTCCACTTTCATCGCCCTCATCCCCAAATTAGATTCCCCATCATCCTTCAATGACTTTCGTCCCATCTCACTCTGTAACTGCCTCTATAAAATTATATCCAAGATCATTGCAAATCGTATGAGACCTATTCTCTCTCATCACATCTTACCTGAACAGTTTGCCTTCCTGGAAGACCATTAGATCCATGAAGCCATTGGAACTGAACAAGAAGCTATTCACTCAATTAGATCCAGGAAGCTAAAGGGTATCATCCTTAAGATTGATCTAGCAAAAGCTTTTGACCTGGTTAGCTGGCTTTATATCAAAATGCTTCTTATCCACTTGGGATTCCCGCACCTATTCACTACCTGGATCATGGCCTGCATCTCCATGCCATCCTTCAGTATCCTTATTAATGGCTTTGCCTCTCCTTTTTTCCATGCTGAAAGGGGACTCAGACAAGGATGCCCACTATCCCCCCTCCTCTTCCTGATTATCATGGAAGGTCTCAGTTGATTAATCAATCATGAAAAGCGAAGTGGCATATTATTCGGGCTGAAAATCAATGATCAATGCTACCTCACCCATCTCGTTTTCGTGGATGATGTTCTGATATTTCTTGATGGAAGCATTCAAGACTCAATAGCCTTCGATAGGATTCTTGCCATCTTCTCCAGGGCCACTGGTATGCTGGCAAATCATGCGAAATCTACAATCACTCTAGCTCACACATTCATATAGAAATCCAACTTTTCAATTCAGTATTTCCCTTATAGCACCCGTCCTCTTGATTAGGGCTTCAAATACTTAGGTTTCTGGATCAATCCCCTAAGCCAAAAGATTGCAGATTGGATATGGTTGGTAATCAAATTAGAGAAAAGGATCACAAACTGTTGCCACCACTTCTTGTCTAGAGCTGGAAGAATTGTGCTCATCAAATCAGTCTTGGAAGCTACCCTGGTATTCTGGATGGCATTGGCATGGATTCCCAGAAGTACACTGGCTCATCTCCAACAAATTTGTTGTAGATATCTGTGGAATGGTTGTCAGGACAAAAGAGTTTTTGCATGGGTAAGCTGGAACAAGATTGCATTGCCCAAGAAATGGGGAGGATGGGGACTCAAAGATCTAACCCTATTCGCACAAGCCTTGGCTGCAAAAATGGGCTGGACCCTCCTTACCAAACAGAATCTATGGACATCTGTCTCTTATCATAAATATATGTGGCCTCACCAAATCATGGACTAGATAAGGATGCCGCAATGGACAAGGATTGGCATTTCTTCAGTTTGGAAAGCACTTGTCCACTCTCTCCCTCTCATTTGCAATCACCTGGCATGGAGGATATATGCAGGCACAAAAGTGCACATTGGCCTAGATCCTTGGATGGGGGGTGGAGGTAGATGTCAACTCCCAAGAGAGCTCATCCTACACTTAAATCAAAGAGACATCAGGGTGATTGCACAAATATTAGATCAGGACAATTCCACTATTTTCACACAAGCATGGAAATCAGAATCTCAGCTCAACCTTCCACCTCAATGGCATCATTCTTGGAACAATTGTACTTCTGCATTGATTGAGTCACATATCCGTATTAAGGAGGGTCCAGATGAAATCATGTGGTGCATGGCAGAATCTGGATTCTACCCACCAAAGGATGGTTATTAGAGTCTGCTACAGATAAAAAAAAACCTGAACATATTCAAAGCTGGTGGCAGATCATATGGAAATTGAAATCTCCTCCCCGAACCAGACTCTTCTTCTGGTGTGTTGACACCTAATCCGAAACGGATGGGTGAACTGGACAGTCATCTAGAAGATGAACTGATCCGTTTTATTTTTGTATATAAACATGAGTTAGCTAATGAATAACATCAATCAGTTTTCTCTCTCGCTCATTCTGGAGTTACCCTGGCCTGACATGGTATCAGAGCACAGGTCCCAGAAATAGCTGTAACTCCTCTGCCAGGTTTCTGCTGCCTCATGAAACCTCTGTCCTGAGAGACTGCGCATTTTTTTGTATAAATGTTTGCATGAATTCGCTGCCCCTCTCTGCGCTGCCTCTGACCTGACATATCTGTCCATATTCCAACGCATCTGCGCATCCGTTTTTCTTGAGTACGCTGCTCTCCCATATACACTCTGCTCGCAGCACCGGTCCCCTCATGGTCCCGTCGGATGTTTTCTGAGTCGCCACGGCCTCCGTCGAAACTTTCATCACTGTGGAAGAGGCGCGGGGTCATTACCAGTCTATAGGTACTGTTTTCTGCCGTGTCTATACCTGTACACATTCACGCACTCTCCAATGCTTCCAGTCCTTCCAGAACTCTTTCCTTTCATTGGATAGGTCGGTTTCCAAAGATCACTAGTCTGCTCTCTGTTGAAGATCGATACAAGTTAAATACTGGACATGCATGGGCCATTTTGAAGAGATTGGGAAACCTCTTCAACATTACGACTCCGGGAAGCTCTACTCTCTTCATCTGAAACACCCATTCTCTCATGCCCTCAATGTTAGATGGGTTTCTTCTGACTGACATGTATCATTGCCTTATCTTTACAGTGTTCATTCGCATTGTCAAGATCATTGCATATCAAATTCACAGGACGTTGCGATTCCGTGGATGTATCATTGCTTTGTCTGCCTATAGTATCAAAGCCCAAGAAGCAACAGCTGACATGGTGCGTCTGACGTTTTGGATCTGCGGATTATAAATTTTATGGTCTCTGTGTTTGAGCTACAAAATTTTTGGGTCTTTGCGTGGTTAGTTGTTTATCAAGGGCTGCCTTCCAAAGCTCGCTTTTCCAAAAGCCGGTTGTGAGAATCAAAGACCTTGAAGCATCAATGCGCTATTCAAAATACTTCTCTGTTTTGAATGCGCTGTTCAAAGAACTTTATGTTTGAGTTTTTGAATGTGCTGTTTTGAATGCGCTGTTCATACATTCGTTCTCTATTTCAAAGTCTTTCCAGTAGTGCTCTTCATCTATTTTCAAGCGAAATGTTTTAGAGCCTTTTGATGTATGAAGGAAAATGGAACACCATTGAATCTGTTCTCAAGTAAAAGACTGTTTTAAACAGATAATTACATAACTGATGCATTGTTACATACAGAGGTTACATACAGAGGATGGAGTCAAATATGGTTGTTGTGGGAAGATTGTAACATCTGACGCTGTATGGTAACAAAACTGTGTTTAGTAGTTCAAATAGTATTGCGCTGTCTTTCAAAGTGTTTATATATATATCATTCAAGGCAGTTTTCAAAGCATTCAAGTTATATCAGTCAGAGTGTTTTATATCAAAGCATCTGTAGTATTGCATGATATATATTGAAGTGATCCTTGAGATTTTTTTTCTCTCAAAACATAGTAATATTTCTGATATAAGAAATGCTGATGCAAATGCATAAGGCTGTGGCATAAGGATTTTTTTTTTAGCAGAAATTTTTTCTATCAACAGAAGTTTTTTTAGCAGAGATATTTTTACAGAATGCATTCAATCATTTCTATGGTAGGAATAGTTCTCACTGGCAAGGAGAACTATTCTGAATGGTCTCGGATGGTAAAACACACCCTCATCTACAATGAGCTGTGGAAAGGAGTGTGTGTCGGAGAAGAAGACAAAGACCCTGTGCAGCCTACATCAGATAAATAACTTGTCATTTGGGAAAACAAGAACAACAAAGCCTATGCATTGATCGCAGCATCTGTAAATGAGGAAGTAAGTCGTCATATTTCATCCTATTCCACTACCTTTGAAGCTTTACAAAAGCTGAAAGAACTCTATGATACACATTCTGCACTTGAAGTTGTTCAGCTCATGATTAAACTCTTCACTCTTGAACTGAAAAATAATGATCCTCTTGCTCTTGCATCTGAAATAAAGTCTATAATGCATGATATTAAATCCACTAAGGTTGAGCTGGATATCTCTCTTATTGCCTTTCTCAAAGCACTCTATCCTACCTACTCTAATTATCTTGAGTCTTTACAAGCAAATGGAAATCTTAAAGATATAACCTTTGACACTCTTGTGAAAAAGTTTGCTGAAAGAGAGAAAGCCTTTGGAAAGAAAACAGTCCCTGAATCTTCTGAAGAGACTGTTTGCCTTGCTCATAAAGAAAAGCATCCTGCTCAAGATTCTACAAGAGGAAGAGGTGGACGAAGAGGAAGAGGAAGATACTTCAGAGGCAGGGGGGGCAGACATCCTCAAGCAGAAAAGGCAGATCTGCATTGCATTCGCTGCAAACGAAATGGATCACATGATGCTTCTACATGCAAGCTACCATGGGACAAGGTTGAGCAGAGAATAAACCAGCAGAAAGGTAAAACTGATGACACAGACAAAGGTAAAGCACCTGAATCCGCTCACTATATTGAGGCACAATGTAACATTGGAGTAAATGAAGACTTGTTTAATGCTTCACTTGCTTCTTCGAAAAATGACTGGTTGCTTGATTCAGGAGCAACCTGTCATATGACTCATAGGAAAGATTTTTTTGAAGATTTCACTGACAATGTTGATGGAGCAGTATACTTTGCAGATCAGTCAAAAATCAAGCCATCAGGGCTTGGCACAATCAGGCTTAAACTACCTGGTCTTCCAGACATTCTTCTGGATCATGTTCTATATCTCCCACAGCTCAAAAGAAACTTGCCGTCCCTGGCCCACATCTGCCAGCAAGGTCACTCCATTCATATGTTTGATGGCAAGCTTGAGGTAAGAAAGGCATCTGACCACTCACTTGTCATGAGGGGTATAGAAGAAGAAAGACTTCTTAAACTGCAAGGAACCTCTGCTCATGCACAACATTTTTCATATATTTCTCATCATGAAGAAGGTACACTTCCATCAAGTTTATTATGGCATGCTAGATTTGGACATTTAAACTATGATAGTCTCCGCTTGTTGAAGAAAAATGGTGTTGCTGGTTTGCCTACAGTTCCTAGAAAACATAAACAATGTGATGCTTGCATTCTAGGAAAGCATAGCAAACAGTTTTTTCATGATTCACATTCAAGAGCACATAGGAAGCTTGAACTTATTCATTCAGATTTATGTGGTCCAATGCCTGTTCCTTCTGCAAATGGAAATAAATATATCATGACATTTATTGATGATTACACCAGAATGTGTTGGGTTTACTTATTGAAGAACAAATCTGATGCTTTTCAAACATTCAAGAATTTTCATAAGTGGATTGAAAATGATGCACAATCTCATATTGGGTCTATTCGCACTGATAATGGAAAAGAATATACATCAAATGAATTTGAACACTATCTTCGCCAACATGGGATTAAACATCAAACAATTGTGCCTTATAATCCTCAACAGAATGGTGTCGCTGAAAGAATGAACAGAACAATTTTGAATATGGTACGCTCCATGCTTTTCTTCAAAAATGTAAAGACAATGTTTTGGGCTGATGCTGTTCTATGTGCTGCATATATAAAGAATAGATGTCCATCTAGTGCTATAAGAAAGAAGACTCCTTATGAATTATGTTATGGACATGTTCCTTCGGTAAAACATCTCAGGATTTTTGGTTCCACTTGTTATGCTTTAATACCAAAGGTACATAGAAACAAACTTGGTGCTAGAAGTCGTAAGTGTATCTTCCTGGGGTATTCAAACACATCTAAAGCATACCACCTCTATGATGAAGTAAATAAAAAGTTTGTTTTATCCAGAGATGTCATTTTTCTTGAATCATCCAAATCTGACAGTGTTGTTGAGCGACAACTTGATCGCTTGGATAAATTCACAAAACCAAAATCATTTCAAGAGTTTGATAATCAGATTCCACATCTTGAAGGGGGGATTCCTATACTAGATCAACATGTGGAATCTTCTTCTGAAGAACAATCTCCCCTGCATAACACTCCAACAATGGATGATGCTTTAAGTGATGTAATTGATAGAATTGGGAGACTTAATCTTGATTCAGTCCCAACTCAATCAACAAAACAGCCTGGACCATCTCAGAAAGGTCCCCCAAAGTGGCTGACAAAGACACTTGAAAGTGTTCATCCTGATGAAATTGGAAAAACAGGAACCAGAAATACAAACCGACAAGATGGAGGTGATGTAGATAACTCTAATTCACCTGTTGATATGGATGTTACTTATGATTGTGAATTGAACTTGTCTACAGATTTTGAACCAAATTCCTTCAAAGAAGCTGCTTCTCATGATGAATGGAAAGAAGCGATGCAGAAGGAGTATGATGCCCTCATAAAGAATGGCACTTGGAAGCTGGTTGATCCTCCATTTGGAACCAAACCAATTGGCTGCAAGTGGGTCTACAAGAACAAGTACAAAGCTGATGGCTCACTTGACAAGCACAAAGCTAGGTTTGTGGAAAAAGGTTTTGCACAGAAGGAAGGGGTCGATTATGAGGAAACTTTTTCTCCCACAACAAAATGGGCCACCATCCGGACACTCTTTGCACTATCTGCTCAGAACGGTTGGAAGGTCCATCAAATGGATGTAAAAACTGCATTCTTGAATGGAGATCTAAAAGAGAATGTTTTTATGTCCCAGCCTGAAGGATTTGCTGTGAAAGGACATGAACACAAAGTATGCAAACTTGTGAAGTCCTTGTATGGCCTCAAACAAGCACCACGAGCCTGGTATGAAAAACTAACTGAGCATCTTCTGAAACTCCACTTCAAACATTTTGATCTTGATGATGCAACTTTATTTGTCAAGAAAGTTGGCAAAACAGTTGTATATCTTGTGGTATATGTAGATGATCTTTTAATGACAGGGAACAATGAAAGCTATATTGCATCCATAAAGAAAGAATTAGGAAATTTTTTTGAAATGACTGATTTGGGCTATGTTCATTACTATCTTGGCATTGAAGTAACCCAACATCCAAAGTCCATATTTCTTTCTCAAAAGAAATACATTGGAGATTTGTTAAACAAATTTGGCATGATAGAGTGCAATCCCCTTTGTACTCCAATGGAACAAAACTTGAAGCTCACATCTATTGAAGGAAAGGAATTTGAGGATGCAACAAAGTATAGACAGCTTGTAGGAAGTCTCATCTACCTCACTACTACCAGACCAGACATTTCATTTGCTGTTGGAATCCTCTCCAGGTTCATGCAAAAGCCTTGTGAGGGACATTAGTCTGCTGCAAAAAGAGTTCTAAGGTACTTGAAGGGAACTCAAGACCTTGGAATCAAGTATACACAGGTGGACGACTTCAACTTGATTGGATACTCTGATTCAGACTTCGATGGAGACAAAGAAACTGGGGTATTTACTTCAGGATATGCTATGAGTCTTGGATCAGGAGCTGTCTCCTGGAGATCACGCAAACAATCAGTACCAGCAGATTCCACAACAGAAGCAGAATATGTGGCAGTAGCTGAAGCAACGAAAGAAATTGTGTGGCTCAGGAAAATTCTTGAAGATTTGCAAGTAAAACAAATACAATCAACTCCACTCATGATTGATAACACATCTGCAATAAAGTTGGCCAAGAACCCAAAGTTCCATGATCGTACTAAGCACATCAATACTAAATATCATCTGATCCGACATCATGTTGAGGCCAAAACAATCTATCTCCGTCATTGTTCCACAAACGAGCAAATTGCAGACATCTTCACCAAAGCGCTTGGAAGAGAAAAGCTTGAAAGATTCAGAACGATGCTTGGACTCACCAACATCCCTTTAGATTAAGGGGGGGAATGTTGACACCTAATCCGAAACGGATGGGTGAACTGGACAGTCATCTAGAAGATGAACTGATCCGTTTTATTTTTGTATATAAACATGAGTTAGCTAATGAATAACATCAATCAGTTTTCTCTCTCGCTCATTCTGGAGTTACCCTGGCCTGACATGGTGCATTTTCTGTAACAAAGTTCCCACGGGGGACTCTCTCACTCACAGATCCATTCATTGACGTCATTGGTGCATCTTGTGTAAACAAAACTCAGAAACGACTGAGCACTTGTTCCTTAATTGCGATATAACAAAACATATATGGATATCTATAGCTGCTGAGATTCGTTTCACTGGCGAATGGAAAGGGGACATCATCTTAGTAGCATGGAAGCCTGGAACAGCTCGCACGCAGGATCGAATCTTCATGCCTACCCTTGATTATTTGCTGGGCTATTTGGCTGGCACGAAATAAAATGATATTTGAGGACAATGTGATCAAGTGGCAGAGCATTACAACAAAAATAGTATCCTCTTATCATGAACTACCAGAATATACTCCACTGCGACCTCGCAGACCTCTTGCACCTGATCCAATCGTCCATTCCACTCCATGGGCTTTCTTTGATGGAGCAACCCAACAACATGGGTGTGGGGGTGGTTTCCTTCTTTACCTCACTAAACATCATTACTACAGAGTCAAACTGGGCTTGGGTGAAGGAACGAATAATTTCACTGAACTGATCACTCTTTGTCATCTATTATATTTTGCACTTAGCCATGCTTGCAGAGATATTCAGATTTTTGGAGACTCCAAAACTATTATAAATTGGTTCAACAATATCAAAAGATGCCATGCACACACACTTATAAACATTCTGGATGAAGTGAAGCTATTCAAATCACATTTTAACTCCATTATTCGCCATCATATTTACAGGGAACATAACGTCAGTGCTGACGGCCTTTCCAAGGAGGCGACGCTACTACCAAGAGGACAGTGGATAATTCAGAAGGAGAGGGGTACCACACAATACCAATATTATCATGGACCATACATAGGTCAGATATATCATTGGGTGGATGGAACCTAATTTTTTGATGCTTGCCGGTTATATATGATGATGTATATATCATAGTTTTATTTATGCAAATCACCCTGCGAGGTGTACATATTTCAGAACATAGTTTATGAACTTATGTAATAGACCCAATCTAGTTATCACCCTGTGTGGTGAATTTTTTTTTTTTGTTACAACCATTCATAGAAATGGGCTTTGTTAATATTCTGGACATACTTCAAAAAGACGAGTGATGCATATGCTATCAAACATATACTATATGTAATTTTTCAATATTAATGAAAGATTACGATTTTTCCTTGGAAAAAAAAATGCAGCAACCAAGCAAGTCTTCAAGTGTCCCCGAGCTTCATATGTAATGGAAGATGTCTTCACAATCATAAGAAATGTCCTCTAGTTGACAATCACAAAGATCAAATAGGATAAAAAAATGAAAATTAAAACATAGATCATATACCTAGTTGCAACCATATTTTCATTTGTCAAAAACCTGTCAACAAAGGGACAAAGTAGTTGCTTGATATAAACTTTGATGTTTTTCATAATTTGTGCAACCCATGTGTAGAGGCATAGGAAAGGATAAACTATCTCTTACTCTTTAAGGTCAATATTATACATTTTATCTCTGAACTTCACTTCCATTGTTGCTTTCTTCAAATTCCCAACAAGCACACCAAGCTTCTTCACAAAACAAGTAGCTTGCTCACTCCTGAGAACCTGTAGCTTTGTTTGAAGAATCTTGTCATCCCTAAGATAATCATTCACAAAGGGTCCTACCATGACTTTTGGATTTCTAGTCATGGTATATTGCTTCTCGAAGGTGTTTATGATCGTGCAGATGTCGATGCATAAGGATAAGCCATCAGTGCCATTTCTAGTTACACCAGTGGTGGGATTCACTCTGGATGATGGGGAAACCCTGAAATGCCAAAGCTGAGTTATTATGGGGCAGGATCAACATAACAATTGGTGTTTCACAATGCCAACTTACTTTCTTGTTCAAATTTTATGTGTATAATATCTCATTTTATCCATTTAAACCAAGACAAACCTTAGAGTTATAGTGGTGGGGAGGATAATGTAGATGGGGATCCTACTTCAAAAGGTGTGAGGTCTAATTGGGACTTCACATTGGGGAGACCCCTTGTATGTTGGTGATATCTAGCACCGTCAACACAACCCAATGTCATTGGCTCTAGACCTAAATATATTATTTGTTTATTCTAATTATTATAAGATGAAACCTTTAATGGATCAAAGGGATCCTAAGTCAATAGTTGGGGAGTTATAAATTAAAGAGACCAAAGGAGATGTCTTACCATCATTGCAAATCATCTTGTGAAAACATTAGCCCTAGTAAAGGAGTTGCAGATCTAAGGACAATTTTTCTGAGGTTTAGAGAAGAGTTCTGTCTAGTGAAGGAGGCTGCGTTACTCCTTCAATATCAAGTATGTTGGATGAATGGTTCCACGCTAGAAGGAAGGATTGTATGCATATTTGATTTTTGTTCTGAAGGTCACAGTTAGTAATGTACCTTGTGAGAGGTCTGAAGCCCTAATTTTCTATTAAAAGAGGGTCAAAAAATCTGTGTGGTAGTTGGAAATAGGGATTATTTCCTTCAAGATCAAGCGTAGATGGATATAGGGTCATAGGATGAGATAAGGTGGTCATAGGCAATGTTCTTGAGTGCTAAGAGGCTTAAAAAATCATGCAGCATAGGGGCAAGGAACCTTAGGCCTAGGTAGAGGCCAACGAAGGGTAAAGGGCTACTATTTTACTGAAGGTTATTGCAGAGGTATAATACTATATTAATCAAAGGATCATTGGACAACTAACATTAGAGGCAAATATATAGTGAATTTAAGGATTGATTAACCTGTGTGTAGTTGAAGTTGTTTTGAGGGTAGATTATTCAATGGTTTTGATGGACAAATTTCACTATGAGTAGCTAAATTTTAAGGTTTGGAAATGCAAGTGATCTAAAGGACTTGATCATTGTGAGGAGCTGATTGGGTAGAGACATTAAAGGAGAAATTTATGTACATGAGAAGGAGGGAAAGGAAATTTTGGTGTCAGTGAAAAAAGAGGACTGAAAGGATTTTTGTGAAAGGATATCTTCAACAAGTAAGTTGGTTATTTTTTTCATTGTTCTTTTGGGTGGATTAAGGGTCAAAGGGAGTTTAACCCAAGCACTAGTAGTCTTGTATTAGGGATTTTTAATGGCCATTATCACTTGTATAGAAAAACTACATTTTTTATTGAAGGAATAATAAAAACAAGTTTTGGGTCAAATATTTGTCTTATGTACTTTCATTGATTCACTTTTGTTACATTTATAATGAGATAAGTGCTTGTAGTTGTGTATTCCAATTTGTTTATGATCATGATTAGACATAGATCAGATCTGGGATACTAAGGAAAAATTAATATGGAACCAAAGCTACTTTGAAGGAAAGTTAAATCTGAGTGCCACAACAAACAACCTAAGAGGGAGCTAGTTGAATTGTTGTTAAAGGACTAACAACATGGAAAATTTGGTTGTTAGCTTGAGGTATGAGGAGAGGTTGGATGGGTTGTCCAACTATAGTCCTTGGAAATAAGGAATTAGGTTGGTCTTGCTGCTGAATAAGTTAAGGGAGTTTTCTAACAAGGAGATTCAAAAACCAATGAATCCAAAGGAGTTGGATATGTATGAAGAGTTGGATGTGAAGGCTAAGTTGATCATCCTTGATTGTTTAAAGGATCACTTAATACCTCATCTAACCAATAAGAACATTGCACGTGATATGTGGAAGGCTCTTCATGACTTGTTCCAAAATAAGAACGAGAATTGGTTGTTGGTATTGAGAGAGAAGTTTAAGAACGCCAAGATGTTGTATGACGAGGGCATGGATTCCTTTCTATTAATGGTTTCTCAAGTTTGTGATGAGATACCTACAATTGGTGACAACGTTCTTGATTTTAAATTAGTGAGGATTGTTTTAAAGGGATTCTCCAAGGAATGGAAGCAATTTATCAAGGAATAGTCGCTCAAGATAAGATGCTAGATTGGAACAGGTTATGGGATGACTTCATCCAAGAGGAACTACGAGAAAAGGATGTCCATAAGAAGATTTTTTATGGAGAGAACATGGCTCTAACCAGTAAGATGAACGGAAAAGTGAAGAAGGACATGAGTAAGGTGAAGTGATTCACATATGGCGAGCATGGTCATTATTTGAGTAAGTTTTTGTGTCAGAAGAAGGGAGATAGTGAGAATAAGAAGGAGATTCCAATGATTACTACACCTGTAGCTGAGAAGGATGACTTATTAAGAAGGTTCAAGGAGGAATTTACTCTAGTCTCTCATTTCTCCAAGGGCACCATTGATGAGGGTGCATGGTTCATTGATAGCGGAGCATCAAAGCATATGATAGGATTGCAGGATTTGTTTGGACTCTAATCGAATGGGACTCTAAATTGCACATGGAGGTTGGGGATAAGAATAAGGAAAATGTAAGAGGGTCAGGTATGGTGCCATTCAGAATGGAGTCGGGAGGGTTGCTACAAGTCCAGGATGTAATTTGTGTACCGGAGCTCAAGTGAAACATGTTTTCTATCTTAATGATAAAGTCAAAGGGGTTTGAGGTGATATTTAGGGATGGGAAGCAAATACTCAGGCCCAAAGGATCTAACTCTATTAGAGAAATCATTGGAGTTAGGGAGAGTGGTCTATAGAAGTTGAAGGGAAAGCCCATAGATTAAGGGAAGAAGCAAGTTTCTAAGACTCAGAGGGAGTAAAGTTTGAGTGAGAGTTTGTAGGTTTATAGGGAGAATTCATAACCCAAGAAGAGTGCATGGTCAATGGGAAGTAAGGAAACTTCTATAACTAGAAGGAAGGAACCCCAGGAATGGCCTAAAGGCCTATCACGAGAAGAAGAAGTAAGAGGCTTCTAGTGGTAGACATGCTTCCAAGGAACATGTTGTTCATTCTTCTAGGTATGATGTAGTGATGGATCCCAAAGATATGGGATTATGTTCTTGATGAGTTAATTCCAAGGAATGGAAGTACCTCCCTTGGTAATAGGTAGTTTTGAGAAGTGTAGCTTGGAAGGTACTCCCACAAGCCTTGGTTACTAGGTTTGTCTTGAGAAATCCCACGAAATGGGTTTGGTTGGGAAAAGTACCCAATATGTGGGATTTCAACCATATTTCGTGGGCTTAAGACCCAAAGATATTGTTTGTTTATTCTAATTATTTTAAGAGGACACATTTAATGGATCGAAAGGATCCTAGGACAATAGTTGGAAAGCTATAAATTAAAGAGACCAAAGGAGAGGTCTCACCATCATTGCAAATTATCTTGTGAAAACATTGGCCCTTGTAAAGTAGTCACAAATTTGAGGAAGGATGAATTTTTCGAGGTTTAAAAAAGAATTTTGACTAGTGAAGGAGGCTAAGTTATTCCTTCAAGTTTGAGTATGCTAGATGAATGGTTTTTTGCTAGAAGGAAGGGTCATATGCCTATGCAATAGTTCCAGGAGTTGCTGCAGAAAGGGCACATCCAACTAAATTCCTCACCATATGGGAGCCTGATTATACTTTTACAGAAGAAGGATGGGACCCAGAGGCTTTGCATTGATAATTGGGCATTAAATAAAATCACTATCAAGAATAGGTATCCAATCCCATAGATTGATGATCTTGTGGACTAGCTCAAGGGATCCAAGTATTTCAGGAAGATTGATATGACGTTTGGCTATCACCAAGTTCTAATAAAGCCCACAAATGTATGGAAGACCACCTTCAAATCCAAGGAAGGCATTTCCAAATGGTTGGTCATGCCCTTTGGGTTAAAAAATGCCCCTCCTACTTTTATGAGGCTAATGGATGACATCTTGTGGCCCTTCACCAACTTGATCATGGTTTTTATCTTGATGACATCCTTGTCTTCAACAAGAGTTGGGAAGAGCACTTGCAACACATTTGACGGGTCCTTAAAACCCCGTGAAAACATAAATTATGTGCCAACTTGGAGAAATGCACCTATAACATGAGCCAAGTCTAATACCTAGGTTACATTATAGATGAGAAAGGCGTGCATGTGGATCTAGATAAGATCCAAGTCATTTAGGATTGGCCAACCCGACCACTCAAACATAGCCTCGTAGCTTTTTGGGCCTCATAAGTATTTATTGGAGGTTCATGTTAGGATTCTCCCATATCACTTGGAATTTGAATCAAATTACCAAGGATAGAGTGAAAGAAAAGTTGCCCTAGTCCAAGTCCCAACATAAGGCATTCATTGAGTTGAAGCACTGCCTCTTCTTTGCATCTGTACTCATTTTTTCAAACTTGTAGCAGTCATTGAAATTGAAATAGATGCCTTTGACTATGCTATTGTTGTAGTCATCACCTATCATGGGCATCCAGTGGCCTATCATAGTGAGACACTTTCCGATACAATTTAGAAGTACCCAACCTATGATAAAGTGATGTATTCTATCATGTAGGCTTGCCAGAAATGGAAACATTACATTTTAGGGAAGGAGACGGTCGTACACACTGATCACTAACCTCTTCTATTTATACAAACATAAGGGAATTTGCAGAGTGATTGCCATCAGAAGTGGTATACATATATGCAACAATTCCACTTGAACATTAAATGCAAAAAGGGAAGCAACAATCATGTTGTATATTTCCTTAGTCGACCCTTAGTTGCAACACTAACTATTATTCTCAATTCTTGTTGCCATAAGACCTTTGAATGGCTGCAACTGTAAAAAAATGATCTAGAGTTTGCCACCACATACGAAATGCTAGTGAATGGCAAGCAAGTTCCTGATTTCCACCTCCAGGATATATTATTATGCTACCTACGCCACCTTTGTGTTCCTTCAAGCATGTGTGACAAGCTGATTTGGGAGGTTCACTACAGTCGGGTCACTGATCTGAAAATGGGGCTCTTAGGCTTCTTGTCCAACTTAAAAGAACCTCTCCCACTTCCAAAGTTTGAATATTCCTAAGTCTTATTGATTAACCAATGCAGAATGAAATATGTGCTTGAAAATATGGGTGTATGCTTGTATTTGTTTTTAACTGATTATGCCTTAAATTTTATTGTTGTGCTGTAAGTTGATGTGCTCAAACTGATATACAAATATACATAACAGTAAATAAAGTAGTGGAGACAATGCAACAATAAAGTAGACACATGAACAATAATATTAATTTGGAGTTCACCCACAACTCTTGGGCTACATCTCCGTGAGCTCTAGTTAATTCAACTAGGCTCTTTGGGATTATGGTATAAGTCCTTTTTACAAGCTTTTGGCTCAACTCTTACTGTTTTACACAGAAACAGCAGGTTCAGAAACCATGTTATCCCCTAGCTCTTGAAGCTCTGGCTCTTGGCTCTGGCTCTCAACTCTGGTTCTTGGCTCTTGGTTCTGGCTCTTGGCTCTGACTCTGGCTCTTTGGCTCTGGCTCTGGTTCTTTGGCTCTTCGGCTTTGGCTTCTTTCTGCCCTCTATCAGTTTACAGCCTTCTTGGCTTTTCACTTGGCTTCCAAGTGACTCCCTTGGCTGCCTTTCTGCTTCTGCACTGCCTCCTTCACCTCAGCTTCCTGCTTAGGCTTCATGTTTAGCAACAAAACCCCCAACAATCAACAACAACAACCAACTACAACTCAACAGCCATCAACAACCTCAACAACCCCTTTGTCTTTGACATTCATGGCTTTTAAGCCAAATCGGTGCTATCTGTTTGTTTTCCCTTTTGGGCTCCCTGTCTTCCCACTTTGGTCCGCTCAAATCCCTTCTCTGAGCATTAAAAATCATTGCTAAATTCCCTCAGGGATGGATGCCACTTATTCCACAACGGAAGGAACCACCGGCCCTTGAAATCCCCAATTTTGGCATTCTTGGCTTACACAGGAAAAATACACCAAACATGGGAAAATCCGCAGGAAACACTGTTCCCAGACTTCAAATTTGCATAATCACGTCCTAAACTCCCATTGGGTCCACCCATAATCGCTATCACAAGTCACCCATGCCTTGTTCTAAGGTTTCCCTTTATATTTTAAAACTTCATTAAAACAGTGCAAATATCGCAAAAATGGCTTATGACGGTTTTGAAATATTATTTGTTTTAATTCCAAAACCCCTTTAGGTCCATATTTCATCGCATCATGCTTCCCCTTTGTATTTCGTTTAATAGCGAAATATACGAAAATACATTAAAAAATGCCTTTTGGTGGATTTCAAAATATATTAAACCCAGTTCATATTGTCATCGGGTCCGGCCAATCCCATTGCATATATATATATATAACATATCCCTGCTCCTCTGTAATGCACCGATGCGATATTGCGATGCGACATGTCGCAATCACAAATCGCTCATGCCCCAAGCCGGTGTAGCACTCTGTTATGGTCACCGATTGCGATATCGCTCCATTGCAATTGCCGATTGTGATGTCGCGATTACAATAACCATAGATTGTGCTTTGATATCCTCTGATAGCCACTACCGATTGTGATTGTCGATCGGATCTGAACCGTTGATCAGCCAGATCCGACGGCTCCTGTTCACTCATTGTTCAAGCCTCCAATAGGCCTCATTTCCACCATTTCTTCATATTTTTGGGTCTCCATAGTGTAATCAGACTTTTTAAGAGGTCCTCCTTTTCCACTAGTTTTGACCTTTTCAAGGATTTTGAAGACTTAGAGGGTTTTTAGGACCCATTATTAGTGGATTTTTCTTCTTTTTCCAAAGGATAGAGGCAGTTTCATTTTATGATAACTTCTGCATCCTAAGTCAGTTTTTGCCCATTCAAGTTGTAGTAGATTCAGAATGTGACGATATCTGCAATGGGGCTAGTTCCAGGAACTTCCTTGGACTTTCATTTTCCTCAGTGAGGAACACTTAGAATTAGGAGTCTATCCAAAATCCATTTTGGATCACGTCTTCCTGCTAAAAGGACTTTTGGTCTCCAAAAGAATGATATAGTGATCTGAACAGTAAATGAGAGTAACTCACCCTCTTCTTTCAGCCTCCCTACACTTGCCTTTGCATAGTGCCTCTGAACCAATGTTTCTGACCACTTCTCTTCTTGGATGGGCTGGTCTTCTTGGGAAGAACTGTCTTCCTCCTTGCCTTCCTGCAGAACTCCTGCTGAAATGGTTATAGAAGGTAGTTTTTAGCTTCTCTACCTTGATCGTTGATCCAAGGTGGCTCAAACAAATGTGAAGTACATCTGCTCCACAAAACTTTCATTTAAACCTGTCTGACAAGTTGTCAACAACAACTGTTAACAACAACAGAAATACAGACAACAACTGGATGGCCCAAACTTCTACTTCAACAAAAGAAACAGATTTCACATCTTGTGAACACCTCCATGCCTTACATCTGCATACAAATGATGGACTAGATAACAAGCCCACAAAACATGCTTTTAAAACAAATGACCCTTCAAGTCAAGCATGTAGAAAAAGACCATTTGGACTCTTTTTCAAAAGATGAAAAATTTCATTATTATCCCCATCTAGGAGACCAAGTTAACTTCTCTCAAGTCAACATTGGATCACATGCATGTCAAAGCAATAAACCCTGCAAGTTAATTACACATACATGTTCAAATACAAGGAAATCATCAACATCCTTGTATCCATGCATCTCAGGCTCATGCAGGCATTTCATCTTTCAACTTTCATTTAAGCACACTGTACTTTCAAAGCTGAAATGAAATATAATGTTGTAGCAACAAAGTGAGCCTCCTACTCAACTTCTCCATTCACCTACTTGGTAACATCCTACAACTTGCATTCCATTAACAAAGAAATGTAAATAGATGCATCAATAGACATGCAATCTTAATCGGATAAGAACTCTACCCGTTCTTACCAATCCCTTTCAAAGGTACTACCTTTGTCTGCACATCAACATCAACATGTGAATCATTCTGAGACACATCACTCATGGAATATTCACTTCTGTTTCTGCCATCTTCTCTTTCCACTTTCTTCAGCTTTTGTGGAAGCATTGTTGGATTCAGTGTCCAACATTTTGCAGCAAGATGTCCTTGCTTATGGCAGTAAGTGCACTGCATGTGCATCCTCTTGACAACCTGATTTTCCTTGTCCAATGGACCTTTGGCTGCTTGCTTCTTTTCCTTCACAAGTTTCCTGTATGTGGCCATTCTCTTGCAACACCTAGAAACATCATGGTTATCCAAACCACAAAAGGAACATGCAACTCTTTCCCCATGCTTATGTGGAAATTTTTCATGCTTTGAAAAATCAAAAGGAATATGTTTAGAACCAGATTTATACCTTTCTCTTTCACCTTTATTTCCTTCATGCAAAGGTGAAGCAAATGAAGAAGTGGATCCCATTGGAACACCATCAATCTCTTCAAGGCCGTTGGTGTCTCCCCAATTCTCTGGTTCAAGCATGTGCTTCTAAACACCTGCATCCCGCAAATGATGTTTCAAGCTATTGCATTCTTCTTGAATACAAAATTCACACTTTGTAATGCAACCCCTTCTTGGAGCTATTTCAATGGCCTTCATGGCAGCCTTGGAAATTTCTCCATGAGCTTGTGCATAGCCAAGACCCAAATATTTAGGCCTTTCCTCAATCATTATTGGTTCCACAATACCTCGTGCATTCTTACCCAAGCCTTTTCCTTCATATCCCATCTTGGACATTAGCTTGGAACCTATGCCTTTAGTATGTTTTTCAAAAGAACCAATATAAGTATTCTCAGAAGAATTTGAAGACAAACTAGAATGGCTTACCTCTTCTTAAAGCTGATACTTGACTAAGGCTTCTTGGGCAACAAAGAGCTATGTCTCCAACTCATGCATCCTCTTCAGGTTCATATTTGCAATATGAAGTTGCCTCTCCATTTCTTGCAATTTTCTAGCAAGAAACTACTTCTCTTCCTTCATGGAATTCAACTGCTCTCTAAGTCTGCTACTCTTCCTTCCATCCTCATACATTTCTCTCACCATATCCATCATGGTGGACAATTCTTGCTTCACGTCTTCATCAAAGAATCTTGTGAAGAGAGCAGAATTTGAGGACCCACTTGTAGAAGTTGTCATTATGCCAATGAACAAAGAACTTCAGACAAGATTAACAAAGAGCTTATTCAAGCAACCTTTTGCAACAAACCTCTTGTGCTTCAAGGACTGCTTTGAGGTCCTTAGGGATATAAGAATGCCTTCAACCCTTCTTCCTTCTTGTCCTTCCTGGACTGAGCTATCAATAGCTTTCCCTTCACTTCTGCAAACTCAGAAAATATTCAGTTTGCAAACAAGCAGACATCAATCAGACAATCAATCCTTGACTACCCAAAGACCTTTCAGACAAGAAATATTTGCTCTGTCACTCAAGCATTCTAATATAACCTTCCTTGAAGGTGGGTTTAATCAATCTTAATCTCTGATACCACCTGATCTGAAAATGGGGCTCTTAGGCTTCTTGTCCAACTTACAAGAACCTCTCCCACTTCTAAAGCTAGAATATTCCCAAGTCTTATTGATTAACTAATGCAGAATGAAATATGTGCTTGAAAATATGGGTGTTTTCTTGTATTTGTTTTTAACTAATTATGCCTTAAATTTTGTTGTTATGTTGTAAGTTGATGTGCTCAAACTGATATACAATTATAAATAATAGTAAATAAAGAAGCAGAGACAATGCAGCAATAAAGCAGACACATGAACAACAATATTAATTTGGAGTTCACCCACATCTCTTGGGCTACATCTCCGTGAGCTCTAGTTAATTCAACTATGCTCTCTGGGATTATGGTATAAGTCCTTTTTACAAGATTTTGGCTTAACTCATGCTGTTTTACACAGAAACAATGGGTTCAGACACCATGTTATCCCTTGGCTCTTGGCTCTGGCTCTCGGCTCTAGCTCTTTGGTTCTTCAACTCTGGCTTCTTTATGCCCTCTATCAGTTTACAACCTTCTTGGCTTTTCACTTGGCTTCCAAGTGACTCCCTTGGCTGCCTTTCTGCTTCTACGCTGCCTCCTTCGCCTCAACTTCTTTCTTTGGCTTCACGTTCAGCTACAAAACCCCCAACAATCAACAACAACAACCAAATACAACTCAACAGCCATCAACAACCTCAACAACCCCTTTGTCTTTGACATTCATGGCTTTTAAGCCAAATCAGTGCTGTCCGTTTGTTTTCCATTTTGGGCTCCCTATCTTCCCGCTTTCGTCCGCTCAAATCCCTTCTCTGAGCATTAGAAATCATTGCTAAATGCCCTCAGGGATGGATACCACCTATTCCACAATAGAAGGAGCCACTGGCACTTGAAATCCCCAAATTTTGGCATTCTTGGTTTACACAGGAAAAATACACCAAACACGGGAAAATCCACAGGTAACATTGTTCTCGGAATTCAAATTTGCATAATTGCATCCTAAACTCCCATCGGGTCTGCCCATAATCGCTATCGCAAGTCACCCATGCCTTGTTTAGAGGTTTCACTTTGTATTTTAAAACTTCATTAAAACAATGCAAATATCGCAAAAATGGCTTATGACGGATTTGAAATATTATTCGTTCTCATTCCAAAACCCCTTTGGGTCCAGATTTCATCACATCTCGCTTCCCCTTTGTATTTAGTTTAACAGCGAAATATACAAAAATACATAAAAAATGCCTTTCGGCGGATTTCAAAATATATTAAACCCGGTTCATATTGTTGTCAGGTCCGGCCAATCACATCGCATATATAGATATATATATATATATATATATATATATATATATATATATATATATATATATATATCTATATATATATATATATACATATATATAGATATATAACATATCCCTGCTCCTCTGTAATGGACTGATGCGATATTGTGATGTGACTTGCAATCGCAAATTGCTCATGCCTCGGGCCAATGTAGCACTCTATTATTGTCGTCGATTGCGATATCGCTCCATTGCAATTGCCGATTGCGATGTTGCGATCGCAATAACCATAGATTGTGCTCCGATATCCTCTAGTAGCCACTGCCGATTGCAATTGCCGATTGGATCTGGACCGTTGATCAACCAGATCCGACAACTCCCATTCACTCACTATTTAAGCCTCCAATAGGCCTCATTTCCGCCATTTATTCATATTTTTGGGTCTCGATAGTGTAATCATACTTTTTAAGATGTCCTCCTTTTGCACTGGTTTTGACCTTTTCGAGGATTTTGAATACTTAGAGGGTTTTTAGGACCCATTATTAGTGGATTTTGCTCCTTTTTTTGAAAGGATAGAGATAGTTTCGTTTTATGATAACTTCTGCATCCTAAGTCAGTTTTTGCCCATTCAAGTTGTAGTAGATTTAGAATGGGACGATCTCTGCAATGGGGCTAGTTCCAGGAACTTCCTTGGACTTTAATTTTCCTTAGTGAGGAACACTTAGACTTAGGAGTCTATCCAAAATCCATTTTGGATTAGTCACATGAAACTTTGTTGTGGAGAAAACGATGGTCATACTAAAGAAGTACTTTTATTGACGAAAACTCCAATAGAATGTTGGAAAATATATTAGATTCTGCATTTCTTGTGCCATTGCCAAGCCAACAATTAAGAAACAAGGTTTGTACACTCCTCTGCCTACTTCCAGCTAGCCCTGGGAATCCATCTCGATGGACTATTTGTCTCTACTCCCTTCTACCAAGCATGGTAATGAATATGTATTTGTGGTTGTGGACATATTTTCTAAGAAGGATATATTGGCGACTTGTAAGAAGAGTACCATAGAAGATGACACTGTCAAACTCTTCTTTTAACATGTGGGTACATTTTGGGATTCTGTAGACCATTATATCAGATCAGGATAACAGGTTCTTGAGAAAATTTTGGTTGAGCTTCTCGACACTATTCAACACTATGCTCACCAAGTCGACTACATTTAATCCCCAGATTGACGTCCAAACAGAGTGTTGAGAAATGGAAACAAGAAATTCCAGTTTAATTTGTCCTTGAATTAAATTGAGAATTAAAATCATATTCTATTCTCATAGAAACTTGTAAATAGTTAATTAAGTTTAATTAACTTAATTAGCTTAGGAATTTCATGTTGGAATTCTTTCTGTAGTCATGTATATGTTCTCCCTAAGTTTTAGGGGTCAAGTATGAGTTTAAATTGAGTTGGGAATTAGATCACTCAGTTTATTGAGTTAAGTTTAGTTAAATTAGTTCTAAATTGTTTTTGGAACTAATAGAGGACTAACAGTTAGTTGGTGCACTAATGCATCCACTAGTTCTACTCTAGTTAACTAAATATTTCCTCATGAGAAACTCACGCATGTCAGTTCTGAGAAATACCCAATTGATACTAGAGTGAAAGGATAATGTACTATCAGTTGTATGATTTACTGAGTTGTATAGATCATGCATGCAATCAGGATCTGGACCTAGTTTGGATTGCGATGTTTTGGATGCATTGGATTCCCATTAATATGGGTTATTAAGCTATAGGAATTGTGCAAGGAAGTAGGGGCTTGGAGAGTAGCAGAAGAGGCTAGAGATTGGCTTGAGCTTACTTGTGAGCAGGGAGATTGATCATACTGAGTGCTACGATTGTTCTGGTGAGAACAAGCATTGTATTATCATCTTGGAATTCTGATATATGCAATACAAATAACAGGTTTTTGAGTAGTGGCTTTCCCCATATACATCTTGTGTTATGTGCCATTTATTTATCTTCTTCTTGTTCTTATTTTTTTCATCGATCTATTGGCTTCTGCGGGTTCAAAGTAGAAGTAGATTCTTGTCTCGTGCTTTAATAAGTTGCATGAAATTTTGAATTGATAGGAGATTTCTACATGGTATCAGAGTTGAGAACAATATACTAGAGGAGATTTCGAAGTTTTTAGTTTTTGGTTATAGGTGAAATTTGAATTTTCAATTCATACTTCAGGATCGACAGATGGTGTTCTACGGTTTGCGTCTCGAGTATGCCTTGGAAGGCAGCTCAAATTTTATGGCCTGGAGGGATAGAATGGAGGTTGTGTTAAAGGATAATGGCTTGAAGGAATTCATTGATCAAGAAATTCCTAATCCAATAGCATCGGATGCACATAATCTGGTCGAATGGAAGAAGTGTGTGGCGAAGGCAAGGAAGATAACCCTTGAGGGAGTTAGAGACCACATTGTCTCAAGTCTCCATGGAAAGGAAACTCCGTATGCTATGTGGAAAGCATTGAAGATATTGTATCAGAACAACAGTGACCAAAGGAAATTGGCACTTAAGAACAAACTTCAAAAAATCAAAATGGAGAAAGGCGAGACTATTCCAAAATACTTGACTAAGTTCACTGATTTTTGTGATGAACTTGGAAGTGTTGGAATCACGGTTTCCGAGGATGATATGGTGATTCTTTCTCTTCTAGGACTCCACAAGAGTTGGCATAGTTATCAGGACTCTGTTGATGGTCGGGAGAAGCTGCTAGATTGGGAATGACTGTGGTCGGATTTGATGTAGGAGGAGATCAGGAGGAACACCAGGGATGGATCTTCATCAAATACTGAAAACGAAGAGAACTGTGCCTTAGCAATTAAGGTGAAGAAGGGGAAAGGGAAATATTCCCATTCTAAATCAGATTCTTATCATGGAGGTAAGAAGAAATACATGACGAAAGTTAAGTGCTTTCATTTTCATGATCTGGGCCATTTTGCTACAAATTGTCCACTTAAGGAGTCCAAGAAGAAGTCCTCTGGAGGAGCGGTAGGTGAGGCTTTTGCCTCTCAATTTGAATTGGAATTTTCCCTCCTTGCATGCATGGTGTCATCAATGATGGGAAGTGTATGGTACTTAGATAGTTGATCTTCATTCCACATGACTGGAGACAAAGAGTTATTTGGTGACATGGAGGAGAAATATCTCTAGATACATATCGAGATGGCTGATGATGGGAAGTATAGTGTTACTGGATTTGGCATGACTACTTTTCAGAGGGAGCATGGGGCTCCACTCACCTTGAAGAATGTTATGTATGTTCCTAGGCTGAAGAAGAACTTGGTATCCATTCCATGCTTGAGGATAAAGGCTATGATGTGATAGTCTCATAAGGAAATGCATTCCTTCGACACATAGCCACAAGTCAGGAAAAGAAGATAGGGATTCAGTCGAACAATCTCTATAAGTTAGAGGTAGAGGAGTGTGCTGCTTTGAGCATAAAAGAAAAAAGGGTGCAGAGCCAAGATGTTGGTGACTTGTGGCACAGGCGATTAGGCCACTTGCATCATGGATCTTTGAAGATATCACAACAGACCTCTACCGATCTTCCTAAAGGTACATTTAAGCAAGTTGATACATGCAAGGGGTTTACTTTGGGAAAATACACCAAGTCGTCCTTTCACGACAGAGACAGTTGAGCAGAAGCTATTCTAGAGAGAGTCCATTCAGATGTGTGTGGACCATGTCGACAACATCCATGACCAAACATAGGTATTATGTTATATTTGTTGATGACTATTCTCGTAAATGCTGCATATTTTTTATGTAGAAAAAGGATAAAACTTTCACAAAGTTTTGTGAGTTTAAAGCATTGGTGGAGAAAGAGTCAGGAAAGAAGGTTAAATCTCTACGAAGTGATAACGGTTGTGAGAATGTGTCAAACAAGGTTAAGAACTTCTACGCAGAAGAAGGGATTAAATGGAAGTTGACGACACCCCATAACCCTAAACATAGTTGGGTGGCCGAGAGGAAGAACAGAAGCATATAGGGGAAGTGAGGGCAATGTTGCATGATAAGGGCCTACCACTACACTTGTGTGTTGAGGCATGCAACACATTGGTTTATGTTCAGAACTGTATCCCACATTGGATACTTGAGATGAAGACACCAGAGGAGGCTTATTCCAGTAAGAGGCCAAATTTTGGTCACTTCAAGATTTTTGGGTCATTGGTATATTTGCATGTGACCAAAGATGCATGGAAGAAGCTTGAGCTGATAGCAGAGTTGGGATATTTGTGGGGTACACTGATACACCTCATAACTATCAGGTGTACTTGCTAACCAATAGGATGATAGTGGTTTGCAGGGATGTTAGATTCGATGAGGAGAAGGTTGTGTGAGTTTCCTTGAGAGGTAGCTTGTTATACAAGTGGATGAGGAGATTTTATCTCTTAAGGTTGAGGAGCCTCAGATTGATGTGGAGCAACCACATGCAGAGGATCTGGGAGTGGAGACATCCACTTAGGTGGATTCTTTCAGAGAGGGAAGAAAGCGAACCAAAGAGGCTGACAGATTGATGGATGATGCATAGGAGAATGTGGGAGCACCCACTTCTCAACACAGATAGAGGAGGTCACCTAAGAGGTATACTGGATACACAGCTCTTATGGGCGAATGTGTTGTGACAGAGCCATATTCCTTTAAGGAAGCAATGCAAGAACTGGTTTGGGTTGATGCCATGGTGGAGGAGTATGACTACATAGTTCGTAATAGTGTTTGGGATGTGGTCCCGAGACAGGAGGACCAATCAATGGTGAACTCTCTTTAGCTTTACAAGGTAAAGAAAGCTGCAAATGGTAGTGTGGAGAAGCATAAGGCTATATTTGTGGCCCGCGACTTTTCACAGGTAGTGGGGATTGACTATGATGAGACCTTTGCTCCTATTGCAAGGTACTCGTCAATTAGATCTACATTGGCACTATCAGCACAGATGGGTTGGAAGATACATCAGATGGATGTGAAGACAACCTTCCTTAATGGAATGATTGAGGAAGAGGTGTACATAGAAAAACCTAAAGGTTTTGAAACCTTTGATCGTGAATCACGTGTGTGCTAGCTCAAGAGAGTATTGTATGGGTTGAAGCAAGCACCCCGTGCTTGGTACACTAGGATAGATAGGTACTTCACGAAGAGTGAAGCAGATGCGAACCTGTACCACATAGTGGTGGAAGGTAAGTTGTGTTGAAAATAACAACAAGAAATGCTAAAAATAGAAGTGCTAAAAATAGCACTGCTATAAATAGCAGTTCAGGTACCAGTGTTGGACATAGCAACAAGGAATGAAAAATGGAAGTGCTAAAAATAGCATTTCTATTTTTAGCAGTTTAGGATTGATTCCTATTTTAGTTAGTCCCTGAACTAAAATAGTGAAGTAAAATTCGAATTTGATCTTAGCAGCTGTTTGTAAAATAATTAATTAATTCATCTTGAGTTAATTAGTTAAGGAAAATCAAACATGAAGTCTATGTGGGGACATGCAACAGTTTCTCCATTAATTGAGTAATTTATCCATCAGTTAAAGAGATAAGGATGAGTTGTAATATTGAGTTGTAATTAGTTGGCTCAGTTAACTGAGTTAAGTCCAGTTAGATTAGTTCCAACAGTTTGTGAAGTTAATTGTGAGTTAGTTAGTTAATGCTTGCATGCATGTAACTGCTGCACTTTAGATAACTGAGTATTCTCTCATAAATAACTCATGCATGTCAATTCAGTCAGAGACCCAGTTGAGATCAGAGGAGGGACAATGTACTATCAGTTGGATGAATTTTTCCTATAAAGGAAACTCATCCATGTAGAAGGATTTATCTCCTTTAGGTTTATGCAGTTACTACTGGGCCAAGTGAGCAGTGTGAGGTGGGAATTCACATGTGTGGAAGCACTGGACCCCAAGAAAAACTGCGGAAGGAAATAAGAGGCTTGGAGGGCAGAGGAGAAGGTTTGTGAGAGGCCTTTGACTATCTATGAGCAGCAGAGGGATTATAATTAGAGCTGGTTGGCTTCCAAGCCAAGGCTTTGTGTAATTTTGTGACTATTTTACATTGGTATGATAATACAAAGATTGGGGTTTTAGTTTGAGGCTTTCCCCGGGTTATTTCTTCTATGTTATGTGTGATTGATTTCTCATTCTCAGTTATATGTGTTCTCTTGATCTTGCTCAATTAGATTAAGCTTCCGCAAAGTGTTGTAGAAGTAGATCTTGTATTGTGTTTTAGTATATTTCATAATCTGTTGATCTACAATGGGAATTTCTACATGGTATCAGAGCAAAGGTGATCAAAGCGAATAACATTATACGAGAAGGGAGAAGTTCAAAGTTTGAGGTTTCTGAATATAGAAATAGAGTTCTTATCACATCTCAATTTCAACAATGGTGTTCAATGGTTTAAGACTCGAATATTCCCTTGATGGCAGCTCGAATTATATAGCCTGGAAGGATCACATGGAAGCAGTATTAGAGGATAACGGTCTAAAGGACTTCATTGATCAAGAAGTCCCCAAGCTGATTGATGCTACTGAATTGGCGGAATGGAAGAAATGTGTGGGTAGAGTTAGGAGAATCCTTCTGGAGGGAGTTCGAGACCACATAGTCTCGAGTCTCCATGGGAAGGAGACACCATTTTCGATGTGGAAAACATTGAAAGATCTATATTAGAATAGAAATGATCAGACGAAGCTGGCGCTGAAAGACAAGCTTCGGAAAATCAAGTGTGAAAAGGGTGGCACGATCTCTACATATCTAAACAAGCTCACCACCTGCAAGGATGAGCTTGGAAGTGTATGGATCACGACTGCTGATGATGACATGGTGAGTATTGCACTCCTCAGTATTCCTAAGATCTGGCATAGATACCAAGACTCGGTTAATGGAAGAGGAAAACTTCCAGACTGGGAACGACTTTGGTTAGATCTGATGTAGGAGGAGATAAGGAGAAGCACCAGAGATGGATCCTCATCAAAGCAAGATGATGAGGAAAATCTAACCTTAGCGAGTAAGGCGAGGAAAGGGAAAGGGAAGGTGTCCCATCCCAAATCCGGTTTTTCCATGGTGGGAAGAAGTTTGAAAAATCGAAAGTGTGATGATTTCATTGCCATGAAGTGGTCAATTATGCTACAAATTGTCCACAGAAGAAATCCAAGAAGGGATCCTCGAAGGGATCTGATGGTGAGGCATTGGCCTCACAATTTGAGTTTGATTTTTCTCTTATCGCATGCATAGTTTCATCCATGGTGGGATGTGTGTGGTTTCTTGACAGTGGAGCTTGTTTCCACATGACCGACAATAAGAGTTTGTTCAATACCTTGGACGAGAAAGATCTCCATATACTCATAGTGATGGGTAATGATGAAAAGTATAATGTCTCAGGTGTAGGCACGGTTGTTTTTTCAAAGGAAGCATGGAGCTCGCATTACCTTGATCGATGTCAAGTATGTACCAGGACTGATGAAAAATTTGGTGTCGATCACAATGTTGGAAGACAAAGGCTATGATGTAGTCTTCAGTAAGGTAAAGGTTTTCCTTCGACACATCACCACTAGATAGGTGAAGTAGATCGGTTCACGAGTCAAGAACCTATATGCTCTTGAGGTTCAAGATGCATGCAAAGCCTTGAGGAGCAAGGCAACTGATGGAGACTTGGTGGTTGAGAGGGAGAGTACATTACCTCTCAACATGCAGCACTAGACGAAGTCTCAGACTATTGTGGAGAAGCCACGATCAGTGAAGCAACTTCAGGAGGTTTTGGAGCAGCCACAACTGGGAAAGCCGAGAGGAGAAAGAGTGGAGGCATCCACTCATGCAGAGACCTCCAGTAGGGGGAAATTTCGAGCCAAGTGGGCAGAGGGATCACAGGCATCCATACCTTCAGGTTGGAGGTGGGGCAATGTGGAGTGACAGTCCCAAGAAGGCTGAAATAGGGGCAGGATCATTGACGTACCCAACCTCTTTGATTAGACCTTGATACCGGAGCCCCAATGAGGAGTAGCAGGATTGGCTGAGTGGGTAGAGACAGATGCGCATGGAGCGGCAGAGAGAGCTACAGTGCATGAATCCCAAGACAGTGCAGAGCTAGTAGGTGGCAACAATGTGAGAGGCACAGGAGTGTTGCACCAGTGCAGGATGGCACAAAGAGGTGTGCAACAGTGCAAGATGCATGGAGTGTTGCAGCAGATCAAAGGTCACAGAGGGAGCACTTGTCAGTAGTAGATGGAGCTTCAGCATCAGAGGATGTTTCTAGCCCAACAGAGAGGTCAGTTGGGAGATTTTTTGTTTCTAGAGTTGCTGGAGCAATAACACTTGGGAGAAGTGTTGCATGCAGAACATTCCAAAGGTTTAGGATCGGGTTCGAGTTGAATTCCTTTCTTATTGAGAGGGAGTGTTGAAAATGGCAACAAGAAATGCTAAAGATAGAAGGATAAAAATAGCACTGCTATAAATAACAGTCCAGGTACTAGTGCTGGACTGAGCAACAAGGAATGAAAAATGGAAGTGCTAAAAATATCATTGCTATTTTTAGCAGTTCGGGATAGATTCCTATTTTAGTTAGTCCTTGAACTAAAATAGTGAAGTAAAATTCTAATTTGATCTTAGCAGCTGTTTGTAAAATAATTAATTAATTCATCTTGAGTTAATTAGTTAAGAAAAATAAAACATGAAGTCTATGTGGGGACATGCAACAGTTTCTCCATTAATTGAGGAATTTATCCATTAGTTAAAGAGATAAGGATGAGTTGTAATTAGTTGGCTCAGTTAACTGAGTTAAGTCCAGTTAGATTAGTTCCAACATAACTCATGCATCTTAGTTCAGTCAGAGACCCAATTGAGATCAGAGGAGGGATAGTGTACTATCAATTGGATGAATTTTACCTATAAAAGAAACTCATCCATGTAGAAGGATTTATCTCCTTCAGGTTTGTGCACTTACTAATGGGCCAAGTGAGCAGTGTGAGGTGGGAATTCACATGTGTGGAAGCACTAGACCCCAAGAAAAACTGCGCAAGGAAATAAGAGGTTTGGAGGGCAGAGGAGAAGGTTTGTGAGAGGCCTTTGACTGTCTATGAGCAGCAGAGGGATTACAATGAGAGCTGGTTGGCTTCCAAGTTAAGGCTTTGTGTAATTCTGTGACTATTTTTCACTTGTATGATAATACAGAGATTGGGGTTTTAGGCTGAGGCTTTCCCCGGGTTATTTCTTCTTTGTTATGTGTGATTGATTTCTCATTCTCAGTTATATGTGTTCTCTTGATCTTTCTCAATGTGATTAAGCTTCTGCAAAGTGTTGTAGAAGTAGATCTTGTATTGTGTTTTAGTATATTGCATAATCTGTTGATCTATAGTGGGAATTTCTACAAGTTGTTGGTCATTGTACTTTATGTTGATGATCTCATACTGATAGGTGATGATTAGCTGATCAAATATTGCAAGAAGGACCTTCCAAGAGAGTTTGAGATGAAAGACATGAGGCTCATGCATTACTTTCTTGGCATGGAGGTATGACAAGGAGATGGGGAGTTGTTTGTGTCTCAGGGAAAGTATGCCAGCGAGATACTCAGGAGATTCCTCATGGAAAGCAACAAACCCATGGAGACTCCTCTAGCAGGTTATTGGAGGAAGGAGGATGCTACTTCAGGGGAAATAGTGGAAGCTATTGTTTACAGGTAGCTTGTGGGTTCACTCATGTACTTAGTGAACACATGATCGATATGTGCTATGCAGTTAACTAGCTTAGTCAAGTGATTGTTAGGCCTACCAAGCTGTATTGGAAGGCGGAAAAACATGTGTTGAGATACCTTAGGGACACTTCTCAGTATGGATTATGGTACAGAAAGACAGAGTGAGTGAAGTTTCAAGGCTTCACCAATGTATATTTGGCAGGGAGTCCATCCGACATGAAGAGAACATTAGGAGGGATCTTTAGTATTGGTTTAGTGATAGTTTCTTGGTACAACAGGAAACATAGATCGGTTGCACTCATTTCGGTAGAGGAAAAGTACATGGCTACGAGTCAAGCAACATGTAAGGTCATCTACATGAGGAAGATCTTGGTTGGTTTGTTTGATCAGTAGATGGATCCAACTGTGATTTACTGCAATAATCAGAGTTGTAACAAACTCTTTGAAAATCCAGTTTTTCATGATCGGTCCAAGCATATTGATATTTGATATCATCATCTAAGAGATTGTGTACTGAGGCAGATTATGTTGTTAGATTACATTCCCGCAGAGGAGCAAGATGCTGACATTTTGACAAAGGCATTTTCAAGATGTAAATTTGAGTTTCACAGAGACATGATTGGGGTAGCTGATAATCTCTTTCTTGTTGAGAGGGAGTGTTGAGAAATGGCAACAAGAAATTCTAGTTTAATTTATCCTTGAATTAAACTGAGAATTAAAATCGAATTCTATTCTCATAGAAACTTGTAAATAGTTAATTAAGTTTAATTTACTTAATTAGTTTAGGAATTTCAAGTTGGAAGTCTTTATGTAGTCATGTATATGTTCTCCCTAAGTTCTAGGGGCAAGTATGAGTTTAAATTGATTTTGAAATTAGATCACTCATTCTACTGAGTTAAGTTTAGTTAAATTAGTTCTAAATTGTTTTTGGAATTAATAGAGGACTAACAATGAGTTGGTGCACTAATGCATCCACCAGTGCTACTCTAGTTAATTGAAGATTTCCTCATGAGAAACTCATGCATGTCAGGTTAGAGAAAGACCCAGTTGAGACTAGAGTGCAGGGACAATGTACTATCAGTTGTATTATTTACTGAGTTGTATAGATCATGCATGCAATCAGGAACTAGACCTAGTTTGGATTGCGCAATTTTGGATGCATTGGATTCCCATAAATATGGGCTATTCAGTCATAGGAATTGCACAAGGAAATAGGGGCTTGGAGAGAAGAAGAAGAGGCTAGATATTGGCTTGAGCTTTCTTGTGAGCAGGGTTACTGATCATACTGAGTGCTGGGATTGTTCTTGTGAGAACAAGCATTGTATTATCATCTTAGATTTCTGATATGTGAAATATGGATAGCGGGGTTTTGAGCAATGGATTTCCCCAGATACATCTTATGTTATGTGACATTGATTTATCTTCTACTTGTTCTTATTGTTTTCTTCGATCTATTTACTTCCGCTAGTTCAAAATAGAAGTAAATTCTTGTCCCGTGTTTTAGTAAATTGCACGAGCTTGTGAATCTACAAGAAATTCTACACAAAGGTCGTCAACAAGATGATAGTGCACATACTCCGCATGTACAACTCCAAGCATCCACAAACCTAGGATGAGAGCATTCCCTATGTGTAGCACAACTATAATAGATCTCTCCATATCTCGATTGACCACAATCTCTTTCAAGTGGGTCAAGGATTTCAACTATTATGTCCAATTGATGTCACCATGCCTCATGCGACTACACAAATAGAATCCACATATGTATAATATGAGGCTAATAAAGAAACCAGGTTTATTGAACAGATCTAGCACATCATCCAGCAAGTTCACAACATCTTGGAGAAGTCCAATGCCAAGTGCAAGCAACGACATGATCAACATCTAGTGCCACACAAGTTTGAGGTCCGCGACAAAGTTTGGTTACATTTGCAAAAAGAATTCCTTACTGAATCCCATCAAAAGCTCATACCACTCCGATATAGGCCTTACACCATCACCAAGGATATGGGAGACAATGTTTTCGAGCTCAACATTCACCCATTTCTTGGATTTCATCCATTGTTAAATGTGGACCACCTTTGGCCTTACTTACCATTACTAGACACATCAGACATTGCAGAACAACTCACACCAACAGACCCAAACCTAGACTGCATGGAACAACCACAACTAATTGGATCATGGACATGGAGATTAAGAACAATCGTTAGCAGAAAATACAACTGTATCGGGTTGTCAAAGTTGACCAAATTCTGCACCAAGGAAAGTGCCTCACTAGGGACCAAGTTCAGCAGAAGTTTCCCCATATCATGGGGCACTCAACACAATGGGGACCATTGCTTCCTAAGGGGGGAGTACTGATCCGAGTGGATATTAGTGGTCACCCACCTTTTCCAATTGGAATCTCCACCATTGTTTATTTTAGTTTCCTTAATTGTAATAAAATTTAATATTTTTGGCAGTTTTTCGGGTCCTAAACTTCCGGAGCTGTTTTGAGGCCCTAAACGATATTTTTTTCCTTTTTGAAACAGACAAACCTCGAAGTTGTAATAGGGGTTTGCAATTGAAATTTGTAGTCCTTGAATAGATATTTCTAATGATGTATTGTACATCTTAAACGAAGATCATAATCCAAAGTTAGGACTCTGAGAAATTGATGTACCAATTTACCCCAATGAGGCCATTAAACTTTTGGCGCTTCATCTCCTAGGGTTATATTTTTGGATATTTATGGTTTTCCATTGTTTCTAAATAAAAAATAAGCCTTCAAGCCTCATTTTAAGACAATTCAGAAGGCATGTAGTTTCCACATCTCTTCTTAGAGATACACTTCCATGGCCTAAGCTAGTTTATTTGCATTTTGCATGTAAACAATTTTCAATACTTTGTTATTAATGAATTGAAGTTATGTTTTTGTTGTATTCCTATGTTTCTATTCATATTTGTTTTCATTTAGTTCCTTTATAAATATGGATTAGTATATTTCTATGGAAAAGAAATTGAATGATTGGATGAACAAGAAGAAAAAAGGGTGTTGCAGGATAGGAAAAAGACCATTTTAGTATGAATGGTCACTGTTATGCAAGATAAGCATAGCAGCAGGAAAATATGTGTGTTGTTTGCAGTGCAAGTCATTTGGAATGAGAAAGATGACAATGAAATGGAAGATGAAGAATTTGAGCTGCTAAGGAAGTACCCTATTTTGCAGTAGTATGCAGATTTCATCCTAGTGGAGGTTCCTGGATTACCTCCTCACAGAGACAGATTTCTCTATTGAGTTGGTACCTAGAGAAGCACTAGCATTTAAGGCACCATATAGGATGAGCACCCCAGAGTTGGTCAAGCTAAAATTACAACTAAAATAAATGCTTGACAAAGGCTACATAAAGCTAAGTGTGTCTTTATGGGGAGCACCTGTACTGTTTGTAAAGAAGAAATATGGAACCCTTAGATTATGCATTGATTACAAATAGTTAAATAATGTGAACATCAAGAATAGGTACCCATTTGCAAGGATTTATGATCTCTTTGGCCAATTGAGAGGAGTAATATTTTTCTTTAAGATCGACTTGAGCTCAGGATATCATCAAGTAAGAATCAAGAAGGAGGAAATTCATAAAACTGCTTTCAGAATATTATATGGCCACTATGAGTTCATGTGCCATGTTCATTCCCCTGCCATGTTCATGTGCCAAATCAACATTGTGTTCCATCCATATTTGGACAATTTTATCATTTTGTTTGTTAATGACATATTGGTGTGCTTAAGGACATAAGAGGAGCATGAAATTCATTTGGCTACAATGCTACAACTATTAAGGGTGCACAAGTTTTATGGAAGGGTCAGTAAGTTTGATTTATTCCACTCATAGATAAATTATTTGGGGCATATTGTCTCCAAGGAGGGGATCTCAGTTGATCCTGAGAAGATCAAGGCCATAATGGAGTGACCAACTCCAAAGAATGTGGATGAGGTTAGATCATTCACGGGATTAGGAGAACATTATAGGAGATTTCTAAGAAATTTCTCTAATATAGGCCATCCCATCACAAGCAGAAAAAATGAAAAATATTTGAGTGGACTGCACATTGTGTAGAAATATTTGAGCAATTAAAGTAGTTTCTCACCAATGCATCAATTTTGAGAATTGTAGATCTTGAAAAGGATTTCATTTTGTGCATAAATTCCTACAAATAAGGTCTCAATGGAGTTTTAATACAGGAAGCGAAGGAGTATGTTATGAGCCTAGTAAATTAAATGAACATGAGGTGAATTATGTAACTCGTGATTTAGAATTGACTATCATTATTCACACTTTGAAAATGTGGAGGAATTACCTCCTTAGCAGAAAATTTATGCTCATGAGAGACCATAGTGGGCTCAAGTATTTTTTTGGGTAACCTAAGTTGAATGCTAGAAAAGCAAGATGGCTGGCCACACTAAATGAATTTTACTTTGAAATCAAGTATATAGAGGGCAAGGAAAATAGGGTTCTCGATTCCTTGAGTAGAAGAATTAAAGTAAATCACTTGGCAGTTGTAAGTTCTTATAAAACAAACTTGTTAGAAAGGGTCAAATGTGTTGGGAAACAAGATTAAAAATATTAGCAAGAGAGAGAAATTTTTTTGCAAGGTGATGAGGATGAAGAATATTTCCTCACTGAGGATGACCTATTCAGGTTTATAAACATAATTTATGTGCCAAACAATGATGAAATAAAAAGAATAATACTAAAATAGTTCCATGTTAAGCCTTATTCAGGTCATCTAGTATATCGAAAGACCCTTACAACCATTAAAAAGTACTATTACTGGATGAACTTGAAAAATGAAGTGTTTTATGGCAAAGTGCACAGAATGTTAATAGGTAAAGGTTGAGTGCAAGAATTTGATAGGATTGTTGTAGCCCATCCCCATTCTCAAATGAAATGGGAGGTAATTTCTATGGATTTCATTATTAGATTGCCTCAAACCACCAAGCATCATGATGCAATCATGGTGGTGGTTGATAAGCTGAGAAGCGTAGCTCATTTTATAACATTCAAGTCCACTAACTATGCAATTAATATATCACATACATTCATAAATGAGATTGGGAGGCTACAAGGTATCACTAAGAAATTTGTGCTAGAAAGAGATGCTAGGTTCACTTCTAGGTTTTGGAAGGAATTGTTTGCAGGTTTGGGAACAAATTCAACATTTAGTACCACACACCATCCAAAAATAGACAATAAAACAAAGAGGGTTTAATATCTTGTTATACTTACAAGAACCTCCCACTCCAAAGCTTAACAAAAACATGATATAGCTTATGTTGACAATTGCATAATTAAGTACTTGAAACAAGTGTATGTATTTGTTTGTTTTTAACTATTTTAGTGCTTATTTGTTCATGCTGATATTGAACACATATAACAGTAATTAATGCAGCAAATAAGCAACACACACATAACAACAATATAATCTAGGATTTCACCCTAATATCATGGGCTACGTCTCCTTGAGCTCTTGTCAACTTGACTTGGCTCTTTGGGATTATGGTAAAGATTCTTTTACAAGTTCCACACTTAACTCCAAAGGTTACTGAACTGAATCAATGGGATTAGAATACAATCTATATCCCTGATTGTCCTTACTCTGCAAATAGATCTAAGCTTCCTTGGACTTGATTCCTTCAATCAGTGCACTGAGTTGACTTGAGCTTCTGGATCGCACTAACTCCCTCAAAATTATTCAACTGTCTCTGGACCTTCTTCTTCTGTCTCTAGCAACATATCAGACACCTACACTAGACTGATTAGTTCATCATTTGCTGCCTGAAACTTCCCTATAGCTTCTTGGCCCTTAGAAGTATTCAAATGCTTCTACAAATCCCTACAATGGATTCAAAAATCTCATTACAGTCAGAATTGACTGTTGGATCACTAAGAATGAGCTTTGGTAGCTCCTGCAACTGCCTCCAACCTCTAGTGGCTCTGAACTCCAGAATCAATCTTCTTGGATGGAATTCTCCATGAAGATGACTTCTTCAGCTTCTATGGATCATTCCATCAACTTCAAAAGGCTTTATTTAGTCTAGCAAGCCTCTTGTTTCACTCTCTTTGAGTTTCTCTAACTCTCGGGCTCTACCTCTGTCTCTCTGGACTCTCGGACCCCCCTGTAAAACTACTCTGTGAGTGCTTTTATGTGGTATCTCCACCAATATTAGCAACCACACCTGACTTCAACTAAACTTAGCATATGTGCTAAACTTTAGTAGCTCCTCCAGGCTGACCGTCAAAGGTAACTGTTGTCATAACCGTTGGGTGTGTTCATGAAGGATAAGTCCTTATCGCGTGTATATCTGGTGGTTAGGGATAATCCTCCATAGAGCTTTCGATCAGGTTAACTCTCAACCGTCGATCTATCCCCATCCATCCAACAGCTGTCACATCGTCCATTGGCCAACTTTCCGAGATGATCTTCACCATTGATGTGACCCCGCTCAATCCAACGGACATCGCTCAATCTCGCGCAGATTTCATGCATGAATGATATCTAATTGAAGGCGCACGAGAAAAGCATTTTTTCTCTGCTACGTGTTCACCGCTGAGTGGAATCGCATGCTCTTGGTAGATTACCACTTTCAGCCTTTCACCCACGTGATATATTGTTACCGCTTGGCCGAATACTTCCCATGTGCTTAATTCTGAATTTAAAGAAAAGTCGCTTTATAAAGGTTTTTACGCTTAACAAAGGTTTTAGTGCTTAAGGCCAATATTAACCCTTTAACCTTTTAACCTTTGTTCTTTACCTTTGTTCTTGACTGTGATTAAGGTTTTGGATCAAAAAGACTGATATACTGATCTGCACAGTAGATGAGAGTACAACACCCTCTTCTTTCAGCCTCCATACACTTGCCTTGCATGGCTAGTGCCTCTGAACCATAACTTGAAGGTAGTCAACACTTTCCTTCCTGGATGCACTTGTCCTCCTGTAAAAACTGTCTTCCCTGAATTCATTCAGAACTTCTGCTGAGAAGGTTACAGAAGGTAGTTGAACATCTCTTCCTTGATCATTGATCCAAGGTGGCTCAAACAAATGTGAGATTACATCTTCTTAACATAAATTTACATTTGTACCAATTACAGTATGTTTTACTGACATATTGTCAAAAACAACATAAACTCTTGCTTCATCAAAGAAACAGATTTCACATCATGTGAATCATCATCATGTCTTCACATCTTGTATACAAATGATCGATTGAATAACAAGCTGACAAAAAGCATGCCTTTACAAACAATTGACCCTTCAAGTCAAGCATGTACAAGAAGAACTTAATTATTCTGTTTCTAAGTAGAAAGAATTCCTCCTCTTGTGAAACAGTTCATCATTATCTCCCTTTTACAATCTTGGGGAAACAAAATCAACCTTTTCCAAGTCAATATGACATTACATGCATGTTTTAAACAAAGCAATCAACCATCATGTCAATTACACATACATGTTAAAATACAAGGAAACCATCAACATCCCTTTGTTCATACATATCATTCTCATGCATGTATTCATTCTTCAACTTTCTCTTAAGCACACTTTACTTACAAAGCTGAAATGAATATAATTTTGCTGCAATAGAGTGAGTCTCATACTCAACTTTTCCATTCACCTTTTTGGTAAAACCTTGCAACTTGCATCTCATTAGCAAATAAATGCATCAAATCAAAAGACATGCAACCTTTAACTAGATAAGAACTCTACCCATTTCTTACCAATCCATATCAAAGGTTCTTCCTTTGTCTACACATTGATATCAACATGTGAATAACCCTGCAACACATCAATTATGGAAACTTCCTTTCCATTCTTGCCATTCTCTCTTTCCACCTTCTTCAAATTTCGTGGAAGCATTGTTCGATTCAGAGTCCAACACTTTTCAGCAATATGTCCTTGCTTATGACAGTAAGTGCAATGCATGTGCATCTTCTTAACAACATGATTTTCCTTGTCCAATGGACCTTTGGTTTCTTGACTCCTTTTCTTCAAAAGTTTCCTGTATGTGGCCATTCTCTTCCAACATCTAGAAACACTATGGTTATCCAAACCACAAAAGGAACATGCAATTTTTTTCCAATGCTTATGTGGAAAGTTATCATTCTTTATGTAATCAAAAGAAATATGATTGAAATTAGATTTATACCTTTCTCTTTCACCTTTATTACCTTCATGAGGAGGTTAATCGAATGAAGAAGTGGCTCCCTTTGGAACATCCACAATCTCTTCAATGGTTTTAGAGCTTTCATAACTCTCTGGTTCAAGTGCATGCTTATGAACACCTTCTTGCTGCAAAGTATGTTTCAAACTATTGCATTCCCCAAGAATGCAATCTTTACAAACTTGAGGTAGAGAACTTCACATGAAACTCCTTCTAGGAACTATTTCAATTGCCTTCATGGCTACTTTGGAACTTTCTCCATAAGATTCTCCATAGCCAAGACCCAAATACTTAGGCCTTTCCTCAACCATTATTAGCTCAACAATGCCCTGTACATGTTTTCCCAATCCTTTTCCTTCATATCCCATTTTTGACATCAACTTGGACCCTATGCCTCTTGTATGTTTTTCAAAAGAACCAACATAAACATTCTTGGAGGAAATTGAAGAAAAACTGGAATTGTTTACCTCTTCTTCAAGCTAATACTTGACTAAGTCTTCTTTGGCAACAAGGAGTTGTGTCTCCAACTCATGCATCCTTTCTAGGTTCATATTTGCAATATGAAGTTGACTTTCCATTTCCTGCAATTTTTCAGAAAGCAACTGCTTCTCTTCCTTCATGGAATTCAACTGCTCTTGAAGTTTGGTGCTCTTCCTTTCATCCTCATACATTTCTCTCACCATATTCATCATGATGAACAATTATTGCTTCATGTCTTCATCGAAGAATCTTGTGAAGGAGGAGAACTCACTTGTAAAAGTTGTCATTATAGAAATTAACAAAATAACTTTGACAAAATTCACAAAGAGCTTATTCAAGCAGCCTTTAGCAAACAAACCTTCTTGTGTTTCAAGGATTGTCTTGAGTCCTTGGGGTAAGAAGAATGCCTTCAGCCCTTCTTGCTTCTCATCCTCTCCTGGACTTAGCTATCAGTAGTTTTCCCTTCACCTTTGTAAACTTAAACAATAGTCAGTGTACAAATAATCAAACAGTCAAATCCTTTGTACTGTTTAAACACCTTTCAAGTCAAACAAGAAATCTATTGCTCTGTCAATCAAGCAACTATGCTCTGTCAATCAAGTAGCTATGATCTGGAATTTATCCAGGACAAAGAATTAGAGGTATTATAGACTCATGTGCATGGATGTGCCTATGTTACTTTATGCAATGGATCGATAAGATTGCGAAATACATAGACACTAAGGCAGTTAGAGAAAACATAATAGGAAAACATGTAAACACAACAAGTTTAATAAGGAGTTCACCCAATACTCTTGGGCTACGTCTCCTGGTCCAACCTTCAGTGGTGGCCTCTCTATTATGTTTTCAATGAAGATTTTTTACAATAATGAGCTCAATTTGAGTCTCACTAAATAGATAAAAATCAGTAGGATTGGACTTGGATTCTTCAGGTCGCTAGAGTACACAGACTCTCCTTACTGAAACTAAACCTCTATTGGTCATAGTGGTATGAGCCCAATCTAAGACTCATACATGACAGGCCTATGCCGAGGAGTTCGCCTGAACCTCTCAAGCCTTCTCTGGAGTACACAGACTCTCTGACTCTCTTTGGCTCTGTCTGGCTCGATGCTGCCTTTGGGTCAGCTCAACTTCTTCTCTATGTTCTCTACTCTTAGCTTTCTGCATCTAACTAACTCTCCTCTATCCTCTACTTCTGTTAGTTCATGGCTTTAAAGCCAGTCTGTTCCTTGACTGTTCATTTCCGCTTCCCGGCTATCTCGGTTTCCTACCTCTGTCCGTTCGAATTCCCCTGTTCTGCGTCATCACCACTGTGTAATGCCTCATAGGGAGGTGGCCACCTATTCTGCAACGGGTGAGTGTGTCAGGTTCCTTAGACACATTTGAACGACCATTATTTCCATTTGCTCCAAGATCGCTCGTGAAACATGAATATTTTTCCAACTCATCGTCCACATCGGACTTCAAATCCCATGTAATCTTGCTTTATAACCTTGTCAAATCCAGTCATTTATTGGGACACGCCTCCGCCATCGATCTAGCCTCCCCGAATCCTACGGTCATCGTTCAAATCGGGCGGGTAAGTAGCATGACATTTACTCATCTGATTTGAGCAGTTTTCTCTCTCTTTCGCTGGATGCGTGTCACTCAATGTGTGGCATCGTGCGGGACTTGGTTGAAACTGCTTACCACCTTGAGGCCTTTTGATATCCTGTCAGTTTTGTGGAATCCCGCTTTACGGAACCGAATTAATTACTTTTCTGCATTTCATAGTCATTTCGGGTTCGAGTGCTCGGGGCTTTCCTTCACTGAGGGGGACACCCTGCGATATGCAATTAACGCTTTAGCACTAATTGCGTATCAGAAACTACCCCCATTTCTTGAGTTAGCCTCTGGTTTTTCCAATTTGGGCTAGTGCGCGTTACCATGGGCCAATAGTCTGCGCGCTCGACCGAGGGTCCTCGTTGCTCCGCGCTGATCACAAATTGCAACTATCACGAGGATTCCTTATGATAGCTTGATCTTTCTAAGACTTGAATCTTTTGGCATAATTTGAAAGAGTTTATGAAAACTTAGAGAGTGTTTAGGATCCAATTCGGATCACGGCCTTCCCACTAAAAAATTTTTTGGACCACCAAAAGTTGGTTTTTAAGCATCAACCAAGTGAGGGTATAGATTCCTCGCTTTCCCAATTTCTATCCATTTCGCACTGCTTGGTTTTGAACCTTTGAGTCCAATCCTGAGGTACTCAACATCCCCTCTGCACATGGTTCTCACCTTCCTGTCCAAAACTGTATCTTCCTGCAACTCATTAAGATATTCAGGCAACAGATCATCAATAGAAGGCAACTGACTCTGCTCTTCGGGATCTTGAATTAATGAAGGTTCAAATAGTCTCAAGCTGTCTGCATTAACAACTGAGTAGATGTGCATGTAAGCTGGTAAATCAAGGTGAAAATAATTCTCACCAATTTTCTCAAGTGTCTTGAAAGGTCCATACCTTATTAGCTTCAGATTCTTACCTTCACCTTGCATTCTGTCTTTGCTGATGTACAACCAGACTTGATCACCAACTTGGAAACTATGTTCCATCCGATGTTTGTCATGCCTTGCCTTGTACTTGGCTTGGATCTTTTCTAGCTGTTCCTGTACTACCTGGTGAATCTCTTGGATTTGTTCAATGAACTTGGATGCCTTGTCCACATCACTGTGTCCATCAATTACTATGTCTTTACCAAAGACAAAATCCAAGGGAGACCTTAGTGTGAAACCAAAACAGGTCTCAAAAGGAGATCTCTGTGTAGAAGAATGTTTAGATCGGTTGTAAGCATGTTGCACATAACATAAATGTTCATCCCAAAGCTTGGGATGCTTGCTGCAATATAATTTGAGCAACTGGATCACTGTCCTGTTGACCACTTCTGTTTGGCCATCTGTTTGTGGATGAAAAGCTATGCTCTTCTTCAGTTTGGTGTCCATCAATTCCCACAAACTTGACCAAAATTTCCCAATAAATCGGGTATATCGATTAGATATAATGGAAGTGGGTAATCCAAACTGAACCCATACACGCTGAAAGAAAAACTTTGCAGTTTGTTCAACTGTAATCTGTTTGTTACAAGGTACTAAAATACACATCTTGTTGAACCTATCCACAACAACATATAAATAGTCATGACCTTTCCTAGATTTATGCAGTCCCCCAACAAAGTCCATGGAAACACTTTCCCAAGGATGAGAAGGAACTGGTAGTGGAGTGTATAAGCCTAGTTTTCTATTACTGGGCTTGCTTTTAGCACACATGGTACACCCTCTTACATATCTAGAAACTGTCTCATTCATTTTTGGCTAATAACAAAATATTTGCAGCTGTGCAACTGTTTTACCTACACCAAAGTGACATGATTTTAGAGACGTGTGTGCCTCTCGAATTATCTTTACTCTTTCAGTTTGTGGAATGCATAGCTTCCCAAAATGATACAAGAGTTGGTCCTTAACATGATAATGCAATTCTCCTACTTGTTTTCCTTGACTTAAAGTTGCATATACATCTTTAAAATCTATATCTTGAGCATATTGTTCAATTTATCTTTCATGCAATATTGAATTATGCATAAGTATAGTAGATGCATTTATGATTGGTCTGGACAACATGTCTGCAACTTTATTGTGTATGCCATTTTTATATTTGATGACAAGATGAAACTGTTATAGAAAACCCATCCACCTATAGTGTCTTGATTGCTGCAACTTAGTTTGGGAGTGTAAATATTGAAGTGGTTGATGATTAGTGTGTATAACTGTCTCTTTGCCCATTAAGTAATGTTTCCAATTTTTCACACTCTATACTAGTGCATACAATTCTTTATCATATGTGGGATACTTAACTACTGCAGAATTAAATGTCTTAGAATGACAACATATGGGTTTACCGTGCTACATCAACACTGCTCCCATGGCATAGTCACTGGCATCCATTTCAATCTCAATTGGTCTTTGAAGATCGGGCAGTGCTAATACTTGTGCTGTACTAATATTTTCTTTCAAGGTGTCGAAGGCTTTCTGTTGTTTGCCTCCCAACTGAAACACCTTGTTCAATCCTGTTAAAGCATGTAAGGGAGCTGCAATTAAGGAAAAGTTAGAAATAAATTTTCTCCAGTATTGTGCTGCTCCTAGGAAGATTCTAACTTCTGTAGCAGATTTGGGTTTAGGCCAGTTTATAATGACTGCAACCTTAGAGGGATCTATCTTTAATTCACCACCCCCTACTATGTGACCCAAATAATTCAAAGATGTTTTGCCAAATTCACATTTTGAGAGTTTAACATAAAGGTTTTCTCTTTTCAAAACATCTAGAGTTTGCTTAACATGCTTTAAATGTTCTTCCCATGTTTTACAGAATATAAGATGTCATCCAAATATACAATGAAAAGATCATCAATAAAGGTATGAGTACATCATTCATTACTCTCATGAAAGTAGCATGAGCATAGTTAAGCCAAAAGGCATAACCAACCACTCATACAATCCCTGCTTTGTTTTGAAAGCAGTCTTCCATGCATCTTGCTCTGCAACTCTGACTTGATGGTATCCACTATGCAAGTCCAACTTGAAAAAATAAACAACTTCTTTCAACTGATCTAATAGATCATCTATGCAAGGAAGAGGATAACTATTTTTGATCGTTATTTTATTCAGTGCACGGTAATAAATGCACATTCTCCATGATCCATCTTTCTTTCTCACCAAGACAATTGGAGACCCACATGGTGATGTGCTAGGCCTTATGAACCCTTTCTTAAGTAGCTCCTGTACCTGCTTCTTGATTTCTGCATTATCTAAAGTGTACAACCTGTACATTCCGATGTTAAGTAATGGAGCATCTTGCTGCAAATTAATATCATGTACTATTTCCTTTTTGGGTGGCAGACCTTTAGGTTCTTGAAATAACATATCATATTCTGAAACAACTTTTTCTAAATCAGCTTGCTGTTTAGCATTACAGCCCTCAAATACATTGGTTTTATCAGGTTTATTTTCCTTTACAACCATCAGTAAAAATTGTTTGCATGAATTTACAATTCTTTTCATCTGCCCTGAGTTTATGAGAGTATAATTATTCTTGAGCTTATGAGCTCTTACAATATATTCGATTCCATCTTTAACAAGTTGATACTTGTTCTCATCTCTATAGAAAATAGCTTTTCTATCATACAGGTAAGGACTTTCTAAAACAATTCCACATATATCCAAAGGAACTATATCTAACTCAACCTCATCTGCAAATGTTGACCCAAAAGAAAACTTAAGTTTACATTGTCTAGTCACTTGTAGCTATGCTTTATCACATAACCAACCTAATTGATATGGTTTCTTGTGAGGTGTGGTTAGTAATCCCAACTTCTTTACAATTGCTTTAGAAATTAAATTTACTTGTGAGCCACTATCAAACGAAGTATCAATCTTTTGATGCTTGGAAACAACTCTAATATGAAAAAGCTCATGTCTTTTCCTCTCATTTTCTTCATTATCAATTGATTGTGCAGAATTACTAGTAGATGCTTCAGAATTTTTACCTTTTATACCTGTGGCTGCAATTGTTGTTTCATCTCCTGAGTCTGACCCCAAATCATTTTGAATAGCTGCAATAGTCTTCTTCTTCTTGCCATCATACTTCTTCGGTTTCAGCTCCGAATGCAGAATCTAGTAGTGTTCATCATCATGCCCATCCTTCTTACAATGAGTGCATGAAGATTTGGTCTTTTGTACAATGTTTGTCTTCCTCTCTTTCCATTTCTATTTTCTTTTCTCCTTATTCCTGCTTGTAGGGGGGTTTGATGATCCCCCAACTTCTGGGTTCACATTCTTGCCTCTAGCCTCTACATGGGTAGCCTGAACAGATGCCTCATCTATGCTAGTGGGATTAAACATGAGAATAATGTGCCTTAAGTAGCTGTGTAGACCACCTATATACTCCAACAGAGTTTTAGGTGAGTCTAAAGAAATTCATAGAATCAAAGCTCTTTTCCTAAATTCTTGGGTGTAACTTTGTACACTTTGCCCTTTTAATTGGTGAATAGTTTGCCAACTCATCATGGTTTACTATATATAGGCTAGTGGATAGAATTTCTTTTTAATTGCAGAAACAAATTCACTCCAGAAAGAAATAATTTTACCATGCTTCTTCATGTCAGCTTGAGTCCTGCCTTCCCACCATACCAAGGCAGTGCCTCCAAGGCATAGGTTGGCCAGCTGAATCTTACTACTGTCTGAATCAATGCTTTGCACTCTGCAATACACATCAATCTGCCTAATCAAATTATCCAGCTTCTCTGCATTTAACTCTCCATCATATATCATCATATCAAATTTAACATCTAATTTAATCAAAGATGTTTTCTTTTTATTTTCAGGGCTATGAGGAGGTGTGAGAAATTTTTCTTCTTTCCCTTTGCCTTTAGAGTGGTCATGGAGGGGAGATTCTTCTACTCCTTTGTATTGTTTGGAGTTTGATGAATCTTCATCTCTACCTTTCTTAAATTCCCTATACATTTCTTCCACCATGGCTTTCATGGTCAGAAAACCATCCATGAATTGGGAGTCTGATTCCAAGGGGTTTTCCTCTAACATTTTCCTCTTATGGTAGACTCTTCCAATCTCAGGGTTAGCTTCAACCAACTCTCCTTCTCCTAATTTAAGCTTTGATCTAGTTATCATTCAACAACAAAATCCAGCACAAGCTTGTCTAACCTTAATAACCTAGAGCTCTGATACCACTTGATCTGGAATTTATCCAGGACAAAGAATTAGAGGTATTACAGACTCATGTGCATGGATGTGCCTATGTTACTTTATGCAATGGATCGATAAGATTGCGAAATACATAGACATTGAGGCAGTTAGAGAAAACATAATAGGCAAACATGTAAACACAACAAGTTTAATAAGGAGTTCACCCAATGCTCCTGGGCTATGTCTCCTAGTCCAGCCTTCAGTGGTGGCCTCTCTATTATGTTTTCAAAGCAGAGTTTTTACAATAGTGAGTTCAATTCGAGTCTCACTAAACAGATAAAAATCAGTAGGATTGGACTTGGATTCTTCAAGTCTCTGGAGTACACAGACTCTCCTTACTGAAACTCGACCTCTATTGGTCACAGTGGTATGAACCCAATCTGAGACTCATACATGACAGGCCTATGCTGAGGAGTTCATCTGAACCTCTCAAGCCTTCTCTAGAGTACACAGACTCTCTGACTCTCTCTTGCTCTGTCTAGCTCGATGCTGCCTTTGGGTCAGCTCAACTTCTTCTTTCTGTTCTCTGCTCTTAGCTTTCTGCGTCTAACTAACTCTCCTCTATCCCCTACTTCTGTTAGTTCATGGCTTTAAAGCTAGTCTGTTCCTTGACTGTTCATTTCCGCTTCCCAGCTATCTGGGTTTCCAGCCTCTGTCCGTTCGAATTCCCTTGTTTTGCATCATCATCACTGTGTAACGCCTCACAGGGAGGTGGCCACATATTCTGCAATGGGTGAGTGTGTCAAGTTCCTTGGACACATTTGAACAGCCATTATTTCTGTTTGCTCCAAGATCGCCCATGAAACACGAATATTTTACCAACTCATTATCCACGTCAGACTTCAAATCCCATGTAATCTTGCTTTATAAACTTGTCAAATCCGGTCATTTATCTGGAGGCGCCTTTGCCATTGATCTAGGCCCCCCAAATCCTACGGTTGTCGTTCATATCGGGTAGGTAAGTAGCATGACATTTACCCATCTGATGTGAGCGGTTTTCTCTCTCTTCCGCCGGATGCGTGTCACTCAATGTGTGGCATTGGGCGGGACTCAGTTGAAACTACTTACTGCCTCGAGGCCTTCCGATATCCTACCGATTTTGTGGAATCCCGCTCTACAGAACCAAATTAATTAGTTTTTCACATTTCATAGTCATTTCGAGTTTGGGCGCTTGGGGCTTTCCTTCACTGAGGGGGATGCCCTGCGATACACGATTAGTGGTTTAGCGTTAATCGCGTATCCGAAACTACCCTCATTTCTTGAGTTAGCCTCTGGTTTTGCCAATTTGCACTAGTGCGCGTTACCATGGGCCAACAGTTTGCACGCTCGACCGAGGGTCCTCATTGCTCCACGCTGATCACAAATTGCAACTTTCATGAGGATTCCTTCTGATAGATTTATCTTTCTAAGACTTGAATCTTTTGGCATAATTTGAAAGAGTTTATGAAAACTTAGAGAGTGTTTAGGATCCAATTCGGATAAAGCTAGCTCTGACACCACCTAATCTGAAATGAGGTTTTAACATCTTGTTATACCTACAAGAACCTCCCACTCCAAAGCTTAACAAAAATATGATCTAGCTTATGTTGACAATTGCGTAATTAAGTACTTGAAACAAGTGTATGTCTTTGTTTTTTTTTAACTATTTTAGTGCTTATTTGTTCATGCTGATATTGAACACATAAGAAACACACACATAACATCAATATAATCTAGGAGTTCACCCTAATATCATGGGCTACGTGTCCTTGAGCTCTTGTCAACTTGACTTGGCTCTTTGGGATTATGGTAACTCTTCTTTTACAAGTTCCACACTTAACTCCAAAGGTTATTGAACCAAACCAATGGGCTTAGAATACCATCTACATCCATGTATGTCCTTACTCTACAAATAGATCTAAGCTTCCTTGGACTTGATTCCTTCAATCAGTGCATTGAGCTGACTTGAGCTTCTGGATGGCACTAACTCCCTTAGAATTCTTCAACTGTCTTTGGAACTTCTTCTTCTATCTCTAACAACATATCAGACACCTACAACTGATTAATCATTTGACCATTTGCTGCCTAAAACTTCCCTGTAGCTTCTTGGCCATTAGGAGTCTTCAGACACTTCTGTAAATCCCTGCAATGGATTAAGAAATCTTATTATGGTTAGAACTAACTGTTGGATCACTATGAATGAGCTCTGGTAGCTCCTGCAACTACTCCAACCTCTGGTGGCTCTGAACTCCAGAATCAATCTTCTTGGATGGAATTATCCATGAAGATGACTTCTTTAGCTTCTATGTCACATTCCATCAGCTTCAAAAGGCTCTATTTAGTCTAGCGAGCCTCTTGTTTCACTCTCTCTAAATTTCTCTAGCTCTCAGACTCTGCCTCCGTCTCTTTGGACTCTCAGACCCCCCTGTAGAAATACTTTGTGAGTGCTTTTATGTGGTATCTCCACCAATATTAAAAACTGCACATGACTTCAAGTAAACTTAGCATATCCACTAAACTTTAGCTTCTCTGCCAGGATGACCATCAGAGGTAACTGTTGTCGTAATCGTTGGGCGCGTTCATGAAGGATAAGTCCTTATCATGCGTATATTTGGTGGTTAGGGATAATCCTCCATAGAGCTTGCGATTGGGTTAACTCTCAACAATCGATCTATCCCCGTCCATCCAACGGCTTGCGTTCCATCCGCTGGCCAACTTGCCCGGACGATCTCCACCGTTGATGTGACCCCGCTCAATCCAATGGACATTGCTCAATCTCACGCAGATTACATGCACGAATGATATCTAACCAAATGCATGCGAGAAAAGAAATTTTTCTTTGCTACGTGTCGACCACTAAGTGGAATCGCGTGCTCTTGGTAGATTACCACTTTCAGCCTTTCACCCGTGCGATATACCATTTACCGCTTGGCCGAATACTGCTCATGTGCTTAATTCGGAATTTAAAGAAAATGCACTTTATAAAGGTTTTTGTGCTTAACAAAGGTTTTAGTGGTTAAGGCCAATATTAACCTTTTAACCTTTGTTCTTGACTGTGATTAAGTTTCTGGATCAGTTTCTGATCAATACTAACATAATCCTTGAGGACATGTTAAGGCTGTATGTAATGAATAAGCCCAAGAAGTGGGAAGAATATCTTCCACTTTTGGAATTCACATACAAAAATGGATACCAAGAATCCATAAAGATGAGCCCATTTGAGGCGTTGTATGGTAGGATTTGCAACACCCCTATTAGTTGGACTGATCCGATGAATAGGTCCTTTTTGGACTTGATATGCTAAAGGAAATGGAGTAGTAAGTTCATATCATAAAACAGAATTTGAAAGTGGCACTCCCTGTGTTGAAGAAGATGAAAGTAGTTTGTTTGTGGGATTGAGGAAGTTGGTCCTATGGATTTTTGGTTTCGGTTGGTAGCTAGTGTTGTTAATCCCACAAGCAAGCCCTTCAGTCTCTAGAATATGGCTCAGGGGAGGAAACAATAAGAAAGCTTGGTTGCAGCTGCCTATGGTTGGGTGGAGAGTTCTTATCCTAGACATAGTTACCTTGCAAATTTAAAAATAAGTAATCTTTTGTACTTATTTAACTGTTGATGAATTCTTGATGCATTCTAATTGAAATGGCATTACATCTCTGGATGAAAATGGAAGTTAATATTGCATGAGTTAGTGGTCACACCTATGTGAGGAGATGGATTTTATGGTTATATATATATGTGTGTGTGTGTGTGTGTGTGTGTATGTGTTGTATTTCTGAAACTATTGTTGTTGTTAAATGAATTGCTCAAATGCTTGTCTCTGTACTGGAAAGAGGTGATAAGTGAAGTGTTTTCTAATGTCATATTAACCTACAATATGCAACATAATGTAAAATGATATACTTGATAAAAAATAGTATGCCATAGCTCTATACTTGAATTTCGTTCTGTATGAAATACATAACAATTTTGCTAATCATATATATATATATATATATATATATATATATATATATAAGGACATTATGGCTACCATAGGTAGTGGAAGTGTTCATAAGGACATGAGATAAAACTTGGAAACCATAGGCATAAAGACCATTTTTATTATTATGAAACAATTACATGGGAGACTGCCTGCTTGGAAGGCTCTACGGTTACATATATATAATTATTTGTTTAGCTACAAGCCTATGATTTTACACAAGACGCATTGATTAAATGTTGGAAGAGTTACTCTATATTTAACTAAAAGGATGTATAAGTCCCTTGGGTTAGGGATTAGTCATCCTTTCATTATTAGCAGGTTGGATTACTCAATTCCTCTAATAATATTTGAGGGGTTTGGTATGTTACACTTAAGGGGGATCAATTTAGTTAATCTCCATAAATGGTGTTGATTTTATGGAGGATTAAGTTCCAAAATGAGTGATGAGCATGAATTATATCCCCACGCTATGTTCATGGGTTATTTCTCATTGATTTAGCATTTTTCCTAAAATTTTAATGTGAGTGAGTTACTCATTGAAGTGAATAAGTTACCCATTTATTATAGTAGATGAGAAATTTTATAACTGAGGTGAGGGAGTATTACTTGTGAGGTCCCATTACTGAATTGAGTGATTTATCCTCTACCCGAATCTCGATGCTAAAAATATATTCAAAAGTACTTTAAAAAATAGAGAATTATATGTTAGGATGATAATTAAGGTCAAGGAAGAACGTTTGAAGCTTAAGTGAGTTAAGTTTGGTTCCAAACAAGCTCATAGATTTGTCTCATGATACTATGGTTTTGTTTTAATATATTCCCCTAAGTTTGAAGTCACATAGTAGATTTTATGTGAAGAAATAAAACATTAATACTTTGGAAATCCATATCCCCAATTCTATTAGGCATAATTCAATGTTTGTAACTCCAAAAAAGCCTCCAATAAGCTGGTAACCTACATATTCAATAAAACCATGAGAAATCACAATAATGTAATTGAAAAGAAGAGAGTAGGATATTCTATGAATTGTTGTCTTCTTAAGGGTGGAAAATTTGGCTCATCTCCCTAATAAACTATTGTAGTCTACAAAACAACCCCGCATTATGATATGAATTCTTCATAAAATAATGCGAACCCCTCTATGTTTTTGTTTATGTTATGATTTTCCAATAATTTGCAATTATTTTACTTAGATTCTAACATGATTTTACATGGAGGAGAATGATGGAGATCATGTAGTGCTTTAAGGTTTCTTCCTTCAACGATTTTTCACCATGCATTATTGATGGCCACAATTTTGAGCCAAGTTTCGAAGGCAAGCCATAGAATGGAGATGTAGAACCCAACCTTCCTCAGGGCGAAGAACATTGGGTACTTTCAGTTTTGTCTTCTTAATTGAGAATGCCCACCGGTTTCAAGGGAAAGCAAATTCTCAGCCCAATACAAACCAACCACAATTGGGCACCTTATGAGATTGAAGCCATGAAATAAAGCTAGAATAAGGACTTAAAAGTTTACATCTTCGACAAAGGTTCGATTGTTTTAAGGTGAATGCAGTGGGAAATCCCTTCATTGTTGATATTTTAACACCTTTTCCCTTCAATTCAGGGCTCTACTGCTCTTTCAACCTTGATGGATTTATGACCTATGGAGGAGGAGATGATTATGCAAAAGGGTCATTCATTTTTATAAGAAGAACCCATGAGATCTAACAGTCTTGTGCTGAATGGACCATTGAAAGATTCGAACTAGAGAACATTTTAGATTTCATTAAAAACATCAATGAGAAGTCCTCTCTCTTTTGGATTGGGGGCTCAGACTCAGTACAACACACGAAACAATGCATCGAGAACTGGATGGGAATTCCTTAAAATTTTCAATGCTTTCTCTTCGAAGGGAAGATTCTTTATGATTCTTCCCAGGTGAAGGAATACAACATCACAAGGAACCCTACCATAATCTTGAACTTGGGTCGATGAGGAGGAGTTCTGGGTCCTAGAAACTTCATCAGATCTACCTCCTACAAGGATTCAACAGAAGGAAAGACTTCCAAACCTGAAAACCGGCCTCAACACATTCAAGACCCTTTATTGTTGACCAAATTAAAAAGAGCATGTAATGGAGATCAATTTTCTAGAGTTAAACTATTTTTTCTCTGCTTTCCAATCCAAGGTTTTTATTTGTAGGTTCAATGGTTTTTGACCTAGAAATGATGTTTTACATTAGTGGTTATTTAATTTTTGGACCCCCAACTATGATATCTATTTATGTTCCAAAGTTTTTTTATTTTCCAATTTGATACTTAGGAAGAATTGGAGAAAGTACTAAATGTGGGGTCATGGCTTTGGGGAAGAGTGTTATGTGGACTTATCCCTCTTGCAGACAAGAGTGACCCCCTATACCTTAGATAAATCTAGTAAAAAGCAACTAGGAATTGCTACCTTTCTCTAGATTATGATTTACTGAAACAAATACTATGATAGAGTTCACTTACTGTTTAATTGAAATGATTGATGAAGTCACTTTCGATCATCCGATTTTCCTCGATGCTTTAGAGATATTCCCATCACTCTGCACACCTTCTCCATGATGTCCTGAAGGAGATATGCATAGGCAGAAACATGCACGAGATCAAAGCATCCAGTGTATATCATACTAGACAAATGAACTAATTAACCGAAAAAATGATCAATATGTAATCACAATCTATGTAGGTGATCAAGAAATCCTACAAATTGTATCAACAAAGATATAATTGAGAAAGAACAATTTCCTTTATATTAATAAAAATGGAGAATAGTCTTACAACCTTGATGCCTTGATGTTGCAAGTCCCTTCCCAAAATCTCAAACCCTCTCCTTGAATGAATAACCTTACAACCTTATTCCTACATCATAAGCCTACTTCCAACAATCCTTTTCAATCCTCGGGTCTGGGTTATCTTTATACGCCAAGGAGGGTATGTTTGGGATCCATTTTCCAAGGGATGAGATCCACTAATGGTGGGATAGGGGTTCCACAAAGAGAGGGAGTATATCCATGATGGGATGGATCAGGGCTAAATATACATCCATTCGAAGCTTGTTAGTTGGGATAGATACAACTAATAATGCTTCTAGAATTTACTTTTTACTTTTACGTGAGTTAAGTCATGTGTGCAAGTCATAGTGTAAGACAAAGACCACTTATGCACAATTTCTAATGGACTTTTCTTAATATGCGTAGAAATTGACTAGGGAGCTGTGCAGGAAGCCAAAAACAGGGCTTTGAACCATGGGATTAGGAATTTCACTTTCTTTGGGATAGTTTGGATTATAAATTTGCAAGGAAATGATTTGGGACACCTTTATGGATAGCGAAATATCCAAACAATTAGTCAATTTCCTAATGCAAAAAAATGACATGTAACAAAGAGTGGGGTTGTTCATCACCCCTTGGTTCCCATATTTTGATGCCACAAAAATGGTGGTCTCATCAATGACGATTTGGGTGAGGATTCCAAATCTCCCCATCCCTTTCTGGCACCATAAGGTAGTAGATGAAATTGGAAACAACCTAGGAAAATTCAAAAAGATGGACCTAGAAAGAATAGAGAAAGGTAATTTTACATTTTCCAAAATTTGTGTAGAGATAGAACTCAAAAAAGGTCTAACTCATCACATTCAATTGAAACATAAAAAAATTCAGTGGAATCAAGTATTAGATTATGAAAAAATGACATTTAGATGCCAAACTTGCCACTGAATAGACACTTACAGAACACATGTTCGCAAACAAAAAAAATCCTAAAAAGGGAAAATGGGTAGGCCTACAAACGAAAAGGATGGCAACCCTCAAAACCCAACTTATTAGATGAAGAATGCAACAACCCTGGTGAGAAGTTCATGTAATAAAAGTTAATAAAGGCAAAATAAGACCATGGGTAAGGGACACATATTCCAAGTTGAATGTTGGGTAAAGATATCCTAGTGGGCAACCCTGGATGTGTGTTTTGGCTAAGGAAAATTGGTAAAGGCTAAGGAAAACACATTAAAAGGCAAAAGGCATTTTTAGCACATTCATTTATGAAAATAAAGGAAATTAGGGGAAAATTAAGGTGAAGGTCATGAGTTGCATGTGAGGAGGAAATTGAAGGAAAATAATGGAAAATGAAGAAAATAAAGGCCTCATTAATAAAAAGGCTTTTGAGGATCAGTTGGCAAGCTCTTGGCTCAAGCTTCGTTAGTTCAAGTTGGAACTTTCTCATTATTCTCTCTCTCTCTCTCACTCATGGTCACTTAGAGATTTCTTGGAGCACTCTAGATTTGGAGCTAGGAAGGGAAAGCAAGCAAAGGGAAAGGAAGGAAAGCAAGGATCAAGGAAGGAAATGTAGGATCAAATAGCTTCAACAAGAATACTTGAAGGTAACCTCTTTCATGCGTGATTTCCTAGCTGGTTTGGACATGCATGTCTTTGCATGTTGGTGTATGGTTCTCTTATCATCAGTGGCATGGTTTTTCTGGGTTAAGATAGTGGTTTTCAACCTAGCCTTTCCTTTTTACGAATGCCATGGTATGTTGGGATGTTTATCTTGGTTTTGAGCTTTGGTTTGCTGGATGGATTTAAAAATCTGGGGCAGAAGTGGTCTCAAGTTTCATTCCCAAAGGACTAGGAAAACCTTGATCAATTTTGGCAGGATACAAGGTAAAGCCCGAGGGAGGAGTCTCGGTTTATGGTGTAGTGATCTGGGTTTGGATTGTGGTAAATCTTGAGAGTATGGTTTTGGATTAGGGCCTAGTTATCTGGGATTGGACTGCGGTGAATCCTGAGAGACAAGGAGATGGAAAATTCCTCAAGGATAGTGATGGATTTCAGAGGGAATTCCAGGTTTGGTTCAGTTGTGATTGGAGCACCAGTTTTGGTGTGATCACGGTTTGATGAGGGTGGAGGTGGTTTAACCTCTAGATTCCCTTGATTGTTCTTGGATTGGTTGTTCTATGAGATCCCACATTTGTGCTTGGAATATGGCACAGGGGTGGCTAGTTGAAAGGGTGATTTGGTTCAGCCATGTCTATGGTCGAGTGGTACATGGAAGTCCTGAACCTGGTGGTATTTTCCTATGTTTAAGAAAAGATAAGTTCTCTTACTTTTGCACTTTTTTATATGTGGATTCAATGGTTGTCATATCTCTGATATTTATATGGGTTTATGCTAGTTATAAGCATGGTTATATTACTGGTTCATGTCATGGTTATTTCATGTAGTTACTTGTAATTGTTAAATGGATGGATGCAAGAAATAATTGATGTTATAATAGTTCAATAGAGAAGGTGGTGAGCCTTCTAGTTATGTTTAATAAGATCTTTTAGTCATTCATGCTTTGTCTTGTATCATAGACCTGTAGGTTGCATTGATGCCAAGTGTTTGACAAAATGTCAGTCCTGGTTGGGGATGCTCAGGCCTAGTCCCAAGGTGGAATTTTGATTTGTTTATATTTTCATCATGTATTTGAAGGATTTTGGAGGTTGTAACAAGTTCTAGGCAGAGGTTGGGATTCTGGGCTAGAAAAGTGGCTCAAATCTCGGGGACACTGACATAGGTTTGCTGAAAAGAGTCCAGGGACGTTGGCATATTGGCATGTGAGAGAGAATTTGGCCTCTGGATGATGTCATGCCTATAACATGAACGCGACCATGGGTTAAAAGGCTTAAAACATCATTGGTACTCAGGGACATGATGTTTGAGTGGCTGACATGTCTCCTGAGGGTGTTGTTGTTGATGTGGATGGGTTTGTTTAATATGTTCTGTTGATTCCATTTCGCTAAGGTCAAAATGAAATTTGAATCCATTATAGTGACCTCTATCATTGCATGTTTACCTGGGTTTGTAGTTTGCTTAGGTGGACTTAGGAGGAGGGGGTGTTACAGATTGGTATCATAGTGGGTTGCACTCTATTTGGGTCATATCTGATACTACAGAGTGGTATCAGAGCATGGTTGTGCTCTCCTTTAGTACAGGTGCTTGGTAATGCATGCATGTCAGTTGCATGTGTGTCTCTTACACTTGCATTCCATGTGCTTGTTGCATTGCATCATGTTGATCATGGTTGTAGTAAGGTTATCAAGAGGAGCTTGATGCTGATTTTATGGAATGCATCGTCATGAGTATATGACTAGTTATATGATTATATGCAGCTTGATTACATCCTTGTATGTTAGGTTTCATTCTTGTATGTTTGATTACATATATTAGTCTTGTAGGTTGCTTACAAGAATTGATCACTTATGCTTTAAGACATGCGTTCATGCGTATGTGTAGTTGATTAGGAATTACTTATTCATGTTGATGGTTTCATATGGCAATGTGTAAAATTGAGTAATGGTTATTTTCATGCATGAGGTCATAACATGTATTTTTTATATGGCCTTGCATTGACGACTGGACCCTAGCTATAATGATGTGTATATGGTTTGGTACTCATGTGTTATATGTCTATATGCAGTTGTCATGCATGAATGGTCTTGGTTATAGTTATGCATGAATAGTATGTCAAACATGCCTTGTGAAGTCATGGTATGCAATTTAGGTCATCAGGGTGATATTGGTATGTTATGATGCTAATGTGTTGGCTGAGATAGAGCAGGAGATGCAGATCATCATAATGAGGTTGCAACATTAGACTTTGGGGTAAGAGAATATCATCATACATGTATTGTATGTTGACATGTAGGTATGTAAGTTAAGAATTTTTATATGCATTAGGGTTATATACATTAGGTTTATGTACATGTCTTTTGATGTTATGGTTACATTCATGATAGATGTTAGTTGATTAGTGTAGTTATATGCACATGTGTTGGATAGTCAAGAATGATAGTAACATGTAGTTGTATGCATTTCTATTGTTTTTTATGTTAGATAAATTGATGATTATGTTATATATTGTTGATGAGTATGTTAAAGGATAGTTAGCTTGATGATTAGGTTATGTATTGTTGATGAGCATGATTTATAGATTATTATTGTTATATGCTAGTAACTTGATGATTAGGGTTATTACATTAAGAGCTTGATGTTATATATAGCATACTAAATTGGATTGGCCTATGCAGATGGTTATGGTTATGATATTCAGGTATGCGTCAACATATTTTTGATACAGTGATGTAATAATTGAGATTGACTTTGCATATGTGTGAATGATAATTGTGTATGAGTTATGATGTAAACATGTTAGCTAGTGACTATTTTGGATACCATGATCTTATTTATGTTTGAGTTAATTTCTCATGAGTTATATCATGCTAATTAGATTGGTTGTGCAGAAAAGATTGCCTCCCCTGAGATACATTAAGGTATGAACTTGCTTATGTCATTTTCCTCGTGATTGACTGTTTGATTATGACATCTATTTGGTGTGTGAGTGTTTGGTGTCTAGTTGATTTATTTAAAATGACATGTTTGCGAGTTGGTTGAATGTTTGATGAATTGCATAATATGAGTATGTGTTCAAATGATTTTGTTTTAATATGATTAAACTAACATATATGTGTTGAGATATTGATATGTACTTGGATGTAGTTGACAGTTGTAGCATTATGTCTGATGGCTATGAGTTGACTATGGATTATGGCATGATTGTTTGTAAAAGTTGATTTCAAATTGATAGATATGATTGTCCTGATATTTGGAACATGTGGTTGACATGTGCAAGCAGTTGCAGGGTAACATACTTGGTATTATCATGACAAGGTAATAGTTGATGTGTTTACATAACTAATAGTTGGGTGATGTGTCAGTGCATAGTAAGCTTCGATTGCTGCAAGGTAAAAAGGTAAAGGAAAGGAATTGGGCAAGAATTCCTTTGGATATGTTTGGAAACCCTAATTCCAAACAAATGAGTACTTTTCATATATGTGGATATGTGCTATATTCATGGACATGCAATTGACAGGTATATTAGCTTGTCTCTAGTTACAGGTGGATTGGTCAAGAGAATTGGAGTCCCTTGAGAGATGGCATAGACGTGTTCAACTACAAGGAAATGTGATTGGCACAAAAAGTAAGGTAATTGGTATATTTTTATGTTTATTTATGCACTGATAGTTATGTGTGTATGGCAATATGACGCAGGAGATTGCATGACAAGGAGACTACCATGAAATTTTGAAGAAGGCTCTGGTTGAGATTTCCTTGGGAACCATGGGGATTGATTCATGGTGTCTATGGTTAGTCTTGTGATTTTGGTCTTTTGCGATTGTTTCACTTGATTTGTGATTTTGTGTGTATCTCATGCATAGCTATGCGACTTTATTGTGGTGTCGTGTTGTTATTGGTTTTCATGGTTTTCTTTTTGGTTGTTTCTTGGTATTTCCTTGTATGTTTTGAGTCTTGGGAATTTTTTTGGGAAAGAGGAAAGTTAATGGAGCTTAGGGAGATTTGTGTGGTACCCAACAGAGAATGTAAGACTCAGATGAAGCTTTGTGCATGAGTAAGTGCAACAGAAGGTAAGACGATGACAGTTGGTTGGACTGGTTCGTCCATAGTGGTAAACGGGTGGTGACAGTACACACATGTGAAAGGTAACTAGAAAAAGTAAAGTAAATGGATTTGAAGTGTCAGATGGCTTGGCTATGTTGGGAACGATTGTTATCAATGGCGTGCATGTTGTGCATGAATAAAGGAAGCTATTTTAACCTAGACCTTATGTTATTTGGTAATTATGTTATGATCATGATTATGTTGATGTTTATATGTATACATGTATGTATGCATGTAAATTGTTGTCTAAAAAGGCCATGATTGTTTTATGCAAATGTTTATGTATATATCTATGTCACTGTTTGACAGGGTCAACAGGAATCTTCCTTGTGGAGGAATGATTGCTTACGTAGGCGACATGAAGAGGCTTCTGGTCTTATGAGGAATCAATTGGTAAGAGTAGTCATGACAAATATAAAAGGTCAATATCATATGGTTATGAGTTGATATTATGTGATTATATTATGTCTGTGTTATGGAAATGTTATCCCAAGGGATAAATCAATGAAATGAAAGAAGTGTGGTCTGCCACATGTTGGGACAAGCATGGATAAGACAATGGAAGAAAGGTTTCTTGGTAAATATAGTGTGGTTTTGGGTGTGTGGTACTATTGTTGTGCACATGTTTCATAGGTGATGTTATGTGCATGTAGTGTTGAGCAGATATTGCATATGCAATGTTGGGTATAAAAGGTGCCACATAGATGACGGATGTGTGGTGTCGTGTACAGATGATGCTATGTACATGTTGGATATGTAGTACTATGTACATGTGGTGTTGTGTGCATATTGTACATGTGGCACTATGTACATATGGTGTTGTGTGCATAATTGTACAAGTGGTGCTGTATGCATATGGTGTTGTGCATATGTTGTATAAGTGGCACTATGTGCAGGTGGTGTTGTGTACGTGTCATGCATGTGATTTTGTGTACATGTTGTGTTGTGTACATGTCTTGCATGTGGTACTATGTATATGTTGTATTATGTACACGTTGTATAATGGTGTAGTGTACATATGGCATTATGTACACATTGTGCAAGTGGTGCTTATGTACATGTGATGTTGTGCACATTTTGTGTAGGTGGTTCTTTTTACATATAGTACTAGTCTAGGTGTGGTATTGTGCACATGTCATACATGTTGTGTTGAAGGCACATAGTATTAAGTGCATGTGTTGCATGGTGATGTATGTCGTGTGTGGTTGTAGGTGTGTGAAGCACACTATGTGTATGTGCACATGGTTAAGGAGAAGGCACTAGGTGTTTGTCGGGTGTGGAAACCGATCCAGAGTGCGTACGGAATAAATACAGAGGTAGAGGCTAAGGATTGATTAAAGGATAAGTATCATCGTTTTATTTCAGTTTTATCATGCATGTGATTTATGATTATGGTATATGATTATTATATGTGATCTATGATTATGGTTTATGATGGTTACATGTGATTTATGATGTTGATCTATGATGGTTGTGTTTTGAGCTAACCTGATGTGATATGTTTATACATGATGATTTGGTCAAAGATGCTAGTTTGACTTGTTGTGACAGGAAGTAAACAGGATTGCAAGTATACCTTATTGACAAGCTACCAATGAGGTATGATTTGAGGTTATTTCAATTTATTTGAATCTAATGGAAATTATGTGCTTGGAACAGGAATGCATGAACATGCCCAGTTGGGTGGTTAAAATCAACTGCAAGAATGGGTGACAACAACAAAAGAAATTGGAACATGCAACAATATGTTGGTAGAGTACTTAAGGAGTAGGGCCATTGTGGGACACTGGTACCCAATAGTGTCCATTGATTTCCATGAGCATGCTGTGGCCAGTATGATGGTTTGAGGCAGGTATATTCATTGGCTTTTTGATCTTCTGATGCGAGGAAGCCTTGCCAAGGGATGGATTGCTCGAGATAGGGGATGCTGGGGAAATTGGAAGGTGAGTGACTGCAGGGAAGGGGGTGACAGGATTTCCCCAGGGACTATGTAGCAGAGAAGGGAAGTTCACGTATATATTGGTTTTGGTCATTAGCATTGCCAGATGGAATTAAATGCACATTGGGAGTGTGCGCTGGAACAATGAGTCAATACTTGTTCACTGAGAGGAGAAGTGGTGCATGATTATAGCGCTGGACATTGGATGAAACTTTTACCGTCACAATGGATTATGGACTTCCTCGGAAGGAGGTGAATCCTGATATTATTTTAGGGGTGGAGGTGTGATCCTCTTGTCCATTGTTGATTGATGCAGGCATCATATCCTTTTATTTACTAGTTTAGAAAATATGCATATGTGTTTATGTGGTTATTATAAATATCGTAATGAGTTATAAAACTCCAGTAAGTAGTATGGTTGTAATCTTGTCATGTTGTCATGATGTTTTTCTTTGAGCGTGTCATTCATTGTAAATACTACAATGAGCTAAGTTATAAAGCTCCATGGGCAGTATGTTTTCTTTTCAGTAGTTTTGCTGAGGTCTTGGTGTGGTTTAACACTGAGGATGGTGTTCCCCAAGGGGGAGGGTTCTGTAACATCCCTGGTGAAAAGTTCATGTAATAAAAGTTAACAAAGACAAAATAAGACCACAGGTAAGAGACATGTATTCCAAGCTAAATGTTGGGCAAAGGTATCCTAGTGGGAATCGCTCGATGTGTGTTTTGTCTAAGGAAAATTAGCAAAGGCTAAGGCAAAGGCATTAAAAGGAAAAAAACATTTTTGGCACATTTATTTATGAAAATAAAGGAAATTAAGAGAAAAGTAAGATTAAAGGTCACACGTTGCATCTGAGGAGGAAATTGAAGGAAAATAATGGAAAATGAAGAAAATAGAGGCCTCATTAATAAAAAGGATTTTGAGAATCAGTTGGCAAGCTCTTGGCTCAATCTTGGTCAGTTCAAGTTGGAACTTTCTCATTCTTCTCTCTCTCTCTCTCTCTCTCACTCTTGGTCACTTAGAGCTTTCTTGGAGCACTCTAGCTTTGGAGCAAGGAAGGAAAAGCAAGCAAAGGGAAAGGAAGGAAAGCAAGGATCGATGAAGGAAAAGTAGGATCAAGCAGCTTCTGTAGGAATACTTGCAGGTAACCTTTTTGCATGCGTGATTTCCTAGCTAGTTTGGACATGCATGGATTTTCACGTTGGTGTATGGTTCTCTTGTTTTCAGTGGCATGGTTTTTCTGGGTTATAATAGTGGTTTTCAGCCTAGCCTTGATTTTTTCCAGATGCCATGGTATGTTGGGATGTTTATCTCGGTTTTGATCTTTGGTTTTCCAAATGGATTTTGGAATCCGGGGTGAAGGTAGTCTGAAGTTTCATTCCCAAAGGCCTAGGAATCCTTTCACCAGTTTTGGCGGGATATACGGTAAAGCCTGAGGGAGGAGTCCCGATTTAGGGCCTAGTAATCCGGGTTTGTGGTAAAGCCTGAGATACTGGTCTTAGTTTAGGGCCTAGTGATCCAAGTTTGGATTGTGGTAAAGCCTGAGAGACAAGAGATAAAAAATTCCTCAATGATAGTGATGGATTCAGGATGGCATTCCAAGTTCGGTTTTGTTGTGACCAGAGCAGCGATTTTGGTGTGATCATGGTTTGATGAGGGTGGAGGTGGTTTAAACTCTGGGTTCCCTTGGTTGTTTTTGGATTGGTTGTTCTATGATATCCCACATTCATTCTTGGAATATGGCACGGGGGTGATAGGTTGAAGGAGGGATTTGGTTTAGCCATGTCTATGGTTGGGTGGTACGTGGAAGTCCTGAACATGGTCAGATTTTCCTATGTTTAATAAAAGCTAAGTTCTTTTAATTTTTCACTTGTTTATATGTGGATTTAATGGTTATCATATCTTTGATATTTATATGGTTTTATGTTGGTTATAAGCATGGTTATATGACTAGTTCATGTCATGGTTGTTTCATGTATTTACTTGTAATTGTTAGATGGATGGATGCAAGACCTAACTGATGTTATAACAGTTCAATGAAGAAGGTGGAGATCCTTATGGTTATGTTTAATAAAAAATTTCAGTCATTCATGTACTTTCTTGTATCCTAGAACTGTAGGTTGCATTGATGCCAAGTGTTTGATAGAATTCTAGTCCCAGTTGGGGATGCTCAGGCCTAGTCCCAAGGCTGAATTTTGATTTGTTTATCTTGTCATCATGTCTTTGATGGATTTTGGAGGTTGTAACAAGTTCTGGGAAGAGGATGGGATTTTGGGATAGAAAAGTGGCTCAAACCTTGAGGATGCTGACACAAGTCTGCTGAAAAGAGTCCAAGGGAACTGGCACATCATTTGTGAGAGAAAATTTGGCTTTTGGACGCTGTCATGCCTATAACATGAGAGCGACTATGGGTTAAAAGGTATAAAACATCAGTGTGACTTAGGGACATGATGTTTGTGTTGTTGACATGTCTCCTGAGGGTGTTGTTGTTGATATGGATAGGTTTGTTTGATATGTTTCGTCAATTCCATTTCCTTAAGGTCACCACAAAATTTGAATCCATTATAGTGACCTCTCTCGTCGCATGTTTACCCCGACTGTTAGGTCGCTTGGGTGGGCATGGGAGGAGGGGGTGTTACATATTGGTATTAGAGCGAGTTGCACTCTCTTTGGTTCATAGCTAATACTACATAGTGGCATCAAAGAGTGGTTGCACTCTCCTTGGGTGAATGTGCTTTGTCATGCATGCATGTTAGTTGAATTTGTGTCTCTTACACTTTCATTCCATGTGCTTGTTTCATTGCATCATGTTGATCATGGTTTTAGTAAGGTTATCATGAGGAGCTTGATGTTGATTTTATGAAATGCATAATCATGAGAATATGTTTGGTTATATGATTATATGTAGCTTGATTACATCCTTGTATATTAGGTTGCATTCTTGTATGTTTGATTACATGTATTAGCCTTGTAGATTGGTTACAAGAATTGATTGCTTATGCTTGACTACATGCATGCATGCGTATGTGTAGTTGATTAGGCATTACTTATGCATGTTGATGGTTGCATATGGAAATGTGTACAATGGAGTAACAGTTCTTTTCATGCATGAAGTCATAGCATGTATTGTTGATATGGCCTTGCATTGACGACTGGACCCTAGCTAGAATGATGCGTATATGGTTTGGTACTCATGTGTTATATGTCTATATATAGTTGTCATGCATGAATGGTCTTGGTTATAGTTATGCATGAATAGTAGGTCATGGTATGCAATTTAGGTCATCAGGGTGATATTGGTATGTTATGATGCTAATGTGTTAGTTGAGATAGAGTAGGAGATGCAGATCACCATAATGAGGTTGCAACATTTGACTTTGGGGTAAGAGAAGATCGTCATACAGGTATTGTATGTTGACATGCAAGTATGTAAGTTAAGAATTTTTATATGCATTAGGGTTATATACATTAGGTTTATGTACACGTCTTTTGATGTTACAGTTACATTCATGATAGATGTTAGTTGATTAGTGTAGTTATATGCACATGTGTCAAATAGTCAAGAATGATAGTAACCTATAGTTGTACACATTGCTATTGTTGTTTACCTTAGATAAATTGATGATTATGTTATATATTGTTGATGAGTATGTTAAAGGATAGTTATCTTGATGATTAGGTTATATGTTGTTGATGAGCATGATATATAGATTATTGTTGTTATATTCTGGTAACTTGATGATTAGGGTTATTACATTAAGATATTGATGTTATTTGTAGCATACTAAATTGGATTGGCCTATGTAGATGGTTATGGTTACAATATTTAGGTATGCGTCAACATATTTTTGATATGGTGATGTAATAATTTAGATTGATTTTTCATGTGTGAATGATAACTGTGTATGAGTTATGATGTAAACATGTTAGCTAGTGACTATTTTGGATACCATGATCTTATTTATGTTTGAGTTAATATCTCGTGAAGTTATATCATGCTAATTAGATTGGTTTTGCAGACAAGATTTCCTCCCCTGAGATACATTAAGGTATGAACTTGCTTATTTCATCTTCCTTGTGCTTAACTGTTTCATTATGATATCTAGGGTGTGACGTGTCTAGTTGATTTATTTAACATGACATGTTTGCAAGTTGGTTGAACATTTCATGAGTTGTATAATATGAGTATGTGTTCAAATGATTTTGTTTTAAGATGACTGAACTAACATATATGTGTTGAGACAGTTGATATGTACTTGGATGTAGTTGACAGTTATAGCGTTATGTCTGATGACTATGAGTTGACTATGGATTATGACTTGATTGCTTGTAAAAGTTGATTTCAAATTGATAGATATGATTGTCTTGATATTTGGAACATGTGGTTTACATGTGCGAGCAGTTGCAGGGTAACATGCTTGGTATTAACATGACAAGGTAATAGTTCATGTGTTTATATAAGTAACAATTGGGTGATGTGACAACATATAGTAAGCTTCGATTGCAGTAAGGTAAAAAGGTAAAGGAAAGGAATTGGGAAAGAATTCCTTTGGCTATGTTTGGAAACCCTCATTCCAAATGAATGAGTACTTTTCATACAAGAAGTCTTCTTAATCTTGATTTGTCTAAAATTATGTGGATGTGCACTATATTCATGGACATGTATCTTAGCTTGTCTCTAGTTAGAAGTAGATTGGTCAAGAGAATTGGAGTCCCTTTAGAGAAGGCACAGACGTGTTCAACTACAAGGAAACATGCTTGGCACAACAAAGTAAGGTAACTGGTATATTGTTATGTTTATTTATGCATTGAAATTTATGTGTTTATGGTGATATGATGTAGGAGATTGTATGACAAGGAGACTGCCATGAAATTTTGAAGAAGGCTTTGGTTGATCTTTCCTTGGAAACAATGGGGATTGAGTCATGGTGTCTGTGGTTAGTCTTGTGCTTTTCATATTTTGCAATTGTTGCACTTAATTTTTTATTTTGAGTGTTTCTAGTGCATAGCTATGCCACTTTATTGTGGTGTTGTGTTGTTATTGGTTTTCATGGTTTTCTTCTTGGTTGTTTCATGGTATTGCCTTTTATGTTTTGAGTCTTGGTAATTGTTTGGGAAAGAGGAATGTTAATGGAGCTTGGGAAGAGATGTGTGGTACCCAAATGGTAATGTAAGACTCAAATGAAGCTCTGTGCATGGTAAGCACAATGGAAGGTAAGAATATGATAGTCGGTTGGACTAGTTGGTCAATAGTGGTAAACAGATGGTGGCAATACAAACATGTGAAAGGTAACTAGAAAAGTAAAGTAAATGGATCTGAGGTGTCAGATGCCTTGGCTATGTTGGAAACGATTGTTCTTAATGGTGTTCATGTTGTGCATGAATAAAGGAAGTTCTCTTAACCTATACCTTGTGTTATCTGGTAATTATGTTATGATCAAGATTATGCTAATGTTTATATGTATATATGTATGTATGTATATCGTTGTCTGAAAGGACCATGATTGTTTTAAGCTAATATTTATGTATATATATGCATGTATCCATGTATCTATATCACTGTTTGATAGGGTCATCAAGAATCGTCCTTATGGAGGAATTATTGCTTACGTAGGTGAATGACATGAAGAGGTTCATGGTCTTAAGAGGAATCAATTGGGGAGAGTAGTCATGAAAAATATACAAGGTCAGTATCATATGGTTAGGAGTTGATATTATGTCTATGTTATGAACATGTTATCTTGAGGGAGAAAACAATGAAATGAAAGAAGTGTGGTCACAACATGCTAGGGAAAGCATGAATAAGACACTAGAAGCAAGGTTGCTCGGTAAAGACAATGTGGTTTTGGATGTGTGGTACTGTTGTTGTGCACATGTTGCATAGGTGATGTTATGTGCATGTAGTGCTGAGCAGATATTGCATATGGAGTGTTACATATAGATGGTGCCACGAAGAAGTTGGATGTGCAGTGCTATGTACAGATGATGCTATGTACATGTGGTGCTATGTACATATGGTGTTGTGTGCATAATTGTACAAGTGGTGCTGTGTGCATATGGTGTTGTGTACATGTTGTACAAGTGGCGTTGTGTGGATGTGATGTTGTGTATGTGTTGTGCATGTGATGTTGTGTACATGTGGTGTCATGTACATGTCGTGCATGTGGTACTGTGCACAGGTGGTATTGTGTACACGTTGTATAGTGGTGTAGTGTACATATGGCGTTATGTACACATTGTGCAGGTGGTGCCGTGTACATGTGATGTTGTGCACATGTTGTTTAGGTGTTGCTTTGTACATATGGTACTGGTGCACATGTGGTATTGTGGGCATGTCATACATAATATGTTGAAGGCACACGATACTAGGTGCATGTATTGCACGGTGATGTATGCAGTGTGTGGTTGTAGGTGTGTGAAGCACACTATGTGTATGTGCACATGGTTGAGGAGAAGGCACTAGGTATTTTTCGGGTGTGGCAACCGATCTGGAGTGTGTATAGAATAAAGACAAAGGTAGAAGCTAAGGATTGATGAAAGGATAAGTATCAACATTTTATTTCAGTTTTATCATGCATGTGATTTATGATTATGGTATATGATGATTATATGTGATCTATGATTCTGGTTTATGATGGTTACATGTGATTTATGATGTTGATCTATGATGGATTTGTTTTGAGCTAACTTGATGTGATATGTTTATACATGATGATTTGGTCAAGGATGTTATTTTGGCTTATTGTGACAAGAAGTAAACATGATTGCAAGTATACCTTATTGGCGAGCTACTAATGAGGTATGATTTGAGGTTATTTCAATTTATTTGAATCTAATGGAAATTATGTGCTTGGAACATGAATGCATGAACATGCCCTGTTGGGTGGTTGAAATCAACTGTAAGAATGGTCTGCAGTAGCAAAAGAAATTGGAACATGCAGTAGTACGTTGGTAGAGCACTTGAGGAGTAGGGCCATTGTGGGAGACTGATACCCAATAGTGTCCATTGATTCCCATGAGCATGTTATGATTGGTATGATGGTTTGAGGTAGGTCTATGCCTTGTTTGTTGATCTTCTGATGTGAGGAAGCCTTGCAAAGGGATGGATCACCCAAGATAGGGGATGTCGAGGAACTTGGAAGGTGGGTGACTGAACGGAAGGGGGTGAACGGATTTCTCGAGGGAATATGTAGCAGAGAAGGAAAGGTCACATATATATTGGTTTTGGTCATTAGCATTTCCAGATGGAATCATACACACATTGGGAGCGCACCATAAAACAATTAGTCGGTAACTGTTCGCTGAGGGGACAAGTGGCACAAGATTATATAGTTGGACATTGGATGCAACTTTGACTGTGACAATATATTCTAGACTTCTTGGGAAGGAGGTGAATCCTGGTATTACTTTGAGGGTGGAGGTGTGATTGTATGGATTCCCTTGTTGATTGATACATGCATCGTATCCTTTTATTTACTGATTTAGAAAATGTGCATATGTGTATATGTGGTTATTATAAATATACTAATGAGATGTGTTATAAAGCTCCAATAAGCGATATGGTTGTCATCTTGTCATGTTGTCATGATGTTTTTATTTGAGTAGGTCATTCATTGTAAATACTGCAACGAGCTAAGTTATAAAGCTCCATGGGCAGTATGTTTGGTTTTTAGCGTTTTTGTTGAGGTCTTGGTGTGATTTAACGTCGAGGATGGTGTTCCCCAAGGGGGAGGTTTCTATAATAGCCCTGGTGAAAAGTTCATGTAATAAAATTTAATAAGGGCAAAATAAGACCATGGGTAAGGGACACATATTCCAAGTTGAATGTTGGGCAAAGATATCCTAATGTGCATCACTAGATGTGTGTTTTGGCTAAGGAAAATTGGTAAAGGCTAAGGCAAAGGCATTAAAAGGAAAAAAGCATTTTTGGCACATTTATTTATGAAAATAAAGGAAATTAGGAGAAAAGTAAGGTGGAAGGCCATAGGTTGCATGTGAGGAGGAAATTGAAGGAAAATAATGGAAAATGAAGAAAATATAGGCCTCATTAATAAAAAGGCTTGTGAGGATGAGTTGGCAAGCTCTTGGCTTAATCTTGGTCAGTTCAAGTTGGAACTCTCTCATTATTATCTCTCTCTCTCTCTCACACTCTTGGTCACATAGAGCTTTCTTGGAGCACTATAGCTTTGGAGCAAGGAAGGAAAAGAAAGCAAAGGGAAAGGAAGGAAAACAAGGATCAAGGAAGGAAAAGAAGGATCAAGTAGCTTCAGCAGGAATACTTGCAAGTAACCTTTTGCATGTGTGATTTTATAATGGGTTTGGACATGCATCTTTTTGCATGTTGGTGTATGGTTCTCTTTTGTTATTAGTGGCACGAAATTTCTAGTTTATTGTAGTTGTTTTTAGCCTAACCTTTCCTTTTTTCAGATGCCATGGTATGTTGGGATGTTTATCTCGGTTTTGAGATTTGGTTTGTTGGATGGACTCCGGAATTCGGGGTGGAGGTGGTATCAATTTTCATTCCTAAGGGCCTCAGAATCCCTTGACCAGTTTTGGCAGGATACACGGTAAAGCCTGAGGTGGGAGTCTCGGTTTAGGACCTATTGATCCGGGTTTGGATTGCGGTAAAGCCTAAGAGACTAGTCTCGGTTTAGGGCCTAGTGATTCAGGATTGGATTGCGGTAAATCCTGAGAGGCAAGGAGATGGAAAATTCGTCAAGGACAGTGATGGATTCTGGATGGAATTCCAAGTTCGGTTCGGTCGTGATCGGAGCACCGGTTTTGGTTTGATCACAGTTTGATGAGGGTTGAGGTTGTTTAACGTCTGTATTCCATTGGTTGTTCTTGGATTGGTTATTCTATGAGATCCCATTCATGCTTGGAATATGGCACGAGGATGACTGAATGAAAGAGAGATTTGGTTCAACCATGTCTATGGTCAGGTGGTATGTGGAAGTCCCGAACCTGGTCGGATTTTCCTATGTTTAATAAAAGATAATTCTCTTAATTTTTCACTTGTTTATATGTGGATTTAATGGCTATCATATCTTTGATATTTATATGGCTTTATGTTGGTTATAATCATTGTTATATGATTGGTTCATGTCATGGTTATTTCATGTATTTACTTGTAATTGTTAAATGGATGGATGCAAGACCTAATTAATGTTATAATAGTTCAATGGAGAAGGTGGTGATCCTTCTAGTTATGTTTAATAAGTTCTTTAAGTCATTCATGCTCTATCTTGTATCCTAGACCTCTAGGTTGCATTGATGCCAAGTGTTTGATAGAAGGTCAGTCTCGGTTGGGGATGCTTAGGCCTAGTCCTAAGGTTGAATTTTGATTTGGTTATCTTGTTATCATGTCTTTGATGGATTCTAGAGGTTGTAACAAGTCCTGGGCAGATGCTGGGATTTTGGGCTCAAAAAGTGGTTCAAATCCCAGGGACGTTGGCACATGTTTGCTGAAAAGAGTCTAGTGATGCTGGACGTAGGCCTATGAGAGTGAATTTGGCTTCTAGATGATGTCATGCCTATAGCATGAGAGCGACTAGGGGTTAAAAGGCTTAAAACATCAGTGGGACTTAGGGACAGGATGTCTGAGTGACTGACATGTCTCGTGAGGGTGTTCTTACTGATGTGGATGGGTTTGTTTGATATGTTCCATCGATTCCATTTCCCTAAGGTCATTGAGGAAGTTGAATCCCTTATAGTGACCTCTCTCATCGCATGTTTACCTTGATTGGTAGGTCGCTTGGGTGGACCTGGGAGGAGGGGGTGTTACAAAGAAGAAGAAACCATGGAGAACCCTTCAAACATGGCTGAAGTGGATACACATGATCATAATGGAACCGTATCCCACTTGCATAATGACATCGAAGTACAAGAGACCTAGGTATCAAAAATGTAGAAAAATGAGGCACTTAAAGAAAGTGGGATAGTGGGTACAAAGAGAGCACATTTTTCTGAGAACTTAGGCTCAGATAATCAACCCCCTTCAATGAAAATAGGAATTCAAATGGAAATAGTTCTCGTTGATCCAAACTTAAGGGGATCATGACAGAAAGTGTAGAAAAAGAAAGGAAAGAAAGAGAATTTAAATAATTATTATCACACTTAACTCTTAATTTTCATTTGTAATTTTTTTTAGTTTACTTCTTTTTAGATCATAAGTCATGAGGCTTATCTTCCAAAATTATTTCAACAAATGCATAATGCAATTTTGTTTCTTATTTCAAGATTAATAAAATTATGAGTTTTTTTCCCTTTGGAAAAATCACAATTTTACATATTTTGATTTAGTATCTTTTATATTTTTTCACAAGATTTATGAATTTTACTTGGATGTGCTTTAGTAAATTTTACTTAAATTTCTATGCATTTGTTTTAATGTGATCTCTATTTTATTATGCTGAATTCCAAAAGAGTTGTGTGTTTCCCTAAAATTCAAACCTTACCATTCTTTAATTGGACTAATTGTGTTGGAATTTGGATGTATAGATAATGGAAAATCTAGATCGCATTAGAAGAAAAACCATCCCATGTTTAGTAAAGATGGATGCTAAATGTAACCTTTACATCTAGATTTAGATGGAGTTTGATCAAGTCACTTGAGCTAGGCTGGATATCTCATTCATTGTGCCCAAATACAAAGAGAATAAATTAATCTTTATTTATTCTCCTACATATGCCCAAATGGAATTTGGCTTAAGAATTTTATTTGAAATTCTATATTTGAATATATGATGCTCTTTGATTTGCTCTTAGCATTGAAAAGTGGTATTATTGATGTGGCAATGTCGATATGTTATTTCACTGGGCACTTTTGATTACATAGCCATAGATATAACAAAGCATATAATGAACCATGTAATAAACCATATAATGAGCTCACCAAGCCACAAAGATGTCTATATGCTAGATCTATCTTCGTATTAAATTATTACATCCAAATATATGTGAAATCATTGAATATTTATGGATTTATTATGGAATCCTATACATGCCAAAGAATTAAAAGTAGAAAAGTACTTTAAATTTACACTAATTAATATATGTCAATTATACGATTAGATATATAACCAATGATTTAGCATCATTTAAAAATTATAGAAACTTGATTCATAAATATATTTAGTGGATAGGATAATTCAATGAGAGCACAAATGTGGTGTTACATGAATCAGACTAGAACCGTCATTCCCTATATGGATTCAATGATCTATAATAATTATTTCTTAATGCCGTACACTTCAAGGTCTAAGATCTAGGAAAATTTTAGGGGCTAATATTCGCAGGTGGGCTAATTTTCCATGTTTTTTTTAAATGGTTCACTAATTTTCATTTTTTCTAAAAATGATTTGCCCAAATTTTATAGTGTAAAATTGTTTTACCTTATAAATCACGAATATTTTATAGAGTATATATACAATCATTATAACTTTGAATATTTTTATAAAAGTATCTCCAAAGATTTTACAGTTTGCATATTAGATGCTAGTAGGATTCGACAAGATATATAAAATTTAAGATAAATTTCCATCCTTAAAATTTTTCCTGTCTAAGATACTTTTAAGACAAATATCACGTGGAGGCTACCATAATTGAACTATGTTGCACTCAGTTACATGTGAGATGTGATATCTTAGTGCTAGTGTCGTTAAGGTGATCCAAAATCTTAGGTTCTTGTGTGGAGTTGTGCTCATATGCTTAGGACTAAGTCGCCTCTTAATGAATTACACCTAGCATTTGGTTGATCCTACACAAAGACTAGAACAAACACCTGGAAATCAATAATGTCAAAATAGTTCATGTGGAGACCAATTATGAACTAAACCCATAATTTGCAAAGAAAATATAATGACATCTCCCTATTACTACAATGAGGTTGATCGAAAACATAAACCAAGGACTCATCCAATTCTCTTTCCACAGATCAAATGTGCACCATTTCACGCAAATACAACTCTTCCTCAAATTAAGAGTTGGTTGGATTTTAGATCAACAAATAACCCCACAATCATCTATTTGGTGCGATTGAAATATTTAACTTGATCTTTACTAATACTATTGAAGTAGAATTCTCTCATTCCATCCTCATGTTCAATTATACTTGTCAATTTATGATGGACATGGTCAATGAAAGTACTTATGTTGAAAAGCTATGTGCTTAATGAAACATGTGATGGTTTGCATGTATTTCTAAGTACTTGAATGAATACATTACATTTGATTGATTTAAATCTTTTGTAATTTGTATATGTCAGTCTACATCTGTGTCCGCCTTATTTTTTTTTTCTTATGACTTTGTTATAGTTAGTAGAGATTTGCCTCTAAATTAATGTTTTTTTTTTAATTTTGTTACAAAATTACATTCTTAATTTAATTTTAATTTTTTAATTATTATAATAATATAAAATAAATTTATATTTAAAAGAAAAATTAAAATTAAAATTTTTTCTTTCATTTAAATAATAACAACAAAGATAAATGACTTACCTCTCCGACCAAATAATGAAAACCTATGGAGTGTAAACCTTATTAACCAAATCCTTTTCAATCAATCATTACAGATGTCATTTTAACAAAAATTTGCAGCGTAGTCTGCAAATGGTGTATTATAATAAAAAGTTCCAATTAATTTGATTAAAAATTAATTTTAGATATTCTTTGATGATGATTAAGATTTGTTAAGAAGAGTATTAATTAAATAAGAAAAAACCTTGTTTAATTCTATGCGTTTGATAATTTTTTTTATTAAAAAAGTTAATTTAATTAAAAATTAATTTAAAATATTCTTTGATGATGATTAAGATTTGTTAAGAAAAGTATTATTTAAATAAGAAAAATCTGGACCATTTACAATATCCTCTTGCCTAACTTGCATCATTTACAATATCGTCCCCACCTAGTTTACCACATTTGCTTGCCATATTAACTGATAAATAATTCGAGGGTTCCGTTAAAATTGGTTAAAATAAAAAAATAATACAATTGAGAAGTAGTAATATTGGAAAAATAATTTAATAAGTTTAATAAATTTAATATTACAGAAATAAATAGTAAGTTTTCAGATGTCTTTAGTGTCCGAAGGTTTTGATGTCTTAAAGTTAATATTAATAAATTTAATAATTTTAATAATAAATTTATATTATTTAATAATTTTAATAACAAATTTATAATATAAATTTATTTAGATATATTAACTATATTTATTAACATATCGACAAGCTCAAAGGCTATTTCGAAGAAGCAGGATGTGATGGCACGATCTTAGCTGGGATAGTCGTCATCCTTCTTCTTTATGTTGACGATATTGTTCTTTTGGCAAGGTGCCCATCTGATCTTAATAAGCAACTCAGGCTTCTTAAGGATTTCTGCTCTACCATGGGTATGACTGTTAACACTGACAAAATAAAAGTTATGATTATCAAATCCAAGAAGGACACTTACGCTAATTTTATGTATGACAATAATAACTTGGAGGAAGTGTATTCTTACAAGTACCTAGGAATTGATATTCATCACAAGCTCAACTGGAACCATAGCATTGAGAAAAGGATTAATGGGGGGTGGAAAGCTTATTTTGGTCTTGAAAATAATTGTAAAATAGCAAACCTCGTAATGTGGGATAAAAAGAAGTTCCTCTTTGAAACTTTAGTCACTCCTGTTATCTTATATGGCTGTGAGGTTTGGGGTTGCAGCATCTCCAGAGAATCATGGAGAAAGATTGAGCAAATCCAGAAGCATTTTATAACTTATAACCTGAAAATTAAAAGTAATACACCCTATCCTATTCTCCTTATAGAAGTAGGTCTTTCCCCTATTGAGAGCCTAGCTATGCTTAGGTTTCTGTTGTACAAGTACAAAATCAGTAACAGAGACGATCATAGACTTCCTAAGATAGCTTTAAATTCTAGCCAAAACCACCTAAGGCTCAATCGAGGGTGGCATAAAGACATAAGGGCTTGGTTAAACTATTGGGAGATCAACGAAAATGATGCATTGCAAAACATAAATAACATTAAAGATATTGTTACTTCTAAGTTCAAAGAAAAAATGTGGTGTGAGAAAGATTTAGCGACTAAAAGAAAATTAAGTTATTATAAGAAGGTCATCAACCCCACCCTAGAAGATCAAAAGTATCTCTCTATTTTAACTAGCTCAAAGAAGAAAATTAATATAGCAAAGATTAGAACGAATTCTCATGAGCTCCATAGTGAAATATGTCGTTGGGCAGTTCCTAAAATGCCATGGACGGAAAGGATCTGCCATATATGTGAGAATAGGAACATCAAGGATGAAAACCACTTCCTCTTAGAGTGCCCTGCGTATAACCACATTAGATCTCAGTTTCACAATCTTTGTTACAATACTGACTTTCCTAGCCTTTTACAATGTTAAAATTATAGTGAGCTCAGGAGGCTTCTCTCCAAACTTTTTGAGCATAGGAATAAAATCTTAAATCAAAATAGATAATTTGTTTTTTTAGGTCCAATAAACCATTATTTGGTCTCAACGGACGTTAACCACTATCATCATCATATTAATTTTTTGAAATCTATATATATATAATTTTAAAAAAATAAAAATAAAAATAAATAATAAAATAAAATAATCTAAAATGAAAAAGTGTTTTTTACCATGTCAAAAATCGAAGGTGAAGCTCCGGCAAACAACTAATCTCAATAAAACACCCTCACACTACTTTTGAGAATTCATTCTCACTCCACGAAAGTTTACACGTGTACTCAAACTTTGCACCAAAATTAAGTCATATCGCCCCCACACACACATTTATAACTTCAGTCAAACAATCAGGGGCAAACCCAAGATTGCGTTGAGTTTGTTTTTGTGTTTTTTTTTTTTTTTAATTTGTATTTTATCTGAGAGCACATGTAATATGTCTATTCTTCAATTTTATTAATAATTTTGATTTTATATATATATATATATATATATATATATATATTATAATTGGTAATTGATTATATATATATATATATGAGTTGGTAAGATTATATTTTTATTATGTTTAATATATTATTTTAATTTCGTATCAAAAATATTTTAAATTATTTTAAAACAAATAACATTATTAAATTAATATTATATATTAATTTAAAATAAAATGTTTTAAAATTATTTTTATTTAAAATATAATATATAAATATTTATAAATAAATAAAATTAATTTAAAATTAAAATAATTTAAAAACTATTAACAATACTAATGGTATTATAAATGATTAAAAGACTTCTAATTTCTTATATGCTCACATATCATAAACTTGGTTATTTATTTGTAACTCAAGTATTTTGATGTAACAAGCACTCTATTTTCATGGTTAATGTTCATCATATTTTATAGATCAACATACTTTAAGATGCAGTAGATGCAGTTGATGTTGACTTCGTTTATTTTGCAATTAACACTCTATCTTTTGGTTAATTATAAATAATTAACATAATTATATTGATAAATACTAACACATATATATCAATTATATTTATTAATAAATATTATTATATTTATTAATATTATCATTAATATTATTAGTAATATTAATTAATTAATTAATAAAAATAAAAATATTTAATATTAAAAAATAATACAAATATAGATATTAAAATTAAATAATTATAATATAAATAATAGTAATAATTTATATTTATTAAATATTATCTTTAATAATTTCTAAAATATATGTATATGTATATATAATATAAATAATTGTAATAATTTATATTTATTAAATATTATTTTTAAACTATAATATTATATATATATATATATATATATATATATATATATATATATATATATATATATATGATTTAGTATAATAAATTAATTAATAAAATAAGCCCTAAAATAAACCTGATTGATTATGGTTGATTTTCACATTGATACAATCTTTGTCATAATGTGATGTTGAACCAAGAGACAATATTTGTTACAATGTGACCATGGTTATTGATGAGGATGAGGATACTTGATTTTCATATTATGAGTATCTTTGTCACAATGTCCCGTTCAATCATTGTTGATCATCACTAACCATGATTGATCGTAATTGACCATGGTTAACCATGTTTGGCCCATGTTGACCATGATTGACCATGATTGATTTTCATATTTACAAAATCCTATGATAAACCCTAAGATAAATATTATAAGACAAGGTATAAAATATTATAAACGCTAAAATAAACATGGTTGGCCATGGTTGGTTTTCATATTGAGACAATATTTATCACATTCTAACATTGGACCATGGTTACTATTGTTGACCATAATTATAAGCTAAAGGGATTTATATTAAACCGTATGATTAATATTATAAACTTTATGAATAATAGTATACCATAGGAATATGAACCCTTAGATTAATAAACCCAAGGGATTAATACTAAAAACTGAAGGGATTATAAACCTAAGGGAATAATATTAAACCCATGGGATTAATATTATAAACCCAAGGTATATAAACCCTAAGATAAATGTTATAAACCCTAAAGTAAACATGGTTGATTTTTGCATTTACACAATCTTTGTCACAATGCGATGTTGGACCATGATTGATTTTCATATTGAGGCAATCTTTGGCATTTTGCGACCATGGTTGACCATGGTTGTCACAATGTGATGTTGGACCAAAAGACAATATTTGTCACAATGTGACCATCGTTATTGACGAATAGTATTTTGTTGAATAATTAATATACTATATGTTTAAGTTAATTGCATTTTTAAAGATCAATGCACATTGGATTTGACTTAAATGATGTATACAGTTTTTAAAATTTTATTACTCAAACATTGCCTTTTATGAGATTATGATAAGGCTTATTGTCTTTTATTTTAAGATCGTGAATTCTAAAATGCTTTCAAATTTAATTTATGTTTTTGCATATTTATTTAGAGATATGACAACCTCATATTTCACAAATAAATAAACTAACAAAAATAACAAAAAGTTTAATAAAATATTTTTTTATTCTAAAGCCAAAAGTGTAGTTATTTATAGCTAATTTGTTTTCAAATTCATAATAAATCTTCTACCTTCTCTCCTATATTTTTCTCAATATGAAAATTGCTTTCACATATTTATATGAGATCATATCCTTCACACTATTATTATCATACATAAAATTAATGTAAATATTTTTTTTGAATTGCTTTGGTATAACATTTGATTTATTCATATTAACAGTTATAGTAATACCAAACCAAAAAAATTCCGCTTGGGATAGCTTAATTGGCAATGGCTATGGAAATGAAATCTCACCGAAAATAATGTCTTAGGTTCAAATCTTATACTATTCCTTGATAGAAGTAAAAAATTAAATATAATAAAAATGCAATCATACCAAATTACAAAAAAAAAACATACTCAACCAAAAAAATAAAAATTATTACATCATTAAAGACTTTATTTAAAAAAAACTAAAAAAAAAAACATCACTATTCCAATTTTAAAAATATTTATACCATTCATCCTTAAATCCTTAAAAACAGCTTAATAAAATATATATGACATTCAAAATTCAAATCTCATAGTCAACTCTAAATCTTTTAGATGCATACAAAAACTTTTTCCTGTATTTTATTTCTCAGACATTACGGTTTACCTGTATTTTATTACACAGACATCGCGCCGTTACTTCGCATACATGGAAGAACATTAAAAAGGACAAATGTTTCCAGAAAAATAATTTACTGCTATTGCAATTCCAGAAAAATAATTTAGTGCTACTGCAATTCCTGGGTAGTTCTGGCCTCTAGGGCATTTGACAAACGGGCAGAATGATTTTTTGCGATAGCTCACAGGTCTCTGAAGTCTATTTTCGCATCGTTTCTTGCTCATGTAACTTATCATTGCTATTTTAAAAAGCAGGGACACATTTATTGTTATTATAGTATCTAGAGAGCAGACAAGACCAGCCAGCAGAAAGAAGAAGAAGAAAGTTATAGGATATTCAGCCAGCAGTTAGACCAGCCAATTGGAATGGAATGGAATGCCAGTAGATGGCAACCATGAATTTCCGGATATGAATTCTGCTGCAGTGAATTGAGAGGCGACTGTAGGAGAAGTGATGACATGATAACCAGGCCACGTCACTCGATTCGCAGTTGTTGCACCGGGACCAAAGTTCATATATTCTCCATAGTAAAGTGTGTCCAGTGCAAAGCTTCCCTTCCAGTGGTACCAACCTTGAGGAGCAATAATAGTGTCCAAATATGAATGCATGTACACCGTCCGAGAGTACTGCTTCCACGGTCTTCCAAGGTACGTGGGAACCGGATTGTTGTCAGCCGCAGTCACTCTGCAGTTTTGGAAGGAGAAGCCGGTTTTTTGGTGTGGATCCATTCGGCTGTGTGCACTTATAAAACTCTTGCTCCCCTTCCCCTTCCGCGCCAGAATGTTGCAACTCTGGAACACTGCAGCAGCATTGCCGAAGATGAAGTCCACGCTGCCGTAGATATCGCATTCTCTGTAAAATTGTCTTTGGCTATGTGCGTACAGCGTGTCCTGGTAACCTTCGATGCTGCAGCGGTACAGGGCAGATTGATCTGATGCTACCATAAGAGCAACGGCTTGGCCCTTGAGTGGACCGGCCGTGTTTTGAAACCCCATGTCGACAGCAATGAATCTGTTTCCCGCAGCAACTGCACAACAAGTTTGAAGAATCAAACGGAAGTAAGAGGCAAAGAGGGTTGGAATAATGTACTGAAAACTAAGTAAGAAACCAAGAAAGTTGGAATAATAAATTATTGTACTGAAAACTAAGTACTTCAGTTTTAAAAATAAAGTTCCCGTGAAATGGGCCCACGGACTATCCATGCAATATCTGACTTGTGTGAATTAAATCCCTATGCGTTTTACATGCAGCAGCATTCTATCTCTGTAACTCATCTCTATAAATGAAATTGGTGTGAAGGAAGATTGGCGTTAAAGAAGTGAACATACCGAAGTTGGCGTCAGATTTAAGCGATGATCCTGACCTGCTTCCTCTAACCACTGTAACGCTCTTACCATCTCCGACGAGCGCGATACCTTCTTTGGAGACGGTAACCCTCTCCTTGTAGATTCCCGCCTTCACATGGATTACATGTCTCCCCTTACTTTTACTGGGAGCGGCGTTCACCGCTTCCATGATAGTCTTGTAATTCCCGCTACCATCTTGCGCCACGATTGCGTCCGCCGTTATTCTGCCGTGAAGAAGCCGACGATCGGCCGGAGACAGCCACGAAGGCAAACCGTTCTTCACAGAATACAATTCGCTGGCATGAGAGGGATCGTTCAACAGGCGCCGGCCATTGCCTGCTGAAAGAGAACTTACACGTTGATCGCTCGCCGTCTCAATACTATTCATCACTGCAAGACAATTGCTGAGGAGCTTCGAAACTTTTTGGAGCGCCCCATCGAGTAGCAGAGGATCCTCGGAATTACGCCCCTTTAGCCTTCCTATACAAGTCTCCTGATTGGTAAGAGACGCGCTCAGCCAAGTCTGAACATCTTCGGCCTCCTCCTTTCTCCACTGCGACTTCTGGATAGACGTGAGAGAGTCGTTAAGCTGACGGAAACTATATCCCAAAAGCTCCATGCAATCTTCAACGGCGGATCGGTTATTTCGGCCCGGGGATCGCCGGCCCATCTCAGACGGTAAAGCTGCAGCAAGGGTTTTGAGTTCTTCCAGGGTTACCTTCACGGCAATCCCGGCGAGCTCCTTGGAGGTTGCAGCTCTGGCGGCTTCGGGATGTGCTAAGAAGCTCGAAACACACACGTCCGGATACAACGTCTCGCTGCACACCGATTCGAAAATCCCGGTGGTCTCCAACTCGCTGCGGTTCATTCCCATCCCATGAGCATCTGCGTTAATCATGGCAAGAGCTACACACACAGCAGCAAGTACAAGTAGAGCAAAAGCCACAGACCTGGCCGATATATTTTTCATCAACTTCGAGCTGTGTCTAGCCACACGAAACAAGCATGTTTGAAACCTCAGAAAATTCATGATTTCTGACACTATTAATATGTTATTGAAGGACGGGGAGGCCACAAACACACGCAAAAACTACTTCGGTACATCTCGTCGCCGAGTCGTGGGATCTTTATAGAGCTCTTCGCTATATTTGGAAAAAGACTTTTCCATGTAGTTACCGTTACAGTTTAGTTTAACATAACTTAATTTCAGTCCACTCGACTGGATTTGAGATTTTAGAATAGTTGAGAATGTGATGTATGTCAAGGATGACTGGATTTGAGATTTTAGAATAGTTGAGAATGTGATGTATGTCAAGGATGTCCTATAGATACCTACAATGGAAAGTGAGTATGCTGCATGGCTCCGAACATTCCATGGGTTGCTTTTATCGCTAGGTAATTTGTGATGGTTTTTAAGTGTAGTATTCTAAATGTTATTTTTGTAGTTTTATTAAAATTTGCTAATTTAGTTTGAAATACAGTATTTAAAATTTAAATTTAATTATTAAAACTGGTTAAGTGATATATCTATATATATATATATATAACCATGAATTATAACCATGAATTATGGTTATAATATGTGGTATTAGTAAGTTATAGTGTTGAGTCATGATATTGTAATAAAATTTATTTACACGTAAAAAATTTCTATAATAAAGTAGAATAGATCTCATGATTAATATAAGTTTTTGGTTTAAATATTTAACATCTATAAATATATATATAATCATAATTTAAACTGATTTGATAACTTAGTTAATTTATATGATTTTTTAAATTTTGATGATAGTATATGTATTATCATATAAGTCTTTTAATATTTATTAAAATTTGTATAACTATATTAGTTAAATATATTTTATATGATATTTTTAATATATTTAAAAATAATAAATTTATTATTTATTCAAAATATAAAAAAATAATTAAAAATCATTAAATTTAAATTTAATTTAAAAAAAAAGATTACTCAAATTATTAAAATATCATATTGCTGAATTAGGAAAAAAAAAAGAGAGTCATTAGATTTCATAATTTCAGATATCAAAAAATATTAATTAAAAAATATGTTTTATATAATATTTATAATATATTACAAAAATAATAAATTTATTATCTATTCGGAATATAAAAATAAAAAATTAATTAAAAATCACTAAATATTAATAAAAACAAATTATTTAATAGTAATTTCAATTAAAAAAATCAAAATTTAAATATTCAAATTATTAAAAAATTATATTGCGGAATTAGAAAAATAGAAGAGGAGAGTCTTTAGATTTAATAGCTTTCGAATATAATTATTTGGTAACATATAATACCTGCTACTCAGCAAAGATGGAGAGGCTTCTAATCCCCCAATCCTATTCAATTCGTAGTCGTTGAGGAGAGTCTTTAGATTTAATAGCTTTCGAATATAATTATTTGGTAACATATAATACCTGCTACTCAGCAAAGATGAAGAGGCTTCTAATCTTCTATCCTCCAATCTAATTCAATTCGGAGTCGTTTATGGAGGTGGAGGAATTGTTTGGATGGTAAAAAATATTGGAATTTGGGTAAAAAATTCAAAAAATCTTGTAAAGGCAGTGTTTGATGGTGGAAATAGATTCAACATCATCAAAAATGTCTAGAACACCTAAAATTTTGAAATTTAATAACTGTAATTTAAATTTACAAAAATCCGTAATTTAGATTTACAAAAATCCTTACCAAATTTTCTCTAAATATGATCAAAATTTCCATAACTTTTCATGCAATTCCTCCAACTAATTAGACTAAGACATTCAATTAAATGTACCTAATTTAATCAAGTGTACCTTCAAATGAGGAAGGATGAATGTGAGCCACCAGTGGCCACCATTAAATTAGGCGGTCACTCAAAATGGATCGGATAATTGGTATTTTGCTATGATATTTATTTTTGATGTTGTAAAGAATATCAAAATAAATTAATTGATCAAATTATTTAATTTGTATTTTTTTAGTTGAAATTATGTGATATAATTTTGGGTGAAATTTTGCTTTCAAATTTTATAAAATATGTTTTTAATGCATAAATAAATTTATAAATTTAATATTTGCGGTGAAGTTCGTTAGAAAGGTGGGCTCCGTACTGAAGGTCATGAGTTCAAATCCCACGGACTTACTCTAGAGCTGTATAGAGGGGTAGGTGCAGCTCCCAGTGGGCAGGTGCAGCTCCTAGTGGTTATAGAGGTAGCGATCAGAATCAACCCCATATAACACCCCATGTAACACGAGTCGGGAGATAGCCGTCAGAATCAACCCCATGTAACACCCCATGTAACACGAGTCGGGACCCCATGTAACAGGAGTCGGGAGGCTCCCCTCTGACCGATCCCACTGTTAAAAAAAATAAAATAAATAAATAAATAAATAAATATTAATATTATAAACGGAGGCAGAGAACGGAGGTAAATATTAATATTATAAACGGAGGCAAAGAGAAGGTAGGCGTGAGAGACCCCACTGGCAAAACAAGAACGGAGGTGTAACCGCTGTTAGGTACTGAATTGGGGCATAAAAACACACTTGAATTTAGTAAGTAGCACAATTTAAATTAATCATTTTAAAAATAATCTAATTAATCCAATTTCATATAAAAATTGTTTGGAAAAAAATATTGTTTTTATTAATTAAATTAAATATAATTATTTTAAATAATTTTATATACTAAAATAATATTTTTTAATAAATTATATTTTAAAATGACACTTTTCTGATTAATCACAACAATATTGTGTTTTGGGTCAAACCATCAAAAAAATCAAAATATAGATGGAGAATTTTGATCTAACAAGAAAAATAAATAATGTGGAGATACTTCAAAGAATCTTTAACACCTAGGTATTGTAAACAATTGGTAATTATTTTTACTATACAAACTTGGTAAATAATGAGCTTGGTGGGGGAACATAGTGGAAATGTAAGAAAGAGAAAAAAGATAGAATTTTAGGCTCAACACTACCATTAAGGTACTCTTGAGCTAGACTCTGAACCAGTGGAGTCCTTAAGTTGATTATGAGATTCTTGGTTAGACCCGGGAGATCCTTAAGTAGATTATGAGATTCTTGGTTGGACTCGGGAGGTCTTTATGCTAGAATAGACCTTAGATGTCACTGTCTATCTATTGTTCTAGAGGCTGAAAGCTCAGGGAGAGAGTCAGACGTAATTGCTGTTCTCGTGGATAGGAGGAGAGGTTGTTCGCTTAATTGAATTCCTTGGTTGTCTAATTGCTCATATAAGTATGCTGAAATTTTTGTGGGGATTAAAGAGATGAATTTTTTTTCTTGTAATGGATGTTTCTTAAAAAATAGCAATAGAAGAAATGTCAATCTTTAGTTATGATAGAGGATATTGCTAGAATCAATGATGTAATGTATCTTGATAATGAAAGAACAAATGTCCTGTATTCTTTTTAATTAAAAGGGGTAAGGGTTCTTAAGAAAAAATGTGCATATTCAATCTGTTGTTGCAGATGGATAATAAACAAACCACAAACCTAAAAGAAATGTTTGCTTGAATCTTTTACAATATGTGCAAGATAAGACTTGACGGGGTTTGGGTTCGCCCTCACCTGGTAAGAGAACGTGATGTTAAGAAAAGCACATTCTTAGCCAAATGAATGGTTCACTCTACATTGCATGGAGACATTGTTTTTGTCTTTAACCAATAAAGAGGAAAAGGTAAGGAATGCATGTAGAAGTAAGTAGGGCTAACTGAAGACATTAAAGCCACCAGACAATGCTATATGTACAAAACTAAAGAAAGAAAAATAACTCAAAATTTGTTATAACCTCATGACCCAGTACATAAACATAATAACATTGTTCATTTATTATTGTTTATACCAAAATGAATACTTAGGTCTAGGGACTGTTAAAGTCGAATAAACAAGGGAACTAGGTCATTCGATAATCTAAGGGGACCCATTTAGTTTCTAGGCCAAGGTGAACTAAATCAACAACCCGTAATCTATTCCAGTCCCCAGTAGTTAAAAGAAGATGCATGTAATTAAATTAAACATGAATTACAATTAAAGGTTTGGGAATTGCATGCAATCATAATGATAACCTTGGGAAGACTTTCTTCCTGCAATCTAATCATTTAAGCTCAGAATCTTGAAATAATATTTAAGAACAATGAAAGAAAACAAAGCCATTTTGTACACTTAAATAACCAACCATTTCCACGAGAAAATTTAATATCTCTCTATATATATGCAAGCCAAATCCTTAGTATAATGTGAAGTAGCAGATAAACTAATAGAGATGTCAAAAAACTACAACAGGGAGCAGGCATGAGACGGTCGACCCTCCCGATGTAAATAAAAATTTATACGGTACATTCAGACTCAGAATCCACCCTCTAAGATTGAAACCCCATAAATTAAATTCGGGTTTTACAGTGACAAAAGACAATCCTCTTCATGACCTTTATAGGTCTTAAAACTATCATGGAGAAACTCAAAGAACATATTTTGAATCCCTCCATCTCGGAATAATTGTAGAAATAGTTATCAACTATCAAACCTGAAATAAACCCTCAATGACACCAAGAGAGAGTGTTCGAAGAGAACCTGGGAAGATAAAACCCCAATCAGATAGTGGGTCGATTAGGTATTAAAATATCTCACATTTGCAGAGGCATCCAACGGTATGAAAACTTAGCACTAATCTAGATCACCTTTAACCTACGGTGGAACACAGATAGCAAGTAAGAAAAGAAATAGTATTATCAATGCTGAGAAAAAACAAAATGAAAACCTGTAAGGTAAGCCGAGAGACGCAAGGGGTTGTGTATCTTACCTATAGAAAGGCTCACACTAGAACACAACCTCCATGTTGAAATCCACAAGTAAGGAGATAATTGTACGCTGAGAGACCTTATAAACTCTAAAATTAGTAACCCTTCTTCTAAATCATAATTCAACAAAGGAAATTAATTGTTCCTTGAGGCATTACGACCAGCCATACCTGAATTAGGAAGTCATTTGATGTAAAGCCAAAACCTAAGATGGGAACACCCTTTCGCAGAGTCGACCCTATGGAATTTAGTGAAAAACTCAAAACTATGGAGTAATCCAGGAAGTTTCTCTAAAACGAATTGAGCTTATCGAACCAGAAGGAGATTACTTGAGAAAATTCGGTAGAGAAACCATCCCTCCAAGTCGAGATTGCTGTAGAGTCCCTTTGAAAAAAACATTGAAACAATTATGGGTCGATTGGAAGGGAAAATTGGGTAGTTACCCATATCTTGTAGGGGATTAGCTGAATCGTCAGATCCAAACCCTAATGGATCAATGGTTGTCAAATCACCAAGTTCGAGATTGTTCAACGTAGCAAGTGGAACCCAACATATAAGCATTGATACATAATTTTATTATATCAACACAAATCCTATAATTAACTCATGGCGAAGTCCAAGCCTAACTTTAAGAACCATAAAGAGTGTAATAATATGAACTATGGGCACCTTGTGGATTATACTCGCAAGTGTTGACAAGAGAATTACTAATCCGTCCAAAAAATAAAGTTAATTGATTTCAAAAGAACATCAAGTACTTAAGTAACTTTTTTCAAAACATTCCATAAGCTAACATATGTAATATTGACACGAAAGCCACCCTAAATGCCCAAGCTATGGTAACTTTATTAGGAGGTGTGAGCAAAGTAATTATTTATTTATTTATTTTTAATTTATTTTTTATGTCGGTATCGTTAGATGTTACAAGTGGTATCAGAGCACCATGGTTTCAACACTTTGGTCTTATTGGGTAATTATGAATAAAAGATGTGTAATGTTGCACAAAGTGGAGACAAGATAAGGAGAGGAGCGGGATTTACACAGCTGATTGTAGGAGCTGGACTTCTACCTTTGGCAAAAGGCAACCCATAAATGTGGGTGCAGTTAGGGGAGGAATCTCACAATAAAAATGTAATGTTGTTAGAAATAGTTCAACAACTACGATTTGAGATGACAAATTTAAGAGCTAACAATGAAAGGTTGAGGCTGGAACAAGAGAGAATTTTGAAAAATCTCTTGGATAGATAGAGTCCAAGAAATCCCGATCCCAACCCCGATAATGAAAATAGAATGGAAGCACACCAATAGAGAGAGGATAATCCAAAATCTAAGGGAGGTTGAAACAACATTGAAGAAGGATATGATAACATTTTGTGTGGAAAGGGAACCAAAACACAAAAGGTTGAATTATAAGGGGAATTTAAAAAGATTAAACCCTTAATGTTTAATGGAGAAATGGAAGAAACCGTTGAAGCCTGGCTAATTAATATGAATAAATAATTCTAGATCAATGAGTATGGTGATAATGTAAAGGCTAGACTAGAAATTTACCAATTACAAGGCAAAGCCACCCTATGGTGAGAAGAAATTAAGACTGTTCAGGGAATCGATGAGCAAGAGGTGACATGGGATAGCTTTCAAAAACATTTTAAAGATAAATACTTGACAAAGTGATTCTATGATGAAAAAACTAAGGAGTTTCATGATTTGAGGTTAGGACAACTGTCCATGGACGAATTTGTAACTAAATTCACCTCCTTACTGTGATATGTCCCCTACATTCAGGAAGAGAAAGCTTAGGTACAATGATTCATTAGTAGTTTACTCACATTTATGAAGGAAATGTTGTAATTTGACAATCCAAAGACAATGAATTAGGCAATTTGTAAGGCTCAAATTTGTTATCAACAAATGAAGCAAAAGGGGGAAGGTGGAAAAAGTTAGTCGAATCAGAAAAGATAGAAAAATTTCCAGAATACCAGAAATGAAAAAACTGTTAGTACTAAGAATTTACACAAAGGTCAGCAAAATGGATAATCTGGGAAAAATAAACAAAAGTTCAGTCTCAGAATGAACCCAGGCAAGCTGAAGTTTACAGAAAATCAGAACCTAGTTAAACAAAAAAACCTCTCTTACAGTGTTGGGGATGTGGGGAACCCCATTATTATAAGAACTTTCCACATCGTGCCAGAATAGAGCCAACCACTAATATTTAAGAACCTTCTACTATTGGAGAGGTGGAAATAAGTATACCAAGGATAAATGCTATCTTGGAGGATCATCGGGTTGAGTACCAACCTACAATGATAGATTTGGAAGGTAAAATAACTAATTGTATTGTTTCTATTTTAGTAGATTCAGGGGCAAGCCTGAGCTATATTAGCGTAAAAATGGTTGAATCATGCCAATTACAAGCCAACAAATTTTAAAACTCTTGGTTAGTACAACTGGCTACCAGAGCTAAAAGAAGGGTGACTGCTAAGGTAGACAACTTCCCTGTTGAAATAGCAAGACAATAAATTAGGGTGAATTTGAATATTTTACCCTTATGATCCTATGATGTATTAATAATGGACTAGTTAGGAGGGCATTGGTCCTTAGTGAAATATAAGGAGAAGACCGTAAGCTTCCTCGTAAAGGAGGGCGATAGACAAGAACTTCAGGGGATCAAAAGGCCTATTAAGTTACAACCTATTACAACCACCCATATAGGTAAATGCCTTTGAAAGCGTTGCCATATTTATGTTGTGCAAGTTGGATACACTATTGCCAAAGATAAAACAACCACCTTACAAAACTTACCATTCCTTCAAGATTTTGCTGACATATTTCTAGAGGAAATCCCAGGGCTGCCCATGAAGTAGAATATTGACTTCATGATAGAACTGGTCTCAAGAGCAACCCCAATGTCAAAATCCCCTAATCGTATGAGCCATCTTGAGCTAATAGAACTTAAGATGCAATTGTAAGGATTACTTGATAAAGGGTACATTTGTCCAAATGTGTCACCTTAGGGAGCCACCATATAAGGAAAAAGGACAGAACCCTATGATTGTGTATTGATTATAGGAAACTAAAAAAATTAACAATAAAAAATAAATACCCATTACTGAGAATCAATGACCTATTTGACCAAGTTAAGGGTTCCACCATATTCTCTAAGATTGATTTACGATTTGGTTATCATCATATTAGAAGAAAGGAGGAATACATTTATAAGATAACATTTAGGAATCGATATGGGAATCATGCATTTGTTGTTTTTCCATTTGGGCTTACCAATGTCCCAACAATGTTTATGATCCTAATGAATGGTATTTTTAATCCTTACCTGAATAAATTTGTTCTAATTTTTATTGACGATATTCTGATTTATTCAAGGAGCTTAAAGGAACATAAGGAACATCTTTGAATAGTGTTTCAGAAACTGAGGGAGCATCAACTATACGCTAAGGATAACAATTGTGATTTTTATAAAGACTGGATACAATACTTTGGATATATAATCTCATATGAAGGAATAATTGTAGATCCTAAAAAAATTAAGACTATCATGGAATGGCATGTTCCAAAAAATGTAGCAGATATTCAGTCTTTCATGGGCCTAACAGGGTATTATCATTGGTTCATAGTGTTGGGTATGTGTTATATTCTTTCCACAACTAGAACGAGGTGCAGCGGGAGGGTCACAGGAGGGACAACAGCCCCCGCTGTATGTTTTTTTTAATGCAGACCAAATAATAGTTGGGCAGAGCTAAGGATGGGGGTTTGACCCAAATATGGTGGGCTGACCTACCCATGGTTTTATGCATGGGTTTTGCACATGATTTTGGGCACGACAGTTTTCCGCTCATGGTGTTTTTTAGATCTGGTCAAGGGAACTACTGTTATGTTCTAATCCAGGGTTAATGGATTGGGGTTTATGAATGCTTTGACATGTATATATCTGTATTATAATATTGAAAAGAAGAATATGAAAAATCAATCTCCTAGTCCTAGTTTTGGAATCCAGGGGAAAATATCTGGGTACATTTGTTTTATGTTCTTGTCATTGTATATTTTATATTTTAAGAATTCGTTTGTAGGTAATTTTTGTACATGGTTAAAACCTACATTTGGTATCAAAGTTGTTCCGGCTTCAAGGGGACACCTTTCTTGTTGAGGGGTTTTTCTAGGGTCTGTGATAGACCTTGTTTAGTGGGAGATCTGCGGGATCGATTTTTGCGGTGAAAGAAGATGGCGAACAATGGATAGATAGAGATTGAGAAATTTAATGGTCAGAGTTTTTAGTTGTGGAAGGTCAAGATGGAGGATCTGTTGGTGGACCAAGATCAGTGGATTGTTATAGATTTGACAAGAATGACAATAGAAGATAGGGTGAAGTTAGATTGGGAGGCGAAGAGCACAATGTGAATGTGTCTCTCAGATTTAGTATTGTTAAATGTATCACGGGAAGCTACGACAAAGGATTTGTGGGTAAAGTTAGGGACTTTGTACCAATCTAAGTCTCTCGTGAACAAATTGTTCCTGTGGAAAAAACTGTATAACTTGAGGATGAAGGATGGAGTCTCGACAACAAAGCATTTGAACACCTTTAATACTATTGTAAGCTAGATGTTATTTGTTGATACAAAAAATTTAGATGAAAATAAGTGCATCATTTTTTTGTGTTCTCTACCGGATTCGTGGGATAGTCTGGTTGTTGAAATAGGTAGCAATACAACTACCTTGAAGTTTGATGAAATAATCTCATCCTTGTTACCAAAGGAGATGAGACGAAAAAAATGGAGAACCAGAATGGAGATGCCTTGTCTATATGAGGATGGTCCAAAAACTGACACAAAATAATTCCTCGAGTGGGAGATCTAAATCTCAAGGAAAACCTATAAAGGCGTGGTGGAAATGCAGAAAGGAAGGGCATTAAAAAAAGGATTGTAGATCTAAAACTCCTAATAAAGGAAATGGATCTAATGATTCTTATTCTACATAGGTGAAAACCACCTCAGATAAAGGTGGGGATGTGTACTTGGCTTCTTATTTAAGTGCACATGTAGATCATGAGGCATGGTTGATTGAATCATATGCATCCTTTCGCTTCAGTTCCCATAGGGAGTGGTTCTATGAGTACGATAAATATGATGGTGGTAATGTCTTCTTAGGGGATGACGGGAAGGCCAAAATCATCAGACACAAAAAATTCAAGCTAAACTTGCAAGGCGGAAGGATTAGAACACTTCCTGGTGTTTTGCATATTCCTGCATTGGCTAGAAATATTATTTTTGTAAGCAAGATGGATGATGCAGGTGTAAAAGCATTGTTCGAGAAAGATACCTACAAGATGGTTTGGGGAGAAATGGTATTGATGCGGTGATTTTGGATTGGAAATCTATACAATATTTTAGGTAGCATTGTTATTGACATGTGCGATAGTTCTATAGTTCTTGAAGTTGGATAAGAAAACCTAGTGGTCTCTGGAGAAAATACCATGTTATGGCATCAAAGTCTTGGACATATTGGAGAGAAGGGCCTGCGAATACTACATGGTAATGTTATGGTAGAAGCTATGCCTAATTACTCTCTGGATTCTGATTTTTGTGAACATTGTGTATATGGGAAGAATAATCGGGTGAGTTTCCCCTCTGGCGCTAAGAGGGCGAAAGGGATATTAGAGCTTGTGCACAGTGATGTGTTTGGACTAGTGTCAGTTCCATCACTAGGTAAGTCTCTATACTATGCCTCATTTATAGATGACTTCTCAAGCAATACATGGATATATTTCCTTAGGAAGAAATTTGAAGTCTTTGACATGTTTAATTTATTTAAGGATCTGGTGGAAAGTAAAAAAGATAAGAAGATCATGGTGTTGAGGACAAATAATGGTGGGGAGTTCTGCAAGAAAGAATTCGAAGAGTTCTATAAGAAGTGTGGTATAACACGAAGAAAAGAATGCTTAATACACACCTTGGAAAAATGGATTTGCAGAAAGAATGAACATGACGTTGATGGAAAAGGCAAGAAGCATGTTTAGTGGTGTCGGGTTAGGAAATGAATTCTGGGAGAGGTGGTGGAGAATGCATGTTATCTAGTTAACATATCACCTACATCAGCGTTGGAGGATAAGACTAGACATGAGGTATGGACTAGTGAGAAGCCCTCTCTTTCAAATATGAGGGTAGTTGGTTGTGATGCATATGTACATATTGAAAAGGCAAAAAGAACCAAGTTGGATAGTAAATTTGAAAGATGCATATTTATTGGGTATAAGGATGGTTTAAAAGGTTATAAGCTTTGGAACCCAAAAACAATGAAGGTTGTGTACATCCGAGATGTGGTGTTTAGAGAGGTGAAAGATGTTATTAAACATGAATTCCTACCAAAAAAACCCAAGAAGATAGAGTTTTAGCTAAAGGAGGAAGAATTATACTCTACAACAAAATAAGAATAAGACGAGGAAGAGCCACAAACTCCATTTTTGAGAAGATCAGTTTGGGAGAGAAGGAAACCAGAAAGTTATATTCCATCTACTTTTTGTTCAATTTTTTCTTTATCTATTACTGATGATGATCCCAAAATTATTAGGGAGGCAATAGATTATGAGGATGGAAAACTCTAGAAAGAGGCCATGGTTGATGAAATGACATCTTTGGACAAAAATGAGGCTTCGGATCTGGTGGAGTTGTCGGATAAAAGGAAACCCATTCGAATAAAATGGGAATTTAAGATGAAGATGAATGCAGAAGGCTAGGTGGAGAAATACAAATCTTGGTTGGTAGAAAAAGGTTATTCCAAGGTGTTGGGTGTTAACTTTGGTGATATTTTTCTCCTGTTACCAAGTTAGCTTTTATTAGATTACTTCTATATGTTTCTATTGCTTTTGATTTTGAGGTAGAATAAATGGATGTGAAGACAATGTTTCTTCAAGGGGATCTGAAAGAAAAGATCTACATGAAGAAACCTGAAGGCTTTGTAGTGAAGGGTAAGAAAGAACTGGTATGCAAGTTAAAAAAGTCTGTATGGGTTAAAACAATCACCAAGGATGTGGTTTCAAAAATTTGATACATATATACAGGGACTTGGTTTCACTAGAAGAAAAGCAGATCATTTTTTCTATTTTAAATTAATTGGCGTTTATGTTATTTATTTGGACTTGTATGTGGATGATATGTTTATGATTGGAAATGACAGAGAAATTATCCAGGATTTGAAAACCCAATTATCCTCCAAATTCGACATGAAGGATGTTGGTGCTGCAAACCATATTTTTGGCACGGAAATTAAACGAGATTAGATAAAGAGGAAGCTTTGGTTAAACCAGAGGAAGTATGTCGAGACAATATTTAATAGGTTTAATATGCAGGATAGTAAACCGGTGAAGGTTCCTATTCTCGTAGGTGTTAATTTATTTGTTGAACAATATCCTAAGACACAATAAGAGGAAGAGGATATGTCCCATGTTCCATATGCGAGTGCAGTTGGTAGCTCGATGTATGCAATTGTTTGCACCACACTAAACATTGCACATGCATTGGGAGTATTGAGCACGTTTATGTCGAAACCAGGGAAGGAGCATTGGAAAACAATGAAGCATGTTTTTAGGTATTTGCATGGCACTAGTGGTTATGGTTTGTGCTACCAAGAAAGACCAGGACTGGACAAAGTTTTAGAAATATGTGGCTTTTTTGATGCAAACTTTGTTGGATCAAAGAAGAACTATAAGTGGGTATGTGTTTAACCTATTTGGAGAAGAAGTCAATTGGATGAGTAAGAGGCAGTTTGTAGTGGCACTCTCAAGTACAGAGGATGAATACATGGCAGCCACTCAAGAAAGAACGAACATAGTTTGTTTGTAGAGATTGTGTCAAATATGGGATTGGTGCAACGAGCTATAAGGATAGACTGTGAAAGCTAAAGTGAAAATTTCTTGGCTAAGAACCCTGCTTATCATTCGAAGACAAAGCACATTAATGTTCAATATCAATTTGTGAGGGATATGGTTGAAGACAAAAATGGTGTTGCTGATAAAGGTGGACACTTTGAATAATGTTGCAGATGCATTGATGAAGTCTATGACCACTAAGAAATTTTCTTGGTGTAGAGAAACAATGGGTGCTGCAGGTCTGGACCAATAAAAAAAGTCTCCTGTGACCCTTTGTGTGGAAAGAAAATGACAAGTGGGAGAATGTTGGGTATATGTTATATTATTACCACGACTATAACTAGATGCAGTGGGGGGGTCATGGGGGGGGGGGTTTGCAAGAGGGAGGTATACTGCCCCCCTACACGGGGTCCAAGGTAGTGCCTCAAGATTTTTTTTTTTTTTTTTTTATAGGAACCTAATAATAATTGGACCGACTCAAGGATGGGGGTTGGATGCAAAGATGGTGGGCAGACTTACCCATGGTTTTGTGAATGGGTTTTACACATGGTTTTAGGCATGATGGTTTTTGCTTGTGGTATTTTTTAGATCCATTCAAGGGAACTATGATTATGTTCTAATGCAAGGTTAATGGATTTGGGTTTATGAATGCTTCAACATGTATATATATGTATTGTAACATTGAAAGGAATATAATGAAAAATCAATCAGGTAGTCCCAATTTTGGAATCTAGGGGAAGATCTTTATGTATGTTTGTTTTATGTTCTCTCCATTGTATATTTTATATTTTAAGAATTCGTTTGCAAGTAATCTATATACAGGGTTAAAACCTACACATAGAAGGATTCTCTAAAAGTTCCTATCTTATAACTTCAATGCAAAAAAATGGAAAAAAATCTAAATGGACAACATAATGTCAATATAGTTTTGATTTATTAAAACATTTACTGAGTATAACTCATGTACTTAAGACAATAGACCTTGAAAAGGAATTTGTATTCTGCACAAATGTTTGTCAAGAAGGATTACGTGGTGTTTTGATGCAGGAACGCAAAATAATAGCTTATGAATCTCAGAAGTTAAAAGATCACAAACAAAGATATTTTTCCTATGATCTAGAAATTATTGTTGTAGTTCATGCCGTAAAGGTATGGAAACATTACTTTCTAGGTAAAAAGTTTACTTTTATGACCGATCACAATAAGCTAATAAGTTTTTTTAAGTAGCCTAATCTTAATGCACGTCAAGCCAGATGGACCAATTTTTTTGAGCGATATCGACTTTGATATAAAACATCTTAAGGGGAAAAAAACTGTGTGGTTGATGCTCTAAGTGGGAAATTTCAAATAAGCTAAGTTGGAAACCAGTTCTGGGAATAAAGCTGAATATAATATAAATAAAGAAGGTTTGCTAAATTTTAAGGGTCGAGTGTATGTTCCTAACCAATTGTCTATCAAACAAATAATTTTAGATGAATTTCATAGGAGCCTCTATGTTTCCCACCCCGAATATCATAAATTATTCGTTGCAATAAAGAAAAATCATTTTTGGCATAGAATGAGGAGTATTATATGTTATTTGGAAAAGTGTTTGGAATGTGAGCAAGTCAAGGCTGAGCACCAACACCCGACAAGATTGTTGCATCCATTATCCATTTTAGAGTAGAAATGGGAAGTCATTACCTTAGACTTCATAACAGATTTACCTAGGTAAATAAGGCACAATGACTCAATTATTATAGTAGTGTATAAGCTAAGTAAAAAATCCCATTTCATCTTGGTACAATCTACATACAAGACTATTCAAATTGTTGACATTTTTATGAGAGAAATATTTTAGTTGCATGGCATACCTAAGGTGGTCATCTCAGATAGAGATGTGAAGTTTACTTCTGCATTCTGGAAGGGTATTTTTGTTGGGATGGGTATCTAAGTTCAACTCAATACTGCCTATCATCCTCAGAAAAATGGGTAAACCAAATGTGTGAACTAAGTGTTTGAAGACATGCTAAGAATGTATGTTATGAAAAAACCAACCAAGTGGGAAGATTACCTTCACCTGGTTGAATTTACATATAACAATAGCTATCATGAGTCATTGAAAAAGAGTCATTTTGAAGTGTTGTATGGAAGGAGGTGCAAAACACCTACCAACTAGGGAAAACCTAAAAGAAAGTTCATCTTAGGGCATCATACGTTAGAAAAAATGGAGCAAATTGTTAAGAATGTTCAAAAGAACTTAAGGCTATCCAAGATTGGAAAAAGGCGTATGCAGATAGGAAAAGAAATTATAGAAAATTTCATGTTGGAGACGAGGTCTATGTGTGAGTTAAGCTGAAGAGAAGTACCTTAATATGGGGTAGTTTGTGCAAAGCTAGCTCCCTATGATTGTGGCCCTTTTCAAATATTATTGGAAAGAATTGGACCTGCATCATAACATCTTTCACTACCTAGCCACATACAAGTTCATAATGTATTTCATCTCTCATTACTAAAGAAGAATGTATATGAACCCAAAAATATAATTAGTTGAAAAGAAGTGAATGTAGATTTAATGATGGATTTCTAATATATATATATATGTGTGTGTGTGTGTGTGTGTTCTTGATTAATAATTAGAAATAACTAATGACAGGCCTATGGTTGTGAACAGGATGAACCATACGAAGAGTTTCTGGTAGAGCCTCTGCATATTCTTGAGCAGAGAGAAACGATGTTATAGAGACGACTTATCACCCAAGTTATGGTGTAGAGGAGGCACTTTAGCCTAGAAGAAGCCACTTGGGAAGATGCCAACATTATGCGAGAATCATATCCATGCATGTTCCAAAGGCATGATTGAAGAGCAAGGACGATGTTCAAAATAAGGGGTGGGGGAATGTAATACCCCCAAGTACTATAAACATTTCATAATTACTTTTACTATACAAACTTGGTAAATAATGGGCTTGGTGGGGAAACATAATGCAATTGTAATGTTTTAAGAAAAAATAAATTATTTAATTTACTTTTGTTAAAATGACAAGTCATAGAATTCATGGGAGAAGACCCAAAAATGAGATTTCTAGGTACCATACAGTAATATATAGTTAATTATTCTCTCCCTAGAGATAAAGCATCTCAGTGGGAAAAGGGGGCTAAGGAAAGAAAGAAGGAAAAAACTGGAGGCACATGAAGAAAGAAGGAAAAAACTGGAGGCACATGAAGAAAGAAAGAAAAGATAGAATTTCAGGTAGGACACCACCATTAAGGTACTCTTGAGCTAGACTGTGAACACGTGGAGTCACTAAGTTAATTATGATATTAGTGCCTAGACTGGGGAGGTCATGATGCTAGAATAGACCCTAGAGGTCACTATCTATCTATTGTTCTAGAGGTTGAAATCTCGGGGGGAGAATTAGACATAAATGTCGTTATCGTGGCTGGGAGAAGAGGTTGTTCGCTTGGATGAATTCCTTGGTTATGTGATTGCTCAGATAAGTATGTTGAAATTTTAGTGTGGATTACAAAGATGTGTTCTTTTCTTGTAATGGATGTTTCTTAAAAAAATAAAAAGAAATGTTGATATTTAGTTATGACAAAGGATATTACTGGAATCAATGATGTAATGTATATTGATAATGAAAGAATAATTTTTTTGCATTATTTTTATAAAAAGGGGTAAATGGTTCTTATGAATAAATGTACAAAGTCAATCTATTGTTGTAAATGAAAAATAGACTAAACAGAAACCTAAAAGCAATGCTTGTTGGAATCCTTTACAACATGTGCAAGATAAGATAGAGAAGAAGATAAAGGTGCCAAGGATAGATAATGGTGGAGAGTTTTGCATGAACGAATTTGAAGAATTCTGTAAGAAGTGTGGTATAGAATGACAGAAGACTACTCCATACACACCTGAGCAAAATGGAGTTGCATAAATAATGAACAAGACATTGATGGAAAGGGCAAGAAGCATGCTTAGTGGTGCTGGGTTAGGACAAAAATTTTGGGTGGAGGCGGTGGAGACTACATGTTACCTGATCAATAGATCACCTTCATCAACATTGGAGGATAAGACTCCACAAGAGGTATGGATTGGTAAGAAACCCTCTCTTTCACATCTGAGGGTATTTGGATGTGATGCATATGTACATGTTCCAAAGTAGAAAAGAACAAAGTTGGATAGTAAATATAAAAAGTGCATCTTTATTGGGTATAAGAATGGTTTAAAAGGATATAATCTTTGGAACCCAGTAACAAAGAAGGTTGTGTATAGCCGAGATGTGGTGTTTAGAGAGGTGAAAGTTGTTATTAAACATGAAGTCCCATCAAAGGAACTTGAGAAGATAGAGTTTGAGCTAAAGGAGGAAGAATCAGACTCTACAGTAGAAGAGGAATCAGAAGATGAAGAGCCACGAAATCTATACGAGATTTTAGGTAGCACTGTTATTGAAACATGCAACAATTATGTAGTTCTTGAAATTGAAATAGAAAACCTAATGGTCTTTGGAGAAAAGACCATGTTATGGCATCAAAGTCTTGGACATATTGGAGAGAAGGGCCTTCGAATACTACATGGTAATGTTCTGGTAGAAGGTATGTCTAATTACTCTATGGATTTTTATTTTTGTGAACATTGTGTATATGGGAAGCAGAATCAGGTGAGTTTCCCCTCTATTGCTAAGAGGGAAAAAGGGATATTAGAGCTTGTGAACATTGATGTGTTTAGACTAGTGTCAGTTCCATCACTGAGTAATTCTATGTACTATGTCTCATTTATAGATGACTTCTCTAGGAATACATGGATATATTTCCTTCAGAAGAAATTTGAAGTCTTTGACATGTTTAATTTATTTAAGGATCTGGTGGAAAATAAAAAAGAGAAGAAGATCATGTTGTTGAGGACAAATAATGGTGGAGAGTTCTGCAAGAATGAATTCGAAGAGTTTTATAAGAAGTGTGGTATAACATGACAAAAGAATACTCCATACACACCTCTGAAAAATGGATTTGTAGAAAGAATGAACATGATGTTGATGGAAAATGAAAGAAGCATGTTTAGTGGTGTCAGGTTAGGACATGAATTCTAGGAGAGGTGATGGAGAATGCATGTTACCTAGTTAACATATCACCTTCATCAGTGTTGGAGGATAAGATTGGACATGAGGTATGGACTAGTAAGAAGCCCTCTCTTTCAAATCTGAGGGTATTTGGCTGTGATGCATATGTACATATTACAAAGGCGAAAAGAACCAAGTTGGATAGTAAATATGAAAGATGCATCTTTATTGGGTATATGGATGGTTTAAAAGGTTATAAGATTTGGAACCCAAAAACAAGGAAGGTTGTGTACATTCGAGATTTGGTGTTTAGAGAGGTGAAAGACGTTATTAAACATGAAGTCCTACCAAATAAACCTGAGAAGATAGAGTTTGAGCTAAAGGAGGAAGAATTAGACTCTACAACAGAATAAAAATAAGATGAGGAAGAGCCAAAAACTCCATTTTTGAGAAGATCAGTTCAGGAGAGAAGGCAACTAGAAAGGTATAGTCCATCTACTTTCTATTCAAAATTTTCTTTATCTATTACTGATGATGATCCCAAAACTATCAGGGAGGCAGTAGATTATGAGGATGAAAAACTCTAGAAAGAGGCCATGGTTGATGAAATGACATCTTTGGACAAAAATGAGGCTTGGGATTTTGTGTAGTTGTCAGCTAAAAAGAAACCCATTCGAATAAATTGGTGTTTAAGATGAAGATGAATGTAGAAGGAAAGGTGGAGAAATACAAATCTTGGTTGGTAGAAAAAGGTTATTCCAAGGTGTTGGGAGTTGATTTTGGTGATATTTTTCTCCTGTTACCAAGTTAGCTTTTATTAGATTACTTCTATATGTTTCTATTGCTTTTGATTTTGAGGTAGAATAAATGGATGTGAAGACAATGTTTCTTCAAGGGGATCTGGAAGAAAAGATCTACATGAAGCAACCTGAAGGCTTTGCAGTGAAGGGTAAGAAAGAACTGGTATGCAGGTTGAAAAAGTCTGTATGGGTTAAAACAATCACCAAGGATGTGGTTTCAAAAATTTGATACATATATACAGGGACTTGGTTTCACTAGAAGAAAAGCAGATCATTGTTTCTATTTTAAATTTATTGGAATTTATGTTATTTATTTGGACTTGTATGTGGATGATATGTTTCTGATTGGAAATGACAAAGAAATTATCCAAGATTTGAAAACCCAATTATCCTCCAAATTCTACATGAAGGATGTTGGTGCTGCAAACCATATTTTGGGCATGGAAATTAAACGAGATTAGATAAAGAGGAAGCTCTGGTTAAACCAGAGGAAGTATGTCGAGATAATATTTCATAGGTTTAATATGTAGGATAGTAAACCGGTGAAGGTTCCTATTCCTGTAGGTGTAAAATTATTTGCTGAACAATATCCTAAGACACAATAAGAGGAAGAGGACATTTCTGGTGTTCCATATGCGAGTGCAGTTGGTAGCCTGATGTATGAAATGGTTTGCACCATATCAAACATTGCACATGCAATGGGATTATTGAGCACGTTTATGTCGAAACCAGGGAAGGAGCATTGGATGGCACTAGTGGTTAAGGTTTGTGCTACCAAGAAAGACGAGGATTGGACAAAGTTTTGGAAATTCGTGGCTTTTTTTATACAAACTATGCTGGATCAAAGAAGATCTATAAGTGGGTATGTGTTTAACCTATCTGGAGAAGAAGTCAATTGGATGAGTAAGAGGCAATTTGTAGTGGCACTCTCAACTACAAAGGCTGAATACATGGCAGCCACTCAAGAAAGAAAGGATGTAGTTTATTTGTAGAGATTGTGCTCAAGCATGGGGTTGGTGTAGCAAGCTATACGGATAGACTATGAAAGCTGAAGCAAAATTTTCTTGGCTAAGAACCCTTCTTATCACTCGAAGATAAAGCACATTGATGTTCAATATCACTTTGTGAGGGATATGGTTGAAGATAACAAGGTGTTTTTGGTAAAGGTGGGCACTTTGGATAATGTTGTAGATGCATTGATGAAGTTTGTGACCACTAAGAAGTTTTCTTGGTGTAGAGAAACAATGGGTGTTGCAGGTCTAAACTAGTCTAAAAACTCTCCGGTGATCCTTTGTGTGGAAAGAAAACAACAAGTGGGAGAATGTTGGGTATATGTTATATTATTTCCACGACTATAACGAGATGCAGTGGGGGGGTCATGGGGGGTGACAACCGTCTTTGTCAGGGGGTTTGCAGGGGTATAGCGCCCCCCTGCATGGGGTCCAAGGTAGTGCCTCGAGTTTTTGTTTTTGTTTTTGTTTTTTTTGTTTTTTTTTTTTGTTTTTATTCTACGAACCCAATAATAGTTGGGCAGACCCAAGGATGGGGGTTAGATGCAAAGATGGTGGGCAGACCTACCCATGGTTTTGTGAATGGGTTTTACACATGGTTTTGGGCATGATGGTTTTTTGCTCGTTGTATTTTGTAGATCCAGTCAAGGGAACTATGATTATGTTCTAATGCAAGGTTAATGGATTTGGGTTTATGAATGCTTCAACATGTATATATATGTATTGTAACATTGAAAGGAATATAATGAAAAATAAAACTGGTAGTAACAATTTTGGGATCAAAGATCTTTGCGCATGTTTGTTTTATGTTCTCTCCATTGTATATCTTTTGTTTTAAGAATTTGTTTGTAGGTAATTTATATGCAAGGTTAAAACCTACACATAGAAGGATTCTCTAAAATTTCCTATCCTATAACTTCATTGCAAAAAAGAGAAAAAAATTTAAATGGACAACATAATGTCAATATAGTTTTGATTTATTAAAACATTTATTGAGTATAACTCATGTACTTAAGATTATAGACCTTGCAAAGGAATTTTTAGTTTGCACAAATGTTTTTCAAGAAGGATTAAGTGGGGTTTTGATGCAAGGAGGAAAAATAATAGCTTATGAATCTCAGAATAAAAGATCACAAACAAAGATATTTTTCCTATGATCTAGAACTTATTGTTGTAGTTCATGCCTTAAAGGTATGGAAACATTACTTTCTAGCTAAGAAGTTTATTTTTATGACCGATCACAACAAGCTAATAAGTTTCTTTAAGTAGCCTAAACTTAATGCACGTCAAGCTAGATGGACCAATTTTTTTGAGCGAGTTTGACTTTGATATAAAACATCTTAAGGGGAAAGAAAACCGTGTGGTTGATGCTCTAAGTGGGAAATTTCACTGTGTATATGAGGTCTCCTATAGTCAAGTAGAAATTAGGTTTTTTTACTAGATTAAGGAGGTTTGCCCAAAGGATCCAAAATATGATTTTTTATGGAAATAAGCTAAGTTGGAAACCAGTTCTGGGAATCAAGCTGGATACAATATAAATAAAGAAGGTTTGCTAACTTTTAAGGGTCGAGTGTATGTTCCTAACCAATTGGCTATCAAACAATTAATTTTAAATGAATTTCATAGGAGCCCCTATGTTTCCCACCCTGGATATTAGAAATTATTTGTTGCAATAAAGAAAAATCATTTTTTGCATAGAATGAGAAGGAGTATTATATATTATTTGGAAAAGTGTTTGGAACGTCAACAAGTCAAGGCTGAAAACCAACACCCGACAAGACTGTTCCATCCATTATCCATTCTAGAGCAGAAATGGGAAGTCATTACCTTAGACTTCATAACAAGTTTACTTAGGTCAATAAGGCATAATGACTCAATTATTCTAGTAGTGTATAAGCTAAGTAAAAAATCCCATTTCATCCTGGTACAATCTACATACAAGATTGTTCAAATTGCTGACATTTTTATTAAAGAAATATTTCAGTTGTATGGCATACCTAAGGTGGTCGTCTCAGATAGAGATGTGAAGTTTACTTCTGTATTATAGAAGGGTCTTTTTGTTGGGATGGGCACCCAAGTTCAACCCAATGCTGCCTATCATCCTCAGCAAAATGGGTAAACCAACGTGTGAACCAAGTGTTTGAAGACATGCTAAGAATGTATGTTATGAAACAACCAATCAAGTGGGAAGATTACCTTCACTTGGTTGAATTTACGTATAACAATAGCTATCATGAGTCATTGAAAAAGAGTCATTTTGAAGTGTGTATGGAAGGAGGTGTAAAACACCTACCAATTGGGGAAAACCTAAAGAAAAGTTAATCTTAGGGCCTCATATGTTAGAAAAAATGGAGAAAACCATTAAGAATGTTCGAAAGAACTTAAAGGCTATCTAAGATAAAAAAAAAAAAAAAAAAAAAAAAAAAAAAAAAAAAAAAAAAAAAAAAAACTTATGCAGATAGGAAAAGAAATTTAGAAAAATTCAAGTTGGAGACCAGGTCTATGTGCAAGTTAAGCCCAAGAGAAGTACCTTAATATGGAGTAGTTTGTGTAAAGCTAGCTCCTTGTGATTGTGGCCCTTTCCAAATATTATTGGTATGAATTGGACCTGTATCATAACAAATTGCACTACCTAGCCACATACTAGTTCATAATGTATTTCATCTCTATACTAAAGAAGTATGTATATGAAGCAAAAATATAATTAGTTGAAAAGAAGTGAATGTAAATTTAATGATGGATTTCTAATATATATATGTTCTTGATTAATAATTAGAAATAACTAATGACATGCTTATGGTTGTGAACAAGATGAACCATACAAAGAGTTTCTGGTAGAGCCTCTGCGCATTCTTGAGCAGAGAGAAACAATGTTACAGAGATGAGTTATCACCCAAGTTATGGTGTGGAGGCACTTTAGCCTAGAAGAGCCACTTGGGAATATGCCAACCTTATGCGAGAAGCATATCCAGGCATGTTCCAAAGTCATGATTGAACACCAAGGACGATGTTCAGAATGGGGGCGGGGGGAATGTAACACCCCCAAGTACTATAAACATTTCATAATTACTTTTACTATACAAACTTGGTAAATAATGGGCTTGGTGGGGAAATATAATGGGATTGTGATGTTTTAAGAAAAAATAAATTATTTAATTTACTTTTGTTAAAATGACAAGTCGTAGAATTCATGGGAGAAGACCCAAAAATGAGATTTTTAGGTACCATATAGTAATATATAGTTAGTTATTCTCTCCCCAGAGATAAAGCATCTCAGTGGAAAAGGGGGCCAAGGAAATAAAGAAGGAAAAAACTAGAGGCACATGAAGAAAGAAAGAAAAGATAGAATTTTAGTTAGGACACCACCATTAAGGTACTCTTGAGCTAGACTGTGAACAAGTGGAGTCCCTAAGTTAATTATGCTCTTATTTCCTAGACTGGGGAGGTCATGATGTTAGAATAGACCCTATGGATCACTATCTATCTATTGTTCTAGAGGTTGAAATCTCAGTGGGAGAATTAGACATAAATGTCGTTATCATGGCTAGGAGGAGAGGTTATTTTCTTGGATGAATTCCTTGGTTGTGTGATTGCTCAGATAAGTATGTTGAAATTTTAGTGTGGATTACAAAGATGTGTTATTTTCTTGTAATGGACATTTTTAAAAAAAATTAAAAAGAAATGTTAATATTTAGTTATGACAAAGGATGTTACTGGAATTAATGATGTAATGTATATTGATAATGAAAGAATAAATGTTCTGCATTATTTTTATAAAAAGGGGTAAATGGTTCTTATGAATAAACGTAGAAATTCAATCTATTGTTGTAAATGAATAATAGACTAAACAGAAACCTAAAAGAAATGTTTGCTTGAATCCTTTACAATATGTTCAAAATAAGACTTGACGAGGTTTGGATTTTCTCTCACCTGGTAAGATGAAGTGATGAAAAGCAAAGCGCACTCTTGGCCAAATGAATGGCTAGAGTCTACATTGGATGGAGAAGTTGTTTGTGTATTTAACCAATAAATAAGAAAAGGTAAGGAATGCATGAAAAAGTAAGTAGGGTCAACCGAAGACAATTAAAGCCACCAACTAACAATGCTATATGTACAAAACTAAAGAAATAAAAACAACTCATTTTTTTTATGACCTCGTGAACTAGTACAGAAACATAATAACATTGTTCATTATTACTTTTTATGTCAAAAATGATAGAGGTGTAGCAACTGTTAATGCTGAATAAACAAGGGAACTGATTCATTCAAGAATCTGAGGAGACCCGTTTAGTTTTTGGGCCAAGCCAAACTAAATCAGCAACCCAGAATATGTTATGGTCCCTACTAGTTAAAAGAAGATGCATGTAATTAAACTAAACATGAATTACAATTAAAGGTTTGGGAACCAAATACAATCATAATGATAAGCTTGGGAATATTTTCTTACTACAATCTAATCATTTAAGCTCATAATATTGAAACAATATTTAAGCATAACGAAAGAAAACAAAGCCATTTTGTACACTTAAATAACTGACCATTTCCATGAGAACATTTTAATATATATATGCAATCCAAATCCTTATTATAATGTTAAGTAGCAAATAAAATGATAGAGATGTCCAAACAACAGCAAAAGGGAGAAAGCATGAGCATCCGACCCTCCTGATGCAAATTCATACAATACATTTAGACTCAAAATAATAGACCCTATGAGACTAAAACCCCATGAATTAAATTAGGGTTTTACATTGATAAAAGATAATCCTCCTCTTGACCATTACAAGTCCTTAAACTATCATGGAGAAACTCAAAGAAGATATTTTGAAACCCCCCATTTTGGAATAATTGTGGAAATAGTTATCAATTGTCAAACCCCAAATAAAACCTCAATGACACCTGTTAGAAAAATATACACAACAGAGAAATGCAAGACATATAATATGTGGAAAAACACAAACACATAAAACCAGAGAGACACATATATACGTAGTTCACCCAGTTTGGGCTACGTCCACCCCGAATAGCCAATCCTTCCTTTCTATTATTCAACAAAATGAAGAGACACAACCTACAACAGATTCGCTATAATATCCTCTGTTTCTCTCACAGTCTCACCTATCTGTTTCTCGCTCTGAGAATACACATATATTTCACAGCCTCAATACAATGCCCTCATACAAAGAGAGGGGTTGCCTTCTAGGGCCAAAAACCCTAAACTAAACATAAGTTCTACGGCAAATCATTCGCCTAATGAACAGCCCAGATTGACTAGAAATTACTATACTTTTACAAGGCAATTTTACATCTATTTTTAGCTTCAGGGGCGCTGCCCCCGAAACCCTCGGACCCTGCTGCGTGGAGGGGTGTACAATCTTCCTGGGGTATAAATCCGGCTGAAACAAAGACCTCTAAATAATCATGCTCCACACCCAACAACACCAAGAGAGAGTTTTCGAAGAGAAACTGGGAAGAGAAAACCCCAATCAGATAATGGGTCGATTTGGTAGTAAAATCTCTCACATTTTTAGAGGCATGAGTGAAAGGAAAAATTAGCACTAACCTGTGACATTTAACCTGCGACGAAACACACATAACAAGTAAGAAAAGAAATAGTGCTATAAATGCTGAGAAAAAATGAAATGAAAACTTGTAAGGTAAGCCGAGAGTTGTAAGGGTTGCATATCTTACCTATAGAAAGACCCATGCTGGAACAAAGCCTCCGTACTAAAATCCATAAGTAAGGAAATAATTATAAGTTGAGAGACCTTATAAAGTCTCAAATTAGTAACCCTTCCTATAATCATAATTTAACGGAAGCAATCAACTGTTCCTTGAGGGGTTATGACCAACCATACCTAAATTTGGAAGTCATTTTATATAAAGCCATGACCTAAGAAGGGAACTCCCTTTCGCAGTGCCAACCTTGTGGAATTTAGTGAAAAACGCAGAACTGTGGAGTAATCCAAATTGTTTCTCTAAAAATAATTGAGCTGACTAAACCAAAAGGAGATTACCTGAGGAAATTTACTAGAGAAACCCTCCCTCCAACTCGAGACTTCTACAAAGCCCCTTCGACAAACGAAGGTGAATGAATGATAGGCTGATTGGTAGGGAAAGTTGGGTAGTTATCCATATCCCGGGGGAGAGCAACTAGACCATTGGATCCAAACCCTAATGGATCAACGGTTGGATCATCATTGGTTTACGAATCACCAAGTTGGAGATTTTTCAACGGAGTAAGTGGAACCATAAAGATAAGCATTGATACTATAATTTGATTATAGCAACACAAATCATATAATTAACCCATGGAGGATTCCAGATGGAAAAAATCAAAGTAATATGTTAGTAATTCATTTTTTTTTTGTTAAGTTGTCTAAGTTCATAGATTACATCAAGATTGTCCTGTGGCTTCAAAAACTTGACTTGGACCACACCAACCCTTAACATAGTTGGATTTTTGCCCATGTATTTTCTAACCTGTGAGATTCACATCACAAAGTGACTTACCAATACAACTTATCAACGTTTATTCTATGCCTTGTGGACATAATTAAATAAAATTTAATTAAGAAAGAATAGTAAAAAATTAATTACTTAATTAAATAATAATCTATTTAAACATATAGATACTTAAACAATAAAAATAAGATAAAAATTGTATAAAATATAAAACTATATAAATAAATATAAATAATAAAATATATTATTAGAACCTACTATTAAAACACAGTATAAAGAAAATATTTTTTAATTGTATAATTGTGCCCAACGCTCTACAACCCAGTATAGGGGTAATGTGTATGTTGAATTTATATTAATATGTCCAATTTATAATAAGTAAATTGGTAAACATTTACATGTTTGTTAAAATTAATATAGAGGCCAAGGGAGATGTTGTAGTGTTTGTATAAAGTTAAAAGAAATCAAAATAATAAAATTCAAATTTGTTACATTATAATTTTGTTTTTATTAATAAAATTGCGAATAACTTTTTAGATTAAAAAAAATCATAATATACATATTACATTAAAATATATAAGTAGCAACAATAAGTTAAGATCCATTATACCTTATAAAATAGAATAATGATTATGTAACTATATTTAAATTTAATTAATAAGCACATAAATTTACAATATAACATCATGTTTAACAATGGATATTCACGTCCACTTTGCCATAGATATTATTAACTTGTAAATAGGCTTCGTTACAATATCATGGGCCAATACGATGGTTCATCAATACAACATGCCCAAAAACCCTCTCATTTCGCACTCAAAATATTTTGTAAAAGTCCATGGGGTTTTGGATAGATGATGATCGGGTGATTTGCTAAGGCACTCATTGATGTGAAGTCTTGTAAATAGGATTTGTTAAAATATCATGGATCAATACTATGGCTCATCAAAACAACATGCCCAAAAACCATCTCTCATTTCACACTCAAAATATTTTATAAAAGTCCATGGGTTTTTGATAGACAATAATTAGGTGCTTTGTTAAGGAACTCCTTGATGTGAAGTCGCCGGTTCAATTCCCTGTATTGATCAGGGTGATATATATATATATATATATATATATATATATATATATATATATATATATTATTTGGATTTAATTTTATAATATTTTTTTATTAAATTTATGAGAATTAGGTGCTTTGTTAAGGCACTCCTTGATGTGAAGTCACCAGTTCAATTCCTTGTGCTGATCTGGGTGATATATTGGACACACACACACACACACACACATATATATTTTATTTAGATTTAATTTTATAATATTTTTTTAATTAAATTTATGAGAAAAACCATCTATGATTTCACGATCAGAATAATACTTACAATTAACAAGGCTTTTAACCATGGCTACTCACCCCACTTTACCATGGATATGATTAACTATACCATACCATGGGCCAATACCATGACTCATCAATACCACATTCCCAAAATCCATCTGTCATTTCACAATCAAAATATTATATATATATATATATATATATATATATATATATATATATATATATCTGTTTTTTTTTTTTAAATTTAATTTTGTTACATTTTTGGGCCAAAAGACACTCTCCATCCTAGTATGGAAGAGTTATTGTAATGCTTAGTTATATTATGCGATGTGATCTAAACATTTTGACTAGTCAAATTAAATAAAAATAAAAAATAAATTATTAATTAAAATATTTTGACTCAATGAAATTATATAAAAATAAAAATTAAACTAAAAATTAAAAATTAAAAATTAAACCAGCCTAGATCCATCTTAATTCCCAATCTATAAAGTTCAAAGAGTGTAACATTTATCACCCCAAAAAAAAATTTAGCTACATATTTATATACATGTACTTCACATTTATTAAGAACGATTACATTCATCTCACTCAAAGGTTACTTACTGCAAGTTTTTGTTTAACTGGCACACTTCGGAATTTTTCATCACATGATGAAAGTTTACATATATATTTCTACCATAGTTTAGGAATGAACGTGCGACAAAATACATAATTTGTTCATATGTTTTTATTACAATGACCTACGAAATTTGGCTCAACCCTCACAACATACCTACAAACATACAATGCAATTTAATATGCGTACGTATGCATCCAATCTTGTACTAGCTACCCTGACTACCTAGGCACACATCCAACGCCTAGTTGGGGTTAATTGATCCAACAATTAGGATGGAAGTGGAAACCAATGAGGTAACCATCCTCTCCCAGGTTCTCTAGGCTTCCTCTCATTCCTTCGTCCGATGTTAGGGTTTACTGGGTTTGCGACGACGTTAGTTGACCAAGGCACGAATTTTCTTGGACAAACTTATGGTAGCCAATAAGTTTTACTCCCCTCACCTAGATGTTACCTTTTCCATCACTTTTCCACAAAATTTATTTCTTCTGGAAGTCTACAACACCAAAACCAACTCTTGGGGGTTTCAACTTCTAGATTTGAGTTCCTCGCTAGGAGTACTAGTGATATTTTGTGACCAAAATGTCCTAGGCAAGGGTCTGTTGCCTACACTTATGCTCTTTCACATTATTCACTTGGAGGTTTCTTGATAATTTGTAATGACTTCTTCTTCGTTGTTTAGAAGCGCCAGAGCATGTGCATCTGTGTATTTCCTAGGTAAGTTGGTTTCATTACATTATTTATCAAGTTTCTTTTTGAATTTATATAAGCCTAGCTTATGAGATTTAACTTGGCTGTGTACTCTGTTCACCAGGTATGTTTGATTCTAGTCTTACTGGATTTTCTTTCAACGCCATACCACACAACTACTCACCAACCTCCTGTTTTCTCTAGGTTCTTTGGACTTCATCTTGCCCAATGGAATTATAGGTATTATCACATAGTCTAATCTCAAGCAGATCAATTATTTGTATCTCCAGTTGACTGGAATTCCCTAGGGCCTAGGCAAAACTGTAGATTGTCTAGCTTGTAAATGGTTTATCTAGGTTCCTAATGTATTATTTTTTTCAAGTTCTGAGTACAATGGAAACCCTACAAGGGTTATGGAAACCAACTATTCTTTTGTTTGTTATGGTATTTAAGAACATACATATACATTAGCACCATGCCATTATTTAATCCATTATCAGGATTTAGTTTATGTGTATTACACAAGAAATTATTTGCTTACTCTTACTGATTTTGTTAACAAACTTTGATCACAGATAATTTAAGGTCTATTGTTGTTTGTTTGTTTATCCACAGTTTTTCCAACACGTGACAAGAATACTGTATTACTATCTTTCAATTTCAAATATTTAGTTATGGGTTTTCTCTTTTGTTGAATATTCAAGGCTTTCTTGTTTCAGGGTATTTTATCCATTAATTTCAGTAGTTGGAAAATGCATATATCTTCCAGGCTTTGGCTCACAATCTCTTTTACTGACTTATTTAGTTTCTTTTCATGCACCTGTACATGGTTCCTTAAGTATTATTCCCTAAGATTCACATGTACTCACAATGCTTGGTTGCAAGGTGGACTGACCTTGTTATTGATTTATCTTGCTACTCAAACGTGTTGCGGGGTTAGGTCATGGTTCTACACTATCTTCGATGGGCTTCCTGACCTCTAGAATCAAGACTAACCAAAACCCTCACACAACAACACCCCTATTTTTAAATTGCTCAAAAGTTTATTATGTTCAGTTGAAATTCTTTTGAAATATATGTATAGCAATTTTTCTCTTGTAACCAAGGTGTCTTCAGTTCCAGTTTTTTATGCTATCACAAGAAAACAAACCTCTAAATATTTTGCATTATTCACACAGTTTAAAACATTTTTGCAAAACTATTTATTCTGCAGATTTTAACTTGTAGATTCAACAACTTATGTGATATGCTAAAACACAAGACGAGAATATACTCTATGCTTCAGTGAAAACCAAAATTGATCGATGAAAATAATAAGTAGAAAAGGAAGAATATAAATCACACATAACGCAATATTTATTTGGGGAAAGAAACTGCTAAAAAACTTGACTATCTATATTGCATTAACCAGAAGATATGAGAAGAAAATAAAATGCTTGTTCCTTATGAACAATTCTTGCACAAGTACAATCTATATCTCTTCTTCCTAGGCAAGCCTTGGATGAATACAATGTGCTTTGCTCAACCTTGAGCTCAACGTCAATATTTCCTATCCTCTACCTGACTGACTGCCTTTGGCCAACACTTAGCCAAATTCCTAGCCTTCCAAGCCCCTACTTCCTTGCGCAATTCCTGAGGGAATTAGCCCACATTTAATTGGGAAATCCACTCTCCATAAATGCGCAATCCATCTTTAGGTTCTTAACTAATTGTATGCACCATTTGTCATGCGGAAAGAGTCAATTTTGCGGACAAAACCGACCTCCCTAGAAGCTAAGGCTTTCTAGTGACAAACAAAACAATCAAGCACTATCTTTCCCTAAATATGCGTTTAAAATACAAGCAACTAGGTGTTTAAAGCATACCTTTAGTCCAACGCTGTTTGTAGCGGTCCAGCCTCTCCGATCCAGATGAGCTCCTCCTTCTCTTTGAAACCTACATTCACTAACAAGCAAACGATTACATAGCACCTGAATAACTCATATAATAAAACATATTCATCATAAAGACCAAGGAGTATATGAAACAAATTATATATAACAACTTGTTGAGAAAAATGAACTTAATTGTATTAATTGGAAACAAAAGAAACCATTACAACCAGTGCCTTGGTGTTGTGCAGGTCCCTCCCAGGGTCCAGCAAGAGTTCTCCTCTACTTTGATCAGCTCACCCACTTCCAAATGAAGCTAAGAAAGGATTGGAATCTCTCCTCTCAAGATCTATAAGGGAGTCCTAATTTCAGCAGCATCTACCCTTAGGAATGTTCAGCTTTCAACCTCATCTCCCTCTGGCCCAATGCCTATATTTATAATACTTTGGAGGAAGTTAATCAGGTCCACCATCAATGGGATAAGCCCCTCTTTCAATGGGATAGCTCCCCTCTTGATGGGATAAGTTCCTCTTTCATAGGGATGCATGAACCATCTGGAGGCGCTCAAGACACGTCAAACCATCTTCTAGAATGCTCTAGATTCAACCACAAGTAACTTTTTTGAAGTAAAACTCGCGCCTTTTGACCTTTACAGGGGTACGCACCCACCCCTTTACAGACAGAGCGTACAAGTACGTAGGTATTGTGAACTTGAGGTGCGTACACGCAGGTAAGGTTAAGAGAAACTGCGTAACCAGAGTTAATTGACTTTTTAAGGACTTTCTCTCTTTCTTGGAGTTTGACATGAGGAGCAGAGGTATAAGACTTGCCAAGGAGGACAGTATGACGGTTGTTGGAGCCATACTAACTGCAAATAGTCATGGTGACAAATTTTAGTGTAACAGATTGCCCCCTAAAGTGCGAAGCCTGTAGTAGATTAAGGTTTCATATCATCTATGAAGGGTGAAGTACTTTATCATTTCAAGGATTATCTCGTGGAGAGCTCAGTCAGAACCTGCAAATATTCAACACAAAATACATATATGAGATCATATCATCGCTGAGGTAGGCATTCCCATACTCAGATCAAAACTTTAACTAACAAACTAACTACTGCTCTGATATAGGAATGATTTCACAGTACATCATAATCATAGACTCTTGTAGACACAGTATGGACGCAGCCATCTGTTTAAGATTAGTCTACTATATAATGAATACAAAACTCCTCGCAGCCTGGATGGAGGAAACTAGATCCAGGGTCTTCATTTCTACTTCCTGAAATAGAACGATTCTATCCATGCGAATAAATGAGTTGATGTCGAACATGGTAGAAACCACTTGATTACCAGTCGATGATGTAAACTGTTAACAAGTGTGAGAGAGACCACCAGTGATGTCAATGGTTCTCAAAGTACTCAGTACAATCCATGAGATGTGAATGTATGTGTTGATGTCGAACATGTCACGAAATCCTTCGATCGAAAGTCAATGATGTAAATTGTCGTCAAAGGCGAGAAACCTGCCATTGATGCATGCAGATTTCAAGGTACTGACAATTTCTAGGTCATCTTTCTAGATAATGTGCTGATGTCGATAGAAAGCGACCCGTCATAGGCAAGCCCACAACACAAAATCATAGATCAAGTTGAAGAAATGTAGCTGTAAGGACTGACTCAGGGATGGTCAAGATGGATGACAGGTATTTTGCAGATGAATGGTTTATTTGTAGTGACCTCTTGAACACATAACGACACAACAGATGGCTTGGTGACAATTGACCCAAAGTTAATATCCGGAACCGACTGAAGATTTTCAATGCGGTTTGATCAACTGTTAGGCAAAGGATTTCCCAACCCAGGTGAATGAAAAGTGTCGTGTTCAAGAGTGGTGATAAGGTCTCTTCTGAGACAAAGGATAACAAATAGGCTCATTTTTCTCTCTTTTCCCCCACCATTTCTGGCAAGTACCTCTTTATTTTTTACAAGCTTGAGGAGGATAACATATGCTTGATTATAAGCTCATCCTTCGGATGAGTCCAACTTAGTTTAGATTCGAACCCTAAGAAGGAGTGGTTCGTTCCTGTTTGTAATCGAACATGTCCTTTACTGTGAAATTTTAACGAGTCCAGTATAGGAGAAACTCGGCGTTTTTCAATTTTAGAGAGTTTGAAAAAACTTAAGAAGACTCCAAGGTTGACCTTTTTCGTAAATTTGTGTCTCCCAAGCCCGAAAAAGTATAAAATAATACTTGAGAGAACCGCTTGATCTTTACGACCAAGGACTACTTTCATGATTAGTGTCTTTGACCTGAAAAGTAAAAAGTGATCAAGGACATGTCGTTTTATTTCCAATATCGAATTTGAAATGACAAAAATCCCGCAATCTTTTCATGTTTTTACGGTCAGAAAAGGGTTGTAAGAGGACCGTCTTTTTAGTTCCATTTTAACGAGTTTAAAAAGAAAAACTCGGCAATCTTTTCATATTTTGAGAGTCTGAAAAGGGCTTAAAAGAGAACTCCAAGGTTTCACTTTTTCATAAGTTTTAACGAGTTCGAAAAAATGATAAAAATGTACTCATGGTTTTCATTTTTTCGTAAGTTTTAATGAGTTCGAAAAAATGATAAAAATGTACTCATATGGCTGACTTTCAATTTAATTTACGAGTAGGAAAAGACGGAAAGAACTCGACATTTTCATTTGTTTTACGAGAATGAAAGATAGCAAAATAATCTCGGTATTTTCATGAGTTTAACGAGTCTTGAAAATAACTGAAATTGACTCGAGATAGGTTTCATTTTTACAAAAGCTTGAAACAGAGAAAAACTATGCTTCAAAGTAGTTTCATTTTTACACAAGCTTGAAACAAAGAGGAAACTGTGCTTGATGCCCCCTAAGCGTAACTGCTAGAGCGCATGCCCCCCCAGCTTCATTTCATTCAACTAAGTACAAGCTGGATGGAATGAAGGTTCTTGTACGAGATCATTTGAAAGACTCGACCTAAAACTGTAAGAAAATTATGCAAAACACTAAAATAACTAACCTAAATATACAACTTAACATTTATGAGATCTAGTCAAACTCTCGACTCAAGTAGAGGAGGATTTGTTTCATTTTTTAACGAGCTTGACACAGGAAAAGAACTATGCTCGGATTTAGTTTCATGTTTATGCAAGCTTGAAACGAAAAACTATGCTTGTTATAAGTTCGCATGCCCCCAGCATAATGATGCAAATCAAGGTACATGCCCCCCAAGCTTCATTGCATTCAACTAGGTGGATGAAATGAAGGTTTACTTTCGAAATCTTGGAAAGACTCGTGGGAGTTGTTTCATTTTTTAGTGAGGTTGACACAGGAAAAGAACTATCCTCAAAACCCTTGTTTCATTTTTTAAACGAGCTTGACACAAGATAAGGAACTATGCTCATAACTACTCTCTACAATCTACCTAACAAAAAACTTTACTCTAAAAACCTTGATTCATTTTTTAACGAGCTTGACACAAGACAAGGAACTATGCTCATGACTCCTTGTTTCTTTTTTTAACGAGCTTGACACAAGACAAGGAACTATGCTCTAAAATCCTTGATTCATTTTTTAACGAGCTTGACACAAGACAAGGAACTATGCTCTAAAAATCCTTGATTCATTTTTTAATGAGCTTGACACAAGACAAGGAACTATGCTCTAAAAATCCTTGATTCATTTTTTAACGAGCTTGACACAAGACAAGGAACTATGCTCTAAAATCCTTGATTCATTTTTTAACGAGCTTGACACAAGATAAGGAACTTTGCTCGTCTCATTGATTCATTTTTTAACGAGGTCGACACAGTAAAAGGAACTTTCCTCGAAATCCTACTCTCTACAATCTACCTATATATCCTAAAATCTAGCTGATTCATTTTTTAATGAGGTTGACTCAGTAAAAGAACTATCCTCATACTAGCCTGTTTCATTTTTTAACGAGGTTGATACAAGAAAAAACTATCCTCGCGGACACCTGTTTCATTTTTTAACGAGGTTGGCACAGGAAAAGGAACTGTCCTCGCACTCACTGATCATGGCTTCCAACTGGAAGAAAGACATGTCAATGGACACACCTTGATCATGGCTTCCAAGAGGTCTTCATCAGAAGGAAGAATACTTCTCTGGAAGGAACACATGTCAAGGGACTCAAAAGGGATAAGAACATCGTGTTCAAGTAATCCCATAGAGTTTTCCATGTCAATTACCGGATCTAAATCAAAGGAAGATGAGCAAATAGTGGGAGGCTCACGTACATCGGTAACTGAAAACATGGGACCAGTCGCCACATAATTAACCCGTGGCAGGGTAGATACCACTTTAGAATCAGGAACATTTAGGGGTGTCATATTATTGGTAGTTGAAACAAGACTAGGGAACGAAAGCTGGTCTACAGTCACAATACTGCCATTGTGAGGGAAAGACATCACGCGAAAGAGTGTCGATACGACAGCTTTCATTGCATAAACATAGTCTCGCCCAAGGAGTAAATTGAAATCCAAGGGACCTCGAACTACCATAAGATCAATACAGACAGTTTTACCTTCCAAGGTAATAGAAAACTTAGGAAGGATCCCTAAAGGTTCACTAATGGTTCTGTTAAAAGCTTTCATATTCTGCGTAATAGGCGCAAGCTGAGGGGAACCCAAAGCTTTCCAAACAGTTGAGGATAAAATACTAACAGAAGCACCTTCATCTACCTGAGTACGATGTATGTCCCTACCACCAGCCTTGACAATGATTTGGAAAGGGATGGAGGAAGGAAGACAAGGTTCTGTCAGTCTATTCTAGTTAAAGGAAAAGACCTCAGTACTTGGAGGGGGTTCTTTAGAAACAGGTGAAATGCCCCCTGGCATAGAAGAATCTGATGTAACAAGAAGAACATGAGCGGTATGAAATTCACTCTCGAAAGGGAGAGTGTGATCGACCGAATGTGAAATTGAATCGACCACTCCGTCAGTTGACGGTAGGTTGGGAGAAAGTTTACGGTAACCAGTTGGAAATTCTTGCTGTGGAACAGTAAGGTTTTCCAACAATTTTGAGGCTTCATCTATGTGAGGGCAAATGTGAGTTTGATGACTCCCTTTGCATAACTTACAAGGAAACCTAACTTTACCCTTTTTCCCAGGAACCTGACTATCACTGGTTGATGGATCAATGGAAAGTTGATGAGATTTTTCTGACCATACTTCCAGGACCTTTGGAATACCAGGACAATTGACAAGGAAGTGGTCACCCTTACAAAGCCTGCAAGGGTATTTGGGTTTACGATGCATGTCGGAGTTTTCCTCAACACAACTAACACTTATAGTCGTGGTTGGTTGGTTGACTTCTTTCTTATCTTGCTTCTTCTTCCTCTTCTTCTTCTTCCCTTTCTTCTTCTTCTTAGACACCTGGTTACTAGTATCAAGGCTTTTACCAAGCGAAGAGGAAGAAATGGAGGAAGAAAAATTAGGCGAAGAAGGTAAAGGGTCAACAGAAGGTTGGTGATGTTGAGATGGTGAACTCTGTTGAGGTGAAGCATTCGGTTGAGGTGGAACAATTGGAGTACTTTGGGCCAACGAAGTTGAAAATAACCATATCGGTAAACCTATTGTAAATCCAGGCAATGACAAAGTAGCCATATAAGGAGGACCAACATTTCCAAAGTAAGGAAAAGTACTAGGATTCTCGTTAGGAGGGGTTCCTAGGTTGGTAAATTCCGGAACATTTGCCATTATATTCAACTTTAGTGAATTTTATTAACAATTTAAAACTAAAATTAACAATTCACAATTCACACTTAACAATTAAAATTCACAATTCACACCTATGGTCTCTAAAAGTAAAAACAAACAAATTAACACGCACTATCAAATCTAGGAGGCAAACCACACACAAACAGTAACTTTCCGGACCGAAAACACTAGTTGGTGATGAAATCCAACATCGCAGAATTCAGTACAGAAATGGCGGGTGGAACAGTTACCCCGGCAACCTGCTTAATGAATAGACTGGACCAAGTTCCTCCACTTTAACCGTCTCGAGTGAAGTGAACCCCCTAGAAAATCCAAGTGAGTCTAGCCGACGTCTGCTCCAGGTACAGTGGGATCTTCCCTCCACCTTCACCTTGGGTAGAACCCTAAAGATAATAGTCACTAAGGTCACCAACAGCAACAAATATACCTGGGGGAACAGTCTACTATCTGATAGCACGCAAGGGCAGAGTAACACGCTCAATCCGCTTGCCGTCTCCCTGACAATAATCCAAGGTTTACCAACAAGTGACCCCAGGCTCCTCGACAATGGTTAATCCGAGGTTTACTGTTTGTAGTACGTGCATATCTGGCGTCGTTCCCAATGAAGGAGGATTGATCCCCTCACTGGTTCGGACACGATCTCGTGCTTCTCCTTTAAGAGGAGCTTTCCCAGAGCATAAATGTAACAGCTGGATTTATCCTACCACAAGATGAGCTACTTGTTTGGTTTTGCTGTCTTGGATAGTTAATTACTCTCCTACTCCAAGACACTAGCCTAAGCTATGTTGGTGTATCAGAGCCCTAGAAATGTAAAAATTACTAGATGAATTTTAATTAAGCGCTGTGTTATTAAGGCTGTTATTACTCAAAGGGGTAAATGGATACGAAACCAATGGTGTTATGACCCGACTCAAAACTGAATGCAATCGAATATGATAATGTAATCCTTTCAATTCGATGAATCCTAACTAAAGTAAGGAGAGAGTTTCCATTCACTTCCAACAATGCAAAAAATTGATCACTAAGAGAAAATATAACAAATTCTCTAATGCACTAATTTCATCACGAAAAACTAATGCAAATCAATTCCAAAATACTTTTTTTTATTTTTATTTTTGTGTAAATTCAAATCAAAGAAAACTGATCTAAATCTACGATTGATTTTTCAGAATGTAAACTATGCAATTGTAATCTATGCACAATTCACTTGAAAAGTATGCAAATGTAATCTATGCACATTTTTCATTCATATTCTGAAAATGAGAATTCTAATTATGCAAATGTGATCTATGCAAGAGAATTCTCAAACACAAGATGATTCTAATGTAATCTAAGAACCAATCAAGTGCAATTCGAGAAAATTGGGTGAGAGTTCCAAAGATCAAAAAAATAAAAACACTCAAAGGCGATTAACACTCATACACAAAAGCAAAAAGATGCAAAATTGTGAAAAGACTAAGACAAACCTCCAAGTAATGACCAAATGAAATCAAATTTAGAATTTCTCAAAAAAGAGACTCAAAACACCCAATTGATGAAAGCTTAAAGCAGGAATGCCAATGAAACAAGCTTAGATGAAAACTTTTGACAGGTAACCAGTGGATCTGGGTAGCAAAAATAAACTATAAACAAAATCTAATAGGTAGAAAAGGAAAAAATGGAAAATTTCTAGGCTTTTGACAGGGTACGCAGGCAGCCTGTTTGCATAGGTGCGGCCACGCTCTATGTACAAAGCAGAAGTGCGTACATGTACGCACTGTGCTTAACGCAGAGGGTGCGTACTGCTCTTAAAACCAAGAAAAATAAAAACTAACTTAACCCTAAGCTATTCCACCCAAATTCACAGTCAATCAGTCAAAAACCAGAAAGAAATCGACTTTCCTCAAATCAAAGTATCAATCAAAAGAGAAATCAATCAAATCCATGCATTCCCCAGTATGGTCGCCATTTTGTCATGTGGAAAGAGTCAATTTTGTGGACAAAACCGACCTCCCTAGAAGCTAAGGCTTTCTAGTGACAAACAAAACAATCAAGCACTATCTTTCCCTAAATATGCGTTTAAAATACAAGCAACCAGGTGTTTAAAGCATACCTTTAGTCCAACGCTGTTTGTAGCAGTCCAGCCTCTCCGATCCATATGAGCTCCTCCTTCTCTTTGAAACCTGCATTCACTAACAAGCAAACGATTACATAGCACCTGAATAACTCATATAATAAAACATATTCATCATAAAGACCAAGGAGTATATGAAACAAATTATATATAACAACTTGTTGAGAAAAATGAACTTAATTGTATTAATTGGAAACAAAAGAAACCATTACAACCAGTGCCTTGGTGTTGTGCAGGTCCCTCCCAGGGTCCAGCAAGATTTCTCCTCTACTTTGATCAGCTCACCCACTTCCAAATGAAGCTAAGAAAGGATTGGAATCTCTCCTCTCAAGCTCTATAAGGGAGTCCTAATTTCAGCAGCATCTACCCTTAGGAATGTTCAGTTTTCAACCTCATCTCCCTCTAGCCCAATGCCTGTATTTATAATGCTTTGGAGGAAGTTAATCAGGTCCACCATCAATGGGATAAGCCCCTCTTTCAATGGGATAGCTCCCCTCTTGATGGGATAAGTTCCTCTTTCATAGGGATGCATGAACCATCTGGAGGCGCTCAATACACGTCAAACCATCTTTTAGAATGCTCTAGATTCAACCACAAGTAACTTTTTTGAAGTAAAACTTGCGCCTTTTGACCTTTATAGGAGTACACACCCACCCCTTTACAGACAGAGCGTACAAGTACGCAGGTATTGTAAACTTGAGGTGCGTACACGCAGGTAAGGTTAAGAGAAACTGCGTAACTAGAGTTAATTGACTTTTTAAGGACTTTCTCTCTTTCTTGGAGTTTGACATGAGGAGCAGAGGTATAAGACTTGCCAAGGAGGATAGTATGACGGTTGATGGAGCCACACTAACTGCAAATAGTCATGGTGACAAATTTTAGTGTAACACCATCTCTATAAGTTGAAAAATTATACAACTGATAATATACTATCCTTGAACTCTAATCTCAACTTGGTCTTACTTTGAACTAGCATGCATGAGTTATTTATGAGTGAATATTCAGTTAACTAGTTTGGCACTGAGGATGCACTTGTGCCCATCCTGACTACTAGACCTCCTACCATTTCCTCCAACAATTAGAACTAGTTTTACTGACTATAACTCAGTTAGTCTGAGTTAATTAATTACAACTCAAAAGAACTCAACCCGGGCCCCTAAAATTTAGGGATCACTCTACATGATTCTAGATAGACTTCCAACTTGAATTTACCAAGGAAAATAAGTTAACTTAACTTAGTTAACTATTACAAGTTGCTATGAGAATAGAATTACAATTTAATTCATAATTTAATTCAAGTACAAATTAAATTAGAATTTCTAGATGCTGTTTTTAACAATTCTTGTTGCAATTTTCAACATATTCTACTGTTCCATTTGCATTCAGTTTGAAGTCTCATTCACACTCTATTTAAATTTTATTCAAGATAAGTGACACAGAAAAAGTATCTAATTCTTTTCCAAAATTCATATAGTAATGAATTCCTTTAGAACCTAAACAAAATACATTCATATAGTAATACTTATCTAGTGTTGTGCCTACACCACAAAATTAACCAGGAAGTCTCTCCACTTGATTGCGAGACTAGAAATAACTTCCAGTCTCCCCTAAGCTTCTTCTCTTCCAAACATTTTAGGTGTGAACCCTAAGTTAACTAGCTTCGAAACTTCAAGACCACTTGGTCCAATTAAGAGTCTTAACTCACAAGATTGGTTTTTAAGGGTTCCACTGTCTCAAAGTCTAGTTCAAGAACTCCTTAAGACTTTGCAACGTCCTTCTCACTTACACAACGTCCTCTATTAGGCTTTCAATTCTCTCGAGTCTCTCTCCCACTCCTCAGGCTCTTTTACTTCTTTTTCCCTTGGAAAAAATCTTCCTTCCTTGGAACCATCCTTTTTCTAGGAAAGGAGAGAGCTTCCAACGGACCTAACTGTTAGGAGAGTTTTATTATTATTATATATATTTTAAAAGTTTTCTTTTAATACTCAAAACTTCCTTTTCTTTAATCATTTATGAACCACATAGTTTATTAATCCTTCCTCTAGAAAACAATTGTGTAATTTCATAAAATAAATAATAAAAGTCAAAGTAAAAATTAAAACAATGATAGTAATTTATAGAGTATCCATAGGGTATCACATCTTCCCCCTCTCGAGCCAAAAATCGTCCTTAGTGTTCAAATCAAACTGCTTAACCAAGTCTGAATAGACTTGTTGCATGAATTCCTTATCTTCCTAGGTGGCCTCATCCAGGCTGAACTGATTTCATTACACTTTAACCTGGGTGATAACTCGCTTCCGTTGGATTGTTTCTCTTTGCTCGAGAATGCATAGAGTCTCTATCAGAAGTTCTCTGTCTGGTTTGACCTGTGTCAAAATTACATTATGTCATTATTTATATTGGTTACTATCAATATTATCTAATTTAAATTCACAACTTATATGTTACCTGGATATCTTGCCAACTAATCACATGTCTAGGATCATAAATATATTTCTTTAATAATGACACATGAAACCTGATGTGAGCGGGTAGCGCCAGTCTGTATGCAATCGACCCAATTATTTCCAAAATCTCGAAAGGACCACAATATTGAGGTGTTAGTTTCATGCAACCACCCCATTGTAAGTTGATTTTATTAGGCTTCACTCATAGGTAAACATGGTCTCCTACATGAAACTCTTTGTAGGTCCTTTTCTTGTCTGCATAAGTCTTCTGCCTGTCCTGGGTAACCTTTAAATTATGACATACTTTCTTTACATCCTGTTTCATATCAGCAAGCATTTTAGGTCCTAATATCATCTTTTCTTCGAGATTGTTCCAATTGGTGGGCACTTTGCATTTCCTCCCATATAACACTTCAAAGGGACTCATTCCCAAGGATTCATGGTAGCTATTATTGTAATAAAATTCAACTAAGAGGATGTACTCCTCCCACTTGGTTAGTTGCTACATTACGTACATTCTTAACATGTCCTCTAGCACCTAATTCACCTGCTCAATTTTCCCATCAGTCTGGGGGTGATACGCGTTACTGAATTGGATTTGAGTACCTAGTCCAGTAAAAAGGGTTTTCCAAAAAGAAGAGGTAAATTTCACATCCCTATCTAAGATCACCACTTTTGGTATAACATGTATCCCAAATATCTCCCTAATAAATGTAACAACAATTTTAATTGTTTTGTACTTGTATTTAACCTATATAAAATGGGTTGTTTTCCTTAATTTGTCGACCACTACCATGATGGAGTCATTCAATTTTCTAGATTTGGGCAGTCCCGTAATAAAATCTAGAGTAATCATATCCCATTTCCATTTAGGAATGGGTAGGGGATGAAGCAACCCAACAGGATGTTGATGTTCTGCTTTAACTTGCTAACACTCTAAAGATTTAGCCAAGTATTCATTAATGCCTTTCCTAATTCCTGACCAAACAAAATTCCCTTTGATTGCAGAAAATAATTTTTGATATCTGGGGTGAGAAATTGTTGACTGTGATGGATTCGCCAACATTCAGGGGATCTCCCTAGTATGAATTCCCAACTAGACCTCACACTATTTGGTGTAGGAGTCCCATCCAGTATGATGGACCGGTTTCCATTATCTTAAAGGTATGCCTTAGCTCTTGCTTGTTAGCACATGAGAGTGATATACTTGGTCTTCAAAAAGTGAAGTATGTGTGCCTGGTGAGTGCCTAGTGTAACTTGTGCCTAAGTTCATTCACTGCATGGGGGGGAGGGGGTGTGAAAGTGAGTCCCTAGTTGAGAGGGAGTAGTCCCAACTCAGGTAGAGAAACGCACAACACAACAAGACTTACGCCGCCTCTGACGAAGTAGTCCACATGGATGCGGCAGTCAAAAACACTAAGGTAAATGAATAGCATGTACAACACCCAGCTGAGTAGTCCACACAGTTATGATGATCCTTATAACAGATATACAAGAATGAATATGTCTAGTGTCTAACGGAGTATTCCACATGGACGAGACAAAAATAGCAACCATTACAACTCATCTTCAACAATATTTGCATTAGAATAATTTAAGTAGTTCAACTATCCTAGTACAAGTTAAGAAAACAGGCATTACAAGCATTTAAAGAATAGTCTTACAAATGAATACAACGAATGCATGAAAATGTGTTGGCCTATGACAGGCTTTTGAATTAAGCGAAAGTTACAAGACACATTTGTACACCATACATCACTAGCCCAAGTAGTGGAGCATTGGAGTCACTGTTCACTCCTCAAACAAAAGATTACAGGCTCTCAAGGCTATGTGTGAGGAGCCAAGGTGAAAAGTCCTTTACATGTAAATTGAGGGGGTATATATAGCCAAGGATGAACTGAGCCTTGTGATTCTTCAACTTCCCTCATGACTGTTAGACTTACATGACTCTTCACTTCATCTGTGGGTCTCTTGGACTTCCACATTACATTACATTGATTACAATAAGTATGGCCCATAGTAGTGATGTGGCCGAGATGACTCATGATGCAAATCAACATGATACTACTAACATGTAACTGTGGTGTCTGTGTCGAGCTGCTATGCTGAGGAGTATTGAGTATAATCTCGGTGTATAGTATCTTTACCTCTACATGACAAAGTGTGCAGAGCCTTTTATGGTCTTGGTGTTCACTTGATGGTGCTTGTGTCTGTGTCCCCTTCGCTTGTTGCTTGGTATGCTTCATGTGCTCGTTCCAATGTGAGCAAGTCTTCTAGCATGCACTCCTTCTTCATTCCATTCGTCTTCGCACCATGTTCCATTCATTTACCTGTTTCTGCAATCACTCATGACGAGATGACATCAAATCCAGAAATCACCTAGTCTACCATGATTCATTGTTTTTCGTGATTGGTCTGGGTGACTAGGAGGAAGAAAAAGGTACTGAGACTATGTAGAGCACAGCTCAGGCCAGGATGTGGAAATGAGGAGTGTGGTCTGCACTGCGAGGAAAAACTGCATTGCTGTCACTAGGAGGAGAAAATTGTGTAGTGAGGGGCACCAATGACAATTACATGCTGTGACAATGAGAAAGATTATTGCATAGATTCTGGAGGGAGAACCTGACAAGGCAGCCAAGAGACCGACAAAAAGAACTATGTAGTTTTCTAGAGCAAGGCTGGGTAGAGATACTAAGGATTGTTGGCCAAATCTGCGCAGTTTTCCAGAGTAAACCAGGACAGATCTACTGGGAGACTCGCAGGAAAAACTACACAATTTTCTTAAGCAAGGGAGACAGAGCTGCTAGAGGATTGGCAGGAAAACCTGTGTAGTTTCCAAGGCCAGTGAGTAGTGGGGAAACGGGGAACTACTGGTCAAGACTGCTTAATTTCTAGAGGCAGTACAGAGCAAGCCAGTTGGGGAATAACAAGTCATGACTTCTTAATTTCTAGAGTCAGTTTAGAGCGGGAAAATGGGGACGTAACAGGCATGACTATGTAAATTTTGTAGGTAGTGCAAGGTAGGAAGTTCGGGGAGCAACTCAGCATGTCTTTGCAGTTTTGGGGAAAAGTGCAACCCGGGGTCTCAGTGCAGTGCAAATTTCCAACTAACCAGAGGGAGGCTTGATGACTAATGATGTAGGAAGAACAACTTGGATCAGGTTGGGAGACAAATTCTGCATAGTTCTGGGTAGCAACAGGGTTACTAAGGGTTGAGACTATGTAGTGCATCTCAATCAGGGTCTGGTTGAAGGAATTTCCCGATCGACAAATTTTTCAAGAAAAATGGCTAAGTGTGGGAGAAAGTGAACTTGTGCATACATGACCTTGTGAACGCACACTTAGCATGACTCGATGACAAGACACCTCAAACCAAAAAACCAAACATGGAAAAGCATGACCCTCTACAGGATTGTCTAATGGTGAAAGCAACAAGTGCGACACTAGGGATGGACCTTCAGATGACTGTGATGATACTTGCATGACAGTGCTTACAATGTTGTGTGTGTGTGCGATGGGTGCTTACATAGTCGAAACAACTCAAGCACATAAAGAAAAACCTTCGATATCACCAGAACAAGGTCTCAAGCATGACATAGTAATCAACATGCCAAAGATGACAGTTGGTCAAACAAGAAAAATGGAAGGAAGACATGTAGAGGAAACACATGAAGTGACTTTTGTGTTTTCACACATGCGTGCTATTGAAGACATGATGATAAGACAATGAAAAGCAGTCCTGCAAACTACACTAAGATAAATGTGTTCTTTGCTTACCATACTTACCCTTAAGATGATCATGCATCCGACAAAGTTTGCATGTGGTCCTGATCTTTTGCCATCACTTAGTCTCTTGGTCCTTCTCCTTAACTCCTTGGGAGTGATCTTAACATGTCACCTTTTCCTGTAGTCATTGAGAGATATATTAGTGCAGTTTCAGTGGGTAGTGATTGCTACCAGGATAAGGCCCTGGGCTGCCCATTTGCACAGTTTCTGAATGCAAGACAGATAGGGCAGCTTAGAGAACACTGCGTAGTTTTGAGGCACAGGACACTGTTGCGAGATGGGGTCCTGTGAGGACACCTCTGTGCAGTTTCTAAGTGCAATCCAATCTCAACAACTACAAGGCAATACTATGTAGTTTCTGGATGCAAGGCACTACTGCTGGATGGGCTTTAGGAGGACACATCTGTGCAGCTTCAGGTTGCAAGGTAGACTAAGAAGCTAAGGGACAATATTGTGTAGTTTATGGAGATAATGGGTTCTGACTGGGGGAAAGGACACTGGAGGAAACCAATGCATACTTTGGATGCCAATGGAGGCTAGGGTCTCTGCGCACTACAGAGTTTCAACGGGCAAGGGAAAATCTTAAGGATTGTAGAAGCAAAGTTCACAATTCTGGGAAGTTGGATGAGGCTAGGTTGCTTGGGAAATTCACTAAGTGTGACATCAGTGAAACAGATGTAAATAGTTATAGGAATCGACTATGATCACACACAAACACTTAGTGATAAAACATAGACAATCTAGAATGTATAAAACATACTCTGCTTGATGCAATAACCTTCATGACAAGAGTGCATGAAGTGAGTTTGAAACATGTCTATGTACTGAAAGCAACTCATACACATAAGATTTCCCTTTAAGCAAAACAACATTCCCTTTGTGTGACAACCAACAATCCCTATGCCCAAAGATGATACATACTTCATAAAGATGAGAACGTGAACAACTCTTAAGATCAAGGAGGAGGCATGAGTACATCACCTTACCAACAGGTGACCAAGGAACGATCAATCACAGGATCCAAGGTAAGCTCCAAAATTTGCATGCGAGCCAAAATTTTGGAGGGTAGTTGTATCCGCTACAACATTTGTGACACATTGGTAGAACTCCAGCTGTCTGTATGGACCTTTTTCATGAAAAGCGAGTCTAACCTTTTTAAAACTATTGTTCGATTCTTTGATCGTAATGGCTTCCACACTAGCTTGTGTGAAAGATGTAGTCCCTACCATTCTCTTGATCGGTCAGCATTCCAAGCCAAGTCAACTTAGTTGTTTCTCTTGGGGATGAGGGGTGTATTGGTGCACAAGTAAAATAGTGGTCGGATTTTAAGTTTAATCTTTGGTGTTGCTTCGCTACTAGCAGGCCTAGATAATACCCCAATGGGGTCATGCAGGAACACAAGCATCGCTCCACTGCCAACGAGCCTGGTCAGTACCCCGTCAAATTAACTTTCATCACCTCTCTATGCAAGAAGCCTTTCTCTTCTTTCACCTTATTCATTTTTTCATTTTTTTTAAGAACTGTGCATAGGCACTTATTTATTTTGATGATGCAGAAGGGGGATCCCGACTTATTGAGAGAAGAATAGGTTGTTCCTTCAGAGAAGTATGTTATATATACTTCTGACATACTTGTTAAGGTTTTCCCCCTCACGTTAATCTACTTGACTGATCTGACAAGGGTTAACCCAAAACAACCAATTAAAGTAGGCGATACTAGTTAACAATGCAAGCATTTTGTTTTCACCAAGACTCACTCTAAAAAGAACATATTTCCCGTCAGGGTATCATTGACTGAAAACAACAAGATCTACATAAAGAGAGAGGACAATATATAACCAGATGTTGATAGCTATACAAGTCCTCTTAGATTTCCCGGCTTGTCTTAAGAGCCAAACACAATTTCATGTGAGGCTAACCTATGGATACAAGCAAGCAAAGAAAGAAAAAGAAAAAAGAAGAAGTAAAGCGAAAGTAAAACAAACAACAAAAGCAAGAAAGAAAATAAACCAAACAAAGTCAGCAAGCAAACAAACAAGAAAACTAGAAAGCAAAGCAAAGAAAGAAAACAAACACTACTCCTACTCCTACATTAAACAGTCGGGGTTACGTGAAATTAAATTTCTAGTGAAGCCATCATTGGCGTACTCGACCTGCAACCAAAAATATACAAGCGATTAAAACAGATAAGAAATATTGTGCAACTGAAAATACAAAAACTTGAAAATCTTGCACATGGGAGGGAAGGTCTTGTTTGTGGGTAGAAAGATGTGTCAAAACCACCCAACACACATGCTTACCTCTTTTGATGTTTCAACAAACCTAGGAAGCATCTTGCGAGTGTGTGTTCATCTGCACCAAGATTCTTAGCTAGCACGAGGAAGGACTGAAGCTTGTTACTTACAACAAGGCTCGCCAATTAATATTGTTCCATCCATTCAGCGATTAGATCATAAAATTCATGATGGATTTTTTGGAAGACTTGTGATCTCTGAAAATGTAGATTTTTTATTCGAGAGAGGGGATCACCATGGAAATCTAGTACGGATATATATATTTGATCATTCTCATCAGTCATGTCAAGACATTGAGGACCTGCCATAGCCATCAACGAAGGCTGAAGTGCCTCACCTTCTTGACAGAGTTTAAGGAGAAATATGTTACACAGTGAATATCATAGTTTGCGAAGCGACTGCCATTGGATGTATTTTTGGGAAAATAATAAACTGCATGACAATCACCCAAGATAGAAGAAAGATAAGACAAGTTGGTCGAGATGCCAGATTCCCAGTTTGACATGAACAAAGAAATTTTTTTAACAATCTTGCGAATGCTCTAAATGATGGAACCAAGTTCGCTGTGCGCTAGATATGACAGAACACCCACCTGCAACTGGTGAAAAATTGTGCAAACATCATGGTCATCACAAGAATTTAGAAAGGATGCCAGCACTGTGAATGTGTGAAGTCAGTTGGGGTGTGGTGAAATGAGAGAAACTTGATTCGTGTGATAGCTTGTGCACTTGTCATCACATAGGGAGATTGATGGTGTGATGAGCGGGCATATTTGAAGAGAAATATTCGCAAGAAGACCAAGGATTTGATCATGAGAGAGAACATCCGATAAGTATGATTATGGACAAAGACAGTATTTGAGATAATCAACTTAACAATTCCTTGATTGCATGAGAGACAGACACTCCCAACCTGAGTTGAATGTAAGAGACATGCATGAAGATGGACATGCTATAAGAGACTCGTAGATTCAGTCATGAGTGAAATTTTTAAATCTTGAAATATCACACCCGGAATAGTAAATAGTTTTTATAGAGGGATCCACGTCGGGTGCAAACATGCAGATAGGTGGATTGTGCATGTGAAACTAGATCTGATTCGGTTCGAGGGGCTTACCAGAGTCTCGAGGTCCTCACATAACCATCAAAGGACGTTGAAGTGCCTCGACTCCCTGACACATCCCGAAACTTTCTAGAATTGAAAAATCACATTTTGAGATGTGAACTAGATCATGCATGGCTTGAGGATGGTTGTTGTTGCTGATTTCAAAACTTATCTTAGGATGGAAGCCATCTCTATCACAGGCTTCATCAAACTTTTCAGCTTCAACAAGCTGACTTGACGAGTTGTCTTCATGCAACATACAAGATGATGACAAGTTGGAAGAGTCCTATGCATTGAGACTGTTTACATCATGGACAACCTCAATGCCTTGTGTCAATTGAGGAGATAACTCATCAGATGAAGAAGTAAGAGAGCATGAAGTATCTCTACCATATGTAGATGCACATGGTAGGACACACGGGCATGTGAGGTGCAAAGGAAGTTTTGATATGGACATTTGCTTTCACGAGTGCGCATTCCAGATTTGAGTTAGAGTGTACATGAGAGAACAACATATCACATGTTGTGTTTGGGTGTTCATCACAACATATGGAAGCATGGGAGTGATTAAAACCTAAGACTGGAGGTTGATCGGAAGAATTAAATGTGCATGATGTTTCACCAAGATTATTGGGTTGAGAATCATTCAAGAATGGAAGCTCATTTTCTTGATGTGAACCATTTTGAAGCATAGAGGAGGAATTGATTGTGTCTTCACCTTTTTGCTCCTCCGCCTGTGTAATGAGACTACCTTGCACATGACCACAATTTGAGATAGCAACTTAAGAATAAAGAGAATGCACACAACTGGTTGGTGAAGCAGATTGATCAAGCGAGTCATGATACAAGGAGTCATGGATTGTAGATGATGGAGGATGGTAGAGATGCATATCAGACTCGAGACTTGGGTTATGAATGGTGATGTCCTTTTGCGGAATGGAGGAATGAGTCTTCACCATAATCTTTCTGAGCCATTATGGAATTTCCTCCATTAGAGTGGGAGACAACTGAGAAGATGGGCTCGGAACATGCTGCACATATTTCTTAGCTTTACGATTTCTACAAAGGGGCACCCTCTGTGAAATTTTCGCAGCTTTGCGACCACTACGAGGGGGCACCCTCTACACAGATATCTCAAGTTTGCAATCGCTGCGAGGAGGCACCCACTTCAGGACTGGAAAGAGAGGAGGACAAGGAACAAACGGGATGTTGGTCTTCTCCTTTGCAAACTGAGGGTCTTCATGATCTACAAGAGTTGAGGAAAAAGGGAAATTAGGAGATTCACCATGTCAAAAAACATGAACCAATAGTTTCAACTCTTGGCTCATGAAGTCAAGGTCTCGAAATTATTCAGGAAATTCATCACAGAGGTGAAGGAAGTGGGTAGAAATGCCCTTAAATGACTCGCCAGGCTTCATTCTTAAATGAGATATTCTTTCATAGACATCTTAATGGTTATACTTATCAAAGGTTTGATGGAGCTCCTTCAGGAGAGTAAGAAGGAAATGGATGAAAGCAGGTGGCAGGGTATGAGACCACCGATTAGCATGAACTTCAACGGTGAAGAAGAAAAGTACACAAACAAGCTCTTCACTATCAATTTCATGAGATTGTTAGAAATGAAGAAAATAAGAAATATGCTTGGTTACGAATGTTCTGTCCTCACCGTCAAACTTTAACAGGGAAAAGTGATCTAGAAGCTCATCGAGGAGTGATAGTTAATTAAGGAGAAATGTGAGAAACACCTAGGGAGCATGACTTGTGTATGATCCATTTTGATAAGAGATTCAAAATAGATGCAATGGGCTCAACATGTCATTTGGCCCTCCTTCTAGTGCCTGAAATGTTGACGGTGTTAAATCGCCAACATTCAGGGGATGTCCGTGATATGAAGTTCCAACTAGACCTCACATCGTTTGGTGTAGGATTACCATGAGGTATGATGGATTGGTTTCCATTATTTGAAATATATGCCTTAACTCTTGATTGTCAACACATGAGAGTGATATGCTTAGTCTTAAAAAAGCGAGGTACGTGTGCCTAGTGAGTGCTTAGGGTAACTTGTGTCTATGTTCCTTCACTGCAGAGGGGGAGGGTGAAAGTGAGTCTCTGGTCAAGAGGGAGTATTCCCAACTCAAGTAGAGACAGACATAAAACAACAAGATTTGTGCAGCCTCCGACGGAGTATTCCACATGGATGTGACAGTCACAAACACTAAGGTAAATTAATAGCATGTACAACACCCAACAGAGTAGTCCACATGGATGTGATGGCCATTATAAAAATATACAAGAATGAATCTATCTAGTGTTTGACAGAGTAGTCCACATGGATGAGACATCAATAACAACCATTACAACACATCTTTAACAATATATGCACCAGAATAACTGAATTAGTTCAACTATCCTTGTACAAGTTAAGAAAACATGCATTACAAGCTTTTAAAGAATATCCTTACAAACGAATAAAACACATGCATGAAAACGTGATGGCCTATGACAAGCTTTTGGATTAAGCGAGATTTCCAAGACAATTTCGTACACCAATTTTGGAGCTAGTGCTCACTCCTCAAAGAAAATATTATAGACTCTCAAGGCTATGTGGGAGGAGCCAAGGTGAAAAGTCCTTTGCGTGTACAAAGAGGGGGTATATATAGCTAAGAGTGAACTTACCCATGTGACTCTTCGACTTCCCTCATGACTATTCAACTTAAATGACTCTTCAACTTACATGACTCTTCAACTTCATCCGTGGGTCTCTTGGGCTTCCATGTTACATTACATTGATTACAACAAGTATGGCCCATAATAGTGCTGTGGCCGAGCCAACTCATGACACAACTTGACATGACACTGCTAACATGTACATGTTGACTGTGGTGTCCGTGTCGAGCTGCTATGCTACTGAGTGATGAGTATGCTCTCAGTGTATCATATCTTCACCTCCGCATGACGAAGTGTGCGGGGTCTTTGATGGTCTTGGTGTTCGCTTGATGGTGCATGTGTATGTGTCCCCTTCACTTGCTGCTTGGTATGCTTCATGTGTTCATTCAATCACAAGAAAGTCTTCTAGAATGTGCTCCTTATTCATCTCGTTCATTGTTGCACCATGTTCCATTCATGTACATGTTTTTGCAATCACTCATGACGTGACGACATCAAATACATAAATATCCTAGTCTACCATGATACATTGTTTTCCATGATCAGTCTGGGTGACCAGGAGGGAGGAAAAGGTACTGAGACCGTGTAGAGCATAACTCAGGCCGATATGTGGGATTGTAGAGTGTGGTCTACACTGTGGGTAAAGACCATGTTATTGTCATTGGGAGGCAAAATTGCGCAATGAGGGGCACCAGTGACAATTGCAAGCCAAGACACTGAGAGAGATTACTGCACAGATTGTGGAGGGAGAGCCCGACAAGGAAGCTTAGATACCGACAAGCAAAACTACATATTTTTCCAGAGCAAGGCTAGGTAGAGATGCTTAGGACTATTGACCAAATCTGTACAGTTTTATAGGGAAAACCAAGATAGAGATGCCAGGAGACTGGCAGGAAAAACGACACATTTTTTGGAGCAAGGAGAAGTAGAGTTACTGGTGGACTGGCAGGAAAATATACACATTTTCCAAGGATAGTGCAGAGAGGGGAAATGGGGAACTACTGGACATGACTATGCAATTTCTAGAGGCAGTGCAGAGCAAGCCAGTCAAGGAACAACAGGTCATGACTGCGAAATTTCTAGTGTCAAAGAAGAGCAGGGTAGCGAGGACCTGACAAAAATGACTATGAAAATTTTGCAGATGGTGCAAGGAAGGAAGTATGGAGAGCAGTTAAGCATGTGTATGTAGCTTTTAAGAACAATGCAACCCGGGGTCTCGGTGCAGTGCAAATTTTCGACGGACCAGAGGGAGGCTTCATGACTAATGATGCAGGAAGTGCAACTTGGATCAGGCTGGGAGACAACTTCTTCACATTTCTGAGTAGTAGCAGGGTTACTGAGGGCCGAGACTACATAGTATAGCTCAATCGGGGTCTGGTTAAAGGAGGTTGCCTGGTCAATAGATATTTCAGGAAAAATGGCTAAGTGTGGGAGCAAGTGAAATCATGCATACATGACCCTGTGAATGCACACTTAGCATGCCTCGATGACAAGACACCTCAAACCAGCAAACGAAGCATGTAAAAGCATGACCCTCTACAGGACTGTCTAATGGTGAAAGCGATAAGTGCAAAACTTGAGATGGACCTTCAGACGACCGTGATGACACTTACATGACAGTGCTTACAGCTTTGTGTGTGAGTGTGACGGGTGTTTACATAGTCGAAAAAACTCATGCACATAAAGAAAAACCTTCGATATCACCAGAACAAGGTCATAAGCATGACATAGTAATCAACATGCCATAGATGATAGTTGGTCAAACAAGCAAAATGGAAGCAAGACATGTAGAAGAAACACATGAAGTGACTTTTGTGTTTGCACACATGCATGTTATTGAAGACATGATGATATGACAATGAAAATAAGTCCTACAAACTACACTAAGAGATGTACTTCAAAATGTTTTCTTTACTTACCATACTTACCCTCAAGATTGTCATGCATCTGCCGAAGTTTGCATGCAGTCTTGATATTTTTCTATCACTTGGTCTATTGGTTCTTCTCCTCAACTCCTTGGGAGTGATCTTAGAATGTCATCTTTTCCTGTAGTCATTGGGAGATATATTAGTGCAGTTTTAGCAGGAAGTGACTACTACAGGGATGAGACCCTGGGAGGCCCATATACATAGGTTTTGAATGCAATACACATATGGCAACTTGGACAACACTGCACAATTTTGAGGCATTGGATATTGCTGTGGGATGGGGTCCTGTGAGGACACCTCTATGCAATTTCTGAGTGCACTGCAGCCTGGGCAGCTGAGAATACTGTGTAGTTTATAAATACAAGGCACTACTATGGGATGGGTTTTGGGAGGACACATCTGTGGATTTTTAGGTTGCAAGGAAGACTAAGCAGTTGAGGGAAAATATTTTGTGGTTTCTAGAGACATTGGGTTTATAGGTTTTAAACTCGTACAAAAATTGTCTGCATACGAATTCTAAAGATAGAAAATAAACAATAGCGAGAGCATAACACATAAAAAAATATACACAGATATTTTCCCCTGGATCCCAAAACTGGGACTACCAAATTGATTTTTCATTATGTTCCTTTCAATGTTACAATACATATATATATACATGTTGAAGCATCCATAAAGCTTGGATTAAAACATAACGTATTTCCCTTTAACGGATCTACACAATACTATGAACTGAAAACCATCACGCCTGAAACTGTGTGTGAAATCCATGCACAAAACCATAGGTAGGTCTTCCCACCTAATATAGGGCCCAAAAATATTTTCCCCAGGGTGCTGCCCTGGACCCCATAGGAGGAGGCTACTGCTCCCATCAAACCCCCCAATGGGGGGGGGGGCTGCCGCCTCCCCTATGATCACCTCGTTGTGCAACGAAACAAAACCCAACATTCTCCAACTTGTTGTTTTATTTCCATAGGGGGCCACATGAGAGCTTAGTCGTTGATCAAACCTTGCAATGCCCATTGTTTCTCTACACCAGGAGAACTTCTTAGAGCTCACATATTTTTCCAATGCATCTACAGTATTCTTCAAATTGTCCACCTTTACGAGAAACACCTTTTTGTCTTCTATCATATCCCTCACAAAGTGATACTGACCATTAATGTGCTTTGTCTTTGAATGATAAGTAGGGTTCTTTGACAATAAAATTGCATTTTGGCTGTCACAGTCTATCAAACTCTGCAACCAAACTGCTTCCTTTGCTTGCATGAGTGGCTGCCATGTATTCTGCCTCTGTAGTTGACCATGCCACTATAGATTATCTCTTACTCATCTAACTGACTGCACCTCCAAATAGGTTAAACATATACCCACTTGTAGATCTTCTCTGATCCATATCTCTAGCCGAGTCTGCATAAACAAAGCCACAAATTTCCAAAACTCTGTCCAATCCTGGTCTTCCTTGGTAGCACAAACCATAATCACTAGTGCCACAAAAATACCTGAAAACTTGCTTCACTGTTGTCCAATTCTCCTTCCCTGGTTTTGACATAAACCTTCTCAATACTCCCAATGCATGTGCAATTTCTGGTCTAATACATACCATTGCATACATCAAGCTATTGACTGCACTTTCATATGGAACACGAGACATGTCCTCTTCCCCTTCTTGTGACTTGGGACACTGTTCAACAGATAACTTTACACCTACAGGAATAGGAACCTTCACCGGTTTACTATCTTACATATTAAACCTCTATAGTATTGTTTCAACATACTTCGTCTAGTTTAACTAGAGCTTCCTCTTTGCCCAATCTCTTTTAATTTCTAGGCCCAAAATATAGTTTGCAGCACCAAGATCTTTCATGTTGAATTTGGAGGACAATTGGGTCTTCAAATCCTGGATAATTTCTTTGTCATTTCCAACCGGAAACATATCATCCACATACAGTACCAGATAAATAACACAGTCACCAATTAATTTAAAATACACACAGTGATCGGCTTTACTTATGGTGAAGCCAAGTCCCCGTATAAATGTATCAAATTTCTGATACCACATCCTTGGTGACTGTTTTAACCCATACAGAGACTTTTTCAACTTGCATACCAGTTCTTTCTTACCCTTCACCACAAAGCCTTCAGGTTGCTTCATGCAGACCTCTTCTTCCATGTCCCCATGAGAAAATGTTGTCTTCACATCCATCTATTCTACCTCAAAATCAAAAGCAACAGTGATGGATAAAATTAATCTAATAGAAGCTACCTTGGCAACAAGAGAAAAAATATCACCAAAATCAATTCCTGACACCTAGGAATAACCTTTTTTCTACCAACCGAGCTTTGTATTTCTCCACCTTTCCTTCTGCATTCATCTTCTTTTTGAACACCCATTTGCTGCTAATGGGTTTCCTTCCAGTCGTAAACTCCACGAGATCCCAAGCCTCATCTTTGTGCAAAGATGCCATTTCATCAACCATGGCCTCTTTCCAGATTTTTCCATCCTCTAAATCTATTGCTTCCTTCACAGTTCTGGGATCATCATCAGTAATAGATAAAGAAAAAATTGAACAGAATGCAGATGGACTATACCTTTCTGGCTGCCTTCTTTCTCGATTCGATCTTCTCACAAATGAAATTCGTGGCTCTTCATCTTCTGATTCCTCTTTTGCTATAGAGTCTGATTCTTCCTCCTTTAGCTCAAACTCTATCTTCTCAGGTTCCTTTGATGGGACTTCATGTTTAACAAAATATTCCACCTCTCTAAACACCACATCTCAGCTATACACAACCTTCCTTGTTACTGGGTTCCAAATCTTATAGCCTTTTAAACCATCCTTATATTAAGTAAAGATATACTTTTCAGATCCAAATACCCTCAGATGTGAAAGAGAGGGTTTCTTACCAGTCCATACCTCTTGTGAAGTCTTATCCACCAACGATGATGAAGGTGGTCTGTTGACCATGTAACATGCAGTCTCCACCACCTCTGCCCAAAATTCTTGTCCTAACCCGACACCATTGAGCATGCTTCTTTCCCTTTCCATCAACGTCTTGTTCATTCTTTCTGCAACTACATTTTTATTAGGTCTGTATGGAGTAGTCTTCTACGATTCTATACCACACTTCTTACATAATTCTTCAAATTCATTCTTGCAAAACTCTCCACCGTTATCTGTCCTCAACACCTTTATCTTCTTCTCTGTCTGGTTTTCCACTAGAGCCTTAAATTCTTAAACCTATCAAAGACTTTATATTTATTCTTGAAAAAATATATCCATATTTTCCTTGAGAAGCCATCTATAAATGATACATAGTATACATAGACTTACCCCGTGATGGAACCTTCACAGGTCCAAACACATCACTGTGCACAAGCTCTAATATATGTTTCACCCTCTTACTACTAGAGGGGAAACTCACTCGATTTTTCTTCCCATATACACAATTTTCACAAAGTTTTTTTGGGTTCAAGGGGACACCTTTATTTGTTATGCTCTCGCCATTATTTATTTTCTGTATTTGGAATTAGTACGCAGGTAATTTTTGTATGGAGTTAAAACCTACATTTGCTATCAGAGCTCTTTTGGATTCAAGGGATTCCTTTGCTGCTGAAAGGTTTTGCTTGGGCCTGTGGTAGACCTTGTTCAATGGGAGATCTGCGGCATTGATTCTTGTGGTGAAAGGAGATGGTGAGCAGTGGAAAGATAGAGATCAAGAAATTTAATGGCCAGAGTTTTGAGTTGTGGAAACTCAAGATGGAGGATCTAATGATGGATAAAGATCAGCGGATCACAGTAGATCCAGGTACTAAACAAACGAGAGTGTTCGATGAAGAATGGAAGAATTTGGATCGGAAGGCAAAAATCACAATACGATTGTGTGTCTTAGATTCAGTATTGTTGAATGTATCAAGGGAAGCTACAATGAAGGCTTTGTGGGACAAGTTAGGGACTTTATTCCAATCTAAGTCTCTGGTGAATAAACTGTTCCTACGGAAAAATTTGTATAACATGAGGATGAAATATGGAGACATGCTGAAAGAGCATGTGCACACATTTAATACTCTCGTAAGCTAGTTATTATCTACTAATATCAAAATTTCAGATGAAGATAACTGCGACAGTTTGTTGTGTTCTCTTCCAGATTTGTGGGATAGTCTAGTTGTTGCAATAGGTTCAATGCAACTACCTTGCAGTTTGATGAAATAGTCTCAGCCTTGCTAATGGAGGAGATGATATGGAAAAATATGGAGAGCCAGAATGGTGATGCCTTGTCTATACGAGGATGGTCCCAAAAAAGAAACAAAAATAAGTCCTCGAGTGGGAGATCTAAATCTCCAGGAAAACCTGTAAAGGTGTGATTTAAATGCGGAAAGGAAGGGCACTACAAAAGGGATTGTAACTCTAAAGCTCTTGAGAAAGGAAAGGTATCTAATGATGCTCCTTCTGTAGAGGCGAAAACGACCTCAGAAGAAGGTGGGGATGTGTACTTGGATTCTTCTTCAACTACACATGTAGATCACGAGGCATGGTTGATTGACTCAGGTCCATCCTTTCACTTCACTCCACATAGAGAGTGGTTCTGTGAGTATGAGAAATACGATGGTGGTGATGTCTTCTTGGGAGATGAAGGGAAGGCTAGAATTGTTGGTCACAGAAAAGTCAAGTTGAATTTGCAAGGTGGAAGGATTAGAACACTTCCGGGTGTTCTACATATTCCTACATTAGCCAAAAATCTGATTTATGTAAGTAAGTTGGATGATGCAAGTGGAAAAACAATGTTCGAGAAATATACCTGTAAGAAGGTTCGACAAGCACTGGTATTGATGTAGGGAGTTCGGATTGGAACTTTGTACAAGTTGTAAGGTAGCGCTGTTACTTATGGGTGCAATAGTTCTGTGGTTCCTGAAAGTGGAGCAGAAAATCTAGTGGTCTCTAGAGAAAATACCATGCTATGGCATCAAAGACTTGGACATATTGGAGAGAAGGGCCTTTGAATACTTCATGGTAAAGGTATGGTAAAAGGTATGACTAATAGCTCTCTATATTTTTATTTCTGTGACAATTGTGTATATGGGAAGTAGAATCGAGTGAGTTTCCCCTATAGTGGTAAGATGGCGAAACATATATTAGAGCTTGTGCACGGTGATGTGTTTGGACCTGTGAAGGTTCCATCATTGGGTAAGTCTGTGTACTATGTATCATTTATAGATGACTTCTCAAGGAATACATGGATATATTTCCTCAAGAATAAATTTGAAGTCTCTGACAAGTTTAAAGAATTTAAGGCTCTGGTGGAAAAATAGACAAAGAAGAAGATAAAGGTGTCGAGGATGGATAATGGTGGAGAGTTTTGCAAGAATGAATTTGAAGAATTTTGTAAGAAGTGTGGTATAGAATGGAAAAATATTGTTGCATACACACCTGAGAAAAATGGAGTTGCAGAAAGAATGAACAAGACGTTGATGGAAAGGGCAAGAAGCATGCTCAGCGGTGCTGGATTAGGACAAGAATTCTGGGCAGAGGCAGTGGAGACTACATGTTACCTAGTCAACATATCACCTTCATCATCATTGGAGGATAAGACTCCACAAGAGGTATGGATTGGTAAGAAACCCTCTCTTTCACATATGAGGGTATTTGGATGTGATGCATTTAGTTAGATATTTATCTTTAAAATGTTTATGGAATTCGCTCCATTTTATCTCTTGTTCTTTAATTTCTCGAACAATCTTGACTTCTTCCCACCACAAAGTAGCTTTACCCTGCAATTGGAAAATTTCCAACCTAACTTTCAAATTCTTATCATATTCATATATCTAAAAATACTTATTAATATTAATCATCCAAGCCTCGACTTCTTCTTCAACTTCGCCATCAAATATTGGGGGTTTATCTTCTTGAACTCCCCCTGAAGGTCAACTTTCTATTTTTTAACCCCTCTGTCACCCAAGACATTGTCAGATATCCCTTCTTCATCATTGCATCTGCCTTCCAATTCCTCATTATATTCTCTGTGTTGAAGTGTCTCTGTACAATTTCCATTTCTAGCACTTGGGTTGGCTTCTCATTGATTCTGTCTGTCTAACAAACTTTTCAAAATTATTTCTTGTTCCTACCTCAGCCTTTCGTTGTCAGCTCTTAAGTTGGTCATCTCAGGCCATAGTTGCTAGACTATTTCCAATAATGTTACATTCCCTTGTTGAGATTCCTCTCCCAATTGCAACTACATCTCTGGATTTGTTTCCATGTAAGGTGCATTGGATCTTGCCTGAGGTTTAGTCCCTTTTCGCATCATGTTTCTCACTCTATGCACAATAACAGATTTTTGATATCTTAAGTACCTGTTTGGCCACAATGTTGAAACTGAGCTCTGATACCACTTGTAACATTTATCAGCCCCCCAAAAAATTTAGCTACATATTTATATACATGCACTTCACATTTATTAAGAACGATGACATACATAATGTAATTCATATCACTCAAAGGTCACTTACTACAAGTTTTTCTTAACCGCAACACATTAGGAATTTCTCATCACATGATGAAAGTTTACATATATATTTTTACCATATTTTAGGAATTAACATGTGGCAAAGTACATAGTTTCTTCATATGTTTTTCTTACAATGACCTATGACATTTGGCTTGACCCTCACAACTTACAATGCAATTTAATATGCGTACACATGCGTCCAATCGTGTACTAGAAACCGTGACCACCTAGGCTCACATCCACCATCTAGCTGGGGTTAATTGATCCAACGGCTAGGATGGAAGCAAAAACCGATGAGGTAATCATCATTTCCTAGGTTCTCGAGGCTTCCTCTCATTCCTTCATCGGACGTCCGGGTTAGTCGACAAGGGCACAAATTTTCTTGGACAACCTTTGTTGGGTCTAAAATGCAGATGCAAATTAGAGTTTCATTTACTATCAATCTGGGCAAGTAAACATCGAGGATCATCCAATATATATGGACTTAGAGACAAACTAAACTAAGCTAGGTGAAGAAGTATTAAAGCTCCCTTACAGGAGACTGTTCATTAATATTTCTAATCAACTATTTAAACTAATGAAATTAAAGCTCTTAAACATAATTATGATTGATTGCATGAAATATTAAAGCTCTCTTACAGGTTACTATTCATTTATATCTCAAGCATATAAATCAGAAACTTAAACTAATGAAATCAAACATTATATAACAAATCAGATTCATTGAAGGAAACATTAATACTTTCTTACGAAAGGTCATTCATTAATATTTCAAACATATGAACCTAATAATATAATCTAATGAAATTCACAAACATAAAATAAAATATTACCAAAACAAAAGTGTACTTGCTAGGCAATGGGGATCCTTCGAAGGATTCACAAGCACACCAAAAGAGAAGTCAAATGTAGAGGATCAAAGAAGCCCCATTTTATTCATCATAATTTTCAAAGTACAATGGCTATAAGCTCATATGATCCAAACCAAAACTATTTTAAATTCTACTAGGTTCTAAGATTCTAAAAATTAAGATTACAAAAAATGAAGATTACAAATGAAGGAGATAACACTCCTATTTATAAAAAAAGCTATGATAACAAACTTATAAATGTAGACCCACTATTCCCTCTCATCCACATATTTCTCAACCAATGGTGACACATAACCCTATACTCCATGATCTCCTCCATGAGGTCCATGATCTTCTCCCTGAGGTCCATGATCTCCTCAAATTCGAATTTGAACATTGAGTGCCACATACAGATGTCTTGGAAGCTTCCTTTGTACCTACACATGTCAACACACTCATTCTAATTGTTAGGTATAAGTATATGGATATTATTTTCTAAAGTTTAACCACAAATTCAATTAAAAATACTAAGAATTAATAAATTTTTAGAAAACACAATGGTAACCCATTTAATGATGAAAGTGACGCTGACGTGGTGACATAGTGGTGGAATAGAGGTGAGAAAATGTGTGAATGGAGTGAAAGTGGATGTATTTTAAGGATAATTCTTAGGCCCAACATACCCCCAAACTGAAGGTATTGCATGTCCTCATGCAATCTATTATATTACTTTTTGATACTTGAGCTTTGGCTTAAACTTTTCATGATATCATTTACTTAACTTTTACAAAGTGTTTTTGATGAATTGCAACTTGGTTGGTTCTTGTGTTTCAACCATATTTTGTTTGTTTCCTTCAGTTTTAATGTATGAACTTCGCATAATGATAATTTGATTTTTATTGCAAAGTATTTTTGTTGGAATGCATCATGGTTTGTTCTTGTGTAGCAAACATGATTGTGTTGCATCCAATTAGCTTTTAAATACTTTTTACAAAACCATTTATATGCTCATGTAACAGTGAATATATTTTGAAGGGTATGTGGGTTTTAGAATGTGATATATGAATATGGAAAAATATGAATTTGACAAAGTATGAATGTAAATGTATCCCCCCCAAACTGATGGTTTTGGAAATTTATGAAATGAGGAAAGGAAGTTTTTCCAAAAATTATCATTCTAGATTTCAAGGAATTAAATGGTTAAAAGATAGAAAATATCATACCTCAACTTACCCTTTCAAAAATGGATGAGAGTTGTGCATGTGTGGCTGCAAAATTTTGATCATAGTCTTCTTCACTTGGCTGTGAAAATGGTGGATGAAGTCGAAAAAGTGAATATTTTATTGTTGCTACATTTGCTGCTAAATCTGTTGTTGGATCTTCTGTTGAATGTTCGATATCTGCTGTTGAATGCGGCTGAAAATGTATAAGGCTTGGAAGGTATACAAAATTTAGAATTTACATTTTCCCCTTAGCCTTATTTATTGACTTGTCCTCAAGTCATTTACCTCAAAAACTGAAAAGTTATGAAAGTAACTCTGCTTCCTCTGCTACAAAATGATGGATCTTCAAGTCTTCAATCCTCATTGGCAAAATTCTTGTCACGTGAATAAATGTTTTGGTGTCGAACATAACAAGAATTTGTTAACTTAGTGGCCATTAATGGATGCTACTGTTCAACACGAGAGCTCCCATAATTGGTGTGGATGAGAATCAAGATGCCCCTAACACATCTTTCTAAGCATGAATGAATTTGTTGTTGTCGAATACTTGGAAGATCTGATGAACAAGGGACATTGATGTATTCCCTTTTTTTATCGGCATCATAGCTTTCCCTTAAGGCATGCAAGATTCAAGTTGTTTTTAGAAAAATATTTAGACTCAAGGACTATGGACTCAATGGTGTATGGAAGCAAGGTTTTATTTGCAAGGGTAGGAAAAAGGAAACTGACAATGAATATTTAAAGTGGAATAAAAAGCTTGTAAATGACCTTCATTGCTTTTATTGGTGGGTTAGGATTGAAGAAAATGTAATGAAGTGTATGTGTATAATGAGAAATGGATAATGACTCTTGCTGGAAAAAAAGTGATGTAACATCTCAAAAATAGCAAATCTGCCTCTTAATTCTGGACTTTCTGCTATAATAGCTATGTTTGACCAGCGTTGACCAACAACTTGTAGACGTCGATTTGAAGTGTGGATAGGTATTTCACCATCCTTGTACATTTAGGAACAACCCCCAAGTATTTGAATTTTCTAATCTGTCATTCAACACATCAAACCATTAAACCCTTACAGGAAGTTACAAGAACTTGTAATTTTCTAGAAATGTCGTTCTTATGATCATGGTCTTGTTCTTTAGAATGTTGACACCTAATCTTCATGATTGGGAATTTTATGTAAATAAATAAATTGGGAAGGTGAACAGTCATCGGGAGATGAACTGAACAATCACTCCCTATTGTATATAACAATGGGTTACCTATGGAATATACACGAATCAATTTTTTCTGCCCTTGGAGAGTTACTACCTGGCTTGACATGGTATTAGAGCTAGTTCTAAAAATAGTCGTAACTCCCTTCATCTCTGCCACTGCCTCTGTCCTGAAATAGTCTGCCACTGCCTCAGTGCTGAGCGCTGCTCTGCCTCTGTTAACGGACTGACATGCCCAGAGATGCGTTGGTGCCTCCACGCAGGACTGTCCAAGCATCATTTCGCTCTCACCCAACGCCCATGCCCTTGGCCAAGGAATAACCCTGTATTACGAAATTGTGTGACCCGTTAATAGTATTGGTAACTGATCTTGAGCTCATCGTCGTTCTCAGGGATTCCATGCGCAATGGAAAAGTGGTATTATCAGAGACTTCTTTGAATTAGCTGATATTATCGTGGTATTATGTTTTGAATTTTGAATGCGTAGAGACTTCTTTGAGGTCCTCCTCAATCCGTCCATACAGCTTCCTGAAGGTTGGAAGTGCGGCTAGTCGCATCCGCACCATAAGATCCTCGTCCCCACTTAAAGGGATTGATGAATTGAGAGTAGCACTGCCAATCGGAGTTTCATTCTGAAAATTCGTGGGAAAAACGTCCTTTCCATATTTATCTTGACGATCACTTTTCCACGCAATACCTTTCCTGTTCACTGTCAGCGATGTGTCCCCTCTGGAGAAGTTGTAAGTATCATTGAACAAACTCCAAGCTATGAGACCACATGGAATAATTGCAAGATTATTTCTCGTTGTTGCTTCAGGGTCACAATCTGTTGTGGTATTCCCACTACTGGCATAAAGTAGCTGATCGTCATTTATGCTGGTAACGTACCTGCACATGTTTATAATACATAAGAAATGTCCTAGACTTCTTTGAGTCTCCCTCGCTAAGGTATCGGAGCACCTGCAGAGAGATCGGGAGAGGCACGGTCCCCTGCCTGCCCTACCCCGCCGCTGAGCCACACTGCAAAAACAAAGATCAAGAAAGCTCATATTGCATTGCTTTCTCCTCCACATCGACATCATCATCATCAGAAGAAGTTATTTATCAGAAGAAGTTTTTTTATCAGCAGAAGTATTTTTTACAGAATGCATTCAATCATCTCTATGGTAGGAATAGTTCTCATTGGCAAGGAGAACTATCCTGAATGCTCCCGGATGATAAAACACACCCTCATCTTCAATGAGTTGTGGAAGGGAGTGTGTGTCAGAGAAGGAGACAATGACCCAGTGCAGCCTACATCAGACAAAGAGCTCATCATTTGGGAAAACAAGAACAACAAAGCCTATGCATTAATCGCAACATCTGTAAATGAAGAAGTAAGTCACCATATTTCATCATATTCAACTGCCTTTGAAGCTTTACAAAAGCTGAAAGAACTCTATGACTCACATTCTGCACTTGAAGTTGTTCAGCTCATGATTAAACTCTTCACTCTTGAACTGAAAAATAATGATCCTCTTGCTCTTGCATCTGAAGTAAAGTCTATAATGCATGATATTAAATCCACTAAGGTTGAGCTGGATATCCCTCTTATTGCTTTTCTCAAGGCACTCTATCCTACCTACTCCAATTATCTTGAGTCTTTACAAGAAAATGGAAATCTTAAAGATATAACCTTTGACTCTCTTGTGAAAAAGTTTGCTGAAAGAGAGAAAGCCTTTGGAAAGAAGACAGCTCCTGAATCTTCTGAAGAGACTGTGTGCCTTGCTCATAAAGAAAAGCATCCTACTCAAGATTCTACAAGAGGAAGAGGTGGATGAAGAGGAAGAGGAAGATACTTCAGAGGCAGGGGGGGCAGACATTCTCAAGGAGAAAAGGCAGATCTACATTTCATTCGCTGCAAACGAAATGGATCACATGATGCTTCTACATGCAAGCTACCATGGGACAAAAGTGAGCAGAAAAGAAACCAGCAGAAAGGTAAAACTGATGATACAGACAAAGGTAAAGCACCTGAATCTGCTCACTATATTGAGGCACAATGTAACATTGGAGTAAATGAAGATTTGTTTAATGCTTCACTTGCTTCTTCGAAAAATGATTGGTTGCTTGATTCAGGAGCAACCTGTCATATGACTCATAGAAAAGACTTTTTTGAAGATTTCACTGACAATGTTGATGGAGCAGTATACTTTGCAGATCAGTCAAAAATCAAGCCATCAGGGCTTGGCACAATCAGGCTTAAACTGCCTGGTCTTCCAGACTTTCTTCTGGATCATGTTCTATATCTCCCACAGCTCCAGGCTTTCTCATATATTTCTCATCATGAAGAAGGTACACTTCCATCAAGTTTATTATGGCATGCTAGATTTGGACATTTAAACTATGACAGTCTCCGCTTATTGAAGAAAAATGGTGTTGCTGGTTTGCCTACAATTCCTAGGAAACATAAGCAATGTGATGCTTGCATTCTAGGAAAGCATAGCAAACAGTCTTTTCATGATTCACATTCAAGAGCACATAGGAAGCTTGAACTCATTCATTCAGATTTATGTGGTCCAATGCCTGTTCCTTCTGCAAATGGAAATAAATATATCATGACATTTATTGATGATTACACCATAATGTGTTGGGTTTATTTATTGAAGAACAAATCTGATGCTTTTCAAACATTCAAGAATTTTCATAAATGGATTGAAAATGATGCACAATCTCATATTGGGTCTATTCGCATTGATAATGGAAAAGAATATACATCAAATGAATTTGAAAACTATCTTCGCCAACATGGGATCAAACATCAAACAACTGTGCCTTATAATCCCCAACAGAATGGTGTAGCTGAAAGAATGAATAGAACAATCTTGAATATGGTACGATCCATGCTTTTCTTCGAAAATGTAAAGATAATGTTTTGGGCTGATGCTGTTCTATGTGCTGCATATATAAAGAATAGATGTCCATCTAATGCTATAAGAAACAAGACTCCTTATGAATTGTGGTATGGACATGTTCCTTCGGTAAAACATCTTAGGATCTTTGGTTCCACCTGTCATGCTTTGATACCAAAGGTACATAGAAACAAACTTGGTGCTAGAAGTCGTAAGTGTATCTTCCTGGGGTATTCAAACACCTCTAAAGCATATCGCCTCTATGATGAAGTAAATAAAAAGTTTTTTGTATCTAGAGATGTTATTTTTCTTGAATCATCCAAATCTGACAATGTTGTTGAGCGGCAACTTGATCGCTTGGATAGATTCGCAAAAACAAAATCATTTCAAGAATTTGATAATCAGATTCCACATCTTGAAGGGGGGATTCCTATACTAGATCAACATGTGGAATCTTCTTCTAAAGAACAATCTCCCCTGCATGAAACTCCAACAACGGATGATGCTTTAAGTGATGTAATTGATAGAATTGGGAGACTCAATCTTGATTCAGTCCCAACTCAATCAATAGAGCAGCCTGGACCATCTCAGAAAGGTCCCCCAAAATGGCTGACAAAGACACTTGAAAGTGTTCATCCTGATGAAATTGGAAAAACAAGAACCAGAAATTCAAACCGAAAAAATGGAGATGATGTAGATGACTCTAATTCACTTGTTGATATGGATGTTACTTATGATTGTGAATTGAACTTGTCTACAGATTTTGAACCAACTTCCTTTAAAGAAGCTACTTCTCATGATGAATGGAAAGAAGCGATGCAAAAGGAGTATGATGCTCTCATAAAGAATGGCACTTGGAAGCTGGTTGATCCTCCATTTGGAACCAAACCAATTGGCTGTAAGTGGGTCTACAAGAACAAGTACAAAGCTGATGGCTCACTTGACAAGCACAAAGCTAGGCTTGTGGAAAAAGGTTTTGCACAGAACGAAGGGGTCGATTTTGAGGAAACTTTTGCCCCCACAGCAAAATGGGCCACCATCCGGACACTCTTTGCACTAGCAGCTCAGAACGGTTGGAAAGTCCATCAAATGGATGTAAAAACTGCATTCTTGAATGGAGATCTAAAAGAGAATGTTTTTATGTCCTAGCCTGAAGGATTTGTTGTGAAAGGATATGAACATAAAGTATGCAAACTTGTGAAGTCCTTGTATGGCCTCAAACAAGCACCGCAAGCCTGGTATGAAAAACTAACTGAGCATCTTCTGAAACTCAACTTCAATCATTTTGATCTTGATGATGCAACTTTGTTTGTCAAGAAAGTTGGCAAAACAGTTGTGTATCTTGTAGTATATGTAGATGATCTTTTAATGACAGGGAACAATGAAAGCTACATTGCATCCATAAAGAAGGAATTGGGGAAAAGTTTTGAAATGACTGATTTGGGCTATGTTCATTACTATCTTGGCATTGAAGTAACCCAACATCCAAAAGCCATATTTCTTTCTCAAAAGGAATACATTGGAGATTTGTTAAACAGATTTGGCATGACATAATGCAATCCTCTTTCTACTCCAATGGAACAAAACTTAAAGCTCACATCTATTGAAGGAAAGGAATTTGAGGATGCAACAAAGTATAGACAGCTTGTAGGAAGTCTCATCTACCTCACTACTACCCGACCAGACATTTCATTTACTGTTGGAATCCTCTCCAGGTTCATGCAAAAGCCTTGTGAGGGACATTGGTCTATTGCAAAAGGAGTTCTAAGGTACTTGAAGGGAACTCAAGACCTTGGAATCAAGTATACACAGGTGGACGACTTCAGCTTGATTGGATACTCTGATTCAAACTTTGATGGAGACAAAGAAATTGGGGTATCTACTTCAGGATATGCTATGAGTCTTGGATCAAGAGCTGTCTCCTGGAGATCATGCAAACAATCAGTTCCAGCAGATTCCACAACAGAAGCAGAATACGTGGCAGTAGCTGAAGCAACGAAAGAAATTGTGTGGCTCAGGAAAATTCTTGAAGATTTGCAGGTAAAACAAGTACAATCAACTCCACTCATGATTGATAACACCTTTGCAATAGATTTGGCCAAGAACCCAAAGTTCCATGATCGAACAAAGCATATCAATACTAAATATCATCTGATTCGACATCATGTTGAGGCCAAAACAATCTATCTCCGTCATTGTTCCACAAATGAGCAAATTGCAGACACCTTCACCAAAGCACTTGGAAGGGAAAAGCTTGAACGATTCAGAATGATGCTTGGACTCACCAACATCCCTTCAGATTAAGGGGGGGAATGTTGACACCTAATCTTCATGATTGGGAATTTTATGTAAATAAATAAATTGGGAAGGTGAACAGTCATCGGGAGATGAACTGAAAAATCACTCCCTATTGTATATAACAATGGGTTACCTATGGAATATACACGAATAAGTTTTTTTCTACCTTTGGAGAGTTACTGCCTGGCCTGACATTTTTCATGAAAATAGTCTTTTGAAGACCAATTGTCGTCACAATTTAATCTCCTTAATGATCAGTTGATCATCTGAAACCTACTAAAAAAACTTGGCATAAAGAACATAAATTTGTTCAAGAAGAGATGACCATTCCCTTCCTGATTCTTATGCAAAAATTATATGCGAAAATTAAACAGATTAAGGAATATCAAAAGCATAATTTTAGTCCAGTTCATGATGTTAATAACAATCTATTTTTAATAAAAATAACCATGAAAATTAAATCAACGTCCTGTTCCATTGTGGCTCTCTTTTCTTAAGGTATGAAATGCATGATCTATCTTTTGATTTTTGTAACAAGATATGAATTTGCTATGAAAGATGTTTGGTTATAACCTTATGGAATTAGCTTGACTTGGTTTATCTATAGTTTAAATTTCTCTTAAATTTTCTGTGACAATGTGGCTTTACTGTTTTTTAACTTATTCAGGTTTTTTATTGCGAAGTCTACCAACAGAAGTTGTATTTGATTATCATATTGGTGTTAGCTTTACCTGTGACTTGAGTGATAATATTGATGCTCCGTGGCCTTCATCATCTTCTCTGTCATCCTTGTCTACTTGCGCTTCATGGAGTTGCATTTCATTATTGCAAGATTTAAAGAGAAATTATCTAGCTGACAATTGCCTATTGTAATATTCTTGCAACAGTTTCACTACCAGCATTGCCCACTTCTGAAACCTCAGGTGATTGGAAAAGATTATTTGGCTGCTAGTTCAAGATGGATTTTTTTTTTCAACATAGCAGTTTTCCAGAAGTGCGTAGCAATTTTGAAACATCATTTTAAAACTCGGTTTATAGCCAAATAAAAACGAATTTCTAAAAAATAAAATGTGGGTTTTTCTCAGAATAGGGGCAGTTATAAAACCCAAAAATGATTTTCTCCAATTCGTAATCGATTGGGAGATAAGAGCAGTTCTCTAGAGTCTTATTTGGTAAACTACGTGTGAAAAAAACGGTTTTTAGTTAATGCAGAGAGACAGTTGCGGCCATTCAGTTTTCTCCAGAAACGCCATTTTGCAAACACTCCATTGTATTTCTAGTATGATATTAATTTTATGTGTTTCAAGTGAGCTTGTGGCACAAATAACAAGTCGGCTAAGTGGGAAGGGAAACAACAAATCTCTGTTGAGTAAACTTGTCAAAGAAGAGACTCCCAAGAGTAAATGCATCAGCAAATGTACACTAAAGCAGCGTTGATTTGATAAAATGCTCCTTTCAATATTAGATTGATTGATTATGTAGGAAACAATTAATGGTGGCTCCCTTCCTTTTTCTTAAGATCAAGATGTTGACTAAAAATATTTGCAGATCGAATCTCTATTCTGGTCAAATGGTAGAAAATTTATATGCAATCACAAACTAATTAATAGTTTTATAAAATTTGCCTACTCAACTCACTTAAATCGCTCAAATTGTGGCTGTTCGGATGGCAATATGATAAATAAAACTACATATAGCAATCAAGAAAAAGTAAAGAACCGTTGAATATATAATGATCCTTTTACGATTCTCCTTCAACTATCCAAGGGCTTCAATTGCTTAATGAGCACAACTTGCTCTCTTTCAGCTCAATCCCTCGAAAGAAACTAACAATAGAACCCTTCTGAATCCCGCACTTGATTGACCTATTTTCTTCATCTGCAATTCGTTTCTCCATTTTTCTACTTTCCGCTGACACCCAACCATATCATTTTTTTTTTTTGATATAGTTGAGTGTGTCATGCGATTGTTTTGATTTGGTTGAGTGCTAATAAGCGCACAGAGTAGATCACCAAGATGGAAACTGAACAGAGGCATGCAAAAAGGAAGCAGAGAATGCAAGAGAAGCGGATGCAGTCATCAAATTAATCTAAAATGCAACTACGCATTCACCATTCTTTGCTTCCTCTGAAATTCTCTTGGCACCTAATATTTTGGAGCTCTGAGTTTTCTAAATTTTTGGATCTTCTTCGCCTTATGATCTCTTAATGCAAGAACTAGATGTTTCAAATGTTCGTGAGCTTGAATACTTTCTTATCAATGAGTGTATGTACTCGAGAATTGTGAAATGTGACTTCTTGGATTCGAAATCCACTCAATTAGGCACAAATTTTGCTGCGGAACACACTTTGAGGCCAATATCTGAGAAAGTTGTTGCGTTTGGATTGCCTGCAGGATAGATTTTCTTGGGAACCTTCTCATACGAAGCGACATTCTACGAGGCAGTCATATTGAAACGAATCTGATTGGTTTCTTAAGCATTTTTTTGTTTTTGTTTTTGAGAAAAATATGTCTACTTCTGGAGCATACTTTAACCTCACTTATAACTTGGATCTCAACCTATTTTAAAGATAATAACTCGGGATTATTAAGACAGAAATTGGTTCTTTAAAACCTCAGTCTCGGCCCTGTGGAAGGTCTATTACACATCTGGTATTCGACCCTTATTTGTGGAAACTTGGCTCCTTGGTTCATGTTTGCAGCATGGCCCCTTCTATAGAGGATTTTGGTCCCCGTGTGGCCTATGGATAGAGCAATAACTTCAAACCTATAGAAGAAGCTTGCAGACTCCTTTTTGAGTGCAGAATAGTGGTATATATACCTACTTGCAGAGGGTGGAACATTGGTATATAATAGTTTGCAAACTTGGTTAGGGTATAGTAGAAAGCTTGGACCTGTGTTGGCTTCCAAATTTGATTCTATAACATCAAAGAAGATCTCAGACTTATCACACTTTTTGAGTTCATACTCAAGCAGAGAAATTTTATAGAATATCCTTGGATTAATTGGGAGTTTTAACACAATTATCAAATTACGAAACTACAGATTTAATTTTTAAATTTGAAATCGAAAATAAATAATTAAAAAAAAATGATTTCAATTTCTTATAATGCTTGTAGTTTTAATGATTTGTGCAAATTCCTAGCAAGAGCTCTTATATAATTTTGAAAATAAATCAAGAGATTTTTTGATCTACCTGATCGCTCAAAGCACAGGAAGAGAGCATACTTGCATATTGATTTGTTTTTTATTTTTGCAGGTTAGCATGGATGAAGTGCCTCAAGTGAATTTATTCATGAGATTTGTTTATGATTTTTTTTTTTCTTTAAGCAAGGCTAAAAGAAAACTTTATGAGATCTCATTTTATTTGTCTAATCTATTCTACCTTTAATTTGAAAGATTTTTTTTTTCCTAGGTAAAATAATGCTTCCAGTGAAGCCATCTACGGACTAAAAATTCGAAAATGCTCACATCAAGATTTAAAATTTTTACCTTATGATTTGCAAACATGTGAGTAACCTGTCTTATTCTTGGAGTTGGTGCAAGGTTCTTTTGAAACCAGTCCTTAATATTGTCCTTGCTCTCTAAGAAGTACCTGTTCAACATCTTCAATTTTCTCATCCGTAGATGGATTAGTAAGAAATGGGGGGTTTAAAAACTAAATTTGAAACTAACTAAGTACGGAAAAAAATAAAAAAGCTCAAACTTGAACTCCATTATGAAGATCTTGCTGTCACCAGGTTTCACAAGTTAGTCCATAAAAAGAAATTGCAATAAAATTAACTTCCCAAGTCTATCTCCAAATCGTCCTCCCCAGCAACGATGCCAAAATGTTGGGTCTAAAATGTAGATGCAAATTAGAGTTTCATTTACTATCAATCCAGGTAAGTAAACTTTGAGGATCATCCAATATATATGGACTTAGAGACAAACTAAACTAAGCTAGGTGAAGAAATATTAAAGCTCCCTTACACGAGACTGTTCATTAATATTTCTAATCAACTATTTAAACTAATGAAATTAAAGCTCTTCAACATAATTCTAATTGTTTGCATGAAATATTAAAGCTATCTTCCAAGAGACTATTCGTTTATATCTCAAGCATATAAATCAGAAACTTAAACTAATGAAATCAAACATTAAATAACAAATCAAATTCATTGAAGGAAACATTAATACTTTCTTACGAAAGGTCATTCATTAATATTTCAAACATATGAACCTAATAATTTAATCTAATGAAATTCACAAACATAAAATAAAATCTTACCAAAACAAAAGTGTACTTGCTAGGCAATGGGGATCCTTCCAAGGATTCACGAGCACACCAAAAGAGAAGTCAAATGTAGAGGATCAAAGAAGCTCCATTTTATTCATCATAATTTTCAAAGTGTAATGGCTATAAGATCATACAAAACTATTCTAAATTCTACTAGGTTCTACGATTCTAAAAATTAAGATTACAAATTAATATTACAAAAAATGAAGATAACAAATGAAGGAGATAACACTCCTATTTATACAAAAGCTATGATAACAAACTCATAAATGTAGACCTACTCTTCCCTCCTTTGATTCATATATTTCTCAACCAATGGTGACACATAACTCTATCCTCCATGATCTCCTCCATGAGGTCCATGATCTTCTCCCTGAGGTCCATGATCTCCTCAAATTCGAATTTGCACATAGAGTGCCACATACACATGCCTTGGAAGCTTCCTTTGTACCTACACATGTCAACAAACTCATTCTATTTGTTAGGTATAAGTATATGGATATTATTTTCTAAACTTTAACCACAAATTCACTTAAAAATACTAAGAATTAATAATGTTTTGGAAAACGCAATGGTAACCCATTTAATGATGAAAGTGAAGCTGATGTGGTGACATGGTGGTGGAATAGAGGTGAGAAAATGTGAATGGAGTCAAAGTGGATGTATTTTAAGGATAATTCTTAGGCCCAACGACCTTATGGCAGCCATAAATTGTTACTCCCCTCACCTAGATGCTACCTATTCCATCCCTTTTCACCGAAATTTATTTCTTTCAGAACTCAAAAACACTAAAATTGACTCTCGGGGGTTTTGACTTGCAGATTTGAGTTCCTCACTAGGAGTACCAGTGAGGTTTTGTGACCAGAACGTCCCAGTTATGGGTCTGTTGCCTACACTTCTACTCTTTAACATTCTTCACTTGCAGGTGTCTTGATAATTTGTAATGACTTCTTCTTCATTCTTTGGCAGCACCAGAGCATGTGCATCTGTGTATTTCTCAGGTAAGTTGGTTTCATTAGATTATTTTGCAAGTTTCTTCTCAAATTTATAGATGCCCATCTTTTGAGATTTAACTTTCCTATGTAATCTGTTCACCATGTATGTTCGGTGTTGGTCTTAGTGGATTTTATTTCAATGCCATGCCACGCAACTACTCACCAACCTCCTATTTTCACTAGGTTCTTTTCCTTTAGCTTGCTCAATGAAATTATGTGTATTATCACAGAGTCTAATCTCAAGCGGCTCAATTATTTGTATCTGCGACTGACTTGAATTCCCTAGGGCTTAGGCAGATTGTAGATTGTCTAGCTTGTAAATGGTTTATCTAGGTTCTTAATAAATTATTTTTTTCAAGCTCCGAGTACAATGGAAACCCTACAAGGGTCATGGAAACCAACTGTTCTTTTGTTTGTTATGGTATTTAAGAACATACATATACATCAACACCATTCCGTTATTTAATCCATTATCAGGGTTTGGTTTATGTGTATTACAGTGGAAATTATCCACTTACTCTTACTCATTTTGTTAACAAACTTTGATCACCAATAATTTAGGGTTTGTTGTTGTTTGTTTGTTCATCCACAATTTTTACAACTCATAACAAGAATACTGTTTTACTATCTTTCGATTTTAGAATATTTAGTTATGGGTTTTCTCTTTTGTTGAATATTCAAGACTTTCTTGTTTCAGGGTATTTTATGCACTGCATTCAGTAGTTTCCAAATGCATATGTCTTCCAGGTTTTGGCTCACAATCTCTTTTACTGACTTATTTAGTTTCTTTCCCTGTATCTGGACATGGTTCCTTCAGTATTATTCCCTAATATTTTCACATAACACCTGGTTGCAAGGTGGGATGACCTCGTTATCAGTTTATCTTACTACCCAAAGGTGTTGCGGGGTTAGGTCATGGTTCTAGACTGTCTTCTATGGGCTTCCCAGTCTCTAGACTCAAGACTAACCAGAACCCTTGCACGAAAATACCCCTATTTTTAATTTCTCAAAATTCTATTATGTTCAGTTGAAATTCTTCTGAAATATATGTACATCAAATTTTCTCTTGTAACCAATGTGTCTTTAGTTCCAGTTTTTTTATGATATTGAAAGAAAACATACCTCTATTTATGTTTCATTATTCACATAGTTTAAAATAGTTTTGCAAAACTATTTATTCTACTATTCCATTTGCATTCAGTTTGAATTCTCATTCGCATTGTATTTAAAATTTTTCAAGGTAAGTAACACAAAAAGCCTCCACTTCTTTTCCAAAACCAATACAGTCATGAATGCCTTTATAACTTAAACAAAATACATTCATATAGTAATACTTATCTAGTGTTCTTCCTACACCACAAAATTAACCATGAAGTCTCTCCAGTCCATCTCCCTTGGAGCTTCCTCTCGTCCAAATAGTATAGGTGTGAATCTTGAGTTAACCAAATTCCAAACCTCAAGACCACCTGGTCCAGTATAGGTGTGAATCCTTTTTCTTGGAAAGGAGAGAGAGCTTCCCACTGACCTAGTTGTCAATAGTTTTTTTTTTATTAGATATTTTTAAAAGTTTTCTTTTAATACTCAAAACTTCCTTTTCTTCAATCATTTTTGAAACACAATGTTTATTAAGCCTTCCTCTAGACGGTAGTTACTTAAGTTCATAAAAAAAATAGTAAAAGTGAAAAGTAAAAATAAAAACAACGACAATAATTCATAAAGTATCCATGGGGTGTCATAGAGAGGTATCAAAATTTATCGAAGTGCAAACATTTCTTTAGAAAAAAAGTTTACGCCTTAAGAGATTTGATCAGTGTGGGAGCTTCATAAATCCAGAATTAAAATGGATCAAATTAAATTATATTTAGAGCTATATCATGAATAAATATAATATATATTAAAACATGAAAGAAATTAAAATATATCATATTCTTATTAAAATGATTTTATTTAAATACAAATATTAAAAAATATACATACTATAATTTTAATTAAATATTATTATTAATAATTAAATATGATTATTAATAATTAAATATTAATAAACATGATCGTTTGTTAAAATTAATATTAACTTTAATTAAAAAACAATAAAAAAACTAATTACTTAATTAAATAATAGTAAATTTAAATATATAAATCACTAAACAATAAATATACAAAGAAAAATAAATAAATAACTATACCATCATTCATATATATATATAATAAAATATATTATTAGAACTTATTATTAAAATACACTATTAACAAAATATTTTTTGGTTGTATAATAATATATAAATAAGGTTATATTAGTTTTATATAATGATATATTAAGAATTGTAAGGGTAAATAATATATATCTATATTTATATTAAAATGGTTTTTTATAAAAATATTAAATTGTGATTATTAATAATATTTATTAATTAAATAAAAAATTATATATTAATAATAGAAAGTATTAAACACATTCTTTGGTTTTTTTTTGGCACGAAGGTGGATGAGGAGGGTTATGACGAGGGATCTCATGGACGCTTCGGAGCCGAGGACATTGCCGCCCCCAAAAGACCAGCTCGCCATGTTCAGGGCTTTCTGCAGGGAAGAACTCGCTGGAGCCGACCAGAACTTCTCGCCGGATTTGTCATGCAGAGAGGTGGTTGCCGGGCCCGTTTACAGATACCGCTTGGGCAACATAACAGAGGTTGACATTACTCGGATCACCTCCGAGCCTCCCAAGAGCGTAAGAAAATGGATCGTGGAGTTGAAAACCGTGGCGCGGCTATGGCATCCTCATCTTTGCGATGTTCTGGGTTTCTACGTCTACATCCCGGTCCCGGATTCGAACCCGAGTCCCTCGTCAGAGCAGCTGGTGGTTTACGCTGGGGTGCAGAACGGTAGCCTGGACCAGCTGCTATACGGTAGGAGTTCCGATAAGCCGCCGCTGGATTGGCCTTCCAAACTGAAGATTGCGTTCGGCGCAGCTCAGGGCCTGGCATTTCTGCACGAAATTTCACCTGTTCAGATCGCAAGCGAACTGTTTGACGAAAGGTTTAAACGAGATGTCAAGAAAATTTTGCTTGCGGAGGAAAAATCCCCTCCCTACGCGCGACAAGTGTTTGACGAAATACCCCTGGCAACTACAGCACTCTTCCACATGCAGCAACAGTATTGCCAGGATCTGGAGCTGGCTCTACAGTCCCGCAATCTCACTGTTTCAACCTCGACTCCTCATTCAGGCAGCCGAGATCCTATTCATCTCCAGCAAGTGAATTTTCAGATTCAAATAATTCTTTTGACAGGCAAAACCCTGCTCCTTGGGGTCCAGCCGTCTTTCACAGTGCGCCATCTCTTAAAGATACTTGAACAGAGGCTGGGGATCCCTTCCTCCCTTCTGCGGCTCCTCTTTGCAGGTAAGCAGCTTGATAACAATCTGCCTCTGTCCTTTTATAATATTGAAAGAAATGCCACAGTGATCCTATCACTTCGACTAAGAGGAGGTGCAGCTGGGCAATCCTCTGCCTCCAAAGGTTTTTCCTACAAAGATGCAGTACATGCACAGCCTGCCAAGAAGTCTATGCAATCTGCCCAGGCTCCCAAGCCTTTCTTGGTGGACAAAATGGAGGAAACTCCTGCCATTGAAATATCTCATCCATCTCTGGATGATCTATACCAGACATTTGCAGAAACAGCCCTCATCTGCAGATTTAATGGCCTATGGCCCCGCACGGCTGATCTATACCAGTGGATCCATTCCAATTGGACCAACAACTACAAAGTCTTCCTTTGCTCGAAAGGCTTCTTTATTGTAGCCTTCGCCTTCAACGAAGATTACCAGAAAGCCTTAACGAGAGGCCCCTGGTTCTGGGGATCAACCGGACTCTTCCTCTCCCCCTGGTTCCCAGACTTTGACCCCTCCATTGCAATCATCACCAAACTTCCTATCTGGGTCAGGCTTCCAAATCTCCCTGCGCATCTATGGCATTTTGCTGTCTTTCAAGAAATCGGGGACACTTTAGGCCGCTTCCTGGCTACAGATACCTCAAGAGCGGAGAAAGGATTATACACCTTTGGCAGAATTTGTGCAGAAATAGACATTAGTAAAGGGTTGCCAGATCAGATCATCCTCAAAGTCGGGGACTTCCATTGGACGCAAACTTTGGACTATGAGAACACAACCTTCAGGTGTCGCCATTGCCATCAGACGGGGCATCTCCAGAACTCATGTGCATCGTTCTTTGAAAAAAAGAAGAATACCAATCGCAAATCCAAATCCAAGAGTTGGAAACCTTGTGATATACCCCCTATGGATGACATAGAGTCCTCTAGCTCTGATGAGGAGGACATTGAAGTGGAAGAGGAGAATCTGGAGCAACCGAAGGACGCGCCCTCAGCCCGTGCCGATGATCATTCTGCGCCTCTGTTCTCGCAGAAACGTTCACATGAGTCTTCGCCATCTGATTCAGACAAGGAGTCTCCTCCTTTAGCATAGAACAATCTACAAGTAGTTTCGGTCCAGCCAGATCAAAATGGTTGGGTCAAAGTCAGCAAAAAGAAAGGTAAAAAATGTAGATTAGAAGATTCTGCCCATGCTGGGTAGACTCCCTAGCCCAGCTCGTTCCTTTTGTTTATGCCGTGGTTGCTCTTTGGGACCGAGGTTGATATCATATCATTTCCGGCTCCCTTGCTCTTTAGCTTCGCTTCTCTAAAAGCTCTGATTGTACCATATTTCTTTTCTTAATAGAATTAGTCTTTATCGAGAAAAAAAAAATAGAAAGTATTAAACACATATGTATTAAAGAGTTTAAAGTTATTGTTAAAATTGATAGTTTTTATTAATTAAATAAATTTAAGGTGATTATAGATTTAGACAATTTTATTCAGTGTTGTTATCAAGTTCATAATTTAGTCTCCACAATATTTTATTTAGAGTTGTTTGTCACGTCCAAATTAATTAAATATTATATTAGTGTATAAGACACTTTCTTTGTAAAAGAAAAAACCCACCTCCCCAAAAAACAAAAAACCAACCTTCCACAGTAATTTAACTAGTAAATCTATTAAAACATATATACTATATGCTACTCAGCTAAATCTACATATATACTATATGCTACCCAGGTAAATCTACTAAAGCATATATACTATATGCTGCCCAGGTATATAGCTGATTCTGTACAATGTCGTAACATATGCCTTTTGGTTCAGGCTCTAACTCCCATTTGATTGAATCATCTCATTTGGACGAATCTGCTCCGCCACCATTAAATCAGGCTGTCACTAAGGATTTGATTTGTATTTTGACGTAATATTTATTTTTAATGTTGTTACGAAGAATATTGCAATGAGGTAATAGCTTAAATTATATAGCAGGATTGTAGGTTTTTTTTTTTTTTTTTTTAAGGATTTTAAGTGGAATTTTGTGATATAATTTTGGAGGAAATTGTGGTTTTTTAAATATTTTTTTAATATATAAATAAGTGTAGTGTGATAAATGTGTTTTTTGAAATACTGATATAAATTATGCCACTCAAATTAATATTTTCAAAACATCTAATAAATTTCTAAAAAAAATTATTAGGAAAAAACCATAACTTTTATAATTAAATTAAACATAATAATTTTAAATAAAAATTATTATAAAATTATATTAGTTAATTGAAAAAAATAGATTTAAAGAATTTTTTATTAAATATGTTAATGTAAATTTATTTTTTTAAATAGAGTTTTAATTAATTAATTAGTATTTGATTTATATATAAATTTTAAGTTTGATTCAATATTAAAAGGCTTGTAGTCAAGTGGGTGTAGTTTGGGTGGTAGGAGGAGTCGCTATTATCCTTTTTGATTAGGTTTTAGTCTCACCAAGATTGACATCCTCGGTTAGTGGGAGTAATTTCTATGGAGTAATTTCTACTTGAATGATAGTTAACTCACCTAGATACAGGAATCCCCTAATTATTCACTTGTGTCTCAAGAAAGGACAGATGTAGGCACCAAAAGGTTAAAGTTGTAGTGACATTGATTTATTGTATATAATAATTGTGTTGATAGGCATCCCTATTTTAGAATTGAGTTTCTAGAATTTTAATTTAATTATCAATAATAATTAGGTGAATGGTAGGGATGTAACCTCCACAGAATATTCTACAATATTTTCATTAGTATACACAAATCAAAGATTGAGATTTATTCAAAGTAGTTATGTCTTTTTCTTCCCTTTTAATTAAATTCATTAATTAATAAAATTGTCATATGAACAAGTGTCATATGAAATAAGCTATGACTTTTTGGGATGTGATATTGATAAGCCATGGTATTGGCTCATGGTATTGTAGCAAAACCTATCTACAAATTATGAATCTCCATGGTTAAGAATCTTGTTACATGTGTTTTTAAATGTATATATGTTTAACTTATATATTATTATTATTAATATTTTTTATTTTTTATTTTTTATTTTATTTTTATCATCAATAACAATAATTATTATTTTAAACAAAGTTTTAATTTAGTTTATTATTATTATTATTATTTTATGGAAATAATAATAATAATTATTTAAAATAAAGTTAAAATTTAGTAAATTCTTATAATTTTTATTTTTTTTTAAATTTTAGCAACTTGAGATTTATGATGAAGTAAGCATTTTGATGCTTATTATGGATTGATTCCCATAAACATTCATCAACCATTTAATTTATATGGTTGTGTTAATTTTAAGGTTATGGTTAAGTTAGATGTCAAATTGATGCATGAGACTCTTTGTGTATGAACTAAGAAACCACTCTCTCCATAATAATTTGATTATTAAAGTCTACTATAGATTGATTCTTATAAGCATTCATCAACCATTTAATTTATATGGTTGTGTTATTTTTAAGGTTAATGTTAAGTTAGATGTCAAATTGATGTATGAGACTCTTTGTGTATGAACTAAGAAACCACTCTCCCCACAATGATTTGATTATTAAAGTTTACTGCAATATACATACTCTAGCTCCTATGGATTTAAAATTAAAATAAATCAAAATTGAATTTTGATGTCAAGATAAAACCAAACACTAATTTTAGTTTGTTAATAGCTAATTCTTGGATGACAATGAGTCAAATTATTAACTAATAACAACTAGTGATAATTTTGTTTATTAGAAATTGACCACTTATTTGTCATAAGTTTTGTCATCCCAAAGAAAAATCCCTCATTATTTGAAATTTTAAAGTATCCATATCTTTAATATTTCTTTTTTTCCTAATTTTTCTTTATTTTCTTTTTTAGGATGAATTTTGTTACAGAAATTGGAATTTACAGAGTGGGTTGCAAAGAGTCAAGTTAGTCTCTTACTAGAGTGGGTTGCAAAGAGTCCAGTTAGTCTCTTACTAGAGACACCCCTAGTCATGTAAATAATTGTTATTTACCTTTTTGTTTTACATTGCAAGATTTGGTAATTCCGTATAGGTTAGTAAATGAATTTACAAATAAAATGTATTTATTATCATTTTTATTTTTTCTTTAAAAAAAGTTATGCTTAGTCAGAGAAATGAAAGGGAAAGGCTCTAAAAGAAAATATTTTGTTTTCATACAGTTAAATAGTTACTCCCTTTATTGGAGAGATTAAAAATAAATATCTTAGTCGGGAAAAGCCATGAGTAGCGAAGGAAAGAGGAAAAGAATGAAAAAAACAAGCTTGTGATAGGACGTTCTAAAAAAAAGAGTTGCAATACATAGGGGTCTTCTTAAGCTGGTTGAAACCAATGGAAATCCCAAAAAAGCTTTTCTGAACTGGACTTTAGTTCCCAAAGTTTCAGAAAGGTTTTTGTCTTCACTGGGTCTGGAAACTTAAGAGTATTGCGGGGAGACCTAGACATAGTTACCAGTCTCATAGGTTGGGAGGATAACAGAGTCCCACCTTGGTTCTATTTCTCTGACAAGGTTGATTGAGACAAAAAAAGTGTTGTTTAATTCGAATTGAATTCATTATGAATTTTTCCAGTGTGTAATGTTGATAGGAATAGAAAGTATGTATGTCTCTTAAAAATAGTTGATAGATAGATAGATAGATAGACATATATATATATATATATATATATATATATATATATATATATATATATATATATATATATATATATATATATACATAGACATACACACACACACACACATATATCTATATATAGACACACACAAAAGGAAAATGATTAAATGAATGTAAGAGAATTAGTTGACTATTGGAATAATTGCTCATATGAATAATGAATTGGTAATAAATTGTGTATAGTGCTTCCATTACAAGAATATAAGGTCTCTTGGGTGAATGGGAATTATATTCCTTGAAAAAGGAAAAGAACATATAACATATTTTTGGTATTTCCTAGACAAGCACATCATTGAGACTCTGTGCACTTCAAAAGAGGAAACAAAGTAACATTAATAATATAACTTGCTAAGGCATTTACAATTAGACTAAGAGATTCATTTTTGAGAATTAAACCAAGATTGTAATTAAACCATTTCTTGTACTTAAGGATATAGGGTTTCTGATGACTTCTTAGGGTTATTATGTGAAAGGAAAGTAAAAGAAATGGGTTGGTTCTCCGTTGCGAGCCGAAAGCTCACTAGAAAACGATCCATTTTTCTCAAAATAATATTAATAATGAGATCTGGGTGGAATAATTCTGTGGGTTCAGACTTGGTTCCTCTTGCGGCCACTAGGGGTGTTCTAGCCAAAACAATAGATTCCTAAGAACTTAAACATGAACGAAACTCTGTTACAAAACGAAAAGTCTCAGTATACAAGAATGAACACAACTATTGGGTTCGAGCATGACGATATATGTATGTAATCAATAACATAAATCTAAATGTCAAACAATTTAGCATTCATCTAAACCAGCCAAGTTATAAACTAATATAAATATGAATGCACGAACAATTTATTATCAACTAGAAATTGATTAAACAATGACTTAACATCCTCATTAACCATGAATTTTTACACTTGGGAAGCCCTAATAGGGCAACATTTAAAACAAAATAAACAAAGTTACAAGACCGTCATATGAACGTTGAAAATGAAGGAAGAAACCCTCAAATACTCTATTGTGGAAATCAAGAAGAGCTCGTCCAAATGTCTGATACACAAAAATGGAACATATACACAACCCTTTCAGTCAATAGGAACAACAATTCACGGTTGGCTAACCAAACCATCATAACTAGAGAATTTAACAAGCGTGTTGGTTCAAAACCTGGCCATGATTTAAGAAGGAACCAGACAGAGAGGGGGAGTTCAAGGTAAAAACATGGAACAAGTAATATACAAGGATTAATAAGGAAGCCATTAGATAAAACTACCGAAAGGTAAGAAGGGAACCAAACCATTTTCCATACCTGCAAAATAAACAAAATTAAATTATAAGAGATTATTCAGAATGCCAACTAAACCAAAAATTAGGAAAAAAAACACAAGAAGAATCAATACCTATATAGTATATGATCCATGCGAGTAAATGAACCTTCATACCATGAAGACAACGTAAGTTAGGAAGGCACTGATCACTTTGGCTATCTAATGTAATTGAAGGAAAAAGGAAGTACATAAACAAAAGAAAACCCCAAGTATAATTTACCTGTGAAGAAAGTAGCAATGTGTAAGGGTCAAATTTACCCTGCGATAGGTGGTCACCATAACTAAAAATCAAAACCCCAATTAGATTCTGGTGAACAAGTAAAGTGGAAAAACAAGAAGAAATTGTTGGTTTGTCTTACAAGGGTAACCATTTCGCCGGTTCAAGGTTGTAGAGAGGAACCAGTGAGGAGTGGAGGAAATAATGCGACCAAGAGCCTAGAGGGAAGGGTGGTTACCCTTAATTGCCTAGGAGCAATCTGAGTCGTTTGATGGAAACCCTAGCAACGAACAATGAAGATCTAAACAGGTGTCACCACATACATCAATGATAATACTGGCGAAAACTAATTTCTAGATAATTATGTGTAGCAAATAGCAACAATTAAACCCTGAACAGTAGACCTGTCATGCTCCTAACCTTATAAATGGTTGATGTTTAATGTGAGATGTCATTTGACACCAGATCAAGTGGACGGTAAGGTAACAAGTCATAATAACCAATGTTAAAGTTATATATTGTCATGTAAGAAATATAATTTATACCCGTTATTACAACACCTGCTCCATGAACTGATATAGTATAGTAAGTTGATGAATATATATATATATATATATATATATATATATATATATATATATATATATAGTGTGAATAGATGTTTCAAGTGGTATCAGAGAACATGTTACAATAATGTGGCTTATTTGGGCAACTGATTAACAAGTATGTGTATGTTGTGATCAGGAAGCATAATGAGGCGTGGTGCTGGAAGTACACAACTAGTAAGGCCATATGTCAACTCTAGGTCCATACCTATATCAGGGGTTAACCCAGAAATCTGGATTCAGTTGGAAGGAGGTTACCATAACCCTACTACGATGATTTTGGAAACCATTCAATAGTTAAGGACAAAAATGGCTAGTTTATGGTCAAACAATATGAGATTAATGTGAGATTAGGAGAAAATACTAAAAAGTTTTTCTGATCACGAGAATCACAGAAACTTTGAACCCATCTTTAGTAATGAGGATAGGGATGAGGAGGAAAGGAAGAGAGGTGAAAATGCACTTGAAGGAAGTCACACTTAGTGGATGGAACAGGATATGGGTGGTAATGAGGAGAATCCGATAATGTGTTAGACCATAAAAAGAATAAGAAAAAAATAAAGATTTAAAAGGGGAATTAAAAAATATTAAAACCCCAACTTTTGACAGAGAAGTGGAGGAGGCCGCTGAGACATGGTTGACTAATATTTATAAATACTTTTAAATCTATGAATACGATGATAACATGAAGGCACAAATGATCATTTACCAGATGCAAGGGAAGGCTATGTTATGATGGGAAGAAGTTAAGGTTGTTCATTCTATTGATGAGTAAGGAGTGACATAGGGTGAGTTTCAAAAATACAAGAAAAATATTTAACTGAGCGATTCTATGAGGATTAGGCGGAGGAATTCCATGATCTTCAGTTAGGAAAACTCTCTATGGATGAGTTCTTGACCAAGTTCACATCCATGCTAAGGTATGTACCTTATATTCAAGAGGAAAAGGCCAAGGTACAATGTTTCATGAGTATTGTGCCAACTTTCATGAAATTTAATAACCCCAAAACCATGGACGAGGCCACCAGGAAGGTGCTAATATGTTATACATAGATGAAACAAAAGGGAGAGGGCAATAAGAGTTGGGCTAGAAAGAAAGGACAATTTTTTTTCTAGAATATGAAAAGTATGAAAAGTGGTAATGTTAGAAATTTTAAGAAAAAACAACACAATAAACTTCCTTGAAGCAATCAACATAAGTTTAAAACACAAAATGAATATAAACAAGCAGAGGTTTCTAGTAAACCATAGTTTAACCAATCACAAAGACCTACTTTGTAGTGTTGGGGATGTAGGAACCTAATTATTATAAAAATTGCAATCATTGCACCAAAATGGAACCTACTGCCAATATTCAAGAGGTTTCCATGGTTGATGAAGTGGCTAGGAGCATACCTAATATTAACACTACATTGGATGATCATCAAGCTGAATACCAGCCTACTATGATTGTGTTTGAAGGTAAGATGAAAAACTACACGTTGTATCCATTTTGATAGATCCAAGAGCCAATTTAAGATGTTTCATTCCTAAAATTGTTGAAGTATGTCACTTACGAATATGTAAATTTAAAAACCCCTGGTTCGTGTAGTTGGCCATCGGGGAAAAATGAAGGGTAACAAAAGTAAATGACTTCCCTATTGAAATAGTAGGTTAGTTAATAGGCGTAGATCTGAATGTGTTACTTTTGGGATCTTATGATTTTTTGATCGAAATGGATTGGTTAGAAAGACGATGGTCAATAGTGAAATGAAAAGATAAAATTATTAGTTATCTTACTAAAGAAGGTATTAGGAAAGAAATTCAAACTGTAAAGAAACCCATAAAATTGCAACCAATTACTACCTCCTAGTTAGGAAAGTGTATTAAGAAAGGGTGTCAAATATATGTAGTTCAGGTGGGTTTTACCAATCCAAAGAATAAATAAATATTGTTAGAAAGTATGCCTATAGTTTAGGACTTCCCTGATGTGTTTCCAGAAGAAATTCTTTGACTACCCCCCAAGCGGGACATATATTTTACCATAAAATTAGTTCCAGAGGCTGCACTAGTTTCAAGAACTCCTTACTGAATGATTATTCTAGAGTTAACTGAGCTAAAGATGAAATTGCAATAATTACTAAATAAGGGCTATATTCACCCAAGTGTGTCCCCGTCGGGAGCCTCTATCCTGTTTGTTAGAAAAAAAGATGGTATAATGAGACTATGCATTGACTACAAACAACTTAATAAGATGACTATTAAGAACAAATATCCTTTGCCCAAAATAGATGATTTATTCAACCAAGTGAAAGGAGTTACCGTGTTTTCTAAGATATATTTACGGTCTTGGTACCATCAGATAAGGGTAAGGGAGGAAGATATTCCTAAAAAATCCTTCACAATTCAGTTCGGTCATTATGAATTTGTAGTTCTACCCTTTGACCTTACCAACGCCCCAACTACATTTATGAGTCTTATGAATAAGGTGTTTCATCCCTATCTTGTTAATTTTGTCCTAATTTTTATTGATGATATCCTTATATACTCAAATAAATTGGAGGAACATAAGAAGCATACGCAAATAATTTTTCAAACGCTACATGAACACAAACTATATGCTAAGCACAGTAAATGTGACTTCTACAAGGACTAGATACAATAATTAGGCCATATAATTTCTGCAGAAGGAATAATTGTCGATCTAGAGAAAACTAAAACTATTATGAAATGGCCCGTACCTACTAATGTTGCTGACATCCGATCTCTTATGGGTTTAGTTGGATATTATCATCATTTAATTGAAATATTTTCCAGAATAGCTTATCTTATTACCTCCTTGTAGAAGAAAGGAAAGTCTTTTCAATGGACTTCTGACTATCAATCTAGTTTTCAATCATTGAAACATTTATTAAATACAACTCCAATTTTAAAAATTGCAAACCTCAAAAAGGAATTCATAATTTTTACTGATGCATGTTAGAAATGAGTAGGAGTATTGATGCAAGAAAGCAAGGTAATTTCATATGAATCCTGGAAAATAAAAGAGCATCAATAGAGATATTTTGATTATGACTTGGAATTGACTGTGGTAGTGCATGCCCTGAAGGTATGGAAGCACTACTTAGTGGGTAAAACATTTGTGTTAATGACCGACCATAGTATCTTAACCAACTTCTTTAAGAAACCTAGCCTTAATGCATGACAAGCAACATGTACAACCTTCTTAAGTGAATTTGCTTTTGACATCAAGCATTTAAAAGGAAAGGAAAATTGTGTAACATATGCATTAAGAAGAAATTCACATTACATATACAAAATTTCATATAGTCAAGTGATTTTAATTTTGCAGATTTGATTAATTAAGCAATGAATAAGGACCCATAATACCTTTTTTTATGGCAGCAAACCAAGCAAGTAAATCATTTAGGACAACAAACTGATTATGACTTCAATGGAGATAATTTGTGGACTTTTAAGGCAATAATTTATGTCCCAATCACAAAGCTATTAGTCAACTAATATTGGATGAGTTTCAAAAGAGGCCTTATGTAGTCCATCTGGGTTATCAAAAGTTATTTACTGTTGTTAAAAAAAATTATTTCTGGCTCGACATGAGAAAAGACATCACTGAGTATTTGGACCAATGCCTAGAGTGATAACAGGTTAAATATGAGCATCAACATTCAACTAGATTGCTTCATCCACTACCCATTCCAGAATGGAAAATGGGAAGTAATTACTATGTACTTTATAACCAGTTTACTAAAAACTAAGAAACATAATGACTCAATTATGGTAATAGTGGATAAGTTAAGTAAAGTGTCCCATTTTATTCATGTTCAATCTACATATACAAATATGCAAATTGCAAATATATATATGAGGGAAATATTTAGATTACATGGAATGCCAAAGGTCACGATCTCTGATAGATATGTGAAGTTCACATTAGCATTTCGAAAGACTCTCTTTACTAGATTGGGTACTCAAGTTTAGTTTAGCAAGACATATCACTCGCAGACTGATGGAAAGACAGTGAGAGTAAATCAAGTGTTGGAGGATATGTTAAGAATGTATGTTATGCAACAACCAAGTAAATGGGAGGGGTAGTGTCACTTGGTGGAATTCACCTACAATAAAAGTTATCACAAGTCATTAAAAATGAGCCCTTTTGAAGTCCTTTACAAACGAAGGTGAAAAACACCTATTAATTGGAAAAGTACAGAAGATAAGCTAATAATGAGATTCGATATGTCAGTAGAAATGGAACTCATTGTGAAGAAGGTGAAACAAAATTTAAAATCTGCCCAAGGCAAGCATAAAACGTATGCAGATAAGAAAAGGACTTATAGGGAATTTTGGGTGGGGGATCATGTATATGTTCAAGTAAAGTAAAAAAAATAAGACCTTACGATGGAAGGGATACGTGAAATTGGCCCCTCAGTATCGTCGACCCTTCCAAATTGGACCAATTGCATACCAACTTGCATTACCTAGCTACATGCGAGTCCATAATGTGTTTCACATCTCTTGTTAAACAAATATGTATATGACTGTAAACATGTTATTATCTGGAAGGAATATTAGGTAAGGAATTAGTAAATAAATTCTTTTAATTCGGTACAATTGTTTATCAGGTATTCATAAACTAATAACAATTTATGATTTGTGAATAGGTAGAGCCAAAAGGGTAGTTCCTAGTAGAGCCTCTACATATTCTCGATCGAAGAGAAACAATGTTATGGAAGCGAGTTATTTCCCAAGTTAAAGTTCAGTGGAGGAACTTTATCCCAAAAGAGGCCACCTGGAGGATGAAGGCTTGATGTAGTAATCATACCCTGATCTGTTCTAAGGGCACGGATAAACATCAAGGACAATTTTTCGTTCAAGAGTGGGGAGAAGTGACACCCTTGATCATGTAAATAATTGTTATTTACCTTTCTCTTTTACTGTGCAAGACTTGGTAATTCATTATTGGTTGGCAAACGAGCTTACAAATAAAATGTATTTATTATCATTTTTATTTTTTCTTTAAAAAAACTTATGCTTAGTCAGAGAAATGACAAGGGAAATAATCTAAAAGAAAATATTTAGTTTCCAGGAAATTAGATAGTTACTCGCTTTCGTGGAGAGATTAAAAATAAATCTCTTTGGTGGGAAAGGCCATGAGTGGTTGAGGAAAAAGGAAAATAATGAGAAAACCAAGCTTGTGACAAGACGTTATAAAAAATAAATAGTTGCACTGTAGAGGGGTCTTCTTGAGTTGGTTGAAGCAAGTGGAAACCCCAAGAAAGATTTTCTAGACTAGACTTGGGTTCCTGAGGTTTCAGAAAGGTTGTTGTCTTGACTGGCTCTGGAAACTTAAGAAGCTCGGGGGGAGACCTAGACGTAATCACCAGTCTCATAGGTTTGGACGATAACAGAGTCCCACCTTGGTTCTATTTCTCTGACAGGGTTGACTGAGACATAAAATTGTTGTTTGATCTGAACTAAATTCATTATGAATTTTTCCTATGTGTAATGTTGACTTGAAAAGAAAGTTTGTATGTTTCTTAATAAGAGATTATATATCTATATATATATGTGTGTGTGTGTGTGTGTGTGTGTGTGTGTGTGAACATAGAAAGAAAAGGATTAAACGAATGTAAGAGAATGAACTGAGTGTCAGAATAATTTATCATAGGAATAATGACTAATAATAAATTGTGTATAGTGCTTCCATTACAAGAATATAAGCTCTCTTGGGTGAATGGTAAATATATTCCTTGAAAAGGAAAATAACATATAGCAAAGAACATATAACATATTTATGGTATTTCCTAGACAAGCACATGGTTGAGACTCTATGCATGAAAATAAATCAAACATAGTAACAATAATAATATAACTTGCTCATGCATTTATAATTAGAGCAAGAGATTCATTTTTTAGAATTAAACCAAGATTGTAATTAAATTGTTTCTTGTAATTAGGGGTATAGGGGTTCTGATGATTTGTTAGGGTTATTATGTGAGAGGAAAGTAAAATAAATGGATTGGTTCTCCATTGCAAGTTGGAAGCTCACTGGAAAATGGTCCATTTGTCTTAAAAGATTTTCAATATCGAGAACTAGGTGGAACAATTATATGGGCTTGGAATCAATTCCTCCTGTGGCCATTGGGTGTATATTTAGCCAAAAAACCAGATTCCTAAAAACCTAAACATGAACCAAACTATGCTACAAAACAAAAAAGTCTTAGTATACAATAACAAACACAACTGCTGGGTTCGAGCACGGCGATATATGTATGTGATCAATAACAAAAATCTAAATGTAAAACAATTTGGCATTCATCTAAATCAACCAACTTATAGATGGAATATAAACATGAATTCATGAACACTTTATTATCAACTGGAAATCCATTCAACAACAATGTAATATCCTCATTATCCCTGAATTTTTACACTCGGGAAGCCCTAGTAGGGGAACCTTTAAAAAAATAAACAAAGTTACATGACTGTCATATAAATGTTCAAAATGAAGGATGGAACCCTCAACTACTCTATCCTGGAAATCAAGCAGAGCTTGTGCAAATGCTTGATACAAAAAATGGAACATACACACAACCCTTTCAGTGAATAGGAAAAAAAATTCATGGTTGGTTTACTGAACCATCATAACTGGAGAAGTTAACAAGCATGCCACTTCAAAACCCTGGCCATAATTTAAGAAGGAACCAGACAGAGAGGGGGAATTCAAGGCAAAAACTTGGAAAAAGTAATATCCAAGGATTAATAAGGAAGTCATTGGAGCAAACCACTGAAAGGTAAGTAGGGAACCAAAACCTTTTCCATACTTGAAATATAAGCAAAATGAAATTATAAGAGATTATTCAGAATGCCAATTGAACTCAAAATTAAGAAGAAAAAAAGAACACAAGAAGAATCTATACCTATATAGTATACGAGCCATGCAAAAAGATGAAACTTCATATCTTGAAGATAGTTTAATTCAGTAAGGCACTGAGCACTTTCACTATCTCATGGAATTGAAGGAAAAGGAAGTACATAAACAAAAGAAAACCCCAAGTATTTACCCGTGAAGAAAGCAACAATGTGTAAGGGTCGAATTTACCCTGCGAAAGGTGGTTTGCATAGCTAAAAATCAAAACCCTAGTTAGATACTGGCGAACAAGTACAATGGAAAAACAAGAAGCAACCATTTGTCTATCTTACTAGGGTAACCATTTCACCAGTGCAAGGTTGTAGAGTGGAATGAGTGAGGAGCAGAGGAAACAATATTGCTGCAAGGCTGAAGGGAAGGGAGATTACCATTAATTTCCCTAGAGAAATCTAAGATGTTCAATGGAAACCCTAGAAATGAACGATGAATATTTGAACAAGTGTCACAACATACAACGATGATAAGACCAGTGACAATTAGTTTCTAGATAAGTCTGCGTAGTAAATAGGAATAATTAAACCCTGAGTGGTAGACCTGTCGTGCTCTTAGCCTTAGAAATTGATGATATTTAATGTGAGATGCAATTGACACCAACTCATGTGGATGGTAAGGTACCAAGTCACATTAACCAATGTTAAAGTTACATATTTTCATGTAAGAAATATAATTTATACCCGTTAATACAACACCTGTTCCATGAACTGATATAGTATAATAAGTTGATGAGCGTGTAGTACAAGAAATAAGTAAATAAAAAAATTTTTGGTGAATAGATTTTACAAGTGGTTATAGAGCACATGTTACAATATTGTGGCCTATTTGGTCAACTTATTAACAAATATGTGTATGTTGTGATCATAGAGAGGAAGCATAATGAGGCATGGTGTTGGAAGTACATAGCCGGTAAGGCCATCTGTCAACTCTAGGTCCATAGCTATATCAAGGGTTAACCTAGAAATGTGGATTTAGTTGGAAGGATGTCACAAAAACCCCAGTGTCATGTTGTTGGAAACCGTTTAACAGTTAAGGAAAAAAGTGGATAGTCTGTGGTTAGATAATGAGAAATTAATGTGAGATCAGGAGAAAATACTAAAAGTCTTTTTGATTTCCAGAATCACAGAAACTCTGTAACCAACTCTGGTAATGAGGAAGGGGACGAGGAACAAAGGCAGAGAGGTGAAAATGCACCGAAAGGAAGTCACACTTAGCAGATGGAAGGGGATAAGGGTGGTCATGATGAAGAATCCAACAATGTGTTATACCATTGGAAGAATACGAAACAAAATAAAGAGTTAAAGGGGAATTCAAAAATATTAAACCCCCAACATTTTACATTGAAGTGGACGAGGCTAATGAGGCATGGTTGATTAATTTTAATAAATAATTTCAAATATATGAATATGATGATAACTTGAAGGCATGACTAGCCATTTACCAGATACAAGGGAAGGATACGTTATGGTGGGAATAATTTAAGGTTGTTCATATTGTTGATGAGAAAGGAGTGACATGGGATGAGTTTAAAAAATACTTTAAAGAAAAATATTTAACTAAGTTATTCTACGATGATGAGGCAAAGGAATTCCATGATCTCCGGTTGGGACAACTCTCTATGGATGAGTTCATGACCAAGTTCACACCCTTCTTAAGGTATGTACCTTATGTTTGAGAGGAAAAGGTCAAGGTACAATGTTTCGTGAGAAACCTACCAACATTCATGAAAGAACATTTGGAATTTGATAACCCCAAAACTGTGGATGAGGCCATCAGGGAAGTGAAAATCTTCTATCAACATATGAAATAAAAGGGAGAGGGAAGTAAGAGTTGGTCTAGAAAGAAAGCACGGAAAAATTTTGAGAGTATGAAAAGTGGTAATGCCATAAATTTTCAAAAAAAAACAACACAATAAACTTTATGGAAGGAATCAACAGAAATTTAAAACGAAGAATGAATTTTAAAAAGTGGATATTTCCAGTAAACCAGAGGTTAACTGATCACAAAAACCTGCTTTGTAGTGTTGGGGATGTGGGGATCCTCATTATTACGAAAAATACTTTCATCGCACCAGAATGGAGCTTGCTTCCAATATTCAAGAGGCTTCCACGGTTGGTGAAGTGGCTAGGAGCATACCTAAGATTAACATTGTGTTGGATAAGAATCAAGATGAAGACCAACCTACTATGATTTGGTTTGAAGGTAATATGAAAAAATGTGTTCTATCCATTTTCATAGATTCAGGACTCAATTTAAGTTGTGTTAGTCCTAAAATTGTTGAAGTATGTCACTTAGAAACCTGTCAATTTAAAAACCCCTGGTTGGTGAAAATAGCCACCAGGTTAAAATGGAGGGTGACATCCAAAGTAAATGACTTCCCTATTGAAATAACATGTCGATTAATAGGCGTAGATCTGAATATGTTACCTTTGGGATCTTATGATGTTTTAATCAGAATGGACTGGTTAAAAAGACAATGGTCAAGAATGAACTACAAAGATAAAACTATTAGTTATCTTACTAAAGAAGGTATCATGCAAGAGCCCATAGGACTTTGGATTGATAGTGAATGGGTGCACTATTAAGGCACTCCTTGTGATAGGTCACTGGTTCAAATCCCCTGTGGGTGCTTACTTACCAAAAGAAAAGAAGGCATCATGCAAGAAATTCAAGGGGTAAGGAAACCCATAAAACTATGACCGATTACTGCCTCCTAGTTAGGAAAGAGCATTAGGAAAGGATGTCATATATACACATTTTAGGTGGGTTATACCAATTCAAAGAATAAGTCAATGTTTGTAGAAAGTCTGCCTATAATTAAGGACTTCACTGATGTGTTTCCCGAAGAAATTCTTAGACTACCCCCCATAAAAACAATAGTAACAAAGGTCATCTGAGAGTGAAGGTTGCACAAATTAACAACCAGGGCATCTCCAGTTGAAACCCTAACTCTGCTCGACAAAAAAATCTACAAAGGATGGAGCAATTTCCCATTTCCTTACACAATGCCAGTGAAAAATGGCATAACAACTACTGCAAGACCAAATTTCCACTAATCGTCCAACTATTTCATAACATATCATGCATTCAACCTTTCCTTTATTAAGCTTTTATTCAATTTCCTACACTAGCTTTGGTACACTACATATATCCTTCTCCCTACTATCATGATTTGTCGATATAGACTCGTAGGTCTCGGGAGGATGAAGAAGATTATTCCTCCAATGCTCGGTGTTGTTCACCATCTTCCTATTCCTGAAACCCTTCATTTCATGCCTGTTATGACCTGTAGATTGTGTGAGTTGATTTTTGTCAATGGAGGGTTTCATAGGGTACTCATTTGTGTATTTTTGTCCATGGATGGATACCCCATTCCACCTATCATTATCACAATTGTCAATCCTCTCAACATTCTCTTGCCCTAGTATTCCTTGGTTTTCATTACGTATAGAGGTTTGGTTGCAGACTCCATTGACAGATAATAACTTCTTTGTGGCTATACCTAGTGAACTCGCCTCTATGGAACTCACTTGCAAAGTGTTCTGAAAATGGAGTTATTGTAAATAATCATAGATATAACCACAAATGTCACAAGAATAGAGATAGATTTATTGGATAGGTGTCATGAGCTAGTAAAAATGGTAGACGAAATTGTCAGGTTAACTGATTAAAAAAGGCCTTTCAAACTAATTAATAGACATTGATAAACATAAATATTTAAAATTGAAATTGAGATAGAAATTATTAATATTAATATTATTATTTCATCTTTTAATTTGTCTATTAATTAATATTGATACTGATATTGATGTTTAATATTAATATTAAATATTAATATCTTTGTTAATGTTAATTACTAATACTATTAATATTATTATTTAGACATTAATACTGTTATTGCTATTATTATTATTATTAACAATATTAATTGATGTTAACATTAATATTAATAATAAATATACATTATGTTAGAGTCGGTCTGGTCAGCCCTCCGTCAGAGATCAAAACTCTTTGTGCATTTCAATTTTAGGTGTCTCGCTCCATTCATTCAGCTGCATTTCACTAGGGGCATGCCAGGATCTGACGGAGAAAGTTATGCTAATCATTTTCCCTCATGTCTGGCTCCTACTGGCTTAGGTCTTTGTCCATAATCACCGAAGTTCATGATAGTCAAGGTCTGGTCCTTTACAGGACAAAGTCATTTTTATGTTTGGGTCTCGGAATTCATCAGTTTTGTCTTTGAAAACATGTCCAGAACAAGCCATGCAGGCCAGAGGGAGGCCCTTATACAACTATGGTTCAAAGAGCTTCATCGTCACGTGGATAGACATCGACTCTTCTTCAAAACTTTGTTTTGAAGAAAAGTCAAACAAGGTCATTTATGACAAAATTTTCCAAAAAAAATCACCAGTTGACTTTTCAGATGCAGTTATGATTTACATGGCCAAATGCTCTGTCATACAGTCCCTACAAAGAGGTGCCGAAAATTTCATCATTTGAGCCAAAATGTCAAAGGGAAAGTGAAAATTAGTGTGTTTAAAAGTCAATGAAAAAGTGTAAAACACAACATTAGAAAATGGGTTTTCAAAGAGGCAAAAATTAAACCCATCTCCTCCAAGGCTATAAATACATGTTTTGACCCAAAGCAAAGGCATTGTGCTGCTACAAGACTTGGAGAAGACATTTTCAAAGGCGTGAGTGCGAGATTGGAGCGTTGGAAGTGATTGAGAGCAGGTTCTAGAGCGCGCGACGCACATACCCAGGAGCGCGACGCACTCACCGGGCGCGGCGCACACGCAGCCAACCCGCCATTGAAAGATTGCATAGGCGCAGTGCATACAAAGTGCATGGCGCACTAGGAATTGCTCACGGCGCACATAGTCCAGCGGCCAAGAAACAGTGCCAAACCACTCCAAACTTTGGTGAAGGCTATCAAATTGAGAGGTAAGCCTTATGACATCACCTGTTCATCAAATTTTGTCAAGGATATGGTGTTTGTGAAGAGGTAGAATGTCACTCAAAATGCATAATGTCAACCATGAGAAAATCACCAAGAAAACGAGGGCTGGGGTTGTAAATTTGTGTTGATATTGCCAAGGTTTCACTCCACTCACCTATTCCCCTCACCTATCATTTTTTCCCCATTCTTCCTTGTCATTTTTCCTAAACCCCTACCCTAAATCACTACCAAACCCTCTCCCTATTCCTCCACTATTTGGCTAATGCAAAACCACCATAGGACTAGCTTATTGGGCAAGCAAAGCTGTGGAAGAGGGGTGCATGGTCAAAGGGTTAAAGAGTCAAACAATTAGGAAGAAATTTGGGTGTTTTCATAGCGTGCGGTGCACACACCAAGGAGCATGGCGCACTCATTGTGTGTGGCACACACAGGGCCCGTCCACTGTGTAAATACAACACTGGCGCGGCGCATACCCGGCGCGCGGTGCATTGGGCAGTGCGCACTGCGCACAGAGAAATAAAGCCCCGAAACTATCCAATCTGCCTAAATTTTTTTGGATGCTCACCAAATTTTAAAGGTAGGCCACCTACCTCCATTCTTGCATCAAAACTTGTAAGGGATAGCATGGTAGTAGGGGTATAAATCAAGTGCAAACATTTTTATAAAGCCAAAAAAAGAGAAACAAAGAAATCATGATCGTAGGGTTTATGCAACAGTGAAAAGGCTGCCAATATGTTTCAAACCCTGCCCCATCAACCCTATACCCAAACTACTCCCAAATCCCTGATAAATCTCTCCCTTTAAACTCCTATTCCTATTTCATCATTCCCCTCCTAATACTCCCTGTTTTATTGTCCCCTTGGTAGCAGATTTTCAGAGCAGCTACCAACTTCATTGGAATTCAAGGGCAACATAAAACTCAGGGTACAAACAATAGTAATGGCATCCGAAGTTTCATCAGAGTATGAGGAGGAGACCCATAGTGACACAGCTTCGGGAGAAAGGGCCCAAAGGAGACATCACAGGAGTGGTAGACATCTTAGAGACGAACCAAACACCCTCACCGAGTTTCAAGCATGCCCTCTTGCTATGTCTTGTTTCCAGCCCTTAGCATGATTCGAATTTTGTCAGAGGGTGGTAAATGTCAGAATTCATCATGAGTTGGCCCGACTTTTTGCACTTCACCTACATGGAGGATAGTCTATCTTGGCTGGGGTCACTTTTACATTGACACCCGAGACCATATCAGTGGCAACAGGCATACCAAACATTGGAGAGTAGCGGCATAAGAAAAAGAAGGTAGAGAGGCATCATTATGAGCCTTACATCAAAGACAACTGTTTGAGCCACCTCACGAGAGTTTTTCCATTCATATTTCTGAAAGATGAGTATGCCCCGCTCATGAAATTGATCATGAAGTACTTCAGTTGCGAGGGGAGGTTTTCTTGCCTTTATGCCTATCACATTAGGTTGCCCATGCACTTTACCAGGGTGCGGATGATGAACCCCCCATTTTTCGTCTGTGGGAACATAGAGAGGATGAGAAATTTCATGCAGCACAAGAGCCCTCGACAGCAGCTCAACAATGTGTATCACTTTGCCCTTATCTGGTTTCGTAGACCATCAGTTAGGAGTGCAGGGTATTTCTTGGGAGGACTTCATCTCCCGTGACTTCTTCAGTGCTCCACAGGTGGTTTCAGAGGTAGAGCATGAGATATGGGGCCCATCTCATCAGTATGAGTGACAAGAGACTGCCACTATGCCAGTATACATCACCTATCAGAAAGGCAGTAGACCCTTATTTGTAGCAACAAAGCGAGTGTTATCTCCACCCGGGGTGGAAGGGGCCTCGCTTCCGACATTAGCATCACAGGAGCAGGGTAAGGGTAAGGAGCTAGTGCAGGAGGAAGGGCCATTAGGTGAGCAAGAGACCGGGTTTGTTCTGCTCCAGGACGATGAGATAGATGCAAAACCAACCAATGAGGAGCTTGCAGAAATCATCCAGGAGCAGCAGTCAGTGATTGAATCCTTATCCCTTGACTTGGAGAGGGCCAAATGGAACATGAACTACCTGGAGCGGAGAAACAAATAGCTTGAGGACCAACAAACGATCATGGAGCTGCAGAACATCCGTGAGCATCGCCAAGCTGCTCAAATAAGAAGGGTTGCGCTCACATCTTTGGAGCAAGCAATCAATGAGGATCGGGAGGCCAACCTTGAGAGGGTAAACATGCATTTGGAGAGGCTACTAGACAAAGCCGACTAGGACCTTGCTCTGTTGAGACATATGGCTTTCCGTTACAGGGTGCGAAACATGAGTGCACAGGCCTGGATAAGGAACTTGAAAGAAAAATTGAGGAAAGCAACAAGAAGGGAAAAATGGGCAAAAGAGAAAGATCGGCTTCGAATCTTGGCTGAGGCTTCCTTGGCCCATAATAGCACCCCATAGAGATCCTCAAATTTGGGGAAATTTTGGTCACTTGATAATTTTTTGGGTAAAAATCAAGGATTTTCTCCCTGTGCGCCACGCCATTGGCGCGACGCTAAAATTCTAGGGCTCCAATTGAGAAATGGCTTGCAGATTTGATTCAGAATCAAAAATTAAAACTACTGGTGTCCGAGCAAGAGATTTGGGCAAGATTTGGGTCTCCTAAAGGTCAAAAAACACCCAAAAATGGCCTCTCTGCCACTTTTTTGACACACAGAAAGCAATCTTGGGAGAATGAAGATTTGGAGGGGCAAATGAGCACCAAATTTGAAAATTCTAGTTGGGTTAGGAAGTAGACAGGACAGGCTTTCTGGCAAGCCCACTTGGGCACATTTTGGACACCTTCAAGTGCCCCAAAACAGGTCCCCAAGTAGCGCGATGCACAGAAAAATTGCATGGCGCACAGAGGAAAAAATTGCCAATTTGCTTCTGTTTCATGAAATTTCGGTTCGCGACTTCTCCAAGTGGGCCCGCTCATCTACACTTCAGTTTTTTGGCACCAAAGGAGGCATTTAAAGAGTTTTTTCTCCAGATTGGCTTCTATCCAAGTGGCGAAGGAAGGCAAACAGTCACCCCAAGGCAAATGTCATGTTTGCAGCGCTGCACCTGTAGCTGATGGTTGGCTCTCCATCTCCATTTTGTGATGATTCAAATAACTCCCCAACCCTTGGGCGTTCTATCTCTTCATGGCACATTCTATATATTGTATGTAAGCTATTTGCAAAGGGTTGCTTGGCTTGTAACTTCTAGGAGACTGTGGGAAAGAAACTTTGTTTCTTCACTGTGTATTTTTGACAGAGAATTAATGAAAGGCAGCGGCTCTGTTTCATGAGATTCTTGTGGTTGTGAGTGTAGCAAATGTGTCTCTTATGTTTTCATATGTATTTCGTTATGTTTCATAATTCAATTCATGTTCATTTCTAGTGAAATTTTCTGAGTGAGATTAGGTAGAATTCAATTTTATTGCTCTGCCTATGGGAAAATTTCATGTTCAGTGTTATTATTCTGTTGAAAAGGATTCATGTCACTATGCCCTTTTCACTTTCTTCAGCAATCTATTCATGCCTCCGTACCTCAAACTAAATTGTTACATTTTCTGCCTACCTTGCCTCACGAAATAATCTGTGCCTTTGTATTAAATTCTCTATTCTTTGTTGAGCGCCGGTCCCATAACATCCCAGAAGCTTGGTCATTCATGAAAATTGTTTCCCTAATCCCTATTCACTTACTAGCCTAAGGTAAATATTTCATTGTAAGTAATCTCGGACCGTTTTCGATTATCTATTCACTGAGCGTGACTCGGAGAGAGCCCTCTCCTGCTCTGGTAGGGCTAGCTACCAGACCTAGCTTGGTTTGTGGTTACCCTAATTTTTTCCTTCCTTCAGCCTAGGGCAGATTTAGGTGCTAACATAGTGGCGATTCCATTGATGAGGAAGTTGAAATCAAATCCCCTTGTTTCATAATAATTCTGAGCTTCCGGATGATGAGCTTAGGATTGGAAAGGCTGAGTAAGTTGGTCGTGTCCTGTGATTTTTCTTAATAGCACGCTGGCTTCGAGATGATATACCAGAGCCAATCCAGACCCGGATCCTCATATTTACGAAAACCCCAATTTGATCCCAAGACTCCTTCGTCAAGAAAGCACCATAACTCCCGTGTTCAAATCCCATTCATGTCCTGACATTTTTGAGTATCTTGAAGAGCTTGAGTTTGACGAACGGTTTGAGATATCATTGTTTGAGTCTAAATTTGAAAGGTTTGTTGATTATACCGTCCCTAATCCGCAATTTCTTATAGACCTCGAAATAGAAAGAGCTAATAGATTAATTGATAATTACATTACAACACAGCCCCAAACTCCAATTGCAAGCCCCTTGCAAACTGTGCACACTCCTCCAACACCTCCAAGGCCAAATCCACCGAGAATGATGGCTGCCCATTTTGCACCCCTTGTTCTACCCCAAGTTCTAGATGATATGCCAACGGATTATCAAAGTAAAATCCCATTTTTTGATGGCACTCCTAACAACATTACTGCTCAGCAACATGTAGACAAAATGGCAGACTTCTATGAACTTCATGAGATCGATGCAGAGAACGTGGCAATGAGGCTCTTTGTACAGACATTTGCAGGTGATGTGAGGAAATGGTTCAGAGGTTTTCCGGTAGCAAGTATCACTACCTTGGCTGAACTACAAAGACAATTTTTGAACCAGTGGGAAGTGAAAAAGAATCCCCTTCAAATTCTGGCCGAATATGAACAAATCAAACGGAACGCTGGTGAGTCGGTCCAAGATTATTGTGTTAGATTTAATGTAGTCTATAACGAAATTCCAGATCATCTAAAGCCACCTGTGGGACTAGCAATGATGAAGTTTCCAGATGGTTTTGATGCTGACATGGCATACCAATTAAGAGAAAGAGAACCGGCCACAATGGAAGACATGCAGAAAATTGCGGTCAGCGTTGAGGCAAATCTGCTGTCCAAAAGAGCTAGAGCGAAAGCAGAGAAGAAAACCACGGTGAAAGAAGAGTCTTCTTCAATGGATCAACTTCTCAAAAGGGTGGAGCAGACACTTGAAAGGGTAAAACTTGACAAGCCAGAGCCACAAGTTAGGAATCCTAACTTTCGTGGTCAGCAGTAGCCACAATATAGAATACGACAGAGAGATCAACGAACTCAAGAGCAGACAGCACAACAGCCGTTACAAACACCTTTGCAGTAGAATTTTGTACATGGACCAGAGTCAGATGAGGACGGGAATGTAATAGGCGAATAAAACCATCTCTTTACTCTGGATGAGCTGCCTACTTACATTACCGAAGAGGAAGAATGTGCAGTGAATTTAGCTGCACGTCAAGACACTGATTTTATTCTAGCTAGCGACACCATGTTGGAAGAAGAATCAGAAGAATATCAAAGGGGGTATATGAATGCTCTGTCCGCACAACAACAACAATATTCTCTTAGAAATAGAGATGTGCCGGCCAAACCAATTCAGAAAAAGGAGGAGGGTGAAACAACAAAAAATGATTCATCAGCTACAAGAAGAAAGGGAAAGGAGGCGGTTGTTCCGAAGAGGAGCAAATCAAAATCAGCAGAACAATCATAACAACCAGCCACATCAAAAGAAAAGGAAAGGAAAGAGATACCAGTAAAATAGGTAGAAAAGACTCCCGCTTTTAGCTTAGAGAATGAGATTTCTAAGTTAAAGGTATCCATCCCCTTGACTGAAATAATGAAGAACAACAGTTATAGAGGACAAATTTCTAAGATGTTGAATTTGGACCCAATGTCTAACATGGTAAATGTAGAAGATGATCAGCCTGAAATGATTTTTGGACCAGCACCGAATGATGAGTCTCCTGATAGCGATGTGCCACCCTTCTATATCAGTTTACAATTGCATGATTTTGTGTTACACAATGCCATGTTCGATTCCGGAGCTTCTCACAATCTCATGCCTAAGGCTATCATGGATAAGCTTGGTCTGGACATCACCCGACAATATCATGATCTCTATTCATTCGATTCCAGTAGAGTAAGGTGTATAGGACTCATCAAAGACTTAGTTGTGAGTTTGGATCAGCTTCCTATGAAAAATGTTTTGATGGATGTGGTGGTAGCAGATATTCCTCCAAGGTTTGGCATGCTTCTTTCCAGGTCTTGGGTAGCGAAATTGAAAGGGACACTACAACTGGATTTCTCCTATGCAACAATCCTGGTGTTTGGACAAATGAGGAAGTTATATCTGGAACAAAAAATGAAATACATGATTACAAGCGAGGAGAAACCTATAAATCATCCTATTAACTATGTACATACAGATTTAGAGTCTTTTGTTTTGTTTTCAGATAGTTTAAATGAGATAGATAGTCATATGATAGAAGTAGATGACATTCCGGAAATAACAGAAAATTTCAGAGAAATTTTGAAAAAAGAAAGACAAGGAAACTAGGAAAATGTTGGGCAATCAACTGAAAGTAATGGAAAGCAAGCAGACAAGGCACGACAAACAGATTTCCAGCACTTACAAGAGGAGGAAGAAGGCTTGTGGACCATGGATTTCGATGGAGCAATGGGAAATGATGGCACTGGAATTGGAATTTGGGTACACAGTCCTTTCTCCACCCCAAACAAAGTGCCTAGCAGCGTGAGGGTTTTCTCTTACAAGTTGGCCTTTTAATGTTCAAACAATGAAGCTGAATATGAAGCTCTGATTGCTGGCCTGAAGATTCTTAGAAAGCTGAATGAAAAAAGGATTTCAGTATATGGTGACTCCAAGTTGGTAATAAAATAGATCAGAGGTGAGTATCAAGCAAAACATCCTAGGATGCGGGCCTATCATAATGCAGTTTTAGACATGTTGAAGTTATTTTCAGAATACACATTGACATGTGTGCCTCGTATACAAAATAGTATTGCTGATGCTCTTGCTAAGGCAACGAGCATCTTGAAGATCCCCATGAGCTCCAGCAATAAATATGAAATCCATGTCAAGCATCGTCCAACCATTCCAGACAATCAGCGATATTGGCAAGTGTTTCAAGATGATGAGGAGATTAAGGATTTTCTGCTAAACAAAGGAAAGTTCAAAGAAACCTCAATTGATGTAGAAAACGATGAGGGCAAACGGAATGGTACAGATGAAGTGCAGATCAATCAAATGGACGTATTGCAGCTAAAGAATAACATCATTCCTAAAGGCTTGATACCTCTAGAGGAACTTTTTGATCAGGATGATGTAGCCTGCAAGCCAACATTGCAACCAACGGAGAAGGGTGTAGAAGAAGTCAACATCGGTACAACTAACAATCCAAAGTTGGTGAAATTGTCCAAAGCATTACCGTCAAAGATCAAGGACAAATACATCAGTTTGATGGCTTCATTTGCAGATGTGTTGGCTTGCGATTATTTTGATTTAAAGACCTATGATACAAATATTATTCAGCACACAATACCCATCAAGCCCAACCAAAAACCATTTAGACAGAAGCTGAGAAGGATAAATCCAAAGTTGCTGCCATCTATCGAAAAGGAGTTAAATAGGTTGTATAAGTCAGGTATCATTGTGCCCATCAGATTTTTAGATTAGATATCTAACTTAGTGCCTGTACGCAAGAAGACCGGTGAGATCTGCCTATGCATTGATTTCAGAAATCTAAATAAGGTCTCATTGAAGGACAACTATCCATTGCCCAAGATGGACCATATACTTCAGTGAGTAGTGGGGGCATCTCGTATTTCACTGCTTGATGGTTATTCCGGATATAACCAAGTTTCAGTCCATGAAGATGATAGAGACAAGACAGCATTCACCACTCCATGGGGAGCCTTTCACTATGCCAAAATGCCCTTCGGTTTAAAGAATGCAGGTGCCACATTTCAGCGGGAAATGGAATTGGCTTTTGCAAATGAGAAGGATGTGTTTTTGGTGGTGTACTTGGATGATTTGACGGTATTTTCCAAATCTGATGAAGAGCACATGCATCACCTAAAAATTGTCTTTCAAAAGTGCAAGAAATATGGTCTATCGCTGAATCCTAAGAAGAGCCTGTTCGCCATGGAGGAAGGAAAATTACTTGGGCACATCATTTCAAAGAATGGCATTCATATATACCCAGCACATGTGCAAGCAATTTAGCAAATCGATCTGCCTAGGAACAAAAAAGAGATACAATCATTCAATGGTAAGATGAATTTTCTGCATCGCTTTGTGCCTAATCTTGCAGAACACTTAAGAGAAATGACCAACATGCTTAAGAAGGACAGCCAGGTGAAATGGACAGATGAGGCTATAAAATCTTTCAACTTGGTCAAATTGGCCCTTTCTTTAGCTCCAGTTCTATTTAGCCCGGACTACACTCAGGATTTAATATTGTTTTCATTTGCTTTTGAGCACACTATGGCAGCGGTATTATTACAGAAGAGAGATGATCATGAAAGACCCATTGCATTCTTCAGCAGGGCTATAAGAGACACAACTTTAAAGTACAACATCATTGAGAAGCAGGCCCTGGCATTGGTGAAGGCATTGAAGGATTTCAGGGTATATATCCTACATTCTCACATTCTGGCCTATGTTCCTAATACTATTGTAAAAGATGTTTTAGTGCAGACCGACCCAGAAGGGAGAAGAGGCAAATGGATTGCAGCCTTGCTGGAATATGATGTGGAAATAAAGCCTACAAAGCTGGTCAAAGGACAGGGGTTGGCGAAGCTAATGGCCGAATCAAACTTGCATGCCTTGGACATAAATATGATTGCTGCCATCTCTGATTAGAATGAGGAAGGAACGTCAATTCAGGTATCAAAAATGTTTGCTTTGTCCCCATGGTATTCAGATATAATATATGTGCTGAAAAATCTATCACCACCGCCCGGCATGACTAGAAACAAAGTGAGAACACTCAAATTGAAGGTTGCCAAGTTTTGTATTTTGAATTCTGCATTGTATTTGAAAGATCCCGGTGGAATTTTGTTAAATTTTTTGGTGGAAGAGGAGGCAAAGAAAGTCATGGAGGATTTCCACAGAGGATAGTGTGGAGGTCATCTTTTTTGGAAGTCAACAGCGAAATTTTTTTTGAGAGCAGGGTACTACTGGCCTACTTTGTTTGCTGATGTGCATAAGATGGTCAAACACTGTCATAAATGTTAGATTTTCGAAGGAAAACAAAAATTATAGCCTTTGCCACTTAAACCTATTGAAGTGAGCGCTCCCTTCCAGTAGTGGGGGTTGGATTTCATTGGGGAAATTCATCCTGCCTCTTCTGGACAACATCAATGGATCCTCACAGCGACAAACTATTTCACAAAATGGATTGAGGAAGCCCCTACCAGACAAGCCACAGACATGGTAATCATTTCATTTCTTGAAAATAACATCTTGTCTTGCTTTGGTTGTCCAAACAAATTAATCACTGATAATGCAGCAACTTTCAAATCGAAAAGGATGGTAGAATTTTGTCATAAATATCACATAATTTTGGGTCATTCAACTGCCTATCATCCGCAAGGCAATGAATTGGCGGAATCCTCGAATAAATCATTGGTCAACATCATCAAGAAGCTGCTGGAAATAAATAAGAAGAGTTGGAATAAGAGGTTGGTCCATGCGCTTTGGGCAGATCGGATCAGTCAGAAAAAGTCCATTGGTATGTCACCGTTTTAGCTTGTTTATGGAGTTGACACAGTATTCCTCACCTCTCTTGCTGCCCTCGTGGTTAGACTTCTTCAGGAGGCCGGCAGTGAAGAAGATCCCATGTAGAGAAGGCTGAATCAAATGATCCACTTGCAGCAAACAAGAGAAGAAGTTTTCAAGAACACATCCAAGTTGCAGGAAAAGATAAAGAAAATATATGATAGAAAGGCAAAAGCAGATAAATTTCATTTGGATGATGTGGTGCTGAAGTGGGATGCAAGGAATGAAGAGAAAAGCAAGCACGAAAAGTTCGAAAATCTTTGGAAAGGTCCTTTCAAAATTGTAGCATATAGGGGTTAGAATTCCTTTCTTCTGAAGGAAATGAACGGGTAAGATTGTCCTGGAGGGCCGATCAATGGTGGGCTGCTCAAGCGGTATCACTGCTGATCTATTAACGCTGCTTCCACTGTCATTGTAAATACCATTTTTATTTCAGTTTGGTTTCAGTCTGTAAACTTATTTTTTGAATTATTACAATGTCAAGTAGAGCCAATTTCTTGGTCATTTTAGTTTTATAAATAAGTCAGAGTTTTGTGCTGTTTATCAAAATGATGACTCCATAGCCCAATGGATGAAAGGAACTATCTAGCTCCTCCAGAGATCTACTGTTCTTGGCACCTCCAAGGAGCTACCATCCCCCATTGGAGCCAATGTTAGAGTCGGTCTGGTCAACCCTCCGTCAGAGATCAAAACTCTTTGTGCATTTCAATTTTAGGTATCCCACTCCATTCACTCAGCTACATTTCGCTAGGGGCATGCCAGGATCTGACGGAGAAAGTTATGCTAATCATTTTTTCTCATGTCTGGCTCCTTTTGGCTCAGGTCTTTGTCCATAATCACCGAAGTTCATGACAATCAAGGTCTGGTCCTTTACAGGACAAAGTCATTTTTATGTTTGGGTCTAGGAATTCATCAATTTGGTCTTTGAAAACATGTCCAGAACAAGCCATGCAGGCCAGAGGGAGGCCCTTATACAACTATGGTTCAGAGAGCTTCATCATCACGTGGATAGACATCGACTCTTCTTCAAAACTCTGTTTTGAAGAAAAGTCAAACAAGGTCATTTATGATAAAATTTTCCAAAAAAAATCACCAGTTGACTTTCAGATGCAGTTATGATTTACATGGCCAAATGCTCTATCATACAGTCCCTGCAAAGAGGTGCCGAAAATTTCATCATTTGAGCCAAAATGTCAAAGGGAAAGTGAAAATCAGCGTGTTTAAAAGTCAATGAAAAAGTGCAAAACACAACATTAGAAAAATGGGTTTTCAAAGAGGCAAAAATTAAACCCATCTCCTCCAAGGCTATAAATACATGTTTTGACCCAAAACAAAGGCATTGTGCTGCTACAAGACTTGGAGAAGACATTTGCAAAGGCGTGAGTGTGAGATTGGAGCGTTGGAAGTGATTGAGAGTAGGTTCTAGAGCGCGCGGTGCACATACCTAGGAGCGCCGCGTACTCACTGGGCGCGGTGCACATGCAGCCAGCCCGCCATTGAAAGATTGCACAGGCATGGTGCACTGGGAATTGCATGCGGCGCACACAGTCCAACGGCCAAGAAACAGTGCCAAACCACTTCAAACTTTGGTGAAGGCTATCAAATTGAGAGGTAAGCCTTATGACATCACCTGCTCATCAAATTTTGTCAAGGATATGGTGTTTGTGAAGAGGTCGAATGTCACCCAAAATGCATAATGTCAACCATGAGAAAATCACCAAGAAAACGAGGGCTGGGGTTGTAAATTTGTGTTGATATTGCCAAGGTTTCACTCCACTCACCTATTCCCCTCACCTATCATTTTTTCCCCATCCTTCCTTGTCATTTTTCCTAAACCCCTACCCTAAGTCACTACCAAACCCTCTCCCTATTCCTCCACTATTTGGCTAATGCAAAATCACCATAGGACCAGCTTATTGGGCAAGCAAAGCTATGAAAGAGGGGTGCATGGTCAAAGGGTTAAAGAGTCAAACAATTAGGAAGAAATTTGGGTGTTTTCATAGCGCGTGGTGCACACACCAAGGAGCGCGGTGCACTCATTGTGCACGGCGCACACAGGGCCCGTCCACTGTGTAAATACAACACTGGCCCGACGCATACCCGGCGCGCGACGCATTGGGCAGTGCTCGCAACACACAGAGAAATAAAGCCCCGAAACTATCCAATCTGCATAAAAGTTTTGGATGCTCACCAAATTTGAAAGGTAGGCCACCTACCTCCATTCTTGCATCAAAACTTGAAAGGGATAGCATGGTGGTAGGGGTATAAATCAAGTGCAAACATTTTTATAAAGCCAACAAAAGAGAAACAAAGAAATCATGATCCTAGGGTTTATGCTACAGTGACAAGGCTGCCAATATGTTTCAAACCCTACCCCATCAACCCTATACCCAAACTACTCCCAAATCCCTGATAAATCTCTCCCTTTAAACCCCTATTCCTATTTCATCATTCCCCTCCTAATACTCCCTGTTTTATTGTCCCCTTGGTGGAAAATTTTCAGAGCAGCTACCAGCTTCATTGGAATTCAAGGGCAACATAAAACTCAGGGTACAAACAACAGTAATGGCATCCGAAGTTTCATCAGAGTATGAGGAGGAGACCCACAGTGACATAGCTTCGGGAGAAAGGGCCCAAAGGAGACATCACCGGAGTGGTAGACATCTTAGAGACGAACCAAACACCCTCACCGAGTTGCAAGCATGCCCTCTTGCTATGTCTTGTTTCCAACACTTAGCATGTTTCGAATTTTGTCAGAGGGTGGCAAATGTCAGAGTTCATCACGAGTTGGTCTGACTTTTTGCACTTCACCTACAAGGAGGACAGTCTATCTTGGTTGGGGTCACTTTCACATTGACACTCGAGACCATATCAGTGGCAACAAGCATACCAAACATTGGAGAGTAGTGGCATAAGAAAAAGAAGGTAGAGAGGCATCATTGTGAGCCTTACATCAAAGACAGCTATTTGAGCCACCTCATGAGAGTTTTTCCATTCAAATTTCTGAAAGATGAGTATGCCCCGCTCATGAAATTGATCATGAAGTACTTCAGTTGCGAGGGGAGGTTTTCTCGCCTTTATGCCTATCACATCAGGTTGCTCATGCACTTTACCAGGGTGCGGATGATGAAGCCCCCATTTTTAATCTGCGGGAACATAGAGAGGATGAGAAATTTCATGCAGCACAAGAGCCCTCGACAGCAGCTCAACAATGTGTATCACTTTGCCCTTATCTGGTTTCGTAGACCATCAGTTAGGAGTGCAGGGTATTTCTTGGGAGGACTTCATCTCCCGTGACTTCTTCAGTGCTCCACAGGTGGTTTCAGAGGTAGAGCATGAGATATGGGGCCCATCTCATCAGTATGAGCGACAAGAGACTGCCACTATGCCAGTATACATCACCTATCAGAAAGGCAGTAGACCCTTATTTGTAGCAACAAAGCGAGTGTTATCTCCACCCGGGGTGGAAGGGGCCTCGCTTCCGACATTAGCATCACAGGAGCAGGGTAAGGGTAAGGAGCTAGTGCAGGAGGAAGGGCCATTAGGTGAGCAAGAGACCGGGTTTGTTCTGCTCCAGGACGATGAGATAGATGCAGAACCAACCAATGAGGAGCTTGCAGAAATCATCCAGGAGAAGCAGTCAGTGATTGACTCCTTCTCCCTTAACTTGGAGAGGGCCAAATGGAACATGAACTACCTGGAGTGGAGAAAAAAATAGCTTGAGGACCAACAGACGATCATGGAGCTGCAGAGCATCCGTGAGCATCGCCAAGCTTCTCAAATAAGAAGGGTTGCGCTCACATCTTTGGAGCAAGTAATCAATGAGGATCGGGAGGCCAACCTTGAGAGGGTCAACATGCATTTGGAGAGGCTGCTGGACAAAGCTGACTAGGACCTTGCTCTATTGAGACATATGGCTTTCCGTTATAGGGTGCGAAACATGAGTACACAGGCCCGGATAAGGAACTTGAAAGCAAAATTGAGGAAAGCAACAAGAAGGGAAAAATGGGAAAAAGAGCAAGATCGGCTTTGAATCTTGGCTGAGGCTTCCTTGGCCCATCATATCACCCCATAGGGATCCTCCAGTCCAAATTTCAAAAAATTTGGGGAAATTTTGGTCCCTTGATAATTTTTTGGGTAAAAAGTAGGGATTTTCTCCCTGTGCGCCGCGCCACTAGTGCGAAGCTAAAACTCTAGGGCTCCAATTGAGAAATGGCTTGTAGATTTGGATTCAACATTGAAAACTACGACTATTGGTGTCCGGGCAAGAGATTTGGGCAAGATATGTGTCTCCTAAAGGTCAAAAAACACCCAAAAATGGTCTCTCTGCCACTTTTTTGACACACAGAAAGCAGTATTGGGAGAATGAAGATTTGCAGGGGAAAATGAGCACCAAATATGAAAATTCTAGTTGGATTAGGAAGTAGACAGGACAAGCTTTCTAGCAAGCCCACTTGGGTACATTTTGGACACCTGCAAGTGCCCCAAAATAGGTCCCAAAGCAGCGCGACGCACAGAGGAAAAAATTGCCAATTTGCTTCCGTTTCACGAAATTTCGGTTCGCGAATTCTCCAAGTGGGCCCGCTCATCTACACTTCAGTTTTTTGGCACCAAAGGCGGCATTTAAAGAATTTTTTCTCCAGATTGGCTTCTATCCAAGTGGCGAAGGAAGGCAAATGGTCACCCCAAGCCAAATGTCATGTTTGTAGCGTTGCACCTGTAGCTAATGGTCGGCTTTTGTTAGGGTCCCACCCTAACCCCCTTATTTATGTCATGGGATCACGTCACAGTCAAGAGTCAATAAAGCCCATATTAATATTTGTAAGTGGTTAACCTGCAATTAATGACGGGACCACAGTTAGTTGCAAATGGGCTGTAGTATTAGATAGATGGTATTAATAAAACCCACAGTATTGGCATGTGGTATTGCATGTATGAGTCATATATAAAGGATAGAGACTCCCTGCGAGGAGCATTGTGTCTTATTTTGTAGTCGAGCTCTGCTCTATTGGAGGTTGCCCCCTCGAAGAGGCAAGTGAACATTACTCTCTGAATAATAAAATCATTGCTATTCTGTGTTCTGGGTATCTTTTCTTCGCATATTCTGTATTTGGGTATCATTTTGCAGGTTAAGAGCATAACAAGTGGTATCAGAGCACTTTCTAGGGCCGGTGGGATCTCCAATTCTTAGAAAACTTTTTTTTTCGGCTAGAGACGTGTTCCGGCGTCTTTAAACCACGGGATTTGTCGTTGAGCGCATAAACCTGCGGATTTGGGGAGGCATGCACGCAGGAAATACAAGAGGTGGTCGCGTCTATTGGACTCCCTTGTAACCCCTGTGGGTACCCCTTCGAGTAGTAGCGCATTAGACAGAACTGCGCACGGACTGTCTTCCACGTACCCTCTGGGTATATCGAAAGCCCCCTAGGCTCCCTTGCAACCTCGCCATAGATAAACTGTCGGCCGTCTCGTGGCTACAGTACACCGAGAACAACACTCAGAGAGATTACTCGCCCGTACGATAGGGAAGTCGGGTTGTACGGCTAAGGGTACGGTCGATCCTCCTTAGTTAGAGCCCTGAAACATTGGGCCGAGTACTACTGCCAGACCCTTATGTATATTGCGATCTGTAGCACCTGACACTCCTCACGACCATAGTTTCCTTTTCTATCGGCAGATCACACATCATCTATTCTCGATCCACGTGCGCAAAGAGGTGCAGCAGCAGCAGACATCAGTCCTGCAGATACATCAGATCCGCCGCAGCAGTTGTTCCGCCATTCAGATCTCTCAGACCCACCAGATCGAAGTTGTTGTGAAGGGTTCCTATACCGGGGTATACTTTTCGCAGGACTTTTGGTAGCATTGACATTTTGAGGATTTGGCGACTGCAGTATTGATCAAGAAGGAGTAAAACTCCGTTAGGAGTTTTCAAAAAAAAAAAAAAGTCTGAGATCTTCCAGGGCGCTTATTGGTGATCTAGCCCATCAGAATCAAGACGACGAGCTGAGCAAGGTGGTACCATTCAATTTATTAGTAAAAATTTTTAGGCGGTCCCAATTTTTCATCAGGTTGGTGTATGGTAGAAACTAGAGCTCAAGCGATGGCCAATGAAAGGATGGACAAACTTGAAGAAACTGTGAACTCCATCCAAACTGAGATTCGCAGACTAAGTCTCCAGATACAGCAATTCCTCCCGAAGGGCAAGGAGCAAGCCCACGAGGAGGCGTATAATGGCCATGAATACAATGAGGGTGAGTCTAGCCACTCTCCTCACGTTTGGCACACCCATCCACCACCCAGTCAGCGACCTCCCAAGTTGGATGTGCATAAATTTGACGGTTCTCACCCATCCGCATGGCTAGCACAAATGGAGTAGTATTTCAAATTGAATCATATCCCAGATGATGCGAATAAGCTGATGTTGGGGAGCATGTACTTGGACAATGAACGGTGGCAATGGTGGGAATGGAATCAAGGTTGCAATGGACCTTTTAGGACTTGGACCCAATTTACCAAAGCTCTTCGAGATCGCTTTGAACAGGAAGACTCTTTTTTGGGTCGTCTCACTAAGCTCTGACAGACTGGTACAGTGGATGAATATATTACCACTTTTGAAGCCTTAGCCTTCCGCACTAGGGGTCTCACAGATGAGTTCTACTCGGAATGTTTTATCAGTGGTCTTAAAGAAGCCATCAAAGCTCAAGTTCTACTTCACCACCCTCCCACGTGGACGGAGGTTTGCCAGGTAGCTCGTAAGGTGGAACGTGCATTAGCAGCCCAATACAGTCGCCCAAATTTCCCCGCTAAAGGTCTTCCCCCACAGGCTCACAACACGACTCAAACACTTAAGGTCCAAAAGGTGTCACCTACGGAAATGGCCGAAAGAAGGAAGCAAGGACTATGTTACTACTGTGATGAAAAATACTCCCCAGGTCATAAATGCAAGGAGCCCAAATTTTTTCAAATAGATGCCACTGACTACAGCTCAACAGAGGAAGATCCACCACTTGAGGAACATGAGGCGCTAGAAGAAGACAACCCAAAGGAGAATGTCTCTGACGAACTAGTTATTTCGCTGCATGCGTTGGTAGGGATTTCTTCCCCTCAAACTCTCAAAATCCGAGGTTTTCTTAAACATCGCCCAGTAGTAGTCTTGATTGATAGTGGAAGTACCCATAATTTCATCCATCAAAAAATCACAGAAGCAGCGCATTGTTTTGTACGAGTAGTGTCTAACTTCCAAGTCCAAATTGCGGATGGGGGCACAATGAAATGTGAAGGCCACTGTGAAAATGTCAAACTTCAAATGGGGGATTATCAATTGAAAACCCACATGTTTGCCATACACATGGGGGGTTGTGACATTGTCCTCAGCACTGAATGGATCCGCACTCTTGGGCCAATCACATTGGATTTCCAGGAGTTATATATGAGTTTTAAGCAGAACAACTCCACACATACCCTCCGTGGACTCCAGGCGGGAGCCCCCTCTATCATCAGCTCGCATAGGATGGAAAAATTGTTAAAAAAGGGCCATCATGGAGTAGTAGCTCAATTTAATGCCATCCAGGTAGTCGAAACCATGTCTCTGCCAATTCATCATGAGATGCAACAAATTTTAAATAACCATTGGACGGTCTTTGACAAGCCTCATGAGCTTCCACCCTCGCGAGGGGAACATGATCATAGCATCACCTTGGTTTCAGGGGCCCAACCCCCAAATGTGCGGCCATATAGATATCCGTTCACCCAAAAAAATGAAATAGAAAAACTCATCAAGGAACTGTTGGAAGCAGGTGTCATTCGTCCCAGCATTAGTCCTTATTCATCCCTAGTGGTCATGGTGCTCAAGAAAGATGGGGAGTGGCGGATGTGTCCCGAATTCAGGGCCCTCAATAAGTTGACAGTCAAAGATAAATTTCCCATCCCGGTGGTTGACGATTTGCTGGACGAACTCAATGGGGCTCAATTCTTCACTAAGTTGGATCTTCGCTCAGGCTACCACCAAATTTGCATGAAGGAAGTCGACATTCCCAAGACAGCTTTTAGAACTCATGAAGGCCATTATGAGTTCCTGGTCATGCCATTTGGTCTTTGTAATGCCCCCTCTACTTTTCAGAGCCTTATGAATCACATTCTCAAACCATATCTCAGAAAATTTGTCCTTGTCTTCTTCGATGACATCCTCATCTATAGTGGCACTTGTGCTGCACATCTTCAGCATGTAGATCTACTCTTGCAAATGCTCCGCAAGCATAAATTATTTGTCAAGATGTCCAAGTGTTCGTTTGGCATGGAAGAAGTTGAGTATTTGGGCCACATTGTGGGGCGTGAAGGTGTCAAGGTGGACCCCAAAAAGATCCAGGCAATGCAAGAATGTCCTCAACCTAAGACCTTGAAGAGCTTGAGAGGATTTTTGGGTCTCACAGGCTATTATCGTAAATTTGTCCACAACTATGGCCACATAGCAAAGCCCCTCACTCAACTCCTAAAGAAAAATTCCTTCTTCTAGAACGAGGAAGCACAACAGGCATTTATCGCTCTCAAAAATGCCATGTGTTCCACTCCAGTCTTAGCACTACCTGACTTCACCAAATCCTTTGTCATTGAATGTGATGCTTCGGGTACAGGTATTGGGGCGGTCTTAATGCAGGAAGGGCGACCGTTGGCCTTCACAAGCCAACAACTCAGTGGGAGGAATCTGGGCCAATCTACCTACGAGAAGGAAATGATGGCCATCTTACATGCAGTCGAGACATGGCGACCTTACTTATTGGGGCGACGTTTCCAAATCCGCACAGATCATCACAGTCTTAAATATTTTTTGGAGCAACGCCTATCCTCCCCACAACAAAATAAATGGTTAGCCAAAATGCTGGGATATGATTATGAGATCATTTACAAGAAAGGGAAAGATAATAGTGTAGCAGATGCATTATCTCGCCAATTTGAGGAGGAAAGTACTCTACTCGCAATTTCCCTCCCCATTCCAGACTGGATTGAAGAGGCTCACAAGGAATGGTTTTCACACCCCGGGCTCTCCCAACTCATTTCTCAATTGCAGGTAGATCCTAATTCCACCAAGGGCTATTTGTGGCAGAATGATATTCTTCGCTACAAGGACAGAGTCGTAATCTCACCAACATCCACCCTCAAAAGTCGCATTTTGGCAGAATTGCACTCATCTCCCATTGTAGGACATTCGGGCTTTCAGAAGACGTATGCTCGCACCAGAAGATCATTTTTTTGGACAGGCATGAAAAAGGACATCCTTACCTTCGTAGCAGAATGTGATGTCTGTCAACACCACAAAGGGGAAACCGTCAACACACCATGCACATTACAACCATTGCCCATTCCGACATCAATTTGGACGGAGGTTTCTATGGATTTCATTACAGGTCTTCCAAACTCAGGGAACAAGTCAGTCATCATGGTGGTTGTGGACCGACTGTCAAAGTATGCTCATTTCTGCACCCTACCCCACCCGTTTACACCAACTTTGGTTGCTCAATCTTTCATGGATCAGATCTTCAAATTGCATGGCATGCCCACTTCTATTGTGTCCGACCGCGACCTGATCTTCACCAGTAATTTTTGGCAGGAACTCTTCAGAATACAAGGCACTCAACTCAAACTCAGTACTTCATATCATCCGCAAACAGATGGTCAAACCGAAGCCATCAACAAATGTCTAGAAACCTACCTTAGGTGTTTCACTTCAGAAAAGCAACACCTTTGGGTACAGTGGTTACCTCTGGCTGAATGGTGGTATAACACCAACTATCATGCCACCACCAAAATGACTCCCTATGAAGCAGTATATGGTCAACTTCCGCCTTCCCCTACTTCTTATTTCAAGGGGTGCTCCAAAGTACAAGCAGTGGATCAACTCCTACAACACCGCGCAACCATGCTCGCCCATCTTAGAGAGAATCTTCATCAAGCTCAGAACCGCATGAAGCAACAGGTCGACCAGCATCGCTCAGAGCGCCAATTTCAAGAAGGGGATCAGGTCTTTTTGAGGCTGCAGCCATATAAGCAAACATCACTCAAAGACAAGGGTTGTCAAAAGCTCTCTCCAAAATTCTACGGACCTTACCAAGTACTTCAGCGCATTGGAGAAGTGGCTTACAAGTTGGCTTTGCCACCTACGGCAAAAATCCATCCAGTTTTCCATGTATCGTGCCTTAAGAAAGTGATTGGGAACAATTGCCGAGTTCAAACCAGTCTACCCAAATTGGACGAAGAAGGGTCTATCTGGCTTCAACCCGAATAGGTTCTAGACACACGAGACAAGCACCTGCGCGGCCGCATGATTAAGGAAGTCCTCGTCAAATGGAAAGACACCTCTCCGGAAGATGCAACTTGGAAACCAGCCACTATTCTTCAGCAGTTTCCGCAGCTTCAGCCTTGAGGACAAGGCTAGTCTTAAGGGGGAGGGCATGTTAGGGTCCCACCCTAACCCCCTTATTTATGTCATGGGATCACGTCATAGTCAAGAGTCAATAAATCCCATATTAATATTTGTAAGTGGTTAACCCGCAATTAATGACGGGACCACAGTTAGCTGCAAATGGGCCATAGTATTAGATAGATGGTATTAATAAAACCCACGGTATTGGCCCGTGGTATTGCATGTATGAGTCATATATAAAGGATAGAGACTCCCTGCGAGGAGCATTGTGTCTTATTTTGTAGTCGAGCTCTGCTCTATTGGAGGTTGCCCCCTCGAAGAGGCAAGTGAACATTACTCTCTGAATAATAAAATCATTGCTATTCTGTGTTCTGGGTATCTTTTCTTCGCATATTCTGTATTTGGGTATCATTTTGCAGGTTAAGAGCATAACAGCTCTCCATCTCCATTTTGTAATGATTTGAATAACTCCCCAACCCTTGGGCATTCTATCTCTTCATGGCACATTCTATATATTTTATGTAAGCTATTTGCAAAGGTTTGGTTGACTGTAAATTCTGGGAGACTGTGGGAAAGAAAATTTGTTTCTTCACTGTGTATTTTTGACAGAGAATTAATGAAAGGCAGCGGCTCTGTTTCATGAGATTCTTGTGGTTGTGAGTGTAGCAAATGTGTCTCTTATGTTTTCATATGTATTTAGTTATGTTTCATAATTCAATTCATGTTCATTTCCAGTGAAATTTTCTGAGTGAGATTAGGTAGAATTCAATTTTATTACTCTGCTTGTGGGAAAATTTCATGTTCAGTGTTATTCTTCTGTTGAAAAGGATTCATGTCACTATGCCCTTTTCACTTTCTTCAGCAATCTATTCATGCCGCGGTACCTCAAACTAAATTGTTACATTTTCCGCCTACCTTGCCTCATGGAATAATCTGTGCCTTTGTATTAAATTCTCTGTTCTTTGTTGAGCACCAATCCCATAACATCCCAGAAGCTCGGTCATTCATGAAAATTGTTTCCTGAATCCCTACTCACTTACTAGCCTAAGGTAAATATTTCATTGTAAGTCATCTCAAACCGTTTTCGATTATTTATTCACTTAGCGTGACTCGGAGAGAGCCCTCTCCTGCTTTGGTAGGGCTAGCTACCAGACTGAGCGTGGTTTATGGTTACCCTAATTTTTGCCTTCCTTCAGCCTAAGGCAGATTTAGGTGCTAACACATTAATTAATGTTGAACATAGAAATTTTGGCAAAGGAGGCAGGAAACGAGGTAGATGGACATTGAATGAAACCATACAAGCGGTTGGAGAAATATCGGTCAACTTAGGCAGGGTTATACCTCTTTCAGAGGTATTTCAACAGCCATCCAAAAAGTTATAAAATGATAGTCACAAGTTGGAACATTAGGGGACTCAACATCAAAGGAAAGCGGAGGTATCTAAAGGAGAGGATAAAGAACGATAAGCCTAGCATAATGATAATCCAGGAGACAAAAATTAGCTCCCAACAATTAGAAGGTATAATAAAAAACAAAAAATACAATACGAGGTGATGGGTCAGGATGCAAGTGGCACGACGGGGGATCTTGCAATCCTCTAGAACCCTGAGGAGGTATTGTTTGAAAACTGGATAAGATTACCCAGAATCCTTACAGGCTTATTCAGAATGATAGGATCATCGAAATGGATTCTCATCTCAGGAGTCTATGGGTCTCACATACCAAGGGAGCGGAAAAATTTCCTAAAGGATCTACAAACCACAAGAAGGATCTTTCCAGGAATACCGTGGATAGTAGGGGGAGACTTTAATATGATCAAAACAGTGTAAGAAAAGAGAGGTGGTATAAGTAGACCAGATCAAAACATGGAGGAGTTCAATAAGATGATTACAGAACAAAGACTGGTAGACATCCCAACAATTAATGACATCCACACATGGAACAGTTCAGGTATCCTGGGCGAAATTTCATTAAATTGAATTTTGATGGGGCTTCCAAAGGGAACCCATGGCCGGTAGGTTTTGGAGGCATCTTTAGAGACAGTGAGAGACACACAAGATGGGTGTATGCAGAATGGGGAGGCGTAATGACCAACAATGAAGCAGAACTGTGGGCTGTTTATCAGGGTCTAAGGATAGCAGTAAGGAATGGCTACACAAATCTGGAAATTGAAGGTGACTCATAGATAGTAATGGAAATGCTACGAAATCTCAACAATGGGAAAGACTGGGAGCAAGTAGCAAGAAGCTGGAGGACGACAGGGATCATTCAAGACTTAGCCGAAATTTTAAAGAGAATTGAATACAAAATCATTAACCACGTCAGGAGAAAAGGAAACAAAGCTGCAGACTACCTCACAAACTGGGGATGTAAAGAACAGGGGGAAAGGGTTGACAACAGCTGGCCAACAATAAGGAATAAACCGGGATGGGATGAACTCACTACAATAATCACTCAGGACCATAATGGAACCACAACACAATAAAAAAGATCCCCAGAGACCCCCGATCGGGGTGATAATGGCGGCGATCAGGGCAATTAATACGAAACGGGCGAGGGATGATGACGAGGCAAATGGGATTTGGGTAATGATGAAGGCGGACAGAAAGATCAGCAGAAAGGATATTATTCCAAGGAGGAGCTGCGATGAAGTAATGAAAGACGAAGTTGGTGGAGGTAATGCTGCAGAGATTGGACGTGGGTACGATGGCACAGAAGGAGGACGAAGGGAGGTGGGCGGTCATGAAAACGGTAGGTGGCAGAAGAATCGGGAGAAGAGAAATGAGGAGAAATGGTGGAGGAGAAATCATAAAGGAGGGAGGCGAGGCAAAGGAAGGAGTCTGTTTAACGAAACTGCAGAGAGTTCGCAAAGAGACAGGGTGGTGAAAACTTTAGTTAGGTCCATAGAAAGGTAGAGGAGGCAGAGAGAACAACCAGGCAGCGCCGAAAGGAGGAAACGAATGGCTACAAGGAGAAGAATGAGAAACAAAGCGGACGAGGAGAGCAGAGGCTGGCAAAGCCCGGAAAATAAATAGAAAAGAATCGATGCTGGGGAAACTACAGAGCAGTATCAGACAGTTCAGGACGAGACCGAGGACGAAGTGGAAATGTTTGATTCCGACCACGATAGATCTGAGCAACCAATAAAGAGTGTATGGAAGGACGAGAGGCAATCAAAGGACAAACCATAGGAAGAAAGGAAGTATGGAGATAGGAGAGGCAAAGGGCGAGAGGAGGGAGGAGACTTTGGGAGCACTTTGGGTATGAAAGGTGTGGGAGGCAGAGGAAACTATGTGAATAGAGGAAGAGTAGGACGAGGACGAGGCCGACGTAGTAGAGGAAGAGGATGGTCAGAAGGGAAACAGGAGGAAAGTTAACCACTACCGACAAGAAGATATAGAAAAACATTGAAGAAGAGGATACAGTTCGTAGATCAAGCCTACAGTGAAAACACTAAAGAGGATATCAGCAGAATAATACAACAAGTGGAGGAAGAAGCGACTCAGGGTCAGTCAGGACCAGAAATGGAAGATTGGGAATACCTGCTACCGGATCCAGGGAATACTAGAGGATGCATGACACTGTATAAACAAGCCTTGCATGTATACTGGGTTATGAAAAGGCTGTTGGCTAAGGCTATGGAGTAGGTTGCCATGGAGATGGCTGAACTGGCCTAGGGAATTCCTAATTTGAAGAAAGAAATGCAGAACATTCAGGTCACCCTGATAATGTAGGACAAAAAACTAGAAGAGATACAACAACAAATAAAGAAGATCAATCCGGGAATAAAGAAAGAAGATGCTCAGCAGGAAGCCATGGCTGGTTAATATCTGGAGATATGTATATGCTTTCCATAGTTTTTTGAATACCGGTGGATAGGTTTTGGTTTCAGTATCAATTTATAATGCAAATATGAATCAGTAGTAACCTTTTAGAATGTTTAGTTTACTTAGCCTGGATAAGAAGACTTAGTATTTTTTGTTTTTGGATGGCTGTCAAAAACTTAAGGTGGCCAATAGACCCGGTTTCCCATCGGGGCGGGTTGAGGCCACCATGAAAATGTATTGGTTTCAATTCGAATTAATGGAAAAAGTATGGTCCCTCCTTAGCTTACAAAAAAAAAATGTTGAACATAGAAATTTATATAAAAATAAATTTTGCATCTATACATTAATATGAACATTACTATTAAACATCAATATAAATATTTTTATTAAATATTAGGCTTGATAACTTTAGGTTTGTTTAGGTTCAATGACATTAGGATTAAAATATTTTCCATTTTTATATCATTAACAATGAAATGATTTAATGCTCATATTTATATAGAACATAAAAATTGATATTAATATTGGATTGTAAACATTAGGTTTATAAAATTGTGAATTTTTGTTGACTATTGTAATAATGTTTTTATCTCTCATTTTATTTTATATAATATGCATATGTCAAGTTTCCTCTATGTGTAGATGGAAAATTAAGTATGTATATTACTTTTAATTTTATTGAACAATAATTGAAAATTGTTTTGTTGATATCACGTGTTTTTTGTTTTGTTTTTTTGTTTTTTTTGTTTTTTTTGTTTTGTTTTGTTTTGTTTTTTTGTTTTTTTCTTGTTTTTGTTTTTGTTTTTGTTTTATTTTTTTTTAGGTGATTTCATTGTTTGATCATGGATCCAACTATTTGGAGTTGTCTTCCATTTTAAATTCTGGAAATTATCTTTCTCTAGCTCCCTTTATCGATTGTGATGAAGTTTAGAATCGTTTGTAAGAAATGGAAGAATGTTTTACAAAACCCTTCTTTCTTATTGTGTTTCAAGCATGTCTCTATGAACGAATTTGGATTTATGGTTCTTTTCCTTAATAATGAAGACAATTATTTTTTTGTTGAATACCTTAATCAGAATGGGCCCTCATTTGTGTTTCATATATTCAAGATATAAAGTAGATTCTACTGTTGGACTAATGGAAGTTTTATCCTTACCAACATAAGTCTCCCATTCACACAACTATTGTGTAATGAATCCATTTACAAAGGCATTTAAAAACATAGGGCCAATACGAATTGAATACTATGGGTTCTTTTCATTGTTGAAAAATGTATGATAGAATGCAGTCTAAATTTTATGTTTGTAGTAGTCTTGATAGGATTTGGTGAAGGGATAATCTTCCATTTGGTGGCACTTCACCCCCTAAGAATGGAGTGTTTTATAAAAGTAAATTGTTTTGTCTCTATCTAGACAAGGGGTATGAAGATTATCCTTGATATGGGTATACAATCTACTTGTTTGATGGAATAAAAAATGAATGGGTTTTTTCATTTGTTCCAATCACTGGCATACGGTGTATGTCATTAATAATATACAAGAATCAGTTGATATGTCTTGTCAATGATGGCTCCAGTTCTATATGGCCAATTGAAGAATAAGAGAATTTCCAATTTAGTCAACCGTGCATTGAACGAAGAATTGAATACTTTGTGGATGATTGGGGCTTCATATGGAAGTTGTTGGAAGCAATTTGTACATATATGAATATAAAATGTCTTGGTTATCTTCCATTTCGAAAAATCCATGGTATGGTTCATATTTGCAATTGCAGTGAAGTTCCTTTCCTATTATATGACATGATGACTGACCTCTATTTTCCAACAAATATTGACAATTCAACTAATCAACAGATGTATGGGTTTTGTTATCCAACATTTTAGGATATCAATGATTTGATTGAGTCTATAAATGATTTTGCAATTTCTCCCCGTATGGATTTTATTGATGAGATTTTACCATTAGATACGGATATGGGGTTTTAGGCTATTTGTCCTATTAGGAGTTATTATAAATCTTTTCATTTTATATATTCTTTGTGGTTGTGGAAAATATTTACATTTTTTTTACTTTACATATTTTGGGTCTATATGATAATACTTTAAAATTACGATTATATGGATATTTATAAGGTTCCCATTGAAATTTCAGGAATATGTGTATGTATCGGATGTTGGATATTTAATCCCATTGCAATTTGCTACAAAAATTTCATATTGTATCCCCTTAAGTTTTCTTAATTACATGTAAATGTGTTTGGATGCTATGCATTTTTCTTTGTTTGTATAATTATAATTACTATGAGTTATGTTATACATGTTATTTCTATTAGTTTTTTCTCATTGATTCTCAAACAATTTTATATCTTTACGCACATTTTAATATATACATTTATATTTTGATAGTATATAGTTCCAAAAATTTAGATATAATTTCGAGTCATATAATTCTTATAGTATTTTGTTCCAATTATATGAGTTTCCCATTATGGTTGTAATATGAAGGAAAATTTAGGCTTTTTTGTTTTAGCCATTTGGAAAATCCATTTTTGTTTTTGGCCATTTTCAAAAAGCCTAATAAATTTTGATAAGTTTATATGGTTGGAAAAAGACGATATATGATTTTCATGTTTTTATATGGTTGCAAAAATAAAAACTTGTGCCTTTTTAATTCTTTTTTGTTTTTTCATATTAGATATATGTCATGTTCCATCATTATGGTTCCATAACAAATATGTTATTATTCATTGTAGACATGCCATTTGAAGGCACATGCAAGTGTATAAGAAAATTAAATATGTCACCAGAATCACATGACAAGTCTAATGAAAGTCATCGTTTACATTATCAAAAAAATAAGGACGCAATAAATGAGCGTAAGAGAGCTAGATATCACACAATAACGAGTGAAACCACTCTTCAAAATTATTTTCTAATTCCTCGTAAGTATTGTACTATGGATGATATCATGGAAATACCATTTCTTATTAAAATTTCATTGTCAGAATATGCTCCTCGTCAGCATAATTTTGTTGTTTGATGCTCTCCTGAAAATGTTCAGAATATTGGGGAAACATCTTGCAATCGATATGATGTTCTTCAATTTGAAGAAATACTAATAGCATGTGTGAATCCTATTTTGCAAGTGACATATGCTCGAGGTGGGAAATATAAGTATAACAACCACACAATTATCTTTCCTCAATATATTTATACAATTGTACGAAGTCTTCCCCAACATGTTGAAGATCTTGATTTTCTAATTGTGATACAAGTCACTCAGTCTAAATATTATGAATGTTATGTCAAAATATATTGAGTGATGGATGCATTTCTTTTCAAAATCCAACATGATCAATATTATCCATATGTTATAATTGACTATGATTTAGTGAATGCTCTACTCGAAAGATTAACATATGTCTCGTCCAGGCTTAAATTTGTGGAAACATCTTGGGGAAACATATTTTCGAACAACAAATTTAAGAGTTCTTACTCAAGTTGAAGAAATGATAATAGCACGTGTGAATCCTATTTTGCAAGTGACATGTGCTCAAGGTGCAAAATATAAGTATAACAGCCACACAATTAGCTTTCCTCGAGTTATTTATACAATTGTACAAAGTATTCCCTGACATGTTGAAGAACTTAACTTTCTAATTGTGAGACATGTCGCTCAGTCTAAATATTATGAATGTTATGTCAAAATATCTTGAGTGGTGGAGGCATTGATTTTTAAAATCCAACATGATCAATATTATCGATATGTTGTAATTGACTATGATTCAGGAATGTTATGCTTGAAATATTAAAAAATGTCTCTTCCATGCTTACATTTGTTGATTGTGATATTGAAAAATCTAAGATCAATGTAACTAATAATGAAGGGTTTTTTGTTGATCGTTTTCCCTCTCATCCTTCTTCGTTTGTTGCTCACCTACCAAATGAATGGATTGAAGTGGAAGAAATTATAGCATTTCTAGATAATGTTGATTCTTCGCCTGTTCGAGAAATGGATTAACCCCATTCTGGGATCACCTCCATTCTGTCACTATAGATCTACGTTGCAATATTGGAACCTCTCCAGTCAATTAATATAATACATAGGGGTTATTAGATATGGAATTCCCCACAGTGTTCCCCACTGGTGATGTTGATTGGTTGCATCCACATATTTGTAGTGTTGAACTTCAAGAGTATGCATTGCATCTTCTTAGATACTATGATCAGAGATTTGGAAGCCATCATTGCTTTCAATTTTACCTATTGAACATGATAATGTGACATTAGATCTAAGAAATTGCTGTAGGTTTTGTAAACAAACATTTACATGATAAATCACCTACAACAATTGAAGAGTTACGTAACCAACTTTCTGATTTAGTAGATAATAAGTTGGCTCAGTATCTTATGATGTTTGGTTCTTCTCTGAGAGGTACAAGGGAATAATGGAGTAAGTGTTAGGATGAATTGACTGACGTGATTAATCAATTGGGATGTCCATCTTTATTTTTTACTTTGAGTGAAATTGACATAAAGTGGCCAGAGATGTATAACCTCATGCACATACATTCACATTATCATTATTGAAATGAGCATTGTATGAAAATTGAGAATGTTATCCAGGACCCTCATATTGTTACCACATTTGTGCACCATAAATTCAATATATTTCAAGAGAAATTTATCCAAAAATATCTTAAAGCTAAAGACTTATGGTGCATGTTTTTGTTGTTGAATTTATTTTCTATACTTTGTCAATTGTTTATTATGATTCTATTCGTATATTTTGTAGTAACTATATCTTCATTTTATTCAGATATGAGTGGAAACATATAGGTTCAACACATATCCATGGTTTAATATGGTTGCAAGGTACTCCTGATATGGAAACACTTGATTGGTCAAATTCTTCTGATGTACAACTTTCAAAGAGATTCTTTGATAAGTAAGTAACTATGTGGAATCCAAGTGACATACATTGTCTCAACATAATGGTTGCATGAAACCTCAATGATGACCCTTTCCTATTGAATATTGATTAGATTTTCTCTTGCAATCCCGATGATGATTATGAAGAATTGTTAAATCATGTCTCACCACCTTTTTCTTTTCAGCGTTATGCCAAGATGAAAGGTAATGCATATGTTATAGTTAGGAAGAAAGAAGAGGAGTGATTGAAGTCCATATCACTATGACATGCAACTAATAATATTGTGACCTATTTATAGAATGTTTTTTGAATTTCTTTCATTGTCCTCTTTATTTGATTTTAATGTAATAATGATTTTAATATATTAATGAGATGAAGACATTCATCATATTCATTGTAATAGTTGAGAAAGTTGTTTACATAGTTTTTCATGTTGTTCAATTAACTTGTTTTTTTAAGTGGCTATTGTTCTTTTGTTTACAATGAACCATTAATTAAAAAACAATTTAATGATTGGTTTATATTGATATTAATATTGTGAATTCATATTATATAATGAAATACAAAATTATGGGCTAAATGCTATTAATATTAATATTACCAATGATATCCAATATTAATGAAAAATTTGACCACCATACCAAAAATTACCAATATTAATATTGGTAATTAGTATGTCTATTAACATGTTTATTAATTAATATTGATATTGATATTGATATTAATGATGTTTAACATTAATATTAAACAAATATTGTGTCTATACATTAATATGAATATTAGCATTAAACATCAATATAAATATTTCAATTAAATATTAGGTTTAATAACTTTAGGTTTATTGAGGTTCAATGAAATCCGGTTTATATCTGTAGAGATTTTTATATCATTTGTTTCATGTAACATTAGGTTATTTTATAGCATGAGGTTTATAAGATTAAGTTTTTTAATATTGATAAAAATGAGTTTAATCTTAATATTTATATCGAACAAAAGAATTCATATTAATATTAAAAAATGATATTAATAAACATAAGCATTGATTTAAATACAAATATAGGTTTACTAACATTAATAATATTTGATTTTAAACATTAGATTTACAAAATTGTGAATTTGTGTTGACTATTGTAATAAGGGTCTTATCACTCATTTCATGTATACAATATGTATTTTTAATAAGGTTTATATTTGTAGAAATTTTTATATCATTTGGTTCATGTAGCATTATATTATTTTATAGCATGAGGTTTATAAGATTAAGTTTTTTAACATTAATAAAAATGGGGTGTTATGTTTTATGTATATATATCTATATATGTGTATGTTTGGGTGATTGTGCATGTGTGTATTAATTTTGATTTTGTTGCTTTCTCTTTCAAATGAAAATATGGAAAATAATGATGTGATCTATTATGTCAAAGTGATGCACAATATTGTTGGAGCGATAAGTTTTCTTTCGTATATTCAAAAAATGTTTGATATAAAACATGGCTTCCATCCTGCTTTTATTGATGAGCATCTTTGTGTGCTAGATGAAATGAAAATATATGTAAAATACTTGTTGCATATGCACCAAAGGGAGTTTGGGAGGAAAATAAGAAGTGATTGGTTGGAAAGTGTGAAGTATCGTGATTATTATCCCGTTGATTTGAATTAGTGCTGCTTTTGTCATCGGTTTGGTTGTGTTTTGGACACTAGTAGAAAATGATGAAATTAGTGACTAGGTGACTAAAAATGTTAGTCACCATAATTATTTCAAGTGAATTACTCCTAAATTTGAGCAATTTTAAGTGACCGAACTAAAAATGACTAACTTAAATGACTAATTTAGTCTAGGGATAAAAAAATGACTACATAATAAGTGACCAAACTAAAAATGACTAACTTAAATGACTAATTTAGTCTAGGACTAAAATATATGACTAGATAATAAGTGATAAAATTAATAATGATTAACTTAAATGACTACTATAGTCCAAGAATAAAAATATGACCAAATAACAAGTACAACAAGTATATGAATTACTCATTTATGTTAGTAATTTTTAATTATGTCACTCCAGAAATGGAAAATTGCAATTTTGATATTGAAGTGTTACATTTCACTACATGGGTCTCTGAATCCATCTGCATTGTTAAAATTTAGAGACAAAGGGGTCTCTGAATCCATCTACAATGTTAAAATTATGAATACCCTTTTGTCTCTAAATTTTAACATTGCAGATGGATTCAGAGACCCCCTTCTTTGAATCCATCTGCAGTGTTAAATTTAGAGACAAATGGGGCCTTTGAGTCCATCTGCAGTGTTAAAATTTAGAGACCCTTTAAGAGGGTCTCTAAATCCATCTACAATGTTAAGTACATAAAAATTACTCAAAATGACTAAAATTTTCTAGTCATAACAACATTTGACATCAAAATGACTCAAAATTCACATACATTATCTTGAATCCCTTATAGAAAAAATTATTATCCATTACATTGTGAATAAAAGGTGATATGAGATTACTTGTGCTATGAAATGTTTGATTTAAATCATTTACTTATAATAGTTCATGAATCTTAATGAAGAGCATTTTCATAAATCCTTTGGAGTTAAGATGTTGTGCATTACCTTCATTTTGAACATATTCTAGAATATTGGCCTGGTTGAAATCTCCCTGAAACATAACATGTGATAAAAAAGAAATGTGAGTAAAGAAACAAATTGCATAAAAGTTTTCTTTCTTCTATGCTATTGTTTCCTATTCTGCCACCTTACAATGTTTACTTTGAAACATGTGGTGCAATTTCTAGTTTTATATGTTTGATGAATAGAGTGTTTAGAGTTTATATAGACTAATTTGTTATTGCCTTCTTGGGTGATATTCTTATACACTCCAAGACAAAAGAGGAGCATGAGTGACATTTGAGGATGGTGCTATAGGTGTTGCAAGAGCAATAATTGTATGCCAAGTTGAGCAAGTGCACTTTCTATCAAAGGAAAATCCATGATTTAGTTCACAATGTCTTAGAGGAGGGCATAACAATGGACCTAGGGAATATTAAATCCATCAAAGGTTGGCCATCACCAAAGAATATTTCAAAGGTGAGATTGTTTATGGGTTTACCTAGTTACCACATGATATTTATTGAAGGTTTCTATAAGATTGTACATTCAATTATTTCATTGCAACAAAAATGAGTATAGACTGAATGGACTACAAATTGTGAAGATAATTTTCAATAGTTGAAATATTTATTAACCAATGCACCTATTCTAAAGAATGCAGATCCAAATGAGGATATTTTTGTGTGCATAAATGCATGTAAAGAAGGACATTGGTGGACCCCTTATGCAATATAGGCATGTCATATGAATTGAAGAAAATCAAAGAACATGAAAGAAATTATGCTACCCATGACTTGGAGCTTACAACTATTATCCATGCATTGAAAATGTGAAGACATTATCTTATGGGATGAAATTTTGAGTTGAAAATATACCATAGCGGTTTTAAATACTCACATAGACAAGTTAGATGGTTAGAATGCCCTAGTGAATCTAACTTTGACATCAACAACATTAAGGGAAAAGAGAATAAAGAGGTTAATGCACTCAGCAAGAGTGTTCATGTAATGCATTCTATAGCTATTAGCATATACAACATAGACTTAAAAATAATAATTTTGGAAGATTAGGATCAAATTAACACAATTTAAAAATTAAATAATGCTTACAACAAGGTAATTCACACCAAAAATTTAAAGACTACATGCTAGAAGAGGATGGAATCCCCTTGCAAAGGAACACAAGTTTATGTTCCTAATTCTCAAGAATTGAGAAATTTAGTGATAGGAAAAATGCACGATGCACCATATGTTGGACACCTAGGGTACCATAAAACTATTGTAGCTATAAGCATAAAGTATTTTTGACTTAGTATGAAAAAACACATGGATGATTACATAGGAAAATGCATTTAATGTTAGAAGGTAAAGGCTAAACATAGACATCCAACATGATTTCTATATCCATTGTCCATTCCTAAATGCAAATGACAGATTTTTACCATAAATTTCGTCACCAAGTTACTAAGGGTAACAAGATGAGATGATTCCATCATGATAGTGATGGACAAGCTTACGAAAGGCACACACATTATTTCAAGTAAGTTGATTGATAAGTAATCTAATATTGTGGAAATTTAAATAAAAAGGAAATTGTGAAGTTATATTTTGATTTGGGATAACCTAGAAAACAATGTGATTGTTGGGATATATATTCTAAAAGATATGGAAGAACATATGTTAAAGATAAGTAAAAATATAAAGGATACATAATATAGGTAGAAAGTTATCCAAACAAAGGAAAAATGCATAGATAATTTAGATTGGTTGGGCATGTGTTTTCAAAGTGAAGGCTAAAAGAGCTCACAAAAATTGGGAAGCTACCGAGAATCGGTAGCACAATATTGTGGGCCATTTGAAATCATAGATAGGATAAGGTTGGTTATATACATTCTTGCATTTCACGCATCCATCAATATTCATAAAAGTGTTTCATGTATCTTTATTGAAAAAGCATGTGACTAATCCTAACCTTGTGATTGATGAGACTATGGTCTAGGTGGAGCACAAAGGGGACTTTTAGGTGGAGCCAATATGCATATTATGGGAGCATGAAGAGGCAATGTTGGAGAACTACCCATAGATTTTTGCATATTTTGAGGAAATTTGAATGTAAATTTGTGCCTAAATGATTAAATACTCCATTTTTTATAGCTAGGATTATTAAATTCCATATCTTGGATATTTTATGTCTGACCAATGGTTGAGCCCTCAAAGGTAAGTGGGACAACCTAACAGATTGTGATGGAGAGAAGGGAGTACTCTTTCCTAGATTATGTATGTTGAGGGGAGTGAGAGTTGGGCATTTGGAATTTCTATAGGAGTTACTAAATTATCAAATTATAGAGTGTTAAGATGTAAATTTTTTATGTATCTACATGTAAACCTATATGGTGATATGCACCAAAGATAGTGAAAAAATGTAGCGGGAGGAAAATGTAACACCCTGGTTTTGATCGCTAGATTAGAAATGTATATTTTTAAATATGATGAATGTGTAAATTCCAAGATATATAATATGAAAAAATGTAGCCAAATATCACTAGCATGATTGGATTTTGATGGTTTCATTATGTAAGGTGACTAATGTGCGAAACTCACAATAGTTGGGAGGAGACACCAATTTTTTTTATCCATGTTAAGGGTTGGTGTGGTCTAGGTCTAATGTGATCGTCAAGTGATTTTCATGGATTAGATGCCCTAGGTTATGGTTTCTTAGATCACATGCTAGTTCGACAAGTCATGGACACAATATCAAACAAAAAAATATATGTAAACATTTATATTGAAAATAATAATATAAAATACATCACTGGTTATAAAATGGACAAGAACATATTCATGGAGGACCTATCATTCCATAAAGGAGGGGGATAAAAATGGGTCCAAGGGTAAATCACACATGCCTAAAATCCCATGTTATTAGCATAAATTAATTTTCATTACCATATAATCCCCATTTGACTTATTAAAACCAGTCATTGAATGCATTTTTGAGGTTGGTAGAAGAGCCATATCAATTAGTTATTGAAGCATGGGTTAAGTAGAATCATGAGGGGAGTGGTTTTATTGAATGAATGTAAGAGGTGGGTGAGAGAGTCATCTCACCTAGATGTGAGAACATGTGATGAGTAAAATTATCTTTTGAATCATTTGAGTCAAAACATGCATAAGAAAAGGAATTTGAGTAGAGGAGATAGCTAACTTTCAAAAAGCAAGAGGACAAAAAAACTAGAGTTTTGGTGCTACAAGAGGAGAAAATACAATTTGTGTTGAAAACTAATCTCTAGAGTTGATATTTATGATAAGAACTAGCTTTGCATGTTTGTGAGGGGTTCTCATTTAGAAATCACTCAAGAGCTTGTGTAAAGGTTGTTGTAAGTGCTCCACTTGTAGCTAGATTTCCTAAATCCCATAACTAAGAGATTCCTTACCAATCTATGTCAGAGCCCTAGAGGGGATGGATATTGTCTAAGGGACTATGATACATAGAAATAAATATCATCCTTAGATTGTGAAAAATGATGGGAAAGAGAGCTGGCTAGTAGGAATTATTGTAGGGGTCGCATCACTCTTAATTTACTAGGTATTTGTCTCTTAGTGTTGACTATAGACATCCATAGGAACATGCTCACCTTTGTGGAATCATAGCCCTAGATTAGGGGTGGCCTATTGTAGAGAGAATTAGTCCAAAAATAACTATGATTGGATGGAGTATTTGACATTTGTAGATAGTTGTCTAAAACATTTATAAGGATAAAAATTCCAATCAATATGTTATTTAATATGTATATTTTATGCTTGAATGTTATTTTCAATTTATGTTGTGTATGTTTAAATGTTGTTGTGCATGATTAATTCATCTACATTCTTGAATTTTAAAATCATGGATAGACACATGAGCCTATATGTCAGACAACATACTTTCATTTCTTTCAAAATCGTATTAGAGTTGGATTTATGCTAGCATGACTTAGATTGAGGGTCTAGGTATGTCACTCATCGTCTTATTGGTATGTTGTCAAAACCTAGCAAATTTTCAAGTAGAAGAATAAGTGTGATGAGGTTTAATGATATTTATCTCAAACATCCACAAAGAAATGCAAAAAAAAAACCTAGAGAATAGAGAAAGTAAATCATAAATGAATCCCAAACAAAAATTATTGGTTCTTATTCATTTGGAAATGGATTTTTATAGTTTTAGAAAGAGAACATCAATTGAAGATTCATTCCTTAAATTAGGTGTGCATACAAATTAAAGGCTATAAGAAACAAAAAAATATGCAACTAACTAACAAATTAGAATTTAAGATCTAGAAAGGGATCCTTCATGGGAGGTGAACTACTTGTAATGATGCTCCTTGGAAATCATGTCCTAATGTTTCACATTAGGTCCTCCCAGCTTAGATGGATATTTTCCCCACTTTCTTGTCAATTTTTTAATGGAACTATTTATGTGAAATTTCTACTAGATAGATTATCACTAAAATTGCTTGCGTTACTCAAAATGATATGGTGAACAAGATTACAATGATGTGCACGAGCATATGAATCAAACCCCACTCAATGTGCATATGCAAAAAACTATGCAATGAAAAAAAATGAAAAATATGTTATTGTTGTAAGCTACCAAACACTACTAACATCATATTGTTCCCATCGGAAAATTCTAGTATATAAAGTGAAACAAATATCTTATTAAAGATGTAGAAAGTCATTGCGTCAAGTATCTCAATCTTAGATCTCAAAATATTTAAGCTCTTAGAAGCTTTTGACCTCCAAAATGATCAACATGCATACTTTTGTGACATTTCATAATGAAGAAAATTTATTATTTTCCACACCATTTTAAAAAAATGTCTAAAATATTAAAATAAATTTAACACATATTTCTCAAAACTAAGCACCTTCAAATATATCTATCCATCTCATAATTTAACACAGATCGCTCAAAATCAAGCACATTGTTAAACATATTTTACCATGAGCTAATTCCTACCCAAAAAACAAAGTAGCATTAGAATGACATAACCACAACTTGGGGCAAAGGGGAATCCATAATAAATGATGAACACATTGCAAAGCCAAGAGACGTCACACCCCACAACATCAATCATGCCATCAGGCCCATGTGACTAGGACAATGTGCACAAAGATTGTTAGAGAGAGCCCGGCTGAATTATTTGCGATTAGAGAATCCAAATGCTTCACAAATTATAGCACAATGCCTAGATTACACAAATTTCTATCAAGTGTTTCTTTTTTTAGGTGGTGTGAAAATTAGGTTTTGAATAATAATGTATACGAATGAATATTGGAGAGTTGTAAAAACGGAAAGGCCAGAACAATAGTTTGACACGACTCTGCACCAAGAATCCAATCGATCTCCAATCTTCCTTGGGAATATATGGAAATAGGTACAAGTCACTGGATTGATCTTTAGGATCTCTAGATCGATTCCTGTTCTTCGAATTGATTGAACTCCGATGCCTTAGCTGCAGTTTTGTTCTATGTTTTCATAGGAAATGCAATAGTGATTCACCGAAAGTTAGGGTTTCAGGGTTGAATTTGGATACATTGAGGGATCCACGAATGGAGGAGGATCTATTTAATAGCTCACCCCATAAAACATCGATTTGTTCAATGCCTATTTTCGTGAATAAATAATGAAAGGAATGATGAGCATAATCCTACATTATGTTGTACACATTTCTCTCGTATTTTATTTGATAGACTTGGTAGAAACATAATTAATTTTGACTATTATTAATTTTGACTATTTTCGCAACAACGGACATAGTGATAGTCAATTAACCGTGGAGATTTAGAGACATAAATTCTTACTGAGCTCCAAATATCAGTGTCGCAGCTAAATAATTGGAGGTGTCGAGATCGATTTCCATGAAACAAATCTACTATGTCATCAATTCCTTCTACTCCACTGTTCTTGCCTAAAGGAGGAATAACTTTTGTTTGGTAAGTTCATAAACTTCAAAGCATTTTCTTTTGGAATTTACGTTGATTTGATTCCTCTGTAGTAGCACAAATTTAGGTGTAATTAGTTTTCATATGGCATCCATTGTTTCTCTCAGCAAGAGACCCTATTCACAGTTATAAATAAGAAAGTATGGTTCCGTTCAATTTTAGCTAATACCATCCTATTTTCTACAACGTATTGTATTACACATGGGAGAACATAAAATGCAATTCTAGTTATAAAATTTTCTAACGCAATGTATGAACAATGTAAAGGATCTAACATGACTGCATCTCTACTATTTGGCTTATTCTACACGCCTCCAGTATAATTTTGGAAACTTTCACTGCACTCTCCCGAAAAACAACAATGCTGAAATCTTTCAACACTTTGGTGGAGAATTCAATACTAGCTAATTTTTGTTGTTATCTCCACAGCTCCCCATCAACCATGAAAATACCATCCCCAAAAATGTCTTTGAAAAGGTCATGGTTCCGCTTTCCCTGTCAAAATTTCAAAGGTTACAAACAAAATATAAGAATATGATATTATAAAGCAACCTGTACAATAGAACGTTGACCTTGATGTAGTTTGAATTAGATTTGATGATGTGCTCCACGTTTGCAGGATCTATGGTATAAACATGGCTGAAGGTAGGAAAATTTATTTTGTATGTTTTGTAGCGTTTGTGATGATGAAGAATAAAGTTAGGAAGAAATTTAAAATTGATGATCATGCCAACCATCGTTTCAACTATAGGTGGACATAATCTATTAGAGCCCGGATTGACCTCAGGCTAAAGGGAGGCAATCCTAGGATAACCAAAAACCAAGCTTAACCTAGTACCTGTCAAAATTTTCCTAGTGCCTCTCTCATATGTCACAAACACTGGCACTCCCACAGTTTCAGTCTCTTGGACCTTTTCCTGTCCTGAAGGTCCACCTTCTTCTTAAGGCATTGATGAAAAGACTCAAGGGATTTTGAACATTTCATGAGGAATGAAGGTCTCCCATGGTATGTTAAGTAGGTTCAGCTGATGTAAAACAATGATTTTAATCACAGAGAAGTGGTAGATGCTGGTTGGCTACTGGGGGTATGATTTCTTCTTTACAATGAGTGCCATCTTCTCAAAGTTTCTGAATATGAAGTAGGGGATTTTCATCATTCACACCCTAGTGAAATGCATCAGTAATCTAATGTGGTAAACATATAATCTGGAGAACCTACCTTCACAAGTAAAGTACTTGATGATGATCTTCATCAATGGAGCAAACCTGTCCTCCAAGAACTTAAAGGGGAATACTCTGCTAAGTTTGTTAAGATATTTAGCCTTAATGTAAGGCTCATAGTACTCCCTGTCAATGTACTGACCTTTGTTCCACTTTTCTCGCACATTTGGAATACTTATAGCCTCTGAAATAACAGCTGGTGACAAAGTGAATGTGACTCCAGCAAGGTGTACCTCATTGTTATCCAAATGTGTCACAAACAACCTTACTAATTCATGATGAGATTTAACCCTTTCCACCATTTCACAGAAACTGAAACATGAATGATGTCTGAAACAGGAAAGGGCAAATGGGCAGGCTTGTAGTTCCCTCAAACTGGTGGGCTCCTCTCTGATATGTTTTCCTCCCTTTTTAGGCCTTCTACCTTGTGTGTTTGTCTCCCTGGAATTGTCACTATGGGTTTCTTCCTCCATTTCATACTCATTGTCCATCTCCATTGTTGTATAGTTGTTTCTCTTTGTGGTGAATGAAAAGTGGTGGATTGGTGAATGAAGGTAAGATGAGTATGAAGATATTTTTAATAGGAAAGTAGGTGAGGGTGAACAAGAATGAGAAAGGGGATGTAGGGAGTAAGTAGGGTTAGTGAATAGTGTAGCGTTTGGGATGTATGTATAGGGTTTGGTGATTATGGGTATAAGGTTTGGGATGTAGGGAAAAGTTTAGGGATGGAACTATGTATGGGAGGATGAGTTTTAGGGAAACAGTAAAAATGATATGGGACAGCAGCAATGAGTGTATTTTTACAACATATGAGATAATTTAGTGACAATTAGGGTTTGATGTTTTGAGAGACAACACAACCCAAAAACTTATGCAACAATTCTTGTCTGCAAGAAAAGTGATGTTACTTACTTGCAAATGGAGAAATTTGGGAGTTTTGATGTGATTTGATGCAATTTGCAGCAATTTGTAGCTCAAATGCTAGGTGTGTAGCACAACTCCTGTGTGTAGTGCCAGTTCAAAACAACACAGGAGAAGAATCCCAGGTGCGTAGCACCACTCCTATGCATAACACCAAGTTTTGGTGGGTAGCGCTAAGTAGTTTCCTCCAAAAAGATAGCAATTTCCTCCCTCTGCTCAATAACCCCTTAAAATCGCGATTTTGCTCATAAACTTCAAATCAAATAATGAATTAACTTGAGAAAGAAATGACGCTTATATGGCTTGGGCACTTTTGATTTTTCACTCTCCAAACCCACTTTATAATGTCTTTTGGCTTTTTCAAATACTCTATTTTTGGATGCTTGACATTTTTCTTAAAATAGGTGAACTAATGCTTGATGATCTTTTGTTTTTGCAGTGGCATGTATTTGGAAAGATCAGCAGGTGACAGGAGCAGCATGAGACCATTAATTAAATATGAGAAATGATAAAATTACATGAAATTTATAAATAAAAACTAATGCTCTGTTTTCACCTCAAACTGGTTTTGAGGTGAAAAACTTATTAAATTTACAAATTATGAAATTAAAAGTTTCCTGATGATTATTGTCTTCCTCATGTGACTGTTGACCATTATTAGTCAATGGTTACTGAAAATTTGACCTGATGAAACCCTATTACCTAATGAAACTGAAACCGTAAGACCTAAGACCTATTTAATGAAATAAACTAAAAATGAACTTGAACCTGAACCATTGACTGAATGAAAAGAGGTCAGCATATATGTGTCATGAGGGAAAAAATAACTTGTGCCTACCATCAGTTGATCCATGACCTAATGGAATACAACTCATCTAGAATGGGACTCCTAATATGAATGCAAAAGAGTGAACTTTGATCACTAATGGCAGCGTGAAGACACTGACACTAACATTGGCTCCAATGGGGATGGTAGCTCTTGGGAGGTGCCAAGAACACCATTATCCATTGGGCATGGAGTCAAAAAATCAAGCTGAAATTACATAACTGCATACTAATGCCTCAAAGACCCAAACTGACTTGACACTAACTCAATACTAAAACACAATTGACAAACTGGAAAATATGCTCAAAATGGAGCTTATTCAATAAAACCTACTCTAACTATTCCATTCATCACCTGATCAAGTGAAGTGAAATAACCAATGAAACCCAGTAAGAATTCTGGCTATTGTTTGCATTCTCCACAAGTGCTTGCTTATGAACAACAAGAGAGAACTACTAAAAGGCAACTCCCATGAAAACTTGTAAACAGACCCGTTGAATAATATGGATTCTCCATCCGACTCCAAGAATACTGCATAAGGATCTTTCAATTCATGTGCACTGGGGGTTATCTCATCCAATGGATTACTTTTCTTCTCCTTGTACCATGAATGCAAACTTTCATCTGAGCTTCATGATGAGACTCCTGTTGATAATGACAAAGAAACTGGCTACCAGATCAAGTTTGTATCAATACTTTTTCCAAGCTCACAGTTAGCTAATGGAGAAGGACTTTAACTACATACATCATCCAACACATCAACTATTGGATTGTGAAAATTTTGAAAAGGCTGTTGCAACCCATTTTTTATTGGTTCTAATGAGATTGCAAGATTTCCTACAGGCTGTTCATCCTCTATTGAAGATATACTATGCAAATTTCCCTTCGAAAACTGAAATGATTCAAAATAGAATGGTACAGAATCATCTTGCATCATTTGATCATATGTTCTAGCTTCCAAGTCTTCATCTAAAACCTGAAAATCAATGGCATTCAGGGGCTGCAAATCTAGATATGAGATGTCTTAAACAAGGATTTCATTCCCCTCTAGATGGTCCATATAAAAACTTGTCGACAATTGATTTCTGATTGCATGAAAGTTGTCTCTAATGATCTGAAACAAAGTAAAACAAAAAGCAAAGATCCTTCACTTACTTCAAAATTTGTTACACTCTCCTCCTCAGTTCCATAGCTGATATGCAACAACTGATCACTGTATTCAAATTGCTAAAAGTGAACTTCCTCCTTCCACAAACCAGCTGCTGATTTGTCTGCAAGACTAGCTTCTATTTGGAGAACATGATCATCATCATACTGATAAAACTTAGGAAAATCATCAGCATAAAACACACCATCAAGCATACATATCAGATCAACAGATCTCTCTTCTCCAAGATGATCTATAAAACAATCATTATCAGATCTATAACAACTGGGATAAGAAAGAAAATGTTTTGGATCAGCCACTTGTCCTTCTTCAATCAGCGAGCCATGGGCTTGAACATCATACTCATTCCTTGTGGTGATCTTTTTCATCATCTCTTCCACTGCACTTACCAAAATTTCGAGCTTTACCTCTAAAGATGTCGATTCCTCTAGATCTATATTCTTCATCTCTTCTTCCTTCAACTTTGCCCTTCTAATCAACAAATTAGCCTCTACATCTACTGCACTACTCTGCATCTCTTCAAGTGTTGCAATGTTCCTTTCCCTCAGCCGAAACTCCATTTCCGGATCAAAGGCATCCAAGTAGTGTAAGAGAGAGGATCTAGGAGGAGGTCTTATATTAATAGGCATTGAACAATAAACTTGGTTAAATCTGGCAGAAAATTGTTGTATTGTCTCCCCTGGTAGTCTTTTCAGTTAGTTATACTCTTCTAGAATCAAGAAAGGGTTCTGTCTGACCACCCACTTGTCGAGGAAAACTTTGATGAACTGCTGGAAATCTGAGATACTTGCATCAGGCAGGGTTTTGAACCAACTCTTGACTTTGCCTTGCAAAGAAAGAGCAAAAAGCCTAATACCGACATCCTCTTCATCAACTTCAAAAAGGCCAAGAAAGGACTCAAAATTCAGTACATGTCTCTCAGCAGTGACGTTGTCACATTCACCATCAAATCTTTGTAGATATCGGTAATGATTTTTAGGGAAAGCATGGAATATAGGAGGTAAAATTAGAGGCTTGTATCGATCTAGAATTTTACAAGGTATAGGAATATGTACAGAAGGTGTAGAATCAGTCTTGGTCTCTTGAGGCTCATCATTTCGAAGACGATCATCATAAGATTCAGAAGAAGGGTCTTGATCAAGATCAAAGGCATGCGAACATTTTTCAATCTTCAAAGGGTAAGAATCAAATGCAGGTCTAGGATCTTGTCTCAAATATAGTATACTTTGTAAAGCCTTCTTGACATTCTCAGGAAAAGAGAAGAAATAATTTATAACAAAGAACATAATTTCTTGGATGAAATTCCAATTTGAATACCTAATCTTTCCATATTGTCATTTCATGTTTTTTCTGGTTAGGTTCATCCTCCAGTGGAGTCCTTAGATCTGATCTTGAAAATGATTTAGAGTCACCAGGTGAATGATTTCAGCCTTCTGGTGTCTGATCGTTGTCCACCATCAACAATCATATCTAAACTTGATACACTTTGCTAAGGAACATAAAATTACGTTCCCCAGTATGGTCGCCACTATGTTAGAGCCTAGATTGACCTCAGGCTGAAGGGAGGCAATTCTAGGGTAACCACAAACCACGCTTAACTTGGTAGCTAGCCCTACCAGGTTGGGAGAGGGCTCTCTCCTTGTCAATCTCAGTTGAGATGACTGAATTAAATATGGATTTTAGGCTAGGTATAGTAGCTCTAGGGTTTTTGGTTGATTTTGAAGGTTTTGTTGCTGGATCAGATGGAGGAGACAGCTTTGGGTCCAGGAAATCAAGTCAGGAATGCAGGGTGTTCTATGGGGCAAGGTAGGTAGGTGTTTTATCACTTGAAATTGAGTGAGATGGCAGGTTTAAGACTGGTGAGGAGCTAAGGAGGGCATGAAAAGATCACGAGTCCTCTTCAAATAGTAGAAAACATCAAAAACTAAATGGATTCCCAAGGCAGAGCACTGTAACCAATGTATTCTACCTATCTATCTTGATTTCATTTTAGTTTAGAAGAATGAATTAGATTTTGAAACACATAACACATGAGAAAAACTAATGACAGAAGGAGAAACTATGCAAAAGCACATTACCACAAGAATCCCACAAAAATAGTTGCAAATCCTGGTTTATTTCCTTGCCAAACAGCTGTAGAGATGTACAATGTAGCTCAAAGCATCCAAGAGAGTCCAACCTTTGCTAATGACTAAAAAATACATAATATAGACATGAAAACCACCTATGCTAGCCATCAGGGGTCGAATCCAAGAGATAAGGGACTGTTTCAACCATATCTAAACTAAGAACAAGAATATAGGCAGTGGAATAGCTTGCCTCTAAAACCATGGAAACTAATTCATTCACCCTCAAACGACCTAAAAATGATGAATCTACCCTCTAAGGTCATTTTACAATTACGTTTACATAGAAAAGAATCATTTACATTCATAAATTCATGCAAGATGAGAGAAAAAGTCAACTCGTAGAAAAACTAGGCGAAATTTGGATTTTTGAGCAAACTGGTTCTATGCGTAGTGCCACCTACAGGTGCGTAGCATCACTTCACAGCTGATTTTGGAGGCCTTCCCATTAGCCAAATTGAGCCCAAGATAGCTTGTTGGAAAGGTCGTCCTATCTCATTTCCAGAATATCTTGAATGTTTTCATTTGGATGTCATTTTCCCCCTCAAAAATGGAATCTCCCAAGGCTGCTTCCTGTGTGTCCAAAAAGAGGCAGAGAGGTCTTTTTTGATGGTTTTTTGACCTTTAGGTGACCAAGTTTCACTCCAAAATTGTTGAAACTTTCAGGGATTTATATTCTCATCATGCTAAATCCGAATATGCAAACCAATTATCCAAAAATTCCTCCAGTCAAAAGCATAGCGACGGTGGGGCTATGCACCTAATGCAATTTTCTGTGTTGGAAAATTTCAAAATTTCAAAATGACAAAAACTCACCAAAACTTGCCTAGATTTGGTACAAGGCTCCATCATTAGTTTTTTTGATGGGCTAGTGAGGCCTCAACCAAGATTTTTAGCTTTTCATGCTCCTTTTTTCTTCTTAAGGCCTTCATCAACCTTACCTTAAGTTTCCTCATCCTTATATTGCATATTTTGTTCTGGGTCATATAGTGATAGGCCATGTGGCAAAGCATCTTCTTGTCTCTATTGGCCTTCTCAAGCAACTCTTCAAGGTGTATGTTGACCCTCTCAAGCCATGTTTCCCTATCATTCTCAATTTCTTGTTCAATAGGGGTTAATGGAACATTGGCCTCCTTGATCTTTTGCCTACCTTCCTTTATCATTTGTAGCTCCATGAGGACTTGCTTGTCAGTCAATTGTTTGTTTTCTTGCTCTAGATAATTGATGATCCACTTTTCCCTCTCTAAATTGACTGACAAGGCTTGAATCTGAGCCTCTTGCTCCTTGATGATCATGTCTTTAGTAATCTTTGTACCTTGAGTTTCCAAATCAATGACATCAACTCCTTGTGTCTCCTCATGATCAAAAAGGTCAAAATCTCTCTCCTGCCCATCGCTAAGATCCTTCTCATGCATTGTTTTCTTGCCTTTACCTTTGCCCTTGTGTTTCTGCCCAATCTGTACCTATTTAGTTGAAGATGAAGGCAAAGCCCCTTCCACTCCTTGTGGAGATAGCATTTTCTTGTAGCCTGTAGATGAAGGTGAGACCCTTCCACACCTTGTGGAGATAATACTCACCTGGCAGCTACAAAAAGTTTTCTAATGATTATTGTCATCCTCATGTGTCTGTTGACCATTATTAGTCGATAGTTACTGAAAATTTGACCCGATGAAACCCTAAGACCTAAGACCTATTTGATGAAATAAACTGAAAATGAACCTGAACCTGAACCATTGACTGAAGCACACATGAAAAGAGGTCAGGAGATATGTGTCATGAGGGAAAAACTAACATGTGCCTACCATCAGTTGATCCATGACCTAATGGAATGCAACTCATTTAGAATGGGACTCCTAATATGAATGAAAAAGAGTGAATTTTGATCACTAGTGGCAGTGTGAAGACACTGACACTAACATTGGCTCCAATGGGGATGGTAGCTCTTGGGAGGTGCCAAGAACACCATAGACCCAGTAGCCTTATCCATTGGGCATGGAGTCAAACACTCAAGCTGAAATTACATAACTAAATATTGATGACTCAAAGACCCAAACTAACTTGACACTAACACAATACTAAAACACAACTGACAAACTAGAAAATATGCTCAAAATGGAGCATATTCAATAAAACCTACTCTAATTGTTCCATTCATCACCTAATCAAGTGAAGTGAAATAACCAATGCAACCAAATAAGCAATTTTGTTGTTGTTTGCATTCTCCACAAGTGCTTGCTTATGAACAACAAGAGAGAACTACTGAAAGGTAACTCCCATGAAAACTTGTAAATAAACCCGTTGAATAATATGGATTCTCTATCCGACTCCAAGAATACTGCATAAGGATCTTGAAATTCATGTGCATTGGGGGTTAGCTCATCCAATGGATTACTTTTCTTCTCCTTATACCATGAATGCAAACTTTCATCTGAGCTTTGTGACGAGACTCCTACTGATAATGACAAAGAAACTGGCTGTCAAATCAAGTTTGTATCAATACTTTTTCCAAGCTCATAGTTAGCTAATGGAGAAGGACTTTGAATGCAGACATCATCCAACACATCAGCTATTGGATCGTGAAAATTTTGAAAAGGCTATTGTAACCCATTTTTTGTTGGTTCTAATGAGATTGCATGATTTTCTACAGGCTGCTCATCCTCTATTGAAGATATACTATGCAAATTTCCCTTCAAAAACTAAAATGATTCAAAATAGAATGATATGGAATCATATTGCATCATTTGATCATATGTTCCAGCTTCCAAGTCTTCATCTACAACCTGACAATCAATGGCATTCGGGGGCTGCAAATCTAGATATGAGAAGTCTTCAACAAGGATTTCATTGCCCTCTATATGGAGAACATAAAATGAAATTCTAGTTATAAAATTTTCAACGCAACGTATGAACAATGTAAATGATCTAACATGACTACATCTCTACTATTTGGCTTATTCTACAAGCCTCCAGTATAATTTTGGAAACTTTCACTGCACTCTCCCGAAAAACAACAATGCTGAAATCTTTCAACACTTTGGTGGAGAATTCGATACTAGCTAATTTTCGTTGTTATCTCCACATCTCCTCATCAACCATGAAAATACCGTCTCCAAAAAGGTCTTTGAAAAAGTCATGGATCCGCTTTCCCTGTCAAAATTTCAAAGATTACAAAGAAAATATAAGAATATGATATTCTAAAGCAACCTGTATAATAAAAAGCTAACCTTGATGTAGTTTGCAAAATTAGATTTGAGGATGTGCTCCACGTTTGCAGGATCTGTGGTATAAACATGGCTGAAGTTAGGAAAATTTATTCTGTATGTTTTGTGGCATTTGTGATGATGAATAATAAAGTCAGGAAGAAATTTAAAATTGATGATCATGCCAACCATCGTTTCAAGTAGGGGTGGACATAATCGATCCCTATGCTTGATTTTGATTTTGAATAAAATGATCACCAACATGCCTAGTGTTAGAGTAGTTGCTACATCCTCTGTGATCCATGACATTGATTTATTAAATGACTAATATGAAACAAAATTTCTATATTGGTGCCAATTAAATATCCAAATGCATCAAACTTTGGTCGCAGTGGAGTACCCACATGATTTGGTAGAGAAAAGTGTCAGTTGCCAAGACCTTCACACTGAAATTCAATACAACTTCACACCATGTTGGATGATACTTGTATTGTTTGAGTCAGTTACGGTGGAACTCATGGTCTTCTGCACTAGTTAATACCATTTGAGTTAGCTACGGTGGCATTCATGGTCTTTTGCACTGTTTAATATGAAATTTTCCTGGATGGTAAAAAAAGTAAAAATGGATTTTTATCTCAAGAGCTATGTGGTACCTTTAGATTAATATTAATGGCACTTTACAAAGCCCTTCGCCTACCTTCTAACACCCCGACATTTCTTTCCGTTTTGTAGATCCAAAATATTATTTTACTTTAAAGAAAAAATTTCTTATATTCTAAGAATGAAATCAAAATATACATTGTTCAATCTTGTAAAGACTCAAGCCTCTCTTATTCTCTGCATTATCTACACCATCCAGAAGACTAAATCCACAATTTTAAGTCTTCTTATAGTGTCTTATAGAAAACTATTCCATCAAATAAATCAACTAGACATCTTACTTATACTGTCAGTTTAAAACTCACAGTTCTTACAATGGATCTGAAAAACCTCTACAAAAAACCACCATCTGGTACCGAAAGATGAGTTAAATACAAATTTCTTTTTGTAGCTAAAACAAGGGTGCCTCCTCTAAATTCAAGTTAAGTTAAGAAACCCTCCTATAAGAGAGAAGCTTCTTTAGATAGCTTATCCGTCTGTGTATTGAATTCACGATATACATGTGAAAATGAAGTAATTTCAAAAGAGGCTTATATCTCTTGGACAATCTTCATAATTGGGAGCAGACTGAAATTACCAATGTTGCATCTCCATAGACCTGAATTTTTTCTAGTCCTCTTTCCTTTGCAATTTTCAACAAAATCCAAAGGGTACATAATTCAGGTAGATTGTTAACCAATGTTCACCAAAGTTGTTGTTTAAAAAATATGTTAAAGGATAAATATCATTTTAGAGGATTTTAGTAAATCTGCATTTTCATAGCTGAGTCAATTACCCATAAAATTATGCCTTACATTATACTATCAAATTATGAGGCTCTCTTACAGTAGAATTTCCCTTGAATTTACCCGAAACTTTGAAATGGTTTCCAAAACACGCAAGGATATGGTTACCTGGGTCATAAATCCAAATGCAGCAGTTACGTGTAAACTTGGAAACCCTCTTTTTATATGTTGAATTTTGTTCCTTTTTTGCAAATTTTTATGTTTCATTTAGAAAGATTCTGCTATTTTTTTTAGTTTTGTTGTTCTGAGTGGGTACCACAAGGTTTGGGTTCCTCAAACCTGCAATTTATGAAACAAGATTCTGAAGAAATGCAGAGAACAACGTTATGTTGGCAGTTGGCACATTTCTGTTTTGGCAACACCTCAGAAAATTGTCAGGGGCATTTCTAGGATGTTTTGTACCTCAAAATGGTTCTGCTACATAAACAGGTGGTTAGGTTGCAGGAGTTTTCAGCAACCTTACAAAGACTTGGTAGGTAATAATATTTGTCTTATTCTGAAGAACTATATTGATAGAATTGAGTTATAGAAAATCTATATGATTCTGCATTTCCTAGGTTTGAGTCTACTTTTGAGTTTGGTAAGCAAAAAAATGTTCAGCAAATCACACTTACAACACACAGCTGTAGCTGGCCTTCAGATACAGAAATATGGCCAAAGTACTGATATGGTCATATCTGGCCATATATATGAATAATACTGTCAATATGTCATGGACCTTATTTTTGTTATATATTGACTGTATTGTATTTGGTTGTATTTTATCGTATTCAGCTGTATTTGCTTTTTCCAAATATAAATTTTGGACTAGACTCTTATTTTGGTCATATTTGTTTTTTCCTCAAATATGGATATTTATGGTATTTGTACATGTATGCACCAAATACAGCAAACAAGCATTTTGAGTTAGAGAAATATGATTCTCTTACCATATATTCTCAAAGCTACAAAAACTTGAAAATGCAAAAATAATCTTCGGTAGATGTATAGATATAAATTTGTTATAGCCCATGCGTGCATTTGAGATAACCCTAGATTCATCTTGGCCACAATCATGGATCCTGCTTTGAGAGTAGCTTTGCCTCCCCCTCCAGGCCCTGAAGTGGCTGTGTTTCGAAGTTTGGTGTCTGCATTAGGGAAATCTTTAAAGTCTTAGCCAATTTGTTTTGTGAAGAAGCTGGAGAACATTCTTGAAGTCTCCATCCCTACTTCATCCTAAAGGAATATATGTCTCTAGCACTTGTAAATTGAGGTTTGAATAGGTAAAATCATAAGACTTGCCCATCTCCAAGAGCCATGGACAGTTAGGTCCAAAGGAATTGGAAGATTTTGACTAAATGCAAGTTGATCCACTACTTTCATGGTCAAAATATTTATGCCTTTCTTATTTAAAATAAAGAAGATAGAGATTTGATATTCGGGAGTGGTCCATATTCAAGGATTGATAGGTTTGGATTAAAGGTAGTCTAACCCACTTCAGCTTAAGGTAGTGCATAGAGTCAAAACAACCCCTGCTCCACATATACCAAGGTTTCCTTGACTCGCTCCATCAAAGAAGCCTCAAGGCCTTTCATGGTCAATACATGAAATTAATAAGATTCTAGGAGAAATATATTTGATAATTACCTTCATTATCAGCTCGAGCAATTCTAACCTTGTGTGCTACCTCTGCACATGTGATAACCAAATCCTGAAATATCACCTGATTTCGAGTCCCCCAAATCCCATAAGAAAATAGGAAGGAGATAGCCTTATATGTTGCTATTTCCTTATCATATAACTATTCAAAAATCCAATGAACCAAAGTCATCTTTTCCCATTTATATTTTCCCACCGTAGTTTGAGTAACCTCATTCTAGACTTCTCTAGAGAAAGGATAAGTCACAAATAATTGATCCACAATTTTCTCACTACTCTTGTAAAATATATATGCATGTCCCTACTTAGTTCCTCTTCTGTTCATTATCCAAGGTGAATAATTTATTGTCTAGGGCTAACCACAAGAGAATGATGCAAATTAGATCTGGTGAAGAAATATTGGAGGAGAAGAGTTTAAAAGAAAGAGCCAAAAGAATAAAAATCCTATTCAACCCAGCCACACTAGAATAGGTGCAGAAATTATATAAGGGAAAATTTTTCCATAAAATATAGGAAGTACCTAATCTATTGGAAGGAAGAGGAAAACATAATGAAAGGAGAAATGCATCAGAAATAAATTTGGTGCTAAAAAATCTCAAAGAGGACATTGACATGTATGACCCAAGGTCCACTAGAGAAAGTGGGAGAGGTGGGGGAAAGGGGAGGTATTCTCTCGACCATGAGTCGTTGGGTGAGAATGATTTGATCCAATCTTCTTCTCATTGAAATATGCAAGGAGGCTACTTGTGCTTGGGGATCATTGAGTTTATTGTGGATTCTTTGGGTTGACTACATTAGTTCTTGTTAAAGTCATAGCACTCTTGAACATTAAAGTTAGGAGACATTAATGTTTAAGTCACATTATATGGTGAATATGTGACCAATGCAATACAATATCAATATTGATGTTAGAGGTTAAGTGGTTAAACTACCTAACAAGTAGGGGTGCTATAAATAAGTTAGATATGATGAACGATGTGTGTGTTGGAGATGTAAGGATGAAAATTTATCATCAAATATTTTATATTCTTTGTCCATCATTGTCTTCCATATATGTGTGTGCCTTGACCATATGGCCCTAATTTCGGTTGAAGATTATTCCCTTGAGATTTTTGCTTTTTTTATCACTATTTTTGCTAATGATTGTGAGATTTTCTCTGGCCTCTAGGAAACCCCTCTCAGTTCAAGCACTACTTGTGTCTCTAAAATTCCATGATGGATTACTGTACTTCTATGTTTTTTTTGCCATTAATGATTTTCCTTAGCAAATAGATGCATTTCTATAATAAATATCCAACTTAAAAATGTTTTTTCATGTTTAGATACATACATGATGGATTTGGCTAAACTGATAAAGAATCTTGGCACATTAATGAAAGAGATTTAAACTGATGATTGGCCTTATTAGTGGAGAGGAACTTATTGTAATAAAATTTTGAAAAACTAAAAATTTCCTTTGTTATCTTCTTGATGGTGATTACTATATAGGATATGCATTTATAGTTCATCATCCAACTGTTTTTTTGGCATTGTTTCCATTTGTGTTAGATATGAAGTGCCTTTCCCTATTCATTGTTTGATGCAAAACCAAAGTTGTATGTAGTTTTTTTCCTTCAACAATGGCCTCAATTCATTATTGCATCTCTTCGTTGGTTGCTTCTACTTATCACAGTTGAGGTAATCCATCTCAATAATTGTAAAATCTCTCTAGTGACAACATTTTAAACCAATGGTCGAATTCCTTGTGTTTGGTGTCAAGGAATGAATATGAACTATGTTAGTCTGTGTAAGAGATATGAAATGCATATCTTTGCGCATAGATTGGTTTTTTTGACAATTTACCATATCGTTAATGTTTTGGGAATTTTATGGAGAATTTTGTCCTTACACTATCAAGGTTCAATGTGCAATTTTGAAGCCACAATTGTTTAGTGAAATCTTTAAAACTTTTGATGTATCTCGAAAATTTTTAATTTAGCTAGAAAAAAACATTTAAGTTATAGCCTAGAAGCACCACTTGAACTGAAAAATGATAGAAACATCAGACTCAAATGGGCATGCCATACACATAATGCGGTGGGGTTTTTATCAACTACTAAATGGCCACACATTTGTGATTTTTTAATGGCCTACGATAATCTCCACGTAGAAATAGAGGCCTTTTTTAATTAACTAAACACAAAGTTTATTAACTTCAAACATGCTTATTTGACTGAAATATTCTCTTACCAACAACAAATGCTATGGAATATTAACTTAGATCCACTCATTTATTTTTTCTCAAGTTTATTTATTTGTAGATAAAAAAATTATGTTACTTAACTTTATTAGATTATGTCCCCTTTCTTTCCCTTTTTCCTTGTCCTTTACTTGTTAATTTCCCATTTCATAGTTTTTCCACCATTCATCTCAAGCCATGTTGTCTTCTTTCTTAACTTTTTTCGCTTCTTGACCAGTTGATTGCCATACCATCCCATCCTTTCTTTCAACAATTTGATCCATCCCAACCTTTCTTTGCATCCTTACAACCACACAATTACATGAGCAATGAGAGGAGCATGAAATTAATGAAGGTCCAAAGTGTTATTCAAGTAGCCATGCCCCACTCTAAGATATTTAATTACATTGATGGTAATTAGTGTGGTGTATCATCCCTAGTCTGCTTTGTGCACATGGATGACATTCCTTTTAATACAGTTGAAGGAAACAAACTGTTGTGAGATCCCTAAACTTTAGAATTTCCTATCCCTTTGACAAAATATTTATTGCCTAAATACTAAGAAAATCATCCTATAAGCCAGTGTTCTCACAAAAGAATATACATTTTGTATGGATGTATTCAAACTAGCTATGCAGAAATTTATAGTTCAAATTTAGCCAATTTTGTCCATCTTAAACTCACTTTTCTCATCTTTTTTCATCTTTAGCATGTGACTGAAAGTCAAGAAAGTCTTCTTCATATATGCTCAATCTTATTATCTTTGCATATAAATAGATAAATAAATTCCTCATTTTATCATCCCATTTACCTTCCAGACACAGTTGATTTAGTTTATTCTACTAAAGCAATTCATTTGAACTAGTTTGTAAGCATGAATTTCGTTGCTTGTTTCTCCTTAGCAAATTGAGATTGAATAGAAATTTTCCTTGAGAATAAAACAAGTGAATATTTCTTTGACATGTCACTTCTTCTCAAACTCAATGTCTCTTATTTATATGAGTTTCTTCTCTTGAGGCTAATTTTTTAATTTTAGGATAAAAATGGTATGTTCTATGCTTAGAGCAATTTTACTTCAATTTCTTTATTAGCCCAATATCAATATCCAGCTCAACAATCACATCATCACAATAGTAAAATGTAGATAGAACATAAAAAATAACATTAGAAGACAAGCCAACATAAGAGGACAAAAGATATGATACCAGCCGGGACAAACCCCAATGTGGGGAAACCCTTTATCAATTCTTCTTATAATTATTCAAAAGTTTAGCAGAGAGAGAGAGTACAATTTACAATATTCAATTTCCCAACCTGATCAGTCAAAACAACAAAAACAGAAAGCCCTAACCAGAAATTCAATGTTGGTCAACAAGGATGAAATAGACCTCCAAAACAACTCGGTCAACCTTGGTCAAATCGAACTCCAACAACAAGATAATGTAGCCCAAAACAATCCGAAAATAACTAGTAAAACCTGGTGAAGAAAAGTCAATGCAACAACTAGAACTAGGTCAGTCAACTCTGGTCAATGCAGGGGTCAAAGAACCTTGATATTCATTCCCACAATTGCAATCTGCCTAAAAAAAAGTCTTCCTCACAAAACCACAGTCAAATAGGGTCAATGCTGGTCAAATTCAACCTCCTAAAATTTTGGTCAAATCTAGTCAACGCAACAGCTAGAAAAACCATTCTTCCCTTCACACGTCTGGAGAGAGAGAGGTGCCCCAAAATCTATACCCAATCAAGATGAGAGAGAGAAATATGAATGAGAATGATGCCAAAATGAGGAGGAGGCTCTTTTTATTTATATGCAACGTTGAAGGCTTGAGGAGGCTAATTTAATGGTTGGCCGACCTTGACAATTTATCCATAATCAAAATAAATTCATAAATTCATTTGTACATGTCAAAATGGGATGATATTTAGATCAATCCTACAACTCTTAGAGAGAGGAATCTAAGAAAAATATGAGTTGCCTCATATGAGCTGTCCAATGTGAGTTTTGGTCCTAGTTTCCAAATTTAACACTCCCTCTCAACTAGGGAGAACTTCACTTGCGAAATTGTCTGACAATCTATACCTTCACTGTCTCTGTTCTGCTCTGATGAATTACAAAGAAATAAGAAATGATCGAGAATGTATCATACCATTCTGCACTGACCCAAAGTTAGTCTCCAATAATAGAGTGTGTCATACCACTCTTAATTGACCTGAAGTCAGTTTCCATTGATCCCAGATCAATATCAAAATCCACATAGGGAGTATGGTATTACACAATGCATTCATTAGTAGTACTATGGTCCCCATCCTTATTTCCCTACTCATTGGCCAGATGATAGGTACTTCCCATGAGTCAGGAACTGCATGGGTAGGATGTGACAGCAGGAGAAGTTGAACCACTCATCCTTCTCATATGCCATAGGATAAGGCAAACCACTCATCCTATGCATATGACACCATGGTGTATCACAAAGGAAGGTGAACCACTCACCTTGTACATCACGTACCAATAGGGGAAGGTGAAGCACTCACCTTATGGCCTCTCATCACTCAATGAATTACTCCAAGCCCCTTGGAGCTCCCAAAGCTCAATATCCATCTCATATGGGACCCTCATAAGAGGGTCTCTCCACGACTCTAAGTTTTTTACAAAAGATTAAGAATTTTACCTTCCCTAAGGGCTTCAGAAGAATATCGATGACCTGATCATTAGTCCCAATGTGTTGGAGCCTTATTACTCCCCATTGCACCATATCCCAGATAAAGTGGTACCTGATATCAATATTCTTGGAGTATTCATGAAACACAGGATCCTCTGAAAGATGAATCACACTCTAGTTGTCGCAAAATATCATGGTGGTATCTAGCACATGTCCAAATAACTCACTAAAGAGCCTCCTCAACCAAACAGCTTCACAGGAGGCTAAACTAGCAGCAATGTATTCAACTTCAGCAGTGCTTAGGGCAACTAACTTCTGCTTCTTACTCGTCCATGATATCAAAGTAGAACCTAGAGAGAAGCAACGTCTAGATATGCTTTTACGATCCACCACACTTCCTGCCCAATCTGCATTAGAGTAACCATGGAGCCTCACATTCCCGACAGTGTATCTTAGTCCATAGGTGATCACTCACTAAGTTCACGCCTTCTGAACTGGCCCGAAAACCCATTTTCCTAAAGTTTTATTCATCAGCGCGTCTGTTTGCAAAATATCCGCGATGATTGGCGCCCTGTAGTGTATTCCGTGCGCTGCCAGCTCGAAAGGACATCCCTTTTCCGTGCTGGTCGACAGCGCGCCTTTTCCGTGTGCTTCCGCGCTGACATGACTACCCCAGTTATTGAGACGCGGCGACAGCGCGACAGTTTCCTAATAATCCGCGCTGATCCAGTTTGGGCGAATTTGTTCAAACAACCAGCCTTCCAGATAACTCCAGGCTTGGTTGTTAGCTTTGTGAATGTCGACTCCCTTCTATGGCATGTCTGTTCGACCCTTTCCAACAACTTCCCTTGAAGATAAGCTCATCCTTCCACCCTTATAGGAGACTCCTTCTCCTATATAAAATCTCACCATTACCATGGGCAGCTAGTTTTTGGATAGTTAGACATAGCTTGGATTGTATAGAGCTTATAGTGCTCAGATTGCTGCTACTATAGGTATTTGGTGTGCTAGGTGTGGAAGTGATTGATTGCTTAGGGAAGGTTGTTTTGTGTTGCTTGTGTGAGAGAGAGAGTTGTTTGTCTTGGGAGAATCATCCTCAAAGGTGAATGCTTGAGATACATGCTGACTGGCCCCTCCTGAGAAGGTTACCGACGTCAGAACATTTGGTTGTACTCTTCTCTATTCTGATTAATAATAGATGACTGCTATTATTGTTCCATTCTCATTTGTACTTGCAATGGTTAAATGTGAATTACATCTTTTCTGACCGACGTATGGTTGCTTTTACTAGATTTCACGCTTGTGTTTGTTTCCTCTTCGTGTGTGCAGGTATCCATTCGCGGGGATCGCGGAGGATTGTGACCAGCCAGAGCGAAGGAGCGAAGGTAACATCTCTTCGTCAAAAAACAGCGCTGGAATCCAAGTAGGTGCTCTTTACCTCTTGTTTAATTGTAATTAGGAACATGCATAGCAGCATTGTTTGATTGTTGCTAGACCCTTGCTGGGCTAGTAGGGATCGCCTCTATCCGTAGAGGGGATTTACCTCTCCAACAAGGTAGTCTTGACATCCATCTGGTGAAGATTCCATCCTTGCGAGGCAACAAGGGCTATAATTGAATGGATGGTGACGTAGTGGGCAACTGGTGCAAATATCTCATCATAATCTACACCTTCCTTTTGATAGAAGCATCGAGCAATGAATCTGGCATTGAAATTTTCAGCACTTCCATCAACTCCATGCTTGATCTTGAAGAGCCATTTCGTGGTGACAACGGATTTGTCCTTGGGTCTAGGGACCACATCCCAGACATCATTCTTCAAAATTGACTCATATTCTTTGTTCATTGCATCCTTACAAACCTAGTGTTTGGCAGCTTCTTTGAATGTGCAAGGTTTAGATTAAACAATGGTGCTCATTGCAGTTAAGTACCCTTGGTACCTATTCGGATTCTTGCTTTCACGAAATGTCCCCCTAGGTGCAACATGTATCTCAAAATATTTGAGAGTCTCCCTAAGCCATGAGGGTCTCCTTTTAGAGGAGGAGGGATCATGAGGGGTTGGATAAGTGGGATCCATTAGTCATTCAGAATTGGGCATCTGCTCTTCCTGCAGTTCTCTCTACTTTCTATAATCTTCTTCTTTTTCTTTCCTTGGAAGAGGAAGGTTACTAATATTCCCAAGGGTAGCATCCTCATTGAATGTGGCATCATGACTTGTCTCCACTTCTCTTTTACTAGGCACACAGATTCTATATGCCTTAGAAGTTTCATTATAGCCCACAAATGTTCCTTTCTTCCCATAAGCATTCAATTTGCTTCTCTTTTCTTTCGGCACATGAAAATATACGGGGCTACCAAATATTGTAAAGTGAGAAACATCAGGTTTCTTATCGGTGAAAACTTATTCAGGAGTCTTAGAGTCCAACGCTTGATGAGGGAATCTATTTTTAGCATACATGGTGATCTTTGTAGCTTCGACCCATAAGAAATTCAGAAGGCTTTGATCATGAAGCATGGAACAAGTGGCTTCTACGATAGAATAGTTCTTCCTTTTAGAAACACCATTTTGTTCAGGAGTATATGCAGTAGTATTCTCCCTCTTAATGCCAGCTTCTCTACAATAATCTTTGAACTCATTTGATTCATATTCGGTTCCATTATTGGTCCTCAATATTTTTATTTTCTTCCCGGTTTGATTTTAGACCAAAGCTTTGAAAGAACGGAACCATGAGAATAATTCATCATTCTTACTCAAGAATTATATCCATCTTTCGAGAGAAATCATCTATAAATGTTGCGTAATATAAGTATCCTCCCAATGAGTTCATGGGCATTGAACCAGATAGATCAGAACGAATCAATTGTAATATGTCAATACCATTTCTATCACTTGAGGGGAATGGTCCCCTTGTATGCTTTCCTTCAGCACACCCCTAACAAACACCTTCATGTTCAACTTTAAATTTAGGCATACCTGTCACCATCTTCCTTGCATCGGGCAGAGCCTTATAATGTAGATGAGAAAACCTCCAGTGCCATAATTTGGATTGAAGTGATGTGTCGCAAGACATAGCTCCCAGTGGGATTCCTCCAACTTGATATAGGCTATCAACCTTGAAGCCAAGTGTAAATGCATCCTTGAAATTTTTGTTCCACACACGTACCTTTCCATCGATGAAATCCACCTTGAATCCTTTGTCCTCCATCGCCGAGATAGATACTAGGTTCTTCTTTAGATCGGGTACATATAGTAACTCTTGTAGATGAATGACGTTACCCTGATTCAATTGAAGAGTAACATTCCCAACTCCCTTCATGGGATAGGTGGCATTGTCTCCAAGGACAATTTCTAGATTTGTAACCCTTTCAATCAGATTTGAAAGAGCTTCCTTATACCCGGTGAAGTGCCTTGAGGCACCACTATGAATCAACCAATTTTGCAAAGTGTCTAGAGGAGATGCAGTAGAAATGGAAGATATAAGATATAATTATTTTTTCTTGTTATCAAAAACATTAGATTCACCATACCTGGTGTTTCTTGATCTCTTCAGCCATTTCCTTGATGAGAAGCAGGAGCATTCCTTTTTCCTTGGATATTGAATCTGCCATTCCTTTAATTGTTGTTTCCCCTGAAATTGTTGTTGTTGTGATTTTCATCATCATGAGGTGTATCCCTTATATTGGGACACTCCCTAGCATAATGACCAAACTTGTTGCAAATGTGCATCTTCCCTTCCTTCCATTTTTGAAACCCGACCTTCCTTGAAATTGCTTCTTTGAACTTGCATTGTTCTTGTTTTTATCATGAACGAAGAATGCAGTAGGATCATTCCTATTTGAAGGCATATCTAGTTCCATCATCCTTGTTTATTCTTGAGAGCATCTAGTCAACAACTCTTCAGAACTTGGAATCCTACCATTATTAAGAATAGTAGTGTTGAACACAGCCATCCTCAAGGGAGTCCTCCAAGGGAAATGAGAGTAAGTTCCCTATCAACAATAACTTCTCCAATCGAAAGAAGGTCATTTTTTATCTCAATAATCCTCATGAAGTAGGATTGAATATCTTCATTTCTTCCTTTCTTTATATCCTTCAACTTATTATTGAGGAAAATAATTTTATTTTCATTTCTAGATTTGAACATGCTAACCAACCTATCATATATCTCCTTTGAAGTGTTAAAATTGGAAATGTAAGCAACTAAATTCTTATGAATAGAATCCCTCATGATCTTCTTGGATTTGACTTCACCCTTCTTGTACTTGGTCTTAGCAGCAACTGATGCATTAGAAAGAGGTTCTAAAATCCTTCCCTGCACATAATCCATCACATCTTTCTCTTCTAATGTCAAGTCAAGAGACATCTGCCATGCATGATAATCAGACTTATCATGAAGCTTATCCTCAAACTTGAAGTAGGATGTTGAAGCCATTGAATCTTGTCTTTGGTTAGTGATTTCTCCTCTTGGTGATTGCTCTTATCACTCTTACTTGGGCTTTGTCTTCATCTCAACTCTGATACCATGTTAATTTTAGGATAACAATGATATATTCTATGCTTAGAGCAATTTTACTTCAATTTCTTTACTAGCCCAATATCAATATCAAGTTCAGCAATTACATCATCATGATAGTAAAATGAAGGTAGAATACAAACAATAACAGTAGAAGACAAGGCAACACAAGAGGATACAAGATATGGCTCTAGCCAAGGACAATCCCTCATGTGGGGAAACCCTTGATAATTTCTTCTTATAATTCTTCAAAAGTTCAGAAGAGAGGGAGTACAATTTACAATATTCACTTTCCCAATCTGATTATTTAAAACAACAAAAACATAAAGCCCTAATGAGAAAGTCAATGTTGGTCAACAGGGCTGAAATAGACCTCCAAAACAACGCGGTCAACCTTGCTCAAATCAGCCTCCAACCACAAGATAATGCAACCCAAAACAGTTCAAAAATAACCATTCAAACCTAGTCAAAAAAAGTCAACGCAACAACCAGAACTAGGGAAGTCAATGCTGGTCAACGCTGGGGTCAAACAACCTTGATATTCATGCTCAAAATTATGGCCTACCCAAATAGAAGTCTCCCTCACAAAACCACAGTCAAGTAGGGTCAAAACTAGTCAAAGTCAACTTCCTGAAATTTCGGTCAAATCTAGTTAACCCAACACCTAGAAAAACCAGTCTTCCTTTCACACGTGTGGAGAGAGAGAGGTGCCTAGAAATCCATACCAAATCAAGATGAGAGAGAGAAACATGAATAAGAGTGATGTCAAAATGGGGAGGAAGCTCCTTGTATTTATATGCATCATTGAAGGCTGGAGGAGGCTAATTTGATGGCTAGCCGACCTTGCAATTTGTCCATAATCAAAATAAAATTCATAACTTCATTTGTACATGTCAAAATGGGATGATCTTTAGATCAATCCTAAACCTCTCTAAAAGAGGAATCCAAGAAAAATATGAGCTGCCTCATATTAGTTGTCCAATGTGAAGTTTAGCCCTAGTTTCCAAATTTAGCATAATTCCTATACTGCCAATTACAATCAGTCTACGACCTAAGAAAACCAAGTCAAACAAGATTATAGACACAAATTGTGAAGAAAATAAAACAATATCTGACCCAATTGAATTAAAGATATTGCACATTGTAGCTAAGTTTAAGAGTAGTGGTAAGTCGTATGCAAAGACACCCTCACTAACACTAATTGATGAAGAGATTTTAAATTTAAATAATAGGTCTAAGATTTCTTAAATAAAGCTAATAAATTTTATAGTCATTTAAGTAACAATCCATAGATAATACTCTAGAACCTTGCGGGCCAGTAAAAGACAAATAATTTACTCAATGAAAATTGCAAGAGAGAATTATGAAGCTTAAACTCAACTTGGACTTTGTACGCATTCAAATTAGAACAAATGTACAAAGTCAGGTTGCAATTGAGAGCCTTGATAGATCATGTTCTTTCCTTGTACAGTTAATCCAACGGAGAAACATTTCTTTGGTATCCCCATGATGCAAAAGTTGGATGCTATCATCAAAGTGCTACTAGTTCTCTTGAATATTTCATAGGTTTCAATGAGTTTGTAACAAACAAGGTTCGTATACTCACAACTATTCAGAATATCTGGAGTATGATAATATCCATAATAGGACATGTAATATTTACATATAAGTAATATTTATATATAATAATGTTAAATGTACAATTCATATCATTGGTTCCAAATGAGAGTTGAAATTCGATTGCATGTTGAATTTTTTTATCTTGGTAATTACTTGTGAGAGAATTATTGTTCTCTTAGAATTCCTTATTCTTCATCAAACAATTATACTTTAACAATTTTAATTGTAAGAGAGTATTAATTCCTATGGTTTGTAGCAAATATGGATGAGTGTTAGGATCCGAAGATATTGGGGTTGTCTTGGTTTTTGAAATGGATATTTTTTAGGATGTAAATAAATATGAAAGAAGAAATTCAAGTGGGTACATTTGGTCAGATACATTGGAAGGGTGTGTAAATGACATAGTTTTAGAAACAATTCCAAAATTCCATTTGTTTTCCATATTTGATATTTTTGGTGGGTATGTGGAGATAACATGCGAAAATGATACTATGGGGTACAACTAGTTAAGAATGGACCAATAGTGGAAATGATAATAACCTATATTTATATATATATATATATATATATATATATATATATATATATATATATATATAACAACAAATTTACATCACGGTAAACATATGAATATCCCATTAAGTATGACCTAAAGATGAATCAAAGAATCTCACATGTAGCCTAAGTACATGTGACGCTGGAGCATTCTTCAAAACTTATAAGACCCATGAGTCTTAGTTCACATTTACTAAAGGGAGTGGGTTCCCTTAATCATTTTATTTATTTTCCTAAGTTTAGTTGTGTTGAGGGGATTTCAATTGTAAATTTATTTATGGAGAATATGTCATGAATGTAGAGATATTAGAGATAGTTGAGTAATCCTAGGAAGAGTGAGGATTTGAGGGATTTAAATGATTAATTTGGGATTCTGTTTGAGAAAAGAGTGGAGCTGGAGAGATACTTTGGGAGGGAGTGAGATATTGTTGGATATGAACTAAATTGGTTCATGAATTTGTTTTTGTATAAATTGTGATCTTTTGAATAATTCGAGAGGTTAGACAGATGTTAGCTAGAGGCTAGCTAATGGTTAGAGAGCTAGAGTATAGTAAGAGAAAGGGTGAGGAGTTAGGAAGACCAGTAGATGGATTTTATGGAAAAGAACTGAAACAATCGAATGTGACTGTTTGCCTTGTAAATATTTTATAAAAATACCAAAATAGTGTGGATTTGTATATATCATGTGTGGGAATTTGTGTCTACATGTGTCTTAATAGCCTTATGGTGCGTTGGCTATGAATCTAAGAAATATTGTGGAATTTTTGTGTTGAATAGCATGAATGACTGACGAAATTTCCTTTACGGGATTAGTATTTAATTGTCTAATAAAACCTGTGTATAGGCATGTAGAGATCAGGATTTCCCTTTTAAATGGACAGAGGGATTAGCCGGAAGTGAGCGCAATTGGTTTTCATAGTAGACAAAGGAAGATTGAGAACTATCTTCTATAGTGGAGGACACAGGCTTTTTCTCAACTTCCTAAAGGATTGTAAAGAGACAATGAAGGGCGAAAGAACAATGGAGATTGAGTCACATCGTTGAAAATGGAGGATGGATGGCTCAGATTAAAGCGCAGATCACATGTTAAATCAGTCAACACTTCACAAGTCAGTAGTCGGTGACATTTTGTAGGTTTTAACCCCGTACAAAAGTTACCTGCATACGAATTTTAAAACATAGAAAATAAAAAATGCGAGAGCATAACACATAAAACACATATACACAGAGATTTTCCCCTGGATCCCAAAACTGGGACTACCAGCTTGATTTTTCATTATGTTCCTTTCAATGTTATAATACATATTTATACATGCCGAAGCATCCAATACCATGGACCGAAAACCATTACGTCCAATACCATGGACCGAAAACCATCGCGTCCAATACCATGGACTGAAAAACCATCGCGTCCAAAAAACATGTGCGAAATCATGCACAAAACCATAGGTGGGTCCGCCCAACCTAACATAGGGTCCAAAACCAAAATTTTCTGGGGTGCTGCCCCTGACCCCATAAAGTGGGGTTACGGGTGCCCTTCAAACCCCCTGTTAACTATGTGGAAAGAATATAACACAACCCAACATTCTCCCACTTATTTTTTTCTTTCCATAGGGGGCCACAAGAGAGCTTAGTCATTTTCCCAGCCCTAAAATGCCCATTGTTTCTCTACACCAAGAGAACTTCTCAAAGCTCACAGATTTTGTCAATGCATCTGTAATGTTCTTCAAAGTGTCCACCTTTACTAGCAACACCTTTTTGTCTTCTATCATATGCCTCACAAAGTGATACTGAACATCAATGTGCTTTGTCTTTGAATGATATGCAGGGTTCTTTTCCAAGAAAATTGCACTTTGGCTATCACAGTCTATCCTTATAGCTCCCTGTACTAACCCCATACTTGAACACAATCTCTACAACCAAACTTCTTCCTTGCTTGCATGAGTGGCTTCCATGTATTTTGCCTCTGTAGTTTATAGTGCCACTACAGATTGTTTCTTACTCATCCAACTGACTGCACCTCCGAATAGGTTAAACACATACCCACTTGTAGATATTCTCTGATCCAAATCTCTAGCCAAGTTTGCATCAACAAAGCCACGAATATCCAACATTTTGTCCAATCCTGGTCTTCCTTAGTAGCACAAACCATAATCACTAGTGCCACGCAAATACCTGAAAACTTGCTTCACTGTTGTCCCCTGCTCCTTCCCTAGTTTTAACATAAACCTGCTCAATACTCCCACTGCATGTGCAATGTCTGGTCTAGTATAGACCATTGCATACATCAGGCTACCGACTGCACTTTCATATGGAACACGGGACATGTCCTCTTCCTCTTCTTGTGTTTTGGGACACTGTTCAGCAGATAACCTCACACCTACAAGAATAGGAACCTTCACTAGTTTACTATCCTGCATATTAAACCTCTGCAGTATTGTCTCAACATACTTCCTCTAGTTTAACTAGAGCTTCCTCTTTGCCTAATCTCTTTTAATTTCCATGCCCAAAATATAGTTTACAACACCAAGATCTTTCATGTCGAATTTGGAGGACAATTGGGTCTTCAAATCCTGGATAAATTATTTATCATTTCCAACCAGCAAAATATCATCCACATACAAGACCAGATAAATAACACAGTCACCAATTAATTTAAAATACACACAATGATCTGCTTTGCTTTTGGTGAAGCCAAGTCCCCGTATAAATGTACCAAATTTCTGATACCACATCCTTGGTGACTTTTTTAACCCATGCAAAGACTTCTTTAACTTGCATACCAGTTCTTTCTTACCCTTCACCGCTAAGCCTTCAGGTTGCTTCATGTAGATCTCCTCTTCCAAATCACTGTGAAGAAATGATGTCTTCACATCCATCTATTCTACCCCAAAATCAAAAGCAGCAGCAATAGATAAAAGTAATCTAATAGAAGCCATCTTAGCAACAGGAGAAAAAATATCACCAAAATAAATTCCCGGCACCTGGGAATAACCTTTTGCTACCAACCGAGCTTTGTATTCTCCACTTCTCCTTCTGCATTTGTCTTCCTTTTGAACACCCATTTGCTGCCAATAGGTTTCCTTCCAGCTGGAAACTCCACAAGATCCCAAGCCTCATTTTTGTGCAAAGATGCCATTTCATCAACCATGGCCTCTTTCTAGAGTTTTCCATCCTCTGAATCCACTGCTTCCTTCACAGTTCTGGGATCATCATTAGTAATAGATAAAGAAAAATTTGAATAGAAAGTAGATGGACTATACCTTTTTGGCTTCCTTCTTTCTTGAACTAATCTTCTCAAAGCTGGAGTTTGTGGCTCTTCATCTTATGATTCTTCCTCTACTGTAGAGTCTGGTTCTTCCTCCTTTAGCTCAAACTCTATCTTCTCAGGTTCCTTTCGTTGGACTTCATGTTTAATAACATCTTTCACCTCTCTGAACACCACATCTTGGTTGTACACAACCTTCCTTGTTACTGGGTTCCAAAGTTTATAACACTTTAAACCATCCTTATACCCTATAAAGATGCACTTTTCAGATTTACTATCCAACTTGGTTCTTTTCTCCGTTGGAACATGTACATATGCATCACATCCAAATACCCTTAGATGTGAAAGAGGGGGTTTCTTACCAGACCATACCTCTTGTGGAGTCTTATCCTCCAACGTTGATGAAGGTGACCTGTTGATCAGGTAACATGTAGTATCCATTGCCTCTGCCCAGAATTCCTGTCCTAACTCGGCACCACTGAGCATGCTTCTTGCCCTTTCCATCAACGTCTTGTTCATTCTTTCTGCAACTCCATTTTGCTGAGGTGTATATGGAGTAGTCTTCTACCATGATATACCACACTTCTTACAAAATTCTTCAAATTCCTTACTAGAAAACTCTCTACCATTATCTCTCCTCAACACCTTTATCTTATTCTCTGTTTGGTTTTCCACGAGAGCCTTAAATTCTTTAAACTTGTCAAAGACTTCAAATTTCTTCTTAAGGAAATATATCCATGTATTCCTTGAGAAGTCATCCATAAATGATACATAGTACACAGACTTACCCAGTGATGGAACCTTCACAGGTCCGAACACATCATTGTGCACAAGCTCTAATATTTGTTTCATCCTCTTACCACCAGAGGGGAAACTCACCCAATTTTGCTTCCCATATACACAATTTTCACAGAAATCAAAATCCAGAGAGCTATTACTCATACCTTCTACCATACCTTTACCATGAAGTATTCAAAGGCCCTTCTCTCCAATATGTCCAAGCCTTTGATGCCACAACATGGTATTTTCTCCAGAGACCAATAGATTTTCTGCTCCACTTTCAAGAACCACAGAACTATTGCACCCATCAACAATAATGCTACCTTATAGCTTGTATAGAGTTCTAGTCCGAACTCCCTGCATCAATACCATTGCTCCCCGAGCCATCTTGCAAGTATCCTTCTCAAACACTGTTTTTACACCTGGATCATCCAACTTGCTTACAGAAATCAGATTTGACTAGCCAATGCAGGAATGTGCAAAACACCCGGAAGTGTTCTACCCTTCCACCTTGCAACTTCAGCTTTACTTTTTGCGACCAATGATTCTAGCCTTCGTATCATCCCCTAAGAAGACATCACCACTATCATATTTCTCATACTCACAAAACCACTCTCTATGGGGAGTGAAGTGAAAGGATGCACCTGAGTCAATCAACCATGCCTCATGATCTACATGTGTACTTGATGAAGCCAAGTACACATCTCCACCTTCATTTGAGGTGGTTTTCGCCTCTACAAAAGTAACATCATTAGATCCCTTTCCTTTATCAGGAGCTTTAGATTTATAGTCCCTTTTGAAGTGCCCTTTCTTTTCACATTTCCAGCACACCACCTTTACAGGTTTTCCTAGAGATTTAGATCTCCCACTCAATGACTTATTTTTGTTTCTGTTCTGGGACCATCCTCATACAAACAAGGCATTACCATTCTGGCTCTCCATATTTTTCCGTCTCATCTACTCCATCAGCAAGGATGAGACTATTTCATCAAAATGCAAGGCAGTTGCATTGCTACCTATTGTAATAACTAGACTATCCCACAAATCTACTAGAGAACACAAAAAACTGATGCACTTATCTTCACCTGAAATTTTAATATCAACAGATGCTAACTGACTTACCACAGTATTAAACGCATTCAGATGCTCTGTCACTGAGTCTCCATCTTTCATCCTCAGGTTATATAGCCTTTTTTGCAAGAACATTTTATTCACCAGAGACTTAGATTTGTACAAAGTCCCTAACTTGTCCCACAAAACCTTCATCGTAGCTTCCCCTGATACATTCAGCAATACTGAATCTGAGACACACAATCGTATTGTGCTCTTTGCCTTCCAATCCAATTTCTTCCATTCTTCATCATACACTCTCGTTGGTTTAGTACCTGGATCTACCGTGATCCACTGATCTTTATCCACCAATAGATCCTCCATCTTGAGTTTCCACAACTCAAAACTCTGACCATTAAATTTCTTAATCTATATCTTTCCACTGCTCGGCATCTTCTTTCACCACCAGAATCGATCTCGTAGATCTCCCATTGAACAAGGTCTACCATAGGCCCAAGCGAAACCCCTCAGCAACAAAGGCGTCCCCTTGAAGCCAAAATAGCTCCGATACCAAATGTAGGTTTTAACCCCATACAGAAATTACCTGCATACGAATTCTAAAACATAGAAAATAAAAAATGTGAGAGCATAACACATAAAACACATATACACAGAGATTTTTCCCCTGGATCCCAAAACCAGGACTACTAGCTTGATTTTTCGTTATGTTCCTTTCTATGTTATAATACATATTTATACATGCTGAAGCATCCAATACCATGGACCAAAAACCATCGCGTCCAATACCATGGACCGAAAACCATTGCGTCCAATACCATGGACTGAAAAACCATCACGTCCAAAAAACATGTGCGAAAATCATGCACAAAACCATAGGTGGGTCCGCCCAACCTAACATAGGGTCCAAAACCAAAACTTTCCGGGGTGTTGCCCCAGACCCCATAAAGTGGGGTTACGGGTGCCCTTCAAACCACTTGTTAACTACGTGGAAAGAATATAACACAACCCAACACATTTATGGTAACTGGTATCTCGCATAGGTAAGAAAGTGGTAACCGATATTTCTAAAGTTCACGCGATTAGCCTAAGTGAGTGACACATAGCACACAATGGAAAAGGAAAATCACTTTTCTCATGTGCTCTCAACCAAATATCGATCGTGCTAGAATCTATGCGAGATTGCATGATAACCGTTCGATTGAACGGGTCACATCGATGGTGGAGATCGTTCGGGCTACTTGGGGAGCAGATGACGCGATAGTCGTTGGATTAGTACTGAACCAATGGTGGTGATCATGGCGCTGGAATAAAGGGGGGGACACTTGTTGGCTTGGCACTTAATTTATCATATAAAGTTATATTATGGGTATTCACGCGGGGGGTCCCACAAGCCATGTAGAAAAGGGTTGCAAAATATTTTGTTTAATAAAATTAATTTAGAGGAAAAGTCTTCGCTTATAGAATTGATTGATGAGAATCGAGAGTAAGGTTGAAGAGGGTTTTTTTTTAACACATAGTAATATATTAATGATTAATCACCTAGAATCAAAGCATTAACCTGGGTTATACAACAGAGTTTAGTGTTAACCTTACATGATTGTTGGGTTAAAGTACTAGCTCTGTATTATTTTTGGTATCAAAGCAGAGACTAATGCTCTGTGGAGATTGGTTGAAATATTGAATTTTATTCTCAAAATGTGTAGAATTGCATTGGTAATAGATTCAAATATAGAGGGATATGATTTGAAAGGAATTGGTGTTGGGAGATCAAAACACAAGATTTTATGCAAAGAAGAATTCTAAAATGTTACAGGCAATGAAGACTTCAGTTAGTTCATTGAAAATAGACTGTGGAAAAGGGATTTGAGGAAGATATGATCAGTAAGGATCTTGTAGGTTTTAAAACTTCAATGATGTGTGTAGGTGAATGCAAGTAGCAGGTAATGAAGTTTCAACTAGGTAGTTGTGACAAAGGAGCAAGTGAAGGAATTGCAACAGAGATACTATAAGGAAATAAAGTGAATATGGATGTACTCAACAAGAAAAGAAATTTAATTGAAAGAAGAACTGAAGTGCATATAGTGAAAAGAAAAGAAGCATGTGTATTGCCCAATCTAGTGAAAGGTTAAAGAGATATATCATTTGAATATCTCTCAGGTATGAGTTAAATTTTGATGTCGGTTTCATTTGAATTGTTTTTATATAGAAAGAGAGTGATAGCAGCAACACACAGTAGCAAACTGTGTAAAGAAAGAGAGGAGTTGTGTTAGTGGCAGTGAACCTAAATATTCCAGCTGAAAGTTGGATAGGGGGGATAATTAAACTATTCTCAAGAGAAGGTGAGTTGAGGATATAAGCCTAAACAGAGTCGAAGAGAGTGCTCAAGAGCTTCCAGAGATAGAGAACCAATGTTTACAAAAAGACAAAGTCCAGAGAGGGGATTGGTGAGGTAAATGATAGCAAGGAGGACTTGCTGTTATAGAGGCTTAGTACAGCTCATAGTGAGTGAGGAACTCATAGAGTGAGATGAGAAAATGACTATTGATAGTCATAGCAGGGGTTCAGAGAGAAGCCATAATAGAAGAAAGAAACGTGCCAGGGAAAATGGCATATGAAAGTAGTTGACTGATGAAGAATATGAGAGGGAGAAGGCTGAGATAATAGTCCATCTTGAAGTACTGATGGAACTATTACAGAGGAATGAGAAAGACCAAAGGTATGGTTGGACTATGAAAAGAAAGAAGATACAGTAGAAGTTGTTGCAGAGACATATAAAGAGGGGAATGTACATCAGATTAAGTGAGGAACTTAAAGCAGCCGAGTTAGAGGTGAAAGATAGCTATTGTAGACCTGAGCAAGAGGGTTACCTTGTTGAGGAAGGAATCATTGATGATTTTCTAAACTGTTGGACAAGTTCGGATCAGTAGAGAGATGTGATGATTGAAACATCAAAGAAAGAGGAGCCTAGAGTTAGGTTCCCATATTGTCTATTTTTTACCGTATATTTTGCCATTATATTACCCTCTTCAACTCATAGTTGAAAGCCTTTGCTAGCATTTTGTCCTAATTAGTCCAAAGGTATGAAGTAACTCTCCTCATTGCTATATGTTTAATCATTCAACACATAATCATGTTATCTTTATAATTAATCTTTGAAGTTGACTAAGTTGCTGAGTAATTGTTGAAACTGTTCAAAGTCTGCAGAATTATATTTTTCAGTTGCCGAAACAGCAGAAACAACAACTGTCTAAAGTTGGCAAAACCAGTTGCTGAAACAGTAGAAACAACAATTGTCTAAACCTAGTAAAACCATATTTTGCAGTCACTGGAACAGCAGGATCAATAACCGTCTAAACCGGCAAGACCTCAGTCGCAGATGTTGAAACAACAGAAACAGCATGAGAACTTCGAGGAAACAGTTGAGATTTACCAAATCTGCAACAATGGTGAAACAGCAAAGGACAGCACGTGAATTTCAAGGAGACGGTTGAGACAGAAAAGGGATCTGATCAATGAAGGAATACACAGTTACACACTGCTGTAACAGGAATTGATTTAGTATTTTTGTACAAAAGGCAAACTGAAATGGAAAATGACAATCTATTGTAATAGATGTCTCCCCTATAAAGGGGAGACATCTACATTAGAATGGGGGGAGAACAAGTTGTAACAGAGGAAATTGTAGTGAAGGAACAAGATTGAATCTATATTGTAATTTGGCATATTGGCAGATGAATAAAGCACTGTTCTGAGTATTTTAACTTAGCATCTGTGTCCTGGGGAATCTTGTGAGAAGGACAGGGCCCACCTTCATCACAAGATTCACCCATTCCTTTTCTGTTGAGTGTGTGTGTGTGATTTTTGTGTATCTCTAGTCCATGAGCATTGCTTCTGATATTTTACCGTTGCTACTATTCTGTTTTCTTAATCAATTGATGTTGTAAAAGGGGTGTCTCACCAGTGATTAGGATTTACAGAGTCTATTGGAAAACTGGATAACAGGGGCAGGTGCTGAATGTTCTTACTCTGAGGATAGGGTCCTGATCCTCTGTTACAAGACAACCATCATTTCTTTTTGCAGATTTGTTACCTTTAATTAGTCATCCATCTCATTCCATTCCTGCAATAGATTATAACTGCTGTAACACAGAGTAAGGGTTTGACGGAGAATAGATTGTTTATACTACAACCTTTAATGCTTTTAGAATTAAGTGCATATAGTACGAGGTCACCTTTGAGATAAAAGGACTTTCCCAGGTTGACAATTTAATGTGGTACTCGACTGTCTAAATAATAAATAATTAGAGCAGCCAACATTTTAACGCCGTTGCCGGGGAAGGCGACTAGAGATTTTAAAGGCATTAATGATTTTCTTTTAGAATAACAGGATGCATGAGAGGACGCAGGAAAGCTAACTTTACAGGTGGCAAAGGCAGAGGAGGAGGAAGAAAAACTTTCATTGACGAGATCATTTCAAGAGCCGAGACATCCCAGAGGACAAGTTCCCGAAGGCCTCAGATCCAACATTCCTCCCAAACAGATCACCAGACGGAGGAAGTACTAGGACCTGAAAGGAAGCTGGAAACACCAGAGCACATTGAGGAACCGGTAGAAGAACCTGAAGAAACAGAAGACACTGAAGACTGGGCAAGCGATTCAGGAAAAAAACCAATGGAGGAAAACAATGATGGACTTTTCGGTGGAGGTCGCAGAGCAGAAGGAAGGGGAGAAAATTATCTCTCCACCCTGGAGTTCCCTATTAGGGAGCTCCCAAGAGGAGCAACCCCTATGAAGAACATTCCATTCTCAGCACTACCTAACTTTCATGGGTTATCCTCTGAAGACCCTGATGAATTCCTCTTTGAATTTGATATACTGTGTAGGAGCTATGATTATGTAAACCCTACTCAGAAATTAAAACTGTTTCCAGCAACATTGAAAGGGAACGCGTTAAGATGGTTTATGAGCTTAGGAGCTCATGTAATCACTACATGGGATCACATGAAAGAAAGTTTTCTGGCCAAATATCAGGATTATTGTCGAACTAGAGAAAGGAAGTAAGAACTGTTTAAGATGGTTCAGAAGGAGGATGAGAATCTGGAGGACTTCGTGGAAAGACTGCAGTATAATCTGTAGTGATCTGATCATCCGGATATGAGTAAGGATATTCTTAAGACAATACTGCTAAAAGGGGTACGAGATGATTGCTTGGACATGCTGAATATGCTTGGAAAAGGGGATATTTCCAAAGAATCATTTGATGAGATTGTCAACCTCTGTAAGAGATGTTCAAGAGGGGCATCAAGCAAACCAAAAAGCAGAGACAGTATATACTCAAGAGTCTAGAAATCAGCAAGTGGAGGAGCAACACGGGCTGAAATAGGTAATTTACTTGAAGAATTTAAAACTGAAATGTTAAGCTCTTTTGCTTCACAAATTGATGCTTTACAGGTTAAAAAGAAGCAGGCAGAAGCAGAAGCTGCTCTGGCTATTTTCTGTTCTAAATGCAAAGAAAAGCGCCCACTGAGGGAATGCCCACTGGAAAAGGTACCAATTTGCACTATTTGTGAAAAGGACCATGAGACTCAACAATGCCCTTCTTTGCCAGGAATAAAAGCAGCGCTGCAGTCAACTGAAGAAGAAGCTGAAGCAGTGTACATGATGACACAGAGGAGGCAATGGTAACCACAAAGACAAGGTATGAATTCTAACACATCATTTAGTCACTGGAATAATCACCTTCCTTTTCAAGCAAATTACCCACCCTTGAATCAAATACAATACCCACCCTTTAATCCAATGCATTTCCCACCCATGCAGCAACCAAATCCTCCTTTTGTTGATCCTACCGTGTGGAATCCTTGGGCTCCACAGCAATCCTATTTTAATCAATGGAATCCAAACTGTACAGCCCAATAGATTCCATTTCCCCAGCATCAACAATCTCTTTCCTAACCATCTAACGCTCCACCAAATAACCAAACAATCAGACCCAGCTGCCTGTACAACCTAACCCCAACCCAAATAAAAATAAAGCTCTGCAGGTAATTGATATTCAAAACCAACCTGTTTCCCCAATGCAATGCAATGATATTCATTTACGCTCTGGGAGAATAGTTGAACCCATTATTGATGACATTATTGACTATGATAAAGAAGAAACTAGAAAAGAAAAGTCATTTAACAATAATGCTGAAACAGTTGAATCATCCTCTAATAAGACTGCTGAAACAGCAGTGCCGCCATTCCCTGAGCATCTGGCTCTTACCAAAACACTTGAGCCACCTGCTTTTAACCTTTTAGGAGAACTACAAAATTTATATGTCAAAATTCCACTTTTACAAGCACTGAGAGATGTACCAATTTATGCTAGAACTGTTAGGGATATTTGCATTAAGAAACCTGGAAGAAAAGCTAAAGATCCCCTCACAGTTCATGTGATGGGAGAACTAACTACTTTAATGACAGAAAAAAACCCCCCTGTGAAATATGGTGACCCTGGTCACCCTACAGTCACAGTTCAGGTTGGTAAAACCTTTGTTTCTAGAGTTCTAGTAGATCTGGGTGCTGCAATAAGCATCATGACACTTGAAACAGCACAGTTATTGCAGTTAAAAAATTTGATTAGGGAAACCCCAACCATTCTAGAGCTGGCTGACTACTCCACAATCAAACCTGAAGGAGTCATTGAAGACCTGATAATTTCAGTAGAATCTTGGAATTACCCAGCCGATTTTGTTGTGTTACAAACTAAAACAAAGTTGGGGGGCCATCCGATGATTTTAAGAAGACCTTGACTGGCTACAGCAGATGCCTTCATTAGCTATAGGTCAGGATCAATGAAAATCTCTAATGGGCAGGAAACTAAGCAGCTTACTCTTTATCCTCATGCTACACCCATGATTAATAATGATAATTCTGTATGGTTAGATTATGAGGATGAGGAAACCCAACCCATCTTGACTGTCGGACAAGCTTTAACTTTTAAAGATACAACCGAAGATGAATTAATCAACAACTTTATTTCTGAACCTTCTTCACTTAGCCCTGAAATACATGATCACTTGACTGCAATCTTGGAATCTGAATCTCAGTAGAGCCTTAGAACTGAAAATCTATCTCAGACATCAGCTGGCAGCTCCTCCAAAATCATAACAGTAGAAATTGAGCCTGGCAAAACATTAAATATAAATCCTAACCTAACAGATGATGAAAAACAACAATTAAAGAAGCTGCTCCGTGAAAATAAAGAAGCATTCGCATGGGATTACACAGATATGAAGGGGATCTCTCCTGAACTATGCACTCATCTCATTTATATTAAAGAAGGATCCCGCCCAGTTTGTCAACCCCAACGACGAATGAATCCCAATTTAAGGGAAATTGTGAAGGAAGAACTTCAAAAACTGTTGAATGCATGATTTATATATCCTATATCTGATAGTGAATGGGTTTCTCCACTAGTAATTGTACCCAAGAAAAATGGGAAATGGAGAGTATGTGTGGATTACAGAGCTCTAAATAAAGCCACCCAGAAAGACCATTTCTCTTTACCATTCATTGATCAGGTACTTGATAATTTGGCAGGTAAGAAATTCTTTTCGTTTTTGGATGGATTTAGCGGATATAATCAGATCAAGATTGTACCCCAAGATCAGGACAAGACTACTTTTACTAGTCCATGGGGGACTTTTGCCTATAGAGTTCTTCCATTTGGACTATGTAATGCCCTGTTGTGGTGAAAACACAACCCCCCCATTATTGACTTGCTCAACTCAAATAATGGGGACCCTTTCTATAAATTTTTGGCTAAATACCTTTTTGGATTTTTATTTAGTTGATTGTCCTATGCTTTTGTTAATTTTTATTTTCTTTGGATTATTGTTTCGATCGCTTTGTTAGAATCGATTTTTTATAAGCTTCCCATTGATGCTTGTTTCGCCTCATTTGGTCAACTGGTTTGAAACTGGCACTCCTTTGAAAGTCTGATTATTTATGTAGCCTGGGTTAAAAATGCATAAAATGTACAATATCGCATTTTGTAAATAAATTAATTCAATAACGCATTCATTTTAAATATTAACCCATAGCGAGTTTTTACTAACATTTTTCTATTTTTAGTTATGCAGCCAAATCGTTAATTATCGAGATTTTAATAATTCACTCCAATTTCCAAATCAAATCCTAATCTCGAAAACCCAAAATTTTCAAAGTGGCTGTAGTTTATTTTTATATTTTTACTTTTAAGAGTGGCTGTAGTTTATAAAATAACCCTCATAAAATAAAATCAAAATCAAAATTGATTTTTAATATTAAATCTTAGATTAATTAAATTAATTATTATTTAAAATATAATTAATTTAATTAAACTAAAATTTAATATATAAAAAAAAATATAGATCGGGTCGGAAATTTTATTCGGAACACATTTTAAAAAGCCCCGATACACATCATACCCCGATGCGATATCGGATCGGGGATTTTGTATTGCATTGTTTTAAAAGCCCGATGGCCGATCCCCGACACTCCATACCTCCGATCGCCGAAAAGCAAAAGGGAATGAATAAGCAGATCACATCGGGAGTTTTATGCGCCAAAGTTTAAAAAACCCAATACTACATCCTCCCAATTTGCCGATGCGAAAGTGCATAAAGTACTTACCATAACTCTCATAACGATTAGCTTTGTTTTGGTTTTGACTTTTAAGAAATTCACTCATACGTATGAGTGAAGTAAGTTAGTCCATTTTATTTTTGTATTAGTTTTAATATTTATTAATTTAAATAATTAATTTTATATTAATTAATTTAAATATAAAATTTAATTCATTAAATTAAATTTAAATTTAAATATTATTTAAATTAGTATTAATTAGTTTATAATACTTAATTAGATTAATTTGTTAATTATATTAGTTAATTATAATAGTTAGTTAGATATTAATTAATAAATAGTTTACTAATAATTAGTTTAGTTTATAATTAGCATTAAATTAGAATTAATTAGAGACTAATTTAGGATTAGCTTTTAATTACAATATTTTTAGCCGAGTAACAGAATTTCCAGATTCATGCCAGATTTGATCCATCAACTTTGGAGGCTTATAGATTGAGTTATACTTGGCCAAATGAGGCCCAGGACAGCTCGTTGGAAAGATAAAATCAAGGAGAACATTTTTGAGGAGGTTTCATTAACAGATTTGGTCATTTATTGTATCAAAAATCAGGCAGAAGATCAAGCTCCGAATTTTGAAAACAAAATCAATTTTCTGAGTTATTTTCTTCATTTTCATTTTTCCAAAACCTCTTCTAATTGTAGATCCATTGGTTAATCATATCTTTGGTCAATTAAACCACCTCAAACATCAATAGAGAGCTTATATTTTATTTTTAATTAGTTATTTAAATAGAATTTGATTGGATTTGATTTAATTGCCAGAAATGATATTTTGATTGCATCTTAATTTATTTTGATTTCTTTTTGCAGAAAAACAGTGGAAGAAATATGGAGAAAAGGATCTCAATCAATGAGAATGCTCCAGCAATTGAAGATCAGGATTTTTGAGCAAATAAAATTAGATTTGGCAGATTTCTCTTCACCAAACTTTCCTCTCAAGAATTCCTTCACAAATAGTATAAGTAATAGATTGCAGAATGTAATAAGGGGCTGCTCTCCTCTGCAATTCTAGACTTCTAAAAGCACTACTGTAATAGGAATTTAGAGTTGTAGGAGAGAGGAGAGAAAATCTCAGATCTGGGGATTATTGAGGATTTTTTCCTTTGTATCTTGAATCATGTATGAGGGGCAGAGTTTGCACTATTGTGGCTCTAGTTTTGAAGGCAGAAGTTCAAGCAATGTAAAGGACTGTTGGAGACCAAGATCAGAGAAATGGATGCAATAAATTGGTATTTCTAATACTATTGTTTCAAATATCAGTTTCATTTTATGGTAACAGGAATGTCTCATTTTATTCATGTTTGTGCACTATTGTCAATATGGATAATTTGTCTCAATATTGTTATTAGGTATCTCTTTTTTTATGAATTAAAATATGATTTCTGAGTAACTATTTACTCAGAAATCTGTCTTATAAAACTGATTTATTGAATGGTAATATGTTGTGAACTATTTCCACATATTATTGTTTAATTATCAGATTTACTGATTTGATAATTAATATCATTTTTGTGAACTACTTCCTGAATGTTGTTGGTTTATTATTTCAGTTAAGAGGTCTCAATAGGATGTGTTTTGATATCCATAATATCAGTTAATTGAACTATTTCATTAACTTGATATTCATTATAAACAAAACATATCTAAATCTCAATACTTTAATTATCTTGCTCTTAGTTGGGTTAGATCTATATCTGCCTAATTAAGATAGGATTTAGATTAGTTTCTTTTGCTTGCATCATAGAATAAGCTTTCATTTAGAGTAAATTATACATTCTTTTAAGTCCTCTCCTCAAAGAGGCAAAATTTTAGTTGTGGCTTGGCTGAACCCAAATCAGCTTAAGGGTCATTCTCTTGCCTGATCAGCAAGAAGAAGTGATCTGATATCCCTGTTTATTGGTAGGTAAAGATACATCATAAACCAATAGCAATAGGGAGAAGGTAACTGGACCTAGTTAAACCAGTCGGAGCCACCACACCAAACGGAAAAGGAGCTGCTTTAAGGTCCGGACTAGGTGGTTATCCCCCATTGTTGTTGCAGCGATTTTCGAGGCATCAACATTTTTGGCGCTAGAAGGAGGGCTGAGAAATTTGTCTATTAGAGTCTTTTTAGTTTTAACATTTTGTTTATGGCTCCTCTTAAACTTCCAATTTGGAGTTGTATCCATGGATGTGCATCTTCCAATACTCCACCCGAAGTGGTAAGACTCTTGTCTCAGGTAAAGTTCAATGGTAAGAGAAATTCTTCTGCTTTTAACCATGTCTTTCAATTTCTTCAAAATGTTTCAAATTACGATTTTCAAGGAATTGATGAAGGCATTTTATGCAGAATTTTTACTCTCACATTTGCGGCAAAAGCCATAAGCTGGTGTAGAACTCTTCCAGTTGCTTCAATCCACAGTTGGGATCAATTTGTTACAATTTTCATTTGTAAATTTGACAGCTATGATTATGAACAGGGATGTGAAGAAATTGAATATCTACGAAGATTTGAAAATGAGTCTGTTAATGATTTTAATATTCGATTTCATTTGAATTGTTTAAGATTTAAAGATGAAGATAAGCCTACGGAAGAAGAATCATTAGATTGGTTTAAATATATTTGTTCTCTTCCACCCATTCCCAATCCATATGAAATTAATTCAAGTTTTGTTTCATCCTCTTCTAATATAAATGAGAATCCCAATATGGATGTGCAAATAAATTGTGATGAAGTGGTTTCACAAAGCTTGAAAAATATTTCTATTCAAACGCAAGAAGACAACAACAACAATTTTGGAGAAAAAGCGGCCTTGAAATCTGAAAGCTACTTTGAAGTAAATTCGGAAAATCAAATCGCAAATCAGCAAGTACAACCAGCGATCAAAATGCAAATTGTTGTACAAATTTCTGAATTTCTCCATGATGAGCAAATGCCAAAATCAGAGCAGCAAAACAACGTTCTTCAAGAAAGCATATGCACGCAAAGGAATGATCTGCAATCTGAAATTTACAATGAGCATAATGCACAAGAGTTCTTAAATAGAGACAGTTTTAAATGCATTGTTTCAGGTTCACATTTTTCCCTTTATCCTGATATTTTTAATGATGATAATATTTTTCCTCTTGATATTAATGATATTTCAAAAATTAAAGAGGATGATTTAAATGAATTACCATTAAATTTTTATCAAGATAAAGAAACAATAATTGATCATTCTTTTGCCACTAATGAACATGAGATTTTTGTTCCTCCTTGTTTTGGTATATTGGATGAAATCGAAGGGAATTCCAGACAATCTTGTGAGGTCATTTATGATAATTACTCTGACATTGAGGATGTTGATTTTTATTCTTCTCAAGAGAATCCTCATGATAAAATTCAAATAACATCTAAGGATGAAGAACGCTTCAATTTAGGAATTATCTCAACTAATCCTCATTTTAGAGCAGCAAATTATCTTCATGATTTCACCATTCAAGAAATCATTCCAATTTATGATTCATATGAGGATCAAACTCTCATTCCTATTCATAATCATAATTCGTTTTCTATTTCACAAGTTGGAATTCGAAATTACCCAAATTTCATAATTCTAGCCAATCTTTGTGAAAGAGAAATTATTTCAAAACAATCCCAATTGTGCTGTAATATTAGTTGTACAAATAGTGATTTCATTTTAGTTTTTCTTTCACAGCTATTTTGTTTAAACTTAGATTTATTTTGTGATTTTATTTTGCAAAATTTTCACATTTTTCGCTAGCATATTGAACACCTTACTATCAAACACTCAATTGATGCATTGCCCGATTGGGAAATTGAAGTTTCATATTATAATCATGAGCATAAAAAAATATCAATATTTCAATTTCAATCAATGCTAATGTTTCATCAAAAGCTTCTATTTTTTCAAAGGCAATGTCAATAAGAGAATGTATTTTTGCAATCTGGCCAGCAATTCAATTCAATTAATAATTTTCCATTTCATTTGAAAGATTTCCATCCATTTTTCATTAATTCATTTGAAAAATATTTGGGAATTTTTCTCTCAAAGGAAATGGTTAATAGCTTAACATTTGTACATAACATTAACAATTTTTTCCAGGCCTTTGAATTTGAAAACTCATATCCACAATTCGGCTTGTCATCTCCTCTTTTGAACGTTTCCCAATCATTAATGGAAATCCATCCAGATTTTTGTGATCCAATTGATATTAAACTGGAAAGCAAATTTCAAGAGAAGGAGATTTTAATCAACTTGCTAACACTAACTGTACATTCTGATTTCATATTTAATTTTCTTAGTTTAATTATATTTGTATTTTTATTACTAATATTTGAATTGTACATACATGCAGCAATTAAAATGAGAAAATGGCTACACTGGAAATATGACTATACCTAGTCATTTTCATGTATATGGTTAGAATACGAGTAGAATTAATTTAGTTAGCTTGTTTTATGTAGTTAATTTATTTGCAATAGTTCTGTAGATTAAAAAATAAAACAAAGCAATCAGCCTTCTCATACATGTTCAGTGGAAACATTTTTCCTTATCAGAAAATTTTAATTCTTGCTTTCCTTTTTGAAATTTCTTATAGCGATATCTCTACTCTACCTATTTTGAATAATGTCTTGATTAAATTCAATTAAAGTTGCACTTGGTATCGATTGCCTCAAAGCCACTTTTCTTCATTTCGAGATTTCCTTCTAAGATTTTCTTTTGAAATTTATATGGTAAGGATTTGAGGATAAAAAAAACTTCATGACCCCATTATCCCATGAAATGTATGACTGTCTATGATAAGCTTAATTCTAATTCCATCATTATTAGTCAGTCCAACCTTTCACGGTAATCATATGAAGTTCATATTATCTTCCTTGGAATTTGCTAAAAGCTGACCTTAAGGATGTCCATTTTGCCAAGTGCACACATTCAAATCTGTTTTGGTATTTTTCCACAATTAGTGGCTTAATCTCATTCTAATCTTTAGTTGATTATTTGATGCTGCAATACGCATAATATTCATTCACTAAAGACATTATTGAATAGTTGCTATAACAATACGCATTCTTCTCAAGTTATTCATAATAAGCAGAGGTAATAAATTGTTGTTTCAATTCGAAAGGGAAGTTTATTTTTATATTTATTTCTAGTAAATTTTCTGTTTTATGAACATGAATAATTGATTTCATTCAGGCTGATTGCACACTTAGATTTAGAATAAATAATGAGATGATTTTAATCAAAGGAAGAATTTGAAGATTCATAAGGTAAAATTTGCAGACAATTTCCTTCCAGGTATGCATTTGCAAGTTCGTTCTCATCTCTTATTAGTTTCTCTTTTCCTTAGTTTATTTTCTATTTGTGTTCTGTTTTATTTACAAGTTTTCATTCATTTTCGAAACTTGAAGTAAGCAGCAAACCCATTTCAAATTGCAACAGGTTCAGGGAAATTTTATTTTTGATTCATTAGAATTTGAACATTCTTTAACTTTGCTTTTATTCACTTAGAAAACACAATTGAAATTTCAAGGAATATCATAAGACCATTCGCATCATAAGATTTCATCGGAAGTAGTTCTTAGCATTTCTTTTGATAACAAATTGTTCATAAAATACCTCCGATGTATTATCTTACGCATATGCCATATCGCATTTTGCATGTCAGAACTTCGCAGTCAAAGTATACTTCCATTATTGTGAATCACCAATAATCGGCTTTACTAATATTGCGATGAACACATAATCCCATACCTGATATGAAATTCAAATCAAAATCATAAAAAAATATCGCGTCCGTTCAATCGCAATAAAAGTAAGGGCACAACTTTAAAAGGTCTGAGGTTTCGGATCCGATATGTTATTAAAATCCCATCATAAAAGTTATCGGGTCCGCTCTTCATCGCATATCGGCATCGCAAGAAATATATTGTGTTACATCGGATGCTTAAGTTTGCCAATCGCCGATTAGTTATGATATCCACCGCATCGCCCATATTGCAATCGCTTCATCACATTTTTATGGCCATATCATTATTCCAAATTTGCAATGCGCAATGTGCAATGTGCAAAATATAAATCACGAGATGCGATGTGCGATATAAGAATTGAAGCATGACTATCCCCGATTCACAATATAACAACGCTTCAATGATGCGATCACTCCATCTCATAGCACATCTTTTCTTCGCATGATCTCATATTGGCAATTTGCTATTTCAACCTCCGATGCGATAGCTTCCAATGCATGCCTCTAAGCTATTAACATTTAATCAATATATGACATAGCAACAAAAGGTGAAGTCTTAAAAATTAAAATTGAAGCATGGTGAAGAAAAATGTTATGTGAATCATCCGATACGACGATATGTTATTTTAAAAGCAAGCTTGGGAAACCACTATGGGAAAAAAGCAATTGTTGACAAAATTGCAGCATACAAAAAACATTTCAATTTCTCATACATTTTAGTTTTAAATATATAATTCCATAATTAAAAATGGAATTCAAGACCTCTCTATCTTCATATTTGAATTCTATTATCTTCGATTTGGTCTTGATTTTGGATTTTATAAAATCATGGAGTTTATATAAAACTAATAATATTTTGAGAAACAGTGATTACTGCACATTCTCATTCTTATTTCTGATGCATTTCTTTTAATTTCAATTCCCCTGAGCACTAAGCATTCTATTTTTACATTTTACTGCTTGCTTTATTTTAAATAAAATAAATAATGATTTTGGGTTACAAAATTCGGTTAGTTTGACTTCTTCATGTTTTTAATGTTAATTAAAATAAGAAGTTAGCTAGTTCGGAGAAACTGATACCTTCCAGGTAAAATCAAAAGTAATTATCCAATGGTAAGATTCATGTACCCACTTTCATTAATTCGTTACTTTAGTTTCAGTTTTGTTTTTGCTGATATAAAAAATCTGTTTTGCAGTTCTCCATTTGAAGCTTCCAATCCTCTGCCAGATCATATTTTCAAAGTCCCATACTTTTCTCCTGGTTTTATTTCAAGAAGCAGCGATAATCCTCATTGAAACAACCACACTAGGAAGTTTCTGAACCTTTAGTTTATTTCTCTAAGCATTCCTTTTTAGAAAATGATTAAGATAATGCTTGGAAACAAGAAGATTCATATCAAGACAGAAAGTATTCATTGTGGCTGAATTTTACAATCACTGTTATCTAAAAGCCTAAACCATTCACAACTCTGCAAGGTATGTTTTTCTAAATCTCAACATAAGAATGAATGATTACATGCTTATTTTCTTTTTCTTCATATTGTTGGAGACATTGGTATAAACATTCTTGTTTGAGTTTATCTTGCGAAACTTGGATTTTCCTTTTCATTTTTAGAGATTTCTTTGTTTTTTTTTTTGTTTGCTGATTTCTTTTCTCATTTTAGCGTAAGAATTCTTTTCCTTTGGATTTCAGTTTTGATTTTGGTGACTTTGCCATTATTTATATGGAAGGCCTATTTGTTACCTAACAATGGTCAGGATACGTGGAGAAAAATTGTTAATAGTCACCTATTAGCTTTTTCTTAAATCTCTTAGTAAAGTTTGATTTTCTTATTATAAAGGTAGACATACTTAAGGAAGAAATTACCAATTTAGAGAAGTTGGCAAAGTATCATAAAATCTGAAATTTTTTTTTCATCAAATTGTAATCATTTTGAAATTTCAAAACTTTATTAAGATCTTTCAAAGTTTATTATCATTCAAGAAAAGTTATTTATAACCAAGTAAAGACACTTTACAGCAAAGCACCTTTAACTCTGAAATTGTCATTCTTAACTCTTAAGGAGTCAATGATTCTCCCTGTCCCAAAGAGTCTTATTTTTCTAGAGTATAATCTAGAAATATATTTAAACTTAAAAGATAAGAGGTCTCATCAGGAGCCTGTTTACCATGATCATAGGGGAAATATAGGCTGACATTACCAACACTGCTAAACAAACCAGGGTAATGGCTTATGATTGCAAACAATTATAAGACAAGGGGTCTCATCACGAGCCAGCTTGTTCAGTCCGATTATAACCAGTGAATGGCATTGTCAACTATCTGGCCACCAAACCAGGACAATGGCTTTTAAAGATTTATAATAAAAATAAAAAATAAAAAATAAACATATATATATGGATTTATTTCTAGATCAATAATTTTTAAAGAGATGGGATTCTGAATCATTGATGATTAAAAGGTAACCCTGTCGAGACTATAGATGTTTGCTGGCAGCAGTGGCTCTACCTATGACAAACAAGTATATTTTGAAAGCTAAGCTGTAAAGTGACCCCTGCTTTATTTCTACAACTAATTAAGGACTGATATAGAGATTTGAAATATTTTAATTTATGAGAAATTTTAAGAAAAATTACAGTTAGATAATTCTTACTTTTATTCAGACTAATGAACTTAGTCAAGCATTCGAGGAAAAATAATTTTCTCTTCTTTAATTATTTTTACTTTAATTTTAGGAAAATCTCAATCATATCAAAGAGAGATAACTGGTTTTACTCCCGTGTGTCGCCATTGTTGTGGTGAAAACACAACCCCCCCATTATTGACTTGCTCAACTCAAATAATGGGGACCCTTTCTATAAAATTTTGGCTAAATACCTTTTTGGATTTTTATTTAGTTGATTGCCCTATGCTTTTGTTAATTTTTATTTTCTTTGGATTATTGTTTCGATCGCTTTGTTAGAATCGATTTTTTATAAGCTTCCCATTGATGCTTGTTTCGCCTCATTTGGTCAACTGGTTTGAAAATGGCACTCATTTGAAAGTCTGATTATTTATGTAGCCTGGGTTAAAAATGCATAAAATGTACAATATCGCATTTTGTAAATAAATTAGTTCAATAACGCATTCATTTTAAATATTAACCCATAGCGAGTTTTTACTAACATTTTTCCATTTTTAGTTATGCAGCCAAATCGTTAATTATCGAGATTTTAATAATTCACTCCAATTTCCAAATCAAATCCTAATCTCGAAAACCCAAAATTTTCAAAGTGGCTGTAGTTTATTTTTATATTTTTACTTTTATTAAGAGTGGCTGTAGTTTATAAAATAACCCTCATAAAATAAAATCAAAATCAAAATTGATTTTTAATATTAAATCTTAGATTAATTAAATTAATTATTATTTAAAATATAATTAATTTAATTAAACTAAAATTTAATATATAAAAAAATATAGATCGGGTCGGAAATTTTATTCGGAACACATTTTAAAAAGCCCCGATACACATCATACCCCGATGCGATATCGGATCGGGGATTTTGTATTGCATTGTTTTAAAAGCCCGATGGCCGATCCTCGACACTCCATACCTCCGATCGCCGAAAAGCAAAAGGGAATGAATAAGCAGATCGAATCGGGAGTTTCATGCGCCAAAGTTTAAAAAACCTGATACTACATCCTCCCGATTTGCTGATGCAAAAGTGCATAAAGTACTTACCATAACTCTCATAACGATTAGCTTTGTTTTGGTTTTGACTTTTAAGAAATTCACTCATACGTATGAGTGAAGTAAGTTAGTCCATTTTATTTTTGTATTAGTTTTAATATTTATTAATTTAAATAATTAATTTTATATTAATTAATTTAAATATAAAATTTAATTCATTAAATTAAATTTAAATTTAAATATTATTTAAATTAATATTTTTTTTTAACCAAGTCGGATACTTTTATATTATAAAACAAACAGCATTACATAGTTCTATTACATCCGGGAAATTTGTCTGAAGGGTGAGGATCAAAAGTGGGTACGCAGACCCATATTCCTCCTTGCTTCTTTGATTTAAACAGAAACTAAAACAAAGACGACTATATTGTCTAACAAAAGAGCCTCCTATCCAGCAGTATTTGCAATGCATTCCTTATGAGAAGTGCTGGGTGACTGAATCGTCCGGATTCCGGACACTTGCCTTGGTTGATGCTTCCGCTTGGTAGCTTTGGGTGAGAGAGCGTATATGTTCCATGGCTGCCTCCAAATGGCTGCAGCGCTCCTGCAGTGCTTCAATCTCGTTCTTTCTTTTGTCCAATTTTTTCCTCTTAGAATTCCTATCAGAGTGATAGTCATCTTGCAGCTCTTTCAGCTGCTTGGTCAGGCTGTTAATCATTATGGTATGAGCTTTACACATTGTGCACTCCTTATTATTGAAAAGATTATCCAAGAGGTTGCTAGGTTGGCCTTTCTCAGCAGGAGGGCGGTGTTGATCGGCCATTCTTTCGCGCAGAGGGACAGGACAGTGAGGGGCTATGAACGGGATTGAAAAGAGAGCGAAGGAGAATATGCTGGAGTGATGAATATAGGAGCTGGGTGAGATGAAGAGGAGGGCGATGGACTGCTGAAATCGAAGGGAGAAGTGCGATAATCTCAGAGGGCCGGGGGAGATCTTCAGGGATATGTCTGAGTCACTGCAGCCCTGCATAAACAGAGAGATTAGCGAGTGAAAACCAGCAAAGAGAGTAGCTAAGTTTACCAAGAGCGCCTTGGGAGTCTCTTTTTCCTGGAGAGAAATGAATTCTTCCACGGTACGCCTTCTGTTGACGGAGTCGAGCTGCGGACAGGAGAACTGATCTGTGCTATTGCTTGAAGCCCCACTGCCATATATAATGATCTGAAGGAGCCACATTTGCTTGGATCCGCACCTAGGGGATCTGTTCTTGGGAGGAGGGTGGTCAACTGATTTGATAAGGCTGCAGGCTTGGCTTGTGCGGGGAGGTAAATCACAATCCCAGACCCTGAAAGAGACTGCGCTGGTCAGGTGGAGAATCCCGAAGGGATATGGGTCAATGATGGAGTTCAGATATTGAGGACCCTTAGGATTTCGATAGTACCTGGTAGTACAGGAGGGGATGTTGGGCCTAAAGCGAGGAAGAATATACCTGAGGTGGCTGCGATTTTTGGAGGGGTTATCGGGGGAAGCCCGCTTAGGGAATATCTTTCCTGTATATTCTGTCATTCTCCTTAACTTCACATATTTGCCTGCTTGAAGCCTTTTTTGCTTGATTGTCTGCCTCCTCATTGTTTGTTCTGAGAATGTGTTTGAAAGTGACATTGCCTAGGGACCTGATATTTCCCATAATCCTAGCTTTGATGTTGTTTAAAGTTGTTTGTCTGAATTCCTTCCCTGTGGTCAAGGCTGCAATGATGATTGCAGAATCTCCTAGAATTAGTAGATTTCTCAGACCGTAGCTCTTGGCCATGGAGGTCCCAAGAAGAAGGCTGTAGGCCTCCGCCCTGTTATTTGTCATGTTGCCCAACCCCCATTCGAAGGTGACTATGGTCTTCCCCTGACAATCTTTGATTACTCCCCCTGCTCCCGCTTGACCTGGGTTGTTCTTTGAGGCCCCATCAAAGTGGAGAGTAGGGCGATTTTGGCTATGGATCCAGCTTTTGACTTCTTCTTTAGTTCCTCTTAATTTCCAGTCCATGTTCCTCCTCACTGTATTCCCTTTCTTCTGATGTCCTCTCCCTAATTTGAACTTGCTGATCCACTCTTTGACTCTTGTGTCCAATTGTTCCCCTTCTTCCCGGTAGTTGCCATTTGCCTCAATGGTCTCGGTAATTAGAGCAATCGTTTTGGCGAGGACGCTGGAGATGCTTGGTTGTTTACCCTTGAAGATATACTTATTTCTGGCCAACCAAATTTGCCAGCAGAGGTTAGCGGGGATGCTTCTCCATATCCTTTTGACTAGACCTTTACATTTGCCAGAGTCCGAGAGATTATTTCCCCATTGCTTCTGAAGGGTAGTGATCTGACTGGGGAGGGCATTGTTGCTCAGGGGTTCTATGATAATTTTCCAGCAAGCTTTAGCAAAGGGGCAGTCTATGAAGAGATGGTTTATGCTTTCTTCTGCGTTCTTACACATATAGCAAATTGAAGGGCCTTGAATGCCTTTCTTCCTAAGGTTCTCAGCTGTGAGAATTTTACAGTGCATAAGGGTCCAATTAAAGAGCCTTACCTTTGGAATACACTCGGTTCTCCAAACAACCCTCTGGAGAGGCCAATTGTTGATTGTTGAGGCGTTTTGCAGAACTTTGTAGCCTTCTCTTACCGTGTATTTGCTCCCACTAGGGTTCCAGACAAAGTTGTCTTCCTCCATTCTGTTGGTAGGGGCAGAACCAGTTAGAGACATCTTGAGTTCTTCCCAAAGGAACTTCAGGTCGTCTGGGAGGGGGAGAGGTCTCCAGCCAGACCAAAGGTCCTGATCCCAGAGGGAAATGTCATGAAGAGTTTTGATCTTTGCCTCTGTCATCCACCGTTGTAGAGGCCTGAAGTCGATGCGAGCTGCCCTTGGTTCTGAGCCCATTATCTTGTCCTCCCATATGTTGATATCCTTGCCATTCCCCGGGGCTTTTGAAATGTTTGAAGTAAAGTAGGGAAGTGTCTTTTTGATCAATTTCCAAACAGGGGTGCATTGTCTTTCGACAATATTTCCTGCAAGGATGTTGCTTTTGCTTCCATTTAAGTATTTCCTCCTGATTACCTCTGTCCACCATGTGCCTTCCTCGTTGAGAATTCTCCAAACCAGTTTGCCACCCAGAGCCATGTTTGCAATCCTTGGTATTTTGATTCCAAGCCCTCCTTTTTCTAGAGGTAGGGTGACCTTGTCCCACTTCACCAAGCTGAACTTTTTTGTGTCTTGCTTGCCACCTTGCCATAGGAAACTTCTGATGATCAACTCCATGTGCTTATGGATGCCTGCCGGAGCTAGGGTGGTAGCAAATTGGTAGATTGGAAGGGCTGAAAGGATGGCCTTTACTAGAATGGTTCTGCCAGCCAGATTTAGCCAATGCACTCCCCAATTCTGAAGTTTCCCTCTCATTTTCTCTATTATTTTCACCCATATCTCCGCTTTTATTGTTTCTTTGGCTAAGGGGAGCCCTAAGTATGTGAAGTGGGTCCAGTTTCCCTGGGCAGGGATGTCCATTATTGTGGATATTCTCTGAATTATATTCCTTGGCACATTCCAGGTATATATCATACACTTGTTGTTATTTAATTTGCCTCCTGAAGCTTGAAGGAAAAGATCCAGGATTCTTTTGAACCTTCGTGCCATAAGGCTGGAGGCTCCCCCTATTAGTAATGTGTCATCTGCAAAAAGGGAGTGATTTATTCCTTTGGTTCCTCTGGTTATATCCACCCCTGTAATTTCTTTTAATTTGCGCTTATTCTCTAGGTGCAAGCTGAGGGTTTCAGCCACTATGATGTAAAGGAAGGGTGATAAAGGGCAACCCTGCCTCAGTCCTCTTGAGCTCTTGAAGGCAGTGTAGGGCCTTCCATTAATGAGGGGAGCTGTCCAGTTTTGGGAAATGCATTCCATTACCCTACTTGTGAAAAACTCTGAGATGCCAAATTTCAGAAGGACTGCCCTGAGAAAAGAGTGATTTACCCGGTCGAAAGCATTCGCCATGTCCAACTTGATGATCATACCCCTCTCCTGCCTGGATAAACTGCTGTGAATTGCCTCCTGTATGAGAATGACATTATCCGTTATGTGGCGATTAGGGACAAAACCCCCTTGATTTTCCGATATGAGAGAGGGAAGGACATTTTTTAACCTTTGCGCCAAGATTTTTGTGATGATTTTGTATGATACATTACATAAGGAGATTGGGCGGAATCTGTCAAAGGATTGGGGATTCGATTCTTTGGGGATAAGTGCTAAATGAGAGGCCTTAATACTGCTGCCCATCTTGCATTTTTTGAAGAAGTTTTTGGCCATTCTTATGTAATCTTTCCTAATTACTTCCCAGTGGGTTTTGTAGAAGGCCATTGTGAGTCCATCAGGGCCTGGTGCCTTATCCAAAGGCATACTTAGGATGGTTCTTTCAATTTCTTCCTGCGTGACTTCCTTATCTAGTTCTCCATTCTGGTCTTCTGTGATTTTACTCTCTATTATATTTAGAAAATCCGGGTTTTCCATGTATTGGGGGTCAGCAGATAGGAGGTTTTGAAAATGGCTGGTAGCTGCTTCCTTGATTTCCCATTGTTCTGTTAGGACTCTGCCTTCCCTTGTAATTTTACCAATATTGTTCCCTTCTCTCCTTAGCTTGATACTGTTGTGAAAGAACGAAGTGTTCTTGTCTCCTGAATTGAGCCAAAGGCATCTCGATTTTTGTCTCAGCTCTTCCTCCTCTACGCGGTTCTGATTATACAGCTCCATGTGTAATTTGGTTTCCGTCCTTAAGTCTTCTGCTGTGTCTTGGCCCTTCTCTTTTTCTTGATTCCACTCTGTCAATTTCTCTTGAAGCTCGATTTTCCTTTTTTCCCCTTCAGTTGCGAAGTTTCTTGCCCATTGTTTGATAGCTGCCCGTAGAACTTTGATTTTCGTTTCCCATATGTAATGTGGGGAGCCAACAATTTCTATTGCCCAATTCTCTTTAACCAGATTCATGAAATCTTCATTCCTTTCCCATTCTCTGTTGTATTTAAAAGGTAATGGTCCCATGTTTTCTCCTTTAACTAGGTGCAAGGCAACAGGTTTATGGTCTGAGAAATAACCTTGAATTATAGTGCTCTGGATCCTTGAAAAGTTGACTACGATGCTCTCTTGAACCAGTATGCGGTCCAGCCTCTCTTTGATGTTGTTTCTACCAGTTCTCTTGTTCGACCAGGTAAAACGCCCATTCTGTGGGGGAACATCAACCAAGCTGTGAGTTTGGATGATTTTCTCCAAAGCTTCCCTAGAGGGATCTGCAAAAAAATTTCCCCCCATCTTCTCATCTATGTTTCTTATTAAATTCAAGTCTCCACCCAGGAAGATGTTCCTATCTTGTGCGCTCGTTAAATCCATGGAGATTGAATCCCAGCAAGAGGCTTTGTCTCTGTAATGGGGAGGAGCATAGACATTGTATATTGTGAATTCTTCATTATTGGATATATATTGCATATCTGTTCTTAGCCACCATTTGTTTTGCTTGCTGTCTTTAAGTTTCCATTTATTTTTATCCCATATGGTTCCTAATCCACCTGAGGCACCTACTGCGCTCAGCCCTTTTCCTTCAAAGCTTCTGTTTCTCTTTACAATGTTTTGGAAGTCCTGTTCACTGATTTTGGTCTCCTGAAGAAGTAGGAAGTCTGGGTGTTCTGATTTGATGAGATCTCGGACTGCATTGATTTTTAGGGAGGAGCCCATCCCCCTACAATTCCAAGAGACCAGCTTCATCATTTACTATGTTTGTTGTGTGGTCCGCTTTTCTCCTTCATCTTCTCCCCGCTTCCTTTGGTCTTATCTAGAAAGGTATCCATCGGCTGTTGGGTCCCTGTGGCCATTTCCTTTGCTGCATTCTCATCTCTTATCTCTTTGTTTGACTTCCGGCCTACTTTTCTGGGTGGGTCGGTGGACGGGATAATTTCCTTTGTCTTGTTCCTTGTTAGGATTCTTTCAACAGTTGGGGGAGGGGAGGATGGGGGAGGAGAGGAAGGAGGTATTGTAAGGCCTCTCGGCGAAGAGGGGGGGGATGGGGGATCCTCGGCTGAAAGGGATTCGAAAGGGTTGGAGGAGGAGGGAATAGGTGGGCCAGATCCGGAGGGGTGGGAAGGGGAGGCAGGGGTTTCATGGGAGGTTTTGGAGGGGTTTCCCGGGGGTGGATTTGACTTCTTTCTCTTGACTTTTTCCCATGGTTCTTCCGGTGCTTCTGCATTTTCAGACTCTATTGGTTTATTTTTGCTGCATCTATTAGCAAAATGGCCATATTCATGACATACCTTACATTTAAACGGCAGCTGTTCGTAGTCCACTTGTTGGATGTGCGTCCACTGATCCACCCTAAGTTTGATCGCTTCCGGTAGTCCTTTCCCCAGGTCCACTTCTACACATATCCGGGCGCATGCATGCATATTCTCCTTTGGCTCCGATCTATCAATATATTTCCCCACAGCGTTTCCTATAGCTCTCACCGATTCATCTCCCCAGCAGTGAAGGGGCAGATGGGGGAGACGGACCCAGACTGGGACAGCACTGGGAACGTCCATCTCAGGGTCGAAGTCAGGGGTCCATCTGTTAAGATACAAGCCTCTTGTGTCCATGAAATATGGGCCGTTTCTGAAGATAAGGTTGCGATCTTCCACTGTTTCGAAGAGGAAGGTGAAGAAGCCCCTCCCGCAAAACCTTATTGCTATCTTTCCTTGGACCATTGAGTTCCAGTTTCTTTCCACCCAGCGTTGGACAGTGCGGGGTGATGGCCATAGCCCGGTGAACTGGCCCACCAGGCCGCGATCTGCTAAAGCTACTGCAGCTCTCCTCGGTAGGGCGGGAGGGAGCGGAACTTCTGGGATTTCATCAAGCTTCTTAATGAACTTTGAGGCTGTAGGGCGAATTTTTTCTGAGGAGGTCTCTTTGGTTAGAGAGGCAAACATTTTTTCCAGATCATCCTTCTCATGGTTTGGCGGATCCATTGTAAGAGAGAACTGCAGCGCCGCAGTTCTCCAGCAAGAACAGAGGGAAAGGGCCGCAGGCCCCCGATGAATGGGCAGGAGGCCCCAGGGTGGAAAGGGGAGCGTGCAGGAGGGGAAGCGGCCCAGCAGCAGGGCTGCCAGGCGCAGGCGCGCAGAGGGAAGCTGGTGGCAGCAGCCTAGGTCAGGGGTGCAGGCGCGGGCTCACGGGCTCGCGGGCTCTCTCTCCTATATGCATAATACAATATTATAAATACAAGATTCATTATGTTAAATTAATATTAATTAGTTTATAATACTTAATTAGATTAATTTGTTAATTATATTAGTTAATTATAATAGTTAGTTAGATATTAATTAATAAATAGTTTACTAATAATTAGTTTAGTTTATAATTAGCATTAAATTAGAATTAATTAGAGACTAATTTAGGATTAGCTTTTAATTACAATATTTTTAGCCCAGTAACAGAATTTCCAGATTCATGCCAGATTTGATCCATCAACTTTGGAGGCTTATAGATTGAGTTATATTGGGCCAAATGAGGCCCAGGACAGCTCGTTGGAAAGATAAAATCAAGGAGAACATTTTCGAGGTGGTTTCATTAACAGATTTGGTCATTTATTGTATAAAAAATTAGGCAGAAGATCAAGCTCCAAATTTTGAAAACAAAATCAATTTTCTGAGTTATTTTCTTCATTTTCATTTTTCCAAAACCTCTTCTAATTGTAGATCCATTGGTTAATCATATCTTTGGTCAATTAAACCACCCCAAACATCAATAGAGAGCTTATATTTTATTTTTAATTAGTTATTTAAATAGAATTTGATTGGATTTGATTTAATTGCCAGAAATGATAGTTTGATTGCATCTTAATTTATTTTGATTTCTTTTTGCAGAAAAACAGTGGAAGAAATATGGAGAAAAGGATCTCAATCAATGAGAATGCTCCAGCAATTGAAGATCAGGATTTTTGAGCAAATAAAATTGGATTTGGCAGATTTCTCTTCACCAAACTTTCCTCTCAAGAATTCCTTCACAAATAGTATAAGTAATAGATTGCAGAAGGTAATAAGGGGCTGCTCTCCTCTGCAATTCTAGACTTCTAAAAGCACTACTGTAATAGGAATTTAGAGTTGTAGGAGAGAGGAGAGAAAATCTCAGATCTGGGGATTATTGAGGATTTTTTCCTTTATATCTTGAATCATGTATGAGGGGCAGAGTTTGCACTATTGTGGCTCTAGTTTTGAAGGCAGAAGTTCAAGCAATGTAAAGGACTATTGGAAACCAAGATCAGAGAAATGGATGCAATAAATTGGTATTTTTAATACTACTGTTTCAAATATCAGTTTTATTTTATGGTAACAGGAATGTCTCATTTTATTCATGTTTGTGCACTATTGTCAATATGGATAATTTGTCTCAATATTGTTATTAGGTATCTCTTTTCTTATGAATTAAAATCTGATTTCTGAGTAACTATTTACTCAGAAATCTGTCTTATAAAACTAATTTATTGAATGGTAATATGTTATGAACTATTTCCACATATTATTGTTTAATTATCGGATTTACTGATTTGATAATTAATATCATTTTTGTGAACTACTTCCTGAATGTTGTTGGTTTATTATTTCAGTTAAGAGGTCTCAATAGGATGTGTTTTGATATCCATAATATCAGTTAATTGAACTATTTCATTAACTTGATATTCATCATAAACAAAACATATCTAAATCCCAATACTTTAATTATCTTGCTCTTAGTTGGGTTAGATCTATATCTGCCTAATTAAGATAGGATTTAGATTAGTTTCTTTTGCTTGCATCATAGAATAAGCTTTCATTTAGAGTAAATTATACATTCTTTTAAGTCCTCTCCTCAAAGAGGCAAAATTTTAGTTGTGGCTTGGCTGAACCCAAATCAGCTTAAGGGTCATTCTCTTGCCTAATCAACAAGAAGAAGTGATCTGATATCCCTGTCTATTGGTAGGTAAAGATACATCATAAACCAATAGCAATAGGGAGAAGGTAACTAGACCTAGTTAAACCAATCGGAGCCACCACACCAAACGGAAACGAAGCTGCTTTAAGGTCCAGACCGGGTGGTTATCCCCCATTGTTTTTGCAGCGATTTTCGAGGCATCAACATGCCCCTGCAACATTTCAAAGAGCGGTGATAGGAATTTTTTCTAATATGCTTAATGGTTCCTTAGAAATATTTATGGATGACTTTACTCCTTATGGTGTGATTTTTGAAGATGCTTTACAAAACCTTGAAAAAGTACTTAAACGATGTATAGAAGCACATCTTGCCCTAAGTACTGAAAAATGCCATATGATGATGAATCAAGGTATTGTATTGGGACACTTCATCTCATTCCTAGGAATTCAAGTTGATCCAGCTAAAGTACAGGTAATTCAGACTCTCCCTATCCCCAAAACACAAACTGATGTAAGAAGCTTTTTAGGACATGCTGGATATTATAGAAGATTTATCAAGAATTTTTCTAAAATAGCTTCTCCTCTGTTTGTGTTACTTACGAAAAATGTTGAATTTAAGTGGACTGATGATTGTGAAAAAGCATTTAATGAACTTAAACATCAGTTGTCCACAGCTCCCATTTTAAGAGGACCTGACTGGGCACTCCCCTTTCATATATCCTCTGATGCCTCAGATACTGCAATTGGAGCTGTCTTGGGTCAAGAAGAAAACAGTCTTCCCTATGCTATTTATTTTATTAGTAAAAATATGACCCCGGCTGAACTTAATTATACAGTTACTGAGAAGGAATTCCTAGCAGTTATTTATGCTATCAATAAGTTTCGACATTATATTACTGGTTACACTACTTTTGTGCATACTGATCACTCGGCCATTAAATATTTAATGAAAAAATCAGTTACAAATGCTCGAGTTACCAGATGGTTATTATTATTACAAGAATTTGATATCACAATTGTAGATCGACCAGGTAAAGAGAATGTAGTTGCTGATTTCCTTTCTCGGTTAAAAACTGATGAGAATATTCCAGTAGATGATTCTTTTCCTGACGAGTATTTATTTGCAGTATCTGCTCACTCACCTTGGTATGCAGACATTGCCAACTACCTAGTTGCAGGGAAACTACCATCACACCTATCTCACAGAGAAAAAAGAAAGATCATTCAACAAAGTGCTAGGTACAGCTGGATAAGCAGGTGTCTTTTTCACACAGGACTTGATCAGGAAATTCGGAGATGTATCGGTGAAGATGAAATTTATGATGTATTGAAAGCTTGTCATGATGGCCCTTGTGGAGGGCATTTTGCAGATAAAAGAACAACACACAAGGTTCTCAGAATGGGTTACTATTGGCCCTCACTCTTCAAGGATGCAAGGAAATATGTAAGGGCTTGCGATAGCTGTCAAAGAATGAGCCAGCCTAATCACAGGGATGAAATGCTAGTCAATCCCCAGGTAATTATTGAACCTTTTGAAAGATGGGCACTAGATTTTATAAGTCCCATTAATCCTCCATCCAATCAAAAAGTTTATATACTAGTTTTCATAGATTATATGACTAAGTGGGTAGAAGCTAAGGCACTCCTCAAAGCTAATGAAGAATCAGTATTAACGTTTTTATTTGAAGAAATCTTTGTTAGGTTTGGTTTGCCTAGAGAACTAGTCACAGATGGAGGACCTCCTTTTAACTCTCATGGCTTCAAAGATACACTTCAGAAATATCATATTAAGCATAAAATGACTACACCTTATCACCCCCAGACAAATGGGTAGGTGGAAATCACCAATAAAGTCATAGAAGCCATTTTGACAAAAACGATAAAGGAGAATAGAAGGGACTGGTTTCAAAGGTTGCCTGAAGCACTATGGGTTTATAGAACCACTTGGAGGAACACTACGGGCTTTTCACCTTATGAATTAGTTTTTGGTAAAAATGTTGTTTTCCCTATGGAGTTTGAAATCAAAACCTTAAGGACTGCTTTAGCTGTTAACCTTGACTTGACTGATGCACAGACAGCCAGGTTACAGCAGCTTCAGGAATTAGACGAAAAGAGGATGGATGCCATCCATCAAACAACCATGATACAACAACAAAGAATCAAATGGCATGAAAAAAGTATTAAGCAAAAGAAGTTCCAGAAAGGTAATTGGGCTCTACTGTATGACTCCCGTTTTGAAAATTTTCAAGGTAAATTAAGAACAAGGTGGCTAGGACCTTATGAAGTAGATGATGTTTTTCCAAATGGAACAGTCAGACTTCTAACGATTGATGATAGTAGAACACCATTATTAGTGAATGGGTATCGACTCCATTTGTATCAACGACCTGTTTCTAAAGAGGATTTCAAAGCTACTTGCATGGTAGACATACATTATGTTTTTTTGGGGGGACCTGCTGTCCCTCAATGCACTTAAATTTCTGTTTTTTTATTTATTTTAGATTATATTTCTTAACTAATAATCCCTGTCAAGGGTTGCCATGTTACAATTAATTATTTTGTAGATCTTAGTTTCGGAGGATGGCTGAGAACAAAAAGTCCAAAAGAATCACTTTGCAGCTTGGGAACCTCTTTCATACCATAAATCATTCCTTTCACCATTTTCCGTTGCCGCAAAACCATTTCCCGTTGCTGCAACACCATTTCCCGTTGCTGCAACACCATTTCCCGTTGCTGCAACACCATTTCCTGTTGCTGAAACACCACATTCCAGTGCTTAACACCAATCTTTTTCATTTTTACTAAAGAGTACCAATTTCCCCATTTTTGTTCCCGAAAATGAACCATTATTCTGATGGAACATATCATTCTTCATTAAAGGAACCAGCCATGCGCCCTGATAATTACATTTCTTCACTACTACTTCCTGTCAATAATGAAAACTGCCTGTATTTTCATACTTTTAGACCCTTTTTAATCATTATTGATCCAGCGAAGACAAGATAATACTTTTTGGCACATCAACTAAAGGTAAATATAAAGGTACGCATGTTTAAGTGTGAATATTAAATTATAGTTAATGTGGAGATGTTGATACGATTGCCCAAACCATCGTACTACCAATCAGATCATTCAGCCGTAGCTTTGGGGGGATTACCAAAACATCGTAATTATGACATAACACGTCAATCACCGCCATCCCTAGTTCTCGCGGTAGTATCTAAGTCACCTCGATTGTACCTTATCGTGTCATAACCTCATTTGTAACGGTTTACTCTGTCTTGACCTCGACTACTCGGCTCTGCACTGTGTATTTTGTCTGAACCAGCAACTATGGGGGGAAATCTGATTACACATGAACTTGGCTCAACAGCACTACTGGAAATTTACCTAGAGGTTTACCAAATCTTTCTTCAAGCAGGATGGGTAGAGTATTTCAGAAGACTGTCGGATTTTAATACACAGCAGGTTCTGGAATTTGCATGCAACTTAAGGGAAGGATTCTCCATTGTCCAAGGGGTGCAAATTCCAGTGACAGAAGAAGACATAGCGCAAGTTTCCGGATTACCAACCAATGGTACTCGCTGGTTCAGCAGGAAACATCTTATTCTTAATGCACAGCAAGACTTTCTGCTACCAGGCGAGCATGTGGAAACCAAAGGCAGAGGGGTCGCACTTCTGTCACTGCCCCCACCATGGTCAAAGGTTGCGGAATTCGTTAAGCAGTATTTCACTTGCGAAGGTCGTTATCAGGTAATCTACCAACACGACTTCATTTTACTAAATCATTTGAGGCATGGTCATTTAATAAACATGCCCTATTATCTATTGGGTTGCCTAAAAAATATGTCACGTTATACTGTGAATGCAAAGCATCAGCTCCTTTCCCTCAAACACCATCATTTAGTCCAACTCCTAATAAATAGAGGCTTTGCCCTGAACCACCCACCTCTCCTCAATAACCCTCCCCAGCAAGCTGAGGAAAATCCTCAGCAAAATGAAGAAAATTCCCAGCAAGCTGCTGAAAATCAGCAATTAGCAGCAGAAACACCCCAAGTAAGCATTGAAAATCTGCAGAGGACCCCATCCCCCAATGAAGCTGAACCATCCACTCCCATAGTTGACATTTCCACTGATGACTCCGATGATAATACCCCCATCATCTTTCGCAAAAGGAAAAAGCAGCAGAAAGCTGTAACCCCACCAAAAAGAAGAAGAACCAGGGCTTCAGTTAAGGAAGCCGCTATTCCTGATAGTTCCCCTATTCTAACGAAAAGCGGCCGTAAGAGAAAAATCATTGATTTTCCTGCTTCCTTACCAAGGCGACGAACAAGGTCGTCTGCAGCAACTGAACCCATTATCCCCATTATCCCCAGTTCCCCACCCATCATGCTAAGATCCCGTATTCCAACTAGCTCTGAGTATTCACCTGCCTCACCCTCTGGTGCTGAAATGCAGAGCGTTGACAATTTTGTGACATTATTTTCTTTAAAAGAGGCAGCTGTTACACAAGAACCAGCTGCCGAAACATCTAAAGTAGACACCCAAGATGATATTGGGCATGTGGCTGTTACACAAGAACCAACCACTGACCCAACAGGTGTTACACAAGAACCACCTGTTGGGAAACAAAAAGACAATGACCTGCATGTGGCTGTTACACCAGGTGATACACAAGAACCACCTGTTGCGGATGCAAATGATCAAACTGATGCTGAACAACGATCCCTTCCTCCACTGGAATCTGCAGCTACACAAGCCCCGCCTACCTTAGCCTCCCTGCAGGAAGAAATTGAGTTTTTAAAATCTCAAATTAAGAATTATCAGCAGGAGATAATAATGGTTAAAGAATCCTATCAAAATGAATTCAATCTGCACATCCTAGCATGGGTAGCATATGCAACCGAAAAGAGTCAATACAATGAATATATGTGCAGTGAGTGTGGTGAGCTTTACACTCAAGCGGGATACAAGATAGTTGAAGTTCCAATGACTGGAGCCAGCCCACAGACTCCTCCTATTGTAATCAAAACAGAACAACCTGCTGTTACACAAGAACTAGCAGGCTCTTCAAGAATTACAGAAGAAGACATAGAACCACCCCGGCCTACCCAAACTATCACAGAGCAGAAATCTTTTACAAATGCCTATACACAGACTGAACCTCCCTGTGTCAGCACTACTTACACTGAGACCTCTAGTTTTCAAGAACTAAAGGATACATGGAAGACAGAATATGAGCTCTCACAAGGGAGGTCATTTCAACAACAAAAGTCAACCTGGTTCAGCTATGCATACAAAAATTGGGAAGCCCTCGAACAGTCTCGAGCTCAACACAAAGAGAATAGGAAATTAAAAGCTAGGCTGTCCTATATCTTTGACTTGGTCCAGAGGATACTTGCTACAAGGAAACCTTCTTTTAATTATGCAGTATTTTTGAGAGAACGCTTAGCGTTCTTACAAATAAAGGCAATCAGAGATGGAAGACCCCACCAGGTTGCTACACCAGAGCAATTTATTGAGACTCTCACAGAAGCACCAAATAATGACCAGAACTTGCTTTGTGAACTCTATCTTCACAATGAGGGTATGCCTGAAGATAGAAAGATTAATTTACTTCCTACTTGTGGTGATATTCAAATAAGAGCTTTTATTTCCTTTTTGGCCAACCAGCTTACTTGGCAGAATGCTTTTATGTCTGCAAAACACAATGAGGAAAACTGTCTTCTCTGGATTCGTTTGGAACCACAGAATGCAACCATCTTCCTTATGGAACATCAACGGAATCTACGAGAACCAGGTATGACCACTCATATTAGGAATCTGCAAGCAGCAGTCTTGGAAGACAGCCAACATTATGTCAAAACTAAAGGACCTCTGGCCATAAAAGCAAATGAATTATTCTGGGAACACTGTCCCAAAGAAAGACGGGAATATCATCCCTACAATCCCCTCAATCTCCAGGCGGCAGTCTCACGGATACCTGATTATGTAAAATGCATGAGACAATGTGCTGAACGGTGGATTGGTTACCATTTTCATTTCCTTCTCTTATGGCTTCCTGGAGAACAATACAAGGCCCAACTAACATTGACTAAAAAGGAAGAGTTAGCAGCATGGAAGAGACTTCAGAATGTCCAAGGGTTCAGAGACATGGTTGACAACACCTTCTACACTTACTGCGTAAGCAATTTACATTGTTCAGCCCAGTATTCTGATTCTGATTCAGAGTAGACGTTGCATGCGGACATGCAACATTTTCAGTTGGGGGGGATGTTAGGTTCCCATATTATCTATTTTTGACCATATATTTTGCCATTATATTACCCTCTTCAACCCATAGTTGAAAGCCTTTGCTAGCATTTTGTCCTAATTAGTCCAAAGGTATGAAGTAACTCTCCTCATTGCTATATGTTTAATCATTCAACACATAATCATGTTATCTTTATAATTAATCTTTGAAGTTGACTAAGTTGCTGAGTAATTGTTGAAACTGTTCAAAGTCTGCAGAATTATATTTTGCAGTTGCCGAAACAGCAGAAACAACAATTGTCTAAAGTTGGCAAAACCAGTTGCTGAAACAACAGAAACAACAATTGTCTAAACCTGGTAAAACCATATTTTGCAGTCGCTGGAACAGCAGGATCAACAACCGTCTAAACCGGCAAGACCTCAGTTGCAGATGCTGAAACAACAGAAATAGCATGAGAACTTCGAGGAAACAGTTGAGATTTACCAAATCTGCAACAATGGTGAAACAATAAAGGACAACACGTGAATTTCAAGGAGACGATTGAGACAGAAAAGGGATCCGATCAATGAAGGAATACACAGTTACACACTGCTGTAACAAGAATTGATTTACTATTTTTGTACAAAAGGGTCAAACTGAAATGAAAAATGACAATCTATTGTAATAGATGTCTCCCCTATAAAGGGGAGACATCTACATTAGAATGGGGGGAGAACAAGTTGTAACAGAGGAAATTGTAGTGAAGGAACAAGATTGAATCTCTATTGTAATTTGGCATATTGGCAGATGAATAAAGCACTGCTCTGAGTATTTTGACTTAGCATCTGTGTCCTAGGGAATCTTGTGAGAAGGACAGGGCCCACCTTCATCACAAGATTCACCCATTCCTTTGCTGTTGAGTGTGTGTGTGTGATTTCTGTGTATCTCTAGTCCATGAGCATTGCTTCTAATATTTTACCTTTGCTGCTATTCTGTTTTCTTAATCAATTGATGTTGTAAAAGGGGTGTCTCACCGGTGATTAGGATTTACAAAGTGTATTGGAAAACTGGATAACAGGGGTAGGTGCTGAATGTTCTTACTCTGAGGATAGGGTCCTGATCCTCTGTTACAAGACAACCATCATTTATTTTTGCAGATTTGTTACCTTTAATTAGTCATCCATCTCATTCCATTCCTGCAATAGATTATAACTGCTGTAACACAGAGTAAGGGTTTGACAGAGAATAGATTGTTTATACTACAGCCTTTAATGCTTTTAGAATTAAGTGCATACAGTATGAGGTCACCTTTGAGATAAAAGGACTTTCCCGAGTTGACAATTTAATGTGGTACTCGACTGTTTAAATAATAAACAATTAGAGCAGCCAACACCTAGTATTTTTTAAACTGATGATTTGTGTATGTATGCAGGTGATGAACAACCTTTAGAAGATATGTTTATGCAGGTTGCTCAAGAAATGAAGTTGTTAGAAGAGATGGTTCTAATAGAACAATTCTTGATTGAAAATGTATTCAAAGACACTAAACATGGACAAATGCTGAAGACTACTAAGGAGGCTGAGGATGACGAATCTAGTAAGACTTGGCAAAAACATGGCAGACAACCTGCAGACAAAAGGAAATTGCAGATTTCAAAATGAGAAGTAGAAAAGAGGTATAAAGATAACCTTATGATAGGAGAAAACAAGAGTATATGTGCAGTACAAACACTTAAGGTAATGGGATTATCTCTTCAATTTTTATTCAAAAATTATGAACCTATATTGATAGTTAATGGGCAAGAAATTGTCTTGGGAGGATATAATGAAGCATTAATGAAAAATAATCTTATTAAAGATTGCACTATGGAAGATGAAAAAACAAAAATTTATAAGGGGAATTTGGTCCAAGGAGGAACAGTTAGTCCAGAAAAAGCTATGAAGAGGAGAGGAAAGGAGGACAACCAAGAACTTAAAGAGAGGTTGGTAGAGACTAATGCACAACAGAAAATTGAAGACAATGTTATTTGCATAAATTGCAAAAAGAGTAAGGGTGAATGTAATCAGCAACTTGGAAAGAGACAGACAATCTCAAAGGATGAAGACATGGATGCTTTCATGAAATATGCATATGCGGTTAGCAACAAAGGGGTTCAATGGAAGGTGACATTCATGGTGTTGACAATAATTTTTACTGTTGTAAAAGGGACTCTACAGTGGAATGAAAAATCTATTGTATATGGTGATTTTGTTTCCTGTATAGAAACAAAGAGAACTTTAGGTTCTAAAATCAGAGATTGGCAGATTTTGATTGAAAATAAAGAGGAATGGAAAAGGCAACTTAGTGGCTTACATATTTGTAAGGAAGAAACACGAAGAATGAAAAGGATTGTGAAAGGAAGGAAGGCCAAAGAGAAGAGCAGAGAACAGAATTCATAAATTAGACAATGTTCAAAACAAAGTGAAGACAAAGAAGACTTTTTCAAGACAAGACAACATGACAAGTTTGGCATGTCATATGCATATCAAGAGGATGACAAATCAGAGAAATTAAGGAGCAAAGTTAGCAGAAAATGTAATGTATTTTCTAATTTTGAATTATTAATTGTTGAATGTGGTTTTCAGGATGAAGGACAATATGCTATTGGAGATATGTTTGCACAAGTAAACATAAAGAAGTATGTAAGTTATGGAAATGCAGAAATCAATTTTCCTTATGGACACAAGAAGATGGGAGAAAGAAACTAGTTGACTCAGAAATTCGAGATGAAGGAAGGAGTTGGCATAGCTCTTAAACAAGCCATTGCAGAAGAGAAAGACAATTGCAGAGGATGTGAAAGTACAGCCCATGAACAAATTTTTTTTTTTAAACAAAGAAGATTTGAATGTCAAGAGTCTATCTTGAGTTTGCAATTGGAAAATTGGGTGAACAGTTCAGTTAAATTTAATATGAATATGGAGACAATTGAACAAGGTTCAATAACTAAATTATTTGCAGCTGGTGGACAGTATGTGACTGAAAGGTTATATGTTCTTGTATTAAGAAAGAGACAATCTTCTTTTGAGATTCATAGAATTCTACTCAAGCTATTGGATAGGTGGATGATGAAAACTACAAAGGTGATGAGCATGAGGAATTTTCAAAGTTGGCAAGTCAAGGAAAGATGGAAGGATATACAGGAAAACATAAAAAAAAATGGTTTATAGACAGAAGAAGATGTTGGTGATTGAGTCAGAAATCAGAATATACAGTCAGGTACAAGATAGTGGAAAATACATAAAGTTGGAGCTCAATTCTATTGATATGATGACAAGACAACAACAGATAGAGGAGCAGAAATTTATGTTGTTTGAGGAGTTGTTTATGCATATATCAGCACCAAAACATCATTCAAAGGAGATGCTTGTGACAACAGAGCAAAAGGACATCTAAAACATAGAGTTTGGCATCCAGGAGGAAGAGAGAAGGTAGTAAATGCACCTGCAATTGAAAGAGGTCAGACATCTAATTGGAAGATCAAATCTGATGAAGTTTACAATAGAGGAAGTGGGAAGACTCATGAACAAGAGTCCATGAATTATTCCAAACTGGGGAGTTTGATGTAGGAGCATTCTTCAAAACTTATAAGACCCATGTTTCTTAGTTCACATTTACTAAAGGGAGTGGGTTCCCTTAATCATTTTATTTATTTTCCTAAGTTTAGTTGAGTTGAGGGGATTTTAATTGTAAATTTATTTATGTAGAATATGTCGTGAATGTAGAGATCTTAGAGACTGTTGAGTAATCCTAGGAATAGTGAGGTTTTGAGGGATTTAAATGATTAATTTGGGATTCTGTCTGAGAAAAGAGTGGAGTTGGAGAGATACTTTGGGAGAGAGTGAGAGATTGTTGGATCTGAACTAAATTGGTTCATGAATCTGTTTTTGTATAAATTGTGATCTTTTGAATAATTCGAGAGGTTAGCCAGAGGTTAGCTAGAGGCTAGCTAGGGGTTAGAGAGCTAGAGGATAGTAAGAGCAAGAGTGAGGAGTTAGGAAGAGCAGTAGATGGATTTTATGGAAAAGAACTGAAACAGTTGAATGTGACTATTTTCCTTGTAAATATTTTATAAAAATACCAAAAGAGTGTGGATTTGTATATATCATGTGTGGGAATTTGTGTATGTATGTGTCTTAATAGCCTTATCATGCATTGAATATGAATCTGAGAAATACTACGGAATTTGTGTGTTGAATAGCATGAATGATTGAAGGAATTTCCTTTACGGGATTAGTATTTAATTGTCTAATAAAACCTGTGTATAGGCATGTAGAGATCAGGATTTCCCTTTTAAATGGATGGTGGGATTAGATGAAGCGAACACAATTGGTTTTCATAGTAGACAGAGGAAGATTGAGAACTATCTTCTATAGTGGAGGACGCGGAATTTTTCTCAACTTCCTAAAGGATTGTAAAGAGACAGTGAAGGGTGAAAGAATAGAGGAGATTAAGTCACATTGTTGAAAATGGAGGATGGATGGCTCAGATTAAAGCGTAGATCACATGTTAAATCCATCACCACTTCACAAGTCAGCAATCGGCAACGTTTATGGTAAGTGGTATCTCACATGGGTAAGAAAGTGGTAACCGATATTTCTAAATTTCATGCAATTAGCCTAAGTGAGTGACACGTAGCACACGATGGAAAAGGAAAACCACTTTTCTCACTTGCTCTCAACCAAATATCGATCATGCTAGAATCTACTTGAGATTGTGTGATAACCGTTCGATTGGACGAGTCACATCAATGATGGAGATCGTCTGGGCCACTTGCCAAGCGAACAATGCAATAGTCGTTGGATCAACACTGAACCAATGGTGGAGATCATGGCATCGGAATAAAGAGGGGGACACGTGTTGGCTCAGTGCTTAATTTATGGTATAAAGTTCTATTATGGGTATTCACACCGGGAGGTCCCACAAGCCACGTAGAAAAGGGTTGCGGAATATTTCGTTTAATAAAATTAATTTAGAGGAAAAGTCTCCACTTATAGAATTGATTGATGAGAATCGGGAGTAAGGTTGAAGAGGGTTTTTTTTAACCCATAGTAATATATTAATGATTAATCACCTAGAATCAAAGCATTAACCTCGGTTATACATCGGGTTCAGAGTTAACCTTACATGATTGTTGGGTTAAAGTACTAGCTTTGCATCAACATGGCAGAGTAATTTCTAAGGTGTAAAGTTTTATTAGAGGCATTGTTTGGTTGTTTGTTTGTTTTGGTTAGAAAATGGTTTTCTCTTGGTTTTATGTGACTTTAAATTTATCATTTGTAACATGTTGAGAAATGGGAAAGAATAATGTGTGAGATTTATTTTCCAGAAATTGATGTTGAATGAAAGGATATAGAGTTTAACCAAACTGAAATCTACTTTGGTAAAGGTAGAGGAACATCTTAAAAATTTGCCTAAGAATACACCATATACAAACTTTGAACACAATTAATATATGAATTTTTCTTTTGCATAGATTTTCTTTTTCCTACCACATTAATGTCGATTTTTCTGTTGTCCTACTTGATGGATAACCTCTCATGACATGAATACTTTAATATGAATTAATTTGTTCTTGAAAAAAATCAGATTCAAAGTTTATAAATATAAAAGATAAAAAAAATGTCAATGCCTTTGTTTGATTGTTACTTGACTCTGGTGTGGGCGGGTTATAGGAAATGGGATTGAAAAAAGGATAGGGAGACAATATAGAGCATGTCTTGGATATGATTCATTTGTTGTTGGAGATCCTTCAGGCATTTGCGCCATCAGCTTTGGAAATGTTTCTAGTAGGGATTCCTATGATTTTTAATGTTGTGATTCTTTCACCTCATGGTTATTTTGGGAAAACAAATGTTTTAGGAATTCTATACAAGATATTTGTGGACAGGTAAACAAATATTTTATAATTTCAATGTTCATTCCATGATATCACGTCTTTATTGTTTGATTGTATTTTGAAAGTTTCCTTTTATTTTGTTTTATTTTTTAACTATGAAATTGAAAATACTTGGTATCATGTCCATTTAAACATCCAATGCTTGAATATGAGATTAGTATTACATGATGTTAGTTGAAATACTTTTAGCTATTTTGTGTTAAAAAAATTTCATGACTATTAGAAAAGTTTACTTTCATGTTGTTATTTGAGCACAAGTTATCTATATACTTGATCAAGTTCATGTGTTAGAGAATGAAATGTGTTGTAAATAAAATGACAGGGATTAAACACCACGTCAAATTATTTGTTTTCACAAGTTATCTATAGTATGAGATTTTTAGCATGTAGCTTAGTTGGCTTGATTGTGCATAAGCTTTCCCTAAAGGTTTAATACTAAGTTACTAAGTTGTTCTTTTCTATGGTGACATTTTAATTTCTTTGTTTATACATGTCATTTGACCACATAGTGTCCACTATCTGACCCAACAAAAGAAAACGTGTTCGAGTTTCTCGCTTTTATGGGGAAGAATGGCATTGACATTGCTGATGTTGTTAGGTATATGTCATATAAATATTTTGTAGTCTACTTTAGTTTATATTCCAATATCCATCGCCTTTCATGTCTTATACTCTACATTGTATCTTCTTTTGTTTTCAGGAGAGGAACTCAATATTGATGGTAAGAAGCAAGAATTGAAGAAAAAGGAGATCAATGACACTGGTGCAACAAATGAAAAAGGAAAAAAAAGAGAACTAGTCTAGTGATACCCTTAGAGCCAATATCTCGCATAAGACAAACACATAGAGATTGATGGTCAAGTCTTCAAAGTTGGTGAATTCACTTGCAAGGCCTTGGAAACATAGTGATAATGTTTTGAAATGATGAAACAATATTTTATGTCTAAATTGTAGTCCAACCAATATTAAGTTGGAAACTTATATTATAATACTTGAAATTTTATATAATATAATTAATGGTTGAAATTACTTATAGTTGCATCGATATTATTTAGTATTGCAATTAACATATGTAACTTTGTGTTTTCATACTAGATGAGTATGCACATTGTATGACATTTTTTTTATTTACTTGCAAAATCGTACTATTTAATTTGTGTTGATTAATAATGAACACATAAAATCAATCTAAAACTACTAGTAGTTTATATTGATTAATGATGAACACAAATAAAATGAATACATGACTAAATTAGTCGATTATAATGATTATTAATGAAAGTAAATGAAATGAATATAAACTACTAAATTATTTGTTTATATAATGGATATGAAACTACCAAAAAAATATAAGTGACTATTGCAAATGATAAATTTGTGATTACAAATGACGACTAAATTTTTCATTAATACAACTATTAGTAGCTAATTGACAGTGTCTTATAACATGACAAAAATTTAGTCATATTTCTTTAGTCATTAATTGGTTTCAAATGGTGACTAAAATTTGCATATATATGACTATTAGTAGCTAATTTACAGTATCTTATATCACGAACAACATTTTGGTCATATTTCTTTAGTCATTAATTGGTTTTCTCGGGTGATCATATAGTAATATATTTTGTTGTATATTTGTTCATTAATTAAGGCAATTAATGAATAAATTAATGGCCAAATTTATGGCTAAATATATTACTAGACAATATAATTTAGATAACTAATTAACGACTAAGCTAAAAATGACTAAAAGTTCATCACGTTATAAGATACGGTAAATTAGCTACTATTGGTCATCGACTGAAAATGGTCGTTTATATGTAAAATTTAGTCGTTTTTTTAGTAACTAATTACCCATTTTCTACTAGTGGAAAGAGACTAATTGATAAATGACTTTTGTTGGCATTTCAAGTTCAGTTTCATAAAGGAATTATTTGATGTAAAGACAATAAAAAATATATGTTAATTTCAATGTTCTTTCTTTGGTTGCAATGTTGGTGAAGTTGATTTTTTTTCTCATTTTTTTTTCTCTAGTCTTAAAATGTCCTATTGTGTTGTTCTTCTTTAAATCGAATGTGTTCAATTTAGATGTGTTTTTTTTCCTTTCCTGTGCCAACTTTGTGTTCTCTCAAATTACATATTGTGCATGTTTTTTGGCATGTATGTTCCTTTTCTCTAATGGTGGTGTTACTGTTTTATTTTTTTCTGTTGGATTTGTAATTGTTTAGGGTTTTTAGTATGTGTCCCTATGTTATGTTGATGCCTTTCATAAATGAAAATATTATTGACTTTTATAATATTAATGTTGGGCCTTCATGTTCTAGTTTTTTATGTCAATATTCTTGAGATTTAAAATATTAATATATTCATGAATTGATATTAATGAATTTATGCTTTAAATTTTATTAATTATTTATAATGTATTGATATAAATGTGTTATTATTAATGTGTTGATGTTTTATCATGTTTTAATGGTTTATAGTGTATTATTAGTAATGTATTCATATTAATGTTTTTTATTGATGTCTTAATGGTTTGCAATGTGGTACTTATATTAATTATGGTTTATGTTTATTATTATTATTTTGTATTATTGCATTATTTAAGTTTATAATATTGGTGTTAGGGATTTAGGGCTTAAGGGGTTTAAAATATTTAATATGACATATATTCTCTCATTTTGAAAACCAACCATCGTGAGCCTTGTCGAGCATTGTGTTATAATAATATTGTGAAATCATAGTCAACCATTGTGAATCATGGTCAACAATGGTCCAATGTCGCATTGTGACAAAGATTGTCTCAATATGAAAATTGATGATGGTTTAGCATGGTCGATGATGTTTATTTTTCTTGGGGTTTAAACAACTTGGGTTTATAATATTAATCCTTTGGGGTTAATATTATTCCCTTGGGTTTATAATCTCTTGGTGTTTTTAGTATTTATACATTGGGCTTATTACTACCATGGGTTTATAATATCAATCCCTTATGTTTATTGCTCGAAGGGTTCATATTCCTAAGGTTTATAATATTAATCCTTGGATGCAATATAAATCCCTTGGGTTTATAATCATGGTCAACCCTTAGGTTTATAAATCGCTTGGGTTTAAAATGATGGGTGTCATATCAATTTCTTGTGTTTATTTATCAAAGGGTTCAATTTCCTAGTGTATAATATTATTCATAGGGTTTATAATATTAATCCTACTATTTAATATAAATCGGATGTGTTTGTAGTGTTGTTCAACCATGGACAACCATGGTCCAATATCACATTGTGACAAATATTTTCTCAATATGAAAATCAACCATTGTGAATCATGGTCAAATGCCGCATTGATTGTCTCAATATAAATATCAACAATGGTCCAATTTCACATTAAGAAAAATATTGTCTCAATATGAAAATAAACCATGGTCAACCATTGTCAACCATCGTTAACCATGGTTGAATGTCACATTGTGATAAATATTGTCTCAATATGAAAATCAATCATGGCCAACCATGGTCATCCTTGTTCCAACTTTGCATTGGGACGAAGATTGTCTCAATGTTTAAATCAACCATGGTAAACCATGTTTATTTCACGGTTTATAGTATTTATCTATGGGTTTATATACTTAGGGTTTATAATATTAATTACTTGGGTTTAATATTATTGCCTTGGGTTTATATTTATCCCTTGGGTTTATTATTTCCTTGGGCTTGTAGTATCAATCCATTGGGTTTATTGATATAAGGGTTCATAATCCAAGGGTATAAAATTATTCACAGGTTTTATAATATTAACCCTTAGGTTTAATATAAATCACTTGTGTTTATAATGATGGTCAACGATGGTCCAATCTCACATTGTAACAAAGTCTTTGTCAATATGAAAAATCAACCATGGTGGAATGCCACATTGCGAGAAAGGTTGTCTCAATATGAAAATGGTCCATGGTCAACTATTTCTATTTTAGGGTTTATTAGTTCCTTGGGTTTATTAGTTATTTGGGTTTATACTATTAATAATTTCTTCGTTTTATTAATCCCTTGAGTTTAAAATATTAATTCTTAGAGTTTATTAATCATTTGGGTTTCTTATATTAGTTTGTTGGGTTTATTGATTCCTTGGGTTTATTAATCACTTGGGTTTATTAATCATTTGTATTTATAATATTGATCTGTTGGGTTTATAATATTAATAATACCTTGGGTTTATTGATATTTTGTGTTTATAATACTATAATTCCCTCGATTTTTTGATCCATTGAGTTTATACAATTAATCCCTTGAGTTTTCTAATTCTTTGGGTTGGTAATATTAATCCATTGGGTTTATAATCTCTTGGGTTTATTAAGCCTCAATATTAAGGGTTAAATATTAGTCCTAGGGCTTAATATTAATCCCTTAGGTTTATAATGTCTATTCCTTCAGTTTATTAACTTCTTGGGTTTATAATATTAACAATCCCTAGGGTGTATTTATCCCTTGGGTTTATAATATTAATAGCCCTGTGGGTTTATCAATCCTTTAGGTTTAAAATATTAATTCTTAGGATTTATTAATCCCTTATGTTTTTAATATTGATACCTTGTGTTTTTTTATCCCTTAGGTTCATAATATTTTCCCCTTGGGTTTACTAATTCCTCGGGTTTATAATATTAAACGCTCGGGTTTATCTATTACTTAAGTTTATAATATTAATAATTCCTTTGGTTTATCATTTTATCTCTTGGGTTTATTAATCTTTTGACTTTAAAATATTAATTCTTAGGGTTTATTAATGTTTGGGTTTTTAATATTAGTTTGTTGGGTTTATTGATTCTATGGGTTTATTAATTTCTTGGGTTTATTAATCATTTGTATTTATAATATTAATGCATTGGGTTTATAATATTAATAATCCTTTAAGTTTTATTGATCCCTTGTGTTTGTAACATCAATAACCTCTTAGGTTTATTAAACACCAATATTAAGGGTTAAATATTATTCCTAGGGTTTAATATTAATCCCTTTAGTTTTTTAATTCTTTGGGTTGGTAATATTATTCCCTTGGTTGTTTAATATTAATAACTGGTTGGGTTTATTAGACCCAAATATTAAGAATTAAATATTAGTCCTAATATTTAATATTAATCCATTAGGTTTATAATGTTTATCCCTTCAGTTTATTGATTCATTGGGTTTATAGTATAATAATCGATAAGATTTATTGATCACCTGAGTTTATAATATTAATAATCATGTGATTTTATCAATCCTTTAGGTTTAAAAGATTAATTCCTAGGCTTTATTAATCTCTTTTGTCTTTAATATTAATCCCTTGGGCTTGTTGATCGCTTAGGTTTTTAATATTTATCCCTTGGGTTGACTAATTCCTTCAGTTTATAATGTTAAACCATTGGGTTTATAATACTAATAATCCCTTCACTTTAAATATTAATTCTTTGGGTTTATTAATCGCTTGATTTTTTAATATTAGTTTGTTGGGTTTATTAATTCCTCGGGTTTATTAATTGCTTGGGTTTATTAATCATTTGTATTTATAATATTAATGTGTTGGGTTTATAATATTAATAATTCCTTTGGTTTATTGATATTTTGTTTTTATAATATTAATAATTCCTTAGGTTTGTTAATACTCCCTACCCTATTCTCTTAATCGATTCTAGCCTTTCCCCCATTGAATGCACACCTAAGTGTAGGTATTTGATGTACAAGAAGATGTTGTACAACATGGAAGCCATGATACTCCAAAAATTGCTTCTAACTCTAGTCAAAACCACTTTCGTCTCAAGCGAGGGTGGCATAAGGATGCCAAGTCCTGGATCGATCATTGGGAGATAAAGGAGGAGATCATCTTGGGGAATAAGGATTATATTAAAAACATCATTACTTCCAAATTTAAGAATAAGTTGTGGAGTGATAAGGAGTTAGAGGGGAAAATAAAGTTAAGATATTATAGAGAGATTATCAACCCCATGCTTTCTAATCAGAATTACCTTTCTATCTTAACCAGCTATAAGAAGAGAATGAATATTGCAAGGATTAGAACTAATTCTCATAATTTCCAGAGTGAAATTTGGCATTGATCTATTCCCAAGATACCTTGTGACAAGAGAATATGCCTCCTTTACTATATTAAGAGAGTCGAAGATGAAAAACACTTTCTCTTAGATTTTCAAGCCCTTACTCACTTCTACTCTCATTTCCAAAACATTCTCCCCACTATCAACCTCCTCGACTTATTAAGTTAGCAAAACTACAATAACCTCAGAGTACTTATTTCCCTGCTTTTTTAACAAATAAAGAAGATTTTAATAATCTCAATGAACCACTTCATTCTTAAGGTCTGATAGACCATATTAGTCTTAGTGGAAGTTAATCATCATCATCATAACATTAATCCCTTGAGTTTTCTAATTCTTTGGGTTGGTAATATTAATCCATTCAGTTTATAATATTAATAATCCCTTGGGTTTATTAAATCTCAATATTAAGGGTTAAATATTAGTCCTACAATTTAGTATTAATCCCTTAGGTTTATAATGTCTATAACTCTAGTTTATTAATTTGTTGGGTTTATAATATTAACAATCCCTAGGGCTTATTGATCCCTTGGGTTTATAATATTAATAGTTATGTGGGTTTATCAATCCTTTGGGTTTAAAATATTAATTCCTAGGCTTTATTAATCCATTGTGTTTTTAATATTGATCCCTTGTGTTTTTTTATCCCTTAGGTTTATAATATTTATCCCTTAGGTTTACTAATTCCTTAGGTTTATAATATTAAACACTTGGGTTTATTTGTTCCTTAAGTTTATAATATTAATAATTCCTTGGGTTTATCATTTAATCCCTTGGGTTTATTAATCCCTTGAGTTTAAAATATTAATTCCTAGGGTTTATTAATCACTTGGGTTTTTAATATTAGTTTGTTGGGTTTATTGATTCCTTGAGTTTATTAATCACTTGGGTTTATTAATCATTTGTATTTATAATATTAATGTCTTGGGTTTATAATATTAATAATCCCTTGGGTTTATTGATCCTTTGTGTTTATAATATTAATAATCCCTTGGGTTTGTTGATCCATTGGGTTTATAACATTATTCCCTTGAGTTTTATAATTATTTGGGTTGGTAATATTAATCCCTTGAGTTTATAATATTAATAATCCCTTGGGTTTATTAAAACCCAATATTAAGGGTTAAATATTAGTCCTAGGGTTTAATATTAATCCCTTAGGTTTATAATATTTATCCATTCGGTTTATTAATTTGTTGGGTTTATAATATTAACAATCCCTAGGGTTTATTGATCCCTTGGTTTAATAATATTAATAGTTTCTCAATCCTTTGGGTTAAAAATATTTTATTTCTTGGCTTTATTAATCTCATGTTTTTAATATTGATCCATTTGGTTTGTTGATCCCTTAGGTTTATCATATTTATCCCTTTGGTTTACTAATTCCTTGGGTTTATAATATTAAATGATTGGGTTTATAATATTAAACCCTTGGATTTATTAGTCCCTTGGGTTTATAATATTAATAATTCCTTGGGTTTATAATTTAATCCCTTGGGCTTATAGATCTCTTATATTTTTTATATTAGTCCTTGATTTTCTTGGTTCCTTATGTTTATAATATTTATCCCTTGTGTTTACTAATTCATTAGGTTTATAATATAAATAAGCCCTTGGGTTTAAATTGATAATTCCTCAGTTTTATTAATCCCATGTGTTTTCAATTTGATTCCTTGGATTTTTTTTATCTTTTATGTTTATAATATTTATCCCTTGGGTCTACTAATTGATTAGGTTTATAATATTAAACTCTTGAGTTTATTAGTAGTTTTGGTTTATAATATTAATAATCACATGTGTTTATTAATCTTTTAGGTCTTATTAATATTTTTAATTTATTTTAAATAAATATATGAAAGATATTAATAGTTATATTAATAAATATATAAAAAGTATTGATGACATTGATAAGAAATATATACTTATTATAAATAATAATAAAATACTATTATTATATTATATTTGAATTACATTATAGTTTGAACTATTAATATATTAACAAAATTTAATAATATATTATTATTACATATTTTATTATTAAATTGTGTGTGCATATATATATATATATATATATATATATATATATATATATAAATATATTATAATAATACTTTGATATATATATAGATATATATCAAAGTATTATTATAATATATTTTAGTTTAATATATAATAGGTATATAATTAATATTATTAATATATTTTAAGTAAATATATAAAATATATTGACAAATATATAATAATTATTAATCCTAATATGATAGTGAGAATAAATACATATTATTAATAAAAACTAAATATTATTATTATATTATATATAAATTATATTAAACTTTTAAATATAGCTATTAATATATTAGAAATTTTTTATATAACAACTAATATTATGTTCATATACAAAATAATATTAACATAATAAATAAAACCTCAAAAATTTTATTATAATATTCCATTTGAGGACTGGGAGGCAACAAACACACGCAAGAACAAAACAACTTCATGAGATCTCAATGGGGGAGTCGTTGGATATTTATAAATCTTGTTGCTCAAGCTTAATTTCATTTTAACATACCCCCTAGCTCGAAGAAGATCCCCTTCGTTGGGGCCAAGAGCATGAATTACGCAACAAAGGTCGCATGGTGAGGGCCTAAGGATACACCTCTAAAATAAAGTCGGCAATGAACAACAACCCCTCTCGACGCACCATGAACCGCAACAAAGAAACGTGCAGCCTCGAATCGTCTAGCGAAATCCTACTTCTTGAAGCTTCCAACCTTCTCTCCCCAGCCCAGGGAGTTGCAATTGGAACCCCAAAAAGGCAACAAAAAAACCAAACTGAGACCTTGTCATCTCCTTAACTAGAGGAAGTGCCAAGGAACAAAGTCATAGACATAATGACTTGACACCCATTCATAAACACAAGAGGTATGAACCCAATCTGATGACTAGTCTCTGTATACACCTTCAAACCATATTTCCACCATCAAACCCCAATTCTGCTCACCCAAAAATGGATTTCAGGAATCCACAAAAAACCCCCAAAGACAAGAGGACCCAAAAGATAATCAGCTAATAGGAGACTCAGACACCTTCCGAGAACAAAAAACAAATAGGAAGAGAGCTACCAAACAACACAAGAGTGGGTTCTAAGGTTGTCTCAATTACCGTGAAAAAATCACTCGAGCCTCTAAAAAAAGCAAGAAACCATGCGAGGGGAGAGGAACTTAGCATTTTGGAGAGGCAAACTCGGTAGAGGAGACAACGACGGCAGAATATCCACCATTCCCAAACTAACCAAAGGCCAGAGAAACCATTCGAATATTAGAGCTCTGACCATGAGCAACAAGCCACCAAACTACCACAACAAAATAACAATAATGAAACCCGACAGGCGCATAAATCCATTACCCTCTCCCACTCTCAATCCCAAAGAGAAGGAATGAAACATTGCACGCAACACTGTAATCTTCACCGTACACCATATGTGATGGGAGGACAGGGTAACTGTCCTCCATATCATCCACCAAATGTTCTCATTCATGGCACACATGTCTGACTAACTTCGGTGTTCGTCAACCCCATTGGGGATTTATTGAAAGCAATTTTAGTGATGGATATAAAAGATATTGACCTTTTTGTAAATAATAATAACAATAGTAATAATAATAATGTTGTAATTTTAAAGTTGTAGTTAAGTCAGAGGTCAAATTGATGAATGATTTTTTTTTTTTTTATGAGTCAAAAGACCCTTCTCCCCACAATGATTTGACTAGTAAATTCTAATGAAGTATACATACTCTAGCTCCTAAAGATTTAAATTTAAAATAAGCTAATATTGAATTTTAATCTTAAGATAAGAATGAACATTATTTCTAATTTTCTCATAGCTAATCTTTTAATGACGATGATTCAAACTATAGCTAATCATAGTAAGTGATAATTTGTTTTAACTAAAACTTGACGACTCAATTATGAGAAGTCTTATCATATTACACACAAAAATCCATCTCGATTTGAAATTTTCAAATATTCATACCTTTATCTCCTTTTTTCAATTCTCTTTTATATAATATATTTAAAATTTAAATAAAATTATATAATATATTTGTTAATTAGATTTATTTTGGGTGGTTGGGAGATATGATTAGGATCTTCCCTATCTAAATTCAATTCCCAAAAATTACATAAATATTTAAAAATACTTCTAAAATAAAATTTAATAATGCAAAATTTAACCAATAAACAAAATAGCTATTAAACTTATTAGAAAACTATATTAATAAAAATATTATAAATATTTTTATATAAGTGAAAATTTTGCTATAAATTATAAGCTTTTTAAAATTATATTTAATTTAAAAAAAATATTAATCTATTTAAAATTTCATTATGAAAATTTATTAAATTTGAGGATAAAAAGAAAGCCTAAAAATATTTCAATATATTAATTTTTATATATTTTAAAAATTTTGCATTGCTATTGTTACAACTTTATTTATTTATATTTAAATAAATTAGCAATTTCCCCTAAACTTGTAAAGTACATTGAAGGAATAGAAAGATTTGGGAAGTCCATCTTAAAAAACTAAATCACTACCACATCTTTGACAACATGAATGTTAGGACTCTGGACACCACATATCTCCACAATGGTATGATATTGTCCACTTTGGGCCTAAGCCCTCATGGATTTGTTTTTGGGCTTTACCCCAAAAGGCCTCATACCAATGGAGATATTTGTCCATCCTTATATACCCATGATCCTCCCCACTTCTAGTCAATGTGGGACTTTGGTCGTATACCCAACAATCCTCCCCTCGAACAAAGGACCATCGAGCCTCCCCTCAAACGATTATCCATCCGTCCACTCTCTACCAACCAGGATTCTCCACTCCAATGCGTTGGAAGCACACGCCTTACATGGAAGCACCACCTACCTCGAGAGCTTTCTCTATCCTAGGTCAACTCCTCTTCACCGTGTTGGGACCAGGACACGTCCATGAAGAATCTGGAGCACACCGCCTGTCTAACCGAGCTCATCCACGAATCCCATCGTGATATTACCGGGGCCCACCACCTTCGTTCAGCATTCCGAGGATTCATCCACTTGGCTAACTTCGGGGCATGGCTCTGATACCACTTGTTAGGACTCTGGACACCACATATCTCCACAATGGTATGATATTGTCCACTTTGGGCCTAAGCCCTCATGGATTTGTTTTTGGGCTTTACCCCAAAAGGCCTCTTACCAATGGAGATATTTGTCCATCCTTATATGCCCATGATCCTCCCCACTTCTAGTCAATTTGGGACTTTGGTCGTATACCCAACAATGAATCCCTTCTTCAGAAATGAAGTTTCCATCAATATTTAATTGATCAAAGTCAGGCTTATTTATCATAGCTTCAGTTGTAGCCTTTGCCCCTATTCTACTGATACCATTTGCACTCAGATAAATTTTGTTTAGGTATTCATGGCCTTCTATAAGGTCTTTATAGAGTCGAGATTATAACAAACCACTTAGCCTTGAGTTCGTTCTATGATGTAAGAAATTTGTAGAAATTTCTCTTGAAGAAAGAGACTCGGCGAGAGCTTAGACTATTTTCTCAGTTTAGTTAGTTACAAAAACACACACACAAAAAAACTTTTTAAACATGATGGCATGATTTTTAATAGTTAGGATGTCTAATACAAGAGCATCCCTTTGGATTTATGGCTTTGGTAAGCCTATGTGCCTAAAACTATTTTCAATTTTGTTTTGGTTTTAATCTAGGTTACTAACTAAATTTATGTTAAGCTTAGAATGTGAAGTGAGAAGCATAACATATTCATCTTTTTGCAATCAAAATGGAGCCTAGTCACTGAGGGAAACCAAATAAACCATTATCAAATATGGTTATTTTGATGTCTTTGAAATTATTTTTTATAATTATGAAATCTTGATAGAATTCTGGAGAACCTAATTAAGTAAAATGAAATGAACCAAAATGAATGGAAGAAAATATATGTACAAAATGATGGAGAGTCTAACTCGCGGAAATGGCATAAACCCAAAAAAAAGAATTTATTATTAAAAAATTCACTTAAATATTGTTGGGTGTCTTCATTTGATCACCTTCATAAACCCAACACTAACATACGCAGACTCAGGGAAAAGAAATACACCAAGATGCTAAGCTTTTATTATCAAAAAATTATTATTATCATAAATTTCCTTTTATAATTATATATTTTTTTGGATTTTATGGCTTTATTAAAAAAGTTTAATTATCTTTCATTGTTTCCATGTGATGTTGCTTTATTAGTCGAAGGCTTCTTATTTCAACTTAAGGTGGATGAGGATCTGTTGACTATTTTTATTTTTTTAATTGATGGTGTAGATTGATTCTTAAGGGAATATTCTCAACGTATGCCTCATGTGAATGCTTATAAACAACTGTAGTGTGTTAGAGAGTTTGTTAGGTTGCATTGACTTTTAATAAATTTAAAAAAATTGATGTCTGAACACCCACCAATTTCTTAGGGATTTTCAAAGCATACCTAATTTTAGAAAAATTGTCTTATATCTTGGTTGTAAAGGATATAAACTCTTCAACATTTATATTTTTTATCAAGACCTAGGATTCTTAAGGGTTAAGTAAAATCAAAGTTAATAATAATAATTTTGTTGCAATAGTTTTTTTTGTTATATATTTATCAATGGTAGATACAAATGAAGCCTTCAACTATATCAACCACATTAATATTTTTAATGTGGTTGTACTAGTAAATAATATAGTTTTCTTTTCTTGGGTTAAATCTAAAAATTACACTCTAGTTTTACAGGTTTTCATGGTTGTCATTCCCAAATTCGAACGTGCAGAAGGATTGTATACGGGGTTAACCACAAAGGACCTAGTCACTTTGTTCTTTAATCTCCAACTCATTTCATGCAAACTGACCATGGAAATGGGAATCAAGGCACTCATATTTCCCATGATGTATTATGCACCTTACAGAGTGCCACTTCTCTGGGCCATCAAGCAGACAATGTTTTCTCATTTTTGCGCAAGATAGACCATTGCAGAGGCCTCCATCAAGTTGAACATAATGAAGTCTCTAGGTATGAAGTACATGCTAAATTACAACATGGAAGATGACATTGATAATGTTGCTTGTCATGCCAGTATCAAATAATTTTTTACCATCGTTGATTCAATGCTCTTGCTTCCACTGGCTTGGTGAGTACCATAAGGTTCTTGCAACATACAGCCTGACAACGCGATTCAGAGTGCCACCTGCTAAAAATTTAAAATGTAACAACCTCCAGGGAAAATGTGCATATAAACAACATAATAGGAACAAAAATACAATAAACATATCAGCATTCAAAATCCATATACATATCAGTACATTTTCACATGAAAATCGAGGGAATGAATTTTTCATTAATAAATGCAATGAACCAACAGGTGATGGGACTACCACATTCCACCTGACCATAGATTGGCTGAGCCAAGTCTCTCTTCAGCCAATCACCCCTGTGCCATATTCCAAGCATGAATGTGGGACTCATAGAACACATCAAAAAACACCAATCAATGTGGATGCCACTAGAGTTCTCCACCTACACCGTGATGAATTTGAGTGCCTCCTAGTCTCTTAGGCTTTACCGTGCATCCGCAATATAATCCAAGGATCACTAGGCCCTACATCAAGACATACTCCCTAGGCTTTACCGTGCATTCCATCCTGGAATCACTAGGCCCAAAGGGGAGAAAATCCACCTCTTGGCTTTACCGTATATCCCACCATTCACCGGCAAGGATCCCTAGGCCCACCAAGGCACACAATCTGGCTTTACCGCAACCCATAGGTTCAAGGGTTACTAAGCCAGTGGCTTCATGCATCCTCAGTCTGGTTCTAGGACCACTACCACCATGTGTTTGTTAATTCGTAGATCCACCCCACTCAGCTTCGAATCCAATCCGACCATCCCCCACAAAATGCATGAGAGAACCCATCTCATCAAAGCTATAAGGAAATGGCAAGGCTAGGCTGAAAATACTGTCACACCTAGCAAAACCCATGCCATGGTAGAAAATAAACACATGCAATCCCATGCATGCCAAATTTAGCAAGGAAAATACACATGCAATCCCATGCATGCCAAATCTAGCAAGAAAAATACACATGGAAGTTGCTACCTATAATGAAGCTTGTCGTAGCCGGTTGATATTGTCTTTCCCTACTTGACCCTTGCTTCCTCTTGACTTCTTTGTTTTTCTTTCTCCAATGCCCAAGTGCTCCAATAAAAATCCAAGTGTCCAAGAGTATGAGAGAGAGGGAATAATGAGAGAGCTCCAAAACTAAATTAACCAAGCCTTTCCCACTGATCCTCAAAAAACTTTTTATTAATGGTGCCTATATTTTCTTCATTTTCCATTAGTTTCCTTCATTTTCCTCCCCACATGCCACCTATCACTTTTCACCTCTTTTTTCTCCTAATTTCCATTATTTTCCTTCATTTTCCTCACTTGCAACCTGTGACCTTTTACCTTCCTTTTCTCCTAATTTCCATTATTTTCATAAATAAATGTGCCAAAATACCTCTTTGCCTCTTTAATGCCTTAGCCATTGCCTTTTCCAATTTCCTTAGCTATAAACAATTGAATGAACACCTCTTAGGATGTCTTGCCCACCATTCAGGTTGGAATACGTGTCCCATCATTCATAGTATTTACATATTTTTACATGGAATTTTCACAAGGGTTGTTACAAAACCCTCCCCCTTGAGGGAACACCATCCTTGGTGTTCAATGACACCTATAACTACATGACTGCTGACAACAAAACATACTGACCATGGAGCTCTATAACACAGCTCGTTGCAGTGTTTACAATGAAAGATCTGCTCAAAATAAAAAACATCATGACATCATGACAACATACGGCATAATGAAGCTTTATAACACAGCTCATTACGGTATTTACAATAACCACATATACACACATTCACATATGCACATTTTCTTAGCCAACAAATAAAATAATATGATGCCTGCATCCACAATAAGGGAATCCAGAGGCTCACACCTCCACCCTCAAAGTAATACCAGGATCCACCTCCTTCCCAGGAAGTCCAGAATCCATTGCAAATTCAAATTTGCATTTAATGTCTAGTGCTATAATCTCGTGCCACTTGTCCTCTCAGTGAATAGTTACCGATTCATTGTTCCAGGGTGGACTCCCAATGTGCATCTGATTCCATCTGGCAATGCTAATGACCAAAACAAATCCATCTGTGACCTTCCCTTCTCTGCTACACAGTCCCTTGGGAATCTGGTCACCCCTTCCATGCAATCACTCACCTTCCAAGTTCTGCTGGCACCCTCATCCCGGACAGTCCATCCCTTGGCAAGGCTTCCTCACATCAGAAGATTCAAAGAGCAAGGCATATGTCTGCCTCAAAACTACCATACCAGTCATAGCATGCTAATGGAAATCAATTGACATTATTGGGTACCAGTGTCCCACAATGGCCCTGCTCCTCACGTGCTTTACCAACACACTGCTGCATGTTTCAATTCCTTTGCTGCTACTGCTAATTCTTGCAGTCAATTTTGACCACTCAACTGGGCATGTTCATGCTTCCTATACCAAGAACATAATTTCCATTAGATTCAAAATAAAGTGAAATAAATTCAAATCATACCTCATTGGTAGTTCGCCAATGAGGTACACTTGGAATCTTGTTCGCTTCCTGTCAGAAGAAGTCAAACTAGCCTCTTGACCAAATCAACATATATAAAGATATCACATCAGGTTAGCTCAAGCACAACCATCATAATCATAAATCACATGTAACCATCATAAACCAGAATCATAGATCATAAACTAGAATCACAGATCATAAACTAGAATCATAGATCATAAATCATAATCATAATTCAAATGCATACTAAAGCAGAAATACAATACCGATACTTATCCTTCATCGATCCTTACTTCTACCTTGGTTCTTTCTGTAACACATTGGATTGGTTACCACACCCAACAAACATCCAATGCCTTCTCCTCAACCATGTGCATAGACACATAGTGTGCATCACACACATACAACCACACCTGACACATAACACCATGAAATACATGCTCCTAAACCTGATGTACAACACATACACCTACCGCCAGTGTACAACACACTGCATCCATCTATACTCGATGTGTAGTACCACCCAATACATGTATCTACACATAGTACTACACAACGAGTACACAAGCTGCAATACCATGACTACATGATGCATATACATAATACCGCATGCCTATAACACAACATCGACAAGACACAAACAATACCACACATACACCAGTACCATATGTACAACATGTACATAGTACCAACTATACACTGTACCACCTGCACAACATGTTCACAACTTCACATGTACACGATGCCACCTGCACAACTTGTACACAACACCACATGTACACTGCACCATTGTACAACATGTACACAATACCACATGTACACAGTACCACACACACGATTTATACAAGATACCATATGTACATAACATCACATGCACGACATGTACACAACACCACATGCTCATAGCACCTTATGTATAGCATGTACATGGCACCACATGCTCACAGCACCACTTGTACAATCATGCACACAACACCATATGTACGTAGCACCATATGTACAACATGCATGCAACACCATGTGTACATAGCACTGCATATCCAACATGTACATAGCAACATCCTACACATCGTTGCATATCCAACATACACAGAGCACCATATGCACACACGTCGCATATACATCATGAAGATACAATATGTATACAACACCCCATATGTAATATTCACACAAACCTATTTGTACCATCCTATACAAAACATTGCATAAATAACAAGTACACATGTTATATATGCGCAACACCACAAGTGCACACATCATAGATGGAACATATACAACATATGCACAACAATAGTACCGCACATCGAAAACCACATTGTTCTTACCAAGAAACCTTGCTTCCAGTATCTCATCCATGCTTATCTTATCATGCCACGAACCACACTGCTTTCACTTTGTTGATGTATCCTTCAACATTACCTGTTATAACATAGACATAGGCATAATACAAGTATACAATATCAAATCATATCCACATGATACTGATGTCGTATATTTGTCGTGACTATTCTTCCCAATTGATTCCTTGTAAGACCATGAACCTCTTCATGTCTTTCTCTTGCATAAGAAATCATTCCTCCACAAGAATGATCCCTAACAACCTTGTTAGATAGTAACTTAGATACATGGATACATACATACGTATATAAACATTAGCATAAAAAAATCATGATCCTGTCAGAAAATGACATACATTCATACATGTATACATATATAAACTTCAACGTAATCATGATTAAAAAATAATTACCAGATAACATAAGGTCTAGGTTAAGAGAAGTTCCTTATTTATGAACAGGCATTGAGAGAAATAGTTCCCAACATAGCCAAGGTGGATGACACCTCTGATCCATTTACTTTACCTTTTCTAGTTACCTTTCTCATGTCTACACTACTTCTGTCCATTTACCACAATGGACCCAACCAGTCCAACCGTCTGTCATAGTCTTACCTTCTGTTGCACTTACTCATGCACAAAGCTTCATCTGGGTCTTATATCATCAGTTGGGTTCCACACATCTCTCTTGATTTCCATCAACTTTCCTCTTTCCCAACCAATTCCCAAGACTCAAAACAATAAAAAAGAAGACAAGAAAAAACCAAGAAGAAAACCACGAAATCCCATAAAAATATAACACTACAACAAAGTGGCAAGGCCTTGCACCGGACATAAACAAAACCACAAATCAAGCTCAACAATTCATAAAATACCAAAAGCAAAAGACTAACAACAAACACGATGACTCAATTCCCGTGGTTCCTAGTGCATCCAAGGGAAAGCTCAACCTAAGCCTTCTTCACAATTCATGGAAATCTCTCTTGCCATGCAACTCCCTGCATCATTCTCACACATGTCAACCACATGTTCCAAGTATCGAGACAATCATATTTATCAATTTGAATTCAACTTTTACAAACAATCATGTCATAATCCATAGTCATTAGACATAATGCTACAACTATAAAATACATTCAAGTACGTATCAACTGTCTCAACACATAGATGTTAGTACAATCATCTTAAAACAAAATAATTTGAACACATACTCATATGAAGCAATTCATCAATCATTCAACCAGTTGCAAAGATACCATGTTAAATAAATCAACTATGCACCAAACACTCAAACACCAAATAGACATCATAATCAAACAACCAAGCACCAATATATGACATAAGAAAACTCATACCTTAATGTATATCAGGGGAGGCTATCTCATCTACACAATAAAGCTAGGTTAGCATGATACAACTTCACAACATATCAACTCAAACATAAATCATGATATCCCTAACAGTAACTAACTAACATGTTCACGTCATAAGCTCATAAGCATTTTTCATTCATGCATAACAAGCACATATGTATGATCAATTTAGATTAGTATGACACCATATCACAAATATGTCAGTTCATACCTAAATATCGCAACCATAACCATCTGCATAGGTCAAACTAGGTTAACACAATACATATAACATCAAGATCTTCGAGGCAATGAACATAACCATCACACATATGACCAATCCAAATTATAACATTAATATCTCAATGAAATGGCCCTAATCATCAATTTAATAACATCTAACAATAATAATCTATATATCATACTCATCCACAAGATATGACATAATCATCAGGTTATCTAATATAAAACAACAATAGCAATGCATACAACTATGAGCTACTATTATTCCTGAATATCTGACGCATGTGCATATAACCACCCTAATCATCTAACATCTATCATGAATGCAACCATAACATCAAATACATGTTCATAAGCCTAATGTATATAAACCTAATACATATAAAAATCCTTAACTTACATACCTACATGCCAAACATACAATACCTGTATGACGATCTTCTCTTACCCCAAAGTCTAATGTTGCAACCTCATTATGATGATCTGCATCTCCTGCTCTATCTCAACTAGCTCATTAGCATCATAACAACCAATAGCATCATGATGACCTAAATTACATACAATGACTTCACAAGGCATGTTTGACCTACTATACATGAATAATCATAGCCATGACCATACATGCATAACAACAACCATTACTCCATTGTACACATTTCCACATGCAACCAACAATATGCATAAGCAATGCCAAATAAACTACACCTACGCATAAATGCATGTAGTCAAATATAAGCAATCAATCCTTGCAATCAATCTACAAGACTGATGCATGTAATCAAAATATTCAAAAATGTAACGTAACATACAAGGATGTAAGTAAGTATCATAAAATCAACATGTAAGCGACATATAATTCATACACAGTCCGTCACATGTTCCAAAAATCAAGACATTGTATCTATTAATTTGAAATTAGCATTCACCAATACTAACAACCTATAAGCATACCCCCTTACTATCCATGGTCCACACTAAGGTAGAAGGAGGAAGCTACTATAATGACCTGATCTCCAATGTCCAATTATGGAAATGGGATCTCCAAATCTCTATTAAATTTAACCATACTTGAAAAGAAATTGATTTTTATTTCTCATACATTTGTATGAGACTAAGTAAAAAACATTGCACTTATTCCACTTGTAACATAGTGACCAAAAACATGCCACTTTTCCATTTCCTTACACGCAACTTTTCAAATTGCTTGCATGCAACCTTTCAAATTCCCTACATGCAACTTTTCAAATTATTTGCATTCAAATATGAGTAGATCAGCTACATCCATATTATCATACTACAATACTATCCCATCTAAAAAAATAACATTTTCTTCAAACAATTACCATAATTTTACATTTGCCCCAAATAACTACTATACTATTACATTTGCATGTAAGCATTTATTCAAACACTACATGCAAACTAATATAGAAAACTATTTGCATACAAGTAAGCATATATCAACTACGGCAATACTATTACACATCAATACTATCTCCAACCATAAACAACATACTCATTGGGGCATTTTATCAAACAGTTTGTATGCAATTAATCATTGAACCATTTAAGCATTTCATCAAACACTTTGCATGCAAACTAATATAGCGAATGATTAAATGCATATATCCTAAACTATAGTAGTACAAGTTATGGAAACTGAACCATATGATCAGTGGTATTATCCCTCACTATGGTTTAAGTTTCAACTTCTGAAATTTCATAGATGAAAAGTTATAAAAAATACCAACACAATCCTATTTGGTGCAAAATTCTAGGAGTATCCAGAAAGCTCGATTTACACTAGTCATATCTCCTAAAATATAGTGAATAAATGTTTGAAATTTTTATCAAAATACAAGTAGGATTTCCTCTCATTGTGGACAAACTTACAGCTCCTGAGAGTGCCCAGAATAAAATCTATAACAAAAATGTCAGCGTGACCTATTTGAGACCTGACTTTAGGAGCATTCAGAAGGCTTGACTCCCTCTGCTCATATCTCCTAAAATATTGCAGCCGAATATCTGAAATTTCTACAGCATTATCATTGGTATTTCCCCTCAATGTGGACGATTTTTCAGCTTCTGAAATCCTACAGAAGAAAAGTTATTGCAAAAATTCCAACGTGACTTGTTTAAAGGTGCACTTAGGAAGGTCATCTTCCTTAGATCATAATTCTTAAAGTATTGTGACCCAATATATGAAATTTTTACCACATTATCAATGGCATTTACCTTCAGTATGGAAAAATTTTTGATTTCTAATATTTCACAGAAGAAAAGCTAGAACAAATATGATAGAAAGGTCTAAAATTTAACTTTTGTTCTTCATTTTACCTATGATAGAGCCCATCTAGTCCAAGTGTTTGAACCATGCTCTGATACCACTTGTAACAACCTCCAGGGTAAATGTGCATATAAACAACATAATAGGAACATAAATACAATAAAAATATTAGCCATCAAAATCCATATATATATCAGTACATTTTCACATGAAAATCAAGGGAATGAATTTTTCATTAATAAATGCACTGAACCAACCAGTGATGGGACTATCACGTTCCACCCTGTTATACTCCTATACCAATAGGAGTCATATTTCATGATTGACTTGTTGAGCTCTGTAATATGTTCATTTCTTTCCTTGTTGCAAAGGTTTCCATATTATCAAAAAATCAAAAAATCTAAAAAATGTAAAGAGGGTATGCCCTAAAAGAAAAATCAAAGGGTAAAAAAATAAATAAAATGGTCAAAAAAGTGAAAGAAATGAACCCCAAACAAAAATAGACCAGGAAAGTGTGCAAGTCCAAAATGCCACTACTTTTTCATTTTTTGTAATAAAACATTGTGTGCAGCTTGTTAATCTATGCCACAATTGATGAAGAATAAAATAGCTTAAACTTGGCTCATTCATGTTTGAATTTCTTATTTTAGAGATAGCAGATAAAATCCGACCAAACTGTTTACTCTTGGAAGATAAGTAGATAGGTAGAGTAAATAAAAAGGAGTTCAACAATTTAATCTGAGCACTTGGAAGTAATAAGTGCAGACTTAGGTAGGCTTACTATGCAAAGAAAATAAAAGTTAGATAAGGGTTTGCCAGTCTAAGTGCACCCAAAGAAAGAAGGAAAAAAATGCTAGGACTAAAGTAGGCAGGGTAGGTAGATTGGTGTTGCAGAATGATACTTGTGATAGATTATGTCTCTAAATGTGTTAATCTATATCTCTATCACAAGTGCAAGGCGAACATTATACTTGAAGCATCTCAAGCAAGACAAGATTCAATAACTAACTCCCCTTCATACTTTTCCATAAAGATTTCACTAATTTCCCCAAAGTATTAAGATCTGTTCTTAATATCATTCATAAATCACTCATTTCATTTCATAAACATTGCCTAAGTAAAACCCTATTTTACTTAGGAAAATGGCAAATATTCCTCATAAAAACCCTTTTTCATCTTGAGCCTAAGTTTAATTACAAAAGCCAATTGTTTTTATAGCTTAACACTTTCATTTTCATAAATTATATTAACTTTAACGTTTATTATATAAATCCCACACCATAAAACCCTTCCCGTATTACTTAGTTATATAAAAAATCTCGATTTTTAATGTATCCCCGCCCCGGTTGAAATATAATCGTAAACACCATTTAAAAAGGATTAATGAATTTGTTTGAAATTCATTAAAAAACCTTCCCCTCCACATGCAAAGGAATTAATTGACCTCCGGTTGATTAATAACCATTACCCTGCAAACCAATCAAACCCCAAAATGATTAAAATATAGTTTATTACGCTGACCCCGCTACATTAACCCCCTACCATCTTCGATGCCCGTCCGTCGTCCGATCAACCCCGGCACATCCAACGGTCCATAACGATATCGCGACCCCCCTTACCTCCGCTCGTTAGCTCGTGATCGGCTGGCAGTTTTCTGCCCATACCTTTGCCATGCATCGCCCATCCGGGGTGCTCGCTTGCCCTCCACTCAATACCGTCCAGCCCCAAAAGCGGTGTGGGGTAAACCACTTACCACCCTCTGCTGACATCATCCTTTGACGTCATCCATCCTCTGCTGACATCATCCTCTGACATCATCCACCCTCCGCTGACGTCATCCTCTAACGCCATCCGCCCTCTGCTGATGTCAGGCTGGTACCGCTTACGTCATCCACCCAGTTGAATACAAAAACTCCGGCCAAACCTCAGTTTTGTCAAATAAATGATAAAACACCATTTTTTCACTGTAATGCATTGCACCCCGTGCTCTCCTACAAAATAAAGACCGAAATCAATGTTCCATCTCCTCAACCACCACCTAACTAGAGAAGCTCCACGGTGAGCACGCAGACTCAACTGACTTGCCATTTTACAGTTTCCTCCTCTTTTGACACAGGTGCCTTTAAAATTTCTCAATAAATGGATATCAGTGCATCAATTACTGTGGCTCCTCCAGTAATCTCCACAGGACTCAACATATCAGCCACAGAGAGATCCATAGTTGCATTGTTACCCTTGGAAAAAGGGAAATTTTGGGCTAAATACCAGACAGAGATGAACAGAGTTGAAAAGGTTAAAGGGTATCAGATTAGGATTAGAGAGTATCAGTGAAAACATGGAAGCCAGTGCAGAGTTCCTCAAGAAGACAGCTGCAACCTGAATCCTAGGGCCTGCCTCCAGCACATTCAACAAAAACAGGACCAGCACAACATCAGTTTATTTTTTTCCTATTTTCCGGACTAGCTTTTTCTGTTTTCTTGTAAACTATTTTTAGTCATCCTAGATATTATCTCACTGAGATATTTGTTTTATAATTTTCTGCATAAATACCCCCTCAAATGGAGTATTGTGTGTGGATTCCTAGACTTTGTTGTAATATTGATTTTTTCGAATAAAGAGTTGTTGGAATCACTATTGCATGGCCTACTGGATGAAGAATTGAAGCAGAGGACTTGTCACAGACTTCTTGAATCAACAACTAGATCAATAAGTTCTCTATATCTTGTGTTTTAAAGTTTTCTTAGTTTATTATATCATCTGTGTTTCACAATCTGAATGATAAAGAAAGGATTAATTTCAGAATATGCTTGATTGCACTCTGTTTTCAGTCATTATTGTTCTCTATGTTTTCTTTAGAATTAGGATAAGCAGTGAAATCTTAATTGCTCCTGTTTCCTTAATTCTTTCATGTTGATTATTTGTTGAAGAATACTTCACTGCTCCTTATCAGTAATCATCCAATTTCCCTCTTTAAATAGGTTGAAGGATCCTTAACTGCCCTTCACCCAATTTGAGCTCATTCCATCTGTTTCAAGTCTTTATTCGTTCCCTGTTTGACTATCTTGCTCTTTGAAACCATCCTCTGTTAAGAAACTAAATCCAAAAAGCCATATTCTTTGACTCCATTAGCCCAATGGACTAAAATACTCTGTTTTACCTCTCTGCTTTATTGAATCTCACCACTCAAACTCAAACAAAATTTTAGAACTTCATAACTAGCCTAATACCTTTAAAAACAAAGCTAAATCATAAAGAGAGAGCCCTCTCTAGATACAGATTGGCTAGATTTTGTACCTAAAAGATTGGTTTGTGGTTACCGCGACCTCCTTTCCCCTTCTTATAACTTCTGGGAAAACCTGAGTGATAACATCAATGGCGACTCTGCTGGGGACCTAAATAATTGTTTATTACTATTGTTTCTTTCATAAGCTACAAATGGAGCCTGAAGCTAGCTAGGTAGCCTTTGAAATGCTTTTGCTTTGCAATTGCAGAAGTAAATGAATTCTGCTTCAGTCTATCTCCGGTCTAGCTTATGGACTGAACATCTGGTTTCAAATACTTGATCAATTCCTCTTGTCAAATTAATCTTTAAGAAATTTTAAATCTCATATCTAAATCCTCTTAAAGAAATCATAGAAGTTGTTTTGAAAAGTCATAAAAAATCAAAATAATCATAAAATACTCAAAATTTGGTTTCCTGGAAAACTAAACCTTTTCTTCAGAACTGTTTTACAGGTTCAGATCTGATCTATGATGGTGGACCGTGATCAGATACACAAAGGTTAAAATCATCCACCTGGCGACTCCACATCAATTTCACAACTAAGACTCCACTGGAGGGACGAAACTGAAAGAACAATACAAAAAGATCAGGCTTTTAACTTGGATTGTTTTCCAAGACCTTATGTTCTTTCTAAATTCATAGAGTTTTCCAATGAATATTGTATTTTAGAACAAAATTTAGATTAATTTTTGAGTATTTTCTTTTGAAAATTGTAAATATATATCATCCTTTTGAATCTTATGATGATCACTTTCCAATCAAGAAGCTTCAAATACTCAAGACTCCACTACTAAAAGAATCTAGAGTTGTTGAGAACCTATGGTGACCCCATTTTAGCATTAAGTTTATTCAAGATGAATTTAACAAATCAATGCAGGTATGCTCCTTTGGACAGGTCAAATATTCCAGGTTTTCCAAACCCTTTGCCCAAATTTTATTGGTAAAAAAATCTTCCATTATTTAAAGATGAAATAGGAGATGATGCTGCTTTACATTTATTAAAATTTCATATGCACATTCGAAAGTTTAAAGTCAAATTCCATGAAGATTGTCTTATGAAAATATTTATGGTAACTTTAGAAGAAAAAGCTAGATCTTGGTATGAAAATTTACCAACCTCTAGCATATGTTCTTTAAAGCAGTTTCATGCTACATTTCATGACAAATACAAGGAAAGGTATTATTCTCTATTGCTAATTCAAGACTGCTGTGACAATTTTGAAAGTTTTATTCAATATCTGGAAAATTTCTATGATGATGATGATGATCAGTTCATGGATCATGAAATATTAGAGTTTTTAGAAGAGAAACCTTTTCAAAAAGTGGAAGCCTTGCTTGAATTATCTTCCCCTTAGAAAGAAAAATATGATGTATGTTGTTCAGAAACCCATGAAGTTTCCCCACAGGAAAAAATTCTTGCAACACTACAAACTGATCAGAATAAAGAAGAAATGCAGTTCCCTAAAATTGCTCAAATAGAAAATAGCAATGAAAACCAACAACAGTCTAGAGATCTGGAGATAGAGGCAATAGAGCTTAAAAGTATTGAACCACAAGACCATCTTCAACAAATAGTGGTTTCTTCAGAGATGAAAGTCTAGTTAAAATTATTTGATGAAAACCATGTCACAAATTTTCTTTCCTCACATGCAAATGAAATGAGACAACATACTTTGATAGATCATGATCTTTCATCTAAAATTATTGAGAGTTTGCAACTCCCCTACAAGCTTCTATATGACAAAGACAATGATCAAGATTTTCCTGTTGTATGTGATAAGGTTGTTATATTTGATGAAGATCAAGAGTATTCAGAGCACTTGGATACAGTGGAGAATAAAGAGGAGAAATGATTGACCAATCACTTGGATCAAGTAGCAGTTTGGAATGAGGTTTGTTTTCCTGATACCAATCATCCAGAAGATCTTATATGGCATGATTACCATTATCCTTTGGTCAATATATTGCAGCCATCAGTGCAAGAAGAGATTAAGAATCATGAACAAATTTATGCTAATTCCAACTACCATAAATCAGAGGATAGATTTATAAAGCAATATGTGGAGGAGAAAGCTCCTGGTCTAATGTGTGTGTTTGATGACATTACTTCTTTTGATGACTTGCCCAAATATGATCAGTATGATGATAATTATGTTCTTCAAATCAAAACTAACTTTATGGAGCAATTAGAGGCTAGTTTGGGGAATAAGGACATCCTGTTTCACCAACTTGAGAATAGTGATCAACTTGTTCATTCCAGCTATGAAAGTGAGGAAGAAAATGCAGAAAATTTGGAAATAAGTGAAACTTCTTTACCTCTTTGTTTTGAATCATGTCAATTTTTAAAGGAAAGGTGGTGTAAAATTTTTAAAGAGGAGGAGCAGCTTGTATAAATCTTTGAAGTTCCATTTGAACCTATATGTAATAAGTTGCAACAATCCTTCCAAGTTCTTTATGATCCAATAGCTGACAGGTTGGATGATGAAAGAAATCATAATTTATCTCCATTAACAGACTATGAGAGTCAAAATCAAGATGATTATGGTCTTACAAGACAGACATTACAATCAGTAGAAATATCATCACAAAGAGCAGTTGAAAACATGCAGGGTGATAAAGATAAAAGTGATATTTCAATTTCATGGCATGTAAGCCATACACAACAAATGTACAGTTGTTTGAATCAGTTCAAGAAAAGTGTATATATTTTACAAGATACTTTTGTACAATTTCTAGATCCAACAAAGGAGATCAGGAATTTCCTTATCTTCTCAAAGGTTAACAAAGATATATTTGATTGCAAGATCTCAATTTTAAACACCAACAAGCACAAGCAAAAAAAGTCACCAATGTATATGATGCTTGAGTGGTTGTTTTATTTTACCTAACCAGTAGTCTGAAAACTGATTAGAGTAAGTAGGTAGGATTTAAGTTTGATTTAATTCAGTTTCAGTAGATTATGAAATAAATCCTTAAAAGATTTGAATCCAATCAAAAGGCCTTAAGATCTTGATGATTTACTAATTTGGTTTGCAGATTGCAGCACCTTTTGGTTTCAGGTCAGATCTCAAGTTGTGCAGGAGAAGGTTAAGAAGATTTTGATAAAAAGGCCAAATACTAAAGGTTCCTACCCAAGTGACAATGTGCTCAAAGTAGGATTCAAGGAGGAAGAATAAATGTTTAAGTGTTGATTGGACAGTAACTTTTGGATTTGAAGCTCGAAAAGAAGGCCCTAAGCTTCACAAGTGTATTGTCATACATACAATAAAGCAACCAGCTGAAGGAGATTTCAGAGCATAGTAAAAGTTATTCAGAAGGCCATCTGACCTACTGTTCTTGACTTTCCACTAGGGAAAGCCATCCCCAAGTGGAGACATTGTTATACTCCTATACCAAAAGGTTTCATATTTCATGATTGACTTGTTGAGCTCTGTAATATGTTCATTCATTTCCTTGTTGCAAAGGTTTCCATATTATCAAAAAATCAAAAAATGTAAAAAATGGAAAGAGGGTATGCCCTAAAAGAAAACTCAAAGGGTAAAAAAATAAATAAAATGGTAAAAAAAGTGAAAGAAATGAACCCCAAAAAAAAATAGACCAGGAAAGTGTACAAGTCCAAAATGCCACTACTTTTTCATTTTCTGTAATAAAGCATTGTGTGAAGCTTGTTAATCTATGCCATAATTGATGAAGAGACAAACAACTTAAACTTGGCTCATTCATGTTTGAATTTCCTATTTTAGAGATAGAGAACAAAATCTGACCAAACTATTTAATCTTGGCAGATAAGTAGATAGGTAGAGTAAATAAAAAGGAGCTCAACAGTTTAATCTGAGCCCTTGGAAGTAATAAGTGTAGACTTAGGTAGGCTTACTATGCAAAGAAAAGAAAAGTTAAATAAGGGTTTGCCAGTCTAAGTGCACCCAAAGAAAGAAGGAAAAAAATGCTAGGACTAAAGTAGGCAAGGTAGGTAGATTGGTGTTGCAGAATGATACTTGTGATATATTATGTCTCTAAATGTGTTAATCTCTATCTTTATCACAAGTGCAAGGCGGACATTATACTTGAAGCATCTCAAGCAAGACAAGATTCAATAACTAACTCCCCTTCATACTTTTCCATAAAGATTTCACTAATTTCTCCAAAGTATTAAGATCTGTTCTTAATATCATTCATAAATCACTCTTTTCATTTCATAAACATTTCCTAAGTAAAACCCTATTTTACTTAGGAAAATGGCAAATATTCCTCATAAAAACCCTTTTTCATCCTGAGCCTAAGTTTAATTACAAAAGGCAATTATTTTTATAACTTAGCGCTTTCATTTTCATAAATCATATTAAATTTAACGTTTATTATATAACTCCCACAGCATAAAACCCTTCTCGTATTACTTAGTTATATAAAAAACCCTATTTTTAATGTATCCCCACCCCGGTTGAAGTATAACCGTAAACACCGTTTAAAAAGGATTAATGAATTTGTTTGAAATTCATTAAAAAACATTCCCTGCCACGCGCAAAGGAATTAATTGACCCCCGGTTGATTAATAACCATTACCCCGCAAACCAATCAAACCCCAAAATGATTAAAATACAGTTTATTACGCCGGCCCCGCTACATTAACCCCCCGCCATCTCTGACGCCCGTCCGCCATCCAATCAATCCCCGCACATCCAACGGTCCACAACGATATCACGACCCCCCTTACCTCCGCCCGTTAACTTGCGATCGGCCGGCGTTTTTCCGCCCATACCTCTGCCATGCGTCGCCCATCTGGGGTGCTCGCTCGCCCTCTGCTCAATACTGCCCATCCCCAAAAGCAATAGGGGGTAAACTACTTACCACCCTCCGCTGATGTCATCCTCTGACATCATCCATCCTCCACTGATGTCATCCTCTGACATCATCCTTTGCTATCATCCGCCCTCCGCTGATGTCAGGCTGGGTACTGCTTACGTCATCCGCCCGGTTGAATACAAAAACTCCTGCCAAACCTCAGTTTTGTCAAATAAATGATAAAACGCCATTTTTTCACTGTAATGCATTACGCCCCACGCTCTCCTGCAAAATAAAGACCGAAATCAATGTTCCAATTCCTCAACTGCAACCTAACCAGAGAAGCTCTACGGCGAGCTCGCAGACTCAACCGACCTGCCATTTTACAGTTTCCTCCTCTTTTGACAAAGGTACCTTTAAACTTTCTCAATAAATGGCTATTAGTGCATCAATTACCATGGCTCCTCCAGCAATCTCCACAGGACTCAACATACCAACCACAGAGAGATCCATAGCTGCACTATTACCCTTGGAAAAAGGGAAATTTTGGGCTAAATACCAGACAGAGATGAACATAGTTGAAAAGGTCAAAGGGTATCAGATCAAGATTAAAGAGTATTAGTGAAAACATGGCAGCCAGCGCAGAGTTCCTGAAGAAGACAATTGCAACCCGAATCCTAAGGCCTGCCTCCAACACATTCAACAAAAATAGGACCAGCACAACATCAGTTTATCTTTTTCCTATTTTCCGGACTAGATTTTTCTATTTTTCTTGTAAACTATTTTTAGTCATCCTAGATATTATCTCATTGAGATATTTGTTGTATAATTTTCTACATAAATACCCCCTCAAATGGATTATTGTGTGTGGATTCCTAGACTTTGTTGTAATATTGATTTTTTGGAATAAAGAACTGTTGGAATCACTGTTGCATGGCCTACTGGATGAAGAATTGAAGCAGAGGACTTGTTACAAACTTCTTGAATCAACCACTAGATCAATAAGTCCTCTATATCTTGTGTTTTAAAGTTTTCTTAGTTTATTATATCATCTGTGTTTCACAATCTGAATGATAAAGAAAGGATTAATTACAGAATATGCTTGATTGCACTCTGTTTTCAGTCATTATTGTTCTCTGTGTTTTCTTCAGAATTAGGATAAGCAGTGAAATCTTAATTGCTCATGTTTCCCTAATTCCTTCATGTTGATTATTTGTTAAATAATACTTCACTGCTCCTTATCAGTAATCATCCAATTTCCCTCATTAAATAGGTTGAAGGATCCTTAACTACCCTTCACCCAATTTGAGCACATTCCATTTGTTTCAAGTCTTTATTTGTTCCCTGTTTGACTATCTTGCTCTGTGAAACCATCCTCTGTTAAGAAATCAAATCCAGAAAGCCATCTTCTTTAACTCCATTAGCCCAATGGACTGAAATACTTTGTTTTACCTCTCTGCTTTATTGAATCTCACCACCCAAACTCAAACAAAACTTTAGAACTTCATAACTAGCCTAATACCTTTAAAAACAAAGCTAAATCATAAAGAGAGAGCCCTCTTTGGATACAGATTGGCTAGATTTTGTACCTAAAAGATTGGCTTGTGGTTACCTCAGCCTCCTTTCTCCTTCTTACTATTTCTCGGAAAACCTGAGTGATAACACACCCAACCATATATTCGCTAAGCCAAGTCTCTTTTCAGCCAATAACCCCCGTGCCATATTCCAAGCATGAATATAGGACTCATAGAACACATTAGAAAACACCAATCAATGTGGATGCCACCGGAGTTCTCCGCCTAAACCGTGAGTAATTTGAGTGTCTCCTAGCCTCTCAAGCTTTACCGTGCATCCACAATCTGATCCAGGGATCACTAGGCCCTACATTGAGACATACTTTCCAGGCTTTACCATGCATTCCATCCCAAAATCACTAGTCCCAACGGAGAGAAAATCCAACGCTTGGCTTTACTGTATATCTTGCCATTCACTGACAAGGATTCCTAGGCCCACCAATGCACACAATCTGGCTTTACCGCAACCCAAAGTCCGGTTCATGGGTTACTAGGCCAATGGTTTCATGCATGCTCAGTCTGGTTCAGCGACCACTACTACCATGTGTTTGTCAATTCGGAGATCCACCCCACTCAGCTTCGAATTCAATCCGGCCATCCCCCACAAAACACATGAGAGAACCCATCTCATCAATGCTATCAGGAAATGGCAAGGTTAGACTGAAAATACTATCACACTTAGCAAAACCCATGCCATGGTAGAAAAGAAACACATGCAATCCATGCATGCCAAACCTAGCAAGGAAAATAAACATGCAAGTTGATACTTGCAATGAGGCCTATTATAGCCGCTTGATCCTCCCTTTCCATACTTCATCCTTGCTTCCCCTTTCCTTCTTTTCTTTTATTACTCCAATGCCCAAGTGCTCCAAGAAAAATCTAAGTGTCCAAGAGTATGAGAGAGAGAAAATAATTAGAGAGCTCCAAAACTGAACTAACCAAGTCTTGCCCACTGATCCTCAAAAGCCTTTTTATTAATGAGGCCTCTATTTTCTTAATTTTCCATAAGTTTCCTTCTTTTTCATCCCCACATGCAACCTATGACCTTTCACCTCCTTTTTCTCCTAATTTCTATTATTTTCCTTCATTTTCCTCCTCAAACCTGTGACCTTTTACCTTCCTTTTTTCCTAATTTCCATTATTTTCATAATAAATGTGCCAAAATACCTCTTTGCCTCTTTAATGCCTTAGCCATTGCCTTTGCCAATTTTCGTAGCCATAAACAACCAAATGAACATGCCCTATGATGTATTTCCTACCATTCAACTTGGAATACGTCTCCCATCATATGTAGTATTTATATATTTTTACATGGAATTTTCACAAGGGTTGTTACATAAAATTTATTAGTTGGAGGAAGAAAATTTAAATATATTATTGGCTGGATTTTCCTAGCCAAACCAATCATACGAATACCTTCGGTGTAATTAATTAATTTTTTTCTATTTTATTATCACTTATTTGTAAATATAAATATTGAATACTTTAATTTATTTTAGATTCTAAGTTTTATTTATTTATTTATGAAATATTAAATTTTTTATTTGTTGAAAAGTAATAAATTATACAATCTAAGTTATATTATTTTGTATTATAAAAGTAATTATCATCATGATGATGATGATTAATGTCCATTAAGACCAATGCAGTCTATCAGACCTCAAGAAATTAAAAAGAATATAATTGTGATTCTTCAAAATCTTGTTTCTTTGATAAAAATAAGAAAAATAAGTGCTCCAAGATTGCTATAGTTGGGTTGGCTTAATAAGTCAAGAAGATTGGAAGTGTGGTAGATGTTAGTGAATTAAGAGTGGATGTGAGTAAGATCTAGGCAGTCTAAAAGGAGGTTTTTTTCATCTTCCACCTCTTTAGTATCGCAAATTTGATAGATCCTATCATGCCAAGGAGTCTTGGGAGTAGACCACCGCCCAGTTTCACTTCGAAGATCATGAGAATTAGTTCTTATCCTAGCGATGTTCATTTTTTTCCTCATGAGAATTAGTTCTTATCCTAGTGATGTTCATTTTTCCTCATGAGAATTAGTTCTTATCCTAGCGATGTTCATTTTTTTCTAAGTGTTGGTCAACATAGAGAGATAATTATGGTTATCAAGGGTGGGATTGATCACTTCCTTATAGTATCTGAGCTTCCTTTCACCCTATTGCTCTTTATCATCCCACAACATGTCCTTAAAATTAGAGCAAATAGTATCTTTAACACTATCCTTACTTCCCATGATGATCTCCTCCTTAATCCCCCAATGGTTGAGCCAAGGCTGGGCCTCCTTATGCCACCCACACTTGAGGCAAAGGTGGGAGTTTTGACTAAAGTTAAAAGAAATTTTTGGGAGCCTCTTGGATTCCATGTTGTAAAGCTTCTTCTTATACGTCAGATATCTAAACATAACTATACTTTCAATGGGCAACAGGCCAGCTTCGATCAAGAGGATAGGATATGGAGTATTTCCCTTGATCTTTAGGTTGTAGGTTATGAATTTCTTTTGAATCATATCAATATTTCTCCACGACTCTCTGGATATACTGCAACCAAAAAAATCACATTCGTATAAGACAAGAGGGGTGATGAGATTCTCAAAGAGGAACCCTTTTTTACTCCAAATGAAAATATCGATCGACTTACAGTTGTTCTCAAGTTGATAATAAGCTTTCCAGCCTCCAATAATCATTTTCTTGATGCTATAATTCCAGTTGAGAAGATGAGGAAAATCAATACCCAAATATTTGTAAAAAGAAACCTACTCTAAACAATGGTTATCCTAGATGAAATTACCATTGGTGATCTTTTAACAACGTAAATTTTGAAACGAGAACTGATAAGATTACCTGTTTTGTTGAGGTAGCAAAAAAATCAACGATTTTGAAAATTGGTGATGCAGAATATATATATATATATATATATATATATATATATATATATCTATATTTAGCATAGTTTTTGACACTTTCATTTTTTTATGTACATTAGATTTTAGAATGTTAGTGATTTGCATGTTGATTTTAAAAAGTGTTGATTCTGCATCAGGCCCTTTCTTTAAAAGGCTTATTTTTTTACTTTAAATTTTCTAATGTATTAAATGTGAATAATTATTTTTTAAATTTAACAATTTTTGAAGTGGTATTCTTCTTCATATTTTCTTGTTTTTCTTTTAACTTTTTTTTTTTTTTAGTGAGGTCTTTATTTTTTTTCATAGTTAAAGAAGAAGGTCGATATTTTAAAGTTTCAATATTCTACATATTTATATATCGTTAATTAATTTTTCAATGCACATCAAATAATTGTCTCTAAAAGAACAATAATTCTTAACAATTGACATAAAAATAAAGATTTTGAACATAAATATAACAAAAAATTACACATTTTGATCATTTTTTTGCTAGAAATGACATGTCAAAATCACAATTTTTATAGGAAAATTTTAACAAAAAATAGTTAAATAATAGTGCTTTCTTTTAATTTCATGTCAAATAATAATAATAATCACATTTCTTTTCAAAAAATAATGATTCTCATAAAAATTAAATCGAAAATCACATAATACAAATATTGAACATATAACAACATTAACTAAATATTTATTCTTCTCATAAAATGTCAAAGTCAAAACATTACATGTATAACTAATTAATAGTTACAAAAAATGAGCTTGATTTCCAAACATAACTTAAATTTAATTAAAATATCACATAATCCAAACTCTTCATCCTCTAGAGTTTCATCATTGTCTTCTTCCACAATATTTTCTTTTTCATTTTGCTCATTTTCCTCTACTAATGGATCTTTGATGTTTGCGAATCTCCCAATATATGCCTTTCCAATCATTCCATCTAATGATGGTTGAGGTTCATTTGCCTTTTTTGCCATATGTGATTCATTTAAATCCCCTTTCCTCAACCCAATTTCTTGCATTGCATCTGGAAGAAATTGAAGAGCATTAATTCTTTGCTGAATAAATTTACACTGTATTGAGTCTTTTTCAATGGAAGTGCAGTTTCTTCCTTTTTGTAGGCAACATGCTAGTGTTGTACCTAATTACCAAGCACAAAAGAAATAATGAAGTAAATTAGTATAATGACATATAAATTAAGAAAGAAGATATTGAAATTGAATTCTATATAATAAAACTTACCTAAGCCTAAAAATAAATCAAGAACCCAATCTCCTTCATTTGACATAAGCCTATAATATAGTTAATCAATGATTGTGGTTTTTGATAAATGTTAACTATCTCTCCTTTTTCTTATTTATCTTCATATGTTATTTTTTTAACAACAACATCATAAACCAGTACTTGGCTATGACTATTTCCATCTACCTGATTAAGAAGCATAAACTTATAGCTATCATCTTTTGTCCAACCATCAATATGATGAAATCATAATCATTTATAACTGGTTGATCTTCACGGTTAAGAAGATTTGAATTTTCCTTGTAACATGAAATAGTAAAAGTTTAATTAACTTGTACATAAATTAGTTTTTTAACATTAATAAAACATACAATTTCAACATCTTACCATGTCAGCTACATCCTTGAGTTTGTTTCCCCTTGAAGCTTGTCAATAACATTGCCAATTGGGTGTCTGAATGAACTTTCACAAATATCTAATGGCGATGATTTGACTTCTACAAATCCCACAACCACTTTACTAAGAGCTTGATAAGTATAAGGGTCACTATCATAGTCAATGTTTGAGATATTGAAACCATGGGGAATATCTGTAGTAAATAGGGAATAATCCCTTTTAGGTATGAGTTTAGCAATGTTTTCATAGTCACCTTGTATTACTTGATATTGAATAGTGTCAAGCCCATTCCAAATGAAATGAGTAAGAGTTGGATCAAGTTCAACATTCCTAAGATGTTACTTTCTTAATCTTTCGATCTTAATTTTTTCAATAAATCTTCTGAAACTATCTAGTGTTTCATTTGCATCCTTCTTCATCTTTAATAAAATAAACAAATATATGTATAAGTTAAAAAAAATAAAATAGTATACAGATGAATAAAAATGAATGTATAAATCAGCATAGCTTTTTAAATGCAAGATAAAAATATTTTAGTGTTGATGTAGAACTTGAATCTAGGCTGTTGCGTACAACATCATCCCAACTATATTCATTCAACAATTTAACCTTTTGTTTTTGTATTTTCATGTAAAATTTGTGACTAAATAGATAAAGTAAAAAAAGTTAATATAATGATATGTATAACAAATACTATCAGGAACAATATGTTATATTTAAAAGAAAATTATAATCTAGAAATAAGTAAAAATAATTCAACAAACTTACTTTTGAAATTCCTCACACATTTCGTTCAATGATTATTTCCCTGACTTCACATGAGATAATATCGTTTTGACAAGTTTTTCATCCTTCACTCCTTGCAATGCTCTCAAAGGTGTGATAGTCATATCTTCTGGAAACTACTTCATTTTAGGACTCGATTTACTGCTACTACATATCAATGGTTTAGACTTTTTGACCTTCTGGTTTTTAATGTCAATGTTATCCCTTATGCTAAAAATATCATTAATCAATTCCCATATCTCTCCTGTTCTAAATTCCAATTGGAAAATGTTACCAATACTTCTGCATATATCAGAATGTACTTTGTCACCTTTTCAATTGATTTTTTCCTCAATTTGATAGCCTATTTCAATACAACATTCCTTCCGAAATTCTAGACTAACATTTATCTTACCCCACCACATTTTTCTTCAAATTCATTATGAATAAATCTAACCCTTTGGATGAAAGTCATAGACATACTATACTCATTATATGTATTATGATCCCATGCCAATAACTTTGCTTCTATATCTGATAAACCAGCATAAATGATACATTTCATTGTTTCAAAACGTGGGTTATTGGGATATTCCTAAATCAATTGCCTTTGAGCTTCTACAAAATATCTCCCCCCAAGCACATAATAATTGTATTCAGAGCATTTTGACTTATCAGATGCTTCTTTGTTGGGAACTTGAACTGAATCAACAAGAAGCAAATAATCAACCACATGAGCATATGGATTGTACCTCATCAACGTCTTCAAGTTGTGAACATGTAGGTGGTTTACTGGCTTTCTAATTTGATATTTAAATTTTCCTTCACTTGGCTTACAGATCTTTTTGACATTAATCTGAAATGTACGAGCACCCTCAATTAAGTTTGTCTTTGTCAAGTTGTGTCAAATGGCATTTTGTTTTGTATTAATAATTCCATCCTTTAAATCAGCTCCAGGTGTAATGTTGGCTTTGACCTTTTGAGAATGATCAACTTTTATTTTCTTCCTCCTCTTTTCTTCTAGATAAGTAATATTCTCATCATCAACTAGAACAGAGATATTCTTTGGAATTTTTACTTTTGGTCTTTTATGGATCTTCTCCTTTCTAACCATAGTTCTAATCTCATCCTCAGTAATGACAACATATTCTTCAGTCTCAGTTTCAACTTCCTCATCTTCAAAAGTAACATGTCTACCTTTGTTAAATTTATCCACTATAGACATTCTTTGTTGATCCCTTGGATGTAGTTTTGTAGCATCACGAATTACTATTTTTTGTTTGTTTTGCATATCTTCTTCTGATCATTAGTAGAAACTACTAACAACATTCATAATCTCTTGCTCTATGAAATAAATGCCTCCGAACATAATTGAAATATTTTCAATAAAATTATGTCAAACAAAATATAATATGTCAATAACAACTAAGTTATAAAAATTTAATAATACAGTTATAATAACACAAAACACATAAATATAAATAACAATACTTATGATATCTTATGGAATCATATTTATGATTTGTTTACAGATCCTTGTAGATTCATCTGTTGTGTCATATATTGACAATGAGAACTGATATTTAATCTTGTCATGTGACTTGGTTGGTTTTGTAAGTACATAAACAACTTCAGCGTCTGGTATCAAATATATGTCTAGTACTTTTCTCAGCGCCTCATAAATTCCACTATCGTTAGGGAGATCAACATATAGATATATCTGCAAATGTTGTTCGCCTTCTCTATCTTTCACATACCATATATGTTTTGTATGCTTCACTTCTTGTGATTTCATCCAGTAAGAAATCATTTTCTTATCATATGAGGCACCTGATAGATTTGTAGTTATTAGCTCAGGTTTGGTTGGTTCAACAGTATTTTTTGAGGATCCACCTTTAATTTAGCAGTCTTTGGTCCAGAAAGATTCACAAAAATCTTCCTTGATGCCATTTTTCTGCAAAAAATATACACATATATATAAATCAGTGAATAAAAAAAAAAATAGCTGAAGTAAGCAAACAAAATTAAAAAAAATCTAAAAACGATAAATAATCATAAATCATAAATAATTTTTAAAACATAAACTTAAAAAATAAAATAAAAAATTGGCCCGCCATCCCCACAGGCTCGTTTGCCTGCAAGGGTGGGGCGAGAGGGGTTGCATGCATCCCTCTACCACCCCATCCCCGTAGCCAAATGGGCCCTTCGGGGTGGATGCCTTATCCTGAGAATCAAGCCTCCACCCACACAGGTCTAGTGCGCTTCTGAAAATCGGACCTCCAACGCCACGGGTCTAACGGGCCTCCACCCCCATGGGCCTGTTGGGCTACGGGGGTGGGTGTTTGTGGGGGTGGAGACCCGCTAGACCCATGGGGGTGGAGGCCCAATTCTCAGGCTCGCTAGACCTGTGGCAGTGGAGGCTCGCTTCTAAGAATCAAGCCTCCACTCCCACGGGCCTGTTGGGCCATGAGAGTGGGGCAGGAGGGGGCTGCGTGAATCGAGCCTCCATTCGCACGAACTCGTTGGGCCATGGGGGTGGGGAGGGAAGGGGCTATGTGAATCAGACCTCCACCCCCACGAGTGTAGCGAGCCTCCACCCCCACAGGCCTGTTGGGTCATGGGGGTGGGATGGGAGGGGTTGCATGCATCCCCCTCCCTCCCTACCCCCACAGCCCAATGGGCCCTTGGGGGTGGATTCCCACTTGGCCTGTGGAGGTGGATGCCTAATTCTAAGAATCGACCCTCACCCTTGGCGAGCTGGGTCACGGGGGTGGGTTCCGCTAGTGGGCATGACTAGGCCCACCATGCCCACTGCTAACGTAGTGGCCTACTAGCTACCAGGGGTCTATTGGGTAAGGCTGACTCATCTAAATTTTTAATTTCTAAAAGAAATCCAAATTTCATTAATAAAAAGTGAAATATTATTTTACTAGAAAGTGTTTTTTGTCTAGTATTTTACACGAAGATAACAACCCAACTGACACATAACTACTAGTAAACCTATGGGAGTTTAAGACTTATGCACAACAAAAGGGAAACTAACCTTTCAAATGCGATAATCTTCCATTGAATATGTTGTCGATAATAATGTAGCTGCTTGACAAAATCGCTCCAAGTCTTTTAACGAACGTTAAAAAGCCTTGATGTGATGTGAGGAATAGTGATAATGAAATTTATGATATAGCGGAAATTATGGAATTGTTTTACCGCATGGTGAATGTGGTATTAATTTGCTTTTATAAAAACTTTAACATATAAATCTTGTTATGGTGATATAGTAAATTATGATAAAGGGAGCATTACGGAATTGTTTTATCACGCGGTGATTGTGGTATTAATTTTTTTTTATAAAAACTTAACATATAAATCGTGTTATGGTGATATAGTAATTTATTTTAAATGTGTGATAGAAGATATAATAAAAATTAAAAGAAATATTCAATTGTCTAGTAAATGCTATATGGTTTAAGCAAAAAATTAATTTAGGTAAAATATTTAGTTCACAATTTTAATTTAAAGATTTTGTTTAAAAGATTAATTTCATAAGAAAAATTTAGTTAAAATTTTTCAATAAATTGTAGAAGAAAATTTTGGAGGGAAATACATGAAACGAAATTTTTGGAGAGAAAATTTGCGACGTAAAATTTTAGAGGGAAACTTTGGACTAAATTTTTCATTCTTTAAGCTATATATTGTCACTAGGAGAGAGTGGATTTGTATCATTCAATCTCTTCTGTTTGAAAGGCATGGATTCTTCTGATAGTGAAGTTTCATTTTGTGAAGCATCAACATCTTCGTTGTTTAACAACTCTATTCATATTAATGAATATAACAGAAATTATTTAACTATGAATAGAGATTCAAACCTTCCACTTAGTCCTAATCTAAGGACTATGAGAGAAACATTGACGAAGGGCAGGATGAAGAATTTGAAATAAATAAAGAGTCACGGTTTCCACTTAGTCCTAATACTATGCACTATGAGAGTAGCAGTGATGAAGAGCATGATGAATATTTTGAAATAATAAAGAGTCGCGATTTCCATTTAGTCCTAATCCTATGGGCTATGAGAGCAGCAGTGATGAAGAGAATGATGAAGAATTTCATATGAATAGTGAGTCACGGTTTCCACTTAGTCTTAATCCTATGGACTATGAAAGCAACAGTGATGAAGAGCATGATGAATAATTTCAAATAAATAAAGGGTCGTGGTTTCCACTTAGTCCTAATCCTATGGACTTTGAGAGTAGCAGTGATGAAGAGCATGATGAAGAATTTCAAATGAATAGAGAGTCAGTTTCCACTTAGTCCTAATCCTATGGACTATGACAGCAGTAGTGATGAAGGCCAAGATGAAGAATTTCCAATAAATTGAGAGTCGCAGTTTCCACTTAGTCCTAATCCTATGGACTATGAGAATAGCAGTGATGAAGGCTAGGATGAAGAATTTGCAATAAATTGAGAGTCACATCTTCCACCTAGTCCTAATCCTATGGACTGTGAGAGAAGTAGTGACGAAGGGCGGGATAATGAATTTCCAGTAAATAGAGAGTCACATTTTCCACCTAGTCCTAATCATAAGGACTATGAGAGTAGTAGTGACGAAGGCTAGGATGAATCACTTAGTCCTAATCCTAAGGACTATGAGAGCAACAGTGATGAAGGCCAGGATGAAGAACTTAGTCCTAATCCTAAGGACTATGAGAGCAGCAGTGATGAAGGGTAGAATGAAGAATTTCCAGTAAGTAAAGAGTCACATTTTCCACGTAGTCCTAATCCTATGGACTATGAGAGCAACACGAAAAATGCACATGATGAAAAATACCCAATAAACATCGAGTCAAATTTTCCATTTAGTCCTAATTCTAAGGACTGTGAGGGTAGCAATGAAGAGGGGAAATATGAGGAATATCCTCCAAGTCAGTATTTCAAAAGCACAGATGGTCATTGTGAGGATAATATTCCTCATAGTGATGATGAAAATGCTTATACAAATGATGATCCAATAATGGAAATGTTGCCAGAAAATATTTTATCGAGGAGTAGGAGCAGACCTTTTCATATCAATCCAAGATGTTCTAGTTATGCAAGGGGTAGAGCAGAATATATCACAATAAGAAGTTCTATCAGTTCTCTCATTTCAAGTGAATGTTGTCAAAATGATTGCTTGAAACATATGTATGTCAAGTTTGCATTGGAGAAAAGGAAGAGATATTTGTCAATGAATAAAAGCATGCAAAATTCATATTTAGTGCAGTGCATGCAATCTACATTGTCAGGTTATGATTATCATATTGGGTCTTTATTTATCTGTAGAAAGGCTTTCAAAATGTTTCATTCAATGGGTAATTTTCATTTGTCAAGAATCCAAGATAATTTGGAAAAGGATCTCACATTTTATTTAGAAGTACGTCATAAACAATAGTTTGGGCCATTATCAAATACTGCAATGCCATGGATGATGAGCCTCATCATTGGGTAATTATATGGGCCTTAGTTCACCTCTTAGCTTAGTTAAACCAACTATTCTCACAACTTATTGCATACTTTTGATTATATTTTGTTTATGAGATGAGTTACAGTTGGATATTTTTCTTTGTGGTCTAACGTGCATTTAACGAAGGATTAAAGGATAAAAGCGAGGAATTTTGGCAAAGACCTTGGTCAAAACTCAATTGGGACAAGGGAGAGGAATTATAGGAGGAAAATCCTCCTCATTTACTACCCCTCCATTCGAATATTCCTCCATCTGCTCAGAGTGCAAATAGCCAAATCATGAGGACTAGAAGGTAGTCGAGCAAGTGGAAGTCAAAGCACCATTTCATCTCAAGTTTGGGAGCCGAGCCTCCCTAATTTTAAGGAAGTCATTGGAGACTTCAGAAGTATAAGTAGAGAGGCCTAGGACCGCAGTAGGAATCCGACTTTTGATTGTTTTTGAGCTACAAGACTTGTGACAGTTGTATATGTAATCCATTGTTTTGATAATAAGAATGAGTTTTGTTTTAAGCCAGCACTAAGTTAACTCAGAGGGTTGAAGCTCTTGGGTTAGGGCCCAACCCTAGCAGCTAAGGCTACTCTTTATTGTACATGTATGCTAATATAGATTCATGGTTTAATTGATCATTTTCTTAAGTAGCCGCATTTCCATTACAGTAGTATAGAGTAGATTGGTTGTGTTTTAGTTTGCTTCCAGTTGTACCTTCTTTGAATTAGCAGGTTAGCCAGGAGTTCTTGCATGAAGTTTGTTTTCTTGATTTAGTACGAGGTTCATTTCATTGTCATTTTCTTCCATCACTTTTTGCTCATATGCTCATTTCCTTCAACACGAAATGATTAAGAGGAAGCTAATAAAACATGTCTTGATCAGATTATACCTGTAGCTTTCCTTGCCATCCGATCCACAAAAAACCTGACCAATCACCGTCCGATTCATTTCAATGCTTGACTTTATGCGCTCTAGATCTCCACCGTCGATCTACCTAGCTTGATGCAACAACTATCGTGAATTCTTCCACCTACTTTATGCGCTCCAAATCTCCACCATTGATCTATCACACCCTCGATCCAATGGCTATCACATCACCCGATCGCCAACTAGCTTTGTCAATCTCCACCGTTGATCAATCCCACATGATCCAATGGCTATCATGCAATCTCACAAAAATTCTTGCATGGCCGATATCTCCCCGAGAGCACGCGAGAAAAGTGGTTTTCCTGTGCTACTTGTCACTCACTTAGGCTAATCGTGTGAAAATTTGAAATATATCTTACAACTTTGAGGGTGCGCGAGAAACTACTTACCACCTACGAAAACTTGCTCCATGATTCCACATGTTTTTCCCATGATAAGATCTATGCCACTCATCCTCCATTAATCCTGTTTGTCCATCAATTAACTTAGTCTCCTTCGGTAAGATCTTTGCCGCTCATCTTCTGTTAACCATGTCCATCCATCTATTCACTCAATCTCATGTGATAAGATCTTCACCGCTCATCTTCTGTTAATCCTATTCATTGATCGATCCATCCATCTATTAACGTAATCGCCTATGATAAGATCTCCACCACTCATCTTCCATCTCATCTTCCGTTAATCCTGTTCATTGATCTGACTGATCCAACGGTTCCCGTGCACTGCTGCTTCATTACGTCCTCCTTTCACTGATTTTGATCTTCGATTGCTCTTCTGCTTGAAAACAGATTTAGTTTAGTTTCCTTGCTTACACCTTAGTATGGTTTGATGCTCTTTACTTCTGAAACTTAGATAGTAGCATTAGGTTAGTGTTGATTTAGAAATTCTTCTTAGCATAGCTCTTTAAATGGTGAATTAGAATATGGTGTGATTTAGCATTACATGTTGTTTTCTTCATTACTACAGTATACTATCTCTCTTAGAGTAGATTTTCTCTTCTTCCATCAAAGAATCAAGCTTCTTATGACTCTATAGAAGTTTGGCTTGGAACCCCTGGGGTCTCTCGCCAGATGAACAAGTGACAACAGGTAGGACCTTCACTTCTACGTGTGCATATAACATTGTCACCTCCAAGTTTGTATGAACCGCAGGTTGAAAAGTAGGGCTGGTAGCCGAAGAGTTGCAGCATCCTTGTTGCAATATTGGCGCTCATCACTTTTTGGCATTGTTTCTGGGGACGTGTCTGAGTAGAATGTGGTTACTGCTTTCTTTTCTTCTATTTCTAGTCTTCAATTTTTTTCCATTAGTTTATTTCTATAAAAGTAATCTAGTAGCTTCCTTTCTTTCATTTGTCATTATTTGATTTCTTTTTCATTCTGCAAGTAGAATTTCAATTCAGCAAGTAGTTTTTGTTAGTGGTTTTCATTCAATCAACAATTTGATTTCTGCAAAGTACTTTCCTGCAAAAAAAAAAATCTTCCAAAAACCAACCCAAAAACATTTCCTTTCACGCCTCGTAGGAATAGGGAAAATTTCATATTTGATTCATTTCATTTTACTTGTTGCAAAAACAAAACATAATTTCAGTAGGCATATTTCATTTCAAAAATAGAAAAGTGCATTGCATTAGAGTTTTCATTTAATCGTAAAAAAAAAAAAAAAATTCTCCAACACCAACCCACCCCCCATTTGATCACATGGTGCATTAAGAGCCATATCACCATTCACTTTTGCAGTTAGAAGAAGAAGATGGCAAAGAATGTAGAAGAAATGGGTGGAGATGATGACAATGAGGAATATCCTCTTGGATTTCCTATCCAAGATATTGATGGAAGTGTGCACATGAAGAACATCCCTCCATCTTTTCGTGGTCTAAGGTCAGAGGATCCGGAAACCTTTCTCTTTGAATTTGAGATTGTTTGTAGATCTTATGGTTACTTATTAAAAACTCAAAAATTGAGATTGTTCATGGAAACATTGTGTTATCACAAAACCAGTACTAGGGACTGCAACCAAGCAAGGTCTCATGTAACTGTTTCAGACCATACTTTAGATTAGGAATTAGCCTTCCTAATCAGAGAGGGCTCTCTCACGACTCTTGACAAAATCCTTCAAACACTAGAGGGCTAACTCTTCGCACATTTATAAAAATATAGCTGGTTGGACATACATCAAATTAGTCTTCATTGGGCTATGGAGTCTCTCACAGTTAATAAACCAAATCACAGTCATCTCATAGAAGCCAAGGCTCTTTGCATCATCAAAGGTTCAAACATAATTTACCTAAATCAAAGCCTGCTGAACATACAGGAAGTCAGAGCATTAAAAATGAATTCTGAGTGATGTTCAAACATGCTTCACCAAAACCCACAGCCTGTCAAGCACACAGGAAGTCAGAGCATATAATATGAATTCTGAGGGATTGTGCCATAACAAGGCTGTAAAAAGAACATTAAGAAACTAAACCATCATCACATTTGAACAAAAAGATGCATTGAGAATCTTGGGAAGAAAAAACCCTGTTTGCCATTACTATAACAGTCCCTTCATAAGCTCTAGAAAACTCTGTTTTTGTATATACAATCCAACCCTTTTTACATTCTAATCTGATCCCTATATAGGCAAGCAAACTCCCCCACCTCGAGCTTCCTCCTCCAGCATGAGGGGAGCCTCGAAGGTGACTATTCATTATCCCTATCTATTGCATAACTAATCTATTAATTACATAATGGCTAAACTGAAATCACAAATAGTTTTCATTTAATCAAAATCCTAAATCTTTGCTCCTTGTCGCATGATGCTTTTCTGGCTTTTGACACATGTCCTTTGGCTGTTTAGGTTGAAGTATCTTTGAAGGAAAGTACATAGAACGAACTAGCTTTGGATTCTAGTTACGTGTATGCTTATTAATTGATCAAGAGGAATGCTCTGTTTTCACGGTCTTTGTCTCCCACATTTTCCCAAAATATAGCAGCATGTTCTCAAATCTTTTAATCACCCCATGCATGGAATGCTGCCATGTTTTAGATGTGCTGTAAGTAATATTAATAGACAGGTGCTTCTCTTCCTTAACTCCCGCTCACAGTATCACACTAGCTGCGCTGCACTTTAAACTCATCACCTACAGCAGTTTCGTAGCGCGCTACGAAACTGCTGTGTGATTTAAATAAACCACAGTCTTCCTTTAAACTTCTCACAGACTTGAATAGCTGATGTTGCCAATCTTCAGTTTCACCTATTCTATACTGAGATTCAGAATCACAGTCCCTATAACATAAACCTCCAATAGATGAACCAACTGCAATTTATGAGACCATCATGATTTTACCATCCCACTGACTCAACATAGCGTCATATAAGCCAAAACAGAGCAAGTTTGTTAGAAATATGCTATCTGCATAAGTGTGATGAGGAGGTATCTGAAACCCATCAATCAAAGGATGTAATCCATTGTTGTCAGAAACATCAATATTAAACAGATGGTACAAACCATGGTTGCCATGACGAGCAATGGCATTATCTTTCCCAAAGGCCATATTGCCGGAACCTTTCAGGATGATTGAGAAATAGTTTGTTGATGTGGCCAGGCTTGGGATCTGAAATGAAAAAATTCTGCAGCAGTGCGATCTGGTAAACCTATCTCTCATATAGTAGGGCCATCTCTTGGGGGCTCATAGATCAAAATCCCAACATCTATCCTACAACCTGAATATATGTTAATCAAGCCTTCTTTCATATAATCACCAAGAACACCCGGCATCCAACCATAGAGATTGTAGGTACCAGGGCAACATTTTCTATAGAGAAAAACCCATTCTCATCAGCTTGACTCCAAAATTGGTAGCTCTTACTCTCTAAATATCAATATTTTTCCAAGGGAACACAACTATATTTTCAGTTCTTGGTTACAGAGCTTGATTTCAGAGCTGCATTCAGCCCAGAAAATGGCCGCAACACCAACAATGTGTAGACTCAGGGTCAGAGTGAAGATCATCTCCTCCGGGTAGCCACACAAAAATGATACCCCAGCCACTCAAATCTGTAATAAACTCGGCCCTTGATAGCTCAGAGCTCAGTCTTCAGTCTAATCGCTCTTATCTATGTGCATAGACTCATTCCCTGCAGAGAAGATGCACCATATTACAGGTTTATGAGGGAGCTCCACTCGCTGCAATGTACAACATATATTGATCTCTGTTATCAAGTCACACTTTTTTTTTAAATGCATACTTTCTCACTATGACTCAATTACTGGCACATCAGTACAAAATCTGAGAAACTTCAACATGTTCCATTGATCGCACTGTCAGTATGAGATTAGTTTACATTTGTTTTCATAACTTGTGCTTTGGTAATTCTTTAAACTCCAAAACTTCTGTGGAGCTTGAGAAGTTTCTTGGTCGCCAGCTGGAGCATGTAACCGGCACGTTACCGCGTTTGTAGAAGACAACATCGCATCCACCTTGACAAAGGAAATTCATCTATTTCGAACTCAGCCATTTGCGCCATCTGTATCATGACTCATGTCGGTGCCAAACCAACGACCTGAAATTTCGATTCTTGTTTAAAAGCGCATTATGTCCACTTTAAATTACATTATCCTTTATCCTAAGATTGCTCAGATAGTATACGTGGATAGGACGGAAGTCTAAACGAAAGAACCCTGTTCAGATGGCGCAGGTGTGCATCTTCATATCCTTTCGAAAAACCTTTAACCCTGCTGTTTGGTCCGCCAATGACAATTCTCCCTCAGAAAAATCAAATGTCACCCAGAGGTGGTGAACCTACATGCCATAAATTAATTTAAAAAGAAAAATTAATACAGCACAGGTTGGCTTTCAAATAGTTATGTCGGCCCATTATACCAAGAGACGTGTCTCTTCATAGACTCTAACAAGTATATATATCCAACTGAGGTTGTCCATTTCAGCCCAGAACTTTCGGTCAAGATAATGAGCTCGGTTCTGAAACAGAACAGAAGCGAGGAAGTGCAGAGAAGATAGAACAAAAGTGAAGATCTGAAATTGGTTCTTTTTTTATAATCCCTCTTTTTCTGTGCAAACCCACATCAACTTCAAACCTGCGATAACACATCATCCTTGCACCTGAGATGATATTCTGCCTCGACCCTGTGGTAAACTTTTAAAGGCACTCTACTAAGGATAATTTAGTAAAGCAACGGCACAAAACTTGGATTTGAAGGAACTTAAAGCTAAAGAGGACGAAGAACAGGTGGATCATTGTTTGGACAACAAATTAAATCTGTGGAGAGATCAGCTTCGGATTTGTTCAGAATTTTGGAACTATCCTCATATTTAGAAGCAAGTCCTCCTTTGGTGAAGTAAGACCTTGAATTTGTAAACCAGACTTCCTCTTGTAGATCACAGATTAATAGCAGACTTGAAGTCACCACTGAGAAGCAGTTCTTGAACATTCAAAGAGGTGTTGAAGACATTGTTTTGGGCATAGCTGAACTTGGTAACATTGTTAAGTAGTCTATTAAAGGACCCCTGAAACATTTTTATAACACCTGATGTTGCGCCCTATATGTTTTCAGGCATGCTAAATGTAACCCAATATCAAAGACCAATTTAAGTGATAGATACACCACCAGTGGATCAATGACTAAAGCATAATCTTCAGACAAACAGAACGCTGACAGAAGACCCAGATGCTTCAAGCATGCCAGCTGAGAACATAATACTCTCTATGTTTTGTGGAATTTTAATAGATTTTTTGTTTGAAGGATTCAACACAAAAACTCCTGCAAGTCTCCCACATTAGTATGCACATCTTTCACAATCACCCATGAGCCAGAATTCAGAGATAACTCCCTTAATATATTTGATGGCAATCCCACAATAGCTGCATCATCATAGGGTGTCTCCTCGAACACACTGCCACTGATCTCATCAACATTTCTGGAGGGAAGTAGAACTCTGTACAATAAGCATGCTAGGATTTGGACCTTCACTGAAAGCTCAAACAAATCCCCAGTTTCGTAGCACGCTACGAAACCACTCAAACAGGTAGCGCTGCGAAACTGCTAAAAAGAATTCTGGCGCTGCGAAACTGCTCGATCTTTAAGCTAATCTAGAAAAATTTTGACAACATCATTTTCAGTGATAACAGTGGCTCCACTAGGGATAGTGTGCCCTTGTGGTGCGCTAAGAACACGCAGCTCCAGTGCCTTACCCATTTGTAATCAAACAGAAATTTGCTTGACAAGCCTGACTGTAGGAGAAAGAAACTAATGCTACTGAAAAATAAATGCTCAGCCAACCTTGAGCTTATTTGCAATTTACCTACCTACCTACCCTAACCATTTAAACTTTCCTCAGCTCAATCAATATGAAACTTCCAATGCAGCCAATCATTTGCTTTATCTGACATTTGACTTCTTTGCCTATCCCGAAGTTCAGCGCCAATGTGATAGAGAAATGACAGCTGCCACTGAAAATGTCTTTGACTGCATCGGATTTCAGAGCCAATGTGATAATGTAATGACTGCTGCCACTGACATAGTCTCTGATCTTCATAAGAAAACGGAAACACTGGAGAGTAAAACTCTTCCATGTAATCAGCTATAGGGTCCCAGAACACATGATCAACTTGTCCTTCCTTGAAACTTTCCAGCTGTGCAAACTGATCTTCAATCACAGTGTTCAGTTCCTCAATCATGAAAGAGGATGGAAGCAGCATAGTCTCCTTGCGCTCTGTCACAGGAAACTTTTGAGAATAATAATCATGATCATGAAAATTGTATGCCTGAATCTGTCCTTCTAAACCTTCAATTTCTTTCTCAATATCTTTGGCAATTTCATCAAAAAATTTCATTTTATCCTCTGACTTACAGTCAAAAGATTTCAGATATGAAGATAAGGACAAAGAAAAAGATTCATTTGTTTCTTCTTTATTATGATCATCATTCCACTGTTTAAAACCTTCAACTGAAGGAGATTTTACTTCCACCTCTGGCCTATCTATCCATTCCTCCAAGAACAAAAGCCAAAAGTCTGGCAATGACTTAATGGACTTGGCAGGCAAGCATTCAACCCACTGTTTGCATTTCCCTTGGAAAGAATCATAAAATAACCTTATGCAAACATCCTCATGTTTAATTCTAAGAAGCTGTGCAAAATGACAAAAATCTGAGATATGCTCCAACGTTAAACTCAAGTCTTCACCGTCAAATTTTGGACCATTCTTTAGAAAATAAACATCCTTGGGAAAATGGTTTGGGAAACCATGAAGTCCTGAGAAATCTATGCATGCATACCTTGAACAAAGAAAGGCAGCTTCTGGGTCTTTCATAACTCCAGTGGAATCACCATGAATATATAACTTTGAATTCTTCAACAATGGAGTCGCCAAGGTAGTTTTGCAGCCTTGAAAATCATTTGAACTCCTGCTACCTTCAGAAATTCAATCTTAAGCTCCCGGCAGACGCACCAAAATGTTATCACAAAACCAGTACTAGGGACTGCAACCAAGCAAGGTCTCATGTAACTGTTTCAGACCATACTTTAGATTAGGAATTAGCCTTCCTAATCAGAGAGGGCTCTCTCACGACTCTTGACAAAATCCTTCAAACACTAGAGGGCTAACTCTTCGCACATTTATAAAAATATAGCTGGTTGGACATACATCAAATTAGTCTTCATTGGGCTATGGAGTCTCTCACAGTTAATAAACCAAATCACAGTCATCTCATAGAAGCCAAGGCTCTTTGCATCATCAAAGGTTCAAACATAATTTACCTAAATCAAAGCCTGCTGAACATACAGGAAGTCAGAGCATTAAAAATGAATTCTGAGTGATGTTCAAACATGCTTCACCAAAACCCACAGCCTGTCAAGCACACAGGAAGTCAGAGCATATAATATGAATTCTGAGGGATTGTGCCATAACAAGGCTGTAAAAAGAACATTAAGAAACTAAACCATCATCACATTTGAACAAAAAGATGCATTGAGAATCTTGGGAAGAAAAAACCCTGTTTGCCATTACTATAACAGTCCTTTCATAAGCTCTAGAAAACTCTGTTTTTGTATATACAATCCAACCCTTTTTACATTCTAATCTGATCCCTATATAGGCAAGCAAACTCACCCACCTCGAGCTTCCTCCTCCAGCATGAGGGGAGCCTCGAAGGTGGCTATTCATTATCCCTATCTATTGCATAACTAATCTATTAATTACATAATGGCTAAACTGAAATCACAAATAGTTTTCATTTAATCAAAATCCTAAATCTTTGCTCCTTGTCGCATGATGCTTTTCTGGCTTTTGACACATGTCCTTTGGCTGTTTAGGTTGAAGTATCTTTGAAGGAAAGTACATAGAACGAACTAGCTTTGGATTCTAGTTACGTGTATGCTTATTAATTGATCAAGAGGAATGCTCTGTTTTCACGGTCTTTGTCTCCCACATTTTCCCAAAATATAGCAGCATGTTCTCAAATCTTTTAATCACCCCATGCATGGAATGCTGCCATGTTTTAGATGTGCTGTAAGTAATATTAATAGACAGGTGCTTCTCTTCCTTAACTCCCGCTCACAGTATCACACTAGCTGCGCTGCACTTTAAACTCATCACCTACAGCAGTTTCGTAGCGCGCTACGAAACTGCTGTGTGATTTAAATAAACCACAGTCTTCCTTTAAACTTCTCACAGACTTGAATAGCTAATGTTGCCAATCTTCAGTTTCACCTATTCTATACTGAGATTCAGAATCACAGTCCCTATAACATAAACCTCCAATAGATGAACCAACTGCAATTTATGATACCATCATGATTTTACCATCCCACTGACTCAACACAGCGTCATATAAGCCAAAACAGAGCAAGTTTGTTAGAAATATGCTATCTGCATAAGTGTGATGAGGAGGTATCTGAAACCCATCAATCAAAGGATGTAATCCATTGTTGTCAGAAACATCAATATTAAACAGATGGTACAAACCATGGTTGCCATGACGAGCAATGGCATTATCTTTCCCAAAGGCCATATTGCCGGAACCTTTCAGGATGATTGAGAAATAGTTTGTTGATGTGGCCAGGCTTGGGATCTGAAATGAAAAAATTCTGCAGCAGTGCGATCTGGTAAACCTATCTCTCATATAGTAGGGCCATCTCTTGGGGGCTCATAGATCAAAATCCCAACATCTATCCTACAACCTGAATATATGTTAATCAAGCCTTCTTTCATATAATCACCAAGAACACCCGGCATCCAACCATAGAGATTGTAGGTACCAGGGCAACATTTTCTATAGAGAAAAACCCATTCTCATCAGCTTGACTCCAAAATTGGTAGCTCTTACTCTCTAAATATCAATATTTTTCCAAGGGAACACAACTATATTTTCAGTTCTTGGTTACAGAGCTTGATTTCAGAGCTGCATTCAGCCCAGAAAATGGCCGCAACACCAACAATGTGTAGACTCAGGGTCAGAGTGAAGATCATCTCCTCCGGGTAGCCACACAAAAATGATACCCCAGCCACTCAAATCTGTAATAAACTCGGCCCTTGATAGCTCAGAGCTCAGTCTTCAGTCTAATCGCTCTTATCTATGTGCATAGACTCATTCCCTGCAGAGAAGATGCACCATATTACAGGTTTATGAGGGAGCTCCACTCGCTGCAATGTACAACATATATTGATCTCTGTTATCAAGTCACACTTTTTTTTTAAATGCATACTTTCTCACTATGACTCAATTACTGGCACATCAGTACAAAATCTGAGAAACTTCAACATGTTCCATTGATCGCACTGTCAGTATGAGATTAGTTTACATTTGTTTTCATAACTTGTGCTTTGGTAATTCTTTAAACTCCAAAACTTCTGTGGAGCTTGAGAAGTTTCTTGGTCGCCAGCTGGAGCATGTAACCGGCACGTTACCGCGTTTGTAGAAGACAACATTGCATCCACCTTGACAAAGGAAATTCATCTATTTCGAACTCAGCCATTTGCGCCATCTGTATCATGACTCATGTCGGTGCCAAACCAACGACCTGAAATTTCGATTCTTGTTTAAAAGCGCATTATGTCCACTTTAAATTACATTATCCTTTATCCTAAGATTGCTCAGATAGTATACGTGGATAGGACGGAAGTCTAAACGAAAGAACCCTGTTCGGATGGCGCAGGTGTGCATCTTCATATCCTTTCGAAAAACCTTTAACCCTGCTGTTTGGTCCGCCAATGACAATTCTCCCTCAGAAAAATCAAATGTCACCCAGAGGTGGTGAACCTACATGCCATAAATTAATTTAAAAAGAAAAATTAATACAGCACAGGTTGGCTTTCAAATAGTTATGTCGGCCCATTATACCAAGAGACGTGTCTCTTCATAGACTCTAACAAGTATATATATCCAACTGAGGTTGTCCATTTCAGCCCAGAACTTTCGGTCAAGATAATGAGCTCGGTTCTGAAACAGAACAGAAGCGAGGAAGTGCAGAGAAGATAGAACAAAAGTGAAGATCTGAAATTGGTTCTTTTTTTATAATCCCTCTTTTTCTGTGCAAACCCACATCAACTTCAAACCTGCGATAACACATCATCCTTGCACCTGAGATGATATTCTGCCTCGACCTTGTGGTAAACTTTTAAAGGCACTCTACTAAGGATAATTTAGTAAAGCAACGGCACAAAACTTGGATTTGAAGGAACTTAAAGCTAAAGAGGACGAAGAACAGGTGGATCATTGTTTGGACAACAAATTAAATCTGTGGAGAGATCAGCTTCGGATTTGTTCAGAATTTTGGAACTATCCTCATATTTAGAAGCAAGTCCTCCTTTGGTGAAGTAAGACCTTGAATTTGTAAACCAGACTTCCTCTTGTAGATCACAGATTAATAGCAGACTTGAAGTCACCACTGAGAAGCAGTTCTTGAACATTCAAAGAGGTGTTGAAGACATTGTTTTGGGCATAGCTGAACTTGGTAACATTGTTAAGTAGTCTATTAAAGGACCCCTGAAACATTTTTATAACACCTGATGTTGCGCCCTATATGTTTTCAGGCATGCTAAATGTAACCCAATATCAAAGACCAATTTAAGTGATAGATACACCACCAGTGGATCAATGACTAAAGCATAATCTTAAGACAAACAGAACGCTGACAGAAGACCCAGATGCTTCAAGCATGCCAGCTGAGAACATAATACTCTCTATGTTTTGTGGAATTTTAATAGATTTTTTGTTTGAAGGATTCAACACAAAAACTCCTGCAAGTCTCCCACATTAGTATGCACATCTTTCACAATCACCCATGAGCCAGAATTCAGAGATAACTCCCTTAATATATTTGATGGCAATCCCACAATAGCTGCATCATCATAGGGTGTCTCCTCGAACACACTGCCACTGATCTCATCAACATTCCTGGAGGGAAGTAGAACTTTGTACAATAAGCATGCTAGGATTTGGACCTTCACTGAAAGCTCAAACAAATCCCCAGTTTCGTAGCACGCTACGAAACCACTCAAAAAGGTAGCGCTGCGAAACTGCTAAAAAGAATTCTGGCGCTGCGAAACTGCTCGATCTTTAAGCTAATCTAGAAAAATTTTGACAACATCATTTTCAGTGATAACACATTGAAGGATAGAGCTCTTAAATGGTTCATGAGTTTAGGGACTAATTCAATAAGATAATGGAATGATATGCAAAATATATTTCTAGAAAAAATATAAAGATCATGATCTTAAAGAAGAAATATTTAGAATGAATCAAAGAGAAGATGAGAGTCTAGAGGATCTAATAGAGAGGTTCATGTATAATGTTAAGAGGGTAAAGCTACATCATTCAGAATCCAACACACTAAAAACCCTCTTACTTAGAACAATTAGAGATGAATGGATTGATCTCCTTAATATCATGAGTAGAAGTGATGTATACCAATTATCATTTGATGAAATTTGCGAAACATAAAAACACATATCAAGAGGAAAAGCAAGGGTAGGTAAATCAGCATCAAGATCCATAATTCAACCTAAACTTGGAAATTTGTTTGATGATTTTAAAACAAAAATTCTTAGCAATCTAACAAAATAAGTGGAAATGTTAAGAATGCAAGATGAAGGAGAAGAAAATGATAATATTTGTGTTGCAGAATCACATGATGTTAGACATTGTCCATCATTACCAAGGTTGAAGGAATTTTACCAAGAGGGAAATCGAGCAAGTCAATTGTCAATGCAACAATGTTATGTAGCTCCAAGAGGACCATGGAAGCCTATTCAGCCTGATATGTTGCAAGAGCCTAATTCACAATTTCAAGCTTATGCACATCCCCATCAAAGTAATTGGAACACACCCTTTCCTTGGCAACATTGGCTATCTCAATTCCAAACCCATTCTTGGCAACAAGGTTGGTAAGGAACTTATGGGAGCCATCCACAATATCCTTAGTATTTTCCTCAATATCCTCCATACCAAACTCCATATTATACTTACCATTCACCTCCACCACAGCCACAACCCCATCCACATCTATCTCAAATATACACTCCCACTCAACTACCTGTACCACCATTCCCAAGCCCACACATTGCAGTAACTCAACCCACTTACAATGTTGAGGGACAACACTTCCAAACATCTCTTGAGATCAATGGTATTCACCATAGCTTAGGAAGAGTATTGCAAAAGGAGATAATCTTGGTATCATTGAAGGACAACATCCAAAAGAAGAAGATTCAAATAAGAAGACCACAGAACCATGGGCTATGATTGATGAAGAGCGAACACCAAAATCAGATATTGAGAGAACTCCCTCATGGTTACCATCAAATCCTCCATGTATTCAAGAGAGCAATCAACAAAAAGAGGAATATTTGAAGGTCATGGTAGAATAAGACATGAAGAATGATACAGATCAACAAAAGGACCAAGGACATCACAACTATATTGAAATATGGTTCCAGACAGTCACTGAGTTTCAGCATCACTCTCTTCCTCAACTATGCTTGATCATTTCAAAATCAAATCATTTGGTCTCTGAAATCTAGGTACATGTCAACGCATACATTTCAAGCCTCCACATCATTTTTTCTATCATCTTGTTGTGCATATGGCTCCATTGGAAGTATTCTTATACTTGAAAGTGATTTTTTTCAAGTAGGGTAGGGTGGAATTTTTATTTTTATTTTTATTTTTTTTAAATAAAAAAATAAAAAAACAAAAAATAATATAAAAATGTAAAGTGAAAACCTCCTTTGAGGTGCCTCATATTGGCTCATTGATTGAAAACCTCCATGAGGTGGTCAATGGGTTGAAAAGAAAAAAGAGGAAAAAAAAAAAATCCTAGGTGAAAACCTCCTTTGAGGCGCTTAGGCAGGCCCACTAGTTGAAAACCTCATTGAGGCAACTAGTAGGCCTAGAAGAAAAAAAGAGAAAAAATAAAAGAAGTTCTTGCTCCATGCATCTCTTTGATAAATGCATGTACTCTCCAACATCTGCAAACAACAAGAACAAGTTGGTACCAAAAGGAAAATTGATCAAGCCTAGTCAAAAGAAGTCAAATTTTGATTTTCTCCTCCTTTACTCAAATGCTAAACAAGGCCAAGTCCATGCCTTGATTCAGGTGGATATTGGTGGCCACCTGCCAAGTCCACTTGACCCCTACCATTGTTTCTTTCAGCTTTTCAGTTTCCTTAATTGTAGCACAGTTTACTATTTTTAATATTTTTCGAGTCCTGAATTTTCGGATCTGTTTTGAGGCCCTAAGTGATGTTTTTTTGGGAAAAATAGGAGCAACATGGGTCGATGACAGATGTTTCTCTTCCCAGATTTGTATTTCTCGGATAGATATTTCTAACGAGATACTGTGCACATCAAACAAAGATCGTATGCCAAAGTTACGACCCAGAGAAGTTGACCTACCAATTTACCCAAACAAGGCCCACAGTTTGGCGTTTCATCTTCTAGGGTTAGGATTTTGGATGTTTAGGGTTTTCCATTATTTCTCAAAAATAAATAGGCCTTTGAGCCTCATTGTAACACAATTCAGAGGCATGTAGCTGCCACATCTCTTCTCAGAGATAAGCTACCATCGCCCTAGCTGGTTTATTTCCATTTCTATTTGTAAACATATTTCAATATTTTACATTAATGAAATGAAGTATTATTTCTGTTGCGTCTTTATGTATATGATTATCTCTGTATTTTTTTGTGTTCCTATTTAAATCTGGATTAGTGGCATCGGAGTGGTATGCTTTGTTCTATGTTTTTCTTTGCATGTCCCCATCGAGGTCGGGATATAAGGAGTTAGGGCTTGAACTGGTCGAACATTTACAAGACCAGCCTCACAAATCCCAACAGCCTCCCATGGCAGATGAAAAGAAAGATGAGGGGGTAGGAGATCATATCAAAATCTTGCTCGAAGAAGCCCTCGAGCAACAAAGGAATGCGATGATGGACAACTTTGCCCAGATCCTTCAGCGGCTACCCAGGGGCGATGCATCAGCTTCCAACAGCTACTTTGGAAACGCCGCATCATTTAAGGTACAAGTTAATTTTGAAATCCCCATATTCTAGGGTCAGATAGACGCAGATGTCATCGATAAATGGTTAAATCTGCTAGAGGGTTATTTTTCTGTTCATGATTTTTCCAGTCGGGAAAAGATTATTTTCGCTCTTCTCAAAGCAGCCCCCCCACGTCAAGGACTGGTGGGAAACCTACTGCGAGCATAAGGATGAAAGTACAAGCTCACTATTGTCGACCGCACCCACTTGGAATTCATTCTGGGATGCCATCAAGGAGCAGTGCTACCCTATTGGAAGCTATGAGGATCAATACATAAAGTGGACCACGCTGCGGCAAGGAAGGGACCAAGACGTGCCGGAGTTCACCAATATTTTCCATACCCTTCATACAAAGTTGGGTATCAAGGATTCAGAGTAGAATTTGGTACTCAAATACCGTGGCTGCCTACACAATTACATCCAGGAAGAAATAGAATTCCTGAACATGTCCTCGCTCAGCACTACATAATGATATGCTGTTAGGGTCGAGCAAAAGTTTAAACAGAAGAAGCCAGACTTTGGATCTATGAATCTGAAGCAAGGGAAAGGTGTCCCCAAACTACAAAACAAAGGACAAAACCAAGGCGGAGTGGCCCAAGGCAATCCACCAAAGCTGCAAGCAAAGAACAATGTCGCGAAGCTGAAAAAGGACACGGGAAAGTGGTGTGAGTTCCATAAGAGCTCCACTCACAACACAAGTGAGTGTCAGGCCAAGCAGTCACTGGTGGTTGAGCTAAAGGTTTCAAAATCAATGCAGGTTCCGACTCTGAGTCAGAACTCGACAAGGGGAATGAAAAAGGGAAGCAGATTATCGATGTGGAGCCCAAGGCCACCGTTTCCAGCATGAAGATCCACAAGGAGGAACATGAAGATCCAAAGGAGGAGGAGCATCTCTTCCACTCCTAGATGTGGGTAAAGGGATCCCTGCTACAGTTCATTATCGACAATGAGAGCCAAAAGAACCTAATTTCAGTAGAGGTCGTGAAGTGGCTGGGCTTACTGACCATAGCACATCCACAACCGTACACCATCGGGTGACTTCACCAAGGACGAGATCTTCGCGTGAGCCAGCAGTGTCACCTTCCATACAACATCAAGCCCTTCACGGATGAGGTATTGTATGAAATTGCTCCCCTTGAAGTTTGTGATGTATTACTAGGACAAGCATACTTGTGGAAGTGACATGTTGTGTATGAATCATGGCCCCCTGCTGTTAATGTTACTTTAGGAAATAAGTCGTACAGGATACCAGAGGTAGCACTGCATACTACCATCTCTTTGATTACTACAAAATAATGCAGTAAGCTCATTTCCAAAACCAGGAAATTTATTTTCCTGATGATATGCCCTCAAGGAAAGAAGAACACAATGGCCACGACCTCCAGACAGGGCCCCTACACACGACAACTACAGATGGACAAGGTCATGGAGGAGTACGAGGACATCTTTGCCTCCCTCGCAGGGGTTCCTCTGCACTGTCAGGTTAAGCACTCCATCGATCTGACCCCAGGTGCGTCGTTGCCTAATGGACCAATCTATCAGTGCTCCATTCTGGAGAATGATGAAATCAAGAGGCAGATTCAGGAGATGCTGCAGAAAGGTCACATCCATCCAAGTTCATCACCCTATGGGAGCCTGATTATGTTGGTACAGAAGAAGGATCTGACTTAGAGACTCTGTATTGACTATCGGGCACTGAAAAAGATCATTGTTTGTTATAGGTACCCGATCCCATGGATTGATGACCTCTTGGACCAACTGAAGGGGGAAAAATATTTTAGCAAGATCGATTTCAAGTCAGGATATCACCAGGTACCAATCGAACCCTTCGATGTGTGGAACACTGCCTTCAAAGCCAAGGAGGGCCTATTCAAATGGTTGGTGGTGCCTTTCGGATTGTCGAATGCTCCTGCAACCTTCATGAGGCTAATGGATGACATCTTGCAGCCATTCACCAACTCATTTGCAGTGGTATACTTGGATGACATCCTGATCTTCAGCCGGAGTTGGGAAGAGCACCTCTATCACATCCGACAGGTTCTCCAAACACTACGGCAATAGAAGTTATGTGCCAATTTGGAGAAATGTACTTTTGGCATGACCCAGGTTTAGTATCTAGGGTAAATTATTGATAAACATGGGGTGCATGTGGATCCATCCAAGATCCAGGTAATTCGATATTTTCCATCTCCAACCACTCTGACAGAGCTCCGCAGCTTTTTAGGTCTTGCCAACTTCTACTGCAGGTTCATGATGGTATTTTCTCATATCACTTGGCCCTTGAGTCAAGTCGCCAAGGGAGGAGCGAAAGCAAAATTATTTTGGTCTGAATCTCAACAGAGGGCATTCACAGAGTTGAAAGATTGCCTCTCCATGGCACCTGTGCTCGCATTACCAGACCTGCAACAACCATTTGAGGTCGAGATAGATGCCTTTGACTATGTTATTTTGGAATTCCTTACTCAACACAGGCATCTAGTGGCATATCATAGTGAGACACTTTCAGACACAGTCTGGGAGTATCCCACTTATGACAAAGAGATGTATTCCATTATGTAGGCCTGCTGACAATGGAAGCATTACATTTTGGGGAAGGAAATAGTCATCCACACAGACCACCAAGCCCCGTAGTTCATACAGACCCAAGGGAAATTGCAGAATGATCGCCATCATAAGTGGTCCACATACTTGCAACAACTCCATTTGAATATCAAGTATAAGAAGGGTAGAACCAATAATGTTGCAGATTGCTTTAGTCGACCACTAATCATGGTATTAACCACTGTGCTCAACTCTTGTGGGCACGAGACTTCTAATTGGCCACTTCTCTACAAAAGTGACCTAGAATTCGACCACACATACTAGACACTCTTGGAGGGTTAGCGTGTTCCATATTTTCACCTCCAGGATGCCCTGTTATGCCACCTGGGTCACCTTTGTGTTCCTTCAAGTGAGCGTGCCAAGATGATTTGGGAAGCACACTACAGTCAGGTTGTTGGACATTTCGGGGTTGAGAAAATGGTGGTAGTACTACAAAAGTATTTCTATTGGCCGAATCTTGGACATCATGTCAGGAAATACATCAGATCATGCACTGCCTGTGCCATTTCCAAATTGAACATCAAGAAGCAAAGCCTCTATACCCCGCTGCCTACCCCTAGTCGACCTTGGGAATCCATCTCCATGGATTACATGTCAGGTCTTCCTTCCACTAAGCATGGAAATGACTGTGTTTTTGTGGTCGTCGATAGGTTCTCGAAGATGGCCATTATGGCTGCCTGCAAGAAGAATATAACAACAGAAGCCACTACTAAACTCTTCTTTGAATGAGTGTTGGTACACTTTGGGATCCCACAGTCTATCATCTCATATCGGGACAACAAGTTCCTCAGTACATTTTGGTCCAGTCTCTGGTCGATGCTCGACACCAAACTCACTAAGTCCACAGCCTTCCATCCTCAAACTGATGGCCAGACAGAGGTTGTGAACAGGATGAGCATACACATTCTACACATGTACAACTCAAAGCATCCACGCAAATGGGACGAGAGCCTCCCCTATGTTCAACACAACTACAACCGGGCTCTCCACAGCCCTTTTCAGGTGGGCTTGGGATTCTAGCCATTATGTCCCATTGATGTGGCCATGCCAGTTGCAGCTACTCACGCAGATTCGGCTCATGTCCAGTCCGAAACAGATAAGGAAAATAACTTCATTGAGCACATCCAACATATTCACCAATAGGTCCATGACATTCTTGAGAAATCAAATGCCAAGTACAAGTAGCAACATGATCAACATTGGGTGCCACACAAGTTTCAGGTGGGCGACAAAGTCTGGTTGCATTTGCAAAAGGAACGCCTTACCAAAGCCTATTGGAAACTCAGACCACTCCGATATGGTCCTTACACCATTACCAAGGCTGTGGGAAACAATGCATTTAAGCTCAGCATTCCCCCATTCCTTGGCCTACACCCAGTGTTCAATGTGGACCACCTTCAACCATACTTTCCACCATTACTAGACACATCTAACATTGCAGAACAACTCATACCCACAGAGTTAAATCCAGATTGCATGGAACAAGCTGCAATTGATCAGATCATGGACACACAAATCAAGCACACTCGCCAGTAGAATATCCAATTGTATCGAGTTGTCAAAGCAGGCCAACTCCTTCACTAGGGCAAATGGCTCACCAGGGACCAAGTTCAGCAAAAGTTTCCTCATCTCATGGAGGAACTCAACGCAATGGGGACCATTGCTTCCTAAGGTGGGGGGAATGATCCAGGTGGATATTGGTGGCCACCTGCCAAGTCCACTTGGACCCCCACCATTGTTTCTTTTAGCTTTTCAGTTTCCTTAATTGTAGCACAGTTTACTATTTTTAGTAGTTTTTCGGGTCCTGAACTTCCAGAGCCATTTTGAGGCCCTAAACAATGTTTTTTGGGAAAACTAGGAGCAACATGGGTCCATGGACCGATGTTGCTCTTCCCAAAGTTGTATTTCTCAGATAGATCTTTCTAACAAGATATTGTGCACGTCAAACAGAGATCGTATGCCAAAGTTACGACCTCGGGAAGTTGATGTACCAATTTACCCAAATAGGGCCCACAGTTTGGTGTTTCATCTTCTAGTGTTAGGTTTTTGGATGTTTATGGTTTTCCATTATTTCTCAACAATAAATAGGCCTTCGAGCCTCATTGTAACACAGTTCAGAGGCATGTAGCCACCACATATCTTCTCAAAGATAAGCTACCATCGCCCTAGCTAGTTTATTTCCATTTCTGTTTGTAAGCATATTTCAGTATTTTACATTAATGAAATGAAGTATTATTTCAGTTGCATCTTTGTGTATATGTTTATCTCTGTATTTTTTTGCGTTCCTGTTTAAATCTGGATCATGCCTATCCATCACCCTCATCTATTTCCACCATCCACTCATCATTTCCAAGCCTTTACCAATCATTTTCCTTATTGTCCAAAGAAAAAAAACTACAGGATGATCCAAGAGATCCATAGCAACAACAACATTAGATCTTTAGTCACAGACACCTGTAAAAGCCAAGAAACCATCAGCAGATAGTAGAGGAGGAAGAAGAATGACCATGCATAAAATAAACAATACAACACCTCTGATCTTCGATAATTGCAGCATGGCATCGAGACCACAGGTAAGTATCCCGCTCACTCACTCATATGCATCATTTGATCAAAATTTGTAAGGGTTACGAGGTAGTTGGTTTATAAGTGAAAAGGTGGCCAGTTAACTTGGCCACCTTCGACAAAGCATACAGTTAGGTGGAAAAAAGGAAATTCTTTTTAAAATAAAAATAGAATGCAAGGGTTTGAAAACAGTGTTTTACTTTTGATGGCATTCAAATCCAATGTAAGGCGGGGCCCCAACCCATATTAAAGTTCGAGCGGTAGCACAAGATTTAAGTAAGCATGGGTTCGAAAGGTAGATAAAGTGCTCTACAAGGGAGCAACGAGCACAAGTTATAACTCAGGCTCAACCCCCACAGTTGACCATGACGTCAAGGTTTTTGACCGAGATCTATGGCCTGAGATTGCTGTGAGGGGTTCAAGCCTGATGAACATCCCATACACTCTCTACCCCCGCAGTGGGCCACCCCCATCGCTCCACTCCATCTCATCTCCTACACGTCATTCGCCACCCTCATTCATTATCGTCCACCTCATTCACCGTACCTCGTCACCTCATATGCCATTCCATAGATACAGTGTTGTTTATGGCTACCATTTTAGGATGCTTGAATAATTAAGATTTGGGGTAGAAACACTAGTTCACTAAAGACTCAACATACCCTATTTCTTGATGCAATCACTCATGGACTCCAACAACAAAGTAAAGGAAGGGAATTCCCAACAATTGGCTCACCATGGGTTGATCAAGATCCTCATTGAGTATGCCCTCCAAAACCTTAGGATCCCTATAACATGGTCAATCTTGAGAAGACTTACCAATAGAGGATGACATCAAAACCCTCACCTATTATGTTAGTCCTTTTTTCAGTGAGGAGGAGGCAAAACAAGAAGAAGAATATACAGATTTAGATGGGGATGAGATGGATGAAGAAGCAAATGATATAGAGGAACATGAGGAAGCAGGAGAAGGGAAGGGGGATGATGCTGAAATAGAGGAGGAAACAAAGGAAGAAAATGATGGAGATTAGAAATAACAACAAGAGGAAGAAGATAAGAAAAACAGAGATTAAGGCATTGAAATAGAAGGGGAAGAACACGAGGAGGAGTCACCTAGGGTGTCTCCAGAGGCCCCTGAGAGGGAGGCAGCAGCTGCCTTCATTGATCTCAGCACCCCAGTCAAGCAAAAGGGGAAAAGAAGGAGGCAAACCCCTCTATATTTCAGAACAAGAAAGAACACAAGAATCAAACAAGGGAAGCCACAAATATCAACAAAAATCCCTATTGAGGTTGAAGATTCCCCTATACCAAGGGATAAAGAAACAATAAGGAGAGATCAACTTGAGAGGGAAAATGCATGGCTGAGAGGATAACTGCAAGAAAGGGAAAACCAACTAGTATGTATGGCCAACCTCTCCATGGAGGCCATCGGGTGTAGGATACCAACGAAATCCTATTCTCTTTACCTCAGAGAAAAATGGCTGCAATTTCAGATTAAAACACTAGCACAAAAGGGCACCATGCCATTTCAGGACTACCTACACTTTATTGACCTTTGTGATCAAAGTATAGTAGAGGATAGGGCCAAAATGGCTAAGTTTTACTTGCACAACATGCCCCTCACAGACATGAATGTTTGGGATCCTAATGGTGAGCTAGGAGATCTACAATTAATGGCTTTGGAATCATGGATGAACCATGAGGAGTCAAGGGCTACAGAGATGAAAAGAATATTGGCCAGAGAGAAAAATGAAACTCTTTTCATCAGAGCTAAACAATCAAATCCCATGGCCCTAATCAACAACCATAATCTAATTGCAAATGATCCTCAGCTGGCACCTAGATATCTTGCTGCCCAAGAGCAAGCAATTTCACATTTCAAGGATATGTTTAGGCTGTTGGGAGATGATAGTATACATGCTTGCTTAAGGAGATGGAACACACTGCCACACAACGTGAAGATCAAAGAATATCACTCCCCTCAAAGGTTGAGAGAGGCACTCAATAGGACACCTATGTATAAGCAATCAATGCAAAGGTTGAAGGTCAATTGGATAGGTCTAAAACTCAATCCATCACTACTCCTAGGGATGCTAGAAGGGAGAAAAGAAGAAGAGGAAAAGAGGCAGTGGGAAGAAGTAGAAAGGAAAGCAGGCTTCTATGCACAAGAAGAAGAGACCACAACAGAGGCATGGGATGTTGCCCAGAGGATGAGCAACACTTTCAATAGGGGGGTGATGATGAGCCTCATCATTGGGTAATTATATGGGCCTTAATTCGCCTCCTAGCTTAGTCAAACCAACTATTCTCACAACTTATTTCATACTTTTGATTATATTTTGTTTATGAGATGAGTTAGAGTTGGATATTTTGCTTTGTGGTCTAATGTGCATTTAATGCAGGAATAAAGGATAAAAGAGAGGAATTTTGGCAAAGACCTTGGTCAAAACTAGAATGGGACCAGGGAGAGGAATTATAGGAGGGAAATCCTCCTCATTTACTACCCCTCCATTTGAATATTCCTCCATAAGCTCGGAGTGCAAACAACCAAATAATGAGGACTAGAAGGCAGCCGAGCAAGTGGAAGTCAAAGCACCATTTTATCTCGAGTTTGGGAGCCGAGTCTCCCTAATTTTAAGTAAGTCGTTGGAGACTTCAAAAGTATAAGTAGAGAGGCCTAGGACCTCAGTAGGATTTGGAATTTTGATTGTAAAACTTTACTTTATTTTTGAGTTGCAAGACATGCAACAGTTGTTGATGTAATCCATTATTTTGATAATAAGAATGAGTTTTGTTTTGAGCCAGCACTGAGTTAACTCAGAGGGCTAAATCTCTTGGGTTAGGACCCAACCCTAGCAGCCAAGGCTCCTATTTATTGTACATGTATGCTAACGTAGATTCATGGTTTAATTGATCATTTGCTTAAGTAGTTGCATTTCCATTATAGTAGTGTAGAGTATATTGGTTGTGTTTTAGTTTGCTTCCATTTGTGCCTTCTTTGAATTAGCAGGTTAGTCAAGAGTTCTTGCATGAAGTTTGTTGTCTTGATTGAGTATGAGGTTCATTTCATTGTCGTCTTTTTCCATCACTTTTTGCTCATATGCTCATTTCCTTCAACACGAAATGCTTAAGCGGAAGCTAATAAAACACGTCTTGATCAGATTATACCCGTAGCTTTCCTTGTCATTAGATCCACAACAAACCTGACCAATCACCATTCGATTCATTTCAATGCTTGACTTTATGCACTCTAGATCTCCACCGTCGATCTCTCTAGCTTGATTCAATGGCTATTGTGAATTCTTCCACCTACTTTATGCACTCCAAATCTCCACCATCGATCTGTCACACCCTTGATCCAATGGTTATCACGTCACCCGATCGCCAACTAGCTTGGCCGATCTCCACCATTGATTAATCCCGCATGATCCAACGGCTATCGCGCAATCTCACATGAATTATTTCACGGCCAATATTCACTCGAGAGCATGCAAGAAAAGTGGTTTTCCTGTGCTACGTGTCACTCACTTAGGCTAATTGCATGAAAATTTGAAATACAGCTTACAGCTTTGAGGGCACGTGAGAAAATTCTTACCACCTATGAAAACCCGCTCCATCATTCCGCACGTTTTTCCCACGATAAGATATTTGCCGCTCATCCTCCGTTAATCCTATTCGTCCATCTATTAACTTAATCTCCGGCGATAAGATATCTGCTACTCATATTCTGTTAACCCTGTCCATCCATCGATTCACTCAATCTCATGCGATAAGGTCTCCATTGCTCATCTTTCATTAATCCTATTCCTTGATCGATCCATCCATCTATTAACATAATTTCCTGCGATAAGATCTCCACCATTCATCTTCCATCTCATCTTCCATTAATCCTGTTCATTGATCCAACTGATCCAACGGTTCTCATGCACTGTTGCTTCATTACGTCCTCCTTTCACTAATTTCAATCTTTGATTGCTTTTCCACTTGAAAACATATTTAGTTTAGTTTCCTTGTTTACACCTTAGTATGGTTTGATGCTCTTTACTTCTGCAACTTAGATGGTAGCATTATGTTAGTGTTGATTTAGCAATTCTGCTTAGCATAGTTGTTTAAATGGTGAATTAGGATATGGTGTAATTTAGCATTACCTATTGTTTTCTTCATTACTACAGTAGAATAGCTCTATAAGTGTATTATTTCTCTTCTTCCATCAAAGAATAAAGCTTCTTCTGACTCTATAGAAGTCTGGCTTGGAACCCTTGGGGTCTCTCGCCAGATGAACAAGTGACAATAGGCAGGATCTTCACTTCTACTTGTGCATATAGCACTGTCACCTCCAAGTTTGTACGAACCTCGGGTTGATAAGTAAAGCTGGTAGCCGAGGAGTTGCAGCATCCTTGATACAATACTAGCGCTCATCAATGGATGAAAGACTTCTTTTCAAATAATGGAGAGTGTATGCCAAATAGAGAGATAATACATATTCTAGATAATTTCTCAATATGAGAAATCTACAACTTATACAAATAATATGAAGAAGGTGCTGAAGGAAATGGTCGATTTATTACATATCAATATTTTGTGAAGATATAGAAGAAAGAATTCAACAATGTCTGTATTCTTAAGAAGACAAGGATGAGGATTTGCAATACATGTGCTTCTCTTAAATAAAAAAGGGATAAATGTGAAGGGGCAGAAAGAGGTAAGCATTCATAACATTAATTTTTAAAATTGTATAGTCATCAACTATGAAAACATATTTATTAATGACTTTCTTTTATGTTGTGTAGATTCCATTGTCAAAGTGCTTCAAGAGCATCACGAACAACAAACAAGTGAAAGGAAAAAGTTGTACAAGCATCGAAAGAAGTGTTATGATAATCCAAATAAATATTTGGGTTTGATAATTGATAGTATGGACCACAAGAAAAAGTTTCTACCACATTTTGTTCGCACACCCAAAAATTTACAAGAGGAAAATTTTATTCAGTATCACTTGGTCGGTTGTATGTTATTCAATGGGAAAATGTTTCCAAGGGTATACTTCACAGCTCCAAATATTCATAATGATGCAAATATGACAATAACCATAATTCATGATGTGCTTTCTCTTTTTTTTTGTAATCTTCTTGAAGTTTCGTATCTACAATTGGACAACACTTGTCGTGAAAACAAAAATCAGATCATTTTTGGATATCTAGACATGCTTATTGAATTGAGAATTTTTCAGAAGGTAAAGGTTGGTTTCCTTCTTGTTGGGCACACTCATGACCATGTTGATGTGATGTTCATCCATTTTTCAGTCACAATGAGAAGGAAGAATGTTGGGAGATTACCATCATTAATTGAATGTATTAAGAAATCATACATGCTAGAGCCTATTTTTGATGTGTTGGAAGAAACTGTTGACATGCGAAGATTTATTATGGGATCGCATGGTGAGGAGAAATGTATTGAACAACTTAATGACATTAGCTTCCAACATCAATTTCGTATCAAAAAAATTGATGGGAAAACACTAATATGGTGCAAGAAGTATTCAACCATTGTAGAATGGGCGTCATCATCAGGTTTGGTATTTTTGAAGTTCATTCTAGATCATCCAATATGTGTGTCAAATATATTGTTATTACAATTAGTTGCTGAAGTTTGTAATGCACACAGGAAAAATAGAGATATAAATTATTATGATTTCCTAGAAGAAATTAAAAAATGTATTAGATATACATACGAGTACTTTGATATTGCTGATTCAGTTTTGTGGGAGTATTTTTTCAATAATCAAAGTGATATCATTTCAAGAACAACAAATGAAGATATATCTTTGAAAACTCCATTTATTTTTCCACAAAATGTGTCAAATGAACATGAGGACAGAAACATTGTTGAAAAACAAAAATCTTAAGGTATTATTAATTCTTCACAGGTAGAGGACAGAGAAATGTATATTGGTTCCAGAAGATTCCATGCACAACATGAAGCCATGGAAGACCTTTACAGGAGTTTAGTACATGATATTAAGGAGGGTTGCATGATCACAGTGCTAGCAGATGGAGATCCCAATGGCTATCCATTATGGATTGCTAATGTTATAAAAGTCATTACAGAAAATGAAGATGGTGCAGGTGTTGAATTACATTGGTATGTCACAAATACACACCCATTCAATGGTGTGTACAAGCCAGAGATGGTAGTTGATAAAAAAATTCATGGAAAGACAAAAAGAAAGGGTACAAATATAGATTGTCGCCACACAAAACTCTTAAAATTGGAGGATGTCAACATACTTGTTTATGATGTCAATTTAACAAAAAGAGGAACTCTTCGCTTCAAGACGATAGAGATTTTGAAGACGTTGTTACCAAAAGAAACAATGTTGAGATGGGAGTCTGTTGAAACCAGTCATAGATCCAAAATAATTTTGAAACCTAAAATGGTGGACATGCATGTGGACTTAGATGGGGAACTAGTTAATGAAAGAGAAGAATATGGAATATATTCATTTGCATCCAGTCATTCATCTAAAGATGTGAATTCTAATGGTGTGCAAGAAAATATGAGTGATTTTGAATAATTTTTTAAGACAGTTTATATAATTGATGTTTGCATTGTATCTTGAAATAAAATTTTGATTTCCATATGATGTTAAATGAAGCTATGAGTCATTTTTATGTTTGTTGGATTAAAAGTTTTAATTATGATGAGTTTTATTGTTTAGAATATCTACAATGCAACAATAACTTAGATATATAATTTATGTTTCATTCAATCTATAGGTATTGACATTTTGATTAATTTAGTCATGTAATTTGTTCATAATGTCATGGTTTAAATGTGTTGAAAACTAGATTTTTTTAATTCTATGGTTGAAAATTTTCCATTTTTTTTTTTTTTTAATGTTATGGTTGAAAACAATTAGAAATTTAGCGATCTTTAGTTTCATGTTATTATATGTTTAACAACATGGATGAAAACTGATGGAATCTTAATCTATTTTGGATCCCATTATTTTATATTTATCATCATTACTACCAAATGTTGAAATTATACCTAGTGTTACACTAAAATTTGTCACCATGACTATTTGCAGTCAGTATGGCTCCATCAATAACCATACTGTCCTCCTTGGCAAGTCTTATACCTCTGCTCCTCATGTCAAACTCCAAAAAAGAGAGAAAGCCTTTAAAAATCAATATAACTCTGGTTACGCACTTTCTCTTACTCTTGCCTGTGTTTACGCACCTCAAGTATATAATACCTGCGTACTTGTACGCTCTGTCTATAAAGGGGTGGGTGCGTACCCCTGTAAAAGTCAAAAGGCGCAAGTTTTACTTCAAAAAACTTACTTGCAGTTGATTCTAGAGCATTCTAGAAGATGGTTTGACGTGTATTGAGCGCCTCTAGATGGTTCATGCATCCCAATGAAAGAGGAACTTATCCCATGAAGAGGGGAGCTATCCCTTTGAAAGAGGAGCTTATCCCATTGATGGTGGACCTGTTTAACTTCCTCCAAAGCATTATAAATACAGGCATTGGGCCAAAGGGAGGGGAGGTTGAAAGCTGAACATTCCTAAGGGTAGATGCTGCTGAAATTAGGACTCCCTTATAGAGCTTGAGAGGAGAGATTCCATTCCTTTCTTAGCTTCATTTGGAAGTGGGTGAGCTGATCAAAGTAGAGGAGAACTCTTGCTGGACCCTGGGAGGGACCTGCACAACACCAAGGCACTGGTTGTAATGGTTTCTTTTCTTTCCAATTAATACAATTAAGTTCATTTTTCTCGACAAGTTGTTATATATAATTTGTTTCATAAACTCCTTGGTCTTTATGATGAATATGTTTTATTATATGAGTTATTCAGGTGCTATGTAATCGTTTGCTTGTTAGTGAATGCAGGCTTCAAGGAGAAGGAGCTCAGCTGGATCCAAGAGGCTTGGCTGCTACAAACAGCGTTGGACTAGAGGTAAGCCTTAAACAACTGGTTGCTTTTATTTTAAATGCATATTTAGGGAAAGATAGTGCTTGATTGTTTTGTTTGTCACTAGAAAAGCCTTGTTTTCTAGGGAGGTTGGTTTTGTCCGCAAAATTGACTCTTTCCACATGACAAAATGGCGACTCCACTGGGGAATCCATGGATTTGATTGATTTCTCTTTTGATTGATACTTTGATTTGAGAAACGTTGATTTCTTTCTAGTTTTTGACTGATTGACTGTGAATTTGGGTAGAATAGCTTAGGATTGAGTTAGTTTTTTATTTTTCTTGTTTTTGAGAGCAGTACGCACCCTCTGCGTTAAGCACAGTGCGTACCTATACGCACTTCTGCTTTTTAGACAGAGCGTGGCCGCACCTATGCAAACAGGCTGCCTGCGTACCCTGTCAAAAGTTTAGAAAATTTCAATTTTTTCCTTTTTATCTATTAGATCTTGTTTATAGCTTATTTATTGCTACCCAGATCCACTGGTTACCTGTCAGAAGTTTTCATCTAGACTTGTTTCATTAGCATCAAGGGTTTTAGTGAAGTTCATAGAAATTCTAGCCCTAGGATTGATTTTTGTATTGGTCTTGTAGTGACTCTGGCTTTAGAAGTTGTAAAAACCTTGGATATCCCTGGTCTTTTCAGTCTTCTTAGGAGTCAAACCATTCATAAAATCCACCTTTGTTTGAGAAACCTACCATTGTGTTGTCTCTTTGTGGAATTTCGAGAAGGCTTGTTTGTTAAGCTGTGAATTTCATTCTTAAGAAAAAGAACAAAAGCTTTTTACTTTTGTTTTTGACTGATTTATGATTATGCATGAATTAGTCCTTGGTTGAATTGTAACTGAGTAAAACAACCTGGAATTATATTTTGTAGGCTTTTACCTCATTAGATTTTGTTTTAGATAATTTTCTCTTAGATTTTTATAGATCTTAAAATTGATTTTTGTTAAGTAGTTTTATATGCTTTGTTAAAATAGGAAAAATACAAAATCTCTTTTGAAGAAAGTTTGTTTTAGTAGCGTTTGAAGTCTTTGAAAAGAGAAAGGAAGTTTTCGTGAAATAATTAGTGGTCTTGTGTTGTGTGCTTTGGAAAAGATAAAGAGATTTTTTCTTTGATTTTCATTGTTAAGAAAGTTGTCTTTATAAATTTTGCATTCTCCAACTCTCTTAGCTAGGGAATTCATTGAAAAGGAAAGATTGTTTTTTCATCCTAGGTGCATCTTTTTAGTGGATTTGAGTTGAGTCTACACATCATAAGTTTCATCTCCGCTACCTTTTGTCCTAAAGAAAAGCCATAAAAATTAATGCTTAAAATAAAATTCACTTAGTAACATTTTATTTACTAGGGCTCTGATACACCAATATAGATCAGGCTAGTGTCTTAGAGTAGGAGAGTAATTAACTCTCCAAGACAGTAAAAACAAACAAGTAGCTTATCTTGCGGTAGGATAAATCCAATTGTTACATTTATGCTCTGGGAAAGCTCCTCTTAAAGGAGAAGCACGAGATCGTGTCCGAACCAGTGAGGGGATCAATCCTCCTTCATTGGGAACGACGCCAGATATGCACGTACTACAAACAGTAAACCTCAGATAAACCATTGTCGAGGAGCCTGGGGTCACTTGTCGGTAAACCTTGAATTATTGTCAAGGAGCCGGCAAGGGGATTGAGCTTGTTACTCTGCCCTTATGTGTGTATCAGATCGTAGACTGTTCCCCCAGGTATATTTGTTGCTGTTGGTGACCTTAGTGACTATTATCTTTAGGATTCTTCCAAAGGTGACGGTGGAGGGAAGATCCCACTGTACCTGGAGCAGACATTGGCTAGACTCACTTGGATTTTCTGGGGGGTTCACTTCACTCGAGACGGTTAAAGTGGAGGAACTTGGTCCAGTCTATTCATTAAGCAGGTTGCCGGGGTAACTGTTCCACCCGCCATTTCTGTACTGAATTCTGCGATGTTGGATTTCATCACCAACTAGTGTTTTCAGTCCGGAAAGTTACTGTTTGTGTGTGGTTTGACGCCCTAGATTCTTTAGGCGTGTGATTCGAATTTGTTTGGTTCTTTAGAGACTTTAGGCGGTTTGCTTTGAGATTTTACTTTGTTTGCGTGTGCAGTAGTTAAAAGTTTTTAGCTGTGGCTGAATTACCAAGACAGTCCCGTAGACTACGGGGCCAGTCTCCTGAGGTTGTGACCGTGGCTGATTTGTTGAGGAAGTCCCGTAGACTTCGGGGCCAACCTCCTGAAGACGTCCTGGGCCATTACGAAGGTTTGAAAGTCCTCGTAACTCCTAGTGGCAGTAAAGTAGGGTCACCTGAAGAAGGAGAGTCTTCGTTGGTCGTTCATCCTAATTACCAAACTCTAGAAACAGGTTATAATCTTGAAGCTATTTCAGTTTCCGAACTTGTTGGTAGCTTTTCATCTACTAGTGATATAGGCGAAGAACCTGAGATATCTGAACCTATTACTCCAACATCATGGTTAGTCTCCCCAACCTCTAGTGCTCCTAATTCACCTAGGGTAGAAAGAGTCATCACCGAAAATCTTCCTTCTGGTTTGATAGCTATTGAAGAACTTGCTCCGGAAGAAGAAATAGGTTCAGATATCAACCTACTATTGATCTAAGGGAGCGTGAATCAATTTTTTACAGTCCACCTAGAAGTACTACCTGGTATCTTTCTTTAACTAATTATTTGGACAACTCAGGGTTAAGTTTTTCACCACCTCGTGCTCCTTATGCACCTAGGGGTTTTTATACTCCCATAAATATGTCAGGTCAGTCGTCCATGTTTACTCAATCACCTAAATCTTTTTTGTACGGCGGTCCTTCTGTTCCCTCTGGGTATTAGTCACTTGCTGGTACTTTTTCAGGAGCATCTCCTCAACCCATTGAGCAAAGGTTATTCACTAGAAGCAATGGTGCAAAGCCGTTGAGCGTAGAAGACATTCTTATGATGTCAGGTTCTATTCCCAATTCTCAACCTCAAGGTGGCCAGTTACTGCCTGGGGGGCAGCCTCAATTAATGCCTGGGGGGCAACCTCAAGGACAGTAAGTGCCTACGGTACAATACGTTCCTCAAGGTCAACCCCAGACTCAATATGTACCCCAAGGTCAACTCCAATATCAATTTATACCTCAAGGTCAACCCTAGTATCAGTACATGCCTCAAGGGTATCTACCCCAAGGTCAGTACTCGAACCAAGGTTTCCAACCACCCCAAGGTCAATCTTATGTTCAAGGAACGGGAAATATACCTTTCAATTATCAATCCTACCTTCAACCCGGTTTTGGACCTCAATATTCTCAACCTGTTATGGGTTAGTACCCCGGAATGAACATAGTGTGGGATCCATCGCAACTTCAACAGGTGTTGCAGCCAAATGTACAGTTGTCATCTCAAACTAGACAACTCTTAGTTTCTGGTTCACCCCAGCAACCAGTCCAGTCTAATATTCAAACTTCTGTACCTTCGGTAGTTTCTTAGTCTGGGCCTATTTCACCTCGTACTCCATCTCAAACGACTGCTGCAACTGCCGCAACATCTGTTCAATCTACCCCACTTACTTCTGGAGTATCGACAGCTCCGGTTTCTACTGTTCCTGTATCTACTCCTCAGACATCTTTACCATCGTCTAGATCCATGATTCAAACTACGGTTCAGATGCCTGTAGGACAACCTGGTTTAAGTACGGTTGTCACAAGTCAACCACAATTCACTTATCAACCGTACCAGGGACAGTACCAATTCGGTCCTACTGTCCAGCAGCCAGTTTACCAGTATCAACCGTATCCTGGGTACACTTATCAACAACCACAGCAACCCCAGTACGGTCCGGTTAATCCTGGTTTTCCAGGAGGATACAATATCCCGAACGCGATTCCCATTCCTAGTTATCCTGGATATCCTCCTCCTGGGGCTGGTATAATGACTCAGAGTTTTAGGGATCCTAATCGGCAGCTACCGTTTATCGCAACTTTGGACTTACCAGACTTGTCGCGCCTAACGAACGATCCAATTAATTATCTTCCGTTTTGGCCGCCAATGCCAAATAAGTTGCCCAGTGACATTCCCAAGTTTGAAGGTAAGTCTGGAGAGGACCCGTCAATTCATGTGATGAATTACCACCTCTGGTGTGCCTCTAATTCCATCTCGGATGATTCGATTCGCTTACGTATTTTCCAGCGCACTCTCATTCGTCTTGTGGCCAAGTGGTATATTGAATTACCATGGGCCTCTTTTTATAATTTTAGCCAATTAGCTACCTCGTTTTTAACTCATTTTCAGTTTCCAGTCAGATATGATAATGGCACGGAGTTACTAACTTCATTAAAGCAATCGACGTCCACTTATATTTCCGATCATATTCATGAATGGAGACGTCGAAGGCGGTTAGTGAAAGTTTTTATCCCGGACCAAATCTTAGCTAAATGGTTTGTTAAATCATTGTTACCGAAGATTACTGAAGACGTAGCTAAGGCCGGAGTAGTTATTGAGGAGCAAGTCATTGCTCAAGCGCAGTACCTTGACTTAGTTTATACTCAGTCAGGTATGTTACACGAAAAGATCCTCGACCTTCCCAAGTCAAATCAAATCGTTGCTGCTCTGTCAGGGTCTCATGCTGCTGATGGCATGATTGGTACGGTGAACACTAAAAGTAAGAAGAAGTCTTCCAAGAATTCTTCTCCTATCATAACCTTTCCTGATTCCCTGACAGGAGATTCTTCTGTAGAGGTTTCCGCCGATATTCACGCTGTAGAGTCATCTACAGCTAAATCAAAATCCGGTGGGAAGAAGAAAGGGAAGAAGAAGAATAAAGCAGAGAAAACTCCAAAGGAGAAAACTAAAAAGTCGGAATCCAATGATGAAAAGCACAAGCCTCGTTATCCATGTCTTATTTGTGAAGAGGAACACTTTACAAGAGACTGCCCTCATCAAGCAGAGGTTGCGAAGATCGTCAAAGGTTCCCAAACTCCTGCTGTTTTGAAGGATCCATTTCCAAAAGACAGCAAGATGATAGGTTCTTCCTCGAGTGCCAATGAAGAACCCATATTGATGATGTCCCATGTAAGGATTGTGACTCGATCGCAAGATTATGGTAGTAAAAGTCCTGTTGATGGCAAAGAAGCAGAATCTTCTCATTCTAATCCATCAACCTCAGCTCCCGGTTCCGATCCACTACAGATCGAGAAGCCTAATCCAGACTTAGTAATCAAATCGCCCACCAATGGTATACTTCGAAAGTCTGCTTTCAATCCACATGCGAGAGCGGCCCAGAATTATAACATTGTTGAGGACTTAGCTATTTCACCCTCAGCGATGTCGGCTTTGGAAGTGCTGCAATCATGCCCAGCACAGCATAAATTACTTTTGTCGGCTATAGGAGCTGTTGATGTTCAGGACCCGAACCTAATAATCTTTGATCTAGAAAATAGTACACCGCGTTTTCCTCATAAAATGGCTTTCTAGATCCCAATGATAGTCAAAAACAGGTCTATTCATCAGACTGTAATTGATGAGGGAGCTTCAACGTGTATTATGTCGATACAGTGTTGGAGATCGCTTGGTTTTCCTTCACTAAATCAATCCCCGACAATTCTTAAGGCCTTTGATGGTCGTGGGTTTCATCCTTTTGGCATTATACAGGATTTCCCTATAGGGGTTGAAGGAAAATCCGTTAGTCTATATGTGGAGGTGGTTGATGCCCCTCTAGACTACAACCTTCTCTTGGGTCGAAGTTGGTCTTACGCTATGACAGTGGTCGTTTCATCGGTCTTCCGAGTAATAAAATTCCCACATAATGGAAAGATCGTAACAATAGACCAGCTGGCTTACTTTTCATCTGACCCAGCCTCTTCAGAGAGTATTCAGCATGTTGGTAAAACGACTATCCCATATAAGGATGTTGGAGTAGGATTAGTTAAAGATGCCAGTTTACTGGGAACTTTTCCTTTTCCTCCACTCAATGCATCATCTTCATTTGCAACCATTCATATGATTACATCAGACACTATTTTTTATGACGATCCTTGGATCATTCCTTCTGAATCTGAAATAGACTCATTTGGTAATTTTATGCCTTTGAGTCCATATGAAATTTCCTATGAAGCCGTGCAGTCTTTTACCGACTCGTGTTCAACCAAAATCGACCTAATGAATGTGGTCCATGAGGAATCACTTTTCACATCAACCTCGGAGTTAATAGCGTTTCCCGAAGTTGTTTCATCTGACGAGCAACTTTGTGAAGTCCTGTGTATAGATGATTTACCATGGGACGATCTCCATCATAGATCTTCGTTTTTACCCGAGGATGATCATTTTGAAAATGATTTCTCATCAATTTTTACAGCTGAATATGTCAAGGAAGCTCAGAATCCCATGAAACATCCTGATTCAGAGCTAAATTTGGGAAACATCTCTCAAACTATTCCCATTGACATTTCGGTTAAGTCTGGAATTATTGAAAACATTCATATAAGTGTCTCGTGTACAATGACGAAATTCAGACATACAAGGCCCTATTTCAAGAATTCCGTGATGTGTTTGCCTGGTCCTATGAGGAAATGCCAGGAATTGATCCCGCGATTGTTGTCCATGCGATCAAAACTTACCCGGACACTAAACCCGTCCGGCAACGTTTGCGTCATAATCACCCACGAAACGCTGCTGCAATTAAAGCAGAAGTTGAGAAACTGTTGAAAGTAGGTTTCATTTATCCGATCCCGTTAACGGATTGGGTATCGAATATTGTTCCGGTTAACAAAAAACAGGGAACAATAAGAATATGCATCGACTATAGGGACATTAATCGAGCTTGTCCAAAAGACAACTACCCAACTCCCTATATCGATCAAATAATTGATGATTGTGCTGGCAGCGAAATATTTTCCTTTATGGACGGTTTTTCCGGTTACAATCAAATCAATATTCTACCTGGCAATCAACCAAAAATGGCTTTCATTTGTCCATGGGGGACATTTGCTTATTGCAAATTACCTTTTGGGCTCAAGAATGCCAGAGCAACTTTTCAAAGGGCGATGTCTTATGCGTTTCATGACATCAAACACATTGTGCAACCATATCTCGATGATTTGCCTGCTCATTCATTACATCGAGCTGATCACCTTGTCCATTTACGAGCAATCTTCATGAGGTGTAGGTATTATCGTATTCGGTTGAACCCACACAAATGTGTCTTCTGTATAGAAGCGCGACGATTGCTAGGATTTGTAGTTTCGAAAGCTGGCATTCGCGTCGATCCCTCGAAGGTAGAAGCTATCATCAAATTGCCTCCTCCTTCGAGTCTTCGCCAACTCCAAAGTTTGCAGGGGAAAGCAAACTTTTTACGACGATTCATTCCTAACTATGCCGAGGTTACAAAGGGTTTTACACGATTGTTGAAACAGAACGCTCAATTCTCTTGGGATGAGATAGCTCAGAAATCTTTTGATACACTCAAACACGCGCTGACCCATGCACTGTTGTTGCATCCTCCCAACTACAACCAGGATTACTTTTTGTACCTCGCCGCCGCTCATTCCACCATTGGAATGGTCTTAGTTCAGGAATATGAATTCGGTATGGAACATGTGATATATTACCTTAGTCGAACGTTAAATCCAACTGAGCTAAAATACTCACATGTGGAGAAATTGGCATTGGCAGCCGTTCAAGCTATCCAACGTTTTCGTCACTACATTTTACTTCGTAAAACTACAGTCATTTCGGATTGCAACCCTATGATCTACATTTTGACCAAACAATTGCTAGGGGGCAAGTACTCTAAATGGATTGTTATCCTGCAGGAGTTCGACTTGGAATTTGAGAAATTTAAGTCTAAGAAATCTTTAGTTTTTGCAGAGTTAATGTGTGACTTCCCGCGTGCTGACACGGAAACTGTGGCAGAGGCGCCCATTGCGGACGAATCTTTGTTTCTAATCAGCACTTTAGATCCGTGGTATGGGGATATCATCGTCTATCTCCAGACCCAATCCTTTCGGCCCGAAGTTTCAAAGTCGGAATGTCGGAAAATTCGATTCCAGTCCCAATAATACAAAATTATTGGAGATACTCTTTATCGCCGTGGGGCGGACTCTATTTTTCAACGTTGCTTAACTCACGAAGAGGCTGAAAGGGTTCTAAATGACTATCACTCTGGAGCATGTGGCGGTCATATGTCTGGGTATGCCCCAGCCCAAAAGATATTGCGCGCTGGCTACTTCTGGCCGTCCTTGTTTAAAGATTGTATTTCTGCGGTCCGAAAATGCCACAACTGTCAAGTGTTTGATCGAAAGGTGCACGCTCCACCTGCTCCTCTCCACCCTATAATTGTCGTTGGTCCTTTTGCCAAATGGGGTATCGATTTTATTACATGTAACCCTCACTCGGCCGGGGGGCATGCGTATATCATCCTTGCGGTAGATTATTTTACTAAGTGGGCCGAGGCGATGCCTACATTCGAGGCAGACGGCAAGACAGCTGCAATTTTCGTATTCAATTTTCATGATTAGTGTCTCTGATCTGAAAAGTAGAAAGCAATCAAGGACACGTCGTTTTATTTCCAATATCGAATTTGAAATGACAAAAATCCTGCAATCTTTTCATGTTTTTACGGTCAGAAAAGGGCTATAAGAGGACCGTCTTTTAATTCCGTTTTAACGAGTGTAAAAGAAATGCTCGACAATCTTTTCATGTTTTAGGAGTCAAAAAAGGGCTTAAAGATGACTCTGATGTTTTTGTTTGTAAAAAATGACAATTTTTCCTGAAAATCCTTTATCCTACACAAAACCAACACATTACTCATACATGTTGAAGATAGATAAAAATACTTTGAAAAATACCTTTTCATGGTGAAAAATAAACAAATTTACCATTTATTTACCCAAAAAACATATAAAAAGGGCTTTTACCAATTCATTTTTACCATTTTACTGTTGAGGAGAGAAAAAGGGCTTTTGGCAAGAAACTTCCCATGGATATTGCAGAGAATCCGACCGTTGAAACCGAACGCCATCTCTTCCAGGTACTTTACAACATCCTCCTCTTCAATTTCATCCATTTAGAATTCTTTTTTAGGCCCCAAATTTCATTTTTGGGAGGTTTTGGGGTTTCAAGGACCGCTTCTCGGGGTACGCAGGCACCACACTAGGGACCTGCGTACCCCGAGATTTTCTCAGTTGGAAAAATGTCAGGGGCACGCACCTTGCCTTGAGGGACTCTGCGTACCCACGCTCTGTTCCTAAAGGCGGGGTGCATACCCCGCGCAACAAGTTTTTAAAACCTAAATCCTCCAAAATGGACCAATTTTTTTTGATTTTATGGACTCTAATGGATGTTTTATGGTGTGTAGAGTGTTCACCATGCTTGATTGGCACGAGAGAGAGCATGAAGATGTTGATTTGGCCACCATTAATCATCAACCGTCAATTGATGCTTTGAAGGCATGCGGCCTTTATAAATACTGGGCCATACCTGGCATGAGGGCCCAAGTGAGCTTTCTAGAGTGGCTGGTAGAAAGATGGAACGTTCAGGACTAGTGTTTTTATATTGGAGGGCACCATCTTGAGATGGAGCCAGCAGATATCTACTTTCTGACTGGTTTTCCCAAGAGAGGCGAACACTTGACTCTGTTCGGGACTAGGGCAGGTGGTCAGTCTATCGCTAGTCTCCGACTAGAGTGGTGTAACACTCAGACTCAGGAGAAGGGGATAGAGATCAAAACTATATCCCGTCCTGAACTTATGGTGATTGCCTTTATAGTTACCAGACTTTGTGGGGCTGCCACTTTACACATTGCCACTGGATCCCAGATGCGAATGGCAATTGATTGCTATCGAGGTACCATTTTCAACTGGTGTGATGCTGTGTTGGCCAATGTAAAGGGCCAACTGACTAGAGCCAAAAACGGACAGCTAAAGACCTTTGGTTATGGGGCTTTTGTTGTGAGTTTTGGCTTAGAGAGGGTTCCAATGCTGATCCCACAGCAGCTCATTGTTGAGGCTGGGCTTCCCTGAGAGCCCAAATTGATGCGATGGGTTGCGGTTATGGCCCGTCATCCTGATGAGGGAACGGAGGTTGTCCGATTTACTCCGGAGTACTTTCACTGGTTAGAAGACCAGGTCTTTTCTATACAGGATTTTCCTTATGCCGGAGTTGATTTTCATGGAGATCCGGACATGGTTCTTCCACCGGGAGAACAATGGGATGATACAGGTAACTTCATTTTCCACAAGTTTTTTAAACTATCTATTTTTTTGTTTGTTTTATATCATCTCAAAACTGATAGTAATAATTTTCAAAATGCAGATGTAGGCCCACGACGTCCAGCCAATCTCCAGCCTTACGAGAGGAGACTACCAGTTGCAGCGGCACCGACCCCACAGGACGAGGCCACAGAGACTTTGGCTGAGTTGGAAAGTGACCTAGAGCATCTTACAGCAGATATACCGGAGACTACCATAGATGATATTCCAATCAGGCTTCAGCGCTGTGTAGTCGGGGTCCCAGGACCTTTTAGGAGGTTCTTGTGTAGGGTGGCCCGTGCAGTGGTGTCATATAGAGATCATCAACAGTGATTGGATGGTCGTTTTGTAGACACATGTGACATTTTGGTTTTTTTTTACTTATCATTTTTGCCGATCATAAGGTGTTTTTCAACCTATGATTGAAGACGATGTATTTTTTGACACACTCCTATATATATATATCATTATTACCGGCTTATCTTGTAAATCAGGTTATGGAATGGTTTTAAATTTACATGTATGATTATTGCAAATGTCTATTTAACATTCGAGAAGCAATTGCATCTGCTAATGTATTTAAAGACCTTGGAATATGCTGATATTCAATGTAATCAAACTCACGTTCCAAGAGATGCACTCTCAAAAATAAGCTTAATAACACTGGATTTCTAATGGCATACACTCTATTAAGCTGTAATACAATGAGTTCAGAATCTAACCTCACTATCAAACTCCGAATCCCAAATGAAATAGATTCAGACAATAACTCAATCACTGCACTGTACTCGGCAATGTTGTTTTTTGTTTGACCAAGGCTTACCCCATGCATAGAAACTAACTCGTCAGAGGGCGAATAGATAACCCAAGCCGCGGAAGAGATATTCCGTGTACTACAACAAGCACCATCAGCAAATCCAATGTATGTTTGGAGAGGCATTGATATCTGCAATATCAAGAGTAAAACCAAGATAAGCCAGAATAACGACGAAAAACACTCTCTAAGCTAAGCACACTTTTTAAACTGAAACACACTTGCTAGAAAGAAAAAATAACCTAACTAAAAATCTCCATACCCATTCATTTAAGCATAATACCTCTTCAAGTAAAGACCATTTCTGGGTTTACCTAAAGAGTTCCCGTCAAAGTCTACCAGCTCATAGGCCCCTTTTGCTAGCTTTCGCTTGACAATATAGGGCCCATGCCACATAGGAACGAATTTTCCAGCACCTAATTTATCATTAGCTTGATCATACAATAACACTAGGTCTCCTTCCGAAAAATTTCGAGGGGTCACATTTCGATCATACTGAGCTTTCATACGTTTTGCGTGAGTCTCGATCGCCAATGCAGCATCACGTCGATTCTCATCTAATTGAGCTAAGTATAATAAACGCTTCTCCTCTTCGGAAGTAGCTAGAAGTAACTCGATGGCCATTTGTAGTGACGGGATTTCGCATTCAATGGGTAGCACAGCTTCCAAACCATAAACTAGTTGGAAAGGAGTGAACCCTGTTGATGTTTTCACTGAGGTTCGGTACGCCCAAAGTGCTGAAAATAACATGTTATGCCAATTCGACCGATGAATACCAATGATTCGTCGGATCATGATAACTAAAACTTTGTTGATGGACTCAACCAGACCATTCGCTTGCGGATAATAAGGAGTTGAACTATCATGGTGCAAACCAAGCTGACCTGTAAGTTCTGTCATCATAACGTTTCAAAAATGGCGCCCATGGTCAGTGATTATCGCTTGTGGGACACCAAACCTAGCAATTATATGATTGAATACGAAAATTGCAGCTGCCTTGCCGTCTGCCTCGAATGTAGGCATCGCCTCGGTCCACTTAGTAAAATACTCCTTGGTCGTAAAGATCAAGCGGTTCTCTCAAGTATTATTTTATACTTTTTCGGGCTTGGGAGACACAAATTTACGAAAAAGGTCAACCCTGGAGTCTTCTTAAGTTTTTCAGACTCTCTAAAATTGAAAAACGCCGAGTTTCTCCTATACTGGACTCGTTAAAATTTCATAGTAAAGGACCTGTTCGATTACAAACAGGAACAGACCACTCCTTCTTAGGGTTCGAATCTAAACTAAGTTGGACTCATCCGAAGGATGAGCTTATAATCAAGAAAATGTTATCCTCCTCAAGCTTGTAAAAAAATAAAGAGGTACTTGCCAGAAATGGTGGGGGAAAAGAGAGAAAAATGAGCCTATTTGTGATCCTTTGTCTGGAAGAAACCTTATCACCACTCTTGAACACGACACTTTTCATTCACCTGGGTTGGGAAATCCTTTGCCTAACAGTTGATCAAACCACATTGAAAGTCTTCAGCCGGTTTCTGAGTATTAACTTTGGGTCAATTGTCACCAAGCCATCTGTCGTGTCATTATGTGTTCAAGAGGTCACTGCAAATAAACCATTCATCTACAAAATATCTGTCATCCATCTTGACCATCCCTGAGTCAGTCCTTACAACTACATTTCTTCAACTTGATCTATGATTTCGTGTTGTGGGTTTGCCTGCAACGGATCGCTTTCTATCGACATCAGCACATTATCTAGAAAGATGATCTAGGAATCATTAGTACCTTGAAATCTGCATGCCTCAATGGCAGGTTTCTCGCCTTTGACGACAGTTTACATCATTGACTTTCGATCGAAGGATTCCATGACATGTTCGACATCAACACATCTACTCACATCTCATGGATTGTACTGGGTACTTTGAGAACCATTGACATCACTGGTGGTTTCTCTCACACTTGTTAACAGTTTACATCATCGGCTGGTAATCAAGTGGTTTCTACCATGTTCGACATCAACTCATTTATTCGCATGGATAGAATCGTACTATTTTGGGAAGCAGAAATGAAGACCCTGGATCTAGTTTCCGCCATCCAGGCTGCGAGGAGTTTTGTATTCATTATACAGTAGACTAATTATAAACAGATGGTTGCGTCCATACTGTGTCTACATGTGTCTATGATTATGATGTATTGCAAAATCATTCCTATATCAGAGCAGTAGTTAGTTTGTTAGTTAAGTTTTTGATCTGAGTATGGGAATGCCTATCTCAGCGATGATATGATATCATATATGTATTTTGTGTTGAATATTTGCAGGTTCCAACTGGGCTCTCCACAAGATAATCCTCGAAATGATAAAGTGCTTCACCCTTCCTAGATGATATGAAACCCTAATCTACTACAGACCTCGCACTTTAGGGGGCAATCTGTTACACTAAAATTTGTCACCATGACTATTTGCAGTCAGTATGGCTCCATCAATAACCATACTGTCCTCCTTGGCAAGTCTTATACCTCTGCTCCTCATGTCAAACTCCAAAAAAGAGAGAAAGCCTTTAAAAATCAATATAACTCTGGTTACGCACTTTCTCTTACTCTTGCCTGCGTGTACGCACCTCAAGTATATAATACCTGCGTACTTGTACACTCTGTCTATAAAGGGGTGGGTGCATACCCCTGTAAAAGTCAAAAGGCGCAAGTTTTACTTCAAAAAACTTACTTGCGGTCGATTCTAGAGCATTCTAGAAGATGGTTTGATGTGTATTGAGCGCCTCCAGATGGTTCATGCATCCCAATGAAAGAGGAACTTATCCCATGAAGAGGGGAGCTATCCCTTTGAAAGAGGAGCTTATCCCATTGATGGTGGACCTGTTTAACTTCCTCCAAAGCATTATAAATACAGGCATTGGGCCACAGGGAGGGGAGGTTGAAAGCTGAACATTCCTAAGGGTAGATGCTGCTGAAATTAGGACTCCCTTATAGAGCTTGAGAGGAGAGATTCCATTCCTTTCTTAGCTTCATTTGGAAGTGGGTGAGCTGATCAAAGTAGAGGAGAACTCTTGCTGGACCCTGGGAGGGACCTGCACAACACCAAGGCACTGGTTGTAATGGTTTCTTTTCTTTCCAATTAATACAATTAAGTTCATTTTTCTCAACAAGTTGTTATATATAATTTGTTTCATAAACTCCTTGGTCTTTATGATGAATATGTTTTATTATATGAGTTATTCAGGTGCTATGTAATCGTTTGCTTGTTAGTGAATGCAGGCTTCAAGGAAAAGGAGCTCAGCTGGATCCAAGAGGCTTGGCTGCTACAAACATCGTTGGGCTAGAGGTAAGCCTTAAACACCTGGTTGCTTTTATTTTAAATGCATATTTAGGGAAAGATAGTGCTTGATTGTTTTGTTTGTCACTAGAAAAGCCTTGTTTTCTAGGGAGGTCGGTTTTGTCCGCAAAATTGATTCTTTCCGCATGACACCTGGGAAAGAAAAATGTTATTCTACCAAAAATGTTAGTGTGTTTTTTCCTCAAAAACAATTGTTTTTTGCACAAACAAAAATTGGTTTTAATGCCATTTTTTAAATATGTTGAAAATTAACACAAAAAAAAACCATCGTTCCAGTATACAAACTTTTCATTTTTAGCACCGTTTTTAATTTTTTTTTGGGGTTTTTTTGCTAGAGTTCCCATTTTGAGTTTATAGTTCTCGTTTCAAAGTTTATATTGTTTATTTATTTATATAATGATCATGACTTTAGTCTTGTGGGTATTAACTATCATACCCATCTCGGAGCAGTAGACATGAAGAGTCTTAAGCTACTTGTCTAGGTCATCATGTCCTTTTGCAAGAAGAACAATATCATCAGCATAAAGGAGAAGAGTAATGATTATACCATCAAGCTCGGTGCTCTTGCAACCAAGATTTTTTAGACACTCCTTAAGCTTATCGATGTAAATGCCAAAAAGGGTAGGAGATAGGGGACATCCTTGCTTAACCCTGATATTGCAGTTAATATCTTTAGACCACCCTTTGTTGGTCCTAAGCTTGGCAATGGAATTTTTGTAGAGGCAGATCACAACAATCCTTAGTTCAGGAGGAACCATGATCTATTCAAGTCTCTCCCAGAGCCTATCTCGAGGAACAATGTCGAAAGATTTTTTAAATTCCACAAAACAACATAAGAGATCGAATTTAATATTGCAACATTCCTCTACAATGATCCTGAGAGTGACAAGATGGTTGATAGTCAAATGATGTCTCCTAAAACCAAATTTTCCTTTAGTTATTTTACCATGGTTTTTAAGCCAAAGGCTAACTTCCTTTCCAAAATGAGCCCATAGAGCTTCGCTGGGATTTGTTTAATCATAATGGTCCTATAGTTAGAGGGAACACTTTTGTCCCCATTTTTAAAGATATGAAAAATAAGTCTTTGCGTCCAAAGCTTAGGGAAGCCATGTTGTGTAGCCAAATTGAGAAGCTTGTCGAGATGCAAAATGAGGATAGATCTTCCTATTTTGAAGATCTCATCTTGGTATCCTTCAATATCTTTAGCTTTCCCATTAGCGAGATTATTAATCCTAGACTCGACAACTTCCAAGGAAAATATATCTTCCTTAAATAGGAATGTTTAATATGGTGCCCATGGTGTCCGGAGAATCATACAACTTCTTAAGATATTTGTCCCAATTTTCTAGGGGGATAGAATGAGTATCTTTAGTTTTACGAACAACCAAATTTTGCCAAAACTTTCTGGGCATAACTTTAGAAAGGTTGAGAAGATACTCTTGTCTCTTATTAATATATGACCTCTTCTTTCTCTTGATGAGATATTTTAATGTACTTATATTCTAAAGCTTAATGGCTTCATTAGGAGCATCTCTTATCGCTTTCCTGACAATTGTACAGTGTTTGTCATACCAAGAATTAGAAGTTATATTTTTCTACTTATACGAAGTCTCATTAGAGAACTTGCTAATGGTAGTGGATAGGGAAGTAGTAAAATGGTAATAAATTTGATCAATGTTTTTATTATAAGTCAGGGAGCCTAAATCCCTTTCTAAATTCCTTAATAAAATGTCGACATTACTTTTATCGAAGCAAATGTGTGTTTTTTCTTTCACTAGTCTCATGCATGTTGGTGGTATGCATAACAAGATCGAGGGATAAAGACAGAGGTTTGTGGTCAGAGACAGGCTCATACCTATTAAGTAGCTCAAAGTTTGTAATACAATTGAGGACATGGGTGTCAAAAATAGCATAATCCACTACACTTCTACCCAGCCCATGGAAACAGGTCATCTAACCTGAGAGAGGCCACTTGTTAATACCATTACAAATTATTAGGTCCTGGGAACTACAAAGTTTGAGGAGCTCAGTGTCAAATAATGTCTCGATTATGTCTTCAGAGTTTGTTTTGAATCTATAAGCTAAATTACTATCTTCATCAAGCAACAATGGATCAGGGTTAGAGTTGTTACTTAACATAATATCTTGGTTAGTACCAATTCTAGCATTAAATTCCCCAAGCAAAAGGATATTACCTTCTTTCCTTCGATTGTAATTGTATTTTTCTGGGGCATTGAAAGGACAATTCTTATCCAAGTTATTTTTCTTATAGGATGTAGAGTTGATAGGAGAGAAATAGCATATTGCAAGAAATATCATATTGGTGGTAGAACCAAAGATCATGATCCAAATGTATTGATTGAAGGGCTTGATTTTATGAAGTCGGATGTGAGAGGAAACCATATTCCTTATATAACAATCTATACCACCAAAACCCCTCTTGGATTCCAAGCTGACCAAAGAGTGAATATATCAAGGTGAGGGACCCTAGATTCATCATGTTCCCAAATTTCAACTAAAATAATATGATCAATATCACTCGGGATCGAACTTAACATAGGACCTTTACACCATGGAAAACCACGACAATTCCATAAGAGGATCTAGAGTGATTCAAATCCCTATTTATCACTTGTGTTTGGGACTCTATCTCTAATAACATATTTCCTATTCCTAATGATTGTCAATTTCCCTTCTTTTCTTGTCTCCTTAAATTTTTTGACTTCTTTCCTAATCTCAACTTGGTCTTCTGGAATGAGATCATAATTTATAAAGATTCATGTTCATTTTAGGTTTGGAGATTTTTTGAGTATATTTAATTTATGGTCATTACGACTAACCTTGACACAGATTACTCTGTGTTTATGCTCAAGTATATTTCTTACCCTTATTGCTTCTATGAGATAAGTTGTTTGAATTTTAGATTTTATTTTTATTTTTTCTTTTACTATTTCTAATGTGTCTTCATTATTTTATTCTTATACACCAACAATTATAAGGTGTAAGGCTCTTTTGTGGGGTTCATGGTTGAGTATAATTAGTTTATTAATTTCCTCCTTTATGGGTTTAGTATATATATTTTATTCTTTGTGTTATTTAGGGCTGATTTTTTTATGTAGTTATTCTTTTAGACTTTTAATCTTGCTTTTCAAGATGTCATTTTCTTTAACCATTACTTGTTTGCTATGTTCTATTTCTTGAATTCTACCTTTCATTCCTTGGAGCTCAGTATCGAGTGTGATTATTTTATTTTCTAATTATTTGTGGTTGTTGTCAAGCATTGTAGTTAATTATAGTTTAAAATTGTTTTCTCTTTCTTCTCTTCATATCTCTAAAGATTTAATGTACTAATAAAGACCCTCTAGGGTAATTTTACTTGGTCTCCCTTTGCTAGAGTGGGACTTAGAAATATGAGGGGAAGTACTCATAGTGTAAATAAGGAAAACTTGACAACAGGAGGGTAAGTGGGAACCTATGCACTTGTTAGAGTTGTATTAAGTGTCGCAGAACCAATGTGAGGCTACACCATAGGGGTATTGTACCAAATTACCGCACCTCAGATAAAATCACCGCAGATGATGGTTGTTTGGAAACTTCAACGACCCTTAATTTTCCTAGGGATGGATTTTCTTTGATTCACTGCAAATAATCATAGGATATGCAGGTACTATGGGAGGTTATGATTTGATGTGAGGGCTTCAAATCAAGCTTAAGAGAATGTAGATGAACAAAATTTGTCTTCACTATATTGACTATTTTCATAATCGACGTTCCCTAGCTTTTCAAAATCAATGTGCCCTTCGCTTCGCTGGCCTCATGGAATTATGACCCTTCAAAAATAGACATGCTAACACTCTGTTGAATCGTGGCAAGGGTTTTTATATTTAATAAAAAGACAAACATTTCAGTGTTCCTACGAATGGAAGCTAGGGTTTCTTTGTTTGATTAAGATGGAAACCATTATTATGATGACAACTCTTCACGGTCCGTGGGCCTTGCCTTTGAAACTGCCAAAGAACATGATAGTTACAACTACTACAATCAGTGGATGGTGGCCCAGGTCTTAGGGCAACGATGGTTTTCTGCAAATGACAACGATAACTAGGGCTACTATGCTCATTGGGCAGTTGCTCAGGGTAATGACGATTTACAGATAGTTACAGAGGAAGTGGTGGGTGACAACTCTGCAGATGGAGGAATCACCACACCATTTTCTCTTGTCAAAACCTCTGCTCTGGTTTTCCTCTTCTCAAAACCTCTGATCGGATTTGCATGGCTCCTTTGATTCTAATTCCGATACCAATCGACGTGCACTATATCGACTGTTTTCAGAATCGACGTGCCCCAGTTTCCTTATTTAATTCTTATCATTATTTTTTAGAGTATTGTATAAAATTGTTTTTATTTAATTGAAAGTCTATTTTTATAAATGTAAAAAAAAAGTTAATCTTCGTAGATTTAAAAAACATTGGACATAAGTGGAGGCTTGCTCCCTTAAGCACCATTAAAAAATTATTTGAAATAGAATATTTTTTCTTAAAAAAATATTAAAGAAACTTCCAATATCCCATTCAAGTTTTAAAATTGATTCTAGTTTATACATTTTCATGCTTTTTTAGGGGTAAAATACAATTTATTTCAAAATAAACACGTCATTGTTAACTTGCAAATAATTTGAAAAAGTGTCATAATAACTGACATATAGGAAAATGACAAATTCAATATATATATATATATATATATATATATATATATATATATATATATATATATATATATATATATATATATATATATATGTATGTATGTATGTATGTAACAACAATATTGAAGGTTTGTGGAACTAATTAACCAGGCCCTCTAGTGTTGTGAGCTAATCAAATAAAATAGCACATATATATTTTTTCTCAATGATGTGAATACACAGTGGCCAGGAGAAATGGCCTCCGTATATTTGTACTCTGTATGGATTTTGATGGACAAGCACAATGCATTTATTATATAAATAGAATGTTTTGTCCTTAATAATTTGTGCTCCAGAGGCTCTGGTATTTTTATTTCAATTTAAGAAAATCTTAAACATTCTTGTGAGGCTTGAGGACACAAAAACTGAACTATCTCACTGGGAAGCCAAGGGAGAATGATTTGAAATACGGTTAGATTTCACATATGCTAGCAAATCAAAGTTGCGCCTAAAAAAACCTTCATTATGTTTGATTCAATATGCCACCAACCATACAAAAATGGAAATAGTCCTAGTATCTAACTCTGACTCACTCATAATTGTGTTCCAATTTTGCAAAAAAAACTAAGGTTCGAGCGAGTAGCAGGTCCAAACTCCCAATGGATCCAGAGGGTGTCCTCTCATAAGTTCCAAATTATCTGCTAACATATATAGAGTAGTGCAAAGGGTAGCATGAACATCACAATTATGGAGCAATATTCCTAAGGTAACTCACAGTTCAGTTCCTTTCAATATCTTCTTGCTTGTGTTGTTACAATTATAAAGAGGAACTTGTTACCAAACAATATTTAAAAAAAAAATACATTTAGATTTCTTACAACTAAACATATTAGAAAGTATTTTAAGCACGTCAAATAAAATGATTTTATATTGTCCTTAGGCAAATAAATAAAAGTCCCATTGAACTTTCTAGCACAGACCCTATAATATTCATTAGTTTCCTTGATATTTTATGATAGGCTCAATGACCATAGAATCTTTGCATAAGCATTGCATCCTTATTTCATAGCAACGTTCTTTATTTATGAACCCTATGGAGTAACAATTTATGAAGATATTATGTGTTCTATATTCTAGTGTCAATCCTTGCTGCTATTGGTCTGATGATATGATTCTATGGGAGCTGAGGATTTTAATTTGAATAAGCTACTCTGCATTTTGCATATTTTCATCTTATTTATTATAATCCCTGCCTCATTTTGAATTAGTGATGAGGCCCATTATCAAGTTGCATCTGGATGAGATCAATTGCATGGTATCCTATTGGTCATTCTTTCCCTCATCTGAGATGGTCTTACAATGCTTTGTGGATGATATGCTGCTATATGATAGTGCTTTCATTAATACCACTGACATTCCATGATGCCATTATTCTTCAGCAATTACAGTTAATGTAGTATGATTTGTTCAGAGTTTGAGGAAATGAGCATATATACTAGTTGCAATTCATCAATATTAATTATGGCTCTTCTATTTAAAAAAAATATAATACATAACATGCTTTTCTATTACATTTTTCATATTGACAAAGTTAAAATCTATAATTATAAATTCCTTGTAGATTTTCATATGCTAAAACAATTGACTTGAATCTACTCTACTCATCAATGAAAACAATGAACAATTGATGAAATCACGAATCATAAAAGAGAAAGAATTCAATCACACATAACACAATAATTTTCTGGGGAAAGCCACAGCTAAAAACCCCTTATATCTATATATTCCATTAATTAGAAAATATGAGAATATTATAAGGACTTGCTCAATCCCGAGAAACCTCTGTACTATCTCAATCTATCTCTTTGCTTCACAAACAAGCTCCAGCTAATACTTAGCCAAATATGTTGTCTGCCAAGATCCTATTTCCTTACGTGGTTTCCTAGGGAATTAGCCCATATTTAATTTGGAAATTCCTCATCCATAACTACGCAATCCATGATAGACGTTCCTCTAATTGCATGCACCATTGGTTTAATTTAGATGATTTTACAACTAATGGTACATTGTCCCTGAACTCCAATATCAATTGGATCTTTCTCTGACCTAACATGTAAGAGTTAATTATGAATGAATATTCAGTTTACTGGTTGAGAAGTAATGGTTACACCCCATTACCGCAGGTTACACCCCAGTAATGGATCTCCCACCAATTCCTCCATCAGTTGGAACTAATTTAATTGAATTTAACTCTATTAAACTGAATTAAATAATTACAACTCAAAAGAACTCAACCTAGGCCCCTAAAATTTAGGAACCACTCTACATGAATCTAGATGGAATACCAACTTGAATTAATTGAACCAACTAAGTCAATTTAACTTATTTCTTACAAGTTACTATGAGAATTAGAATTACAATTTAATTCCTAATTTAATTCAAGGACAAAATTAAATTAGGATTTTCTTGTTGCATTTTTCAAGACTCCCTCTCAACAAGAAAGGGATCATCTGCTACCCTGATCCTACCTTTTTGAAACTCAAATTTGCATCTTGACAATGCCTTTGTCAAAATGTCTTCATCCTTCCCCTCTATAGGAATGTACTCCAACAACATGATTCTCCTTTGCACACAATCTTGTAGATGGTGATACTAGATGTCGATATGATTGGACTAATAATGAAAAATTGGATTCTCAGAGAGTTTGATATAGCTATGATTGTCACAATAAATCACTGTAAGATCCATTTGCTGACAAGATAACCCAACAAGGATCTTCCTCATCTAGATAGCCTCACAAGTTTCTTAACTAGCAACCATGTACTTTGCTTTTGTTGAATTGTGTGCAACTAATCTCTGCTTCATGTTGTACCAAGAAACTACTGCTGACCCAATACTAAAGTTTCCCTCTAATGTGCTCTTCCTGTCGGATGGAATCCCAGCCCAGTCTACATCTATGAAGTCTTGAAGCTTTAGTCCACCTGTTTGTCAGTACCAAAGACCAAACCGAGTGGTGCCTCTGAGGTATCTCAACACATGCTTATCTTCCTTCAAATAATGTTTAGTTGGCTTAAAGATAGATTGACTAAGCTGGTTAATTGCAAAACACATGTTCAGTTGTATGTTCACCAAATACATAAGTGAAACCACAAGTTGTCTATAAATGGTATCCTCCACTACTTCACCTGAAGTAGCATCCTCCTTCCTCCATTTACCTGCTAGAGGAGTCTCCATGGGTTTGTTTCTCTCCATGTGGAACTTCTTTAGTCTCTCATTGGCATACTTTCCTTGAGAGAAAAATAGTTCCTCATCTCCTTGTCATACCTCTATACTAAGAAATGCATGAGCCCCAAGTCCTTCATCTTGAATTCTCCTGCAAGATCCTCTTTGCAAGATTTCATTAGCTTCTCATCACATATTAGAATCAAATCATCATCATATAATACTATAATCAACAATTTACCTTCAACCACAATATGGTAAAGGTTAACATCTACCTCACTTTTGTTGAAGCCCAACCTGGTGAAATAGTTGTCAATCTCGGTCTATCAAGCACGTGGTGCTTGTTTCAGTCCATGCAATGCTCGATTGAGTGTGTACACATGTGACTCACTATTGAAGGTCTCAAATCTATCTGGCTACTCAATATACACCTCTTCCTCAATCATTCTATTGAGGAATGTTGTCTTCATATCCATCTAGTGTATCTTCCATCCCATATGTGATGACAATTCTATAATAGATTTGATTGATGAGTACCTTCCTATTGCAGAAAAGGTTACGTCGTAATCAATTCCCTTCACATGAGAGAATCCTCTAGCCACAAATATGGCCTTGTGTTTTTCCACACTCCCATTTGCTGCTTCCTTTACCTTGTAAAGCCATATAGAACTCACCACTAACTTATTTGTTGATCTTGTGACCACTTCCCAAACACTGTTTCTAATAATGGAGTCATACTCCTCAACCATGGCATCAACCCATACTAGTTTCTACGATGCTTCCTGGAATGAGGATGGCTCAACCTCTACACTCTTACTCATCAGATCCATGTAGCCAATGTATTGATCTGGTGACCTCGTCTGGCTGCACTATGATGTGAGTGCGCCCACATTCTCTTTAGCATCATGCATCAATCTATCAGCCTCTCTAGTCCACTTCCTTCCATCTCTCAAAGTATCTGCATGATTGGGTGCTTCCACTTTCTGCTCCTCTGCATGTGGCTACTCCACATCATCCTGAGGTTCCTCCTTTTGAGCTAAACAGTCCTCATCTGCATGTAACTGAAGCTACCTCTCAAGGGAGCATCTCATGGCCTTTCATTATAAAACTTCACATATCTACGAACGATTGTCATCCTGTTTGATGTAAGGTACCCCTGATAGTTGTGAGGTGTATCAGTGTACCCCACAAATATGCCCAAATCAGCTGTTGGCTCTAGCTTTTTCCATGCATCCTTAGTAACATGAAATTAGACTGATGAACCAAAGATCTTGAAGTGTGCCACATCTGGTTTCTTACCTGAAAAAATGTCTTCTGGTGTACTCATCCTGAATATTTGATGAGCGATTTTATTCTACAAATAAACAATTTTGTTGCATACTTCAGCCCATAAGTGCAACGGTAGGCCCTGATCATGTAACATTGTTCGTGTTGCTCCCGCAATACTTTTTTTCTTCCTTCCAGTCACCCCATTCTGTTGTGGGTTATGAGGTGCTATTAACTCCCGTCGAATTCCTTTTTTTGCACAAAATTTCTTGAATTCATTCAACACATATTCTCCACCATTATCGCTCCTAAGAGCTTTAACTTTCCTGCCATTATTTTTCTCGACAAGTACTTTAAATTCACAAAATTTAGTGAACATAATATCTTTCTTTTGCATGAATAAAATCCAACACTTATGAGAAAAATCATCAACAGATATTACATCATACCTGTGCTTGGTCGTGGATGCTGTCAAGAATGGTCCACACACATCTGAGTGAACTCAGTCAAAGATCATTTACACTCGATTGTCTTTATCATGAAAGGAAGCTTTGGTGTACTTCCCCAATGTACACCATTTCATGTGTCTCTCTGCTCTAGTTTACCCTTAGGAAGTCCTGTAGAAATTTGTTGCATGATCTTCAAATATTTGTGGTGAAAGTGACCCAATCTTCTATGCCACAACTCACTGATGTATCGACCCTGCACATTCTCTACTTTGGTTCTCAAAGCATCACAATCTTCTACATATAATTTGTAGAGGTTCTTCACCCGAACCCCAATTCGCTTCACCTATCTTGAGGCTATGTGACAAAGGAAATCCTTTCCCTTGTTAAATATCACATCATAGCCATGGTCCTCCAACATGGCAACTGAAACCAAATTCTTCTTCAACCCAGAACATACAGGACATATTTTAATGTGAGGGGAGAACCAGAATCCCTCTGAAAGGTAACAATATTGATGTCAGTTGTGCTATACCTCCCATCATCTCCCATCTCGAAGTGCATCTAGAGGTCCTTCTCCTCCAAGTCACTAAATAAATCTTTGTTTTCGGTCATATGGAATGAGGATCCACTATCCAGGTACCACACACTACACATCACTGATGTCACCATGCAAGCAATGAGGGTGAAATCTAGTTTGAATTGTGAAGCAAGAGCTTCACTTTTTGCTCCTCCGGAGGGTTTCTTACCAGCCTTCTTGTGCGGACAATTTGTAGCATATTGTCCCAGCTTATGACAGTGAAAACATTTAATCTTCGACATGGCCTTCTTCTTCTCGCCCTGACTGGAATCTGATTTGGAATGGGGATGACTTCGCCTTCCCTTTCTTTGTCTTTCTAGCTAAGGCACAGTTCTCCTCATCATCATGCTTAGATGAGGATCCATCTATGGTGTTCTACCAAATCTCTTCTTGCACCAAGTCAGACCACAATTGCTCCCACTCTAGTAGCTTCTCTCTCCCATTAACTGAGTCTTGGTAGCTATGCCATCTCTTGGGAAGTCCTAGAAGTGCTAGGCTTATAAGATCGTCTTTAGCAACTATAACACTAACACTTCCAAGCTCATCCCAACCTTGGGTGAACTTGGACAAGTACTTTGATTTTGTGTCGCCCTTCTCCATCTTGACCTTTCTAAGCTTTTTCTTTAGTTCAAGCTTCGTGTGGTCACTACTATTTTGAAATAGGTTCGTTAAGGCCTTCCACATTACAAATGGATTTTCCTTACCGTGGAGGTTTGAGACAATATGATCTCAAAATCCTTCTCATCTTTGTCACACACTTTGATCTCCACTCTACCAGATCTTGAGCATCAACTGGCTTACGAATATCTTTATCTTTAAATTCCTTAAGCTTGTTGTCTTCGAACACTACCTCCATCATGTCCCTCCAAGCAATATAATTTGAACTACCCTCAAGGGAATATTCTAGTCTCAATTCGTAGAACGACATCATGTTGGCTCTGAAGTATGATACTGCAAATTCGATTTCTCTTGTAAAAGACAAAATCGTATTCTCCTCTTCTATAGTGATTTCAGCTCCCATACCATGTAGAAATTTTTTGTAAATTCAAACTGCAAATTTTAGTATGCTAAAACAAATGAATTAAATCTACTCTACTCATCAGCGGAAACAATAAATGAACGATGAAATCACAAAACATAAAAGAGAAAGAATTCAATCACACACAACACAATAATTTTTTGGGGAAAGCAACAACTAAAAATCCTTTCTATCTATGTATTGCATTAACTATAAAATATGAGAATATTACAATGCTTTACTCAAGCCCGGGAAACCTCTGCACTATCTCAATCTATTTCACTGCTTCACAAACAAGCTCCAGCCAATACTTAACCAAATTTGCTGCCTCCTAATCTCCTATTTCCTTGCCCAACTTTCTAGGGAATTAACCCATATTTAATTGAGAAATTCCTTATCCACAACTACATAATCCATCATAGGCCTGCCTCTGATTGCATGCACCATCGGTTTAATTTAGATGATTTTACAATTGATAGTACATTGTCCCTCATTTCCAATCTCAACTGGGTCTTTCTCTGATCTGACATGCATGAGTTAATTATGAGTGAATATTTAGTGTATTGGTTGAATAGTGCTGGTTACACCCCACCACTGGATCTCACACTAATTCCTCCATCAGTTGGAACTAGTTTAACTGAATTTAACTCAATTAAACTAAATTAAATAATTACAACTCAAAAGGAAACAACGTGGGCCCCTAAAATTTAGAAACCACTCTACATGACTCTAGATAAACTCCCAACTTGAATTAACTCAGCGAACTAAGTCAAATTAACTTAGTTAACTATTACAAGTTGCTATGGGAATTATAAAATTGGAGCAATAACTTCAAAATCATGACACCGTAAACTTGCAACAATATCTATATTCACTATTTTCATATGAGAGCAATTATGAGTATAATTCACAGAACTTAGATAAAACCAATGAAAATAAATATTAAAAGTCATATGAAAAAGAGTGTAAAAATAAAGCCATCATAAAAACATTTGCTCATAAATGAGGGACCTGCGAAATTTAACCCTTGAACCCTTGAATGATAATATACACTAATATGTCATATACTATTGGAATTCAGAAACATAAATGAATGGTCATAAAACACATTATCCTTAATTTTCAAAAGTACATCATGCACATCTACAAACCATATATACATCCCACCTCACATTAAATGTTTCTATTCTCTATGTTTATAATTCGCTCTTCAGATACGGGAAGTGTACCTTTTAACTAATTTAAACTTTAAGTAATAAGCAAAGATTGATGTATGAAATTAAACAGTATGGAGCCTCTGGTTCTGCTAATGGTAAATGAGTGATTGGCCATGAATCTGACTATTCTGAAAAGGTGGTCGAAAATCGACTTCTCCATAAATTGTGAATTGTACATCAATAGAAAAGGAATCTTCCGTTGTAGAAGCTGTATGTTGAATTTTACTTACCATTGAGAGTTATGGATCGTAAACTCGTTAATCGCAGTCCTGAAATGGTAACTTTTAAGGCTTTGAAAAGTCGATCCTACGCCAATCTTTCAGCCTCTCGCCAAGCCTTAGCGTCCTGCCAAAGAAGTCGACTTTCCACTATTGTGCAAACAATAGTAAAAGCCAGGGATGTAGGAACTCTAGCTTATGCCTCTTCCCTCTCAAGGCTGGTCTAATGAGGACTTTGGATATAACCATGAAACTTCTTGGATATGACCATGAAATTCATGGAGACCAGCAATAAGTTTTTGGATTTATTTAGAAAGATTAAGTGTAAAAATATAAAGTATTTTTATCTAGTTAATCTAATGTTTTTAAATTCATTTAAGAATATATATAATTGTGATTGATGTAGACTTTTGTGATTCATACTGATTTATTCAAAAAAAATTCGATTAATCACATTATGAATTTTTTATATGGTATATAATTATAATTAATCAAGTTATAAATATGATATTAATGTGAACTAAATATAAAATAATAAATTTATATCTATTAAAATTTTTCATATGACAAATGTCTCTCTTTATGTGATTTACGCCGAAGCTCTACTTATAAATATTTAAATTTTTTTATACTTAAGTGAAATAAATAATTTTATATTTTTGGGAATATATATATATATATATATATATATATTATTTTTAAAATCAATATCGTTAAATAAATAACATAATTAAAAAATATTACTTTTCCTTTGTTGTTTTCAACTAAAATTTACACATAGTAACAAAAATAATACTCAATTTAATTTTAGAAAACCAAATTTAATCCATTTGACTTAATAACATTAAGAAGACTGTCGTTATCACTCCTTTGTACCATTGTTACGGAGTTGATTCTTCTAACAATAAGATATGAGATGCTCCCTGACTTTTGCAATATCAAGTTGTTTAAAGTCACGGAGTTATTGTTTTTTCTTAACAATAAGATAAGAGATATTCCAAAAGTTCTTTGTTATGCAGTTGTTTTATCTTAACAATAAGAGCGTAGTTTCTAAATTTGCAAATTGATATATAAAAGTTCTAATCTAATTAGATTGTTTTTTGTTTTGAAAATTATAGAAATTTTTGCAATATTCTGATAAAATTTGGCAGGGATTTTTGTAAATCTAAGTTATAAATGTCAAACTTCAAGATTTTAGGTGTCCCTAGATTTTTGAGGGTGGTAAATCCATTTCCACCATAATAAACATGATTGAAGCCCTACTGGTGCAAGATTGATTGGATTTTTGTGACCGGATTCTAACCACTTTTGACTGTTGAGACAATTCTTCAGAAAAATCTATCTAAATTTTAAAAAATTTAACCCTAAAATAATATTTAAACCAAAAAAACCAAAAAACATATAACTAATAAATCTATTTAATGGTTTAATGCAACAAATTATATGCACTAATTGTTATTATTCATTAAATCCATTGTTTTTGCAAATGTGAAAGATAATGATTTGTTTAATGCAACAAACATTATCAATTTACTTTTGCAATTAAATTCACTCCAACCCTCATAACCAAATCTTCACCATTCAAAATACAAATTACAATAATTAGCCATGTTGATAGTCTTAATGAAGATACTAAAATTTTAATTAGAGTAAAGTAATATGTTTGCTGAAAGATTAATATTAAATATCGGGGTTTCGCAGTGCAATTATATTAGATATCATTTTTTGAAATTCAACTACATTAAGTAAGTCATTCATTTATGACCATTTCCATGAAAGGTAGTCGAAACTGACTAATTTTTCATGATTTTTTGAATAGCCCACTTAGCTAATGTCTCATGGTTTTTTTAATAGTCCACTTTGATTTGTTGAATAGTCCACTTAGCTATTTTCTCATGATTTTTTGAATAGTCCACTTAGCACTGGGGTGAAGAAGTGGGATTGAAACTAGTGAAATAAATCACATAGCATCAATCATCACTTCCGGGCCTTGCACATGGTAACCAGGGCTTCCCAGGAGGTCACCCATCCCAGTGTTGGAAATACTGAGAGTGGAGGTGAATCAGTGTCTCTTTTCAATGTTACTTTTACCAGTTAGATCACTTATATTTAGAACACAAAATGAACAATAAGAATAAATTATTTTATTAATTTCTTTTTCATAATAAATCATGTACAATATATGTAGGGATCCAACCCTAGATGAAGACACCGATCTTCAATTCCCCAGGCTCCAACCTGTATTATGCCAAGCACCGACTTGGACTTCCCAAGGCTCCAACCTTGTCACTTTGAGGCACAAGCTGTATCTCTGGTACAGGCACCAACCTTGTCTCTTTGAGGCTCCAACCTCTAGGGCTCCAGCCTTATCTTCCAAGGCACCAACCTTGTCTCTTTGAGGCTCCAACCTCTTGGGCTCAAACCCTTAGCTTTGCTTCAACAAGATATGTTTGGTTATCCTTCACAGCTTCCAATGTCTTCTTCAACAAGCCCTATCAATTTTCAGTTATGCCTTCACTTAATCTCCACGTCACATCATCAATGACAACCTTGTTCTTCACTTGAAGGTGTCACCATTGCTCTTCATGTTACCCAAACAAAACTTCTTCAATGTCACCTCATAATGGCTTCAATGCATCATGGTCTTCAATGATCTCCATAAATCTTCAATATGTTTCTTCACAAAGTTCTCCAACTCTGCCCTATTCTATTCTGAAGAGAAGACTTCAACAAGCTCTATTTGTCCAATCCCAATAAATCAACACTTTGACCATGACAACTATGACAACTTCGACTACGGCAGCCTCAACCACGACAACTACGACAACTTCAACCACAACAACTACGACAACTTCAACCACGGCAACTACGACAGTTTCAACCACGACAACTACGACAACTTCAAATACGGTAACTATGGCAGCTTCTACCACGACAACTACGGAAACTCTTCGACCATGAAAACTACGACAATTTCAACCATGGCAACCACTGCAGCTTCGACCATGGCAACTACAGCAGTTTCGACCACAACAACTACGACAGCTTCGACTACGGCAACTACAATAACTTTTACCATGGCAACTACAACAGCTTCGACCATGACAATTATGGCAGCTTTGACCAAGATTTTATGCCCAAACCAAATTATCTTTTTTCTGTCCTAAACAATAGTCTCCTTGTTCTCCTTGGCCTTTTGTCTTTTTCTGTACTTCGTATCTCTGAATTCTTACCCAAATTGGTGATAAAAATGAAGTGTTTAGACATCTATTTATAGGAATTTCATTTATAATTGAAGGGACACATCTATTTGAAGTGAGGTCGACTTGTATGACTGAGTGTAGGTCGTCTCACTGCTAGCAATAATTTCCTTAACTTAAAAATTCAATATCTCACAAACTATTGGGAGTTTCAGGGCAAATAAAGGCTTGTTAGAAAGATGAAAAAATCCTCTTTAAGATGGTATAGGATCCATTTTGAAAGGATGCCTCCAAGGTGTCCAAAATAATCTTTCTTTGTGAATGTACTTAAATTTTATGCATAAAAATTTTCGGACAACATGAGGAATGTTTGGGACAGCGTGGCTTCTTCATTGTTATCAATGTAATCATAGTATCATAGAGTCATTATGTAGGAGTGCAACATCCATGTAGCATGACTCTTGAACAATGTGATCATATACTAGTGTAGTCATAGTGCAACATCATTAGGAGAACTCCAAAATAATCTTCCAACCATGTTATCAAGACCTCATCAAGTGCCATCATCAATTGTGGTCATTCATCAAGAATATGACATGATAAAATGTAGTCCTCCATATGTCATCAAGGGCTTCTAAATACTTGGCACTTGGAACTTCTTAAAACTTATTCATTAGTAACTTGACATATTAATTGATGACATTCTTATCAAACAAGAGTTACGACATCATCATATGGAACCAGGCATCTATTGTCTTCAACCTTATCATCTCTTTCTAGGGTTTCATGATATTCATTAGGCATATCAAGAATATTTTCCATCTCGACCAATGCCATATTGACATCAATGACAACATTAATTAACACCCAGATTGCCTCTGGCTCAAGCGCGCTTAATTGTGGAGTTTTCCCCACAATCAAGCCCACTTAGCTTGCTACCCCATTTGCAAAACCTTAGCAAGTATTGTTTCTCATGAATCATTCAAGTAGAGTTCCCTTCACTCTTTTGAATTAATTATTGGGGGTTTCCGCAATGCATTATATTAGATATCATTTGTTGGGATTCAACTGTGTTAAGTAAGTCATTCATCTATGACCATTTCCATTAGAAGTAGTCGTAACTGACTAATTTCTCATGATTTTTTGAATAGTCTGCCCTGTGAGCATCACCCGATGCAATGAGTGCTAAGTGGACTATTCAAAAAATCATGAGAAATTAGTTAGTTATGACTACCTCTCATGGAAATGGTCATAGATGAATGACTTACTTAATGCAGTTGAATCCCAAAAAATGATATCTAAGATTAATATTGTTATTATTTTTTTTTAAATATAAAAATACATTAATTAATAAAATTTTAAATGAATAATTTTAAATTCTTTATATTTATTAATTTTATTTTAAATTACTAAAATTTATTAAAATATTATTAAATTAAGACCATAAATAAGTTTTAATTATTATAGAATAAATAAATAATTTTGATATATAATTAAAAAAAAATTAAAATTGAAATTAAAAAATAGAGTTATAATTATGATAAATAATATAAAATTAAATTAAAATGATTTTCAATACATAATTACATATTTATCTTAAGTATTACTTTCAAATAATTATGAAAAATAATATAAAACATTAATTTATCCTATTATATGTATTTTAAAATGGAATACATAAAATTAACTAATTATTAAATATTTTGTTGAAATTGTAGCAAGGAATAATTTATTTGACTTGTGTCTTAGTCAAAGATGCTAATTTGAATCCAATGTCATATATATGAGTTGGTTGTCACTTAACATGTGTGATGTGACCTATCACTGAGTTATTGTGAGTTAATTCAAGTTAGATGACTTTCATTGTGTTATGTACTAGTTGATAGTGAAAAATCTAGTGATATTAAACTTTAGTGTCTGTCAGTTAATCTCTAATTCTAGAATTTAACTATCTAGTGGAATTAAACTTTAGTGTTTGTCACCTAACTGATCTTTAGTTCTAGAATAGAGATAGACTTTAGTTCTTGAGTTTAGTTGAGTAGTTTGAATTTTATTAATTCGACTGACTCTCATTTAAATAGTTGCAGCTACTAAATTCATCCCAAGTAGGTCATGCAATTCAATATTTAGCAAGGAAATAGGAGAAATTCCTATTTTTTAGGGGCAGATTTATGCTAGGAAATAGTAGCTTCTAGTCAGCCTTATTTGCCTAACTGTTGGGAAAGTTTTGTAGAGAGTTGATCATTATTGCAGGGGCTTCAAGCTTGAAGCATATTCTTTGTAATAGATTAGATTGCTCAGTTGATTTAATACAAGAAATATGGGTTCTTCCCAGTTGGGTTCCCTAGATAATTTTTGTGTTCTATGTGTGATTGTGGTTCTATTCATTGTTTTATTTCCACAGAATTTTGGTAAAGAAATCTTATTTCTTTTGTGATCAATTTTCTCTCATTAGTAGTTGTAAGGTTTCAAGTAAATTTTACATGGTATTAGAGCGAGGTTACAAAGAGCCAAGGGAGAGTGGATTGGTAGTAGCCTGTGAGAGTGAAATAATTTCTTTCTCATGGTTAAAGCTATAACACATCCTGCAAGTGATAGTCAGGGCATTATAACTTAGAAGTGCTCAGTGGTGAGTTGCGTTACATGCCATTAACTTCACAACTAGTGTATGCACGTAGTTTTCTAGTACCTTAGGAGTGTTAGAGCACTAACGTGGTCCTACCTTGTCGAGAAAAGTGTTATCACACGACTACAATACCCTTCACGCCGCATTAGCAAAGTCAAAATTGGATTTTTCCTATGAACATGCCACATATTTTTGTGCCATTTGAGAAGGACGCAAAGCTCTTGTAGCTTATCTTGGGATGGTTGTAAGGCTTACAGGTGGCTGGTATTGAGGACCAAGTAGTCTCAAAAATACAACATAGGAGTGGACTGGTTAGAAGAGGAAGAATCAAAGTTTTTGCATGAGTCTAGGGCTGAGTAGGAGGGTTGTAGAAGCTACTATATGAAGCCTTAACTATGAGGAAAAAGTTACAAACTTGAGTGCATGCATAGGACCAGAGATTTGGGACGGAAGTTAATGCCACATGTATGGTAAATTCCCTTCTAAGTCAGTGTTGTTTGTTAGATTGACTGTCTAGGTTTGGGACAATTTTGGTGGACATATTATGTACTGTTTGGAGGGAAGTTAGAAGGTGCCTTTGGTGCTCTAAGTCCAACATTTGAGAAGGACATGAAATCGGTTAGAGTGGAAGAATTGGTGAAGCTCAGGGTTGATCCTTGAAGGGACAAAGGAAGCAACCAAGAGGGATTAATATTCATCCCTAGCCTATTATTGAAGGAGAACATTCTATAGTGAAAGTGGGCAGCCTCCATTCCCTTGACATATGTTCATTGTAGCAGAAAAGGAAGGAAGAAGTGGGGAACCAAAGAGTTGTTCACAAATGAAGTTGTGAATCACGAAAAAAAATACCTATGTGTTGCATCCTTGATGGACAGAAGAGCAGCTAGAGGGCATATTGTTTAGGCCAAATATCAATGACCTAAAGGAGTTTCGTTCACTGATAGTGGTAGATTGTGGAGCTAGAGATGCACGCCTTTAGAGGGAGCAACCTCGAGAAGTAAGGCAGGAATATCAAAGGATAGAGAAGTGATGGTTGAGTGATAGCATGATAGAGCTCTCAAAATAGAGCCTCAGCTAGTATCTCAGTTTCATTCTAAGCTTTTTGGCAGCTTGGCTGACCAGCAGGACGAAGATGAGGACCATAGCCTAGGGCGAGTGGAGGCAACCACTCAGTTAGAGACTTCTAGTATGGTGAAATTTCGAGCCAAGAGGGAAGATGATTTGGTTAAGGGAGCTCAGAAGAGAGTTAAGTCTCCCAACATCAAGAAGAAGACACTCATATACACATGGTACATGGAACTTGCTAGTTCAGAGGGAGAAACTGCAACATAAGAGAACTTGGGAGAGGTGAAGACAAATCCAGGTGGAAAAGGTTCTTCCAAGAAGGCCTTGAAGGCCTTCCTTGTTAAGAGGGAGTGTTCAAATTGTCGCATGGAATGGCTTCTTTGACTTTTTCCTTAATAAAATATGCTATTTCAAATTCAGTCTCATAGATATTTGATTTAGTTGTTAGTTAACATGTGTGATGTGGCCTATCACTGAGTTATTGTTAGTTAATTTGAGTCAGAAGGATTTCAATGAGTTGTGTACTAGTTGATAGATAAAATTTAGCTATCTAGTGGAGCTAAACTCTAGTGTTTGTTAGTTAACTAATCTCTAGTTCTAGAATAGAGATAGAATTGAACTCTTGAGTTTAGTTAAGTAGTTTGTCTTTCGTTAACTCAACTGACTCTCAGTTAAATAGTTGCAAGTACTAAATTTAGCCCTAGTAGGTCATGCAATTTTAATTTCCTATTGATACTGGATGAAGGCACAAATCTATTTATTCATTGTATACATGTTTTTTTGTGAGCATAGCTCGAGAAGCAACTAGAGCAAGAGGAGCTTGAGAAGAAATCAGAGAGAGAGGCTTGAGGATCAACCAGAGAAATTTCTCTTGGGAATTGCGCAAAGAAGTAGGAGAAACTCCTATTTTTAGGGGCATATTTATGCTAGGAAATAGGAGCTCCTATCAAGCCTTATTTCCCTAAGTGGTGGGCAAGTCTTGTAGAGAGTTGATCAATATTGAAGGGGATTCAAACTTAAAGTAGATTCTTTGTAATAGATCATACTGCTCAGTAGATTTAATACAAGCAAGCCAAGAATTTTGTAGCTCATATTCAATTTTACAATCGTAAAAAAAATATTAAAGGGGACGAAATGCTTTTGTTATAGTCACGGGCATTGTGCTAATTTGTTACCTAACATAATTACGATTTTAGAGTTGGTTGACAGTTAAGCAGAACTGGATGGAAAGGACGATTGAGAGTAATGAAAGTAATAGAAGTTACACAAATCTCGGGGGTGGCATATAATTTGGATGAAAGAACGATGCTTTCATTATGCTCTAATGTACATGTCATGAAGGTGTAAATAAGACAATGAGACAATGAAAAATTGACTTTTTTGATTATATATTTATATATATATATATAAAGTTAAACATAAAAGAATATTCTCATCAAAGCTCAACTAATAGATAGTCAAAAGAAAATTGATTGCTAGAGTCATGCCTTGACTTGAACTAATAAGACATGAGATATTTCATTACCTTTGGAAAATGTAATTATTTTGGTAATTTTATTTTCAATTCCTAAATTATATTAATTGAATAAATGCTTTATAAAATAATAACCATAACAAATATTAATTATATTATTTTTATATATCATATTTTTAAAATTTTATTTAATAAACATATATGTAAATGTTTGTATTATGTAATTAATTTATTTTTAATCAACATATATATGAAAGTGATACATTTTATTCAATAGAAAAAATGATGTATCCTTCATTATATAAAATAGTAAAAGATACATTAATAGATGTATGAGAATTCCTGTTATAAAACAATGGCCATTGATACTAGCATATTGATATAAAAAAACCCCAATTTTGGATGGAAGAAAAATCTTCCCACTAGTACGATGACTACGGGCTCAATAGAGCTTGGGATAGTCTAATTCCCCCAAAAGGTGGCTCACAACCTCAATCAATCCCAATGAGATTTTAACTTGTGATTTGGTGGGGACTAAACCCCAAACAAACCAAATGGTATGTATCTCATGGGTTAATTAACTCGCGCTCTTTATGTTCAAAGACCTTGCATGTTTGTTATAGTATAATTTAGCACTCATGTGGAGTGCATACTCTTATATGACCTTGGGTAGCCTTTTCCCATGCAGACGTGAGAAAGGTGTTTGCAATTCTTGGGTAAATGCGAGATTTTAGTTCTTTGGAATCTTTCTAGTTTCTAGAATCCTTTGTGTCTTCCTGACCAAATCATTCAAGGTGTTTTAGTCTCTTATTCACATTATTCTTTTAATCTTTGTGGATCACTGAGGACTAGTAGGATTTGAGTTTGTTTCTTGTCATTGGTCTTGAATTTGATGCTTTCTTTCACTTTTTGAGAATTTTAGTATTTCAATATTTTAATAAAAAAGAAAAACATTTTCTTTGGGTTTTTTTTTTTCTTCTTTTGCCTTTTCGACCTTTTGAGTTTTTAGAAAAGGTGTGAATTCTTGTTTTAAGGCTACGAGTATTTTTGTTTTAAGGAGTGTTTCTTCTTTGAGATTTAATTCTTGTTGCTTGATACATTGACTTTTTCTTTTAAGTTCACCTTTGTTTGTTTTTTAGCTTTACTTGAATCTTGCATTTACATTCTAGTGTGCATTAGGGTAAGTTGTGTTTTAGACATCATTCAGTCTTTTTTTTGTTAGGTGTTGAATGTGTACTCCAACAACATGATTCTCCTTTGCACACAATCTCATAGATGGTGATACCGGATGTCGATATGCTTGGATTGATCATGAAAAATTGGATTCTTAGAGAGTTTGATACAACTCTGGTTGTCATAGTAAATCACTATAAGATCCATTTGCTAACAAGATAACCCAACAAGGATCTTCCTCATCCAGATAGCCTCACAAGTTTCTTAACTAGCAACCATGTACTTTGCTTTTGTTGAACTGTGTGCAACTGATCTTTGCTTCATGTTGTACCAAGAAACTACTGCTGACCCAATACTGAAGTTTCCCCCTGATGTGCTCTTGCCATCGGATGGAATCTCAGCCCAATCTACATCTATGAAGTCTCGAAGCTTCAGTCCCTCTGTCTGTCAGTACCAAAGACCAAACCGAGTGGTGCCTCCGAGGTATCTCAACACATGCTTAGCTGCCTTCCAATAAATTTTAGTTGGCTTAACTATAGATTGACTAAGCTATTTAATTGAAAAACACATGTTCGGTTGTGTGTTCACCAAATACATAAGTGAACCCACAAGTTGTCTATAAATGGTAGCCTCCACTACTTCACATGAAGTAGGATCCTCCTTCCCCCATTTACCTGCTAGAGGAGTCTCCATGGGTTTGTTTCTCTCCATGTGGAACTTCTTTACTATCTCATTGGCATACTTTCCTTGAGAGAAAAATAATTCCTCATCTCCTTGTCATACCTCTATACTAAGAAATGCATGATCCCCAAGTCCTTCATCTTGAATTCTCTTGCAAGATCCTCTTTGCATGATTTTATTAGCTTCTCATCACATATCAGAATCAAATCATCATCATATAATACTATAATCAACAATTTACCTTCAACCACAATATGGTAAAGGTTCACATCTACCTCACTTTTGCTAAAGCCCAACATAATGAAATAGTTGTCAATCTCAGTGTATCAAGCATGTGGTGCTTGTTTCAGTGCATGCAATGCTCGCTTCAGTATGCACACATGTGACTCACTATTGAAGGTCTCAAATCCGTTTGGCTACTCAATATACACCTCTTCCTCAATCATTCTGTTGAGGAATGTTGTCTTCATATCCATCTAATGTATCTTCCATCCCATATGCGCCAACAATTCTATAATAGATCTCATTGATGAGTACCTTCCTACCGGAGCAAAGGTCTCGTCGTAATCAATTCCCTTCACATGAGAGAATCCTCTAGCCATAAATATGGCCTTGTGTTTTTCCACACTCTCATTTGCTGCTTCCTTTACCTTGTAAAGCCATCTAGAACTCACCACTAACTTATCTGTTGATCTTGGGACCACTTCCCAAACACTGTTTCTGATAATGGAGTCATACTCCTCAACCATGGCATCAACCCATACTAGTTTCTACAGTGCTTCCTCGAATGAGGGTGGCTGAACCTCTACACTCTTGCTCATCAGATCCATGTAGCCAATGTACTAATTTGGTGACCTCGTCTGGCTGCACTGTGATGTGAGTGCTCCCACATTCTCTCTAGCATCATGCATCAATCTATTAGCCTCTCTAGTCCACTTCTTTCCATCTCTGGAAGTATCTGCATGAGTGGGTGCTTCCACTCTCTGCTCCTCTGCATGTGGCTGCTCCACATCATCCTGAGGTTCCTCCTTTTGAGCTAAACGCTCCTCATCTACATGTAACTGAAGCTACCTCTCAAGGGAACATCTCATGGCCTTCCATTCATCAAAATTCACATATCCATGAACGATTGTCATCCTGTTTGATGTAAGGTGCACCGATAGTTGTGAGGTGTATTAGTGTACCCCACAAATATGCCCAACTTAGCTGTTGGCTCTAGCTTTTTCCATGCATCCTTAGTAACATGAAATTAGACTGATGAACCAAAGATCATGAAGTGTGCCACATCTGGTTTCTTACCTGAAAAAACGTCTTCTGGTGTACTCATCTTGAAAATTTGATGAGGGATTTTATTCTATAAATAAACAATTTTGTTGCATACTTCAGCCCACAAGTGCAACGGTAGGCCCTGATCATGTAACATTGTTCGTGTTGCTCCCGCAATACTTTTGTTCTTCCTTTCAGCCACCCCATTCTGTTGTGGGTTATGAGGTGCTATTAACTCCCATCGAATTCCTTTTTTTGCACAAAATTTCTTGAATTCATTCAACACATATTCTCCACCATTATCGCTCCTCAGAGCTTTAACTTTCCTGCCATTATCTTTCTCGACAAGTGCTTTAAATTCACAAAATTTAGCGAACGTATGATCTTTCTTTTGCATGAATAAAATCCAACACTTATGAGAAAAATCATCAACAAATATTACATAATACCTGTGCTTAGTCGTGGATGCTGTCGAGAATGGTCCACACACATTTAAGTGAACTCGATCAAAGATCGTTTATGCTCAATTGTCTTTATCATGAAAGGAAGCTTTGGTGTACTTCCCCAATGTACACCATTTGCATGTGTCTCTCTGCTCTGGTGTACCCTTAGGAAGTCCTATAGAAATTTGTTGCATGATCTTCAAAGCTCTGTGGTGCAAGTGACCCAATCTTTTATGCCACAACTCACCAATGTATCGACCCTGCACATTCTCTGCTTTGGTTCTCAAAGCATCACAATCTTCTACATATAATTTGTAGAGGTTATTCACCCGAACCCGGATTCGCTTCACCTATCTTGAGGCTATGTGACGAAGGAAATCCTTTCCCTTGTTAAATATCACATCATAGCCATGGTCCTCCAACATGGCAACTGAAACCAAATTCTTCTTCAACCCGGAACATTCATGACATCTTTTAATGTGAGGGGAGAACCAGAATCCCTCTGAAAGGTAACAATATTGATGTCGGTTGTGTTATACCTCCCATCATCTCCCATCTCGATGTGCATATGGAGGTCCTTCTCATCCAAGTCACTGATTAAATCTTTGTTTTCGGTCATATGCAATGAGGATCCACTATCCAAGTACCACACACTACACATCACTGATGTCAACATGCAAGCAATGAGGGTGAAATCTTGTTTGAATTGTGAAGCAAGAGATTTACTTTTTGCTCCTCCTGAGGGCTTCTTACCAACCTTCTTGTGCAGACAATTTGTAGTGTAGTATCCCAGCTCATGACAGTGAAAACATTTAATCTTTCACATGGCCTTCTTCTTCTCGCCCTGACTGGAATCTGATTTGGAATGGGATGACTTCCCCTTCCCTTTCTTTGCCTTTCTAGCTAAGGCATAGTTCTCCTCATCATCATGCTTAAATGAGGATCCATCTATGGTGTTCTACCAAATCTCTTCTTGCACCAAGTCAGACCACAATTGCTCCCACTCTAGTAGCTTCTCTCTCCCATTAACTAAGTCTTGGTAGCTATGCCATCTCTTGGGAAGTCCTAGAAGTTCTAGGCTTACAAGATCGTCTTTAGCAACTATAACACTAACACTTCCAAGCTCATCCCAACCTTGGGTGAACTTGATCAAGTACTTCGATTTTGTGTCACCCTTCTCCATCTTGACCTTTCTGAGCTTTTCCTTTAGTTCAAGCTTCGTGTGGTCACTACTATTTTGAAACAAGTCCGTTAAGGCCTTCTACATTACAAATGGATTTTCCTTACCATGGAGGTTTGAGACAATATGATCTTGAAATCCTTCTCATCTTTGTCACACACTTTCTCCACTCTACCAGATCCTGAGCATCGTCTGGCTTAGGAATATCTTTATCTATGAATTCCTTAAGCTTGTTGTCTTCGAACACTACCTCCATCATGTCCCTCCAAGCAATATAATTTGAACTACCCTCAAGGGAATATTCGAGTCTCAATCCATAGAACGACATCATGTTGGCTCTGAAGTATGATACTGCAAATTTGATTTCTCCTGTAAAAGACAAAATAGTATTCTCCTCTTCTATAGTGATTTCAGCTCCAATACCATGTAGAAATTTTTTGTAAATTCGAATTGCAAATTGTAGTATGCTAAAACATATGACTTAAATCTACTCTACTCATCAATGGAAACAATAAACGATCGATGAAATCACAAAGCATAAAAGAGAAAGAATTCAATCACACACAACACAATAATTTTTGGGGAAATCGACAACTAAAAATCCTTGCTATCTATATATTGCATTAATTAGAAAATATGAGAATATTACAATGCTTTGCTCAAGCCCGAGCAACCTCTGCACTATCTCAATCTATCTCACTACTTCACAAACAAGCTCCAGCCAATGCTTAACCAAATCTGTTGCCTCCTAATCTCCTATTTCCTTGCCCAACTTCCTAGGGAATTAACCCATATTTAATTGAGAAATTCCTCATCCACAACTACATAATCTATCACAGCCCTTCCTCTGATTGCATGCACCATTGGTTTAATTTAGATGATTTTACAACTGATAGTACATTGTCCCTCATTTCCAATTTCAACTGGGTCTTTCTCTGATCTAACATGCATGAGTTAATTATGAGTGAATATTCAGTGTACTAGTTGAGTAGTGCTGGTTACACCCCAATACTGGATCTCGCATTAATTCCTCCATCAATTGGAACTAGTTTAACTGAATTTAACTCAATTAAACTAAATTAAATAATTACAAATCAAAAGGAGACACCATGGGCCGCTAAAATTTAGGAACCACTCTACATGACTCTAGATAGACTCTCAACTTGAATTAACTCAGCCAACTAAGTCAAATTAACTTAGTTAACTATTACAAGTTGCTATGAAAATATTATAAAATTGGAGCAATAACTTCAGAATCATGACACCGTAAACTTGCAACAATATCTATATTCAATATTTTCATATGAGAGCAATTATGAATATAATTCACAGAAGTTAGATAAAACCAATAAAAATAAATATTAAAAGTCATATGAAAAAGAGCATAAAAATAAAACCATCATAAAAAAATTCGCTAATAAGGGACCTGTGAAATTTAACCCTTGAACCCTTGAATGATAATATACACTAATATGTCATATACCATTGGAATTCAGAAACATAAATGAATGGTCATAAAACACATTATCCTTAATTTTCAAAAGTACATCATGCACATCTACAAACCATATATGCATCCCACCTCATGTTAAATGTTTCTATTCTCTATGTTTACGTCGATAGGCCTTTCCTATGCATCAACAATTGTCAACACTTTTACCCTATTCCGTTGGATCGGGTGAGACACTTTCAACCATTGATTTGAAGTGTGATTGCTTTTTTCAAATATCGGTTGAGTTGCATCACTGCTTTTTCCTATTCTTTTATGTCACTCTTGAAGATATTTTTACTACTTTTTCCCTGCCAGTTGTTGTTGCTGGTCTTCTTACCTAGCTTTTGGAAAGCACTGTTCTTCTTCCCTGGCTTTTGGCAAGCACTAATTAGTATTAAGCATCTCATAGAGTCAGTTCTCACTTTCATCTCATCATTTTCTTCACTACTCTGCATTGCATTTGCTTGCCTTGTTTCTTGTTCATAGGGTTATCTAACGCCGACACCTGTTGCCTGCTAGATTGGTTTGGCCGTTGCATTGAACGCACAACGTCTACGAATTCGAGAACAATAATAGTCGCCATTGCCATCGCACAGCTCATTGACTCTGCAGTGTGTACCTTGAAACATTGTAATGAAAAATCTTTTACTCATTACTCTTATTATAGTCATCTAAATCAGTTGTATAGTTGTTTAAATTAGTTGTTTAATTTATGTTCCTGTCATAATCTAATTGTTTTTCAGAGTTGTTACTTTTTCTTGCCTGCTGCCATAAAAATGGCACTCAGGGTCTTTTATGGCTGACTCTTTAATGTGAGTATAAAATGAATGGGTTTTATTGTTTAAAAAACAAATCGTGAGTGCAAGACTAGTATATAGTTAAATTGAATTCCCTCACACCGAGGGCTTCTAGCTTGAATCTGCATTAACAGTAATGCTTACGAATTCTTGTTTTAAATAAAGAGTTCATTTCCTACCGTGTATTATTTTGGAGGAAAAATGTTATCAAAGATTCATTGCATTTTTTGCATAGATATTTTGCATTAACGTCCGTTTTCATTCACACTGTATTTTTATATTAATTATTCAGAGGATTGTTAAACCAAACTCTTCCATGGAAGTAGTTGTTTTTCCTCTCACCAATAGTAATATTTATATTTTTGGAAAATCTCTTAAAACTTGTATTTCTTTAATGAAGCAGCGAAATCAACGAAACTGCGTAGAAATAACCCTGGGAAATTGGCAGTGAAGGAGGAGATTTCGTAAGCGGGAGGCAGCGGAGATTTGAGGCTTGCATCCTGACAGGGGATTCAAGTATAGGTAAATGAGCTAAATGAGCATGAACTCGCATTCTAATATTTCTACAGCAATGGCAGAGAAGCTAAGTTGCTTCGAAGCCGGGCTTCCCATTACGAATATAGAAATTCCCCTGAAGATTCCCGAGGGTCCAGTAGACGACAAAGGTAAGGAAGCAGTTGCTGAATTTGCCATCGCCCACAACTTGCTGATGGACAACATCACCTAGATTCAGAGAATTTAGGGGTTTCGATTAGTAGGGTTAGTGACTATGAACGTGGCCTACTGAGGCACACATAGCTTAATCCCTTGGCTATAATGGTGCTCTTTATGTGTTTCAATGGCTGCCCCATTACAATGTAGGTTCTTATTTTGAAGTGTCAGGTTAATTTTAAGTTTAGGGTTAATGTGCGATGTTTACTTTTAGCTTATGTTTCAAAGTGTTAGTTTCATTTATACTTATGTTGAACCATTAGGGTTTCTAGTGATAATCATCAGGAGCTTCTTCTCTTCTTCTTTTACATGTAGATATAGTATCAGGTGAAACTTTTGAATATTGTCAGAGAAGTAAAATAGTGATAAGATAGTGGATTGTTCTTTGAAAACAATCCCAAAAAAAAAAAATTGTGGATTGTCCTAGTACTGTGTATAGAGTATATATTCAATATTGTGTATATTTTCAGATTGTTGTGATGTCAAAATGCAACCTTTTTAATATGGTAGGAAACCAATCTGCCTTGCTAAGTTCTTTGTATATTCTTAAAATATTTGCAAAAGGTATTTGATTTTTGAAATATTTGTTATTACCAAATGCTGAGAAAGTGGATTGTCCTAGTACTGTGTATAGAGTATATATTCAATATTGTGTATATTTTCAGATTGCTGTGATGTCAAAATGAAACCTATTTAATATGGCAAGAAACAAAATTGCCTTGCTAAGTTCTTTGTATATTCTTAAAATATTTGCAAAAGATATTTGATCTCTGAAATATTTGTTATTACGAAATGCTGAGAAAATGTTTTTTTGATGTGGAACATTTCTGGTCTATTTCAAAGCCACTCTTAAGAAGCTCATATGCACTTTGATTTTTGTCACTTTAAAGGTGGTCAAATGTAATAAGAGTGAATTGCATAACAAACGCTTCGATAAATGTAGGAATGTGTTACTTTAGTTATCAAAGCACTCAAGGTTGCTATTCCAGGGAAGTTAAAGCAATCAACTCAGCACTTGGGATCAAATCCCACAAAGCAATTCTATATCTGCTCTTCAAATTTCTTCAAGCTTTTGAAAGTAAAACCAATGAATTATCAATATAATTTTACAATAATAAAAAACAATTAGAAGGCCTTTAGCCAGCTCAAATTTCCCATCCGTTAAGCTTAAACCAACATCTCTTTTACAGAAATTCAGCAATTCTAATTTAATAATCCTATCGGCCTCTCTTTGTACCTTTTGGGACAATTTCTAGTTATAATTCGCTTTTCAGATATGGGAAGTTTACCTTTTAACTAATTTAAACTTTAAGTAATAAGTAAAGATTGATGTATGAAATTAAACAATATGGAGCCTCTCGTTCTGTTAATGTTAAATGAGTGATTGGCCATGAATCTGACTATTCTGAAAAGGTGGTCGAAAATCGACTTCTCCATAAATTGTGAATTGTACATCAATAGAAAGGAGGAAAGGAAGGAACCTTCCATTGTAGAAGCTGTATGCTGAATTTTACTTACCATTGAGAGTTATGGATCGTAAACTCGTTAATTGCAGTCCTGAAATGGTAACTTGTAAGGCTCTGAAAAGTCGATCCTACGCCAATCTTTCAGCCTCTTGTCAAGCCTTTCCACTATTGTACAAACACTAGTAAAAGCCAGGGATGTAGGAACTCTAGCTTACGCCTCTTCCCTCTCAAGGCTGGTCTAATGAGGACTTTGGATATGGCCATGAAATTAGTGGAGACCAATAATAAGTTTTTGGATTTATTTATAAAGTTAAAGTGTAAAAATATAAAGTACTTTTATCTAGTTAATTTAATGCTTTTAAATTCATTTAAGAATTTACATAATTGTGTTTGATTTAGACTTTTGTGATTCATACTGATTTCGATAATTCTTTCCAATTAATCACATTATAAATTTTTTATATAATATATAATTATAATTAATCAAGTTATAAATATAATATTAATGTGAACTAAATATAAGATAATAAATTTATATCTATTCAAATTGTTTTATACTTAACTGAAATAAATAATTTTAAATTTTATCTAAAAATATATTTTAAAATAATATATATATATATATATATATATATATATATATATATTATTTTTTAAATCAATATCGTTTTACATAATGAGAAATAAATAACCCAATTAAAAAATATTACTTTTCCTTTGTTGTTTTCAACTAAAATTTACATATAATTTCAATTTAACTTTAGAAAACCAAATTCAATCCATTTGACTTAATAACATTATGAAGACTGTCGTTATCACTCCTTTCTACCATTGTTACGGAGTTGATTCTCCTAACAATAAGATATGAGATACTCCCTCACTTTGGGAATATGAAGTTGTTTTAAAGTCACGGAGTTATTGTTTTTTCTTAACAATAAGATAAGAGATATTCCAAAAGTTCTTTGTTATGCAGTTGTTTTATCTTAACAATAAGTTCAGCCGGACAGCGTAGTTTCGAAAATTGCAAATCTATCTATAAAAGTTGTAATTTAATCAGATGAAAAACATAGAAATTTTTGCAATATTTTGATAAAATCTGGCAGGGATTTTTGTAAATCTAAGTTACAAATGTCAAACTTCAAGATTTTAGGTGTCCCTAGATTTTTGAGGGTGCTAAATCCATTTCCACCATAATAAACATGATTGAACCCTACTGCTACAAGATTGATTGGATTTTTTTGCCCGGATTCTAGCCACTTTTGATTGTCGAGACAATTCTTCAGAAAAATCTATCTAAATTTTAAAAATTCTAACCCTAAAATAATGTTTAAACCAAAAAACATATAACTAATAAATCTATTTAATGGTTTAATGCAACAAATTATATGCACTAATCGTTATTATTCATTAAATCCATTATTTTTGCAAATGTGAAAGATAATGATTTGTTTAATGCAACAAACATTATCAATTTACTTTTGCAATTAAATTCACTCCCACCCTCATAACCAAATCTTCACCATTTAAAATACAAATTACAATAATTAGCCATGTTGATAGTCTTAATGAAGATACTAAAATTTTAATTAGAGTAAAGTAATATGTTTGCTAAAAGATTAATATTAAGTATTGGGGGTTTCGCAGTGGATTATATTAGATATCATTTTTTGGAATTCAACTACATTAAGTAAGTCATTCATTTATGACCATTTCCATGAGAGGTAGTCGAAACTGACTAATTTCTCATGATTTTTTGAATAGCCCACTTAGCTAATTTCTCATGATTTTTTTCATAGTCCACTTTGATTTTTTAAATTTCTCATGATTTTTTGAATAGTCCGCTTAGCACTGTGGTGAAGAAGTGGGATTGAAACTAGTGAAATAAATCACATAGCATCAATCATCACTTCCGGGGCTTGCACACGGTAACGAGAACTTCCTAGGGGGTCACCCATCCTAGTGTTGGAAATATTGAGAGGGGAGGTGAATCAACGTCTCTTTTCAATTGTTACTTTTACCAGTTAGATCACTTATATTTAGAACACAAAATGAACAATAAGAATAAATTATTTTATTAATTTCTTTTTTACAATAAATCATGTACAATATATGTAGGGATCCAACCATAGATGAAGACACCGATCTTCAATTCCCAAGCTCCAACCCGTATTCTGCCAAGCACCGACTTGGACTTCCCAAGGCTCCAACCTTATCACTTTGAGGCACAAACCTTATCTCTGGTACAGGCACCAATCTGGTCTCTTGAGGACTCCCATCCTCTAGGGCTCCAACCCTATCTTCCAAGGCACCAACCTTGTCTCTTTGAGGCTCCAACCTCTAGGGCTCCAGCCCTATCTTCCAAGGCACCAACCTTGTCTCTTTAAGGCTCCGACCTCTTGGGCTCAAACCCTTAGCTTTACTTCAACAAGATATGTTTGGTTATACTTCACGGCTTCCAATGTCTTCCTCAACAAGCCCTATCAATTTTCAGTTATGCCTTCACTTAGTCTCCACGTCACATCATCAATGACAACCTTGTTCTTCACTTGAAGGTGTAACCATTGCTCTTCATGTTACCCAAACAAAACTTCTTCAAAGTCACCTCATAATGGCTTCAATGCATCATGGTCTTTAATGATCTCCATAAATCTTCAATATGTTTCTTCACAAAGTTCAGCAACTCTGCCCTATTCTATTCTCAAGAGAAGACTTCAACAAGCTCTATTTGTGCAATCCCAATAAATCAACACTTCGACCACGACAACTATGACAACTTCGACTACGGCAGCCTCAACCACGACAACTTCAACCACGACAACTACGGCAGCTTCGACCACGGCAACTACGATAGTTTCAACCATGACAACTACGGTAGCTTCAAATACGGTAACGATGGCAGCTTCTACCATGGAAACTACAGAAACTCTTCGACCACAAAAATTATGACAGTTTCGACCACGACAACTACTGCAGCTTCGACCACGGCAACTACAAAAGTTTCGACCATGACTGTCACGCCCCTACACCTGCGGTAGTCTTTCAACCGCTTATAGCGAGGTGCGGCACTACCAATCATTTTCTTTTCACCAATACTTACGATTGTAGACTACGCCTAACATTCCATACTTAGTTTTATTTTCGTTACCAAGTATTATTATGTGTTCCTTTATACAAGTGAAAGCCCATAACATTCACATAAACAGCATTATACAAGAGAAATGCACAATAGTATAAAGGGAGGGGCAACTCCCTACAATATGAGTCTGCCCGAATCAATATATTATACAATCTTCACTTTTACAAAGTACAAGTTAAATCTTGGGAAACCCCAAATTTACACTTAGCCAATTTTCCAACTTCGGCAAACTCGGTTGCCCAACTCGTCGGCACCTCCACACGATCGCTGCATGACTCACCAACCCTTTGTTCACCTCGTCGCACGATCGTGTTGCTTGCCCAACTTGGGTGCGCCTCCAAGTCGCCACACACGAGTGCCTCTAACCGAGACACACTTTTGTTCACAATCTCAACACTTCACCAAGTCACTGTGCACACTTGCACGACGGGCAGGCACTCACCCGTGTCACCCAAGAACCTGTGCCAAGTCGTCACACAAACCGGGCGCCCAACAACGTTTCACCATTGGGCATTCCTACACATCACTCGGGCGCCACACACTCCGTGCATGCCTTTTTCCAACCGGTGGGCAACCCTGCCCGCGATCTTCACCCAAAACCAAGATATACGTTTTACTTCCGTGTGGCCTTGCCCAAAAACGGGCGCATCACCAAGTTATGTGCCTTTACTCCTTACTGCATCCACCTCTAAGTCTGCGCACTTCTCCTCATGAGTGAAGATGTTTGAGCAATGAATGCCTGTCCAAATGCCATCCACGCAATGCCAATATATAAGAGTCGTAGGGCAAGGTTGTGGCTACCCAGCCGACCTGCCTACGCCCTCAACGCCATTGCAAAAGCCTTCAAACTCTCATCGGCCTTTGTTTCTTTGGGGTTCAGCCGTGGGTTGAGCGCTCATGCTCCCCACGCCTCTATAAACAGCTCACCCTCCTTCCTCATGCGTTCATTATCACGTAACTTCACGCATATGCAAGTCTGGGCTTCGCACTTCAAGCCGGAACGCGACCAAAGACTGCAGGTCCTTACATCCTCCTCCACCTGAAGTCGTTTTCATCCTCGACAACATGCCATCCTGGTAGCCATCCACCAAGATCATCAATATCTATCTCATCCATGATGTGAACTCCTCCACATACTACAAACATCCCTGCAACATATGTAGAACCATTGTCTCCATCTTGTCTCGTCCCAGCGACCATCTGTCACCAAGATCACCATACCAAGGTATACACCCCATCGATATGTCATACATCAGAAATCATCTCAATCCATGACCATCGAGTACCCTGTCACAATCTCCACATGCTGCTCCCAGATCACCATACCAAGGTATACACCCCATCGATATGTCATACATCGGAAATCATCTCAATCCATGACCATCGAGTACCCTGTCACAATCTCCACATGCTGCTCCCCGTCATGGAAGGTTGGTCCCTCCATCTCAAGCTACATGCCCACTGCAACATCTCATGTCGACCTCATCATGTGTCGTCCTCATGTGAACTGCTGCCATGATACTCCAACAAATGCTAACACATCTCTGTACACTGACGTCCCCCATGTCTGAACTAGTCGGGTGATCAGTCCAACTGTCACGTTCAAACCATGAGAATGCACATCCTCATGCCACCATCAGTCGTTTCTCAGAACATCTCATCACATCCTCAACTCGATCAAGAATCCATCTCCATACAAGTGTAAGCCATGCTCAAGTCCATGAAGTAATCTCCATCCCGTCTGCAACATGTTGTCCATGATGTTTGGTACCAATGTGCTGCCTGAAATCAGCCACATCTATCCCAACATCATCATCCATATGTGTGCCTCCTCAACATGAAGAGACCATCTCATCAAACTCCGACTCTCGATGTGCCACATCCAGGTCCATGAAGCAACCTCTATCATATTTGCAATGTGCCATCCCTCAAGTCTGCCATAGAAACAAGTATACACCTTTCTCATCTATCCATGTGATGCCCATGATCATTGATCAATCAGCTCCCATGTGTCAAAGTGGTTAAGTCTCGGCTCAACCCATGCTCAAGTGTTGCCACCAAGGCATCATCATCATTGTAACTCCATCACTCCAAAGTGTCTCATATCGATCCTCCACATCAAGTCACTCTTTCAAGCCATTCCCATACATGTACTTGAAAGTATGCACCCTATCCTACATCAAAGTCTCTGACCTCAGCTCCTCAATGTATCAGATCCTCCAAGTCCACCATATATGAAGTCCCTAAAAGTCACAACCTCATGTCATCATGAGCTCCATGAGTCATCTCCAACCAACATCTTAGCAAGCATACAAGTCTCGGCCCAAAGGTCTCTGCAAGATGCCTCAACTCTCCATGTAATAGGAATGCTCCATAGTTAGCTCACAACTCCATCCAAGTCCATGGCCTTGTTGTACAAGAGTGCACAACGTCTCCATCGACTCATAAGTAAAACATCTCCGTGTCACAACAGCAAATCCACCAGCACAACATCCCTGCCTTGGCTCTCCTCATTGGATGCCCATAAGTGACACCTCTACAAGTTCTCCCGCATAATGTCCCTGCATAAGACTGCCATGCTCCATGTCTCCAACCTGATGTCCATGACTAAGTTTCCCATGTAGTCCAACCAAGTAGACCCATCACAAAAATCGGTCATCCTCATCCAAGTTGCAATCTTCGGTCTAGTGAACTCGGTCACCTAGCCATATCATCATCATCACGAGTCCCTCCCATCATAGCTCCCCCACTAAAGGTTCCACCAAGACTTGCTCTTGGTCTCGGCCATGAGAAGTCCACCCAGGCATCATCATACCCAAGTGTGTGCCCTTCAATCTGTCCATGAGTCATGTTGGGCACTTAGCCAATTCTCCATATGGCTAAAGCATGACCCAATCCTCCACAACAATCATCATGTTCCTCCCTTGTCACAGGCCTTTGCACCTTCTGCCATAAGGTCACAAACAACCCCAACAAGTCCTGCAACAATCAACAATCCTTGCTTCTCCATACAAGGTCTCATCATAGTCATCCATGGTAAGATCCTCCCTAGCATTGAAAAACTGACTTTGCCCTTCACTGCATATGGTTCATCTCCCAAAAGCTCAAATGAAACACAAGTATCAATAATACTTACATCATCACCATGAGGTTCCTCCATGTGAGTATCCTCATCCATTCGTGTCTGCAAACTGCACGATCCTGGTCCAACTTGATCAATCTCAAGTTCACCCTCCATCGTTGTCACATCTGCAACATCCTCAAACATCATGGCTTCCTCTTCTTTGTCAGCACAATCTGCAACTTCATCCTGCTCCATTGTCCAACCAAGTTGAAGAAGTTTGTCTTCAACATTCTTTTCCAAGACTTCAAGCTTATCTCAAATCCGGGGATTCTCTTCTTTCAACCACTTCAACCTGTATAAGATAAGCAAGAGCTTCCCTTCGCATTCTTCCAAACCTGTCATGTCTTGTCGTTCAGCTTGGCCCAAGCACAAAGCTTCACCTCTACTAAACTTGTTTCACCATTCACCTGAATCACCCTGATATTCCACCTATTACCTGCAAAACTTGAGCTCCCTACCAAGTCTTCGGTCTTTGTAGAATCAGCTCCTTGACTCAGTTCACCAGCTCTGATACCACCTATCACGAAGTGTAGGTGTGTATCAGCTTCAACGCTTCAACACCAACACCAGCTCCCCGGCACTAACTCTGATACCACCTATCACGCCCCTACACCTGCGGTAGTCTTTCAACCGCTTATAGTGAGGTGCGGCACTACCAATCGTTTTCTTTTCACCAATACTTATGATTGTAGACTATGCCTAACATTCCATACTTAGTTTTATTTTCATTACCAAGTATTATTATGTGTTCCTTTATACAAGTGAAAGCCCATAACATTCACATAAACAACATTATACAAGAGAAATGCACAACAGTATAAAGGGAGGGGCAACTCCCTGCAATATGAGTCTACCCGAAACAATATATTATACAATCTTCACTTTTACAAAGTACAAGTTAAATCTTGGGAAACCCAAAATTTACACTTAGCCAATTTTCCAACTTCGGCATACTCGGTTGCCCAGCTCGTCAACACCTCCGCATGGTCGCTGCATGACTCACCAACCCTTTGTTCACCTCGTCGCACGATCGTGTTGTTTTCCCAACTTGGGTGTGCCTCCAAGTCGCCACACATGGGCGCCTCTAACCGAGACACACCTTTGTTCACAATCTCAACACTTCACCAAGTCACCGTGCACACTTGCACGATGGGCGGGTGCTCACCGTGTCACCCAAGAACCCGTGCCAAGTCTTTGCACAAACCGGGTGCCCACCAACGTTTCACCATTGGGCGCTCCTACACATCACTTGGGCACCACACACTCCGTGCACGCCTTTCTCCAACCAGTGGGCGACCCTACCCGCGCTCTTCACCCAAAACTGAGATATGCGTTTTACTTCCGTGTGGCCTTGCCCAAGAACGAGCACATCACCAAGTTATGTGCCTTTACTCCTTGCTGTGTCCACCTCTAAGTCTGTGCACTTCTCCTCATGAGCGAAGATGTTTGAGCGATGAATGCTTGTCCAAATGCCATCCACGCAATGCCAATATATAGGAGTCGTAGGGCGAGGTCGTGGCTGCCCAGCCGACCTACCTACGTCCTCAATGCCATTGCAAAAGCCTTCAAACTCTCGTTGGCCTTTGTTTCTTTTGGGGTCGGCCGTGGGTTGAGCACTCATGCTCCCCATGCCTCTATAAATAGCTCTCCCTCCTTCCTCATGCGTTCAATACCACGTAACTTCGCACATATGCAAGTCTGGGCTTCGCACTTCAAGCCGGAACGCAACCAAGGACTGCAGGTCCTTACAATGACAAATACGATAGCTTCGACTACGGCAGCTTCGACCACGGCAATTATGGCAGCTTTGACCAAGATTTTATTCCCAAACAAAATTATCCTTTTTCCGTCCTAAACAATAGTCTCCTTGTTCTCCTTGGCCTTTTGTCTTCTTCTGTGCTTCGTATCTCTGAATTCTTACCTAAATTGGTGATAAAAATGAAGTGTTTAGACATCTATTTATAGATATTTCATTTATAATTGAAGAGACACGTCTATTTGAAGTGAGGCTGATTTGTATGACTGAGTGTAGGTCGTCTCACTACTAGCAATAATTTCCTTAACTTAAAAATTCAATATCTCACAAACTATTGGGAGTTTCGGGGCAAATAAAGGCTCGTTAGAAAGAGGAAAAAATCCTCTTTAAGATGGTATAGGATCCATTTTGAAAGGATGCCTCCAAGGTGTCCAAAATAATTTTTCTTTGTGAATGTACTTAAATGTTATGCATAAACATTTTGGGACAACATGAAGAATGTTTGGGATAGCGTGGCTTCTTCATTGTTATCAATGTAATCATAGTATCATAGAGTCATTATGTAAGAGTGCAACATCCATGTAACATGACGCATGAACAATGTCATCATATACTAGTGCAGTCATAGTGCAACATCATTAGGAGAACTCCAAAATAATCTTCCAACCATCAAATGATCTCCAACCATGTTATCAAGACCTCATCAAGTGCCATCATCAATTGTGGTCATTCATCAAGAATATGACATGATCAAATGTAGTCCTCCATATGTCATCAAGGGCTTCTCAATACTTGGCACTTGGAACTTCTTAAGATTTATTCATTAGTAACTTGACATATTAATTGATGACATTCTTATCAAACAAGAGTTAAGACATCATCATATGGAACCAGGCATCTATTGTCTTCAACCTTATCATCTCATTCTAGGGTTTCATGATATTCATTAGGCATATCAAGAATATTTTCCATCTCGACCAATGCCATATTGACATCAATAACATTAATTAACACCCAGATCACTTCTGGCTCAAGCGCGCTTAACTGTGGAGTTTTCTCCACAATCAAGCCCACTTAGCTTGCTACCCCATTTGCAAAACCTTAGCAAGTATTGTGGCTCATGAATCATTCAAGTAGAGTTCCCTTCACTCTTTTGAATTAATTATTGGGGGTTTCCGCAATGCATTATATTAGATATCATTTTTTGGGATTCAACTGTGTTAAGTAAGTCATTCATCTATGACCATTTCCATGAGAGGTAGTCGTAACTGACTAATTTCTCATGATTTTTTGAATAGTCCAATGTCATATATATGAGTTGGTTGTCACTTAACATGTGTGATGTGGCCTATCACTAAGTTATTGTGAGTTAATTCAAGTTAGATGACTTTCATTGTGTTATATACTAGTTGATAACGAAAATTTAACTATCTAGTGATATTAAACTTTAGTGTCTGTCAGTTAATCTCTAATTCTAGAATTTAACTATTTAGTGGAATTAAACTTTAGTGTTTGTCACCTAACTGATCTTTAGTTCTAGAATAGAGATAGACTTTAGTTCTTGAGTTTAGTTGAGTAGTTTGAATTTTATTAATTCGACTGACTCTCATTTAAATAGTTGCAGCTACTAAATTCATCCCAAGTAGGTCATGCAATTCAAAATTTAGCAAGGAAATAGGAGAAATTCCTATTTTTTAGGGGCAGATTTATGCTAGGAAATAGTAGCTTCTAGTCAACCTCATTTGCCTAACTGTTGGGAAAGTTTTGTAGAGAGTTGATCATTATTGCAGGGGCTTCAAGCTTGAAGCATATTCTTTGTAATAGATTATATTGCTCAGTTGATTTAATACAAGCAAGATGGGTTATTCCTAGTTGGGTTCCCTAGATAATGTTTGTGCTCTATGTGTGATTGTGGTTCTATTCAACAAGAGCTGTTGACCTGCATTTTCTTAAGAACTGTCGTGACAATAATCTCATTCCCCCTTTTGCTCAAATTAATCATAGATTACATAACAGATACAATAACAAGGCGTTTTTTCGACTCAACATGTCTCTAATAAGGGCAGAAATTAAAAGGGTTAGGGCTTCTTTGGATAACCTTGGACGCTCAGCCCTCTCAGCTCACCTAAATTTAGCCAGCACCATCAGCGAGAATCTCTGGTCTGTTATTGATGCAAGGGCCGCTCTGAAAGCCATCAATGAAGGACAAATTACTGAAAAGCGACAGCGCAAGAAATTGTCCAATTTACTACACAAATCCCATTATAAAAGTGAGAAACTGGACATTTCAATTGAAGAAGAATCAAAAAACTTATCGAGTTGTGGTTCATCAGAAGGCTCGGACAGATACACGCAGAACGCAGGTAACCTGGGCATTGATGGCATCAGTGAACCTGCGCAGATTCATAACCTGTTGTGCAGCGGTAATTGTAATAACAATTCATATAACGATGATTCGGGTAGCGTTAATAAGCAGAACGCATTTTGCATTAAGGAACCAATTGAGGGTAGTTATAATATCAATTCGAATAACGATGATACTGGCAGCAGTAATACGTAGAACGCACAAAATGAGGGCATGTTTCAAGCACATATCAATGATCCTCCTGCGCAGAATCTGATGAGCAGTTCTCAGAACGCATATACAAATGATTGGGGCAGAAGTAAGTTGATGTTTCAAACACAGCTCAATGATCCTCCTGCGCAGATGCATCTGTTGTGCAGTCCTCAGAACGCAGATACTGTGGTGGAACCTACGCAGAAACACTCGATGGGCAGCATGAATACTCAGGGAGCTGTTGTGAACATGAATCACATCAAGGAACCTGCGCAGAATCAAAATTCAATCGACTGTAACTCTGTGAGCAGCAATGATAGGTATGCGGTGACCCAGAATCAAGGTTTAGGCAAATATAATACACACAGTAATTCGCACAACTCAGTTGAAATCAAAACTCAAGGATTAAAGAACCCTGATTTAACCATAATTAACAACAGACAGGATCTAAAGAACGATGGAGTCAACACTTTCGAATCAAAATTAAAAATAAAAGTTATAAATCTGTCTTCCCAAGAAGTAGAGCCCGAGGTCATTAATGTACTCAGAAAAGGTCTGGGATTTGCAGTTGCTCCAAAAAACCTTCCTATTGAGAAAATGATATGTATCATAGAGGATGGGATTAACAATCTTCCTTTGGAAGATAGGGAAGCATTAAGACAAGAGTGCTCCCTTATTATGAGAAAGGCCAAAGCTCCCAAAAGTAATTTGAGTAAAGCAGAACAAAGAGCCTTCAAATCCCTGCGTAACAATGATAAAATTGTGGTTCTCGAGGCAGATAAGGGAGGAGCAGCCGTGATCTTGGATAAAGAAGATTATATTCACAAAATGAATGAACACCTAAAATGTGGTAGTTATAAGAAACTTAGCAACAACCCCATCCCCAAGATTATGAAAGAGGTGAAAAAGGCAATTTTGGAATCCAGCCTTGATGATAAATTAAAAAAGAAATTAATTCCCTCTTGTGAATGCATCCCAAGGATTTATGGGTTACCCAAGATCCATAAAGAAGGAGTCCCTCTTAGACCAATAGTCAATACAATTGAATCCCCAACCTATGAGCTCGCTAAGTATGTTGCTAAAATCCTCAAGCCCCTTGTTGGAAACACTGATTCCTACATCAAAGACTCCCTTGACTTTGTGAATCTTATTAAGAATGAGAAGATAAAACCTGATGACATCCTTGTTAGCTTTGACGTAGTGTCCTTATTCACCAAGATTCCTCTTGAAGAAGCCATTCAGGTTATAAAAGATGTTATTGATCCTGGGACTGCAAGATTGGCCAAAATCTGCTTGCGATGAACAGTTTTCACCTTCCAAGGAACATATTATGAGCAGACATCTGGAGTAGCAATGGGATCCCCTCTTTCGCCAATCGTGGCCAACTTATACATGGAATATTTTGAAAAGAAAGCCCTGGAATCTTACCCTTTGAAGCCAACATGGTGGAAGCGATTCGTCGATGATACCAATATAAAATGGACCCATGGTAAGTCAGAGCTTGACAAGTTTTTTATTCACTTAAATTCCATCTCTTTAGAAATAAAAGTCACTATAGAGCTTGAAGAAAACATGAGCATTCCTTTTTTAGACATTCTCATCATGAGAAAAGAGGATGGCTCCATAGGGCATAAAGTTTTCAGGAAATCAACCCATACATAAAACTACCTCCATGCTGATTCCCACCATCATCCAACGCAAAAATTTGGTGTTCTAAATACTCTTGCTATCAGGGCCCTTCGAATTTCTGACATCGATCATCTGAATGAAGAAAAGAAGCATTTAGTCTCAACCTTCAAGGGTATAGGCTACAAAGAAAATGAGATTAAAAGAGCAATTCAGAAAGCAGAGAAAAGGATGTTATCTCATGAACCTAAGGCCCAAGATCAACCTGAGGGTGGTAGGGTTTTTCTACCTTACATTCATGGGGTTACAGATAAGATTGCGAAAATCCTAAGAAGGAAAAACATAAGCACGCAATTCTCAGCTCCTAGAACTATTAGGCAAGGTATGAGATCTGTCAAGGATAACATTGATAGACATCAACTTAAAGGGGTCTATAAAATTGATTGCTCATGTGGAAAAAGCTACATTGGTGAAACAGGTCGCTCCCTGCAGACCAGACTCAAAGAACATGGAGCTGATATTAAGAATGAAAGGTCTCGTATCTCCACCCTTGCAGAGCACTCCTCAAAGACTAAGCACCATGTCTGCTTGGAGAGCGCCTTGATTATCGCCAGGGAAGAGCAACACCATAGACGAAAGATCAGAGAAGCCCTTGAAATTATCAAGCACCCGCATAATCTCAACAGAGACAATGGTATGGAGATTAGTGGAAGCTGGCTTCCCCTAATCAGAGAAAAATCTAACTCGTTTTATTAATTTAAAAATAATAATAATAATAATAATATAATAATAATAATAATAATATAACAATAAGATTATTATAAGAATAATATTATAATAATAATATTATTATAATAATAATATTATTATTATTAATAATAATATTATTATTATTACTAATAAGATTAATAATAATAATATAATAATAATTAGTATTAATATTATTTTTAATTATTATTAATAATAATAAATAATGATAATAATAATAATAATTACAATTAATATTAATAACAAATAATAATAAATATTAATGATCAAACATTTATTATAAAAATTAAATATTAATACAATATTCTAAAATTAATATTTTTAACATTAATATCATTAATACTAATTATTATTAAATTATAATTCTAATTATTATTATTATTTATTACATTAATAATAATAATTAAATAAGTAATATTAATAATAATAATACTATAATATTAATAATGCTATGATATTAGTAATAACTATCATATTATAAGTAATATTTATAACATAATTAATAACTATAATAATAATAATATTATTATTATTAATATTAATATTAATAATAATAATTTAATAATTATTATTATTAATATTTATTAATAATAATAATAATATTATAATAATAAGATTATAATAATAATATTATAATAATAATAATAATAATATAATAATAATAATAATTATTAATATTAATTCTAATTATCATTAATAATAATAATTAATGATAATAATATTAATAATTACAATTAATATTAGTAATAAATAATAATAATTACAATTAATTTTAGTAATAAATAATAATAAATATTAATGATCAAACATTTATTATAAAAATTAAATATTAATACAATATACTAAAGATTAATATTTTTAACACTAACTATGATTATTATAATATCATTATACAAATTATTATTAAATTATAATTATAATTTTTATTATTTATTATATTAATAATAATAATTAGTAATATAAGTAATATTAACAATAACTATCATATTATATTAAAACTAACTAATTATTAAAAGATTATTATTAATTAATTTAAATTAATTTAAAAAAAAAAAATTTAATTAATTAAAATAATCTGTAACAGCCGACTCTCATCAATCAGATATTGAGAGCCGACTTTCATCTCATTTTACTCTCCTCATTACTATTTAATCGCCCAGCTTAGCTCTTCTTCTATCAAGCATTCAAGTTGTCCTGATGATGGATCCCAGTTGGGATTTGAAATGTTGGCAGAAAATGGTTCTTACTGTGGATTCTCCAGTAACTAAGTCGAAAGTTGTAAGGTTTCAAGTAAATTTTACATGGTATTAAAGTGAGGTTACAAAGAGCCAAGGGAGAGTGGATTGGTAGTAGCCTGTGAGAGTGAAATAATTTCTTTCTCATGGTTAAAGCTATAACACATCCTGCAAGTGATAGTCAGGGCTTTATAACTTAGAAGTGCTCAGTGGTGAGTTGCGTTACATGCCATTAACTTCACAACTAGTGTATGCACGTATTTTTCTTGTACCTTAGGAGCGTTAGAGCACTAATGTGGTCCTACCTTGTGGAGAAAAGTGTTATCACACAACTACACTACCCTTCACGCCGCATTAGCAAAGTCAAAATTGGATTTTTCCTATGAACATGCCACATATTTTTGTGCCATTTGAGAAGGACGCAAAGCACTTGTAGCCTAGATTGGGAGGGTTGTAAGGCTTACAGGTGGCTGGTGAGGGCCAAGTAGTCTCAAAAATACAACATAGGAGTGGACTGGTTAGAAGAGGAAGAATCAAAGTTTTGTAGGAGTCTAGGGTTGAGTAGGAGGGTTGTAGAAGCTACTATAGGAAGCCATAACTATGGCGAAAAACTTACAAACTTGAGTGCATGCATAGGACCAGAGATTTGGGACGAAAGTTAATGCCACATGTATGGTAAATTCCCTTCTAAGTCAGTGTTGTTTGTTAGATTTATTGTCTAGGTTTGGGACAATTTTGGTGGACATATTATGTACTGTTTGGAGGGAAGTCAGAAGGTGCCTTTGGTGCTCTAAGTCCAACATTTGAGAAGGACATGAAATCGGTTAGAGTGGAAGAATTGGTGAAGCTCAGGGTTGATCCTTGAAGGGACAAAGGAAGCAGCCAAGAGGGATTAATATTCATCCCTAGCCTATTATTGAAGGAGAACATTCTATAGTGAAAGTGGGCAACCTCTATTCCCTTGACATATGTTCATTGTAGCAGAAAAGGAAGGAAGAAGTGGGCAACCAAAGAGTTGTTCACAAATGAAGTTGTGAATCACAAAAAAAAAATACCTATGTGTTGCATCCTTGATGGACAGAGGAGCAGCTAGAGGGCATATTGTTTGGGCCAAAGATCAATGACCTGAAGGAGTTTCATTCATTGATAGTGGTAGATTGTGGAGCTAGAGATGCATGCCTTTAGAGGGAGTAACCTTGAGAAGTAAGGCAAGAATATCGAAGGATAGAGAAGTGATGGTTGAGTGATAGCATGATCAAGCTCTCAAAATAGAGCCTCAGCTAGTATCTCAGTTTCATTCTAAGCTAATTGGCAGCTTGGCTAACCAGCAGGATGAGGATGAGGACCATAGCCTAGGGCGAGTGGAGGCAACCACTCAGTTAGAGAATTCCAGTATGGTGAAATTTTGAGCCAAGTAGGAAGATGATTTGGTTACGGGAGCTCAGAAGAGAGTTACGTCTCCCAACATCAAGAAGAAGACACTCATATACAAATGGTACATAGAACTTTCTAGTTCAGAGGGAGAAACTGCAACATAAGAGAACTTGGGAGAGGTGAAGACAAATCCAGGTGGACAAGGTTCTTCCAAGAAGGCCTTCCTTGTTAAGAGGGAGTGTTCAAATTGTAGCATGGAATGGCTTCTTTGACTTTTGCCTTAATAAAATATGCTATTTCAAATTCAATCTCATAGATATTTGATTTAGTTGTTAGTTAACATGTGTGATGTGGCCTATCACTGGGTTATTGTCAATTAATTTGAGTTAGATGGATTTCAATGAGTTGTGTACTAGTTGATAGATAAAATCTAGCTATCTAGTGGAGCTAAACTCTAGTGTTTGTTAGTTAACTAATCTCTAGTTCTAGAATAGAGATAGAATTGAGCTCTTGAGTTTAGTTAAGTAGTTTGTCTTTCGTTACCCCAACTGACTCTCAGTTAAATAGTTGCAACTACTAAATTTAGCCCTAGTAGGTCATGCAATTTGAATTTCCTATTGATACTGGATGAAGGCACAAATCTATTTATTCATTGTATACATGTTTTTTGTGAGCATAGCTCGAGAAACAACTAGAGCAAGAGGAGCTTGAGAAGAAATCAGGGAAAGAAAGGCTTGAGGATCAACCAAAGAAATTTATCTTGGGAATTGCGCAAGGAAGTAGGAGAAATTCCTATTTTTAGGGGCATATTTACGCTAGGAAATAGGAGCTCCTAGCAAGCCTTATTTCCCTAAGTGTTGGGCAAGTCTTGTAGAGAGTTGATCAATATTTAAGGGGATTCAAGCTTAAAGTAGATTCTTTGTAATAGATCATATCGCTCAGTAGATTTAATACAAGCAAGAGGGGTTTTTATCAGTTGGGTTCCACAGAAAAATTTCATGTTCTCTATGTGATTGTGTTTCTATTCATTGTTTTCTTACTGTGGAATTTTGGTTGATAAATATTGTCTTTTGTGATCAGTGTTCTCTCATTAACAGTTGCAAAGTTTTAAGGCTTTTCTACATATTTCAATCTTAAATTATTGTTAAAAATAATTTAAAGCATAATTTAGCTAGCATATCATGAAAACCAATAAAAAATTGTCTAATTACTAATTTACAGAGTTGTAATATACTTAAAAGAAAAGTGAAACGTAAATTATATAGTATCGTATTAATACATAATACAAATAATCAGCCAAATATAACGACTGAGGCATGGAATTCCATACTCTCTACTTAGATTGGTGGTACAAAGCTCCACATAAATAAACAACGCATTTGGAAGCTACATTTTGTAGTCACGACAAATAGTAAATTAATAATTGCAAGAGAAATAGAGAAAATTCTCATCTTAAAGTACAAATCAATATAATTCATTCCCTCTTTAAACCACATTTGATCAATTAGAAATATCCATGCTTGGTTTTGCCCATTCAAACTCAAATTAGTAAAATGTACAGTCACTTAATACCAGATTTTATAATTACAATTATCTTGATCATTTCAGCTATTGTTGCAAACCACAACTACAAGCAATTAGAACTCATTCAAAACTCGTGGGCATTCAATACCTTCAACGGCCTTGTGAATTTGATTGTTTCAGTCTGGATTACAGAATGATGGGAATGTAATTGGCTTGCATGTGCATGGAAAATGAGCCTCTCAATGATTTTACTAGTAAATCATAACCCAACTGGAATTACACTATAACGCTAGCTAGTGATTTATTTTTTACTTCAGAGGAAAAAAAATAATTTTATTATAAAAAATAAATCCACATTCTAAAGATACATGTCCAACATGTATAATATTGGTATTATTAGATATTTGATTTGAATCTAAAATTAATGACTAACGCCAACAAACACGTCCTGAGTAAAAACTATCCAGGCGGCCTAAATTCCTCCACTGAGGAACAAAAAGAATGACAAGAAAAATGACATGAATGCCAACCTCTTTGTTACTATGAAATTTCTTTGTAACTAACCACATATAGATAAATATTCAAACATGAACTAATCAAAATTACACATACACATAAAAATTCAAACCTGCACTAACAAAATTCTAGTTCAATTATTTTATGTTTTGAATTATGTAGACACTGGCATGCCAAGAATTTTGTAGCTCAGTTTCAATTTTACAATCGTAAAAAAAATATTAAATGGGACGAAATGCTTTTGTCATAGTCACAGGCATTGTGCTAATTTGTTAGCTAACATAATTACGATTTTAGAGTTGGTTGACAGTTGAGCATAACTGGATAGAAAGGACGATTGAGAGTAATGAAAGTAATAAAAGTTACACAAATTTCAGGGGTGGCATATAATTTGGATGAAAAAACGATGTTTTCATTATTCTTTAATGCACATGTCATGAAGGTGTAAATAAGTCTTTTAAAATATGAACCGATGAGACAATGAAAATTTGATTTTTTTTATTATATATATATATATATATATAAAGTTAAACATAAGAGAATATACTCATCAAAGCTCAACTAATGGATAGTCAAAAGAAAATTGATTGCTAGAGTCCCGCCTTGACTTGAACTAATAAGACATGAGATATTTCATTACCTTTAGAAAATGTAATTATTTTGGTAATTTTATTTCCAATTCCTAAATTATATTAATTGAATAAATGCTTTATAAAATAATAACCATAACAAGTATTAATTATATTATTTTTATATATCATATTTTTAAAATTTTATTTAATAAACATATATGTAAATTTTTGTAATATATAATTAATTTATTTTTAATCAACATATATATGAAAGTGATACATTTTTCAATAGAAAAAATGATGTAACCTTCATTATATAAAATAGTAAAAGATACATTAATAAATGTATGAGAATTCTTGTTATAGAACAATGGCCATCGATACTAGCATATTGATATAAAAAACCCCAATTTTGGATGGAAGAAAAATCTTCCCACTAGTACGATGACTACGGGCTCAATAGAGCTTGGGATAGTCTAATTCCCCCAAAAGGTGGCTCACAACCTCAATCAATCCCAATGATATTTTAACTTGTGATTTGGTGGGGACTAAACCCCAAATAAACCAAATGGTATGTATCTCATGGGTTAATTAACTCACGCTCTTTATGTTCAAAGACCTTGCATGTTTGTTATAGTATAATTTAGCACTCGTGTACACTGCATGTTCTTATATGACCTTGGGCAGCCTTTTCGCATGAAGACTTGAGAAAGGTGTTTGCAATTCTTGGGTAAATGAGAGATTTTAGTTCTTTGGAATCTTTCTAGTTTCTAGAATCCTTTGTGTCTTCCTGACCAAATCATTTAAGGTGTTTTAGTCTCTTATTCACATTATTCTTTTAATCTTTGTGGATCATTAAGGACTAGTGGAATTTGATTTTGTTTCTTGTCATTGGTCTTGAATTTGATGTTTTCTTTCACTTTTTGAAAATTTCAGTATTTCAATATTTTAATAAAAAAGAAAAACATTTGCTTTGGGTTTCTTTTTTTCCTTTTTTTGTCTTTTCGACCTTTTGAGTTTTTAGCAAAGGTGTGAATTCTTGTTTTAAGGCTACTAGTATTTTTGCTTTAAGGAGTGTTTCTTCTTTGAGATTTGATTCTTGTTGCTTGATACATTGACTTGTTCTTTTAAGTTCACCTTTGTTTGTTTTTTAGCTTTACTTGAATCTTGCATTTACATTCTAGTTTGCATTAGGGTAAGTTGTGTTTTAGACATCATTCAGTCTTTTTTGTTAGGTGGTGAATGTGTGAGTGCTTAAAAAGAGAAAGAAAAAGATTTTTACTTTCTTATCTTTCTCATAGAACCCGTGTAGAAATCACTTTCATTGAAGAAAAAGAGGTGTTTCATTTTCATGTAGCCTAGGTTTTCTATTGATTTGTTTTGCATCATAACATCATCAGTTGCACTTCTGCTTCCCTTGTCCTAAATAAAAAACCAATTAAAACAAGGGCTTAAAATTAAAATGACCTAGACTTTTTTATTTTTGTCATAGCAATATCAACTCACCTAAGGCATTTAGGGCCTTGGAATAAGTGTGTGGAGAGTAAAACCTCCAAGGCCACTTGAACTGAAAGTATAGAAGTTTTCTAAAGAGTGGAAATCTAGTATCGTTAAGATGTTCAGAAAATCTCTTCTAACACATGAGTTAAGCACAAGGACATGTGAAGATAAAGAAAGAGAGACCCCCCCTCTCCTACTTCTTGGATCATGTGCCCACGACACTGACAAAGGCTATTGTATGGAGGTCAGTGTAATTGTTTCTGATATATATTCTGGTAGGCTTGGGCCCTCATCATCCCAAAATACCTTTAGGACATCCTTATCTTCACTTTTTTGTATTTTGGTGTCTAGTGCTAATCACCCAGAGAGAAAATACCTAGAATTTTCTTTCTTGGTTGTATGTTTAGGATATTTTTAGTGATTTCTCTATGCTCCTAGCTTGTGATAGGTGTGTTGTGTCTTTAGTTTCTCTTAATATATAAAAATAGTTGACCGACCGGTTCGTCTGTCTAGAAGGGTTCATGGGATTTCACCTGCGAGTGTCGAGCCTTCACCTAGAAGGCATAGGAGTAATTTTTTTGGTGCTTTTGAAGTTAGTTAGCACAACAGAGACAAATACTTCTCTGAGGGCTCTTATTTCACAGGGTGAACGTAGTCTAGTCCATAATCTAGACGACAATGCTCTAGTGCTTGCTAGCATACTCTTCCTACACAAGACGTTTTAGAGCCTCCTGAGACTCCTACAAAACCTCTTCATTCTCATATTCCTTACATCGTATCACATGTGGGTACTATGACTCATAAGCTGACTAGCCCTATTCACAATCCTTCTTTCTTCTCAATGGAAAATCTTAGTGGCTATATTGATGTTACTCGTTTACATACTCCTTCCTTAGTTGTAGGAGGAGGTATTATTCCTATATATACTATTACACCTAGTATTGTAGCTTTTGGCTCTACCTCTATCCGGGTTCTAAGTGGGGGCACACAACCTTCAACTCCTTTCACATGAGCTTATCCTTTCAGAATGTCATCTAGTGGGATTCCCTTAGTTTCTTCAACTTTACCCTCTACTACTTCTACATCTATGACTTTGATGGCTACTAGTTCAGTGTCTTTACAAGGTTTTCAATTTGGAATTGGACATGTTCCCCCTTCCAATCCATCACTGAATTTAGGATCAATGTATTTCTCTAGTCATACTCAAAACATTAATCCTTTTCAAGGGAACCGGGGCTTGACACATCCTTCTCTGAGTGGTTTTTGGTTAGGGAAAATTTCCCATTTATTTTCTCATTAGGGGAGTATGCCCTTCCCTACCGCCAGTACTTCATAGTTTTTTCCTCCTTTAGCTAGTGCTTGTAATCCTTATCTGGGGCTTTCCCCTTCATATAATGTTCTGCTAGGAGGAAGTTTTCCTATGACAACTAACCTTGCAGTAGGGGGTGGATACCCTCTGTATACCCCTGGAATACAAGGTTTTCCTTATGGTTCAGGTGTTTCTACGAGTAACCCGTGGCACCATAGTGCCTCTCCAAATCCAAGATACTCTTTTTCGAATGTTGGAAATTCCACTTGGAATTCTCTTGTTCCTTCGTGCTTACCATTCCCAACAATGCTTAATTTTCCATATCTTTTGAATTTGAAGAATAATTTGATCTGTTATAACCATCTTGGCCTTCAGTCCCTAATAAATTTCCGTCCGATATTCCCAAATTTGAAGGGAAGTCTGTTGAGGATTCAACAGATCATATAACCACTTTCCATTTATGGTTCTCCTCAAACTCTGTGATTGATGACTCAATTAGGTTGAGACTATTCCAATGCACTTTAATTGGAAACATGAATAAATGGTACATCACCTTAAGGGTGGGGGCGGGGGCGGGGGCGTTTTCTACGTTTGGTGATTTAGCCACAATGTTTCTAAACTATTTTTCAGTTTCATATATGTTATGATGTTGAAACTGAACTTCAGGACAATTTTGAGCAGGAAAAGGCTATGCATATTTATGACATAGTTCAAGAGTGGAGTAGAAGGAAGAGAATGATCAAGGCCTGTATCCCTGATGAATTTCTTCTGGAATGGTTTTTGAAATCATTGGAACTGAATATTTCTAAGGATGTGTCACTTTCCAAGGTGTTCACTGAAGAACAAGCTATCTTCAAAGCCTAGCAATTAAATATCAACTATTCCTGGTCGGGAGTTATCTATAAGATTTTACCTTATGCTTCTAGATCAAAAATCGATCTCTCCAAGCTGAAAGCATGCCCCCATGATGACGGAGTATAGGATCAATCGATAGCAATATGAATAGTTTTTTGAATACATTACATAATTTGTCATTAAAATATGTTACTGCAGCACAAACTATGTTGTCCATGTCTGTTCCTTCTTGGCCTTTAGTGGTTAATGTTGTCTAGTTCTCAAATCCTAAAGGAAATCAACAATATGATGGGAATAAGAAGGGACGTGGGAAGAAAAAATATAAGGGAGGGAAGGGAAATGCTAATAAACCCTGTAATGACATTGATGAGGGAAGAAAGGAATCTAAGAAGAAGGCTAAATTCCCATGGAAGTTATGCAACAAGATCACGCTACCCATCTTTGCCCCATGATTCAGGACACTCAACAAGGTTCTTCTAGTTCCCAAGTTGTGCTTACCATCCCTTTTCCCAAGGGAAGAAAATATTTGTTGGTGCGAATGATAGTACTAAAACCCCTGTAGGGGGCAACCAGGATGGGGAATCTACATCGAATGTATATATGGTTAAGTCTCGTGTTGATATTTCAACAAGAGCTCGTGATTATGGAGAGGAAGAGCCTTCTAAAGTTAAAAATTCTTCCAATATCCCATAACCTCTTCATATTGAGAGGCCCATAG